>CM062649.1:48012512-49362601 GCA_031772095.1 Zeugodacus tau | reverse complement strand
AAATCAAGTTTCTAAAGTGAATATTTCCCCA
This sequence comes from Zeugodacus tau, assembly GCA_031772095.1. Classification (NCBI taxonomy): domain Eukaryota; kingdom Metazoa; phylum Arthropoda; class Insecta; order Diptera; family Tephritidae; genus Zeugodacus; species Zeugodacus tau. Next base: position 49,362,570 of record CM062649.1, on the reverse strand, counting down.
TTGAACGCATTTCTCTGTTGATATTATATATTTGCCGAGCATAATTTTTCATATACCTTATCTATTTAATAAATGTGTAAGAAACTATAAGCGACTCATTTTTTAATTAACAAATATAATTAAGTATAAAAGTCTTTAACCTAATCATCGGCACCTGGCACCCAATCTTCATCATCGGATTCGTCCTCATCACCCAACTCCAAATCGCCAATATCTTGAAATAGAGTTTCATCAATTTTAACATTTTCAATGGAGTCACCAGCTTCAAGTAAGAATTTAATATCGGAATCATTGAGAGTGGTGTCGCGCATAAACAACTCTTTCCCGGTCAGTTTTTTACTATCGTTGTTCTTTTCTCTTTTGGCCGCTATGCCTGTGCTCTCCTCGAATTCCGCCCTCCATTTAAGAAACGATTCAACAGTCACTCGATGACCTTCGAATTTCTTTCGTTCAGCTTCTTCTGCTTCTAAAAGTTTCCTTGCGCGTTCTTCTTCCTCATGCAACTTGTAGTCATCCCAGCGTTCATTCAGCCATTCCTGTGCACTGCTAACTAATGTAAAAATCATTTCCATTCCTATATTTTCTTCAATTGTTTTTTTGAGGTGTTCAAGTAGTTTGTCTTCGTAAAGTTCTTCTAGATTAACAGGATCCTCTATTTCTACTTCTGGTGCTTCATCTGGATAAGTTGGAGTATACGTAAATACGAGTTTGCACGCCATACCACCTGATTCCTCTTCAGTGTTGTACTCCTCAGTGCCGATGGTAATACTGAATTTGTGACAAGGTTCTGTCTCCAGTACTGAAAAGAAAAACAAATGTGCCGTCTCGTAGTCACCATTGTGCCTATCTTTTAAATCAATTTACAAACCTTCCATTTCACTATAGTATATAGATTCGAGCGCCTCTATTTCATTCGCTTGATCTTCCTTGTAATTCCTACTCATTTTTAAAAAGTCTTCGTTGTGATCAAACTTAATTATCAATAAACTAAATTATTTAAAATGTCCTATGTGCACTGACGTTGCAGCTGTTTACTTCTAGGTTAGTGCGCAAGGAAACAAGTTGCCATATTGAGCACGAACAGATGTTTAACTGCAATAAATGCCCGAAATTTGCCAAACCGTTGAATTTACATATATTCAGTCAATGCTTTTTAATTAAAAAGTTATAATTGTTTACATTAATATTTTATTACAAAAATTTGAATAAGGAAAAGAGGATATTAATTAATAGCAAAATAAATATATATATAAGTAATTAATGGCAACGTTCTTCGATCGAAAATGCGCACATTTTTGACGCCGCGACTTCTGGTTTTGACAATTCCAGCTGTCAAGTCAAATGTTGACAACTTTGAGGTTACGACTTCCATTGGAATATTGTCTGTTGAAGAAATTCGCGAGAGCTGTGAATTGGTAATTTCTTTAAAAAATTCATTCAAATACAAATAAGTAACTATTATTATTTTGTTATACAATATAAATTATTAAGTGAATGGTTAGTGGGATAATAAGTAATCTCAAATCTATATTATTTAATTGCAGAATTTTTGTGATCGAAATCGAATTACATAATACGCATTCACAATGTCGCAGGCTCCAGTACGTGTATCGCCTTTAATCAAATTCGGCCGCTGGTCATTGCTACTAGTCGGCGTTGGCTATGGTGCTTTCCATCAAAACAGATTATCCAAGAAGGAAGAAAAGGTGCGTGAAATCGAAGCCCAGCAAAAAGCTGTTCGTGATGCGAAATTGGCTGAAGAGAAAAAGCGTGCGGCTCAAGCTGAGGCTCGTGCATTGGAGGAATTGTCCAAACCAACTCCAAAGCATTAAATCATTTTTTCCAGTAGGATTTATATTTTAGATTGTATCCACCGCAAACGAAAAGCTGCGATGTAAATAAAAACGAAAACTCGTATAACATCAACTAAATGGACATTTTTCTAATTTGAAAATGTGTGCTAATTATTGATATTTTTCATGGGTATTCGACACAAATTTGTTCAATTTAATGCTTGTTAAAAATATGCGGAAACAAGTGATATATGAAATGTAAAATGCATTGAACTTGTAGTATATAACTACCATTGGTGTTTGGTAAACAATTTGTGAAATATAAGTTCTTTGTCAGAATCCAAGCTCATTGAATTATTATTCTGCATACAAAAAATTTACTAGATATTTTACTTTTTAAGTAAATGCGATGTCAATTGAATATTTTAGGTGCACAGTAATTACTTTCTTAATTTAAAAGTCAACAACTTGGATTATACATTTACTCGGTGAAGAATATAAAAACAGCTGATCAGTCGTCGTTGCCATATTCAACGAATAATAATGAGAACAAAGATTAAATTTATTCGAACTATGGTAGCTCTCTGGTGTGGTAGCGCTCAGCTGTTGAATAACCCGCGTAATTTTAGTTTGAGTATTTTGTTTGATCGATATGTTATAGTTTTTATTACAGTGGAATGTTTTATTATAGTTATTAAGGTTCAAAAAAGATGGCGGGTTGTCCAAAAGCGAGCGATTTTAATAAAATTGGCGTGGCCAATAACTCTACGCAAATCAGAAAATCTGTACAATATGCTAAACCTGGTCCTTTCACGAAATCGAAACTTTTTCAAGACTGTCCGGAAGCGGATATACGTGTGCTTAAGGATGCTGCTGCAAAAGTCGTTTCTCAGCCCGGTAATAAAGTTCCATAATTATGAAAGCTTACAATTAGTATTATATAGCTTATTAAATTCTATCATTGAACTAGTATCAGCATTACTTCAAGAGCCATTGTCTGCAAAGTGGTCTCACTTAACAACAGGTTGCACAGCTATAGATAATTGTCTGCGTGGCGGAGTCGTAACGCGTGGTATAACAGAAATTTGTGGAGCATCAGGGGTTGGAAAGACGCAGCTGCTGCTTCAATTATCACTCACAGTGCAACTGCCTACCGAGCTTGGTGGCTTGAACAAAGCAGTCGCCTTCATTTGCACTGAAGATACTTTTCCCTCGAAGCGGCTTTTTCAGTTATCAAAAGTATTTGAAAAGCGTTTTCCAGAAAAGTCGATCAACTATATGGGAAATATTTATATTGAACATGTGCTGGAAGCGGTATATGATGATTAAATACTCGTACAATTATAACTGTAATTATTTGTACTTGTCATTTACTAAATATTTATCGATTTGCAGAATGACCTATTAGAATGTATGGGTGTGCGCTTAGCAAAGCTAATGGAATCGCTTAACATTGGCCTTATTGTAATAGATTCTGTCGCAGCAATATTTCGAACTTACAACAACTATATCAAGCGTGCTCAGGACATGCGCAAATTGGCAAATCACCTGTTGCACTACGCTGACAAATATAACTGTGCTGTGATTTGTGTGAACCAAGTAATATAAATAGTTTAAAACCTAAGTTTTTAGATGAAATATTATTTCTAAATTATTAGGTCGCTACTGTAAGTGAAGCTGCGAAAGAAATCCCGTGCTTGGGTTTAGCGTGGGCACATTTGGGGCGCACACGACTCAAGCTTTCCAAGATACCAAAGGAAGTGAAAATCAACGGCGATTTATTCACAGTGCGTCGATTTGAAATTGTATATTCACCAGAGACACCGAACGAAATTGCCGAGTTTTTAATTACTGCCGGTGGTGTTGTCGATGTATCTATTTAGTGATCTAATGAATTTATTTATTCAATTGGCATAGTTTTTTATTTTATTTTTTGTATTGTGTTTTCGCATAGCTATTGTTAAGCTTACAATGCTCCTGTTTTGTACATTCAATAAATAGTTAAAGTTTTAATTATGTAATTGATTACATTCATTGTTTTGTAAACACGACCAATAAACTGTGTATGTATGTATGTGATAAACGATTTATTTTTGCTGAAATTAACAGCAAATGGACTTGCAAGAATGTGTTAGGGCAAGTGCTTTTTGTTTATATTATTTTACATACATGCGTAATTACTTACAATCATTCTGACATATTTACACACATATATGCAATTACATTTCTTTCGTATACATTTAGTTTCTTCTTGCACATGTTCATTTATCACAATACATCCAAATTACGGTAGTTTCCGTTTCTTCTCGCATTCGAAATCTTTACCTCATTCTTTTTTTTGTTTAATTTGCTTATATCTTCATTGAATTTATGGCAACACTTAAGCAACAATTGCGTGTCCTTAATACTCTGCTTATCTTAGTTAATTAATTGCGAAATAACATACGAAAAGCGAATTTATAATTACAATAAGCATAAGCGTTAGTTAAAACTATTAAATTAATTCGATTGTTTGTTCAATTGATTTCGTTTGCTCTCTTTTGTTCCTTATTTCTCTACACATCTAAATACATAATTAACAATAATAGACACATATGTATGTAAAATAAAATATTATACTCTTGCATTAATTGAGCTTTTCCTTATGACTTCAGTTAGATACATTTTAAAATTAAATTTCTACAAATTACATTTTGTTAGTTTTGTTCAGTTTTTGGCACAGTTCACACTGGAAGATCTCTCCATCAAACATTCTTATATATTCTCATTTATTTTAATTTTCAACATTGCGCATCTCGCTATCCTCCTCCGTATGCGCTTCAAACTCGTCCTCATCTACGGCTGGCGACTTTACATCGGTTTCCTGTGCTACATCCATCGCACTATCCAAATCTGTTTCTATTTTCTCCTCTTCCTCCTCCTCCATTTTTAAGAGTTTCTCAGCACGCGCTTTTCCTGTGGCATGGTGCAAGTCCTTTTCCTCACTGCTGCTTTTGCGGCGTCTTGCCTCCTCCGTTCTATCGACTTTCATTTTTGCGCCGAGGAGCGCGTTCGATATTTTAGACGCTGCCAATTTGCTCTCGAAATCCATGTCACTGAAGTGCAGAGGACTATGATTGGTGGCGGCGCGCAATATGCTTAATTGCAGTTCGCGGTGTTGCGGCGACTCTTCTAATTTTATTTCAAGTTTCTCTGTCTGCTCCAATGGCGCAGCCGGTTCAACCGTCAGCGGTATGGCGTGCTGTCGATGATGAGGAATCGAGTGAGAGTGGTGAATGCGGTGGGTATGGTGTTGGTGATTCTGTTGCGTATGTTGATGAGCACTTTCTGTGCTTTTATTGTTGCTGCCCGATTTGCCGCTGCTACTCACTGTTGTTGGTTTAACGCTGTCCGCGCTCCCACCATTGATCACGACAGCACTATTGCTGTTGACAGACGTCGCGGAAGAATTCTTTGCGGTTTTCTCCAGTAACGAACTCATCTGTTTCTTTGTTTTTGTCGTTTGTTTCGCAGATAATTTGGCGCTCAATTCACTCGTGGCACCCGAACGACTCTTTTCGGCGTTACCATTTGCGGAGCTATTGCTTTGGGCATTGTTGTTGTGGTGATGGTTTTGTGATTTTTTGCCTGACGTTTCCGCTGTTGGTGTCATAGTAGTGCTACTAGAACCGTTCGGAGTTTTGCCATTTTCATTTGAATTTTTAGAAGTATTTGTGGTTTTGTGTTCGGCAACTTCCGAATTCGTGATGTTATCCTGTTTCTTCCACTTGGTTCGACGGTTCTGAAACCATATTTTCACCTGAAATAGAAATAATATAAAATTATTTACTAACAAAATTCACGAAAATAATACAATATATTTATATAAATATGTATGGCGGTACGGTTTTAATTCCTGAAATTCATGAAAATAATATAATGTTTGCAAGCTAAAAATCCTGCCAAGACACAAGACACCTTCGCCGGTCGGACTTTCAAATATCTCGGCAGGCATACTTCGACAAACCTAGAGAATCGACTGGATTTGATATTATCCGCCGTAATAAATTTTTGAGGATCAGATACGTAACCAAACCTAACCAACCCTTATATACTGTTTTATATAGTTAATGAATGGTTTAATATAAATTTTTATCAAAATAAATCAGTTATTCGAGTTTCCACTATACCCGCCCTAATAATATTAATGTGGGAATTATTCAGAACTAAAATAAGTCGTCAAGTCTTAAAATACACTATCGAAAATTTGTCTCAACCACCTATTTCACTAACCTAAGGTCACTAATGGCCGTTTTTACCGGATATCTGCCGCATTTAACATAACCTTCCAACATAACCTTTCAAATTGCAGAAAGTTTAATCACTCAGAAAACGGTTTATACTATTCGCTGTCAAGCTATATTTTTGAGGAAGTAATTTGTCTGTCTAGCTCAGTTACACTCTTCTGTCCTTTGGCTGCGTTTCGTGTGCGCTAAGTAAAAATTAGCATTTAATGTTCTAGTTGATGCTAGGTTGATGTTTATTAATAACTCATCATCATTTTTATTTCATGCCAAAGCAATTTGTGCCCCTGCCAGCACCGCAGTAGAAAAACGGTACTTAGTGCCAAAGAAATGCCAAATAATGAAATCTTGTGGCTCATCAAAAGCTCTTAGCCAGACATTGATTGTGTTTTGCTTTCTAGCATTTATATTCTTTACAGATAACACAGACGCAAGCACGCACATTTCTGGTCGATTTCGATTACAACACACGCTACCTAGTTAAACAAATAGCCAAACGATTGATGAATTGTTCGATGGGTTGAGCTGATGGTTGATTGATGAAGATGGATTATGAGTGCTTTTCATTGGGTGTGTGCTTTACAGAGAAGCGCGTCGATTTCGTAATTTTTCAACACAGGAAAACACGGTGTAGGTGTCTCCGTCTTAGCTTGGGGAGCTTATTTAAAATTCCTTTGCACTTTGTTCGTACACATGTTTTTTGTATTATTAGAAGCAATAATGAGCAATTTTCTAATTTCCTGTAAAATCCAAAAATATCTCTATGTGTACATATACATATGTACATATGTATGTATGTACACGTACTGTACGAATGTCTATAATATACTAATAATTACTCATTAACTTTTTGGATGGCATAGAGATTCTTAGCGCTTCAGAAAAGTGCCACAAGCCCGCGAGAAATGGGCAGCTAAGTATACGGACCAATTATACATGTATACTGGGTGGTTAGATAGAGATTAATCTTGAAGTAATTTTATAGTAGATGTGAAACTAAGACTTTCCAAAATTCACCGTGAGTTCTGAGTCAACATAAAAGGGTTGTGTCCTCGCATTTGTCGGTTTAAGATTTTAGAACAAGTTCTGAAACCGCAATATAATTCGCGGCTAGACGCAGCTCATAACGCCAAAATCTTCTGAATTTCTACTAAAAAAGTAATTTAAATAATATTAGCTCTATGGGGCCACCCTGTAATTGCATTCAATGTAGACACGTATTCACTTCTCTAGTTAATTGCATAAACGCTCATATATACACCATTTGCTCCACAAACAAGTACTTGTTGTGCCGCTGGTGTTTACATTTATGAAAATTCAAAAATTGCTTTCAATTGCCAATAAAAATGCTGAATGTGCGTCATCGTAAAGAGATACGAGTACTCGTAGTATTCCAATTCGTGTGTTTATGGGCGCATTTTGTGCGGTCTAATTGTAGGAATTTTGTGATTCCTTCGCTCGCATGTCGGAGCAGCGCACAAAGCAATTGAGTTAATTACATGTGGCATGCAGCACATATTCTTTGAATTTCATGGTAAACAAATCAAAACAGCCAAGTGTTAATTAAATAATGCGTATCGATGTTAGGTGATTATGTACATTCTGACTATATACATACAAACATACATATGTATATACATATATGCAGATGTAGGTATGTGAATTATTTTTATTCAAAGGGTTCGTGCGCCACTGTTTTGCTCTCCTGTCTTTGTCAATCTAGAGCAATGCATTAACCCTTTCGGACCTGTTGAGACACATAGATCCCAGAAAAAGTTTTCTCATAACTAAATTCTTAATTTTCCATTTAAACTCATTTAAAACTGTCCCGTCTGGTATTTTGAAGTTCAGGTAACGGCTCTGTGTTTTTTTGTGCTAAAATTGTAAACAGAAGACGCTCAGTTTTCTTCGGAATGTTACTGTGCTTGCATCAATTGCTATTTTCATGTGAATATTCAGTGATTTTAGTGAATATAAGTATTCAAAAGAGTGTTCTGGATCGCTGTAATTAGGTAAGTAATATTAGTAAGTAATATATAATAATAGAAACTAGTAATATTTCAGTTTTTAAGTGTTATTATGGGAATTTTTATTTATGAGATCTATGTGTCCCGTTAGGTTTATTTGATGGTATAAATATGTCCCGTTTAGAGCTTGCCGACATTCTTTAACTTTTAGTAATTTACGAAAAAATGTACTATAAACCTGTTTTTTTAGACAAACTTTGCACAATATCAAGAAAACTAAATGAGGAGGATATATTAGTCCAGCTTATGGAGTGTGACGAATCTGGTGACCTTTCTGACGTCGATTTTTCAGATGGAAGTGAAGATAATTACGAGCCCTCTGATGATGAAATTTGTCTAACAGACAAATCTGACGAAAATAATGAAAGAAATTCTTCTAACAATGATGATTTGCAATCAATAGAAAGCGGCGAAAATAATAATATGCCATACTTCGAAAATGTTTCGGTTTGGTCAATACCTGATGAGAGTTTCCAGCCGCGTAAGATAATTCAAGCTCAACGAAACCCTAACATTGCTGCACGTTTCAGCCGATCTGACTCGGTAATAGAAATATTCAATAAAATATTTCCGAAAAGCTTGTTTATTTACATAACACAGTGCACAAACGAGCGCCTCCAACTAATGCGTAAGTCTCCAAAATATGCTAAGAAGACGAAGATGTGCTGGATGTCGCCTCAATAATATTGAAAAACGCACAAAAACGATATGTGAAGAGTGTCAAATTCCACTATGTAAGAATTGTTTCGCACTTTATCATAAACGATGATTTATCTAATATTTTTATGAAATATAATTTCAGTTTTACTAACTTTTCCTTCAAAATAAATGATTTTTAGTTGATAAAAAATATCCAACATACTGTTTAGTTTTTATTGAGTTATGTGATATAGAGACCCAACGGGACTTATACGTCCCGCTCAACACAACGGAAGGGACACATATGTCCCACCCCCTTAGGCCCTCCTGCAGGGGGTAGAGACTCCACTTCAAAATTTTCCACTTTTAAGACCTATACTAAAGCTATAGTAATCAATAAACCAGGAAGTTTCCTGCTGGTTGCTTTCAGGTTCGAAAGGGTTAATTGTAACGCTCTTCCAACTATTTCGATAGTGTGAAACTTTGAGGTCTTCCAAATTACCCTTTATGTCAATTTGGGCTGATCGGAATTTAGAAAAGTACTTACGAATCGTTGCTTCGCTCGGCGCATATTTACATGTATGAATGTACAATTGAATGCTAATTACTATTAACGTGGGAGACCTTCCTTATTATAGACAACTGTACCAGGATTCAAATAACTATAGATGTATGGCGAGTAAATATAACCTCAAATAAATACATTACCATTGTGGGGGTTAAAACGAAAACGAAACAACAAATCATAAATTAGACTAAAGAATTCTATTGGGCCATTTAGCGCCGCTTTTAGGTTATTCATTATCAATATGTGTGTAAGTACATATGTAAATATATGTGCATTTGCGGCGGGCACGTGGCTGCCCTGTTTTGGCAAGAGAACTTTCATAAAAATTCCAATAATAATTTAGTGCTACTCAACACTTCCTATGTCTGCCTGTATTCGTCGCAGCGATACGAAAATATTTGAAAGTGTAGGGATGAAAATATTTATTATGTGACATTTTCCACGTTCAGTCTTATTTATGCGTCAAGTGTGTTGGCTTATTTGTTTTTGTTTATATTTTATTTATATACTGCCATCAGCTAATAGGAGAGCAACCACATACAATTATTTATAAGCATTTATATAGTCACACACAAATTACACCACAAATATACATACATATGTATACGAAATTATATTTAAAATGTCCACACACACGCACACACTTACATATATGGAGTGTAAAAATGCAGTGGGAACCAATAGCCGTTCGCTGAGCTGCATTCGGGCGAGTGGCAATTTAAATGCCAATAAATCATCACAATAATTCCCCGGCTCTGCACCGAATAGGGATTTATTTTTAGGTTCATTAAAAATTTACAACACTTCGTCAAGTAATGTTTGCGCCAGTTTGTGGAGAACCGGAGCACACATCTGTATGTGTGGGTGTCTCTATGGCATATGCTCTGCGTTGGTGGAGCGTTGCGTTTTTCATTTTTCGATGTCTCTGTGGTTGTTGTTTTTGTTGTTATTGTGGCGCTGATATCCCTTGCTTTGTGGTCGCATATTAAGTTAAGTGTATAAGCATGTTTTTAAATACTGGAATACAGTTATTTTTATCATAAATACATTTTAGTACGTCATAACCATCAAATATGCATAATTAATGGGGGATTTTTGTAGTTTTCAAACAACGATAAAATGCATGGATTTGACGTCAAGAGCAGAGCATTTAGTAATGTTTGCGAAGAAGGAGTTAGAAGTATGTGTGTATGTACTGTGATATGCGATGAAATAGAGCCACACCCATATTATAGACATTTTTTAAATTAATAAATTTCAAGGAATGTTTTTCAGATATTTTATAATTAATAAAATATAAACAACGCATTGAATATATATTAAGATGTTAATCAAGTCTTAAGTCTAAAATTAAAACATATATATTCAAAATTCATTAGCATATCTCGTTTCGGCTGTGACTTGCAATAGAGCCAAAAGACGTTATTTAAATTTATTTAAATATAATAAAGTCTGTGCTTGGAATTCACTAAATTTCTGGCACATAATAGTAGGAATTCTATTCCATGCGTCCTTCACTAGGTTCCAAAGATCATCTCTATTGGATGGATTTTGGCTTATTAGGGATACTTCAATCTCTCGCTATAAATTTTCTATCGGATTAATATCTGGTAATTGCGGAGGTCACCTTAAATCTTCGATACTACTTTGTCCGCTTGGGTGAGTGATTTGGGTCATTATCATAACTCCGCACAAGCTAAAATGGTTTCACTTAAAATCCTGATATAATGTAAGGCATCGATTGTATACTCAATCCGAAATTGGAGACCTGTTCCATAATAGCAGAAACAACCCTACACCATTATATTCCCGCCGCAATATTTTATCGCTTTTGTAGTGCATTGTGGTAGGAATTCGGTATTAGACGGTATACATCTAGTCTTGGCTAGGTTATGAACCAGATATTATATATATAATATTGATAATTTTGAAGGATTCTTGTTTTTTACAGTGTAATCAATAGTAGTATTACACTGTACAACACTCGGCTGGGTATTAGGCCAAACTAATTTTTTCCGTGAGGTTGAGTCATCAGCAAAACAAAATTGTTTTCTTCGATTTTCGAAGTTAGTCTCCAAAATCGTAATATTCGGATACGAAGTTCCAAAAAATTACTTTTTAAAAAAATTATTATTAATTAAATAATAAAAAAGTCTGGACTTTCTTTGTTTGAATTTTGTTTGTCTAAGGTCGTTATACTCGGCTATAACCGCGTAAGCGGTGTCTACGCCAGTCAAGAAGGTCGTTATACGTAGTAATAATAAATAAAAATCACTTTTATTTGATCTAATTCATTTATTTCTAAAACCCATATTTTCAAATATTATTTAACATTAACAAATGAAAGCGTCTTTCTCATCTTTAAGTTCGTCCTGCAGCAACCACTGAAGAAAATCGCGAATAAGTCAACTAAGCAGTAAGTTAATTTTTGACTTCAATTATTTTGGATGTATCAATTATTTTGGATGAATTCCAATTATTATTGTAAAAGTGAACGTTGCGACAAGCATTTTTAAATATTTTTTGATTTATTATTTACTTTTCATTGCTTTAATACAGTAAAGCTTTTTCCATTTGAATTAAATCAAACCACTTTCGGCCTTCAAATGTGATTACTTCCGCATTTTTTGTCGTTCTCTGAATTCTCTGTACCAATTTTCTTGTATATCATATGAAACAATCGTGCCCTTCCTGGTTGTATCCTGTTTATTTGATTTATGTTTGTAAATTTTAATAATTTCTTAGAACTGACTTCTCCCGCAAAGAAGAAGTCGATGTAATATTTTGGTATTTACCGCAAATTGGACCCCAAATAGCCTGGAAATGTGGAAAAACAAAAATTCCCTTGCGGCAACAATGAATTAATCAAATTTACTGATTTATGATGACCGCAGAGCGGGCGTAAACAAACAAAGCAATTAAAAAGAAATTCCATATAACGAGAAATGCTGATAAAATTTACAAAGACCACAGAACTGGTGCTCCCTTGAAGGGCTTGAAGGGGGACTTGGAGTCTTAAATATTGGTGTCGTCAGTGTGCATTAATTGTTGTTGGCTGCCGAAATGTAACGCCCACTCAGGGGCGTTTGAAAAATACCGCTTCAGCTGACGGGAAGAAATGCAGACAGAAGAAAGTGAAGGTGTTGCAACGTCGCCACACTTATTTCTAAACACATTTATTTGCACAGATCGCGACAATAGCGGTTCCAAGGAGCGGCAGATTCGCAGATTGAGCAGGCAACAGCAGGCAGGGGCTTTATTGTGTGGGAGATTCGCAATCTTTTGCACAGCAATTTTCACAGATGCAATTGTTGACGCATATTTTATATGATTTTTATGATGGCGACAAGAAGACGGCACAGCCACGGCAGAGCGTTCAGGTAATTATGCGACAAGGCGCTGAATGCCGGGGTTTCGCGCTGCCGTTGCTTCAGAATTTCGCTGGCCGTGGTTTATGTGACAGGCGCTATTGATTTATGCCCCTCGCGAGCGTTTTACAGCGCAGAATTCTATTTTTCGCCATTCTTTGCCGTGCAACGATTTTCCTGCTTCATTTCTGACTGCTTTCAATTCCATCTCTATGCAGTATTACTTTCTTGCAACGACCAATTGCCCTCGCCTTTCAAATGCTGCTTATTTCATATTTTGCTCGCATAAATGCCTAAAGGCCCCTCATAATGTTGGCATAATCGTTTCGTTCCCTCTCTTGTGTCTATCGCTATGCGGCCACTTGACTTTTGGCTCTAACGATGCGTGCTCGTCTCATTTTTCGCCTGAGCGCTGTAATGTGGCAAGAACTTTTGAACTGTTTTTACGTTGTTTTTCTTTTAGTTCTTGTTCTTTTTTCAATGGGTTAGTGTTTTCCCGAAAATGATGTCTGCCCACTTGCGCAATGCTTATATTTTAATTTCATGTTTGAACTGTTTTCAAAAATCGTAATTTAATTTCTGCATCCTTGTAAAAGTCGAAAAATTTCAATTTGATTTCAAAACAAACTAATTTAATGTTTTTGTGCATTCGCAGTGTAGGTGGAGCGGTGCAAGTTGGAGGGGGCACTTATAATTAACTTTCAAGCACAATGCATCTGCATGCTTATTTTTGTGCAGAATCTTGCAGATGTACCTATGTCTGTACACACATACAAATATTTGCTCCCACAAATGCACACACACATGTGCGTATTATTAGAGCCGCAACATTGTCGGCACTTGCCAGAATTTCGCGATTTATTGCGGCCAGTTGCACTTCCTAATAGCTGCGTTCACCATGCAGGCACAATTATATGTATATACGCATGTGTGTGTGTTAATAGGCATGTTGCACTAGGGCGACACATATATTCGCGCTGTTAGTTCTTTGAAATCTCATACAATCCTAATTTATATTAAGATGCATTCTACATTTTCACATTTTCTTTAAACAATATACGACTTTGATGAGTTATGCGCTTACTCTCTTGTACGAATTCAACTCGTCAACAACAACAAATTGTTGCTTTAAAAGGGTGCTCCATTTGGAGGTTCCCTACTTTTGTAACGAATTAAACCCAGGAAATTCAAATTTAATGGGGAATGTTTATTAACATTCGAAAGAACATTCTTCCATACGTTTTCGATGACTCGTTCGGGCATTGCGACTGGTAACTGGCGAATGACACTTGTGATGTTTCTCTCCAAAACCAGAATCGAAGCGGGATGGTCCGCATAGACTTTAGACTATACGGTCGAATATTATCCAATAATGAATTCTGGGTCTCAAAATGGAAGATGGTGTTGTGAATAGTACGCTCTGCCGATGATAATGTTGACCATAAGTTGGGCGAAGCGCGCGAAATTTGTAAATATTGTTCAGACGCAAATCTTTCCACGATGAAATGTCAAACAATACTGAACAATAATAATATGACAGTTTGACACGATTCTAGGCTATTGAAAAAAGTATCTCTACTTGGATCACTCGATATACATATGTATGTACATTTTTTGACAAGCGGGCAGCGCTCAAAGATAATCGAGCAGAGAAATCAATAAAATTTTACCAGAAGAAGATGATATACATTCATGAAAAATGCTAAAAGATTATCTGAATGCAACAGATCTTTCTAATTTATTTTCTCTTTGTCTTTAGCAATGTTTAAGCTATGGAACTTTTACAGAAATTACATCATAAAAACAAATGGCTGAATATAAAAATATAAAATAACGACAAATTACAGAGAAAACACTTTCCAATAACATAAATTTAGTTTTGACTTGACTCATTTTTTTTATAAAAATCTGAAATTCCCAGAGTAGATTTCTGTTTCGATGCAAATCTGAAAACCTTAAAAATTTTTCTGTATTGATTTTGCACCTTCATAACTCTCTTCGTTAACTGTTGGTTAAGGAATTATTGCCTTCTGATACCGAATTAAAAAAGAAAAAAAAAAAACGGTCCACCCTAGTGTGCATGTACTCAATACAATAATATTTATGTTTTCCTTCTGTTGTGTCACATTAGCGTGTTTGTTAATATGCTCTCGTATACACTACCAACAGATTAGTTACACAATAATAAAGTTATAAATGACAGCGAGTACTTAGTGCTGACAACAAAATGGCATTTGCAACTTGCACATGAGTAGTTATTAGCTCAAAGATAACAAAAATATTTGCATTTCGAATACATTTGCGGTGAATACGAATTCAGAAAGTTCTAATTCATAATTTTAGATACATGGATACATAAATATATATTCATACATATATATGTATATATGTATATGTTTGTTTTAATGTGTATAATACTACGTTCGGACCGACATTGAAAACCTCTTGAAAACACAATTTGTGGATTGTGTAACCAAAGTCGTTCTGACCGACATTTTGTGTTTTCGTTGACAATTCACAAATTTGTTTGTTTGTTTACATTTTGAGCAACGAGAATGGTAAGTTTTAGAATCTTTAATATTTGCTTATAATTATTATTAACGATCGTGTTTTATAGAATCACGACAAGAAAATGTTAATAATGAAGGTATTGGCTTTGAAAAGCCAGATAAATATCTTGCGCAACGGTGATTCTTCAAGAGAATTGATAGAGACTCTTACTATCCAGCACATTTGCCTTGCAAAAAAGATAGAAGAGTTGTACAAACAACGTTTAATCCTATTAGGTAAAATAAAGGAATTTGGGACGCCAATTAAATAATGTCGAAAAAAGTATTTTTGTTTGTATTTTTCCGACAGATTATGCATCTTAGTTTTAATATCGGCCGCTGTGAATAGCACACCTTGTTGCTGCAACTCCACTGAGATTTCTTCTAAAATGTTGCTATTTTTTCTGGGCCCGCGAAGAGCACACACCTTATTTTGCTACAATTCAATTAGAAGCGCTTCCTCCCTCTCATCCCAGGAATTTCTTTTTTTGTACTTTTGTTTTTTCTCCATTCTTTTTTAAAATGTAAACAAATATTAACTGACAATATGGGGATGGCAAAATATGTCTTCCAATTATATCGACTAAACTAGAGTAGACATCGATTATAATGAGTGGAATGTAAGTTTTCAAGAAGTTTTCAGCGAAAACTGTGATTTCGTTTGACAGATTTTGCATGGATGAAAACACAAGTTTTCTAACGAAAACCCATTTTTTCAATGAAAACATGTTTTCAATGTCGGTCCGAACGTAGTATAATTGATTATAAGCAATAATAAGCTTCATTTCTCGGTCAATTGTGCGCTGCCAGGACATTGCACACCACACCTTCTCTGCAAGTGATAAACCTCACTGCCTTTTATTAGCTTAAAGTCCATTATCTGATATTATGCAGCTGACACGTCGCAAATTTAAGCACGCGGCTGTAGGCAGTTGACAATGTGCGGCGTGCAACAGTGCGTATGAGTGACGATAAATGTAGTCAAATGAGCTAATTCGAAGTGATTACATAAATCGCTATATGACCATGTACATATACATACATACTCGAACATAAGTATATGTAGTGACAGCTATTATGCAAGTGCTAGCATTAATTGAAAATCACTGTATTTGCTTACATATATATGTATATGCCATAGCTTATAAGCTAAGCTTATATGCGATAAAACCTAATTGAAGTTTTGGTGATATGCGGAGAATGTGCGGTGTACGCAAGCCTAATAATGTTTAACTATACAAATATTAGCTGTGATTAGCGCACGCCCACTGCTATGGTGGCCGTTCGAAATGCACACTTGTTGCGAAAAGTGAGTTGATTTTGTCACACCTCACCTGCCTCTCGCAGGTCTCCGTCTCCCCCACACCCTACACACTCGCTAAATTTAATAACTATTCAAATGTTAAAACATTTTATGATCGACATGTTCGCTGCCAAAAGCGCTCATGCTCCGTCTTTTTCAAATGCCAACAATAAATACAAAATCATATTATTAAATTTATTACATATTCAGCACATGTGCAAGCGTTGACTGCTAGCGGTCGCACAGCTTACTGGCTGCTGGGCAGCCGAGCGGACAGTCGATGGTGGCCAATGAGCGTTGTTTGTGTAAATGTGCGCGTATATACAAATATGCAAAAGCTTGAGTGTGCACAAATGTGTGAGTGTGAGTGTGAATGTGGCCAATAATAACGCTGCGGCTTATTATGCTAAATAAAATAAATTGTTTTGTCAACTATTAGGCATAGAAATGAAGAATTAAGTATGTACACGGAAAAAAAACCCCGCAGTTAAATCAAATACTTTTTGCAGTTAAAGTACAGTAAAACAAAAGTATTTGTTTCAACAGCAAAACTCTTGACGGAAATACTTTGCTCTTGATTCAAATACTTTTTTTAAATGCGGCACTTTTGAATCAAAAGCGGCTGTGCTTTTAAAAATCATCTTATTAAAATCTAATATAAAAATAGTTGTTTTAAAGGTTTCGTATTTAATTTTCATTGATTACAGTTTTTTAAATGTAAAAGTATTTGTCACAACCATTTCGCATTTAATTTTACTGTTTCTCCATACGATGACAGGGACGCTTACATTTTTCCATCGATCATTCTAGCAGAAACACGTGTTGCGTGCGCAAATACTTTAATTTGGGTTTTATAGGTAAATATATGTGCTGTAAGTATTAATTTAATTGAAAGTGAATACTTCAAGACATTTCGCGTTTAGTGAAGCTGCGCAAAAGGAGCTTACATAGTTTGCATTTGCATTAGTGTGCCTGCCGCATCGCCCGCTGCTTACGGAGGCTGTTTAAAAGGGACTTCCACAGTGATTTCTTTATATAAAAGACGACATTTGCGAAAAGTCTACTCTGCAGGTATGTTATGGTTTATATACACATTTATTTCAACAAAAATATGTGTTTAAAAACAATTTTTGTGCATTTTAGTTTACACTATGAGTGAGGAGTTGATACCATCAACTGAGCTGTCGTTATTTGCCGAGCAATGTCGGTTGGGAGATGAGTCCCCTACAACGAAAAATGTCGACAATGAGTCCATTGTAATTTTGGATAGTGATGGACAGTTAATTAATTTATTGTGTTCGTGGGATTTGTCGTCAAATGCATTGATACAGTTCAATAGATGTGGTTTAAAGAGTGTAGCAATTTTGCAGATGATCCATTCCCACGACATTGACGAAATTTTTAATGCCAGAGAACTAATTGCGGACAAAATTAAGTTCCGCTACAACTTGCAAAAATGGCGTTTAGAAAATAATGTAAGCAAATCATATAACACGCTTATAAATTATTTATATTAATGTCTTTCTAGTTCGATATGCTCACGTGCTGCAGTGGTGATAGAACTATAACAAACCTTTCATCCATTCGAAGCTGGCTGAGCTCTGCAAGCACACCTTCAACATCCCCAAACAACGAACCCAACGTCGAAGAGGTTTTAAAAGAAACAGTAGCAGGTAACGACATAATAAAGAAGTGCGAAAACTGTGGTTGCCTCCAAGAAAGTGACCAATCTGCAATAGTTCGCATTATTGTGGATAAACTGAACCTGACGTATTACGACGCCATGCTTGGAGCACTTGATGCAAGTAATGTCGATTTCTTCTATTGTGTGATTTTTTGTTATTAATTTCAGGTTTTTTATTTAGATTGCAGGCATTATTATCTTATAAACTTACTACATGCAGTAATAACACCGCCGAGAGTAAATAAAAACATAAAGCCCTCCATTACAGATGCACAAATGGATATGATGGTGCATCTTATAAATATTAATAACTTCCAGCAAAAACTTGACGAGCTAAATGAAAGCGCTCACAACGAGGGATTAACACTGCAACCTAGAGTTTTTGTTGTTGGTGAGAGTCCTCAAAACTTGAAGGAATTCTATGTCTGTGTTGACAACATTAAATATAAAGTAGGTAGCTTAATTAGGGCTATAGATTTAGTTGTAAAAATGTCTTTTGTATTCAACATTGAATATTCCGTAAAGAGCAAATATGTGTGGATTTTCCTTCAACGATATATTTATGATATTTCCTCTAAGGAAAAATTTCCCAAAATTGAAAATATTTTAAACAAGCAATGTTCAATAAAAAATGCACTTGAAGAAAGACCCACACATACTTGCTCTATATGCGGAAATGAATTTATATTATTTGAAAATCTTTTAACCATCTTAAGAT
Organism: Zeugodacus tau; assembly: GCA_031772095.1. Lineage (NCBI taxonomy): Eukaryota > Metazoa > Arthropoda > Insecta > Diptera > Tephritidae > Zeugodacus > Zeugodacus tau. The sequence continues at coordinate 49,343,638 of CM062649.1, read as the reverse complement.
TTTACATCGAACTCCAATTACTTTTAAGTATTTATGCCTTTATCAGAAATGCAATAGATATTTTCAAAACTTGTATAAGTTTCGAAATCACGCAAGCAAGCATGATTTTAATTGTAATCTTAATGAAAGCAGTAGTAGTAGTAGTTGTCACTTTTGTAAACTTTACTCTGTATATTCTCAAATAAAATATAATTTTTATGAAAAAAGTAAATTGATATTGAAATTTTGACTGTGCATAGGGAAGTGGGCGGAGAGAGGTGGGAGGGGGTGTTAAACACAACAATAAAACAAATACGATTACATTTGAATCAAGAGCAATTACTGTTAATCTCAAATACTTCTACTGTTAACATAAATGTATAAGTATTTGCTACAACAGTGCCCCGTATTTCGATCAAAAGTGTTCCACTGTTAATTTAAATACTTGACGCATTTACTTCAACAGTGCTCGCACTTTTAAAACAAATACTCAAAGTATTTGGGCACGTTTCTAATGCAAAAAGTATTTGTGGCAAATGTAGAATACTTTGGTTTTACTAGTTTTTTTTTTTCCGTGTACATATGTATATACACATCTGTTAATCAATATATAATAGAAAAGCAGATACATTAAAGTATATACATAAGTATGCGACTGCATCACCCTTATTGACAAATGCTAGCATCTGGCATCAGATCAATTAACTGTTACTGCCGTCATCACCATTTACATGGTGGAAATTATTATTGACGAAGTATGCATAAATTGTGGTGGTTGTTTTGCTTTGTTTTAGCTATTATCACTTGCTGTCGCGTTTCTTTTGAGGAATTTCACATTTCGCGCGATTTCATTTCGGATCCGAAATTACAATTCGTACGATTTTATTTTAGGTGTTCTGCAAAACGTACGATTTCATTTGATTTCGAGTTGAATTGTTGTTAGTATTTAATCATTGTATACTAGGTACAATTGGAATAAAAAAAATAAAAAAAAAATTGATTTCGAATTTCAATTCGAAACAGCTGTTTTCCTAGTTAAAGTTTGACAAAACAAATAAAGCAGAATTTGTTGGTTAAAAATTTTAAATAATTTGAAATTAAACAGTTTTAATTAAAGAAACAATGATTTTTATGGACATTAATTTGTTGTGAACAATATTATCAAGGTAGAATCGAAAGACGACATTTGAGAGACCATTCTAATTCGCTGCCGGCACCGGATTCCACGTGAGTTTTGCTAGAACGTTTCTACTTGTCGATTTACAATGATTTCTTTTTGTTTCAGGTTTGTTTCTGGATGTCGGTTAAGTAAGCGTGCATTTTCAGAAAGACTTAGCCAAATTATATATATACCTAATTTAAAGAAATTGGTGGCAAGTCTTAAGTTTTCGCTGAAGGTTCATATCAACGTTCAATTGGAATGTATACCGATATTGGTATAGGTAGAAGTACAATATCCAAAATTGTATCCGAAGTGATTAATGTTTAAGAAAATATTTTGTGTCTGAAGTGGACACAAGTCAAATGTCTGAAATGGATTTCAGAAAAGCATGACCTCAACGTTGGTTTAGGAAAAAATTTGGAATACCAGGAGTGATAGAATGCATTGATTTTACTCATGCAACTACGGTAAAATAATTTGTAAACAAACATCTTTTTTCAACAGAAAAAGTTTTTCAGCATAAATGCGACAATGCTTTGAGTGATTTTGTTTCTAAACACCTTCTTGAGGTTCGGAAACATGTAGTGGGTTTGCTGCTCTTGGGGTAACCACGGCTTTGCTGCCTGTCTTGCGACGTTCTTCTTCCGATTCACTAACTTTCTAACCCAAAACTTATAGAACTGCCCTTAACGACAGCGGAAAATTTCACAAATCTTGGCAACACATGCCAAACTATTTGTTAATAGATGCTTAGTTTTATATAGCGATTTTATTTTTATTTTTTTATTAAATACGTACATTTTAATAAATGTTTCTTAAACAGAAATTTAATTTGGATTCAAAATCGCTATCGTTTATCTTGCCGAATATGAAATTGGAAATTTGTAACGATTCCGATTTGCAGAACAGGGCGACTAAACGATTTGATGATGTTCGAAAAAACAAAAACGGAACGATTTACAGAACATGTCAAACGATTAGAAAACGGAAAATGCGAAAATATTGCCCGAAAACGATTTGTAGAACATGCCTGATAGATTGTGTTAAATGGCAAATAGCAGTGCTCTTTCCTACAAGCGCACATTACATAGGCTAGGTATCGTCAGTATATATTTTAATAGAAATTAATTTGAACAAGTAAGGAAGGGCCAAGTTCGGGTGTCTCCTAATGTTCGGTTATACTCTCTCAATTTGTTTATTTTATTTTATTAAGAGAACACACTATTTGACCCGCATAGTCGGCATAAAGTTGGGTGAATTAGTCGAGTAGTATCGTCGTTATCGTTTTTGAGTCATAAGTGGGCGGCACAACGCCCATTTTCTATTCTTTAAATTACTGCAGTCCTTTTATATCATCTTCATCATAAAATTGTTAGTGTTTTGAAGTAAAGAACTTGTAGTAGGTTTCAATATAACCTTTGTATGGGAGGTAGTCGTAATTATAATCCGATTTCATCCATTTTCATTGCTGTATAATGTAATGCCTAAAAGATACAACTCAAAAAACTTTGGTTGATGTAGCACTTACAGTTTATGAGATATATATGTATAAAAAGCCTCCTTTTCCACAAAAAATTACATCCAAATATGCCCCTCCATAGTGTGATCTTCTATTCCAAATTTTACTTTCATAACTTTATAGAATAATTTATAACTTTTCGATTATCTTAGTTTTGTGGGCATGGAAGTGGTCCGACTCTGCCCATTTACAATTTACCAATTCTTCTTATGGTGCTAAGTAACATGTGTACCAAGTTTCATCAAGATAACTCAATTTTTACGCAAGTTATAGCTTGCACGGACGCATGGACGAACAGACAGATATCCGGATTTCAACTTTGGCAGTGACTTTGTTCACCTTGATTTGGTATATACAAATATTGTCCCTATATCTAACTCATTTCGTTTTAGGACTTAGAAACAGCCCTTAAGTGAACAAAACTATAACACTGTCTTTGCAACATGTTGCGAGAGTTTACAAATTGTTAACAAGATGGCATCCCAGGTTACATGTCCTTAATCATTCAAAATGAGTCATGAATAATAAAGTCACAGAGCTAACGAGATTCTTGTTTCAAGTTTCCTCTATCTTGCTTTTTTTAGTATTTTCCGGTAATACAGTATTTTGAATTTGTGCCAAAATAACAGAGTTATCCACTTAACGGTTTAGGGAAAGTTGAAAGAAAGCTGAAGTTATATTTAGTTTATCTTTAAATAAATGTAGTCGACTGTCTATTAAGGGGTTATATACAGTTAGAATTTTCAAAAAATCCATTTTTTTTTTATTTCATTTTCTTAATGTACATATATTTAAGAATACTCACAGAAAATTTCATATCGTTCCGGTGAATATTTTCAAAGTTACAAGCAAATGAAAAATTTGAAAAGGCGTTTCAGAGTGCTTGGAAGTACAAGGTCCAAACTTTAAACGGGTTTTTCTCAAAATGGTGTTTTCAAAGTCGGTGACCAACATTACTCGAAAACGGCTAGACCGATTAGTCTCAAATTTTAACACGACCTTCTTAAATATATTTTTTAGTAATTAATCGAAGACGTTTTCTGTCCGATAAATATTTTTTTTTTTATAAACAATTTAAGGCCGGAATTTCGGTGAAGAATCGATTTTTTTTTTGAGAAACCGCCACTTTGTCAAAAAAATTTATTTTGCTTATTCCTTCGATTAATTACTAGATTTAACATTATTTTAACGAAATCTGTTTGGTTTTTTAATTTCGGATGATCCAGTTCCGAGATATAGTGGTCACTGCAAAACGTCTTTTTTGAGAGGAGCTCCTGGAGATCAGCTGTAGCTCTTTTTCAAATAAATATTTTTACTAGTACTAAGTCTTAAAATACAGTTAAAAGATACCATAATATGTGTATAAATTTTTGGATCAATAAATTAAAAAGTTTTCTCAGAAAAAATTCTGGAAAATTCACTTTTTTTCGGCCGTCTAACTGTATATAACCCCTTAACTACCCTTGGATTATGTAAGCTTTCTCTTATATGGAGCATTAAACACAGATTCGATCGATCGACACTTTTGTGATTGTTAGCAGTAATAAACCCCCAATTAATTGCGGATAAATAAAAATAAAATTGTGTAATCAACCGTTATGTAATCGTTAAGTGGCAATGGAATACAATTATAGTGCAAAAATACACAAATAGAATGCTGAGAGAAAAAGTGCGGTAACAGCGAGAGAAGTTTAATGCGAACTGTACGTTTGTATGTGCAACAAAGGTGGAATATTAATTTCGTGTAATTACAATTTTTTGCAAATTTAATTTATTTGTAATCGATACTTATTGTTTTTAATATGTTGCGACTTTATGAAATCCATGGTTTCATTGTATGAATTTACCTGGAACACAAACAAAAGCAGCAACTTCAAATAATTAAATAAATAATAAATTAAATAATAATCGCGTACGCTGTTGTTGAAACACATATATCTGCATAACATATGTACATAAAGTACATTAGCATACCATTCAATTGAATATGCACATCGAAAAACCGTTATTTTAATATTAAACCATTTTGATTGTTTATTTATTTTTCATATGCACTTCATGAGATTTTTGTGTCATTTTAATTATGAATAATTAAATCAATAAATACATTTTCAACCGCAACTTAATTAAATTGCTGCTCTTCATCTATATTCATATGTATACATATGCTACGGAACTGTGGCGATAAAATCTCTATGTCTATATGTATAACACATCCATCCGCTATAGGGCTGAGTGGGAATGTGTGCATTCGAAATCAATTTCTGCATAATATTATCTTATTTGTTTCTTTCAAGCACTCAGTGCTTTCGACAGAAAATTCGATACTTAACGAAGTTTTACAACAAAGAGCTTGGAACTATCTATTAAAAAATAATAATTTCAATGGCTTCATTTAAGTTATAAGAGATTGAATGCTTATTAATGTTCATATTCAAATCTCTTTAAGTTTTGTGAAAATCTAAATAACATTCATCCATTTTTCCTGACAGGCATATAATAATTTAGTTGTCGCTCATAGACACCAAAATCTCTGAAGCAACAGTTATGGAATTGTTTTTTCATTGGGGAGGTTTTTTTATGTGGTGGGTCCTAAATCCTACGCACAACCACAGAAGCGGGCTTCGCCTTCTCACTTTAGCTCGCCTCCAAACGGATGTCCGTTAGCTACCCAGGGGATACTTGGTCTAAAACCGGAAGTCGTGAGCTGCTGGAGTCATATGCAAAAGAATCGTTCCTGGCCACTCCCAATCAGAAACTTTCCTCACTTGTGTGAACTTTTACATATGACCCCATATGATATTGATATCATCGGAAGCAACAACCGCGGCGTTTGTTCTGATTTTTCCAGACTAGATGAAGAAGCGAAGCGTATGGGTCTGATGGTGAATGAGGACAAGACGAAATATCTCCTGTCATCAAACAAACAGTCAGCGCACTCGCGTCTTGGCTCCCACGTCACTGTTGACAGTCATACCTTTGAAGTAAATAGTTTCGTCTACTTGAGAGCCAGCGTTAACAACACCAACAATGTCAGCCTTGAAATCCAACACAGAATTACTCTTGCCAACAGGTGCTACTTTGGACTGAGTGAGCAGTTGAAAAGTAAAGTCCTCTCTCGACGAACCAAAATCAACCTCTACAAGTCGCTCATTATTCCCGTCCTAATGTATGGCGCCGAAGCGTGGACGATGACAACATCCGATGAGACGACTCTTGGGGTTTTCGAGAAAAAGGCTTTGCGTAAGATTTATGGTCCTCTGAACATTGGCAACGGTGAATACCGCAGACGATGGAACGATGAGCTGTACGATTTATACGACGACATTGACATAGTTCAGCGATTAAAAAGACAGCGGCTACGCTGGCTAGGTCATGTTGTACGAATGGATGGAAACACTCCAGCTCTGAAAGTGTTCGAGTACCTGCTGGAGGAAGCCGCTGAAGAGGACGACCTCCACTCCGGTGGAAAGACCAAGTGCAAAGTGACATGGCTTCACTTGGTGTTTCCAGTTGAAAAAAAGGAGGAATGAGCGGCGCGCTCTGGTGTATTCGGCTATAATCGCTTAAGGGGGGGGGGTAAGGTTTGTTTCGTCGAAAAAAGACCTTTTTTCATGAATTTTTTTAGAAAAAATTATAGCTGTAGGTTTATTTTACTTATTATTATATGAAAGTGCAACATTTGAAGGATACTTAAAAAAAAGTTTCATCGAAAAATAGCGATGAATAACGGATTTATCGTCGATCCCTGTAGGCACCTCGAAAAAAAGTTGTTGTGCGGTGACCAGCCTACAGCATCACTGGATCATCCGAAACCAAAAAATCAAAAGGCTTTCTTTAGTTTATTAGTTTATCTTTCAATTGACGTCGAGTTTTTTTTAATCTTTCAATTTTTCAATTTTTGGTACCATTTTCAAGCCAAAATGACGATTTTAGACGAAAAAATCGACCTATTTGTTATTGTAAAATTGTTAGTAATTAAAATTTTTGGAAAAACTCGACGTCATTCGAGAGCTATATATATGTAGAATATTTGTTCAAAATTTCAAAACGATCGATGCAGTAGTTTTTTCTGTAGGCTGGTCACCGACTTTAAAAATGACATATTTGGGAAAATCGATTCAAAGTTTTGTACACTCAGCGCAGATAGCTGGAGGTACCGTTATTCAACCTCCTGTAACTTCGTTAGTTTTTCTTCGAATGACCTAAAATTAACACAATATTCTTGAGATATTGATGGTTCAGAAAAGAAATTAAAAAAAATTTTGAAAAACAAAATATATATATATATATATATATATATATAACAGTTATGGAATATCAGAAAGGGTTCCTGTGACCAATAGGTGTCACCCATTTATTACCAAAACCCGGTTTATGGTCCAATCTTACACATAGCCGAAATATGCTACTCAACACTTTTCTTAGCGGAATTTCAAGAAGTGTCAAGGGAGCATGTGAAACTGTACAAGTTGAGTGCCTATATATTTTCGCTGTATTTCATTGGTGCCATATGTGTTTAAAGATGAATAGCCATTTCAATTATTGCGCAAAATACACTTACATATGTACATCCAATGGATGTACTCGCATACTCTTGTGTATTTGAACACTCTGATACTGGCATGCTGTCGAGGTTTCACTGCTCTTGTTGTTGGCGGCAATTTAATTTAATTATTTGCAATTTGGCTTAACGCCAAAATGCCTCAATGGCTGATGCGACACACATACAAGCAAACAAACAAATATATGCCACTGCCAGTTGCCATTGCTGTTTGTGACATTGTGTGATACACACACACATACATACATACTTGCATGTGAGCATGGTTGCTATTATTGTCAGATACGCAACAAATATTTCAATTGTTGTTGGCGGTAATAGCGGTGACGGCGCGTTTCTTGATTGGTTGGCTTGCTTGGCACGCCGTGCATGTGATATGTGACACTGTACGACGGCTTGTATGCATGTGTGTGTCTGTGTGTATGACTCTGCATCAATGTGTCCATTAGTCTGCCAAACGGGTAGTCCGTTGTCCAATGTAGCAGCATTGTCGGCCAGCCGGTTAGGCTCCCTATAAGGTGGTCTGTCTGGCGGCCACCCTACGTGCTTGTCTGTTGCCGTTCAGGCCTGTCTGCTTACAGTGCACGCGTTTTGCGGCAGCTAAGCATTTGCTGTTTCGTTTGTTTATTGCAACAGTCCATTGCCAGGCTGTTGCATTTCGCCCATCGAGAGTTGATCGTTAACTAGGTATTTACCGCGGGTCGGCTGTCGGCTGTCGAATGTCGATTGTCGACCACCAACTAACTGTCTTACTTTCTGTTGTCGTTACGTATTTATGCCTCAATCTGCTGCAAGTGGTTGTTGTTGTTAATAAAGTCGTAGTAATGGCCTATTATGGCAGCCCTTTAAGTGCTGTATTTAGTCTGGGTCAATCCAAATAGTCAATGGCTTTTATGCGAGCCCGTTATTATTTTAGCCTTTGACTAGAAGTGTCAGCACAATTTAGTGACCATTGGTATTTTAGTTGTTACCTCGTATCAGCGACGAAGCATTACAGCATAACCCCAAAATGTCAAAAAATGTTCATAATCCCAATTATATTTTGATCTTATATTTAATCTTATTCTTTAATCTTATATATCCGTTGATTTGTGGAGTATATAATTATAGTTAGGGAAGGAGGAGAAAAAATTTTAAGAATAGTCTTAATATTAATAGAGAGGTCCTCATATTACAAGTGAATTGAGATCATTTTTAGTTATTCCATTTGGTTTCATATTCGGTGACTATATTCGAGAATTATACACTCTTATCACGCTCCTTCTCTGTTCCAACGCAAAAACCGGCAAATTAGAAAATAAATATGCATACGATTAAGCTCTTCTGCCATCGTTGCCACAATATGAAAATGCAATTTGGCACCGAAATCTGGGTAATTTTTGCATTGCATGTATATATGTATGTGAGTGTCTGTGTGTGTTTGTGTAGAGCACTTAATCGCCTGACAATTACAATGTTGCAAAGTAGCATATTTCCACATTTCCCTATCGCACAATCATTCTGTCACTAACACGACTTCATACATTTAACCACATAACTGTCCGCCCGTACGTGTGCTTGCCATTTGCGCCAATGTTGCATGCAATTGCTGCAGTGGAAAGTGTATTTCGTAATTAATTGATTTCTATCGGACTTAAGGCTATTTGCGGGTATTTAAAATGCAACGTTGACGGAGTGACAATTCATTTCAAGTGATTTTTCCATTTTGTCCATCAATTGGCAATTTAATGTCTGCTGTTGGCATTTGGTGGTGATTGTGGATTTCGGAATTGACAATAATGGCTACAATTGATACTATCGTTATTGTTGTTATTATGAACAATGTATTGTATACAGGTGATGTTTAAATAAAAAATAATTTGCAAAAAGCATTAAATATTTTTTTGTACAACTGTTCTTATATATATGTATATGTATGTACATAAGAGTAACATATTTTAAACATTGAAATAATTGGTAAAGCGTATGGACAACATTTAGATGAGAGAATTTAAGATTTTAAGATATCTTTCGAAGGATGATCTCTCTTTTACATCTCTTTTATAAACTTGGAAACTTGAAAGCTTTTCCCTTGTTTTTGTGTTGTTCGCTCGACAAATTGAGAGGCCAACAATTACGAAGCTTATCCCTAGCGGTCGTTGGATTTTATGAGAAGTTATTGGTAGAGCATCTAATCGCAGCAATATAACGGCCTCCTAATGTCTCCAGAATATTACAAAATATACATATATTTATTCAACTTAACCTAATCATATTAAGCCTTTTTTAAAAGTCCTCAATATAATTTAACTCTTTGCAGAGTTTAAAATCGATATCTGATCATTCACACTAAGAATAACAAATAAATTTTTTGTGTTTCAGGAAAATTTCGGTAACATTTTTGCATAAATTCATAACTTTTTGTGAAGTATTATAATATAACATTCCATAAAGTAACAGGACACCCGGTGTGGGATTCTTTTCACTTAATAATGATCTAAGTTGTTATTTTTTTAAGTATGTATAATGAAACAGATTTCTGGTGTTTTACGAGATATATGATATTGGTTTACAATTAACTTTTTTGGCATTTTTGATTTTTTTGCATTAAATACCTATTATTACCATTACATGGATAATAGTATATAATGAAATTAAGTTGTACTGTGGAGTTAGCAGTGGTTATCAGTATTTTCGTAGGATTATTTTCAAGTAGAAACTACAGTTAAATACGTTTTCTTCTAAAATGGTCACAGTTCAGTAATGGACTAAGATCACAATTGTTCCTTACCCTAACATTAGAACCAAAGGATTTACACATAGATTTAAAATATGTACAACTGATTTTAGTGTGAAAGTTAACAGTACCACTTTAGCAGTTTTCTAAAAATATACACTATTCCATGAGGGTTTTCACAACTGGCCCACATTTCGTAAATGCCATTAAAATACACGCATTTGCACTTAATGCTATTTTTACACAAATACAGTGTAATGTAAATAATTATCTAATCATTTGTGGAAACAACATCGATAGCTTAGTTTAATGTGTTGACTTCCGCTCACATACACGCACATATGCACACTTGAACCTACTAATTTCCTTGATTATTTATTAAATCCATTGAGTTACCACAAATTTAATCATACTAAACATTCACCACAATTGTGCATACACGAACTTACATATTCGTGTATAACTGTATTGCTATATATTTATAAACATTTTGCAGTCGCATTCATTTGTTTTAAATCTAACTGTGAATAACTCTGTAAAGAATCATCCAATTAGTCGGGGAATATATTAGTTTGCCACTAGAACTAGTCTCAAAACAGACTGTTAGAAATTATAGAATGTTCTAGCAATTTGTTGTTTGGCTCATTTCTTATCGAAATCTGTCATGTCTGACAATGATACCTGTCACAAGAGGTGAAAAAATTATTATTTCTGGTTCTGAAAAACAACACCTGACTGACTAGTTAGGCTTCTGCTACATACTAGTTGCAAAGTTGTTCACAACTAGTTAAAATCACTGCAGGGAAGTCCTATACTACTGATATATACATACATATATGCATTATATAATATGTAAGTGCTACAAAAACAACAACAGCGCCAATAATAAAAAGTATATTCTGACAAACTGGTTTGAGGAGCAGAGTTGTTGGCTTATCTGTTGTACGACAACAACAATAGCTGACATGTTCCTCTCTGGTGTCCTGCCCATTTACCCCTGTTCCTGCCCTTCCCTGTCTTGTCATGTTGGCACACATGAACTTAATTGAGATTTATTGACTAATTAGAATGAATTAACATTGCAACAAGGACAATATTCATTGCTATCTACTTGTATTTTGTGATATATTATTATATAATGCACATGTATGTGCATATGCGTGTGTATTGGCGATTGTGGGCTTGTGTTCCTTCACTTTGTTGTGATGAGTGGTGTGGGTAAAATGAGTGAACGTTGAATATGAGTGCCTCGGTTGTGGTGGTGGGTGCTTATCTACAAATAACGATACATTTTAGGAAGTATTTCACATAATATACCATATGCGTCTATGCTGTTGTGTGCTAGTGAGTCGAAGTTTAAACTTTTCTGAATATATTTATAGCATTTTATCATGTACATAACGGTTAGTTGAGGTATAGTTACGATAGTTAAAACATTTGAAATATAAAATTTACTAAAGTTTAAGTAGAAACTAAAACTTTATTTTGTGAAATATCAAAATATTTTTGATGGATTAATGCATCGGGAATTTTGGGATTAGAAGAAGGAAATGAACACCACTTGGGTTCCTTTTTTGAGTATTATTTTTATTATATTTACCATGTAAGTCGGTTTTATTTATAGTTAAATGTCAATTTGTTTTGATTGCCAACCAGAACTATTGGAAGCGTGCAGATGTAAAACATGAGAGAGATCATTTTATTGAGTGGGGTTGTTTCTCAGATACTGTCCGTAAAGTCAGATATGGCATCAATATAATAAAGAAACCATGGAAATTTTACTAGGTATATCATTAGAGTGTCACAATGAGAAATATAAAATAGCTTTTCGGTCACTGTGTTTAAGAATAAACATAATTACGAAAGTCCAAGTTTCCTCCATAACGGCGTTAATGTGAGGTGTAAAATTAAAATTGACTATTTTAAATTTATAAATTTATAATATTCTATACAAGTGATGAACCGAGTATTTGGGCTGCAGTACCTGTCTTAGGTGGGTTTAGTGAAATCCTTATTTAGCTTTAGTGAAATTCAAATTAGGCAAGTTAGACATTTTGAAGTAAAATTATTGGTTTTTTTGCTTATTCAATACCTGCCTAAATTGCCAAGGAACATATATGTTAAGCCTCATCAAATGATCTAAATTTTCACTGAAGTGATTTGTTGCATGAACTGCCGCGAGTACAAACATCCAAAGTGAAATCAATACCTCTTGTCATTCTGATAGTTCTGATAATAAATTTATTGCATAAACCAAGTTAAGCTTAAAGAGTTATTAATATGAATGGCAGAATTGTGTTGCTTAATTATTTTACTGTTAGCGACAACAACTGGGCAGCTTTAAGTGGATTTTTGTGTATCGATTTGTCGTATACTCGTATGTACATAAATAACGGCATTTAATGAGGATTCAAATTCATTTCGTTCCACGCAAGTTTGTGTGCGTGTTATTTATTTAATGCCATGACATATTCAATCGAGCCAATTAATGTCGCACATGGACAGTCAAGCGCACTTACATACACATACAATGTTGCAAAATGTGTAGTACACCTACACACATGCACTCATGCACTGATATATACTAAGCTTCACTTATTCGTACACATGAAATAGTTAATATTGAGGAGGGCGTTCATTGAAATCTACTCTTAGTGGGTGTTTGCAATGTGTTCGATTATGTTTGCTTGCTTTGCGTATTCATGTGTTTGCGTGTGTGTGTGCGTTGAAAGCACAAGTGTTAGTCTATTATTAATATTATAAGCCTGAAAGCAATTTATCTTGCGTGTGTGCACAGATGCACTCACACCCGCATACCTCCACCTCCAATTGCAATGCTATTATAAGCTTGAATGCATGTCTACTTGACTGCTTGAATGGCTGAGCGGCTGAGTGGTTGAGTGGCCTGGCAGGATGCATAATTGCATCGGCTCGGTGTGTATTATCGCACAGGATGTGCATTGCATTCGCAAATATTCACTCAAACACACACACGCATACACTATTAAAGCTTGTTGTCGGCGTGGCACTTAATTATATTGAACAGCATATTAGAGCCAAAACTGTTGCCAACAATTTCAACTATGCACCCAGCTTATGAGGGGCGGCATTTACAAGAAATATGTGTGTTGCATCAACATTCGCACAGCGGTGTGTATGCATGTGTGCCATAAGCTGTGATATTGCTTCGCATTCCAAGCCTCAATATATACATGTGTATGATAGTGTTGTTGTTGCTGCAATAACAATTTAATTACATCAACAAAGCATATTTAGGAGCTTTCGTAGTCTGTTGGTGGCAAACAAACGCTTGCGGTGAACTCTGCTCATTGGCGCTGCTCAGAGCTGCTGATTTTGCTTGTCTACTTAAGTGATGCCTAAATGTATAATGCTTGTGGGAAGGTCGATAAGGCCATTCTGCAAGACACTTGCACACTTGCGCCCGATGTGCGTTGGAAATTTGCTTAGTTTAATTAGTTAAATGTTTGCAAAATGTTTCGGTTTTGGAATCCATGGCGTGTGCGTAAAATGCACAATAACAACAAATACACTGTGACTATCGAATTAAACAACGCAATTAATTACACGCACACACATTCGAGTACATACATGAATACAAAATTGTGTGTATAATATTTGCTATAAAAATGCATATCATGTTTCTGGGCGTGGTGTTGGTGTATGCGCTTTTGCAAATTGTAGCTTGTAATTATAATTATTGGCTTGTGCAGCATATTTATTGTGGCAATGAGTGCTTGAGCGAATTTCGTTGAACTACAAGTGCTTATCGCATGCCTTTTGCTCTGAAAGTTTTATGGTTGTTCAATTAACTTTCACTTGCAACATGTGAGTGTAATTTGTTTATATATCAAAAGCCACTAACGCCTTGGTGAAAAACATATGTGAATTGAGATTAGATAATACATCGTATGCGTATGTTTGTACATATGAATATGATAATACAGTTATGAATTTATTTAATTATGACAGTTATGACTCGTTAGTCTAACTATAGAGCGGGTAATTCCAGGGGCAGCCAAACATTGTTTAATTTTAGGGTACCATGATATATTTCCAGGGGTTTGCAAATTGTTCAATAAAAAATATATAAATTTGTTTTTAGGCAATCGTAATTGCTTTCCGATTTACTACGGGTCTTGGACTCACTTAGCTTCGTTAATAAATCTTGTTTTATATCCGGACCTAACTACCGGACTGGAAATATGTAGTTTGATTATAAACTTGTTTTTATATTTACCCTGACAACACTCGCCTGAGTATCGAACCAAACTTTTTTTTGAGAGGTTGAGTTATAAGTAAAAAACGTGTGTTATTCGTTTTTCGAAGTTAGACTCCAAAATCGAAATATTTGCATTCACAGTTCGAAAATAGGCTTATTAAAAATCATAATGATTATTTACAGGATATAGTTACTAAAAAGTCTTAAATACATATGGCTCTAGCATACATTTTCTTTGTAATTCAATGGTGTATAACATTTTTCGTTTAAGAATAATAGTATAAGACAGATGTTATGTTAAAGTTGGATGTTCGAAAAAAACAAAAACTTTATATTTCGAAAAATACTTGAATGAAAAATTATATATCTTTGAAATATAAGAAATATGCATACAAACGAAATAGTAACATACCGAATTTTCAAAAATCGTGACAGTATTTTTTTAAATATAAAATTTTTATATTTTTTTCAAAGATCCAACTTCGTCCGCGGATGATGTATGTCATATAAGCTTGATCGAAAAACGTTATACATTTAAATAAGAAGAAAGAGTAGATTATGCCCATATATTTTACTTTTTTGCTAACTTACATACATATGAAAATCGAAGGTGAATATTCCGATTTTGAAAGCTAACTTCGGAAAACGGAGAACATACTTGTTTTACGTATGACATAATCTCCCGGAAAAGTCTTATTTGGTCCAATACCCAGAAAAAAGGTACATGTTGTCGTATAATGTTATTATATTGTTAATGTATACCATATATGTGGTTCTTAAGGTATTTAAATTAAACCACATCTCCTTTTCTAACTTCACCAGCATTTGTACAACAGCGCTTTCCCAATAAAGGATGTCTATAAAAAATCATAAATATAACCATAAACATTTTCTAAGCCACTTGTTGGTATGCCAGTAGAGAAATATACACAAAAATACAATTTTTTCGACGAATACTATATATATTATATATAATATACGAGATCCCAACATTTACTAATATTTTAACATTTGTGCAACTTAATTTCTAACACCACAGTACACTTTCAATTAAATCCAAGCTATAAGTAGAGTTCTCCATTTTATTTAAAGGGTGGCACATTTCCAAGTTCTCTACTTTTTTAAAGAAAAAATACAGAAAAGTCCAATTTAATGGGGAATGTTTATTATCATTCGAAAGAAAGAATAATGCTATTGAAAATAGTACCTCTACTGGGATTGCCCGATATAAGGGAAGAGAGGCCTAAAAACCTAAGGCCAAGTTATTGCAAAAATCTGGCAAACAAATTTAAATTGAGCGTCCAAAGGAATGTTTGAGTCACGTGAAATAAAATCAACTCTGGTGAGACGAATGTTTCGAAAAAGTATCTAATTTCAAAGTTTAAGGTAAAAAGTTGTAAATTATTCCAATTCCATGAGTACAAAATCAATATAATAAAAGTTTACTACTTCTTTAGAATGCACATGGTTATTGGCCGACAATACTCGTTCGGTCTAATGAATATTATGTGCTCATATTTGTATAAAACACACGCATGCATGTACATACTTTCAATGTCTTAAGCTTCTGTTTGATTATGTAAATTCCTAATTAGAAGTCAATTAATGTGTTTGCTCAGGTAGGTTTGCATAGTAATCAAAATTTCAAATTATTGGCCACACAAGCATTTATGTATATAAATATACTATTACACATATACTTATACTTATATATTTATCGTATAACAATTACGAGACATATTTGAAGATACGAATCTTTTGAAATACTGTGATTATTATAGAAGCACTCCTATTTAAGTGTGTACTCAATATTAAGGCTTCCAAACTGTAAGATCAAAATATTTTCTGTTTTCCATTTTAAAGTAGCCGAGAGATTTGTAATGCATAAAATGTTTTCCGTATATATCAGGGTATGTATCCTTTCCATTCGGTAACAGTTTATGAAGACAAAATAATTCTTCGTAGGTTTGGACCTGAAATTGGCCGTTGCAGAAAAGCTGTATTTAGCATAATATTTGATTATGGATCTCTAATGTGATTAGCTGGTTGATTTACAAACCTATCAAACCAATGTTCTTGCTGTGACCTCAATCATAACTTTTTAATGGAGGAAACGATATGATAATGAACTGTAATTCAAAATATCATATTTTACGAATTATTCTGAAGAAAGGACCCTTTTACAGGAGATTTAAATGAAACGCTTGTAATAATAATTTTCTTATTTACTCACCTGCGTTTCGGTCACATTCAGTAGCTTCGCCATTTCCGTGCGCTCACTCGAACTGAGATACTTCTTTATCTCGAACTGTTTCTCCAATTCGAATATCTGGCGACCAGTGAAGGTGGTGCGCGCCTTCTTCTTGCGACGCGCATCTGTTGAGCCCGAATCCGAGTCGTCCTCCGTCGTCTCCACAGCAGGTACTGAAGCGGAGGCGGGCGGTGTGCTGACGGTCGGGAATTGCTTATCGCGCATCAGACTGTCACTGCTACCGGTAGGACTCACATCCGGCACAGGCATCGACGAGGAAGACGCCGGTGGCGTAACGGTCGCCGAAGTTGACCCCAACAGCGCTGCACCAGCGGCGGAAACAGCAGCGACAGAGGCATTCGCCAGTTTTTTCTTCTTAACACCCGATTTGACTGTGTGATTGGCATCTGAAATGAAGGCGCAATAAAAAGTCGAAACGATTAGACAAAGAAGGCGACTTTGCTTTGTGGCTAAGCAAAATGTGATTTTTTGCATAAAACCCTAACCTCACACTTGTACGAGAGTATTAGTGCAGTCTTGAGTGTCTATCGGACGATTTGAATGAATATGTTGTCGGCAATGGAGAATGCTAATGCAAATCATACCCATTGCTAATAGCGAGTGTTTAAGTGTCTGTCTGCTTGGCTGGCACGCGGCAATGCAACAATGCTGTCTGTCAAGCGATGCTGTCAATCACTTTGTAACCTCATTTGCTTGCGGTGTTGTCTGTTTAAGTCCCTATTGCTGTTGTTTGTCTGCATGCATGCATACTCGTAGGTGTCGGGTATACATTCCATTGGTGGCGGTTCGTTTTTATTGTCACTTCATGTTTTCGCTGCAGCTCGTTGCTGTGTGCTTGTTGCGCACACCTTTAAGTGCTTGAATGCTTTCGCATTTATTGCTAATTTCACGCACTTAAACGGCGTTCATTCAATTGGCACAACAACAACAAATATGAGTAGTACATAGATGCAAAAACAACTGTCAGCCATCCTGTCTAATTGCATTGCGGCTTGTCATTTGATATGCAGCTGCGGTTTTCGCAATAATTATTGTTGTTGCACGTAAATATGCTCGTTACTGTAGCACTTGCTAAATTTCAATTTGTACTCTGAGATTGGCATTGTTTTGCTTGCTAATTTGACTTTACTTAGATTTCAATTGATTTCGCTCAAATTGGTTGTGCACATTTTTTAATTATTCACTGTTTTTGCAACAGCGTCTAAGTGGATGTGAGTTGATAAGAAATAGTTATTGTGCTGTGACATACACTTAGCAAAATAATGCTTGACTTTTAGAGAGGAATGAACACTGTATTGTATATAAAATCTTTTAGAATTAATCAGAAATCGGTCCTACGTTCTATAGTATGGCATCAGTCATATAAGCTTGATCGAAAAATGTTATATACCACTGATATAATAGGGAAAGGTAGTTTATACATATATTCGCAGCTAATTCGAAGACCGTCGAGAGTCGATTCGGCAATGGCGGCCCTTATAGCGCCATGATAACCGCCTACTTGATCTCTCAAATTGAAGCTCGTGATCTCGGCGACATTTAGTTTTAACAAGACGGCGCCACTTCTCACACAACCCATAAATCAATGGATTTTTTGAGAGCACTTCGGTGAGCAGATAATTTCACATTTTGAGCCGGTCGATTGACCACCAAGATCGGGTGATATCACACCGTTAGACTTTTTTTGTGGAGATATGTAAAGTCTAAAGTCTACGCGGACAATCCTGTTTCGATTCAAGCATTTCGCCAGTTACCAGTTCTTTAAAAAAAAGTAGAAACTCTGGAAATGGATCACCCTTTATATCAAGTAATTAGTAATAATGCTTTTCAAAAAGCCTTTTTCGGACTTCGAAGGCAAATATGTCGATTTTGGAAGCTAGCTTCGGAGATCGCACAATTCTCGATTTTTACTTAAAACTCAATCTCCCGAAAATAAGTTTGGTCAAATACCCAGAAAAAAGTCGCTTTTCCGTTTAATATAGTGGTTACAGTGCTGGTTCCGAAATCAATTCGGTACTTGTTTAAAAAGCAGTTTTAATGTGTAAAACTATTGAACAAGGCCTAGTAAAATCAGTATGGGATATTATTATTTAAAGATATCCGATATTATTTAAAGTTATTAAAAGTTCTTCGAATATAACTTTGAGATAGAGATATTTCTAGAAATATTATTACAAACTTGACACAAACGAAAATCGCTACAGACTAATAACCAATCTGATATAAGTTTGACCCTTTAAATAAGAGAAAGCTTAAATATTTGTTTTTCTAAATAAATATCTTTAATAATATTTTTTTGCGTTTCAATTTGCTATAATTGGATCATATACATACATATATATATATCTAAAACATCGCATTCTTTTTTGAGATGGAAGAAGTATTATTTCGAGTGTAACTGTAAACATATGACATTTAATTACCAGCTTGGCATTTGAAATTTGCATAAACTCAGGAATATAAGTAAGTTGACGGTGAGGTAAGAGAACATCTGTGCGCACAAATAAATCAGTAGACACAACAACAATAAGCAATCATATGCAGAAATAATAGTGCAGGCGCTGGCGTTGGTAAGAACAGAGCACGTTATAAGAAACGAATATAAGTCGAGTGCGCGATGAAATAACAAGCTAAATTAGCAGCCGAGTATGAAGGGGAATGCAAATGACCTGAATGTAAAAATTTAAAACAACAAACCGCATTTGCACGAGCGCATATGGAACTGGCAATAACAGAAAGTGAATGCCGAACGGACCGGACGGGAGTGGAGAAATAAATGGCTTTCCGTGGTGATTAAAAACTAATAATAACTGCAATTGCACTTAACGGAACACACACATACATACATATAAGTGAGCGCACAGTAATGTGTATGTGTGTGTTGGGGCATGCAAATAAAGGCGAGTGTGTTCATGAGAATTGTTAATAAAAATTAATAAAGCGACATTTAGCAATAATTGAACAACAATAACAAAAGAATAGAACACGCTTGTTCGCCTATATATGCAGTGCGAATGCCATAATTATTGCATGATGTTGCTGACCGCTTTGCGCTGCATTCCCCCTCGCCTGTATCTGCATTTGCATTCACGGCACGTTGTTGAGTGTCTGTGTTGGCGTCTGGCTCTGTAACTGTGCTTGTGGTCGCTCGGTCATAGTCTCACTCAGTGCTGACGCATCCAACAACTTGTGGCAGGCTTGTGTTTGTGCAACAAAGCTTTCATTTAATTTATTGTAATTTACATTACTGCTTCTTGCTGAAAGAAATTCTACGGACTTGTAATTTTATTTATTGCTCATTCATATATTTATAAGAATTTATAGGAGTAAATGCATGTCTTCACATCCTCATAACTTACTACTTGCGTTTGATTTCCTCGAAGTAAATGGCATTAATTTCTGTGGAAACGATTGTCATGCAAGTACATGAGCAAATTTTATGCCAGGAAGCATGTCATTCACTCTTTTATCTCTGATTTTCATTATTGATAATAATTACAGAAGAAATATTAAAATTCACTAGTCCTGAATCCAGAAAGTTGTTTGTAAAGGGTTTGTGCAGAGCCCAGACGAGTGACCTGAAGTTTAGATGTTTAGATCGAATAAAGAATGAGCGCAACATGATTTGTACAATGGCTTCAGCATAATGGAAAGCAACGGCACGCAGCCGATGTAAGAATTTTCGATTTTTCTTTTGTACATCGATTTCGGTGACTGTGATGTCTTCAGACTCGGAACTATCCATTGTTCAAAAATATCACCTATTTATTCATACTACGATCTAATGATGAATTACACAAATACACTTAGGAATGATCACCGTTCGTTTCCGTCAGAACGAGGACATTTCATGAACGTTTGTTCATATGGCCGCACATATAAACGAAGTTGTAAGGACATAAAAATCAACCATAAAATCGCTCGTGCTTTCCTGGAAAGCCACCCACCGAATTCATAATTATAAGCCCCATGCACGAAATTCATTCGCCATTATGGAAGTCGTTAAAATTAACATAAATGCTGTGAAATTATAAAGTACCCCATAAAGACCGCCATTGCCACGCTCTGCAGCTAACGTCATTCAGAAAATATACGCATACAAATTTGTGTTTACTCATAACTCACAAATACACAGTGCAGCTGCAACAAGCAGCACCGACGTGACACCGTGCCACCAAGCTCATGAACTCATGCTACAGCGCGCTCTGTGATGCCACTGCCTACTTGGTAGCGTGTTGCACATTTTTTATGATCCGTTAAATGTTGCGTTGATGGAATTTCTGCAAATAATCGATGTTAATGACAATAAACAGCAGCAGTAGCGGCAACATGACCAGACGCCGCATACGGGCGCGCAATAAAACTGCAACAATTATTGTAAGCTATAAAATTGTGATATATGCGAATTTTACAAGCTACAACGACAATAATAATATATCTATAAATATAAACGAAGAGTCTTGACTCTGGAATGGTCTTCATTGCAGTGTTGCCCTTAGAGAGCGAAGAGCGCAGTAAATAAAGTTGCATTTGTTTAGAGATTAAAATGAAGAGTAAATAAATTGAGTAGTGAGAGTAGAATTTGATCTGCTTAACCCTGGAGCCACTAAAAATTAATTACAAGATTTAACTTTTTTACTTGTAAAAATAATATTCTGAATAGTTTTCTGTTGTAAATATGTATTTTTGATAGTAAAGGAGTAGGAATTTAAGCGAGGTAGTGACACAAGGCTGAACTACATGTACTTGCTTGCCTTTGAAAACTTTCCAAAAAAGGAATTGAAGTACACTAAAATGCATGAAATAATAATTTTATAAAAAAAAATAAATGTGATCCATTTCGAGGTTCCCTACTTAAACAAAAAACACAGAAAATGCTAATTTAATGGGGAATGTTTATTATCATTCGAAAGAACATTCATTGGCATTTATTTTTTAAATATTGGCGAATGTCACGCGTGTTGTTTTGCTCCAAGGCCTGAATCGAAGCGGGATCGTCCGCATAGACTTTAGACTTTACTTATCCCTACAGGAAAAAGCGTTACGGTGGGATATCACTCGATCTTGGTGGCCAATCGATCGGCCCAAAATGTGTTCTCTCGATAAATTCATTGATTGATGCAATGTGTTTGAAGTGGCACCGTCTTGTTGAAACCAAATAGTTGGTTATCATGGCACGATAACGATCGCCATAGGCGGTTACGTTCTCACCGGCATTATTTTTGAAGAAATATACCCCAAACTTCGGCGCTTGGGAGGGTCGAGCTGCTCCAGTTCTTGCACAAGCTGTATGTATTTTGTACGCTTTTAATTTATAATTTCGACGTAAAATACTCCAAGGTGTTCCATACGTCATTCCGAATTGTTGCAAACGGCGCCGAATCGACTCTACACGGTCTTCGTGTAAACTCTCACCTACGGCTGCAATATTTTCCTCACTTCGTGCTGGACGTGGTCTATTCGGTCGAATATTATCCAATAATGACTGCTGGGTCTTAATATGAGTGAAGGAGTTGCGAATAGTACAAAGTTGAACAAAGCGCTCAAAACATTTTCTTTACAGAACATAAATTTTCCTAATAATTGAACAATTTATAAATGTTGTAAAAGTCTTTCCATGATGAAATGCCAAACATACTGAACAAAAGTAACATGATAGCTTAACACAATAGCGTGGTCTGTCTAAAAAAGTCTATTGAAACAAGTAAGGAAGGGCTAAGTTCGGGTGTAACCGAACATTTTATACTCACGCAATTTATTGGTTTCATTTTATTAATATAACACACAATTTAACCCACATATTGGTCATATATATGATATAAAGTGAAAGTTGGAAACCTTAATATGGGAGTTAGGTGAAGTTAAGACCCGACTTCACGCATTTTTGGCACGGAAACATATTATTAAAAGAAAGATATTTCCTCTGAATTTCTTCAAAATATGTGAGAGACTTGCCTATATTTGCGGAAAAAAAATTATAAGCACTGAGGTCCTAACATGTTCGATATATGGGGCCTTGAAAACTTTATGATCCGATTTCAACGATATTTAGAAGAGCGATGCCGCACTATAAATGCAGTATTTATGGAGAGTTCTGTTCCGATATGTTCACTAGTGCTTACTTTATATATTTAAAGTAAACGATTCAGATGGAATTCAAAGTTCTGGTATATAGGAAGTAAGTCATTGAAATGCAAGGAAAATATCACAAACCATTTAAAAGTTTGGATACCAATTTGAGTGCAGCCCTTTCGTACCTTCTATATAATGAAATTTAAGGTATTTGGTGTTTTCCTTTACTGAATTAAAGCACTTTTAATATATTTCAACATAAGCTTTGGATGAGAGGTAGGCGTGGTTATAATACGATTTCCTACATTTTTGGACTGTATAAGGTAGTACCAAAAAGAAACGACTCTAGAGTTTGGTTGATATAGCTCTAGTTGTTTACGAGATATGTACAAAAATTTAGTAGAGGGCGGGGCCACGCCCACTTCTCCAAGTGTTAAATCCAAATATGCCCCTTCATAGTTCGATCCTTTGTACCAAATTTTACTTTACTTATGACTTAGTTATGGCGCTTTATGTGTTTTCGGTTTTCGCCATTTTGTGGGAGTGGAAGTGGTCCGATTGTGCCCATTTGAAAGCAACCTTCCTATGGTGCCAGGAAAAACGTTTAACAAGTTTCATCAAGATATCTTAGTTTTTACTCAAATTACAGCTTGCACAGACGGACGGACGGACAGAGAGACATTCTGATTTGAACTCCACTATTCACCCCGATCACTTTGGTATATATAACCCTATATCTAACTCGTTTAGTTTTGGGTGTTACAAACAACCGTTATGCGAACAAAACTATTATACTCTCTTTGCAACTTTGTTGCGAGTGTATAAAAGGTACCTCTACTTATGTTACACGTTATTGAATAGTTGAAAAACGTTATATTCTCAATTTCTCAGTCAATGGTTACTCTTCCGAATCAGATTATTATGATTATATTTATATTATATTCCTTGTTCAAAGTCAAATTTCGATATGTAAAAGCTTTGAAGATAAAAATAGCGAAAACTAGTCAATATTTGGAGTCTCTTGTAGTATGGGTATGTTATATAGAGTTTTAAAGTCTGGGGTTCTACTGAAAAATGTGCAGAAACAAAATTTTCGGAGCAATAATGATCGAAAAGCGATTGTACAAGTTTATCAGTTACTCACAAGCGGCCTACAACTTGTATAAATCATCTCCACTGTTTATATTTTGGGGAGTTCTACATATAAACCTCTCAGTAAATATTTCGCTTTTACCGATATTCGTTTTAATGCATATTAAATACAATCAATTATGTTCAATAATTAAACAGAAATTAATTCCATTATTGAATTTTTGCGAAACGATATTTTTTGGCATCAATAATTAGCGCAACTTTCATCAAAAATGCATTGACATAAATGCATACAAATACAACAATGCAAAACATCAAACGATAATCAGTGATTCGCTGCAATTAATCAAAGTGGCACTTGAAATTGTGCGCATTCATTCGAAAATGATGAAAGTCACTTCAGCGCATACGAATGCACACAGTACTCGTAAATGAGTGAAATTCGCATAAATAAAATAGCCATAATCACAGAAATTTTCACCGCACCCATTCAATTTCACTTAAGCGCTTTTTAATGACCTCATAAAAATGCAACGTCCTACAATTAAAATTTTAAATCAACAAACCAAAACACACATACATATTGTTCGCCTCACGCATTCATACGCATACACAAACATAATAAACACAAGCAAATGGCTGTGATTCAATAACAACTATAACAATATGAAATTAAATAGCAGCAAGTCGCTCATTTAATACAAATAAAATAAAAATTGCACGATATTATTTACATATATGTATAAATGTTGATGCATTTGCTCGTGCATGAGTGTGAGTGTGTGTGTGAATGCGCGTAAAAGTGCTGCCATCAATTTTCCATAATAAATTTTGCAACTGAGTTGTTGTACATATATGCGTTTATATTATGAAGAAAAATGGGTCACCACAAATACCGAAACAATTAGCCAATAACGATCGCAATCGGATCGGTCGGCAGAGCAGCGTAAAAGGATGGAAGTGGTGGAACGGCAGCACTCGAGCGAATTGGCGACTCGGCGCTCTGTAGAGGTTAACCGTTTGCTACAATTGCACTCTGCGCCAAAGTGCGCCCAATGCGACCGATGTATGGCAAGTGCATATGTATGTATAATATGTATGTGCGTGTGTTATTTTACACTCATACTTAAATGCAGTTAAGTGGAGAGGGTGATTCAATGCGATTGGCAAATTACCGCCCATAAAATGAAATGCAAATAAAGTGGCTTCAATGCGAAAAGCAATCGACCATAATGCCAGACACGCGGCAGCAACAACAACAATGCGGTGTCGCATGTAATCACGGTTTGCATGCGACAGCGCAAAAAGCATGAACGCAATCAAAACAAAAACAACAAAAGCAATTACAACAATGGCTAAAATGCGAATTGTTAAATCAATTAATTTTATAGCAATAAAAAGCATTTGGCAATCAGGCACCTTAATATTGCATAAATTAAATGCAAATATACAGAGGTGTGTACGTGTGTGAATAAACCTGCGAAAATGTGCATTGAGACGCTGCATAGCCACACAAGCGATAAAAGTTAATGTCACAAAAATGATGATTTCATAAGTAATTTACGATTTTCACCATTTGTTCGACTTCACAGTTGATTGATAGCGGCGGTGTATTGACAGTGGACATAATACGGTTTTTGATATGTTGACAACACACAAATAACATTTATATTTTACCAAGAGATTGATTTTTTGGATGCGATTCCCAGAATGAGTCTGTGTTATTTAGTATCAGCGGCAGATTGGTAAAGACTACTATAACGCTAATAGTTCCAAGCACACAATTCTCACATTATCGTAATTTAGAACTTATTTTTAGTTTATTCATAAACTTAGATAATTTAATTAATTTACTCTTGTAAATTTACACATGTCAAAATAGGTTCTGTTTTTGTTTCTTACGCAGATAATTTTATGTAATTTGAGATTTGAACAAAATATCGCCTAATTGGCCGTTACGACACCGGTTGCATATCCCCACCCATTTCGATGACCCTATGCAGGATTTCGGTTGGAATTTCGGCTAAAGTGTGCTGAATTTTGTCGTCTAGTTTCTCGACCATGTTGGTGGTTGTTTGGCGTAAATGCTTGATTTAACATACCCACAGAGAATAGAGACCGTCGATTTCATCGTCGATTTCCGATGACAAAGTCGGTTAACATCGTGTGATAACGCTCGCTATTGATTGTAACGGCATTTGCTGTCTCATTTTGAAAAAAATAAAACCATGAGGCCATCTTCAAACGGTCTATTCCACCTCACGAGGATTTAACCCCAACTGCGACAATATTGTTTGCTGACGAAGCCATTAAGCCAGAAATGAGGTGAGAAGATGATTTTTCGATTGGCTTCCGTCATCCCTATTTTTGGACGCTGTAATTTAAAGTTGGCTGTGTAGCAGTGTGAACATTATTTATTACAACCCAGATCGACAGGTGGGAAGGATATAACCGTCAAAACCATTCCTCCGCAGTTCGAAGTGATATAGTACCATCCCCCAAAACACCATTAATCTCACGGAACGTTTCTCAAGCGGATTTGCCTTTAACGAAGGAAAACTTTATACACTATAATAGCGCGAATTTCGGCGTTAGTGAACTCCATGTTTACACGTCTATAACTGTTGAACGCAATATCCAAACTAATCATGCATAGCATCGTATTGTAGCTTATGTCAAGACCTTTCAAAGATGTATAATATTGTTAGATACAAGCTCTGTAGCGCTTTATACATAGTCCCGAAATTCAAAAGACAAAAAAGCGAAAGAGTGATATTTGCAAACATAATACATACATATGTACATACGTATGGTAAGGGTAATATCCTAGAGAGAGCAAGTTAAATTGTTGTCAGACTTGTAGTTAAAATACTGCTGACCATTTCTAGTACTACATAGGCTGAAAAGTCTCAAGTCTCAAGGGATTTTTTTTATGGGGGGGGGAAAGATGGATACGAATATACAACCGAGTACAATTCAGTTCGTTGAAAAGTTGTTATCTGTTGAAAGCAAAAGTTAAACGATTGTACTATGTGTGCTATAACCGGCTAAACGGTTGAACGCCAATAACATACATACTATGTGTCATTGGATCGATTGGACAATGACATCAAAATTAGGTCAAAAGCTAACTTTCATTATAGTGTTCTATGATGATATAATTATATTAAAAATCTCTAAACAGAGAGGGTATATTTTAGAAAATTGAAATGTCGAATATATGTGTTTCCGAAATGAAAGAGTTGAACAAAAATATAAAATATGTGAGAATGTTGAAGTAAAAGACATTCTTTGTATAGTTTTACTACCACGAATGATAAGTCATGATTTTCTACGGGCTTTCAGAATATTATCACTACTGATATTTATAAAGTAAGCACCGGATCACATATTTGCAAGAGTTGAGAACTGTCTAAATACGAATTTTAAATATCAGCTTATTTTGGAAGCAGTGTGGATTGACCAAGGTGAGTGGCGTGACCTTGAGACCAGATCGTGGAAGTATTTTAATTGGATAGTATGCTGATGTGCTTTCCGATCAATTTCATTCTCTTTTTATATATGTTCAGTGCTCCAATATTAAATATAAATATAAATATCAAATTTAGATTGAGTTGATTTCAAAACGAAAACAAATAAAATTCTTTGAAGAAGAATTAGCAAAGTAAAGATCATTCAATATTTATTTAATACGTCTCCAAGCAAATAATGCAGCATTCGTTTACTTAATCAATTTACAGGTGTAATTTGAAGTTGATTTATGAGAGTTAATTTTAATATTCACTTGTATAATTATCGCAGCTTGTCGGTTGAATAACTAGAAAATGAAATAATTAATTGGAAATGTATTTTATGCACATAGACAACTATTAAAGTGCATTTAACTTCCAGTTTTTGCGCTCACAACTTACGAACGGGAGCTAGTGAATGTGCTAATGCGATACTTACCTAAGCAGGTGCAGTGGAAGTAAGCGCGATAAGGCGTTTAAAATGTAAAACGGTAATTATACAACGAAAATTCAACATCTTTCAAGTCAACAAGTCGACGGTGTCTAGATATACTACACACATACATATGTTCTTAATATTAATTTGCATTTAGCTTAAGTAGCGGATGTGAATCATTGCGGTTTTATATACATATATTCGGCACGTAGTAAATGCGCACAACTTAATTCGGTTTAAATTCTCAGGCGATATGAAGATTTATTCATAAATACATGGAATTGCCAGTGAATATAGATTTGATTTGGAAAAGGTCCAGAAATGACGATAAATGTGTTATCTAAGCAAAAGGTGCCCAAGGAAATAATTACGGCATGAATGTTGCCTACATGTACGAGTCAAAATTATTAGGATAATTTTATTAGGATAATTACGGTTGAGTATGAACTCTATGTTTTTATACTCTCGCAACAAAAGTTGCTAAGAGATTATTATAGTTCTGTTCACATAACGGTTGTTTGTTTGTCATAACACTAAATGCGTTAGATATAGGGTTATGTACATTAAAATTATCAGGATGACGAAACGAGTTGAAATCCGGATCTGTCCGTCCGTCCGTCAGTCTGTCCGTATGTCGGTGCAACGGATAACTTGAGTAAAAATTAAGATATCTTGACGAAACTTGGATCGCTCTAGAAATGGGCATACAAAAAAAAATGGCAGAGAAAAGCTGCACTCAGATTTAAAAAAATGGAAAATGGGCGTGGTGCCGTCCACTTATGGGTCAAAAACCACACCTCAGAAACCACTCGACCGATTTCAATGAAATTCGGTACATAATACTTCCTAGACACCCTGATGACATGGAAATGGATGGAAAATGAGCGAAATCGGTTCACAAGCACGCCTACTTCCCATATAACTCGAAATCGGTCCGCTCTAATATACTATATATGATGATTTTCGTTATTCTATTTGACTTTATGCCGAATATATGGGTTAAATTGTGTGTTATCTTAATAAAACTATATCAATAAACTCGAACTTGTTAATATAAATATTTCCTAAGCGATGCGGAATGTTAAAAGTTCTTATAAGTTCTGACTCACCTTTCTTGCTGTTTCCCGCTTTGCTAAGTATCTGTGTTTGCTTCACTTGTGGAGGCGGAGAGCACGATTCTCTTGGTTTTTTGGGAACACAAAGATCCAATGGCTGATCCATCAAGCCGCTATTTATATCATCCTCACTGGCCTCGCTCACCGATGTGCTACGCATATGTGTGGGTTCTCTTAGCGGGGACTGTGGTTGTTGCACAAACTGTTGCTGAAAGTTGCGCAGTATAGTTTTAGGCGATTTGGCCGGCACTGGTGGAACCGTTGTAGTTGCGTTCGATGATGAATTAGAAGACTCGTCCATTGCATCGCGTTGAGCTGACATGTTGTTGCTGATATTATTGGCGATCAACGTGCGTGCTGGAGTTGGCGAAGCAGTGGCAGGCCAACCAAGAATATCCGCAATTGTGTGTGGTGTCGGCCGCATGGGTGGGTGCGCATAGACATGTGGATGCCAGCTTTCTGTGACATTCTCGCTAGAATTGATTTCGAGATCATTTTGAGTCTTGGATGGTTTTAACGACGATGCCAGGGCAGGGTCCAAGCGACGTGGATGCGGTGTTTTGGCGCGCGGCGGTGGTGGTGGCGGTGGCGAGAGCGTCGTCTGTAGTGGTGGTGCAGATAAACACGCTGTCTCCAAATAGGGCGTACTACTGCTGCCATTCGTGTGACAGTTGTTGGGTGATGGTCGTGGTGCCGCTTCGAGTGTCTTCTGTAGGAAGTTTCCCGTAATGCGTTGCTCGGGTTCAAGCACTTTTAGTAAGTTTGCGAGCTTCTCTTTGTTGCTGGGACTTATGCAAGCATGGTTTGCCGCCAAGTGTTGCCCAGCCATATTGTGATTCAATGCGCCAATATGATTATTGTTCATGTTGAAATTATTATATTGCTGAAGTCCGTGTGGCGGTATGGTTAACGGGCTCTGGTATACATATGAACTGGCGGCTGCCATATTTAGATGCTCCTGCTCGGCTAGCGTGGCCTGTAGGCGGGAGTGTGCCTTGTATTTCTGCTGTTCCTTGGCAAGTAGTGCGGCGGTACTGAAGATGGGTGCATGCGCTCCGCTTACCATTTCAGCAACAGTGTCACGATCAATTTCGGGCATCATTTAAGGGCGCTCTCTGATCGTAAATAGTTCGCGAGGTCTATGGTGCAAAGTGATAGGGATGCTGTTGAGAGAATATATGGTATTTTGATTAAAATAACGATAATTATTTACTCCTTATGAGATAATTATAATACAACAAATATATTTTCAAACACTGTTCGTCTATTCAGTTTGCTCGAGAAAATTATTAAATAATAATATTCTAGGTCAAATTATTTATATTTACATATATTGGGTGGATGAAGAATTCAGAAAACACTATGACGTTCCTAACACCGCTATGGAGTAATATATACGAATAATATGTATGTATATATGAAAGCGGTAGCATTGAATCATGACAGTTTAATAAAAATAATTCACTAGTAGCAGCAGGATTCTCATTGAGTGAAGTAACCCAGACTTAGGAGGCGCCTCACATATATACATATGTATATGCATGTAACATGAGCAACCGTTAAATTTCAATACTCAACATAACGGACGACCTAGAAGGACTTTTGTAGTAACTTTTGTTAGTCGTTGTTGGTACAGTGTTCAAGAGATGCAAAATTATTACATTTATTATTAAACCAACTAAGTTCTCAGTTTATCTGAAGCATATAAAGTAATAGAAAATAGTAAATGTTATAGAATCCATTAGAAATCATTAACAACAATTCTTAACAAATAAAGGCTATAGAAATAAGGCACACTGTGCGCTTTGCTCTATTGTTGGCTGTAGGGACAACAGCATGCTGTCGATAAAACCAACTTTTCAAATTTGGTACATTTTCTGATGTAGTTAACTAACATTCAGCCGAAATCAACTAAATGAATACCGAATTGATCAAGTCAACACAGTTGCTAAAGTTTCAGAGCACTCACATAAACACTGGTTTCATTGCCCACCAAAGTTAGGTGCTCAGTATTGTATTAGTCTTCGTTTAATTCTAAATTTTAAACCGAATCGAACATGTTATGTATGCCGTAGACTGACAGCTCTTACTCTAGCATGTCCTCTAATATAAGCATACATAGGGTTGGATAGAGCATAGAGGGTTGGCTCCTTCATAATTTGTAATGGTAGTAAAAGTATTAGTATCACCTTTAGTAGTGAAGTACTTGTAATGTAGTTATTGTTACTTGCTATTTCTCTGCTATCCAACTGAAGAGTTCAGTAGTATTTACTTAAAGCAGTCGGTTATAACTACAACTCTGGAGAGCAGTTCGGGTTGGCATATTATTTTGTTGTGAATCAATTCGAATTCGTGCTGATGATGAATGAATGGTATATATTAATATGTTATTATATATTTAATTATACAATTAGTCAATAGTGGCTATTTTGTAGTTGGCTCTCTTAGTACTGCTAAATGTATGTTTGTTATTTTACTATATTTGCGGAGAATTTTAGACTTGCTTGCCAATATAGTTATATGTATATACATATGTATGTATGTATAATGTAATATAATTTGGTCTTAATTATATTACAGTCGACTGCCAACTACTTCGCTACGTCCACATTCTGTTGACCTGTTTTGCGCTTATACTAAGTTAATTAATGTTGTCCAAATACTCAGAGATAATGGCTACCACTGACTGCCCTACGATTGGTGTATTGGTGAGTTCTGCAAACATGGAAAAGTAATCGACTCATATTCAACACTACAAATGTATGTATGTATATATGTAAGAACAATGATTGCGTGTGCACATACACATATACGTATGTATGTATATATTTATTATATAGATATATTTATATTGCATGTTACTGTCTTCATTATTTGGTAAATAGTTTACATAATTAATTATATTTGTACTAATGATGTCAATAATATATATATTCCTAGATATTGATAAACTGCTAGTAACAATTACATAACAATAACGATACGCTTTTATTGATATGTATATATGTATGTATATATATAAATATATATAACTTATAGTATGTCTGTATGTCTATCACAAATTACGCAATATTCTACCTAATACCCATGTTGAATTCGTATAAAAACGAAAGTTGTCTTAATATAATAATTAAGTATTCTCACTTCGAATTGTGTAGGGTTGCCAAGAATTATGTAACGTTAATGTCCTAATAAATCATTCAAATTCAATGAAATGAATGCATTGAAAACATTGTTTCAAGAAACAGAGGTAAGGGGTAGTATCAAAAGTTCTGTCTTCGGAAATATACCTGATCGATGTAATTTTGTTTAATGAAGACCCACTGCCAAATATTCACTGATAATTTTAAACATATATATCTGTCTTTGATGGACAAAGCGTTGTGGAGAAGCCAATCGAACACAATATCTAGAAGTTTAAACAAAAAACACCTGTGCAGCAACCCTGCGCTAAAATGTCCTCTGAAGCTTGCGCAATAGTGTTGTACTAGGTTCTTTGGTGGAGAAATACTGCAATTTGCACAAAAATGGTTTTTTAGCCCTTAGTTAATAGTTGCGTCGGTCGACAAAAATTCCTCTTGGCTATATCCTCCGCGCGGGTGTCGACTGGGCAATGGGTGGCGCTGCCTGCACTGCTGGGGTCTCAAGCTGTCTATGACAAGCTAAGTCACGGCAGTGCAGGCAGGCGCCATCTAGCTAAGGCTGATGTACTCCACATCCATCATCATATGTTGGAATGCTCTATATGCATCCTCATAGGGCGGTGGAGGCATGAGTACATCAGCCATTGCCAGTGAGGTACCTGGCGGTAGGTATAAAACGCTAGGGGTAGAGACCCCCGAAAACAAAAACTCAATATGGAGGACAAAAAAGATGAACAGCGGGCTGGGATATCAGCCCAAACGTCGGTGGGAGACGAGGCTGCTACCACCGGCGGGCACAGCGAGTTTTCAAGCTGTGTCGCCAGCGGCCACACCTCCACTGCAACGGGAGCAGGTTGCGGTGGTTGTAATGCTACTGCCAGACCAGCTCTGCAGCGCGCGGGTTCCGTAATCCATGAAGATTCGGACCCAGAAAGCGCTGTGAGCATAAACACGGACAAAGAAGAAGAGCTTCTTCGCTCTCCGCAGGATTCGACCGAGGGTTCCAACTCTGGCAACAAGAGAGGGCCCCGGAAGAAGCCCAGCAAGGAGGGGTTGAAAGCCAAATCGAGGTACAAGGCGGCGGTCGGCATTTGTAACCGACTCGAAGGCAAGTCCAACCTGAGTGAAGAGGAGATGAAACGGTTGGCTTGGGCCAGAGAGGAGGTGAAAAGCGGCCGAGCGCACTTTGCCTCACGCAGTTGGTGCAGTGCCTCGAACTCAGCATTTGCTAATCGTATCGAGGAGCATATCGCTGAAAAGAGGCAACGGTCGACAGAGATCGAACCGAAAGCGCCAACAAAGAAAAGGAAAACAAAAGACGAGGCTGAGAAGCCTAAAGTCAAACGAACGGACGACAAGCCGACAACGTCCAGAGCAGCGGCGGCAGCTAATGAGGTGGCAAAGCGACATTTGATCGTGGCTCTCATTGACCGCAGTAACCCGCTGGGACAGATGTCGCAGGAGCGGTGGAAAGTAGTCGAAATGAAGCTACTAGAAGCGCTCTTCTCGAGGATGGACGCCGATCCCAGCGCACCAATGCCAACGTTTGATGGAGCGGGGTGGCTTGGTGGCGTCAAAATCCTTAAATGTAAGGACGACCCGTCGCTGACATGGGTGAAGGAAGCAGTGAGAACGCTTCCAAACCTGTGGAAGGACGCGAAACTCGAGGTTGTGGATCGGAGCAGCATTCCGTCGGTCCCCAAAGCGAAGGTAGTGATACCTCGCGTGGTAGACCCGGAACATGCACTTCGACTGCTACAACGACAAAACACGGACGTGCCGACCAGTGATTGGAGAGTACTGAGCGTGGCTAAAACTGCAAACGCAGATGGAGGTCAAAGCTACATACTCCAAATCAATAAGGCGGCTGAAGACATCTTATATGCCAGATTCGGGAAGATGGCGTGGGGAGTTGGAAGCGTATTCCTTCGCCTCAAAAAGCGCCACCCTGCAGATGGCAATGTAAACACACTGGAGACGGGTGAAGTCGAAAAAGATCTCGGAATTGAAGAGATAATGGCGACTTCATTAGTCTTGCAGGAGGTGGAGGGGTCACCTGATCAGTACTCTAAGGTTAATGAACCAGGAGCTGACGGTACTTCAGGTGAACCTCCACAAAAGTAAGATCGCATCAGCCGAACTCCTTCTCAATCTAGAGAAGGGCGGCTACGACGTGGCTTTAGTCCAGGAACCATGGATAGCATCGGGTAACGTGGTCGCCGGACTAAAGTCACCTAACTACACAACATATACCCCGAGCGTCACTAACAAGGTAAGAACGGCGGTACTGGTAAGCAAAAAGCTGTATTCCCATGTTAACCTAAATCTCTCCACAGATGACCTGACGGTGGTGGCGGTAAAGGATTGCAGGGATGAGCTCATACTCCTTGCATCCTGTTACCTGCCACATGACGGCGAGGCACCGACTGCAGAACTCCAGAGGCTGGTGGCTACAACCAGCAGAAGGAAACAGTCGCTAGTGGTTGGGGCTGACGCTAACGCGCACCACACGATTTGGGAAGCCGAGACATTAATGCAAGAGGTGAGTCCCTATTAAACTTTATATTAATAAGTAGTCTAGTGATAGCAAACCGGGGGGAGGAACCTACGTATATAGGACCAACCTCGAAAAACGTCCTAGACTTTACACTTTACACCAGTGGTGGTACAACGGTTGAGAACTGGAGGGTGCTAAGTACACCGTCGTTCTCTGACCACAGATATATACATTTCTCTATTAAAAAGGGTTTAAAGCTAGACTTGAGGCTAGAAGAAATCCCAGAATTACAAACTGGGCACGTTACCGACAAATACTGTTTGGTAAAAGACTTAGACCGTGCGTGTTCAACTCTCCACAAGAGTTAGAGGAGGGTGTGAATCTCTTCTGTAGCACTCTTACTAAGGCTTATCATTCCGCTTGTCCTATGCTGCGGCCCAAACGCAAAACGAGACCCCCTTGGTGGAACAAGGAGCTCGAATCGTGTAGACGCAGTGTAAGGAAAATCTTCAACTTGGCCAAGCTAGCAGAGAGCGAGGAATGTTGGAATGAATACAAGGATCTGTTAAGAGACTACAAAAAGTTAATGCGCAGGAGCAAACGACAGTCCTGGAAAAACTTTTGTAGCAGCTTTGAAAGAACAAATGAGGTGGCAAGACTTAGAAAGCTGTTATCTAAAAGCCCACCCTCGCCAGGCCTGATTCGCAGAAACAACGGAGAGTGGACGGAGAATTGCAGGGACTCCTTAGAGGTTCTAGTCAGCGTACACTTTCCGGGATGCAAGAACCCGGTTAACACTCCACACGAAGGAAATAATGCCGTTATCCTGTCCGAGTGTATAATTACGGAGGATAAAATAGAATGGGCAATCCGCTCCTTCGACTCTTACAAATCTCCCGGTACAGATGGCATCTTTCCAGCCATGCTAAAGAACGCAATGCAGCTGGTCGTGCCGTGGTTGCGAGTGATATTCAGAGGATGTCTAAGGTTTGGTTATGTACCGCACTCATGGAGAGAGGCTAGGGTGGTTTTCATACCGAAGGCAGGTAAAAACAATCCAACCTACTCGAAAGAGTTCAGGCCCATAAGTCTTACCTCTTTCCTTCTGAAGGCGCTGGAGAAAATACTAGATGCACATATAAGGGACACAGCGCCTCCTGGCAGCTTGTCCAAATCGCAACATGCGTATACAAAAGGCAGATCCGTGGAGACTGCACTCCATTCACTGGTATATAACATTGAAAAAGCTCTAGAATACAAGGAATATGCTCTGGGAGCATTCCTGGACATTTCGGGAGCATTCAATAATGTGTCTACGGAATCCATACTGCGAAGTATTGAGTCAATGGGGGTTGAGCCTGTCATACAAAGGTGGGTGAAAAACCTCTTGATGTCTAGAAAGATAAAAGCAGAATGGAATGATGCCAGTGTGACCAAGGAAGTCTGTAGAGGTACTCCGCAAGGCGGAGTGCTATCTCCACTCTTATGGACACTAGTGGTAAACAACTTACTAAAACAGTTTGAAAACAAAGCTCCCAAGATAACAGCGTATGCGGATGACATCGCCATCTTAATAACGGGAAAGTGTCTGCACACTGTCAGCAGTATAATGACCAGCACTCTCAGCACTGTCAATAATTGGGCAACGCAAGCGGGACTGGGGCTTAATGCGGAAAAGACGGACCTTCTGGTGTTTACTAGAAGGTACAAAATACCTGCATGGAGGCCCGCTAAATGGGACCGAGCTCCCGCTCAAGGACCGCACCAAATACCTAGGGGTAGTCTTGGACACCAAACTTCTGTGGAAGTACAATGTGGAGGAGAGAGTGAGGAAAGCCAGTAATGCTCTGTATGCATGCAGGAAGATGCTTGGCACTACCTGGGGTCTTTCTCCCACTCTCATGCATTGGTGCTACACAGCAATAGTGAGACCAATTCTGCTCTATGGGGTTTTGGTATGGTGGACGGGTACCAGAAAATCTACATATCGGAAGCCGATGGAAAAGGTTCAGCGGCTTGCAGCGCTATGTATAACGGGAGCCCTAAGAACCACCCCAACGGCTGCTCTAGAACGAATATTAAACCTGCCACCTATAGATCTCTTTGCCGAAAGCTGCGCGGCGAAATCGGCGGGTCGACTGATGGCAATAGGTGAATTCACATACAGAACCTTCGGACACAGCTCGGTTGCTAAGAGCAGTCTGACAGGTATTGACTATCTGGTCCCATTCTACAACTGGGAAAGAGGTTTCACGGTAAACATGGAAAAGGATGGTTGGCGCAAGGGCACCGTAACTACACGCAACACCTTAAACATCTATACGGATGGCTCTAAAATGGATGAGGGAGTAGGTGCAGGAATATACTGTCCAGAATTAGGCATAAGACAACCGTTCAAACTGCCGAACCACTGCAGTATATTTCAAGCAGAGGTCTTTGCTATTGGGAAGGCAGCAGAGCTAGCCTCCAGCGCACAAGGCCAATACTCTAAAATTAATATCTACGTAGACAGCCAAGCAGCAATCAAGGCAGTAACCTCGTGTCGAATATCGGCCAAAAGTGTCCTGAGCAGCAGGGCAGCAGTGGTGAGGGTCGCCAGATATATGAGGCTACACTTCTACTGGGTGCCAGGCCATAAAGGCATCGAGGGCAACGAAATCGTAGACGGGATTGCCAAGAGTGGTGTACAGCTGTCACCCGGAAACATGATCAACATCGCTAAACCCATGCACATTCTATACGATGACATAGACAGATGCATGGCAAGAAGAATCATATCTCGCTGGAAGGATCTACCGGGGTGCAAAACTGCAAAGGTCATGTGCAAAGCGGTAGATCAAAAATATACAAGGTTCCTACTGGAGCTCGATAGAAAGGGCTGTAGGACCATGGTTGGCATTCTTACCGGTCACAGCCTTGTAGCGGCACATGCCTATAAAATGGGGCTGTCAGAACGGGAGGAATGCAGAAAATGTCAAGAGCGGGGCACCAAGGAAACAGTGGAGCATCTCTTGTGCGTATGTCCTGCGTTAGCGAGACAGCGTTTTAGGCACTTAGGGGCCCCACAGTACGATAAGCTAGAGGAGATATCGTCAGTGAAGCCTCATAAACTATTAAAATTCACGACAGGCGCAGGCATCCTGAACGATGACTACTACTCAGGGAATACGTAAAGGCACTCCATTCTGGTATCGCAAAGGACCATAACTGGTCTATGCGTGGCCTGCAGGCCTACCAGACCAACCTAACCTAATAGTTGCGTCCATTCCTTATGTTTTTTAATCAATTATAATTTATTTCAAGTTAAAATATTTAAGAAATCGATTTGCATTGTCCTCTTTGTCAATAATTTGTCCTTTGAGTTTTTTTACCATTGTGAATAGACTAAATGTGGAAAACAAAATTTGGTAGCACTCACGCAATCGGCGATAGAATTTTTAAGGAGGTCTCCGCACAATCTCTTGTACAAATTCAGCTGGATAGCTTTGTTTTTGCTTTCAAATGTAAAATGTTGGACAAGCGAGCAGAGAAGTGAACAACCGAATACAGCTAATATTGGCTAATTAATTAATAACATTATATTTTCTGTAAACTGGTTTTATTTTGTAATATTGAATCAAAACAACTACTTGTAAAAATATTTATATTTTTTCCTTTAAAATATATTATATAAAGTCAATACAGGATGAAATAAAATATTGCAAACGTTATTAGGTACCGATTCCTAATCAATTGGCAACCCTGAACGCGTGTATATTCGGATTATGCACATTGATTCGTCCTAACACGAATACAAAAAGCTAACTTATTTAGGAACTTTGCTACAGTTGACATGTCATTTGAACTTAATAGCGTAATGCATACTTAAACGTTTTGATTACGAACCGTATGTATGTATGAAAGTATATGCCTAAAAGCGAAGAATGTTTGGCGCAAGGACGAAAGAGAGCGTGAGAGAAATAAAGTTGTAGAGCAAATAATATAATAACAAATTTCAAATTTATTTTGTATAATCTGCCGAGGGGAAAGCGGAAACGGTAAACAACGAATTCGTACAGATTTACGAGAATTTGGTATGTGTTAACGATGATAAATTCAAACGAATAAAAGCGAATGACACTAATTTGCTCACAATGGCATTGACTGCGAGCACTGCTCATCAATAATATGTGTGTGCGTGTGTGAGAGTAACGA
Source organism: Zeugodacus tau (assembly GCA_031772095.1). NCBI lineage: Eukaryota > Metazoa > Arthropoda > Insecta > Diptera > Tephritidae > Zeugodacus > Zeugodacus tau. The sequence continues at coordinate 49,305,128 of CM062649.1, read as the reverse complement.
TTTGTTGTTGCAAAGAGAAATTGAGCTTCGGTTGAGTGAGAGCCAAATGTAACGAGCGAGCAGTAGTCGTGTATAAATGTTGCGCAACATGTTGCTGACATTGGCAGTGCCTTCTTGCCATAAGGACCATAGCAATTGCTCAACTATAAATAACATTTCAATTCATTGTAAGGTAATTTGTCAACGTGACAGTGCAGGAGTGGTGGTTGTTGTTTATGTTTATGTACGCTTTCGTTCATATTAGTGAAAGTCTGCGGAGTCAGGCATAAATTGTAAAGCAATATTAAGATTTGTGTATTTGACTCGTTATTAGGACTCATTTAATATTTGCTACCAACGTTGATTTCATATACAAATGTTTATACATACATACATAATGATTTCTTTGAGTTTTTATGTCTCTGCGTATATTCTTACTATTTTACCCAATTAAATTATCAAATATACATATATCATTATTGACAAAATTCCAAAACAACTTTCGACAAAGTGCTCCCTCAAATTGGCATACAAGTATATGGCTACATTCCTTTGTATACATACATCCATATATTTTATATATTTATTTACAAATATATCCTGAAGACCATATGTGGCATATTAGAGTATTCCCCAATATGCATGATTCTATAGGAGAAAATTGCTCATTGCTCGTGATGTCATACAGACTTAGAGTTGGAGTATATGGTCTTTCTCTAGGAAAAGACGTTGTTAGAAGGACCACATATTTTGCACAAAGAACTTATTTTTTCATATATTTAAAATTCACCATTTTTGCTGGGTCCACTAGACACTATTTAAGGTATAGGTATATTTCAAAGACAAATTTATAATGTTTTTTTTTCGATTCAAAAATCGTTCTCGGATAGTAATAGGAAATATATTTGTGACTATATAACTTGTAATAAAGTAAAGTTTGAGATTATGCAAAGGAGGATAGGCACCACTCCCGAAATATTACATTTTCTATATAAAAAAGAAAATTCTTTTTTTTTTTACCGAGAACACTGTGACCCTCCAGTAGAGAAACTTGCTGATTTATTAAGACTCCTAAACCAGCTTCATTCAACCAGCCCATTTACAAAATTCACTTGGTTACACACAATTTGCACGCACTGTATTTTTTGATGCTGTCATATTGCAAGCAAGTGTAAGTTTGCGTGCTTGGGCAGAAGCATGAATTAGCTGTGGGCGATTCCATCAGCAGAATTTAGTGCTGTTTTTGCGTTATTCAGTTTCGTCCGTTAGGGGAAGGAGTGTTTGGGTTTTGGGAGTGGGGTATCTATAAATGTACGTTGGGCAATCGTTTAGACAAATGTGTTTATTTCCTACCACTGCTGCTTCCATTTCCATCCGTTATCAACTATTTATTATCATACTACTTATAATGCCACTTTATGTACTTCATGCACACACACACATGGATATTCGTATCCTCATCGTCCCTAAATGTCAATGCTTTTTGTTTGTTTGGGCAATTCGAATTCATCATTTTTATAGTTGTATATGATTGTGTGCGTATGTGTATATGTAGATAAAACGTGTGTGTTCGTGCAAAAGCACCCCATATCTTCGCCATGACAGCCACGAAAGTATAGAGAACAATCGATACAGCAATAAGAAGCTTAGTTCGAGCACTGATTACGATTATATTGTGTCTTTATACATGTAAATACATATACACATATGTACATGCTTATGTAATGGTATATTGAATTGGCGCTGTTCCGCTTGTATCGCTTTTGGTGACTTTGCAATATTCATTTTATTCCTTTTTCACTAGCAGCCCGTAGGCGTTATACAAGCGTTTGCCATTTGACATTAATGGCGCAGATAATGCTTGCGAGATATTTTAGTAAATGGATATGCAGTCTTATTTGTCGATTAGGGTTAACTTTTGGGCTCTTAGCTATTCAACGATAACTTTATTTTGGTTTTACTGTATTAAAATTATTTAAGGCATATATGTATGATGGCGATTGAATTCCATTCTTCAAAGGAATATTATAAATAATTTGGATATTTTTTAATACTATCTAGTCAAGTTTAACAAGCGTTATGTTTAGCTATTTGAATTCTAATGTTGTTTTAACTAGCACAAATTTGGTAAATATCTACATAATAATCATGAAATTCTCTTATAATGTAAGTAATGAAACAGAATTGTGTTAACCAATACCAACAGGATTTTAGCTATCAATTTGCACACTCAACACCCTTGCATCATGCTCAGGAAACTCATAAAACTTTGTGCAAAATTTATGAACACCCTCGAAGGTATTGTTGGAAAAAGGTTGAACAAAAAATAAACTTGGCCACAACCACCACGGAGCTGCGAGCTCACGTAACTATGCTAAAGGAAATTCATTAAAATTTCCTAACCTCACATTCTTACATGGTCACATATGTACATATGTGTTATGTAACACATATACTCTGCAGCTTGCGAAAATATTCTGTGAAATGAAATAGTTGACAATAAAGATAACCAATTCTTCTGCTTCTAAGGATTAGTGTGGCACTAGTTACAACGCACAAAAACTGTGATAATTACAACAAATATATTGGAATATTCGATTGCCCAAAAGATAGTAAATTAATAATATTTCAGTCACATGGCTTGAAATTTGTCAGTAGTTTAGAATAATTTGACATCTCTCCCCTCTTTGCATATATGTATGTATGTAAACATGAGGAAAATGCACTAAAGCAACTACACTCAAAGAAACACAAACCAGTTGCGTTTCCTGTTGGGTACAGATGCCTCTTCAATGCAGAACATTAAGGTATGTGAACAATCTTCATAAAAAAGTCGCTTCAGTGAAGTGCTGCAACTGCCGTGCCTGCACGTGGTTCAACGTTTCATGTCAATTTAATTAGCAGAAATGCCAACATAAAATATTTAAATCATTCGCCTAAAAATATTTCAACATAACACGAAAAGAAAGGGGAAACTCGCACCCATACACAAAGGGTGCACATTCTAAAACGCATACGTGAAGGCGCTGGAGCGAAAGGTATATACACTTGCATATGGACGAGCGGGAATCTCCTTGAGGCTAAAATGTTTTTTGCGACGCGTGTGACAAGTTTGCTGGAAATCAATTAGTGTCAGCAGCCACAGGGTGGCGTACGAATAATTTCCGGTACTATATAATTTATGAGCGCACAATATATGTATGTTTTTGGTGAGACAGCATATGTGCTTTAGTGTATATTCATATATACAAAATGTTTCCTCCTTTCAAAATATAATTTCGACAAGCGCTGACCAACAGTTGTCCAACACGCTCACCAAAAACGTTTGGGTTGCTCGCAAGTGAATTTCGAATATTTAGATATTTCATTTTAAACAGGCGACTGCAAAATTCTGCATAAAATATTCATATATTGAGGAATGAGCGTACAAAAGTTTGTAAAACAAAATAAATGAAGTTATTGGAGTGTCAGGTAAAGGCTAAGTATGGAAGGCTATCTGGAACGGAAATGAAATGCCACTTTAGTTTTAATTTGTTTATCCTTTTTGCATTGTCCTTCCACTACCTGTCAGGCATGTCAGTTTATACACATGCACATACACACTCAAATAAAAAATAATTGGCTTGACGTGAGTAGTTTGTGGGGCCCACACATGCCCATCTCAACTGCCTGCAGCCGCACACATACACTCTCTCATAAAGGTGAGCTCGTTAGCTTAACTGTTCTATGCAATCGCTTGTAGTGGTAACTTCGAATGCCAGCGTCGGGAATGCCAGAAACATGCTTCAGTGTGTGGAAATACAAATTAACTTCGGTCTGCTTTCTACATATCTTCTTACTCCTCCGCAATCGGCTCATCCTTATGAGTCCTTATTCTCTACTTACTTATTTGTTCTCTCTTAAATATGTGCTTTTGCGCTATTTTTGATTTTATTTACTCTTGTACACTTAGACTATGCATTGGGAACAAAGTGGCTGTGCACAAGAGCATCCCCGTAGGAAAGTGAAAGAGTAGGAAATTTCGAGGAAGAACTCGAGGTGTTTTGACAGGAGAGATTACTCATGGCTCATAAATTAAAGAGATGCACTGCCAAATTATTGAGATTTGGTATGTAGTGCTTTCTGGAGAGTGATCGTAAAGTTTGGAAAATAAGGGTCCAAAAAATATGATACGATAATTAGTAACAGACTTCGGCAAACACTGAATCTTCTTTTACGTAATTTAAATGCATACTGATTGAGTGTTTGGTTATAATCTATATCTTGTAGATCTCATTATATATCCAAGTTGAATCAGGAATCTTACGAAGCTTTGCAAAACAAAAACAAGTTATTACCTTTAATGTGCAAGTTTTTCTACAAGAGTACTTATGCACTCAAACGTATATATATGTATATGTACATATATAACATATTCACTGTGTGAACGCTTGTGCCACTTAAATTACATCCTGCCTTTTTGACCGTATCCTTGGCAGTGTGATACCATTCAATGTTGTTATACTTGTTGTTGCAGCAGTCACTATAAAACTTCTACATTGCCACTAGTATAGTATTTTTTGTTGTTTTTTTACCATTATAACTGTTACTTGGCTACCATTTTGTATGCCATGAATAAAGAATGTAATAGATTTCGACTGACTGACCTCGTTGCGCTGTCAATTTTTTCAGTTCCATTTGGGGAAAGTTATTTATATACTTATCTACTTGTTTAAATATTTCATGAAGTAAAGATAAAATGACGTGCTTCGATTGGCTCTGAGTTCATGGTATTATTGAATCACTAATTTATTGCTCAATTGATGTAATTTTTTGGCAAATAAGTTGAAGAATGTTAAGTTGTTATAAAGTAGTTGGTGACAGCTATGTTCAGACTATTTGTAGATGGAACAATCGAAAATTGGTTAAATTCGGCAAATATATTTTGTATTCATTACTAAGCTATTAATTTTGATATTAGAAAACAGAGATAAACTTTTATCCACGATTTTTAAAGTGCTTTTAGGTTTTATAATTCTCATATTCATTAGTCATTTATAACTACAATGAAAAAAGTAGGGAGAATCTATAAAAGAAGAAAAAGAAATATTTATATATAGTAGTAATGTAGTCAAAGTGGGACTGAATGATTAATTCAAAGTGAGTAAGATGTAAATGTCTGAGAAGCTCTGGAATAACTTTGGCAAAGATGTGAGCCCTATGTGACTATTATAGTTCCGTAAAAGTCTTTAAGTATAATTGTAGTAATTCATATTTACTTAAATTAAATTAAATTAAAGGCACTACCAACAATCAAATCAACACAACATTATGTAAAATATACAAATATAACTTAACTTGCTATTAAATAGCTCTCTTGCAAATATACTCCACTTTGCTCGGTATAATTTGCAAAATTCCCCAACCGCATTATTAAATTCCACACACAAATTGTTTCCCAACATTCGTCATCAAATCACGAAAGCTACGTAAACAAGTTTAGCTTAATTTGAACAGCAATCGCTAAATGAAAAGCAAACGCTTTGTGCACAGATTTATGAGAAAAGCCATATTAAACAGCCGCGAAAACAACCACCAGAAGAATTTAATCAAATTCCCATTCTATCGCCTGCTTTGGCATTCTGACCACCCTCACATTGCCAAGTCATATTTCCCTGACAGTTGACAAAGCGTAACTTTATTACTGTCACAACGCGCACACACACATCCATACATAATTTCAAGCCCGACGTTCTCACAATCTGCAGACACCACTATAAACTGCTGACTGCCGTCTAGCTTTGGCGCGCTGAGGGAGGTGCCGTTGAGTCACAACGCTGCGCACCGAAGTTGCAAACCATGCGTGCTGCCGCCCTCGCGCAAACAATAGTCACACACACACTCACATATAGCCACCCAAGCATGTGTCTAACGAGCACTGCGTCGTTATAAAATAAAAGCCCGAAATTGCTTGAAAATTGCGACGGATCAGAGAAAATGTTGTCGTCCCCTTATTTACTTAACGATATCCGTTTAAATGTTTCCAAGTTTGCTTTGTTCGCTTGCTCGCTTGTTTTGCCCCATTTTGCTTTAAGTTTTTTCTTCGTTTTGCAAGTGTTCTCTTACCTTTCGCTTATTTGCTTTCATTCCTAGAACGGTTTATAGCTATTTTTAAGCGCCCTTACATGACGTACAGACAATAAATAAAACCTCGATATGAACGGATGAGCACTTGATAGCTTCGCCGCACACACAAACATATCTATGAGCTTACAATTCATAGATATGTATGTGTGCATAATGCTTGTATATTACAGTAACAGCAGGAGGGAAGAGCTTATCGGTATGCGTTTATGTAACGCAACGATTGATATTTTATTAATAACAGTAATATGTTTGTGTACATACATACATATATAGGTATGTGTGTGCCATTAAATTTGTCAATAAAATATGAAACGCAGTAAGCAGAAAGCGGCGAAGTTGAATAGAGCTCAATATTATTGTGTACAAGCAGCACATTCAGGTGGTTGCATGGCATGTTAATGACATTTGTGGTCTGAAATTACAAAAATTAATATATATCTACATATATTTGAATAAGGGAGCGTAATTCTTATTGATTGTCAACGTAATCGATGGAGCCAGTAACAGTTTCTTTAAAGTTAGGAAAATTGCAGAGTGTATAAATGTATACCCCTATTATGTACTGCGACTACTGTCTTGTCATGGTTATTTTATGAATATTTATATTGCAGTATACTTGAAAACGTAGATAATATCTATCAGTTTGTATTTATGAGAAGCACTGTTTAAATTAATTGGCATTTTCTTTCGATTAGCTACTTAGTTGTGTATGCTCAATATCCGATTGCCACACTTAATTCACATTTTGGTTGTCTAGCGACTACTATTTCCACTCTAATTACCATACAATATTTGCTTATAGAAATGGTTGAATAAATAAAATATAAGATTTTACTAGAACAATTTACGAGATATAAAGGGCTTCTTTAACAAGCTTAATCTTTATTAGCAGACACTAAAGAAGAAGTTAAATAAACTCCATTTCAGGGATTGTTTCGAGTAAATTTTAGCCCTTTCGGGGTTTTCGGAACGAGCAAGATACAATACGACTGATCTCAATCATACAAATCTAGTATGTTTATATGATTCTTTATAACACTATAATATATTTATAATGACGATGCTTCCTTCCTTTTTCCTTAAAAAGAGTTTAAACAAATTTTAAATTTGAATATACTCTTGAAGGGAAAGATTAAAACTTAATTTAATATATATTTTGTAAAAATATTTCAATTTTCTGGATTTCTGTTCAAATATATTTTATATATTTTTTACTAATAGAAAGCAAGAAGTGAAAAAATAGCAGCCGAATGAGGCCAAACTTGGTTTCCTTTCCTAAAAGTCATACCAACACGCTCTTTAATGTCAAAGCTTTGAAGAAAATTTAATATTTGCAAATACTTGTGCTCACGTACACGTTGTTATTGTTGGAAAGTGAACACCCACTTGGTCTTAAATATGCATATGCTGCAGGATTTTTAATGCACGCAAATGTATTTACTAATATATAAAAGCGAGTTCAGTCGTAGACGCACAGGCATGCATTTTGCTGACGGCTGTGTAAGAAGGAAACGAAAGGTTGAAGAGTCCCTATATAGAAATGTGTGTTTTCAGCTTGCTAATATCACTACAAAATATGAATGCGACAAACATTTGCTGTACTTGCTGCAATGGCAATCTAGCTTGTCGCCTGCCCTCTCCGGTGAGTGTGTGGGGAACGGATTCTACGTGCGAGTGTTGCCGAGCGCACTCAGCGACTGGGTTGCGTATACGCCTTTGTGCACCGAAGTTGCACACTTTTCTAGTGGGTGTGAGGCAAGAAAAGCCTTAAGCGTGTGTTATAACTGTATGTGGGTGTGAGCGAGTGCCTCTATAACGTCGTCGTAACTTCATTTCCAATATGCTGGCGGTGTAGCAGCATTCTCCTACCAAAGTCTACAGCCACGCACTGCCGCAAGGCGATTTAGTTGTATTGGATATTGCACATACTTTTGGAAGGGACTGTAGTAGAGCGTACATGTGTGCTTTATGCAGTTGGCTGCGAAAAGATTGCGTGCCAATTGCTGGCGTTGCTTGCATGTCTGTGTGTGTGTGATTGGCAGCCTGCTAGCAATGGATTTGTTATGAACTTTGAATTGTTTTTCCGCATTTACTGATGTTTCTTCTGCTCACATATTTTATATAACTGTTTTCACATTTTTTATATCTGTGTATGTGTTTAGCCATGCGCTCGCACATACATACGTACAGTGGTGGCCATATCATATGCAACTGGAACGCGATTTAAGAAAAAGTATATATATCTTACGATTAAACTTTGCAGACTGTTGATTGAAAATGAAATTATTTTAATTTGGTGTTTTTACTATTATTTAACGTTTATAAAAACAAATATTTTCATTATTAAAAAAAATACAGGTACCATTTTGATTTCACCTCTAAAATTACGCGGACAAAACATATGCAACTTTGTAGAAACAAAGGTAAAATATACGTTTTGCTAATATTTTGTTGCAATTACATTGGTTTTTCATCAATTCACGACATTTCCTTGGCATTGAGCCAATTAAGTTGTCAAAGATTTTCATCGGAATCGATTTTCAGGCACCTTGAAGTCTATTAAGAAGTTCAACGTAATTTTCAATGTTAGTTCTTTCTTTGCGCCTGTTAATCGGATTTTACAAGTTCTCAATAGGGTTCAGATCTGGAGCCATTCCATAACATTCACAATATTGGCTTAAAAACAAGATTTGGCATATTTAGACGTGTCCTTTGGGTCATTTTCCTATTCGAAGGTTCAACACAATGGCATTTCCCACTCAGAGTTGGACAAAATTACACTTTTATGAACACATTTGTAGTTATAATAATTCATAATTCCATTAATTTCATATATTAGTCCAACTTTGTAAGCAGAAAAGCAGCCCCACACCATTACATGGCCTTAGAAGCTTTAGTAAGAGGTTGTCGTCCCGCATACAAACCAATGGTGTCGATAAAAAACATTGTTGAGCGTTTGATATTCGCTAAAGAGTATTTAAATTGGCCAATTATTAAATGGAAAACGGTTCTATTCAGCAATAAATCAAAATTTAATCTAACAAGCAGTAATGGAATATCTTATGTGCGATGACAATAAATAAGAGATTTGATCTTCAAGGTTAAGTATGGTGGAGGCCATGTAATGGTGTGGAAGTGCTTTTCTTGTAACGGATTTGTACTTTTTTATTAAATTTATGGAATTATCAATCAGTACGACTGCAAATGTATTTATAAAAGTGTAATTTTGTCCAACTCTAAGCGGGAAATGCCATAGTGTTGACTCTTCGAATAGGAAAATGACCCGAGAACTACCTAATATACTTCAAGAAGCCGGAAACTCGATTCCGATGAAAATCTTTGACAACTTAATTGGCTCAATGCCAAGGAAATGTCGTGAATTGATGAAAAACCAATGTAATTGCAACAAAATATTAGCAAAACGTATATTTTACCTTTGTTTCTACAAAGTTACATATGTTTTGTCCACGTAATTTTAGAGGTGAAATCAAAATGGTACCTGTATTTTTTTTAAATAATGAAAATATTTGTTTTTATAAACGTTAAATAATAGTAAAAACACCAAATTAAAATAATTTCATTTTCAATCAACAGTCTGCAAAGTTTAATAGTAAGATATATATACTTTTTCTTAAATCGCGTTCCAGTTGCATATGATATGGCCACCACTGTATATTGCAGTGTGTAGCTTGTTGATGGCTTAGTGCACAGAGAAGTTAATTTTAATTTGTGTGACAGCTTTTAAGAAACTTCCACGAATTAGAAGTGGAATATGTTATTTGTTTACAACGGTTTGCTGCAAGTGTTCTTATTTAACTCCGTTGGCAGCTTGTTGCTAGGCTTTTGCATAATTAACACCTAGAAAATAAATATATCTGTATATAATATAAAACTGGGAAAAAACTATTAAATGAACCTAGAGATATGGTAAATTAATAATAATAAGAACCATAAAAAATTAACTAATAACTAAAAAATAATAAGAATGATTATTAATCATTAGTAATTGATATTGTTGATTATTTATGAACTTATAGTAATAATATTAAGTGTTTTTTACATTCATATTAAAAACATTAATATACAATAAATATCTATAGTTTTCCTTTAACATGATATACTATATGATCCAAGCTCTTCGACTCAATTTAGAACCGTGAACTATTATAAAAAATAGTGTAGAATTTGTCTGGCAACGAAACACAAAAAATTGGGTTCTTTTGACTTATTTTTCCAAAATACCTGCTTGAGGGAATACATGTCGACTCAGTTTAAAAAATAACTGTTTCAAAGAAACTCAAGGTCATACGCTGTAAAATATAGATTTATGCACTGGTTTATTTATTTACTTCGCAAAAATTTTTATGGACATACGATAAATGATGTTTTCTGAATTTTGTTTGTTGTTGCTTTTTGCTATAGTTTGGCTCTTGACGTCTGTATCCCATTCCTTTGTTATATGATTTATGAAATCCATAAATGTAATATTATGTAACATATATTTTGTTCGCCTCCGTACGATAAAGAGGGACACTTTTAAAATTCTACCTCAACAGTAAAATTTTAAATTTTGTATTATGTCCTTGTCGAAAAGTTCGATTTATGGAAGGAAATTTGAATGAAATTTGACTTCTATTGCCGCTTTAAGAGTTCGAGTTATGGAGAATTTCGAGTTATGGAAGTACCACTGTATATACATACACATTTTCATCAGATTTGCTTCAATAAACGTTACACATACAGACATAAGATAGAGCTTACAGCTCAACGCTATTATTTGCTGCGCTTCACTTCTTGCAACAAGCGACGCTTTACTTACAAGTGGTGTCTCATTCTTTTTTTTCAACATTTGGCCTCATTTCTTTCGGTTATTTGCGTATCACATCCGTTGCTTTTGGCTGTTCAGTCACAGCAGACTTCCGCGCAGTCATAAACGAATTTTTGGGTTCCACAAAACAGAGAAAAAACTGAAAAAAACTTGAAAACAGCAAAAACTCATATAAAAATGGCTCACTTAAACTTTTTGGCTATTAACTTGACTTTTCACATTCAGCAGTCAACGACATTTGCGGCGGACGAAGGCGGAAGGACACAAATCATGGCATATGGGGCTAATAGACTTTGTGGGAAACCTACTAGTGCTGTTTGTGTGTGAGTATTCTTTCGTTAAGGGCAACTCTGTGTGTGTGTGTGTTAGTACCCAATGAATATTTGTATACACACGCGGGCAATTAACGTGCTGCGGCATTGGGATGATTGATGATCTTTTAAATGTTTACAATGTTCAGGAATGTACACATACACACAAGTACATATGCACATAAGTGAAACACAAGCAAGCAAGCCTGAGAAAATCAGTTCGTGAAAAGCAAGCAACTATTATGTCAGTCGATTTGTATATAATACAAATATAATATACAACCCAACGTATACCCATAAATACAACTAGCCAAATTGGTGCGACGACCCAGTTGGCTTTAAGCCACACCGAAAGCTAAAAAGCTCACAAAAAACGCCAATATTTTTACGCAATTTAACAAGTGTGTGCTTTCTTGCTTTGCTGCCATTTTCATTCGACTCATTTCGGTTTCTGTGTGCTTAAGTGCTTTTGTTGCTCATTTATGTAATTAATTTTTAGAGCAATTTGTGCGCGGCTGAAAATAAATCTTTCCGTCTTTTATTTCTCCTTTGCTTACGTACGATTATTACCTTTCCATTTTGTACATTTGTGCTGAAGAAAAAGTTTGACCTCGGCTGGCTTTGTGAAAGGGAGTGCCATGAAAAGGTTTAATTGAAGGTGCTTTAAATTTTTGTAACAACCATTGAGAAAGTTTTTAAAAGCGCAAATAAATTTATGAGAGTGAATTAAAGGCTTTGCTTTGCCGAGTTTAACGCAAAGTTTTTAGCCTTTATTTTTATTTCATATTATTTTTGAAATGACAAACATTTTTGAAATCTCAAGTTTCCAAGTGTTCTAGTATTAAGTGATAAAGTTTCTTCAAAGCGCTCTTAAAGCAGCGAACAATTGCTCTTAATCTACGCCCTTCTTTGAGTTAATATATTGGTCACAACTGAAACTTGTTTAAACAGTTTCTGCTTTTCTTTGAAGACTTCTAAGGCTCAAGAATTAAACGAATTGGGAAAATTTTCGAAACAAGAAATTTCAAGTGTGTATTAAATAACGGTAAAGAATAGATTTTGACTTTCTAACAGAATATTGTGGATTCTCGCAGAGGTTGCTTTTTCGTTTCTATTAAATTTCCAAAAGTTGAGGTTCTATGTAACATCCTTTATTAAAACCGTAATGCATGACCACGCGAATTCTTACCAGTATGAAATTTATTCACTAGCCACGATTTCGGTCCTTCCGCCTTTTTTGCCATAAATGTCGTTGAGTGCTGAATGTGAAAGGTCAAGTTAATAGTCATCTTTACTAGAAGTTTGCCCTTCTCCTTCTCCTATAATTTTTGATTACACCCTGTTGTTATCACCGACATTTTTAAGCCGATTTACAGGATAGGACGTTTTTTCTTGGCAGAAATATCGGACTTTGTCACTGCCTACCAATAATTTAGAATCGATCACAGATTCTCCACTAATCTCATTCGAATAGAAAATCCTATTCTAAGGAAAAGTTATAGCGATTTTCGGACATGGCAACATCTTTGACTATTATGGGTTTCAGTAATAATCGTTTTAAATATACTAATTCGATACGACTTGCTAACCGTTAGGTGTCGCTTTTGGATTCACTGGACAACAATTAAGAATGTGATGTGACAACTGTGAAGGAAAACTTTTGTTATGTTTGTTAATGAAAATAAAGCGAATACTCTCAGAACAAAACGGAGCAAGGGGCGCCATCTTATTAATGAATCTAAATTGCTCGTCTGCAATCGAAATTATGTCATTTATTTCCATCTGAATTAGTCATTCGCTTGGAATCATTTATTGTGTGTGATCTCTGCACTTTATTTACATTTTCCCTCTGCCAAAGGGCCGTCTTTATAAATGCGTTATTTATTTATGAGTGAATGTTGAATACTTCATAAATAAATGAGTGTGTATATAAGCGGAATTTAACATCCGTTCAATTTAATTAATGATAAATTGCTTGCGGCAACGCACTCGTAAAATTGCAAATGTCAAATGATGCCGCCGTTGCGACTGCCACTGTTGACACGACTCATTAATGGCAACAACAAAAACTTCTCTCTGCAGAAAAAGAACTCAATTTAAGTGGCATGCCACTTCAAAACGCTACAACTTTGACTTATTCTCTTGATTCCCTCATTAATAAATACGAAACTGCCAAGCTATGAAAACTCGCTGAAACTTAGCAATAACCGAAGAAAATCTTAATATGTATTGGTGAAGGCGGTGACTTATACTTCATCAACCCCAACATTAAAGACAATCAGCACTTGACCAGCGAATTGGAGCCCATTGCATGCTTTTACTAAATGAATCAATAACAGTGCCAAGGGAAATACTTACGCGGCGAATATGTCTGCTCCTCCATTCCGCCATTTCACCATTTACTCGCTTACTTTTACTTTTCATAGAAGCGCGCAAAAGATCTGGCGAAGAATATACAAAGCAATTAAGATTCGTTATGTATTGGTTATGCATGCAACATTGGCGAAAGTGGCACGCAGTAGCAATCTTGGGTGTTGGTGAGTTGGCACTCAGCGACGAGGCATTGAACTTATCTAACAAATACATGCGCTCATACACAACAAATGGAGGAGAGGCCCAAATGCCGTTGCGGCTGCAAAAGTTACCAAACAAATTCTTAAGTTGAACGAAGTAATTCGTAATTAAAACATCGGCATTGAGGCGGAAGATGAGTGCAAGGGGGATGGTGATGCACTGTGGAACAGCTCCATACATTTTTTGGACAACTAATTTTAAATACTAAAGACGGAACACGGTCACACGGCGTCAGAAATTTGGAAATTTCTCTATGAAGCAAATATTATTTATTCTCTTACGAATCAATAAAGGTGTTGTCTTTGATTTACCATAAAAAAGTAACGGAACGAAACGGTCTATTTCTATTATGCTTGATTAAGACATTTATAACCCAGATCGAGTAAAAAAAGTAAAAGTAAAAGCTACAACCTAGTTGTTGTGTACAAGACTGACTGTAGAATAATATATACAGAATAATGTAAAGCACTGTCTTTTGGTATTTTTTAAGTTATAAGTCCAAGAAATTATGGAGAATATAAAAATATGTAAGGATCTGTAAGCAATATTAAGGCAATAAATGAGGCTCTGATGTTGTTAACTCGCCAATTTCTGTTACTCTCCATTTCTCTAATCTTCGTAAGTCCAAACTGTTAATTTATAAAAGTGGTCAGATTGCCCACTGTGAGATGGTGACGTCGGCCGCAAAGTCTGCCTCAGTCTGTTTCTTGTTGTTGCGCAGGGTGAAGTGAAAATTATAAGTAACGACGCAATCATTAAATGGTGAGTCTGCCAGACAGTCATTGAAGTTGGAAGAATCTCCGCTCCTACTCTTCTGTAACACAATTAGACCTAATCCCTCTTTCGAAAAGTACTTCCAATTGCGTACGATTTTATACTTGACGACTTACAAGTTTTGTTGTTTGCATACTTCGGAACGTATCATTTTGGTGTCCAACGGTAAATACATAACGATGGAAGGCATGGAACTCTACGCTGTCGTAAATTTATCTCTTCCGTTGCGTCATAACAGCGTGTTGACAATGCGAAAACTTTTCGTATTAAACTTAATTATAGCGTGGCATTAAAGATGCGAGAATAAGCAAAAAAAAGAAAAGTGTGATTCGTTGAAGCTAAGAAGTTAAGTGCTGCGAGCATAAACTTACTGGGAGAAACGTAAATAGATGATATGGACTGTAGAAACGTAGCACTTATAATATAGCTATAGCAATGGTTATTCCATAGTTTTGATATTTATACTGTAAGGATCTAAAGTCTGAAGAAACTATTTTATCCTTTAACTACTGAGGTGGTGGTAAATTTTACACCTCGTAGTTTGTTTTTTAGTTTTAAGAAAAGTGGCTATGAAATAAAGTCCTTGTTTTGCTAAACTAGAAGTTCGATTTCTTTAAATTTATTATTTTATTCATTTAAAAATGTGTTTTATTATTACAATTAAAAACAAATAAATTAAAAAAAAAATGTATGTTGACAAAAATTATTTATAGATTATAAAGGGGTAAAATTTACCCCACCTCAGTAACTACGCCCAAATATTTCACCTCAGTAGTTAAAGGTTATACAGAACCTTCGGGACTCGAGAAGATGGAATTTCAGAAAATTGATTATATAAAATAAATCAAAGAAAGTTAATGAGGTCTATCTTTCCCTACCAATGATACGATTCTCCAAATACAAATGTACTATCATTTCAGTACATTTGATGAGGAAATCTGTTTCTGTCAAGTTTCGAAACTATGTAATTCTCTAAAGAAACTTCAAACTGTATCTTTTGTGCTTGTTATATCAAGAATTTCGTATTAGCAAACAATTAAGAAAGAACGCCTAATGTGCTTTCCCTCGTCAAACAATGAAAATGACGTGCATCTCAGCAGTGCTGTTCGTAATTTATGTAAAATATAGTTGATTATTGCCTCAATAGAAACACGGAGACATTGCCTACAGACACCACACTCAAATCCACTCTTGTGTAGATATATGTATGTATAAAGAGCAATTGCCCTTTGTGAAAGAACCACCCTATAAAGCCCAATCACCTCGTTCAAATTGATGGAAACGCCAAGCTTCAATTGTGGTTGGCATGGTGGAGGAAGAGATGGAGAAGGGGGAGGGATAAACGCTTGACTGTGAACACTGCTTTTGCCATGCCATTCATCATTGAAAAGTGACTCAATTAATGATGACGATGAAGGCGATTACGAGACGAGTCGCTGCTTCCACGAAGCCACGCGCAGCACTCACACACATACAAGCACCATGGCGTATGCATTGAAAGCCAAATAATCGTAAGTGGGAGCGAACGTGCTGCTCGTTGAACTGAACTCAAAAGTAATGAAATGAAAGCAAAATGAACAGAAATGCTTGCGACTGCAAATGTGGTGGCAATGATGATGATGGTGATGGTGATGCTTTCGCTGATGTTGCCACTGAATTTATGACTTGGAGACGGGTGTAGAGGATGCCATTGCTGTTACTGTTGTTGTTGTTGTTTGCGAAACGAATGAGTTGTGTTTGTGTGTGTGCGTGGCAGGAAACTCTTAATGCTGAGCGACAGACATTTAGAGACAGTTAACGGAAGGACAGACAGACAAACAGTCGAAGGAAGGGCGCACAGCTGCTCGACGACGACGGAGTGACGAAAGTCTTCGTCGTCAAGCCAAATTAAAAGTGGATTCAGTTGCTGTGTGAATGTAAAATTTTAATGACTTTTTAAATGTAATGAAAGTATTTCTTAACTGCTGCACAGTTCACAACCACACCGCCACCCATACAAGCACTGCCAAGCATACCTGCATTTAAACAGCTGTGCACACACCCATGCATGTGTGTGCTTTAATATGCGAGCGGCAGGCGAGCCCGAGAACTTTTGTGTAATGAACACAGCACATAGAATAAACCATGATGAAAATACAAGCAAAGCAAAACCGAAATGAAATGCAAGTAAAGGATGTGGAGGAAGAATGTAAAACAGCTTGTGTTGTAGTTGTTACTGCTTTTATATTTCATTTAAGTGCGCTTTGATGCCAACAAATTGGTAGCAGCAAACTAGAATAACTCTGCAGCTATAACCAGCGCAATAACAGCCAAAGCAAATGCCAGAGAGATAATGAGAGCATGAAAAGGAAGTCAACAAGGACACTTCATTTGTGTTTTCGCTTAGCAAGGGTGGCACATTTAATTCATACAAATGTTGCTACTTTATTCTTATTGGTGTGTGCATGCTTACAGTTTTGGGATTGTTGCGAAATTGAAGCGATATTTTCATTTCATTTCGTTTAAACTTAGGGCTTTTCTACAAAGATAACAGAACTAGAACCGAGTATTACTAAATACATTATTTATAATAAAACCACATTTTTTCTATTGGACAGTTTGGTAAGTAGTTTATAACTGTTTTGCGGGCCGCATAAATTATTCGATAATCAGGGGGTCAAATACTCAGCTGTTTGTAGAATATAAGTCTGGTGTTGATTTGAGTAAAATGCTAGCTCGGAAGTATAAACCTTGCCTACTGGGTGGGTGACTTTCTGTCTGTGCAAGTGTTTGTGTTTGTGCGCGTCAGAGCGCTCGAAAAGGATTAATTAAAGCGGCAAGCTACCAAAACATACTCGACTACTCGTTTAGCTGAAGGTTGCACATCCTGCCTGGGTGCTTGCCGCACTCAACAACCCGCCATCGCTTGACTATCTGCCTGATTGTCTGACTTATGTGGCATATTCTCCTCGCTCCATAGTCTGTGTACCACTTTTGTAGTTGTTGTTCTGTATATATTTACACAATTTTATAGTTTATCTGCGCGTATAATTAGCTTAATGAGAATTTACAGGAAAAGAGCGAAATTAAAATTGAGTGCGAACTCCCGTTGGGAATAATATAGTGTGTGTTTGTATTTAGTAATAACTGGCATAAAGTGCAATGGGCGGAGAGTGACCTTGTTAGGTTTCTTTTATTGTAAATAATACTTAGAAGTGTTTAAACAATTCAGATGAACAAAATCCTGACACCGAGCACTAGGTGGACTATCTATCGATCCTGGTATAGACCGATTTATGTCACATATAAGTTAGAAATAACTTTTATTGATGGTTTCATACTCAGTATTTTTGCGTTGCATTTAATTGTATTTAAAACTGTAGCATATAAGATCAGGTAATTGTCTCAGAAATTTGTAGAGTGTGTTTGTGAACACATTTGTGATAATTTATGTGCTAATTTTACGTGCTAGGATTATCTTTCCGAATTAGATTTCGTTCCTTCTGAAGTTGGAAGAAAGTACAAGTCACAAAACACCGAGCCTTGGATTTGCGTAAAGAATTAGGTGGTCATATTTTTTAACAATTCAGCATATCAAAGATTCATACTTAAACATTATTTGGTGAAATTTTTATTTACAAATTCCGAAAACTCAGCCTTTGGTACCTCTTCTTCCATGATGTGTCCAAAAAAGAAGCTTTTGTCTTAGACAGCATTACTCATTATTGGTTCAGCCAAAATCAATAAACCAAAAATATTTCTATAGTGCATGGATAAATCTAGTTAATGAACGAAGGAAAAAAGCAAATATTGAAATTTGAGTTATTGACAGAATTATAACCAAAAAACTCACTTTTTTTGTCAAATTTTTTTAGGTATTGGCTCGAAAAAAATAAATGTAATAAAGAAAAAATCCTTCCTTCATTAACTAGATAATGTTACTCCAAAGATGTGTTTAAAATTTGGAAAAAATCTCTTCATAACTTTTCGAAATATCTGAGTCTCCCGTCTTGTTTTACATTCACACTGACGTGTCGTGATGGGCCGAATTTCCAAAGGGTCTATCTCTTATAATTTCACTGAGATCGTTTTGACATTTTTTTTTATAATCTTTTATACATTTACTAGCTGACCCGGCAAACTTCGTTCTGCCCAAAATAGATTTTTTTTTTTCATTTCAAAAATTACACCGGTATTGGTTTTAATAGAATATGAACGATTTTTCTAAATTTTACTCGGAAGTGAATTGCCAGAACCTGCCTGATAAACATTTTTTTCGAGGGTACATTAATGCTTTTTGAATTTAATTGCTTGAAAAATGCTACTCTTTTCAATAATGCTGACACATCACGTCCAGGATTTGTTGGCCATTTAATAAAATTAAGTTTGTACTATTCTCATTCAATTTTATTAGTTTTAATCGAGTCTCGAAAATATATAATTTTAGTACATATTTAGTTTAGGGCTGCACGGTACACGATATTTTTGGTTTTCTGTTCCGTGGCGTAAATAAACAGTGAGGAAGGTTTTCCAACACAGGAACACGCCACATAGAGCTGGCCATGTGAAAAGCAAGACATTTCTAAATTTATGCCGCATACTTCCAGCGACTGCCCTTGTGACTTGTTTATTGTCATCGTGCTTCTAATGATCGTTTGTGGGCCATTGTGCATTCATCCCATATGATTAACTTACATTTTTTAAAACTTGTGCCATTGCTTTGAAACATTGCAAACAGGACTTTCGTGTATTTGCAAGTTTAATGGAAGCTTTAATGCTGAATGTGCCGTTCTTCCACCTTCTAACAGTGTTGCAGCAATCCCGGTAGATGCAAGAGCTAATGCAATACCACCTTGACCACGTATTGCTGCTAGTATTAAAGACAATAGGAACGTTTTGCCAGTCCCGCCGGGCGCATCGAGGAAAAATATGCCACCGTTTCCACTATCTACAGCATTTATTAGCTGATTGTACGCACTGCTTTGCTGTTCATTCAACAGTGGAACATTTGTTTGTACTTGTTGTTGCAAGTGAGTTATATCGTAAGCACGCTCGCGTTCCAATTCGCGACTCACTAAATCCCTTGTTTGACGACTTGGTGCCGGCATATGAACTTCAATCAATAGTTTTCCACTCATAAGTAAACATAAATCTTCAATAAGGACTAATGCCTCATTGTAGATGTCAGCGTTCATTTGTAAGTCGACATTTCTCGTCGCTAATCGCAGGCGATGCAAAATATCCTCTGCCAAGTCATCTTTGTAAAAGAAAAATAGCACGTAACACAACCAAAATTACGATATAACCGCTACTGTCACCGATAAATAAACAAAAATAGCAAGAAACAACCAAAATGTCGTGCTAGGTGGAAAATGAGATAAATATATGGTGGATTAACAACCAAAATAATTAAAGATTGTATGGGTGGCTCCACGCCCCCTTTTTCGATAACGCCAAGTTTTATGTGTGAGAATGGTGTTATTTCCTATAGCTCTATACCAATTTTCATGTTCCAACTTTAAACACTTTTGAAGATATTCACCTTGAAAAATTCAGTTTGTATGGGAGGTGCCACGCCCCCTTTTCCGATTACCCCTTCTTTTATGTGTAAGAAGGCTTTTGATACCATATAGGTCTATACCAATTTTCAGGTCCCTACCTTGAACCCTTTCACAGATATTCACCTTGAAAAATTCAGTTTGTATGGGAGGTGCCACGCCCCCTTTTCCGATTTCCCCTTCTTTTATGTGTAAGAAGGCTTTTGATACCATATAGGTCTATACCAATTTTCAGGTCCCTACCTTGAACCCTTTCACAGATATTCACCTTGAAAAATTCAGTTTGTATGGGAGGTGCCACGCCCCCTTTTCCGATTACCCCTTCTTTTATGTGTAAGAAGGCTTTTGATACCATATAGGTCTATACCAATTTTCAGGTCCCTACCTTGAACCCTTTCACAGATATTCACCTTGAAAAATTCAGTTTGTATGGGAGGTGCCACGCCCCCTTATTCGATAGCCCCCGGTTTTATAGGTGAGAGTGGTGTTGTTATCCTGTAGCTCTGTACCAATATTCATGTTCCTACCTTAAACACTTTTGAAGATATTCGACTTGAAAAATTCAATTTGTATGGGAGGTGCCACGCCCCCTTGATATTTTGTTTTTATTTTTAGATGTTGGCCGATTCTCATAGATACCGGATAAGCACAAAAAATTTCATCAAAATCGGTCAAGCCGTTTCGGAGGAGTATGGGAACGAAAACTGTGACACGAGAATTTTATATATTAGATTTTATTTTATTATACATGTGAATATTTAATTTTAATGCTTGATTTCAAAACTTTATGCGCAAACAAAGGCAAATGTTACTTTATTAAAACTAACAAACACGCTACAATAACTTCATAATGTGTGGAAGTTATGCGCCGCATGCCACACGGTTGCAACAAATATTTGCAATAATGAACAGTACAATGCACCAACAACAACAGAAACAGCAGCAGCAGTTGCAAGCACCGCAGAGCGCGCCACACAGCATTTAATAAAGAGGACCTTGGCTGCCTTGCTCCATTTCTGCGGGCGCGCGCCACTTACAATTATATAGAGAAATTACACACACACACACATACATACATGCGTATAGAATTCACCTCCGTAAATGCGCTATTGCCGCCATTTGCCACGCTTATCCTTGAGTGCAATTAAACGCGAATACATTTTCCATTATATGCGTGCATGCACAACACATAGGAGTACAGCGTCATTAAGCGATTGTGTGCGTGCATGAGTGTGCGTGTGTATGGTTGTTCGAGCGGCGCGAGTGTAGCATTCACTTCGTGGGTGGCGGTCGCACTTTCGCAGCAATTAAGTGCAAATAAAACTGTTGCCAGTTGCTACTGACTGCTGGCGGAGGCGCTCATACATGCATGCGTGCTCTCCTTTTAGGTGACTGCCATTGCCGTCTACGCGCCGTGCGGCATAGACATGGATGTATATGTGTGTGCCGTGTGGTGATCTGGTTTTCCAGCGTTTGTATGCGTGTTTGCATTAATTAGAAACTTGTTCATTGCTTAATTAGAAATTTGGAAAATTGTTTTCGCTGCAGAGTAATATCTTCCTGTGCAAACTCTCTCTCTTGTTCATAGCCATGCCTATGCATATAGTCCATTCCTTTTATACATATTCATATGTCGTATTTGGTATATTAAAATGGAAGTTTTTTATTAAATTTATTGTGCTTGAACTCCTCGAACTAGTTACCATTACATAGTGGAGAGTGCAGTCAGATAGAGGCACAAGAGCCGTAATACAAAGTAATAAAACCACATTATGTTTGGAATATTAATTTTGCGTATGCGCTTTCAACATGTTTCCAAAAATAGAAGCAATTAAAATAATAAATAAAGTTTAAAAACACATAGTGGAGTGATAGACCAATTACTTTCAAATTTATAAACGTGTTTTTTCTCAGGTAAAAAGTACTATCTTTTCAGATTGCCTGTCATAATAGCTCTTTAATCAAGGCAATCAGTTAAAAGAAAACCACAGAATCTCATTTGAAAATTCATTTAACATAAAGTTATCGCAAAGTGTTTGCGGAATATACTCACTTCAGATGATGAAAGGAAATATTTGTAATAGCATTTTCGTACAGGAGTTAATTGATCAATTAACCGTCCTTTATTCGAAGCTTTTATTTAAAAGCCTTTATTTAAAGCGCTGCTGATTTAGATCGATTTACCATACAAAAGAAACAACTTATTTTATTATATTAAATTTTAATCGAATACACATCGAGTTGCGGTAGTGTCCGACCGATTCCCAATTTTTGCCCAATGCCGAATCTTTCATTAACAAATTTATTTAATAAACTACTTTAATAACAAAAGTAAAGCAAACACAAATTACAGTGGACCTTCCATAACTCAAACTTCCTTAACTCGAAGTTCTCCATAACTCGAACTCTTAAAAGTCAAACTTCAAAAACATTTCCTTGCATAAATCGACCTTTTCGACCAGGACATAAACAAAATTTAAAATAAAATTATACTATCGAGGCAGAATTTTTAAAGAGTCCCTATATCGTATAAAGGCGAAAAAAATTTGAAATTACGCTTATGGATTGCATAAATCACGTTAAGAACCAAAACAACAGCAAACTGCAACAAACAAAATTACAGAATACATATTTTAATGTACATATGTACATAAAACTGTATGCGAAGTATTTTTAATGATGAAGCTCGAAGTATGGCTGTCACTCGAGTTTACGCAAAACTTTATCGACTATTGAATGTACATTTGATACGTTCGATACGATTCAGTAACGAAAACGTCAAGCGAAAACAGAGAATACTTTATTTTGAGCTACTCCCTTACGGTCAAACTTAATTCGAACTTGTAATGTCAACAATGGGAACGGCTGAAGGAACCAATTCCCAGAAACGGTCAGCCATAATAGAAGCACCAGGATAACGGGATCTTGTTTAGGATTCTTTTGCATCCACCTTATATTCCAGACCAGGCAGCAAGTGTTTATTACCAGTTGCTGTCTATGGCGAATGATTTTGCATTGATTTAAGTATCATTTTAAAGAATTAACAAGTAAGGAAGGGCTAAGTTGTAACCGAACATTTTATACTCTCGCAATTTATTTATTTAACTTTATTTATATTATATAATACACAATTTGACCCACATATTCGTCATATATATGGTATAAAGTCCATTGAAAGTTGGAAACCATAATATTAGGTTAGAAGCACCGAAGTCCTAGTGTTCGATATATGGGGCCGTAAAAACCTATGGTCCGATTTCGGCGATTTTTAGAATGGGGCTGCCACACTATAAACGTAGTATTTGTGCAAAGTTCTGCATCGATATCTTCACTAGTGCTTACTTTATATATTGTAATGTAAAAGATTCAGATCGTCTTCAAAGTTCTGGTATATAGGAAGTAGGCGTGGTTGTGAAGCGATTTGGCCAATTTTCACAACATATCATTGCGATGTAAAGAAACTATTACAAACCAAGTTTCATTGAAATCGGTCGAGTAGTTACTGAGATATGGTTTTTGACCCATAAGTGGGCGGCGCCACGCCCATTTTCCATTTTGTAAAAAAATCTGAGTGCAGCTTTCATCTGCCATTTCTTATGTGAAATTTAGTGTTTCTGACGTTTTTCGTTAGTGAGTTAACCCACTTTTAGTAATTTTCAACCTAACCTTTGTCCACATAACGGTTGTTTGTAAGTCCTAAAACTAAACGAGTTAGATATAGGGTTATATATACCAAAGTGATCAGGGTGCCGAGTAAAGTTCAAATCCGGATGTCTGTCTGTCCGTCCGTCTGTCCGTCCGTCTGTCCGTCCGTGCAAGCTGTAACTTGAGTAAAACTTGAGATATCTTAATGAAACTTGGAACACGTATTCCTTGGCACCATAAGAAGGTTAAGTTCGAAAATGGGCGGAATCGGTCCACTGCCACGCCCACAAAATGGCGATAACCAAAAACACATAAAGAGCTATAACTAAGCCATAAATAAAGTTATGAAAATAAAATTTGGAACATAGGATCGCATTAGGGAGGGGCACATCTGAATGTAATTTTTTTGGAAAAGTGGGCGTGACCCCGCCCCCAAATAGGTTTTTTGTATATATCTTGCAAACCAATAAAGCTATATAAACCAAACTTTCTGCAGTCGTTTCTTTTAGCCGTTTCCTTATACAGTCCAAAAATGAAAGAAATCGGATAATAACCACGCCCACCTCCCATACAAAGGTTAGGTTGAAAATGACTAAAAGTGCGATAACTCACTAACGAGAAACGTCAGAAACACCAAATTTTACATAAGAAATGGCAGAAGGAAGCTGCACTGAGATTTTTTTACAAAATGGAAAATGGGCGTGGTGTCGCCCACTTATGGGTCAAAAACCATATTTCAGGAACTACTCGACAGATTCGAATGAAATTCGGTATATAATATTTTCTTGGCACCCTGATGACACGTGTGGAAAATGGATGAAATCGGTTCACAACTACGCCTACTTCCCATATAACTCAATTTTGAACCATTCTGATTCGTTCACTTTATAATGTATACATAAGGAACAGATAAAGTTAGCAAAATAAAACTTTACACAAATACTGTATTTGAGATGTGACATCACTTTTGGAAAAATTGTCAAAATCGGACCATGACTTTTCAAGGCCCCTGATATCAAACATGAAGAACTCAGTGCCTAAGGGTAATTTTTCACCGAAAATATAGGTAAATCTCTAAATAAATTGCGAGAGTATAAAATGTTCGGTTGCAGCCGAACTTAGCCTTTCCTTACTTGTTACTCTGCGAATTGTTGACTGTGCTGTCAATTTGTTAAATTTGGCTATGTTTATGGATAAAATAGCAGTCAGCTATTGACACTTCTCAACTTTTTATGTACAGCAGGAATAAAAATGTATAATAGCTGATGGTTAATTGGGTAGTCGGCAGTGCGAAGGGAAAAAACTGATTTCCCAATTAAAATTAATGTATTAAATTAATTTGGCTGTGCGAAAAGACTATAAGGAAAAGATCGTTTAAGCAATGTTTAACTAATTTAACTAATTTTCTCACAAATATATATTCTTTCCGAAGTTATACAAAAAGCAATAAAGTGATCTGACATTTCTAATGTGTACTAATTTTTCCTCCTCTTCTCTACTATACAAGTTACACACTTTATAATCTCTGAGAAATATAATATCTAGAGTCTAGTTCGGTTTACCGCTCAAAACTAACTATTTATCAAATGTGAGATATATAGTATACATTACTATACTTCTTTTACTATAAATTTTAAATTAAAGTATCGACATAAATTGAGGGATTATTATTGCTTTGGCAAAAATCGAGCATTTTCATATTAGTTTATTGAATTTAAGACGAAAATATTGCCAGAGTTTTAGTTTATGTGGTAAAAGGCAATGCTTAACCGATGATTACATTTAGCTCATATTTTATACATATGTTGCATTTATTTGATTTATTACCCACACACATTAGCCTCGTGTGGGCTACCCGCAACGTTCAGCCGACATGCAAATACAATATTTAATAATATGACAAATATGGCGTGTGGCATGTGGCATTAAGTGCCCATTTAAAATATTGATTTTTAACGTGCGGGTAAATAAGCGTAAATTATTCGATTCACAACATGATTCGCTCACATGGCTGTATGTACATATATTATATAACTATACAAATATTTGAATGCATAAGCCACTTTAAATTCGTTATTGCACTGGCTGAGGCGTGTTAGACAATTTTAATTATAGTGTGATTGAAAATGATAAATAAAACTCAACGATTCGGTCTGGGGAAAGTGTTTTCATTGCATTCTCGCATACACCATTTCTGTGTGCCTATATTCATTGTTGGACGGAGTTGCCACTTAATTAAGTAATGTAGTTTAGATTCACACACGTAGATATTGGAGCTTGTGCACATATCACCATCACTGCCCACACGCATTTTAACAATGCAACAATATCAACAACAGCTGATGACTATAGTTGCAAATTGAGTGAATTCGTGCGTGCCGTGATTAGCATTTAAAATTCGTATGCAACACTGCAACTCATACACGTAAGCACATAATGACTCTGTGTTGCAAAGTGGCGGAATGTAGAAAGTTTTTTTGAAAATATTTTTAAACAGCTGTTGGCATTTTCATTCGTAAGTATATCAGTATTGTTACGTACATACCTACATATGTATGTATATTATTTTGTGCTTCGAGTGGGTGACAAATATGATATATATGAATATGGTTAGTGCTTAAAATCAGCCCATGGCTTTCTGTCAACCAATATAACAATTGTCATTATATCTGTCATGTTATCTAAATGGGAGTTATGCGTATACATACTGTTATGCTAAAAATAGGAAGGATAGGGATGAATAAAACGTAAACTGGATGGAAATTTTTACCATATGAGGGCTTTTTTCATAACTCATAATTTATAAAAACAGTGATCAAGTTTTTGTACATAATTTGTAACCAGCCACTTTTTTCAACAATACAATAACGAACGTATTTTTAATAAAATCTATTTTCAAAGATAATATAATAATAATACTTTAAGTTTTAATATCAATCAATTAGAACCAGATTCTTCTCTTTATTGAGCAAATATGGTAAAGGGTTAAACATTTTGTCAAACAATTCTTACAGAAAAGTAGCAAATTTAATTTAATATTCCAAAAGAATAATTGAATAAGCAATTAAAGGGGTTCCCCATGAAGATCTTTGGGCCCTAAGCTCAAAAAATGTGTAGGACATGTGCTTTGACAGTCCCTTGTCATATAAGAAAGCCAAAAATAAGATTACAATTCTAAGTACCGCGGAAGCATTATGGTTTTGGGATCGTTTCCATACAACTATCTATGGCTGCGTCATAGCTTATAAAGCACTATAATGGTTTTATGGTGGATTATGGATTATGGTGGATTATGTTATGATACTCCATGTATGATACCGTTCTCTGAAGATAATATGGCACTTAGTTGTATTTTTCGACCCTAAACACACGGCAAAGTATACAAAAGAGTGGCTTGGGGTCACCAACTTCAATATATCTAAATTTCATAGCAAAAGCTTTGTAGAATTCTGGAACGCATTTCTGGCTTTCGTCTGCCAAAACCTAGTTTTTTCTATGCCAAAGAGATATCGATCCAATTTAAGTCACCATGGATTTTCAAAAGACATATTAAACTAATTTGAATTAATTTTTTAGTAAAACTAGAGATGTTATTTATTTAAGTTATTTATTTATCACAAGTTAAAGATGCTAAATCTGGGTAAAACTACAAAAACATTTAACTTGAATATGTTGCCAATAAATTTGCTTAATTTCTGTATGAAAAACTTAACTTCATTAACTGCAGGCCACTGTCCTTATTATTTTCACATATGTACTGTATGTACATATATATATATTTGTCCACATATCCTTCAATTATTCATATGTTACTATGTAGAGCGAGTTTACGTGGAAGCCAAAACCATTACGAAAATTTCCCAGCAGCTTCCTTTTTCAAACAGACTAACCACTTTGATGTGTTCAATTAACCTTAATCTCTCACGAAAAGCCTCCACTCAAGATCCAACTCGAAATCATTCCAACTTTAATTTGTTTTGGTTAAACCGACATTTTAATATCTTCATTAATGGTAATTGTATGTGTGTGTGTGTACATTCCTGAGTTAGCGGAAACGTAAAGAAATGTGTAGCACAATCTACAAACTCGCTTGGCATGTATGTGTGTAGACATCCCATTGAGCGTGTGTTTTGTATTTGTTTTCTTCGTTGCTTCGATCACTCACTGGCTTGCTAATAAATTTATTAGTTGTCCGTACTGCATTTGCTCCTCATCGTTGTTGACAAACAAGTCGTGCAAGTTTCATTTGTCGTTCGAAATGCTCGCAAAGCTGCCGAACGAAAGCAGTGGGAAGCTGTTTAATTGCTTGTCTGACCATGCGTCTTCTTTCGCGTATCGCCTGGTACTCGTCCATACTCGTTTAAGGCACACACATACGTACTCACAAGTTGTTGGGTTGCGTGTAAGCAAAGCGAAAAGCACATAATAAACTTAATTGATTTGAAATGGAGTCATTTGACAAATCTGCCGTCCGGTTGGTACCAGCAAAACAACAAAAAAGAAAAAACCACAAAATTTACATTTTAAATTTATTTTCAGTTGGTCTTTGCTTTTTTTGTTGATGGCTCACTTTTCGCTTAATTTGGAGAATCACGCCTTTTTTGTTTACGACGACAAATAGGTGATGTGACGCAGATGAAATGATTTGATTGAGTTGCTTGTTTATTAAATTCGTTTAAGTTTAGGTTGGGATTTAATTACGAACTGCTTATGTGTGCCAAATGTTTTCAGACAATCATTTAATGAGACTTTCGAATTTCTCATTGCATTCGGAAAGTACTTTATTGGATTTAAAAATCTGATTTTGGATTCCAATTGAAAGAAGGGACAAGTAGAGAGTTCAGTGATACTGGTTTTAGAGCTGTAAAGAACCAATGTCTGTAGATTCTAAATTTCCAAAAAGTATAGTTCAGTGCGGTACAACTGAATATAATTTCATTCTCACGAATTTCAATAAGTTATTGTCCACTTTCATACTCGTCCATTTACTTCACGTTTACTTTTACTTATACTCCTATTATAAAGATTTGTATGTTTGTTTGTAATGAATAAAAAATTTCAAAAATTCTTTCACCGTTGGAATGCTATATTCTCCCCGAGTAACATAGGCTATATTTATTGCTAGAATCTCAACTTTCGGGAAATAGTTCCCAGGTGAGGGTATCAAAAAGACTCCGTGATGGAGAATCTTATTCGGAAACTGAAAATTGCCTTGTAAGTCATTCTCTTGGCATCGTTGTATCTGCTTGCTGAACAAAATTTCAAAACCTGCCAAGTACGCGCTTGAGAGTCGAGTACGAAGTACTTGAAGAACAAAATATTATAAATATACAAGCTCGCACTAGGTCGTCGACCTCTGAGCGTTCCCAATGCCTTCATAATCAGAGAGAAAGATAACGGACACCAAAAACTAGAGGTCGTAATCAAGTTTTAGCTTGCAAATAAAATATAATTTTATGTTCGAATTTTTTTCATTTTACTTTTATAAAATGAACCCACACAAGTGGTCTGCTAGTATCAAATAAAATACAGAATACGTTTTATGAAGACTCCACAATGAGTTCAATTTGATACCAATTTTCCAGTATAATCTCGCCCATATAGTTAAAAATGGTTTCCAATTAGTTATAACAGTTATAGCTGTTTTAACAGGGTAGAACTTTCACTTTGACGGGCGACAAGTTATATGACCTAGAGCTAAATTTTTTAATGATTTGGTTAGAAAGAGTTCTTTTTGGTAAAGTCATGATTTCACGTGCTCTATGCTCGCCATAAATGATTAATATCGTCATGAGAA
The DNA here is from genome assembly GCA_031772095.1 of Zeugodacus tau. NCBI lineage: Eukaryota > Metazoa > Arthropoda > Insecta > Diptera > Tephritidae > Zeugodacus > Zeugodacus tau. The sequence continues at coordinate 49,275,557 of CM062649.1, read as the reverse complement.
CGACTAACTTTTCGAGAACGATTTTGAAAGGTGGTTCAGAGATAATTCTTGGCACAGAAATTGATCAAAGTGTAAATTTAATAATATACAAATGTCCTACACATATGTTTTCTTTGACAGCTGGTTTGACAGCTATGCCTCTAGGAAATAAATCTATAATACGATAATTTATTATAAAGACATTAACCGTGTAAAACTTAAGTTTGTTTATGGAAGTCTTGGTAAAAAATAATGTAGTTTTAAATTAGGTTCCTAATAAAATTCGTCAAAACATGGTTATCAATTTCCTTGTAAAATGGTGTTCGGATTCAATTGGAAGACGAATCCAAATATGATTTTTTTAATCTGTGCTAATTCTTAGTAGATTGCTTATGGAAATAAAGTTTTAAATATAATTTATGTAAGTATTGGACCCACACTGAAAAAAGGAATGAATAAAATCACCACACTTTTCTTAATTTAAGGCCACAAAATTGCTTTGAATTTTATTTCTCCTCTGCATGTAACATTTTGCATGACATTCCTCCCACACAGTCCCACTGTGAGCAGTTTCTTGACTCCTGGAATATTGCAAACAATCCGCAAGAAAGAAAAACATAAAATTAATTAATTTTCAAAGTCGCTTAAGTGCGGAAGCTACTCTGCAGCTCCCCATGTTGCAGCTTTTGGCGACAGTCGGCAACACCAACACCGCTACAAACCATTGCTGCGGCACGTCATCGGCTCCACACACTAAACGCGGCTCATTTCGCTCCAACGTTTTATTCGCGCGACGTCACGCCACCAGTGCAACAACTTGTGCAATTGGCGAAGTGTAAAAAGGAGGGCACTGCTAATGAAATGTCTACACAAAATGCAGCGACTCCAAGTGCGCCAACACGAAAGGTGTAGAGACAAGTTAAGCCATTAAGAGAAGGCGGTCGGACGTGCGGGGCGGATGGCGCAGGCGATTACGAGTATGCAAAATGAGTTTGGAAAGGAAACCAAAAAAGCATATAAATTTCCGCACGGCAGCTAAGGCGAGATTAAATGTGGCAGCCGTAAAGAGGAGAAAAAATTAATGAAAATTGAGAAATATGTAAGTGCAACAACATAATCAGTTGCAAAGTTATTGCTCACCAACCAAGTAGCAATATTAATTTCATGTACACATACACACGTAAACATCTAATATCATACAATAAAACACAAGCTCATGCACATACATATATATATGCGCCTGCAACAGCAACTCAATTAAGCGCATGCGTCCATGCAACGTAACATATTTATACATACATACATACGTACGTGAATGCACCGTATGCACACTTGAATTTATTTAATGGCATTACAATCATACGTACATACAGATGTACATCTATGAGTATGTTCGCTCTGCATTCCACCGCAAATGTGCAAATTCCATTTCAAATTGCAAATTGCTCTCTGTTGAATGCATTTAAATGGCGAGCAGTTGTAGCTAAGGCAAATTGAAAAATGACGCACACACACCAGCGCACATACAAATATATTTACATATATCTGAATGTACATATGTGAACCAAGGCAGATAGACTTGTGAATTTCTCGAAGCACAACTGTGGCGAATTAAGCGCCAAGTCGTGTTCCATTTAGGCAATTTGCTAATTTGCGGCAGCGCCATCTGCGTATTTATATACATATGTATGAATAATAGATGTATACGTCTAAAGGTATTGCGGAGTAGCTGGTACTGACAGCGTCATCAATTATACACTGATTGTAAGAGTACCCGTTTACCCACATGTAATATGTGGAGTTCTACATTTAGTGGTTTATTGGAAACTAAATTAAAAACCATATCATTAAACAGTACAGTTAATATTGAAATCTGCACGGTTTTTATTATTATTATACCTTAATGTAGGCAGAAAAAAAATAGACATCAAATAAAGCCTAATAGTAGATAATCAAATATTGGTTGGAAAATATCTCCCTTCCGCCTTTTTGTTTTTTGAATTTCGCGGATATGTATATAACGCTACAGAGCTCGTGTCTGGCAATACTATACACCTTTGAAAGGTCTTGACATAAAAACGACCTACAAAACGACGCTATGCACGATTAGTTTGGATATTCCGTTCATGTAAACAAGGAGTTCACTAGCGGCGAAATTCGAGCTATTATAAAATTTCCTTCGTTAAAGGCAAATCCGCTTGAGAAACGTTCAATGAGATCGACGGCCAGGAAGGTTTTGCTGTGTGTTTGGTGAGATTGGAAGGGAATCATCCACTATGATCAGCTCCCATATCGCCATACGTTTAATTCTACCATCTACTGCGAACAACTGAACCGCTTGAAGCAGGCGATCGACCAGAAGCGTCCAGAATTGACCAACAGGAAGGGTGAAGTGTTCCACCAGGACAACGCCAGACCACACACTTCGTTGATGACTCCTCAGAAGCTACGGGAGCTCGGATGGGAGGTTTTATCGCATCTACCATATAGTCCGGACATAGCGCAAAGTGATTACCATCTGTGACTGTTAATGGCGAACGCCCTTGATGGTGTAAAGTTGAACTCAAAAGAGGATTGTGAAAAGTGGCTGTCCGATATATGTCGCAAATAAGGAGGGGGCTTCTACGTGGGGAGTATTATGAAGTTGCCGTCTAGATGAAAAGAGATTATCGAACGAGACGGCGCATATTTGAACTAAATCCGATCACTTTAACACTTTTTATAAAACATTAAATAAAGAGAAAAGAGCGGTCGTTTGTATTAAAACATTGTATCAAATCTATATCATATTATAATAATTACTATGCCCAAAGGCATTAATTATATATTTATATATTTTTCAGCTCATTTTAAAAGAGTGGATCGATTAAAAACATGTCGAAGTGAGAGTTATCTGAAATAAATAGTGTATTCTCTTTATTTTAATAATATTTAATTATTTTTGCCTACACCGGAAAAAAGGAAACTTCCTTAGGTATGGTGTAAGGTTAAATATATAATTTTATATAAAAGTTTTTATATTTTATTTCGAAGAAAATATTTTATAACGATCTCTAACTTCCATATGTAAATTTTTAATCTAAAATTTAATTGAAAACAATTTATTACAGCAATCAACTTACTCTAATATAACTAACTTTACTAATTTGCTTCACTCTTTGTCTCGCTAGTCTGCATTTACCATATCTGCCAACACGCAAAATCGACATTAGTCGCCTCGACGGCCGTAATACGGTACGCTGCTAATTAGTCCAATTGCCGTTAGTTATACAAATCAGTGTCAACAGAGTCAGCGTGCGGTGCGTATGAATGTGAGTTCTCATCGCCTAAGTTGTTCATTAAATCAATTTCTCACCGGTTGTAGTGGTTTTACGTTGTTCGTGAACAACTTGGTTTTTTCGCAATTTGTTTCCAAAATAATCCGTCATTCCGTAAATTAATTTGAATGTATTTAATTTATTTAAATGACATTGCTGACTGACTTGAGCAAAAGTACTATATATTTATTGTTGTTGTGGTTAATAGAACACTGGTTATGTTCCAACTTAAATTCTAGAGTCATACATATGTAAGTATATGCTTTATTTATTATTGTTTTTAGTGCCATCAAAGCTGACTGTCATTACTATTCTCATTTCAGTTCAGCTCCGTGTCAATTAATCTCAGCTGACTTCGCAGAAATTTTAAGCTATTTAAGCCTCCTTCTTCTTGTTTATTGCTCTTACAGTTTTTATTGTTTTTCTTGCTCACTTAGCTGTGTCTACATGCTGTTTGAGTGCTTCTCCTATGTCTATATAAAGTGCCTGCCTCCCTCACTTGTTTCTTCTAAATCTGAATAAACTGCGAAATGGTGATCTCTGTTGTTATTGCTGTCTGTTGTCGCTTCATTGGCATAATGGCTGGCGATCAGCATTTGTTATGTGCTATGAATGTGCATACACAGATACACAAATGTGTACATACATATTTTTATAGCGAACATAACGGGGTTCTTTTTGACCGCTATAACGTAATTGTGCTTGGGTTTGTTGTTGTCGATAATTATTTAATTTGTTGTCTATTAAGTCTTAACAGTTGTTGCTTTGATTGCTACTGTTTTTTCATGTTTATGTACCGTAATTAAGTGTGTACCTAGGTGTTTTTGTTGTAGCGGTTGTTGAAATACATACATACTATGTTTTGCTGCCATATCTTATGTCGAATTGTGTATGATTTAATCAGTAGACTATTGGTGTTGCTATAGACATACGTATGCATTTGTTGTTCTTACAATATATTTCACTGTTACAATAAATTCATTAAATTTTTGAATCAGTTTGAATTTTTAACTGGATATGCTAAAAAAAGTAAGCAGCATAATAAGCCCACATAAACTCGTGGTATCATACAGTGACTCACGAAATTGACACGTTTCCGTTTAATAGCAAATTCTTCTTTCATTTCGTCTTACATACAGAGTGAGCGTCAGTCAAAGACAAATCCAACTGATTACTTTGGTTGGTTGGTGTTTAAGGTACCGTTACCAATATGAACCAAAATACAGTGGAACTTCCATAACTAGAACTTCTATAACTCGAAGATCTCCATAACTCGAACTCTTGAATTGGCAATAGAAGTCAAATTTCATACAAATTTCCTTCTATAAATTGAACTTTTTGACCAGGGCATAATACAAAATTTTAAATTTTACTAACGAGGCAGAATTTTAAAATAGTCCCTATATCGTATGAAGTCGAACAAAAAATTATATAGTATTACACTTATGGATTTCATAAATCATCTACAGACGTCAAGAGCCAAACAATAGCAAAATGCAACAAATAAAATTGTATATATGTATAACGTATGTATGTACATAAAACTTTACGCGAAGTAAATAAGTAAAACTTTTTAAAAAATTGTATGTTTTAATGAAAATTCTATAACTCGAAGTCTCTCTAACTCGAAGTTTTTTTGTGGATTATGGTGATTCGAGTTAGAGAAGTTCCACTGTACTTAAATCGTTTGGGATCGGATAGGCGCGAATGGACCTGTAGAGACAAGGGTGTTAAATTAGAGACACACTACGCATAAGCCTATGCTGAAGTTTGAAAGAGGCTCCATTATGGTCTGGGAATGCATAACGACCAATGGTGTTGGTAGGTTGACGAAAAATGATTGACGACAATGATCCGATACACACAACAAAGTCAACTCGCCAATGGACATTAAGCTGTGGTGGTATATTAAAAAAATCGGTCGCCGACGAAATGGGTCTATTGAGGGAATTATTTCTTAAGGTGCAGCAGGTGTGGGATTCTATTTCATCAACGAATAGTATGCCGAGAAGAATCAAAGCCATTAGGGACTGCAGTATTATTTTTTTAATTTAGACGACTACTTCCCATATAACTAAATTTTGAAATCCATCTGATTCCTTCACTTTATAATGGATGGAACCGATGAAGATAGCGGAATAAAACTTTACACAAATACTGTATATCAATTGTGGCTTGACTTGTGGAAAATTGTCGAAATCGGAGTATAACTTTTCAAGGCCCTGGATATCGAACATGAAGAACTCAGTGCCTAAATTCATTCACCGAAATTGTCGGTAAATCTCTCAGATATTCAAAAAAAATATTTTCATCTAATAGTGTGTCTATGTACCAAAAATTATTAAAATCGGGTCCTAACTTCCTTTAACTCCTATAGCTAATTGTAGGTTTTTCAAAAATGCGGTGGGCTTTATTTTGCATATATCGGTTAATATGTGAGATATCTTAAGTGTCTTGGATATAGTGTACCTTGGTGGTCAAAATATTAAGAAACATCAAAACATTTATTAGTTTTTTATCATTGATTGGGGCAAGATGGCTAGTTGTACTATATATGTACATATGTTTAATATTTTAAAGAATGAATCGTTGACAGATAGTTGCGGGGTGCTATGATTATGATTAATTTGATATGGACGACTGTAATTAAGTAATTTCCAATGTAGTAATAATCTTCGCCGTAAAATGTGGCGTACACCCCACTACAATGATATTACGACAATTACAGAAATTAATTCCTTATAGATATATGGCTACGCATATATGTACGTAAAGAATCGTATCAAATCGACTCTACTATACCGCTTCTCATTTTCAAATTCTATTTATAAATTTTACTTTTTATTCACTACAAAAGTACTTCACCGTTATCTTATATACACTACCTATTACCATGAGTATTTCTGTCAATGATTTCCAACTACAAATAGCACTCGTAGTTGGGTTAAGCAAACACCAGCTGTGTTTCTGGTGATGATTGCTGACCTGCTGATGTGTATGCGTATTAGCTGGCAATAATAGCTGCCATCGATTGGTCACTTCGCTACTCGCTATCTTTGGGCACTGCTCGCCTGTCAAAAATTTTACATGTGAAAGCAACAACAAAGATATCTAGTTGAATTCGTGCTGGAGAGTATGCGAATACCTCATTAAAATTTCAATAGTCGCTTGCTGAGTGCTACCAAGTTTTGTTTTACTCATTTTAGAACCATTTTCCTATTGTGAACGGCTCAAAGAAGAAATTACTGTCAAAATAATAAAAATTGTTACACACAAATTTGAAATTGAAAAGGGCAGGCGAAGATAAATCGTTAGTATATTTGTATTGAATTTATTGAATAAAAAACTTTAATAAAAATTAAATTTGTTGCAGAAAACGTTAGACATAGACGGTGGTTGAAGAGTTCAGTGCGACCAAGTATATACAATTCGATTTCAAGGCTGCCAGTTTGTATGGAAATTCGGAAAGTTTGTTCGATTGGCTTGTCTATAGCAGTTAGCCAATCGATGACAGCTAATGACGATATAAATATACATACATACATACATGCATACAAAGCTATGAGAGCGTATTTGTCTATCGCTTGACAAATATTTGATTGCGCACACTTGATAATTATATTATTCCAGGCTTTTATAGTTGACTATACTAATACATAACTACATATTCTTTACTTTTTATGCACGCTTGTTTATAGTTCAATTACTCACAAATTATACATATGTGTACCGTGAGGTATAGCACATCCATATATGTACATACATGTGTACAGATGTATGTATCTTTGTATGCTTATGTTTCTTTCTGACTGGTGCCACGACGTTTTGCAGACTATCGTTGTGACAATAGTTCATAAGTCTTTGCATAGGCAATTGATACACTTTCGATATCATATCGCGTTCCCTCACATACATCCATATGTCTGTCTTTAAATACATAAAACATTTTCCAACCTTGTTGCTCCGCCATGCGTTCACTTGGTGCTATTCGTGTAGCCAGCTGTAGATTTTGCTGTGGTCTAATGACAATTAGTTGCTGTGTCATTATGATCACTATGTTGCTTATGTTGTTGTGATTGTTGTCACGCATTATATTTAATTATAATATTACTTATGTAGGTATATACTTAAGTACATATAATATATAAAATATATCCATACACATTAAGACAAGCTTATAAGTTGCTTTCGATGAGTTAACCCTTAAAAGCCTAATAACTCCGATTCACTCAAAATTTTGATATGTAGTATAATTGTCGGTTACAAACAACATTTGTTCTACGATTTTTCTTAAAAAATATTATTTTAGATTTTACAGGGTATTTTAATGTTTTTTAACTATCTCTTGTGCCACTGAGTTTGTCAATATGAGTTATATTTGTGTTTAAATTGTATGTTATTGTTTTATTTTGAAATTTTATTTATAATTACATATAAACACTCATACATACACGTTTGCATGTACACCTTTATATTATACATTTTTAATCGGAAGTTCTCAGCAGTTTTGCACGAATACTGGCTTTGATTTGCATATAATGCCCGTTACTTGCTTAACTTATTGCTTGAATGCCTCGTGTTATTTATAAATTAGCTGATTGTTTTTTTATGAATGTTGCTCTTGTTCTAATCTAGCACTAGTTTTTGCGTATGTATACACGAAATTATCAAGTTCAACGATTATTTTTTTGTATTTTTAAATAGCACCTGACAAACATATAGTTGCTGTTGTGTCATAATTTTGACATTACTGTTGTCAAATTCCCCCAAGAGAGAGAGAGAGCTTTCAACCTATACGGACGTGTATTTTATGCGCTCCGTGATTATTCTCTAAAACCTAAAATTAAAATAAAATAAGTAAAAAACAAAACAACTTAAACAGTGCATTAAGCCAAGCGTTAGTCAATAACGCCGAAATTGTTAGCAAAACAAAAAAATCACAAGAATAAAAGTGTACAAACAATAATAAATAATAAATAAGTGTCTAAGTGCGAGAAAATAAACAATAAACAATAACATGAGCGCTGCGCAGCCTCACCAACAAGGCCGTAGGCATTCTCTGAATGCCTACTTTAGCTTTGTCGAGCCTGCAAAACCAGCTCCTACCAACAAACAAGGCAAAGGCGAGAAGGATGAGACATCACAGCGATCAACGGAGCAGCACCCTAAGCAGAGCTTAGCAACAACAATAGTAGCAGAGAACGGCAGCCAACAACGGCCAGCAACAAACACGAATGCATCAACATATAAGCAGGTACCTGCAAGCGAGCAGACAGCGAAGAAAACGCAAGGTGAGAATGCACAAATCAAAAAAGGTCCATCTGTTCAGATTGGCATTGACCGCTACGTCAATATCAAAAGGAAATTAAGTCCTGTGAAGTCAGCGGTCAATCCTAAAAAATTTCAAGGCGGCACGCCAACCAAGAATAAACCTGACGTTTTAAATGGCAACAGATTTGCCGTACTAAGCAATGGTTCTGATGATGATGCGAAGGGTACCACCACAGTCGCGTATGCCAAACCGCCCCCAATATATTTGCGCGAGCGTAGCTCAAATACTCTTGTTGCTAAATTAAGCGAAATTGTAGGTACAAAAAACTTTCATATAGTGCCTTTAAAAAAAGGCAATATAGATGAAACGAAAATACAGACATACACTGAGAAAAGTTTTATGGATGTTGTAAAGTTTTTGTCGGATAAAAACAAAAATTATTATTCCTATCAGTTGAAGAGCTCAAAGGGCCTAGCTGTAGTAATTAAAGGTATAGAGTCATCTGTAGACTCTAGTGAAATCAAAGAAGCTCTAGAAGAATGTGGCTTTGAAGTTAAAACTGTCGTAAACATCTTTAACAGAAACAAAGTACCACAACCAATGTTTAGAATTGAATTGATGCCGAACTCTAACCAGCTTAAAAAGAACGAAGTGCATCCAATATATAATTTAAAATATTTGCTGCACCGTAGAGTAACCGTAGAAGAACCACACAAAAGAAACGGTCCGGTACAATGCACCAACTGCCAAGAGTATGGGCATACCAAATCTTATTGCACTCTACGCAGTGTTTGTGTGGTATGTGGAGATTTACATCCCACTTCAAAATGTATCCTCAAGAAAGAGGATTTAAACAAAAAATGCAGCAACTGTGGAGGAAGTCACACTGCCAACTACAGGGGTTGTCCTGTTTATAAAGATTTGAAATCGAAGTTGTCACAGGGAATTCAAGCACGACGTAACCAAATGTTACATACTCCCCGTACTGACATTATAGATATCACAGACCATATTCCGAAATCTAGTAATATTAAAAATAATACTGTACAAGGGAGCTATGCCAATGTTGTAAAAGGCAACAATGTACAAATGCAACCACCGCAAAATCCTCCAAATAGTGGTATTGAAACTATGATCATAAATCTTACGCAATGTATGACACAATTTATGTCTACAATGCAAAACATGATCCAAGATTTAATAAAATCACAAAACCAAATGCTGCAAACTTTATTAAGTAAAAAATGAGCATACTAAACATTTGTATATGGAACGCTAACGGTGTTAACCAACATAAACTAGAGATTATTAGATTTCTGTCTGAAAAAATATAGATGTAATGTTAATATCAGAGACTCATCTGACAAACAAAAACAATTTTAAAATACCGGGATTTAGACTGTATGTTACAAATCACCCGGATGGAAAAGCACATGGCGGAACGGCAGTATTGGTTAGAAATCGGTTAAACCACTTTACTCTGGGTTCTCATGCTACAGCACAGTTACAAGCTACAACAATATCGTTAAAAAATCGGGGTTGTGATTTAAATCTATCGGCTATATACTGCCCACCTCGTTTTAAAATTACAGATAGCGAATTTAAAGACTTCTTTGGAACGCTAGGTCATAGATTTCTAGCAGGTGGAGATTATAATGCAAAACACATGTACTGGGGGTCACGTCTTAATAATCCGAAAGGACGCCAGTTGTACCAAACCATTATGAACCACAATAACCTTGATATAATATCTCCTGGTAAGCCTACATACTGGCCCAGTGATCGTAACAAAATACCAGATTTAATTGATTTCGCTGTAACCAAAAATATAGATAGATCACTTGTGACAGCTGATACATGTACAGACTTATCTTCAGATCATTCACCTGTACTAATAAAGTTGTGTGAAGAACCCATATTCGTTGAGCCAAAGGTGGGTCTAACATCTCACAAAACGAACTGGTTAAAATACAAAAAATATGTGAGTAGCCACATTAATATTGATGTAAAAATAGATACAGAAAGAGATATTGATGAAGGTATAAGAGAATTTAATGATGTAATATCAAATGCAGCTGTCATAGCAACACCAAACATAAGCAATAAACCGATTATCCGCAGAAAACTCACTAATAATGAAATAGAAAAGCTTGTAAATGAAAAAAGGCGAGCTAGACGTGAATGGCAGTTAAATCGCTCCCCTTCTACTCAGCTGCAACTAAAATATGCTGTACGAAAACTAAAAACAGCGCTTAAACGTGAGGAAGAATACCACACTCACAATTATATAAAGAAACTGTGTCCAAATTCAAGCAAAGGAAATTCTCTTTGGAAAGCCCAAAAGTCAATGAAGCCTCCAGTCGACTCCAACTTGCCTATAAGAGGCTTGGGTGGAAACTGGGCCCGAAGTGACGAGGATAAGGCAAATTGTTTTGCAAATCACCTAGAAAAGGTATTTCAACCTAATTGCCCAAAGAACAGCTTTAAGCTGCCAATCATCTCCAATAGCGCTAACGAGTCGCTTGGGTCTATTCAAACGTCATCTTCTGAAATTATTAAAATCATAAAAGAGCTGAATCCTAAAAAGTCGGCAGGACACGATAAAATTACTCCAAAAATGCTAATTGAGTTACCAAATATTGCTATAACAGTACTCTCCTTGCTCTTTAACGCTATTCTCAGTTTCGGGTACTATCCAAGTTCATGGAAAAAGTCGCAGATCATCATGATAGAGAAACCAGGTAAAGACTTGACACAGCCGTCTTCATACAGACCAATCAGTCTTCTACCCTGTCTTTCTAAAATATTTGAAAAAGTGTTACTATCAAAGATGTCTCCTTTCCTCCATGAAAATAATGTAATACCAACGCACCAATTCGGTTTTCGTGCAAAACATGGCACTGTAGAACAAGTAAATAGAATTACTAACGAAATCAGAAGGGCGTTCGAGTATAGAGAGTACTGTTCTGCTATATTTCTAGATGTGGCTCAGGCGTTCGATAAAGTGTGGCATGACGGGCTTTTATATAAGATTAAAAAAAGCTTACCTCTCGAAATGCATAAAACCTTGGAGTCTTATTTAAAAAAGTAGAAAGTTTACTGTCAAAGTAGGAGACTTCATATCTGAAGAACGACCAATAAGAGCTGGTGTACCTCAGGGCAGTGTTTTAGGGCCAACTCTATACATAATATATACAGCAGACCTTCCAACAGCTAGTAATATTTTGACATCAACTTTTGCGGATGACACAGCTTTAGTGAGCCGAAACAAATGCCCAATTATAGCATCAAAAGTATTAGGAGCGCATTTGATTTTTGTCGAAGAATGGCTAGCAAACTGGCGTATAAATGTAAACGAACAGAAGTGCAAGCATGTTACATTTTCTCTAAGACCAAAAACGTGTCCGGCAGTTAAAATGAACAATATTTTAGTACCCCAAGCGACTGAAGTAACATATCTTGGTATTCACTTGGATAGAAGGCTCACGTGGAGAAAACACATATCGAGCAAAATAACCTGCATGAAGATAAGAGCAGCACATTTAAATTGGCTTTTAAATAAAAATTCAAAACTTAGCCTAGACAACAAAGTTCTATTATACAACGCGGTCATAAAGCCGATTTGGATGTACGGCATCCAACTGTGGGGTACGACCTGTGCAACCAATATCGATATAATTCAGAGATTCCAATCAAAAATGCTTAGAACAATCACGTGCTCACCATGGTATATGCGTAATGAAAATATCCATAAAGATCTTGGTATTCTCATGGTAAAGAAAGAAGTAGAGAACAGCAGAAATAAATATTTGTCCAAACTCCGCGATCACCCAAACCCATTGGCTAATGCTTTATTACATTCTTGTAATCAATCACGTCTAAAAAGAAGAGATATGCCAGCACACTGAGGAGCAACGTTTCACCAAAACAACTCAATCAATTGGTTGAGCTTGTCTAGTTTTAATTAGAATTAAGATTTTATAACTTATTGTTAGGCTCCAAAGAGCAGATTCAATAAATAAAGAAGTATGAAAAAAAAAAAAAAAAAAAAATTCCCCACCGATCTAAAAACACTGATAAGTGAACGTAATTTTTTATACTCTCGCAACAAAGTTGGTAAAGAGAGCATTATGGTTTTGTTTTATGCTGGTATCGGATTTCGCACATTTTGGAGAGTGTGGAGTGTTGGCTGGAAACAAATCGTTATTTGTAAAATTCCAAAGTGCAATGACAGTAGTAGCCACGCCAATGTCATTTCAATTGTATAGCCATATACGACAATACCTTTGATCAAAATAATCATTTTTTAAAATGCCACCACAATTGAATTAGCAATTAAAAATGCCAATGACGATGTCGAATTTTTGGCCTATACTGGCCGATGCCGATATCGATTATTCGGATGAACTCTATTAGTCAGTATGTCTATTGGACCAGTATGAATAAATTATCCAACGCTCTTCAAATTGTCCGATTTCTCCCTAAATGTTTCACGAAATGTCTTATTTAATTGTTTAAATTGGGTTTAATTAGTTCAGTTACTACAACTCTGTATGCACATTTATGTGTACCAACTACAAATCGTGACCGATTAAAATCGTAATATAATAATAAATAATCGAAAGGGTCAGTACTGAGTATACAAATGGCTGATAATATTAATATTACTCCAAATTAAAATGACACTTGAAATAGATCTTTATTGCTACACTTATAAATGGAAATATATTTATAACTGTCATTAGCAATAGTATATTTCGGCGATCTTATATACATATCTACATAGAGACTTGTGAAAATACTTTTACTCATAGCTTATTGATAACATTACTTTGCAAACGAAATTGAATTTATGATAATATTCTATGAATTACCATACAATGCGACGTTAGCAAACAAACAGACTACATGCACACATGCATATGATCATTTATTTATTATTTATTATTTCAATTTAGATACTTCATTAACACCGCCGATTACTGGTTGTGCATATGTTTCGTTGCCAAAAGTGTGCTAAGTACCTGTCACATTTGTTGAAGCATTTGTGTGACCGTTTGTATGCAAGTAGATTTATTGACTGTGCTGAGTTCAGTTTATTAGCGTGGAATGCAATCACTTTACAAGGCAATCGAATTAATAGTTGAACGATATAAATTTTGCTCTTTATTGACCGATAACAATAGTCTTCACAAATGTATATGTATGTATGTATGTGAGTAGATATAATAATTATTTTCTGCTTTTAATGTGTTTGCTTTTTTTTAATTTATATAATTTTATACTCTCGCAACATATTGCACAGAGTATTATAGTTCTGTTCACATAATGGTTGCTTGTATCACCCGGAAATAAAAGAGTTAGATATGTCCGTGCAAACGATAACTTGAGTAAAAAGTATAGTGCTACCTTTTATCCGTCCGTGCAACGGATAACTTGAGTAAAAATAGATATATCTTGATGAAACTTGGAACACACGTTCCTTGGGACCGTGAGAGGGTTGCTTTCGAAAATGGGCAAAATCGGACCACTGCCACGCCCACAAAATGGCGAAAACCGAAAACACATAAAGTGCCATAACAAGCCATAAATAAAGTTATAAAAGTAAATATAAAAGTAAAAATGCCAGAAACACTAAATTACACATAAGAAATGGCAGATAGAAGTTGCACTCAGATTTTTTTACAAAATGGAAAATGGGCGTGGCATCGCCCACTTATGGGTCAAAAACCATATCTCAGGAACTACTCGACCGATTTCAATGAAACTTGGTTTGTAATAGTTTTCTTACATCCCAATGATATGTTGTGAAAATAGGCCAAATCGCTTCACAACCACGCCTACTTCCTATATACCAGAACTTTGAAGATCTGAATCGTTAACTTTACAATATATAAAGGTAGCACTAGTGAAGATATCGATGCAGAACTTTGCACAAATACTACCTTTATAGTGTGGAAGCCCTATTCTAAAAATCGCCGAAATCGGACCATAGGTTTTCAAGGCCCCATGTATCGAACATGAGGACCTCGGTGCTTCTAACCTAATATTATGGTTTCCAACTTTCAATGGACTTTATACAATATATATGATGAATATGTGGGTCAAATTGTGTATTATATAATAGAAATAAAGTTAAATAAATAAATTGCGAGAGTATAAAATGTTCGGTTACACCCGAACTTAGCCTTTCCTTACTTGTTATAATATTAAATGCATTTTTAAACTTAAAAAATTCATTCATTTATTTGCTTCAATAAAATATATGGATTTACATGAAAAACATATTTACATTTACATACATACATACATATGTATTTACTATGAAGAGAAAAAATCTTGAATATTCTTTTGTTTTTTTTTTTTCTTTTGCAATATATTTTCTGACCATTTTTGTACGACAATTCAAAAAGTCTGACACCTGATTTGCATCGTTTTCATTTTTAAACCAGTGGATCAAGTAGGAGAGTTTATTTACTAAAAAGACGCTATAAACAAGAGAGTAAGTGTTTTTGCAACATCGTTAAAAACGCTGCTTGCTTCGTTTCGAATTTTTTATCACACTCTCTGAAAAGTAAATAAAAAAATTTACTTTTTCGAGGTGCATATGCAATCTTAAAGGTGATTAACTTTTCCGCGATTATTTACTTTCTGAGAATTTACTTTTCGAGAGTATACTGTATATATAACCCCATATCTAACTCTTTTATTTCTTGGTGACACAAACAACCGTTATGTGAACAAAACTATAATACTCTGTGCAACAGGTTGCGAGTGCGTTAACTCACTAACGAGAAACACATACAGAAGAAAGCTGCATTCAGATTAAAAAAAATTAAAAATGGGCGCGGAGTCGTTCACTTATGGGTCAAAAACCATATCTCAGGAGTTACTCGACGGATTTTCAACTCAAAATTGTCGAGATTGGACTATAAATTTTCAATGCCCCGGATATCGCACATGAAGAACTCAGTCCCTAAAGGTAATTTTTCACCGAAAATATCAGTAAATCTCTCAGATATTTTAATGTAATTCAGAAGAAATATTTTTTTTCTAATAGTGTGCTCTGTACCAAAAATGGTTCAAATTGGGTCATAACTTCCTCTAGTTCAAAAATACGATGGGCATATTACCTTATAAATCAGTTAATATTAATATAATAGAAGGTTAATTAATTAGCAAAATTAATTGAGCTTATAGTCTTGGATATAGTGTACCTTGGTGATGGAAATGAGGGTAAATCGGTTCTGAAATTACCTCAGCCCTCATATGATGATTTTCGTGGATTTTATGTCGAATATATGGGTCAAATCTTAATTAAATTATATCAATAAATAATAAGTATAAAAATGTTCGGTTGCATTCGAACATAACCATTCCTTGCTTGTTATTTATTAAATGAATGTGTGTGAAAATATCCTGGGATCTAGTAGTAGATCAGTCTTACATTTGGATTTACCTGGAAGTAAAATCTCGATACGGTGGTAAAACCTAATCTAATGATACTTTCAGCTAAATAAAGCCTTAATAAAAAACACTACAAATTTAGGAGCAAAGAATATATAAAAAAGATTGAAGAGTTGCCACCTTATGGAGAATTCTAAATAAAGATTATAAAATGAACAAATTAATACAATATTGATATTAAATTAATGTGGCTCTTCGCACAAATAGCAAATTATTCAAATATGAGTGTAAAACTAAAGATGAGAAAATTAATATCAATGAAAAATGTATTTTGTGTATACTAATAAAATAAATTTTAATAAATTTTCGTTTGAAATATATGTATGTAATTTTTTATTTCATATTTTGTTTAGTCTTTCTTAAACATGTATATTCCAATTTTTTACAATTTCATATATGTATATAATAAAAAAATATAATATAGTAAAGCCTTATCTGAGGGACTCAATTAATAAGGAGACTATTTTCAAAATTGTTTCTTGGAATTTGATGGTTAAATATAAAAAGTTATATATTTTTTAAACATCTTTGGCGTGACTGATATACTACGCCGGAAACCAATTCCTTTTTTCCTTGAAATATTTTGAAAACATCATCACTATGCTGATTAAATATTTTAAACTTGTATGCTCTCAAGCTGCCAACCTCAAAATCCACTAATCCGAACGCTTTGAAACAGTGATTTTAGTCCCATTGATCTCAAATCGGAGTACACATCAAAGAATTATATTTTCATTCAGCAAAAAGCAAACAATTTGTTGAGTGTTTATTCAAAATTAATAATGTTTGAAGAATCAACAACCTCTTGTGCAATTATTACACTAAATACATTATGGACAAACATGTGCGTTTAGTATTTGTAATAAAGTTTTTTAATCTTCCCTCCACGACGAAAAATATTACCAATTTGTTATAATGAGTAGCTAAAATTCTGAATCGATTTCATAACGCATAAACGCACACACACTTGCAAACCGAAATACACATATTTCAAATCTCAAACTTGAAATCAGCTATTTAAATTTATAAGCAGCGTTGTCTTTACGCCACAGAATGTGATTAATGAACATTTAGGCACATATGTACATACATACATCCATTATAAATGTATCGTTGTTACAGCTAACAGCACGTATTTGTACAACAACAAACTATACTTTTATGAAGAAAAAACATTGTTGAGATTACTCAACTCACTTTCAAGCTTTTGGTGTTGTTGTTACTTTAGTTTTTTTACTTTTCATTTGCGTACAATCAATTCAACCATATAAACGAGCATATTTGCTTTAATAGCTTCATAACTTGGAAACAAGTGTTTATAAATAACACACTCACTTAATTGTTAGTTAATTGGAACTGCGCCTTAGAGGCGGCGGCGAACGAAGAGGAAAGGCAAAGAAAAACAAAAAAAAACTACAAATACGCACACTACAAAGTTAATGCCACTGATTAATTAGTGTATGACTGAGCAGAAGTACAGTGGAGCGGCGGAGAGGGGTGCAGATTGCCCCAGGCACACACTCATGCACACACATAAAAGAGTATTGTAACAATAGCTGTCATCGATTGGCTAACTGCTATAGACAAGCCAATCGAACAACCTTTCCAAATTTCCATACGAACTGGCAGCACTGAAATCGAATTGTCTATACTTGGGCGCACTGAAGTCTTTGACAGTTCGCTAACAAAACAATTTAATTTTCAAAGTTGGAAAAGATAGTTAATTTTATGTTAAAAACGAAAATGGAAAACAACGAGTATTTTAATTTGGTAAGAAAGTTTTTTTAAACATATGTAATGTATTGTGTTTTTACTAATAAATTATTTTGCAGGTTTCGCAGTATTTACAAAATGAAGAGGAGCTTATGATTGGGAGTGCTGGTATACTAGCATTTTTAGATGAATTGCCATCTAGCTCCAGCTCGGAATCTTCATCAAGCTCTGAGGAATCGGAAAGGGAGGAAACCTCTAAATGCCAAAACTTTTGCGAAGTCATTGATGGCTATGGTGAGAATGAATTCAAATCGCACATGAGATTGCGGCGTTCGACCGTGGAATTTTTAATAGGTGTGTATTTATGGACGCATATTTTCTTTTTATTGACTTAACAAATTTATTTGGGTATTCTTTCTTTCAGAGAAATATACAAATAGCATTGAGCCCAAAACAAATACTGGTGGAAGAGAAATTGTACCACCTAGAAAAAAATTGTATATCTATATTTGGTACATGAGTAACACCGTCACTTTTCGGCAGCTTGCTAATTTGTTTGGAGTGTCTTCTTCAACTGCTTGGACTATAGTATCGGGTGTGACTAGTTGGGTTATATCGATTTCTCAAGAATACATTCGGTGGCCAAACAGTAGTGTCGCAGTTGCAACAAAAAGAAAGTTTGAGGCAAGATGTGGTTTACCAAATGTTATCGGTTGTATAGACTGCACTCATATCCGTATAAAAGCTCCTAGAGAAAATAAAGAAAATTATTTCGATAGAAAGCATACATATAGTATAGTGCTTCAAGCAGTTGTGGATGCTGATAAAAGATTCGTAGATGTAACTTGTGGTGAACCTGGATCTCTTCATGACAGCAGAGTTCTTCGTAGATCGCATCTTTATGCACTAGCTCAGACAGATTCAGAGAGACTATTTCCAAATGAGGCTTTCATTTTGGGCGATTCAGCATACCCTGCTACAAATTGGTTGGTACCACCTTTTAAAGACTATGGAAACTTGACCGCATCGCAACGAAATTTCAACAAATTGCACTCTTCTACACGTATAGCTGTAGAAAATGCTTTTGGTTTGTTAAAAACAAGATTTAGAAGAATATTACATTTTACCGAACAATCAAATATTTGTTTTGTAGTGAATATAATTGTTAGTGCTTGTGTTCTCCATAATATATGTATAACTCTTGATGATTTAAGTATTGAAAATGACCAAGATGAAGATTTAGAAAACAGTTTACAAGATGAGTCCCATGAAGTTCATCAACAAACAAATAGTAGTAGGCGAGATGAATTATTTCAATATTTGCAACACCATAACTTAATATAAATAAAAACATGAAATTTAAATAAAACAACTTCTTTTTATTTCAAATTTTTTTTTATTACATTCTGTATATGAATGAAACAAAATAAAAATTTAATGAATTCATTATCTTAAAATTATAAAAGCTTATCAAAAGTTCATTTAAATTCTATATATATATTAAAAAGTATCACAAATTCATTTAAATTTTGTATATATATTAAAAAATATCACAAATTCATTCAAATTGCTAAGTACACATTAAAAAAGTAACACAAATTCATTAAAATGGCTATATACACATTAAAAAAGTAACAAAAATTCATTAAAATTGCTATATACACATAAAAACTATAAAAAATATCACAAATTCATTTAAACTTAAAAGTAATTTAAATAACAAAGTATTAAAAATTCATTAATATAATATTTACACAAGCTTAAATAACTAAAACCTATTACCTAAACAAAGATCTTTTTAATATTGCCAACTTTTCATTCTCTATTTCCCTTATAGTTTGGAGAACAGAATTGTTAAATTTTCTTTTTTCCTCAAGCTTCTGCTCCTTAATTTTAATCTTATTTGCGTAGTAACGCTCTTTTGCTGTTTTTCTTCGGCGGTTTGTTGGTTGCAGTGGAGTTGGGAGGGAAGATGTAGACGGGAGGGAAGATGTAGACGGGAGAGAAGATGTAGTTGGTGGGGAAGATGTAGTCGGTGGGGAAGATGTAGTTGGTGGGGAAGATGTAGGCGGGAGGGAAGATGTAGTCGGGAGGGAAGATGTAGACGGGAGAGAAGATGTAGTTGGTGGGGAAGATGTATCCGGAAGTGATTGGCTTATTATAAGGCCAACAGAGAGCGTATGGCTGTTTCTAGCCAGTACACTATCTCCGAAAATTTCTTCCATATCATCCATATATGGAGCAATGCATGGAGATGCACCCGTTCTGCTGGCATTGTCTTTGGCCGTTTTATACGCCGATAGCAAAGTGCGCATTTTATTTTCCAATGCTATCACTGTTGTTGAAGAGTTCTAATGAAAAGAATTACATGAAGTTTTTACAAAAATATATATATAAACTTTTAACTTACGGTGAAGCCTTGTGCCAGCATGTCCTCCAACACATGAGCGTATGCGTTGCGTTTTTTCCTTTGATGGAGAAATTCTTCTCTTCGGGCTAAGTAGCATTTTAGTAGCCCCCTGGTTTCTACCATCGTCCATGTCTTACGTTTTCTACAACAAATTTAATTTTTATTACAGATTATTATACAATAAATTCGATACAAAAATACTTACGATTTATCTTCGCCTGCCATTTTCAATTTCAAATTTGTGTATAACAATTTTTATTATTTTGACAGTAATTTGTCCTCTGAACCGTTCACAATAGTAAAATGGTACCAAAATGTGTAAAACAAAACTTGGTAGCACTCAGCAAGCGACAATTGAAATTTTAATGAGGTATTCGCATACTCTCCAGCACGAATTCAACTAGATATCTTTGTTGTTGCTTTCACATGTAAAATTTTTGACAGGCGAGCAGCGCTCAAAGATAGCGAGCAGAGAAGTGACCAATCGATGGCAGCTAATAATATTTAATATGCCGAACAGTGGAAGCAGTTTGTTTTTGAAACCGTATGGCGCAGCGAGCAGCAAAGTGCCGTTTTAGCCGCACAAGCGCATGCCGACGGCGATGAAAGCGCTGATAAGCGAGCTAAAGCTAAAGTATTTAAAATAAGCAAAACAACCTCAAAGAAATCAAAAATAATACGAATAATAAATAAAAATGAATACATTTATTTCCATTTAAATATTTTTCAGCAAATAATTCTGCTACTCATGTTTGGCATATTAAAGCGGCATAATGACATTTATTATTATTAGCGAACTTGTGTAGCGCAGTAGAAAACAAATGATCAACGAAAATATTATAATTTGCGTTAAAGTTGTTTTTATGTAGTTTTTTCCATTCTAAATGTGGGCACTTTGTTGTGCATATCTGTACATATGTGTGTGTGTGTAGTATTTGCCGCTTATAAATCAAGCAATCATGCACACTTAATGACTTTGATATTTCTCGGCGGCTATTTATTTGCGCTCATATTTCAGAATTAGCATTTGTATTCGTTTAATTTCGTTTATTTTGCTTTCAATGCGGGCTAAGCTAATTTTAGCTAAAGCGGCAATTATACTACTGGTATTCGATTTATTGTTTCTTGTGTAGTGGACGCTCATACATACATATGTATATACATAGGTGTCTATTGTTTATGAGTTAGCAAGAAATAATAATATATAATTTTTAATCTGCCGACATACAAACATAGGTTTACCATATTTATGGAAATACACAAGAAAAAACATTATTTTTGTTCACTTTAATAATATAAATATCCACTATTTGAGGGTACGAATTATCAAAAATCGGATAGCTTTGGCTTGATGATGCCATCTGTTGGTCACTTCTCTGTGAAAGCAATTATTTTACATGTGAAAGCAACAACAAAGTTATCTTGTTGAATTCGTACAGGAGAGTATACGAATACCTCATTAAAAATTCTATGGCGCCTGCTACACGTTCAGTGTTTATCGTGATATTTCCTGTATCGCGATATTTATTGAACGTTTAGCATGCAATATTGATGGATCACGATCCATATCACAAAATATTTAAATATTTTGAAATCTAGATCGCGGTTCGTGGATCGCGAGATAAATATTGAATGTGTAGCATATTTTGTGATTTACAAGTCCGAATTGGTGAAATACAACAGTGCCAAAATTTTAAAATTAACTTTATTCTAATAATTGAACATGAATTATACTGTTTACAATAGAATCTTTGCCAGAGCTATGCAACTCATCTGCCAAAGGTTATTTGATAACGTCCAAATATTGGATATATATAATGAATTGCTGTGGGAGCAAAAACAATAGCCAAACATGATTTTCTTGGGTTTTCTTCCGAAATTTTATGAAAAAATGTACGAAAAAATAAACAAATAATTTTTTAAAATATTTTTTCTTATGAAAACACTAACAACATCGTATAAATATTGACGTAATATATATTGAACGTCTAGCAGTCGCGAAGTAATCCATCAATATTCAATATAGATCGCGATCCTAATATCACGATACATATTGAAGGTGTAGCAGGCCCCTATCGCAGCTTGCTGAGTGCTACCAAGTTTTGTTTTACACATTTTAGAACCATTTTACTATTGTGAACGGCTCAAAGGTCAAATTACTGTCAAAATAATAAAAATTGTTATACACAAATTTGAAATTGAAAATGGCAGGCGAAGATAAATCGTAAGTATTTTTGTATTGAATTTATTGAATAAAAAACTTTAAGAAAAATTAAATTTGTTGCAGAAAACGTAAGACTTAAGTGCTAAACACAAAGACGACGACACGACACGACGTAGCGACGGCTGACCACAAATGTCGCTTTGAAGCCAGCGTCTTAAACATTTTGAAGACGGCAGCGACATATCAAACAGCAATTTCATTGTTGCCGTACTAACATCTTTCACTTCAATAAAATTTACATATTTAGTTTAAAGTGAAATTATTTACGCAAAAAATATAAAAATTGGCGATTTATTTGTTTTAAATAATCGATTGTTATTATAAATGATATATCAAAGCTATTTTACGTTTCTACTCGCAAAATAACGTCATACTTGTTAGAACTTTGAATAATTTTACATTTCACATAATAGTGGCAGCTCTACAGCGGCCATTGTCGTCGGCAAAATTAGAAACATTTCTAATTTGGCAACAACGACAACTACAAGCCTGTTGTCGCGTAGTCGTGCTGTTGTCAAAAAATCTGTGCCCATAAGAACGCGTGTATTTTAATATTTGACAGATGTCGCTCGTCGTTTGTCGTCTTCTATGTGTTCAGCACAATAGACGGTGGTTGAAGAGTTCAGTGCGACCAAGTATAGACAATTCGATTTCAGTGCTGCCAGTTCGTATGAAAATTTGGAAAGTTTGTTCGATTGGCTTGCCTATAGCAATTAGCCAATCGATGACAGCTAATATTGGTATAATATTGGTCTAAAGCTATATAAACCAAACTTAGCAGTCATTTTTCAAAAAGCTGTAAAATATAGATTTATTTATTATTAACTTCGCATAAAATTGTATAGCTAAACATTAAAAGATATATTCTGTAATTTGATTGTTGTTGTTTGATATTGTTTGGCTCTTGACGTCTGTATCCCATGCAAGGAATATGAAATACAAGGTTTATGAAATCCATAACTATAATATCATATTTTTTGTTCGCCTCCATACGAATATAGGGATTCTTTTAAAATTCTGCGTCGATAGTAAAATCTTATTTTTTGTAATATGCCCTGGTCGAAAGGTTTGATTTATGGAACGAAATTTGAATTCTATTGCCAATTCAATAGTTCGAGTTATGGAGATCTTCGAGTTATGGAAGTTCTACTGTATTAATATAATATTCAATCCTAACCTCTAAATTGTTGTATGTTCGAAATATCGTTTAGCTGCGTCAATAGTCACGTATTCTTGCGATTCTAGAGAAGCAAATTTATTTTATGATATTTAAATTTCAGAGAAATATGAATGTAAGAAGTATATAGCTAGCTTTAAATAGCAGTTAACTATAATATTAAATGGACTGAACATCTTCCGAAATAATATACATAAAATAATTTTAATAACAAGTAATTTATTCTTTCTATTATTGTATTTGGATTTAGAGGTTTTTAAGAGCGGAAGTGTTTTTGCGGAGTTTGTTTCTTTTTTTTTTTGTAATCATATTACACTAATACGAGTATTTCTTATTTCTTGGCATGCGAATGCACTTATACCTCACTCCAATCATAATTGTGCATGTGTATTGAGGAAATATGAGCTTGATTGTACATTCATATGTATGTATTTACTCTATATTATAAAAAAAAAGTTTATATTTACTTCTGTGAATCGTAGTCATAGCTTCAAATTCCCATGATAAATATACCATACATGGGAGCATAAGTGGGTAAAATTAGTATACGGATACACGTATATCAAATTATATTTTTGCTGACATTGTCAAGTGTCATCTTCATTCAACTCAAACAAATAAGTCGCAATAATCGTTCGGTTCGCTACCAACAAAATAATACAAAAACATTAGTTAAGTATAAGTAGACAACCGTTATTCGTTGAAGTGTGCTGAGGAGAACTAAATATTGTATTTATTGAATAAATAATGGAGTAATAAACATTAGTTTTCAAGATTAGTACTCCAAATGCTGTCTCATTAAATGATAATAGTAGAAATGTTTTAAAGCAAAACTACGCCAATTATTCACATATAATATCATTATTCAGTGTTAGTTTATGAATAATTTCATAGGATCTTAAAATACACAGCACAGTTAATGCTATATAGAACTTGCATTCGTCCTTAGCATATATGTACATATAATTAATTAGAAAATTCTACAAAAAATTTTGGAATATTTATTTTTTGTACGGCTAACTCTACATTGCATGCTGCCGATTTGGAATATTCAAAGATATTTTCGATATAAAGTCATCCACTTTAAATACCTAGTATATATAATTAAAACACCAATATATATTTAAATTAATCAACCCAAAATGAAGCTCAAAGTGAACTAATCGCAAATAATAATTATAAAAATCATGAAAACCGCAAAGACACAAGTTTTAAAATCAGTAAAGATAAGATCACATTGTAACACATTTATCACATATAATGGTCTATAAATAAAATTATTTTTGCCGCTTTACTTTATACCCACGTACCTGTCTTTTATTTGGCGTATACTGCTTACAGCTAAAGGAGCTCTTTAGTTGACATTTACGAGCGCTGTGCTTGAAACACGTAAGTGTTGTTGTTGATGTTCAGGTGAATTGTTGTTTCTCCATTGTAATTGTGGCACTAAATTTGGAACTTTGTGAAAAAAGCGATTTCTCGTAGATAAACACACATACACGTCCAATGGAAATGTTAAAGGTCAAAATTTGTTATGCAAGTGTGGCGTACCAATACACCAATTTCGAATATCCTCTTACTATATGCACCACGACAACGGCTCTCTCACTCATGCTACGCCATATAAAGCGCTCTTTGAGTGCATATTATCCTTATCCTTATTTTGGCGAGTTGGATTTGTGTGTGTCTGTGTATGTGTGTCGTTGAAGTGAGCGCCGTTATTTCACTGCTCTGACGTAGTCACTGTGTGAGCTTTTCAAAGTAAATATACATATATATTTATTTTTGTATTGTTGTTTGTTTTTATTGTTTGTATTGTTGGTGCTTGTGAACTTTTACTTTTGTTGTCGCTTGTTAATTTATTTTTGTTACATGGTGGGCGCCTTGGGCTGATTTTATTAGATAATAGATATATATACTATAGTTTGTTGTTGTTATTATTTTTGTTGTAGCTTATTATCCTTAATTAGTATAACGAGCTGCGAATTAATACACTTTGCTTAATTAAAATTGACAACATGATGCGGTGCGTTGCGGTGCGGTGCGGCAACGTTTGGAGCCGAGTAAATTAAATTATTATTTTTGTTATAATTGTTGTTGGCTCTGTGCATTTTCCCTGCCAATTAAGTCGTCTTGTTTGGTGCTTGTCACTTATTTACACCATTTTATTCTCACATCAACAACTTTCCATTTTTATTATAATGCGTTTTTATTTACTTTTATTTGTTGTTGTTTTCCTGCTTTGTTTTTTATTGTACACTGTAATTAGTTTCCCATTTATTGTATATTAAACAACTGTTTCACATTTCACAGCTATTCACTAATTGTAATCGCTTGTAATTTAATATGCAAGTGTTTATTTCAATATTAAAAGCAAACACATAAACAAATATTTCATTACGAGCGCATATTTTGATTGAGGAAACTTTTTATTGCCGATTTGGTGGCTACACATACACACACAGACACATAATAGCTTTGCTAATCGATTATATGCACTGTTTTTTCTTTGCTTAGTGACGTTAACTGCCAATGTATTGTGATGTTTTTAATAAATAAATCTACCACGAACTGTGTAAAAATGTGTGCACCGATGGGAATATCGACACTTTAATTTATATTTTTTTGTATGGGTTTACATTAATATTTGTATTCCCGGAGTTCACCTTTTAACTGACAAATTTCTTTAGTTTTATTTCATTACACACATAATTAACACTCAGGTTACTCATACGCGGAGGCGTACATTTAGATTAATGTCCATATGTGCTTTCACATGTCACTTGTTCGTATGGTAATATGTTTTGTATTTTTACGTATTTGTGGTATTTAACTTTCACTTTTGTTGGTAGCTATATTTGTAAAAATTAAAAAAAAATATATATATAAAAATTACTATATAAGTAGATATTTACTGTAACTTAATCTTAAAGTTTTCTCTTCAGAAATGCACTGCCGTCGGTTTTTAATATCTCTGTTTTATTGTGCTTCATAGTTCTTTAACTATGCGCTGCGAATTGGAATGAACAACCAATGTGGAATGTGACAAAATGACGAATCGCTAAATTGTAGAATACCGTCTTAAGCCATGGTAGATTAAATGTAATCAAGAAAGCTGCCTCAGAATGCGTTGAGTTCGCGGGCGTCTATAAAAATTGAACATACTACACTGAAATACTACACTGATAAATATTAATAAATTAATACAGTGGACTTATTTTTTTTTTGCTTTCATAACTATTCTTTTTATAAAATTCCAAATATTTACTTAGTTTTAAAAAAATGTGTTTTTATATTTTTAATAGCTTTCAAGTACAATCTAAGGTTCATATAAATGAATTAAGGATACAATTATTATAGACACGTTCAAAAGAGTTTGAGTTAGGAGACACTTGAATACTTTCACAGAAAAATTAATTTATAATCACATTACAGCGTTAAATTAAACCGACCACCATTATAACGAAAAATACCTAATTTCTTTACTTTCGACGTTAATATTGCGCCTCAGCTTAAGAACGACAATTATGCGTCCGACAAACGGAAGATTAAATTAGCACGACAAATGCGCCGACAAATTAAAGTTAAAAGTTGTATGCGTTGAAATGTATAAAAAAAAAACAAGAATATCAATTACCAAATAATATAAAAAAACTCGATCAAATTGAGTTTTTAAACGAAATTGTCTGCTCTCTCTAAGTTCATTTACGCAATGTCACACGCGAGCTCCTCAAAAAATCAAAACACACACTTTACGGCACAAAAAATAAATGGCGGCGGCAGCAACTTGTAGCCACAATCGCGGCACATTTTGGTGAAAACTGCCGCGCACATCAACATTCGCTCACACATGCACACACACGTTATTTATTTACTAAAGTTTAGCCAGCGCTGAGCTGAGCTTTGTGTGAAAAATAACACAATGCGCGAAAAAATCCGACGGTGGTTATGGCATAATAAGTGGAAGTGGAGGAAAAACAACGCACTAACAGCAACAATAACGAAACCGACACTGAAGCAATCAACGAGCAACAATAATATCGCGTATCCGTGCGATACACTTTTTCACACCAATGCGCTTAACTAACGAATGAGATCAAACGGAGCCATTCAAATGGCAGCAAGCGACAGCAGCATTAGCAGCAGCGCCCGCATACACACAAACATACTACATTTGTACGAATCAGTGATTGCACACACAACAACTGATACGAGCACAACATACGATTCGTGATGATAGTTTTTGTTGTTGTTTTTAATGTTGTTATTGGTGTAGTAATGGTGGCGCTCGCTAATAGCTTGACAAGTGCCGCATGTAGTTCGCTGCACGAGAGTAAGGAGGGAGGGGGTGAGGCGTGTGCCGTGCGGAGTGCTGCTGGACAGTCGGCAGAAATGTGCCAGAGAAGGGAAGTAGCCAGATTGCTTGCAATCAATTAACGCGCATGCAATTAGCGGCGGCATGTACAGCTAACTACGTACTGGGAGTAATTCGAATGTGCCTAGCGCCAGCTCTTGTAGTGGAGAGGAGAGGGCGCTGTAGCCAGTGGACCCATTGGAATGACAACGAAAGCGTACTTTGCGGCATTTCGGGTTCACGTACTCAGCAATAAGTAACTGTAGCAGTGTTTTGGTGTTTATTTGCATACACACATGTGTTTGCATACATATATACTTATATGTAAGAAGTACACAAACGTAAGATTTTGCCGCAACATTTCTGTAGATACATTGAATTGAGCTCTACAACAAGCAGAATTGTTGTGATATCCAAAAGGCTTTGTGAGCTTGTTACGAATTTCATTTTTGGACTTGATTTAATTTGAATTCATTTGTTTCACGGAATCGGAAGTTAATACATTCATTTTGAAAATCATATTTTTCGAAGAGAGTGTGGAGGGTGCTAAAAATGCTTTTTTATACAGGTTAAAACCAAGCTTCATTAAATCAGTTATATTTTTATTCTATCAGATTTTCGAAAGTTTTTTTAAGTAATTCACTTCAAATTTAAAGAACCTGTGTTCTCAATCCATACCTAAAACAAAAACAATAAAAAAATATTTCTCAAAAAATATTTATTTTGCCGACGGTATTTCTATAAATCTATTGAATGTTGTTTTTCCACCAAATTAGTTTGGGGTTAAAGATTGAAAAATTAATACTTTATACCAATAAGGCACTATATAACTTGGTATGTGGATACTGATATTATATCAATCCGGTACTCTTTGATTTTTAGGATATACTCTTTAAATATAACAATCTTCCGCTTCTATTGCCAAATGAATTAGCTCAGATTTAAATGCAGTTTTTTTTCTAAAAATAAAATATAACCAGTGATGCTATGACGATCTCTTGATAACGATATGGTTCATCAAGAGTTTTCAGTGGAATAAAAATCCCTTTTCGAGCTTTTTGGTGGTTAGGTGCTGTTATAAAAGATCTTGTGGAAAAGATCTATGAGAAATACACACACATTCAGGAGTAGTTCTTTCGTATTGTTTGTTCTCAGCTTTGTAACACTCGATAATATTTGTATTTCAACACATAACCAAACAAGATCTTTAATCCATTTTAGCAACTTTTAATACATCTATGCTCATTTTTTCAGAAACCTTTCGAAGGAAAAAGATAATAATGATCACCAGCTCTATGACGATTATGCTGCTAACTATGGCACATCGTAGCATGTCGATGACTGTGATGTTGATAACGGTACTCCCTGTCACTGAGCCATAGATTGAAGCGAATGAAAATAACAGAGGGACAACAACAAACAAATAACAGCATGTTTAGCGCTAATGACCAGGTTAATGAGCTTTGCTTTTGCTTTAAGCCGCCGACTTTTGTTGCCACTGTTTCTGTCGAAACGACTGCTATTAACCCAGCTACTGTTATAAACGTATTTATTTATGATGTCTTCACCCGTCTAACTGCTGCGATGAGTCGGCAGTGTCGACTGAAAATTGCGTGCGCGCGCGCTCTACAACAAAGCCATTCGTTCGTTTCCGAGCAATGTTCGTCGCTAGCCTCATGCCTACTTGAATTTACTGTTGTTGTTGGTGTCTGTGTGTGTGTGTGGGTTGAATTGGCGTTAGTGTGATTGCGTGCCATAAACCCACTGTTGTGCTTAATGACTCTATATCTGCTGTGTATTTTATTTGCTGTGTATAATGGGTTAAGTGGCGTTGATGACAAAGCAATGAAGGTGATTTAATTGCGAATACTGGTCATTTAAGCGAAATGACAAGCCGAACCAGCAACAGTGACAGTGGCAGCAACAGTAGCGTTGGCGTTGGATCGTCTATATAATACACACACACACACACACACACACACAAATACAGTTTTATATATGTATGTATGTATGTGTATACATCTAAATTGATGTGTGGGTATATTAATCTGTGTGTATTTCCGTTTTGCTACTGTATTTGTTTTGAGGGTGAGTTTCGCGTTAAGTTGTCGCACTTCGGTTTTGCTAGAGTGACTTGCCCGAATGTAATTAATTTGAAATGTGATTAAGTTGCACCTCGGGGGCATTGACGTAGCCGCTTATTTGATGGGTGGGTGGCGTACAATGTACTACCACACACACACACAAACACATATATATGAGTTGGTCTGTTTGTATGTAACTATAGATATATGCTCTGTAGCTGTTTGTAATTGTAGTAAGCGATGACACGAGCATTTGTATAATTTGGCTCGTTATTTCTGTTTTTGTTTTTGACGTCGCTGTTTTCATTGAAAGCTGAATTAAATGGAATTTTCTGCTAAGTGGTAATTGCCAGATATTACTGATGTGTTAATTATCTAAATGGTGCTTTATTCATTTCTTATATAATTATTATTTTTTGTGTTGCAACATTTGCGAAAGTTGAGAAATGCATTAGTTTTTCTAATGTTTTACGATTGAATATTATGTTTGCGTTGTAAATTAACACTAGATTTACGGACAGTGATTGCATACCTTTCTCTACGATTTTGTGGTAAATTATTTATAAAAAACCATTAATTTTAATTCACTATTATCTTCAATATATTTTATATAAGTAAACTCCACCTCGCTAATAATTAAAAAATACTGTTTCTATGTTAAAATTTTTAAGCATTTAATCGCAAACTCGTCAAATTGAGGGGTTCCATACATCTAGTGTTAAAAAACCTTTCAAACAATGAAACAAACAGCAAGTATGCTTACCGAATGGGGAAAAAACAATAACACAAAAACTGAAGAATTATTAATCCATTCATTAACTATTTTTCAATAACATTGCATATTTTAATTCAATTAAAAAATATTTTCTTATTTGATTTATTAAAAAGTTAAGAGTTTATCTTATATTTTGCATTTTACACTTGCTTGTTATATTTTATTTTAATTTATTGTTTTCTTATTTGCTTTAATAAAAAAATTAGTTTATTTTATATTCCACTACATAGTTTCACATCAATTAATTCAACTTCATTGTATTAGTAGTTAATTTACATTAGATTGCACTTATTCAAACAGGAAACACATTTCACTCAACTATTAGCAATGCGAATGACTACACCCATACACTCAATAACAAACCGCTTCGTAAATGTATGCAAAAATTTTGATTGCTAATTTAAATTATTGCCACCGCAACTTGTTCTTTCTATTTTTATATTTAACACCGCATTATTTTCCTATTAATTTCGTGTTTGAGTGCTTTATTTGATTCCGCTTTGTGTGTGTGTGTGCTCACATTCGTCTCCCATTCACTCGTAATATGTCAATCCATAGTAAAACACTTAAAATTAAAAACACAAAAAATGTCTTTTTTCACATTATAATATTAATGACACAGACGCCAAATACGCAAGCGGTGAAAATATGCAAAATATGAACACAACAAATTAAGTGAAATACAAAAATAAGCATTTAAATTGAAACGAAAACAAAAAAAATAACACGCCAAACAAAAGACGAAACGAACCGCACAAAAGTCGTCCAGCTAGTCAGATTATGCTAATGAGTTTCATACGCTCGATTAATGGCCACAAAACAAAACATAACACAGAAGGCAATGCAACAATAGCAACAACACGAGGAACACCGAACGGCAACGAAGCGCCGAAACAACGGAAAGCTGAAAACCCGCATTTGTCATACTCGCACAAGTAAGAAGGCTAAACAAACAAACGCACAAACACTCACACATCTACAGCACTCTATGTGTGTATTCGTTTGTATATGAGTGTAACAAAGACTTGAAGCAATCGCTTGATGAGTGATTAATTTGAATTGCTCATGTGCGCACAATGGCTCGGAGCACACGAACGACCGACCCCATACGTAGCATAGAGTGGAGTGCTGTATGACAAAGTGCTGAGTATGAAGAATCGGATAAGTTGGAGGAACAAATGATAACAACAACTGCACTAGTATTGGCAACAAATGCAGCGCCGACATCAACACCGACACTGTCACCGGCACTAGTACTGGCACCGACACTTAATTCAAATAGTTGGGACACTTAATTATTGCGCTCATTTTGCGCGCCATGCCACCATGCAATGGTTTTGCCTTCACACTGTCACCAACACATTGCAGCAATTCCATTCGATTTGCAGACTTTCGACGCTAAACAGTCACATGCACACAAGTATATTTATGTAAGTGTGCACATTATTGACAGCAACAATGTTGCAGGCGACAGCCTGTATATTAAGTAAAAATATTGTTGTTGAATTCACTCACATTGGCTGCCGAATTGACCGACTCAACTGATTTTAATTGTTATTGCTGTTTTTGTTGTTTTGTTTTTGTTGGTTTGCTTTATGTTGTTCTTATTGCCACTTACGCGCACGCGGCAATCATCAATAACACCGACGATAAAAAGCTGAAGCGTTGACAATAAGCGAGCGTGCGAACGAACGAACGAACAAACGAACGAGCAATCAAATGTGTAGCGTCGTTAGCAATGGCATAGAATCGGAATCGTACTGTGCCGTGCAACTATTTAACAACGACTGAATGTGGCAATTAAGTATCTAGATACATTTTACCCAAACTGTTATGGTCGTCGTCACAATCGGCGCTGCCGACGCCATGCCAATTGCTGCTTGCTGCTTGCTGCTTGCCGTTGCCGCTGACGCCGCCGTTGTCTCTGTCACTGACTGTGAGTGTTGCCGTGTTGTGCTGCTTTGGTATTGTTGTTCCTTTTGTTGTTGTTATATTCATCGTCATTGTGTCGTTAGCGCTGGCTGGCAGTATGTTATTACCATCGTTCTACTCGACTCATCGCGATACTCCGTAGTACGCAACCATTAGCCATTCGTACCCGTTCCCCAATTTAGTAAAAGCAATCCATCGCTTGTTGTTATTGCTATGGTTATTGCTGTTACTGTTGCCGTTGTTGTCTCCCTTTGCTTGCTTGCCATCCACCATATCCACCAACACCGTCTCTACGCGTTGTGCTCACCTCATCCGACACACGCTCACTTCATTCACTCACTAACTCGCTCATATTTCAATGAGCGTTATGCGCGCGCCTTCGTTTATTTGTTTGTCTCACATACACTCTGTGCATGGGTGTGAATGTGTGAGTGCCTCATAAAAATATTATAATAATTACAATAATGTGTCTTAATATAGTTTACACATACACACACACAGATATACACACTGCCGACAAATTTGTTGCTTCTTTCGATGCTTTCGAAGTGAGCGTTGTTGTTGTTGGTCGCATAAATTGCGCTCGTTGTCGTTGAAAAGCGTTAAATTGAATTCGGAATGAGCGCACATTTCAGCTGCAGCACTTATCATGGCATTAGCAACATTTCAATTTGCTTCGCAACAATGTCAGCAACATTTGTTGCACAACAAATGTATACAACCCAATTGAATGTTGATTTCTGTGTTTTTATAGCCAGAATGGAGAGTATTGCATGGATATTTTGTGCATGTGTATGTGTGTTGTTGTTGATTGTTTTTGTTGTCACATATTCATAGTTCATTTTTATTGCATTATTGCTCAATTGTCTCCAACATGGCTGTGCCTTTTTGTTGGCTGTGTTGATTCAAAATTGCGTTTTCAACTTTATTGCTCTGACAGTTTCACCTTCATTCTTCTTGTCATCTTGACCATCTGAATCATATGCAGGATTGCTCTTTAAATTATATTTATTGAAAAGGATTAACTCTTTTCATATAAACACGGGGCGACGGATGATATATAAAGTTGTGACCGTTGTAATTTATATCAAATACCAGAGAGAAAGAAATTAGTCTTTACGGATGTGAAGGACTTGAGACGTCACTAGGGCTCTACAAGTACTATTTAGAACAAACCAATTCTTAAGAATATGTGGAACAAAAACGTAAAGCAAAATTCAAAAATAATAATATCCATATGCATAGGTTCCTTAGGTCAATAGAGGAGTGGGGTATCACTTTGTCACAATAGCACCTCGAATGTAGATTATTACCTTAATTCATTCAGTTATAATATATGTATAATAGGAAATGTGGAGAGACTTATCGTAATGCTGAAGGAGGTTTCAATTACACGTCTCTTATTTTGACTCACCAAAATGGGTTCAAATGTGTTTCAGGCATGTAAAACTATTCCTACTTCTCGAATAGAGTGCGGGAGATCCACCACCAACCACACCAGCCTCCGGCAACACTTCTCTTTACTGACACGAGGACAAGTAGCTGAGAGCGTGTCCACAACAACCGAGTAGCTCACACCAGGACGCAGCAGAGACACGTACAAATGGTGTATGGGTGTATTAGTGTGAGCGCACTTCCTGTCGTGAGTATGAGAGCGCTCTAGCTGTTGGCAACATTTCGCTCTGCAATTGTACCTCGCTCCTAAATTCCTTTTCTTTCTCTTTTTGCGGTTGTACTGCGCTTTCGTTGCTGTTGTTGTTGCTGTTGCTGTTGCCCCCAGCGACAATGGCATTTAATGATGCGCCTCGCATTACGAGCATTTCCAGCAGTTCAATAATGGATTATGACGCAGTTAACACACTGTTGCATTGCTTTTGTCTGTTCATTCCCCCTGCCGCTGCCTCAAGCACCCCCACTACTACGAACATTATTTCACCTCTTGTAGCGCGACGCCCTCCCCAGCACTCATGCACGCATTCACTTTTTATTGCACAAGAAATGTATGTGTGTGTGTGCTTTTATGGATCTCTGCGTATGTGTGTTTGTATGTAAGTCTTCAGTTCAGCCGGCAATTCGATTGCTTCTCCACTTTATTGCTTGATTTATACTTGTTGTTGTTATTTAGCATGATTGTATTCCTCCTGAATGAAAACGAAATGTATGGGAACACATCCATCCATACACTTATATGTACGCATATACAATTATATCTAGTAAGCAAGCGTTGGTTGCTTAGTTGCTCAAGATACTCAGCTATTTCCAGTCATAACTCATAATCGTTTACGCTGATACCTATTTCATACAAACATGCATGGCATGAGTTCGGATATTTTATTGCTGCTCGTTGGCTTAATTCGTGATAATTGTGTTTGTTTTACTTTACATTGCTGGCGTTTGTAGTGTTTACATTATTTCGTTTTTGTTGGGCGGCTTTGGCTACTCCATTCCGCGCGCTGCTCGATAACAGTTCAGATATTCTTTGCGCGAGTATATATGACTGTATTTTCCTATTCTTCCGCTCGCGCTTCGTGCTTCAATCATTATAATGTGTTCCTTAATTTGATCTCTGCCGTGCTGGCCTCCGTGTTCGTTTCATGGGTGCGTGGTGCAAGCAGAACCTTAATGACGCTTGGAGATGTTTGTAATGCTGCCGATGCGTTGATGATGTTGGTGGTGGTGGATTGTACGCTAAATGAATTGCAGTTTAAGATTGCGCTGCCGCTGCTTTTGGTGTTGTTGCTATTAAAGATGTTTTGCCTCTATTTGCTTCCTTTCTATCGAGCGGGTGGAACTAATTGATGAGGTTGATTAAACTGTTTCTCGTCTGTTTCGTTTGAAGAAAGATGAGGGCTGTTGAGTGGTATTTGAAATAATTAATTGGATTGAATTAATGTTTTTTGTTCGGTATACACAAAAATGTCTGTTCATTTTCATGAATCCGACTTCGGTATTTCTCAATGGAGTGCCCCTCTTTATTAATTCTCACATAGAAATTCTTATTCATTTGGCAGTAATAGCTGTCTAGACAAGTTAGAATTATTGCTGACCATTTGAGGTGAATTCTGAAGACACCTCAACTCGACTCAGTTGAATTGTAGTGTAAGCAATACAGCTTCAAAACAACTAAACACCTATTTGATATTAAGCGTTACAACTAATTTTAGCTAGGGGAAGTTATGACCCGATTTTTTGGTACAGAGACACACTATTAGAAGAAAAATATTCCCTCTGAATTAAATTAAAACATCTGAGAGATTTACCGATATTATCGGTGAAAATTACCCTTAGGCACTTCAATGAATTCTTCATATTCGATAATCGAGGCATTTAAAAGTTATAGTTCGATTTCGACAATTTTTCCACAAGTTTTATTCCGCTATCTTCATTGCTTCCTAATGTATATAAAGGGTGATTTTTTAAGAGCTTGATAACTTTAAAAAAAAAAAAAACGCATAAAATTTGCAAAATCTCATCGGTTCTTTATTTGAAACGTTAGATTGGTTCATGACATTTACTTTTTGAAGATAATTTCATTTAAATGTTGACCGCGGCTGCGTCTTAGGTGGTCCATTCGGAAAGTCCAATTTTGGGCAACTTTTTCGAGCATTTCGGCCGGAATAGCCCGAATTTCTTCGGAAATGTTGTCTTCCAAAGCTGGAATAGTTTCTGGCTTATTTCTGTAGACTTTAGACTTGACGTAGCCCCACAAAAAATAGCCTAAAGGCGTTAAATCGCATGATCTTGGTGGCCAACTTACGGGTCCATTTCTTGAGATGAATTGTTCTCCGAAGTTTTCCCTCAAAATGGCCATAGAATCGCGAGCTGTGTGGCATGTAGCGCCATCTTGTTGAAACCACATGTCAACCAAGTTCAGTTCTTCCATTTTTGGCAACAAAAAGTTTGTTAGCATCGAACGATAGCGATCGCCATTAACCGTAACGTTGCGTCCAACAGCATCTTTGAAAAAATACGGTCCAATGATTCCACCAGCGTACAAACCACACCAAACAGTGCATTTTTCGGGATGCATGGGCAGTTCTTGAACGGCTTCTGGTTGCTCTTCACCCCAAATGCGGCAATTTTGCTTATTTACGTAGCCATTCAACCAGAAATGAGCCTCATCGCTGAACAAAATTTGTCGATAAAAAATTTTCGAACCGAACACTGATTTTGGTAATAAAATTCAATGATTTGCAAGCGTTGCTCGTTAGTAAGTCTATTCATGATGAAATGTCAAAGCATACTGAGCATCTTTCTCTTTGACACCATGTCTGAAATCCCACGTGATCTGTCAAATACTAATGCATGAAAATCCTAACCTCAAAAAAATCACCCGTTATTATATTATAAAGCGAACGAATCAGATGGAATACAAAATTGAGTTATATGGGTGTCAAGAAAATATTATTTCCCGAAATTCATTGAAATCGGGCGAGAAGTTTTTGAGATATGAATTTTGACCCATAAGTGGGCGACGCCATGGCAATTTTCCATTTTTTTTAATCTGAGTGGAATTTTCTTCTGCCATTTCTTGTATAAAATTGAGTGTTTCTGGGGTTTTTCGTTAGTGTGTTAAAGCACTTTTAGTATGAGAGGTGGGCGAGGATATTATCCGATTTCACCAATTTTTATGATGTGTAATGGGGTATGTAAAGGAAGTAACTGCAGAAAGTTTGGTTTATATAGCTTGAATGGTTTGCGAGATATATATGAAAACCCTATATAACTATTCAGATATTTATTTAAAAACCAATGGTATAAGGCACATCAAACATGTTGCATCAATCAATAAATTGCTCACAAGTATAAAGTAAAGTTTCACAATTTAAATTTCTGAAAGAGCGCTTTTAAATACATTAAATGTTAACAATCAATTAAAGCAATTTGATTGTTCACCACTCACTCTTTAAGACAACTTCAACAACGTTATGGAAAACAAGGTTGGGCAACCTAACCTTCTGAAACATCATTTATTATGTTGCTACATGTACATATACATACATACATACTATATATTGTTATATAATATAATATAAATAAACGCGATTAAATATTTAATGAGCTGCAAAACACCAGCCATTTTATTCAGAATTTAAAACGTGAGGCCAGTGAGGAAGGGAGAACGAAGCACTCTTCAAATGCGTTGAACTAATTAAAATAATTGAATGCCGTGAATTTTCGGCCAACATAGCAGACAATGTGAGGAAATCTGCGCACGAATGGCTCAGAACACTGTGCGTCAAGTGCTGAGCCCTGAATTCCGAGTGGCCACTTTGCTGCGCCGCGCTATGTTGTGCTGCCCTGTAGACTGTCTTGCGTTGAGTGACTCACAATGTGGCCAAATTAAGGAACTAATTAAAAGTGCAGTCATCACGGCACTGTTTTATTTGCTTGTTGGCCTCATGCCTCGCGGCAGGCGTTTGCTAGCTGCGAGTGCTGGCCGTTGGAGGCTGGCAATTCACTCGTCGGCGATGGTGGCGGTGGGCAAATCTCGTATCTTATTAAGAAGAATCCCATTTAAGCATAACGGTGCTTGTTGTCGCACTTTCAAATGTTGTGTTTTTGTGTAAATTTCAGTTTTCCCGCACGCACACACCACATATACTTACATATTGTTGTTATTTGTTTTTCGTTCAACTTAATTTTAATTATCAATACTTTGCCGCATGCTGCCCTCTGCTACCAACTCGCACGCTGACTTCCCGTACAAGGCATTCGCGAGTGTGGAGTGGAAAATATAATTGATGATGCCGAACATGAACTCGATGCCCTTTTAAATATCATCAGCATAAGAAACTAACGAGCAAAGCACGCGAGGTGCGGTCGGCGCGGCAGCGCAGAGTGCCAAGAAAGCGGCGCATGGAAGGAAGTAAACTTCGATGTGTTGAAAAGGGGGAAGAAATAGAACATGAAATGCAAGCAAATATATACATATTAACATACATAAATGTGGCGCAGCCACTTAGTATAGAATTGAGTGGTCTCATACTCATACATAAAAGTAGCTGTAAAAGTGAGTGTGAAAAACGAATGTGTATGGTAAACTTCAGCAACAACTGCAAGAAGAACCCGATCCCATAATAACATCAAGTGAAGATGACAGCACGCGGTGGCTGCAAAAGCGAACATTAACAACAGCATCATTAGCAACAAACGTGCCTACAATTGCTCACTTTGCAAAAGCAAATAAATACCGAACGCACGAGAAAGCGTCGAGAGAAGGCGAGTAAGAAGAACAAGAAATGGGAGTGAATAAATGCAATAGATGGAGTCCGATGTGGCACAGTGTCAGTTTTTAAGCAAACAAGAGACAAACTGAGGCGGTCTCTAAATAGCAATAGGGCTCAGAGCTACACAATACTTTTATTACAACTGACTCAATAAAAACAGTTCATTAAGGGGTTAGGAGGGTTTCAAAATTTCAAAATTTTAAGTAAGTTTGTTTTGTCCGATATTATTATTAATATTTGTTTAAAATATTCTCGAAAATTTGAAATCCTTCCGAGAAAATTCTAAGAGTTCCTCCTATCAGGCCACGTCAATTTCAATTAAAATCTTTAACTTAAGTTGCTAAGAGAGTATTACAGTTTTGTTCACATAACTGTTGTTTAAAAGTAATAAAACTAAACGAGTTAGATTTAGGGTTATATATATCAAAATGATCAAGGTGACGAGACGAGTCAAAATCCGAATGTCTGTCTGTCCGTCCGTCCGTGCAACGGATAACTTGAGATATACAATTTGGTACAAAGGATCGTCCTAGTAAGGGCCATATGTGGATGTAATTTTTTTGGGGAAGTGGGCGTGGCCCTGCCCCAAATAGGTTTTTTGTATATCCCTCGCAAACCAATAAAGCTATATAAACCAAACTTTCTGCAGTCGGTTCCCTTTCGTACTTCACCATACACCATGAAAATAGTTGAAGTCGGATAATAACCACGTCCACCTCCCATACAAAGGTTAGTGAAAATTACTAAAAGTGCGTTAACTCACTAACGAAAAACGTCAGAAACACTAATTTTACAGAAGAAATAGCAGAAAGAAGCTGCACTCAGATTTTTTTACAAAATGGAAAACGGGCGTGGCATCGCTTACTTATGGGTCAAAACTCGACAGATTTCAATGAAATTCGGTATATAATATTTTCTTGACACACTGATGATACGTGTGGAAAATGGAATCGGTTCACAGCCACGACAACTTCCTATATAATTCAATTTTGAATTCCATCTTATTCCTTTATAATACATATATTCATATGGAACCAATGAAGATAGTGAAATAAAACTTTACACAAATACTGTATATGATCTGTGGCATCACTTGTGAAAAAATTATCGAAATCGGACTATAACTTTTCAAAGCCCCGGATATCGAATATGAAGAACTCAATGCCTTATGGTAATTTTTCACCGAAAATCTCGGTAAATCTCTCAGATATCTCAATTTAATTCAGAGGAAATTTTTTCCTTCTAATAGTGTGTCTCTCTACCAGAAATGGTTAAAATCGGGTTATAACTTCCCCTAGCTCTCATATAGCCAATTATAGGATTTTCAAAAATACGATGGACTTAATAGCTTAAAAATTGGTTAGTCTGTGACATATCTTAGCCAACTTAACTGAGCATATAATCTTAGATATAATGTATGTTGGTGATGAAAATGAGGGAAATTGGTTCAGGAATTACCTCAGCCTATATAATATATATGATGATTTTCCCTTTTCTATATGATTTTATGCCGAATATATGGGTCAAATTGGGTGTTATCTTAATAAAAATATAGCAATAAATTGCGAGAGTATAAAATGTTCGGTTGCACCCGAACTTAGCCTATCCTTACTTGTTATACTTTCTTTTTCATTCGTTCATTAACTAGAATTATCCATTTACTATCGAAATATTTCTGGTTTATTGATTTTAGATCAACTAATAATGAGCTTGAAGTACACGCCAAGAGCTTTGTTTTGAATATTTCATGCATTTTTATTATCATTAGTGTATAAAACTTATCGTCAGACTTATATACAAGATGTTATGAAGGGTCAAAGTTAGTTCTTAGAAAAAAAATTATATCGAAAAACACTGGACCGCATATACTTACACACAGAATACACTTTCATATTTATGACCCAATATCCCATAAAAAACAAATTTGGTCCAATAGCCAAAAAAAAATATAAAATTTTATAGTGTAATATATCCCCAGTTTTATTAGAAAACGTGATTTTGCTAACTGTTGTGACAATGATAATGATAATAATCTAGAGCGCGGGTGACATATCATCTCATCATATTTTGGAATTAATAATTGGAAAGGAGATATGAAGTATGTGGTTTTAAATTTGAACTAGATTCTCAACAAGCAAAAAATTTTTGAGAGCGTTACAAACTCTTTCAAAAATTTATTCTTGATGTAAAGAATGTAATAGCTATTTAACATAATTTATCTGACTCAAAGCACCTTTTGCCGATAAATATGTATATGACAACACACTGGAAGCAGACCGAAGCCCTTCAAATAAACTTTTAATTCTCATTTAATTTTTTGCTACAAATATCCCACTGTGCGTCAGTTGTTGAGAATTGAATGGACAAATATGAATTATATGTGTAGAACTGGAGCGACTAAACCGCCGCAACCATGCGCTTTGGCTAACGGCTGGAGGCGAGGTGTGCAGAGGTGATGGCTGATTATAACAACATGAAATAAACTCGTTAATGAAGTAATTTAGGCACACTTGCAGACAGTATGCTGGCCCTGCCAACGGATGGCACATATACACACACAAAAATGTATTTGTAGAACCAGTTAAGAAGCATTTTAAAGAAAACAATCATAAAAGTCACACTCGATCATAATTGATGCAATGAAGAAAAAATGTGTGGAAGGAATTTGAAATTGTTCACGCTCCATGTATGGTTGAACGAATGGAAGACAAACTATAGAATGGATGAATGGTAAACAAGAGCTGACTGACTGTTGGGTGAGTTTGCCGATGATGGTTGTCTTATGAGTTCAAATTTACATGCTCGTGTATGAAGATTTGTATATAAGCAGATATGTAAGCAATTGAAAAAGCGCTAAATCTATGCTTTCTAAACCGTTTAACGATCTCAACTTAAATACTCCACTCTTCAGTTTGTTGCAGCTACTGGTTGGCCGAGAAAATATTTGATTGTTGATGGAATTTTAAATAAAACTATTAATTTATAAGGAATCAACCAAGGGAATGCGTCGTAATATTTGGCGGTAGACCTCTTCGTCCAGCAACTCACCTGCACACTCACACACACTCAATATGCTGCAACGCGCACAGCACAAGCGGACTACCGATGAAATGTTGCGAGTTATGCTATAGACAGCGCTCGTAAATAATAATAATAACAATTGTCGTCGTAATACAATAATAATACGAGAAATCCCACGAAACGAGCAAAAGACACGTCAAGTTTAAGTGCCAATTCACAACTGTGTGGCAGGCAAATAACGAACGGCGAACTTCCGAGTCAAGCGATGACAAATCGACGATGCCAGCGACAACGACCAAGGCAACAGCAACAAATTGCAATGATGATGATGATGATGGTGACGACGATTGCCACAACAACTACATACATACCTACACTGGTTTGTATGTATGTGTATATGCGTCCACATTCGAGTGTGTGTGTGTGTGACAACTGTTGTTTAAAATTGACTCTGCAACGTGCAGATGCAGCCCTGTTTATGCAATCGTGTGGCAGACAAGTTGGTAAACACCACTGCCGGCTTAGCTGGCAAATTGAGTGCGCCGCTAAAAGGACTGCAAATTGCGCACATTTGTCGTATGTGCTTGTATGTATTTATGTACGTGTGCGTGTGTGCTTGCGAAATTCAAAGACGAGTGTAAGCAATAATAACTGACGTCGAGAATAACTGTGACTGTGTGATTGTCGCATTACTTGTGGCACTCTGTGACTGAGGCACAATATTGTTGGCGGTGCCAGGTCTGCAATGTACTTACAAACATGGAGTATTTTACATTGCAATTAGGGAAAATTAAGTAATTTTTAATCCAAAATAAGTTTTATTCAGAATTGGAAATATTTGATATGTTTGTATTAGACATAGATAAAATTTAATTATTAAATTTTTGTTAATAAAGTGAGTTCATCTAAATAGGTAAAAATGATGAGATAAATTTTTGTCCAACTTTGCCAGTTTCCAAAAGCAATTATTTCTATAGGCCAATATGTAATAATACGGTTCATTTGGTGAATATGAGTTTCACATGCGTTCTTTACTTCAATTATATAATACATAAACAAGTACGTACTTACATCGATTCTAGAGGCATTGCTGGTGTTCAACTTTTATCTTAAGTGTGCTTCTCGATGTTGGTTTTGGTGTTAAAACACCCCCTAAACTCAGAGAAAAATATATGTTTGTTGATATGGGTATGGAATGAGGTTATTGATCAAAAAAATCACATCAAATTATAAGCAATTATAATAAGTTACAAGATTTTTGTTGTAATACATATAATTCGAACTTTCTCTACATTTGTACAAGCAGTATCGCTGAAGCTCAATGATTAATTGAGGATTACAGGGGATCTCACATTCCATGTTATATTTTCTTTAGTTTTTGAGAGAATTCTTCTAGTATTTCATCAACTGACAGATAAATATCCCTATGAATATTCATTGATGCTAGACCATTAAGACTATCTTGACCTGTCGTATTTCGTAAATAGGTTTTAATTCTCTTTAAACTTGAAAAACTTCTTTCCGGTGATGCTATTGAAACAGGCAATAACGCCAATATGCGTAAAATCTTGAAAACATGCCCAAAAGACGTTTTGTTCACTGCTTCTAAAGCTTCGAGAGCATTCCGAAAATGCTTGCCTAAAGTTCGCTGTTTCCACATTTTCACCTCCGCAAGAAAGTTTTGTTCTGAACAGTTGATCACCCATAATCATAAAAAGAAAATATTTCTCGAGCTTTTTTAGCGTCAAATTCGTACTTTGGGAAAAATACACACACAAAAAAAACAAAACGTGTACTATAATAACTGAATTTTCGCAAGGGAACTGCTTTATTAAAAATACGTTGGGTAATAAAACTTTTCGTAAACCCCCCCCACACAATTTTTCTGGATCCGCCACTGCTCAAGGGAATGGATTATATATTTTGAATATAAATACAGTTCTTGGGCATACAATTTTTAATGTATGTAGAGGAGTATTTACAAATTAATTGTCAAAATAAAAAAATCATTCGTACTAGAAAGGTGAATTAATTCATAATATTTATGCAAATGAACATACACTCCAAAATTATTGGGAAACATTTTGCAAAATATTTATATTTGCCTAAATAAAGTACATTCATATGTATTGCATGTGTGTATGTTTGGATAAGAAGATATGTGCGTTTGCATGTAAATTAGCTTCATTCAATTACTCACCCTTTTATATTATATATCGCCGTTTCATCGCTCAAATTATAGCCACGTTTATAGAGTTGTTACTGCTGTTGTTGTATTTGTATCTTCTCACTGTAATTCAACTGCGATATAAATCTATTTGAGATATTAACACTTAACTAAGCCTTTGATGAGGCCAAACAACCGAACTGCACTCATTCACACATTCGCGCTCACATCCACAATTTCTCTCGCTCTCACACTAAACTGTGCCTCTCTGGGCGCAAACTCTGACGCTGCTCATACAAACATCGACTGTTGAATTAAATTCCAATTTGTTTATTTTGTGCATTGAAATAAATTCAACGGCAACAATATGTTGTTGTATGTAGCCAGCGGAGCAACGGCAAATGATGACAACAACATGCGAGGTATGGAATTTATTTTAAAATGAAAATCTTGTACATATACAGTACATATTCACTAATTGGCTTTACTCACTTCGAAAGTGGTTGGCTTGCCGTTGTATGGTTGTGTGTGCGTGTGCGCTGACTGTATAAGTAAATACAAATCATTTTAATGGGTATCATTTAAATTTTTATTACCTCAGCAACATGTTGCTGAACTTTTCCATACATCGTTTGTTGCACGCT
The DNA here is from genome assembly GCA_031772095.1 of Zeugodacus tau. Lineage (NCBI taxonomy): Eukaryota > Metazoa > Arthropoda > Insecta > Diptera > Tephritidae > Zeugodacus > Zeugodacus tau. The sequence goes on along the minus strand of CM062649.1, from coordinate 49,230,791 downwards.
CAATGGCAAGTGGTGTGGCAACATTTGATTCATTTATTGTATATGTATGTATGCTGTGTTTGTAAGCAATAATTACATACATACATACAACTCCGGATTGATGATTCTAGTTAGATTTTTTAAATAATTTAGGAAATTAAAGATTTTTATATTGAAGTACATGTAGTTTAATGTATGGATAGTACATACAATTATACTGTTGCTTTTTTGTGCAGTCCTAAAATTTCTGATATGTTGATATCCCTAGCTTTCGTCAACAACAAGCTTTAGAGAAAATGGTACTTCTAAGTGGACATTTATTCTATAGAAATAGATATGTAAGTAAAATTTGTATTTAAAGCTATAAATATTAATTTAACACTTACCTGCCCGTATTGTTCACCGCAAAATTTGTACATATGTATATGTATATATAGTATATTTATTTTTCTTTTTTCTCCTAAAACAACTATTAAAATATAACGTGCACTCAATTTGTCCGGCCGTTTGTTTTGTTCGACCAGCTGATTGTTTTTTTCGTTTCCATTTTTTCATTTTCCCCTTTTGGTTTTGGCGTTGCCAACCATCGAAAAAACGTTTAAGGTTTTTAGCGACAGGGAGTTAACGTACCCATTGACAGGCATTCCCAATTGTATTCGTGACAAAGTATGGCCTCTGAAAATATTCATCTGCGTACACTTTTCTGAGGAACTCTTAAATTATGAGAACACCTTCTATTGGCGAAGTATTCCCCATTGGTGGTTTATCAACAAATTCAAAACAGAGAAACTGCAAAAATTATTATTATTTAAATGAGTATTATACAAATTACAGGTGATATTAACTCAATTACATTTTATAAGAGTTAATTTTTATGAAGGCAAGCAATTTCTGATGTCAATGAAGAACTATTATATCCAACAAAACCTTCCAAGTTCAGTGAGTCTTGTTCAATGAATGAATAACATATAAAATCCAAACGAATTTGGATTACATACAAAATGGCAAAAAAAATGCTTTCGGCTCACAGTAAAAGGAACGCTTACAAGGTAACTTTGTATAATCATATCCGAAGTGCTGGAAGTGTTACGGCACAAATCACTGCACGAATAGTTAGCAGCAGGTGAAGATGATGATGCAAATATTGTTTGTGAGCATTACTAGAAGGATTCTCGGGTTAAGTACATACTAACTAAAAGGAGCAGTACGGATAACATAGAAGCGAACTCTCAATTCGAGCTACTATATATGTACATATGTATGTATTATGCGCATATTAAATACAATCATTGTAACAAAGTTACAAAGCAAATGACTGAATCGGAAGAAGAGTGCTAAAAAATATATATTTCTACATATCTAGTTCGGAGTAAGAACTCTACAAACACAACACGTACTTGCCCTACATGCCCTCAACCGATGCATAGCATCTGCTAAAAGCCCACCCACACTCAAGCGCAACAACTATGGTGCACTGCTCTTCTTCGAAACAATTTCGCTGGCTTACACACCGAAGCTTACAGCACCCGCTATCCTCTGCACCCCGCTTTACTTTCATTTCGCTTTACCCTCCGGTTTTTTTGCATAGCCCGATGCTCACTCACAGTTAGTTGTTAGTTGTTGGTGCCTTAAATACTTGTTGGATGTAGCTTTACTCCTACACTGTGGGCAACAATTTGCTTGCAATCGCTGTGGCACCAAATATATGTATAATCATATGTACGTATGCGTGTATGCACTCGTACGTTCCAACAGGCTTGGCAATTCCTGACAGCTAAAGCAACTTCCACAGAATTATTTACTCTCAGCATTGATGTGCGATGGCAAAGTTAACTACTTACATAAGTACTTGTATTTGAGTACTTATTTTGATCGTTGTTGTTTTTGCATTCGCAGTCACTGCTAATGTGACTTCCACTTAATAATGGTGTTCGTATGCATAGCATTCTCTATTTGTTGTTTTTGCATCTAATTTGTTTACTTACCGATTTGCAGGTGATAATTGCAGCATTTGCAGGCGCATTTAATGTAGTTCTAAGCAGACAGCCGCTGCTTAGCAATGCTGTTACCTCTTTGTTGTACTTACAGTGCGATAATTGTCGATGGTTACGGATATATTAGGATAAATATATATGTACTATATAGATTTATATAAACTCACGTATGTAATTTAAATTTGAGTAAGTCAATTTAAACACGTGTCTTTCAGACATTATACTCAGAATCTATATATGCATTTAGAATACATACTATTTTCCCTTTAGTATGCTTTATATTCAAAAATAAGGTGAGTTTTAATTTTAAAAAATATCACGACTTCCGGTCTTAAACCAAGTATCCTCTGGGTAGTCAACCATCAGCCGTTTGGGTTGAGCTAAAATGAGAATATGAAGCCCGCATCAGTGGTTGTGCGAAGGGTTTGGTCGTTAAGGATCACGAATTGAGGGCATGCACCTGGAATGTCCGGTCCCTTAATTGAGAAGGTGCCTCTGCCCAGCTGGTTGATGTCCTCACACGACTAAAGGTCGTCATCACCGCCATCCAAGAAGTGCGCTAGACGGGACAAGGACGGAAGAAGGTGGGTCCTTGTGACATCTACTACAGAAGCCATATAAAGGAACGCAAATTTTGAAGATCTTCAACATTTCGCCAATTTGCGTCCACGGCCCAACGGGTCACGTGTCGCACTGTCTAAAACCTTGTTTGGTAGTGAACGGAACTTTTCTTCTTCTTGACTGGCGTAGACACCACTTACGCGGTTATAGCCGAGTGCACAACAGCGCATCACGCATCTCTTCTTTTGGCAATGGCGCCAAGAAGAAAGGTCCTTCTCCACCTGGTCCTTCCATTCAGAGCTGGATCACTTTCATCACCATGATCTAGCCAGCGTAGCCGCTGTCTTTTTATTCGCTGGACTATGTCTATGTCGTCGAATAACACATACCGCTCATCTTTCCATCTTCTGTGGTATTCGCCGTTGCCAATGTTAAAGGGATCATAAATATTCCGCAAAACCTTTCTCCGTACGTGCTGTCTCATCGGATGTTGACATCGTCCACGCTTCTGCACCATAAAGTAGGACGGGAATGATGAGGGACTTATAGAGTTTAGTTTTTGTTCGTCGAGAGAAGACTTTATTTTTCAATTGCTTACTCAGTCCATAGTAGCACCTGTTGGCAAGAGTGATTCTGCGTTGGATTTCCAGGCTGACATTGTTATTGCTGTTAATACTGGTGCCTAGGTATACGAAATTATCTACAGCTACAAAGTTATGACTGTCAACTGTGACGTGGGAGCCAAGACGCGAATGCACTGACTGTTTGTTTGACGACAGGAGATCGCTTCCCTATCCAGACTGGAAAAAGCAGACTAACGACGCGTGTGTTGTTTCCAATGATATCGACATCATTGGCGAACGGCTGTAGCTGTACACTCTTAAAGAAAATTGTACCTTCTCTATTTAGCTCTGCAGTTCGTATTATTTTCTCCAGCATCAGGTTAAAGAAGTCACACGATAGCGAGTCACCTTGCCTGAAACCTCGTTTGGTATCGAACGGAGCTTTTGGTGTTGCTCAACATCAGCTTACACAGCCGTATTAATTTTGCACGTTTGCAGCGGCGTAGAGGCAACTCCTTTTCGTGCTGTCGAAGGCAGCTTTAAAATCAATTTCATGGGAGATCTAATATAGTCCCGCGATATGATATACATAGTTCATGAGAGAACTGATACCAATAATTCACGGAAGCAGTTAACACTTTCTTGGAATAACGGGAGCAATTGCAATGTCGATTTTTTTTTGCTTTCATTTGGTGCTTTTTTCCTAATTATGTCAAACCAATGAAGAATGATTCATATGCTTGTTTTACAAATGTGGATTGTCGGAGCAGCGAAATCTCATAGTTTACTTGTGGTTATACTATATATACGAATTTTATGAATTTAAAATCTTAGATAACTGTACACGAACCGAAACATTTGGTGAGTAGTCATCATCACCATCCGGTAATTACCTTGCTAAATGGCGATTGTAATTGTAATAATGGTGGACCACAGAATGTATATATGTTTATTAACCAAACTTAATATTCAAATATACTTCAAAACATATCAACTCACTTTTCAAAATCAATGAGACATGACAATACTGAAAATTCTACGCACACATCCCACTTCAAAGGCACTGAGCATATGCGGAAGCAGTGCCAATCCAATTTCACACACCATTTACATTTCACTAGCATAATTCACGAAATGTGTTAAACAAGCAAGCATGGGGCACAGTTGCCTACCATCAGCACCAGTGGCACCAGCGGCACCATCAACGCGCCACCCACACAAATACACACCCCGGCGGGCGTAAATGCTACACTTTAAATGCAATTAGTTCTTTTGAAAGTTGCATGTCAATATGCGTCAAATGCATACAGGCACGGTGCGGCACTGCCCGATGCCGCGGCGTCGCATTATAAATGCTAAACGATGTCATCAAAGCCACAAACGCACCACGGCGACAAGGGGTGACAAAGGCTCACGCACACACACGAACGAATGAGTGCTTGGATGAATGTTTGTGCCACGCATAAAGTGCATCGAACAAAATGATTTGGCTGCAGCGCTGTTTGGCCCGAGGCACATTGGCAATATTTTCGTCCACAAACGACAAACGTTACTGGCGCTCATAATTCTATTCGCAGCTCAACGCAGTCAGAGGCCGCAATGCCCGCTGCAGTGGCGAGTGCATCATGAACGCGACGCAGCATATGTGTAGCAATAAAAATGCCGTTGCTGTTGCATTGCGACTGTATGGGTAGAAATAAAGACAGATGTGCATGCAACAGGCGAAATAAACTGTCGGTTGCATGCCCCAAAGGCTGCAAGTGCTGTCTGCGTTGGCTCTGCTCTTTCTTTGTTTTCTGTTTGCTGAGTACAACCTCATTCCGTTCGCTTTGATCTCTGGCAGAATACGTGTCCATCGATGAATCAGACGCCGTCGCAGCAGCAGCGGTGCAGTTTAAGCGGCAACAGAAATGTGTGCATTTTGAGTAATGACTTGTGCCTTCTGCGATGACGACTGTCTCCAACCAGTGCGCTGCTGCTAGTGCCTCACTGCGACTCTTCAACCGGAGCATGTTACTTTTACCTTACCATGCCACTCAGTGCAGTGTTTCATCATTTCGAAAATTTCTTGTTTTGCCCTGCGGGGGCGTCTCATGTGATTTCATTTAACAGTAGTGCAATACTATCGTTTTCGGCAACATGCAACTCATTTCGCTCCTCAACGGTGCACTCGTATGTGCGTACTTAGTCTTGTTCCTGTATTCAAGCATGGCACATGCCGACATATGTATACGGATGTATGTATGTTTGTAGTCTCTAAGTGAATACTTCAAATTGAAATTCGATCTCTATTGACGAGGACGCTGGCGCTAATTGTTGTTGGCACGAAAGACTTTCCATTGGGAAATGCTTTGCTGTGCTTGTTGTGTTCTTTTCGCTCGCTTTTTGCTGCTTCTGTTTCTGTCATTCGCCTAATTGCCTTTGCATGTGAAGTCACTTACACAAACAACTTTTGATGTGCATGTGGACAAATTACACGCACTGTTTCCGGGCATATTTGCTTAATTAACTGCAGTTGTCCACCGAAAGGATAATGAATACACCGGTAAATAAGAAATCGAATCCAATTCCAGATATAGAAAATAATTGTTTAAAATGAATTTAAACAAGTAAAATTAATTATATAATCCTACTAAGGCTAAAATATATCTTGCTTTATATCCGACGTATCCACATATAATAAATTCAACCTAATTATCAGAAACCACTGTATTCATTGTAATAGTTCTGGGGTGTATCCACATATAATAAATTCAACCTAATTATCAGAAACCACTGTATTCATCGCAATAGTACTGCGGAGATGAATGAACCGGTACATAAAATTTGATTATGGATTACTCTAACCGATATGCTCGTAGTTACGTCAAACTAGGGAGTAAAAATATTTTATGAATTCTATGGGCTCTAGGGGAAGGTGTCAACGTATTTCTAAATTTTATTCCAATATCTCTAGAAACTTTCCTCTGAACTACAAATTCTTTATAGGGATATATAATATGTTCTAGCTAACTGAAGCCCTTAATCGAAATTGTTCATTACTGGTACTCTGACCTCTGTACTCAGTATTACATATACATATGATATTCTAGAATATGATATCAACTGTAAGGACTACTATCATAATATTGGGGATGTGAGAGCGCAGCGCAATATAAGTCGCAAACAATACAATACTTACAGTCTACTGTATCATACTCGTCAAATTTATTTCTGCAGTTATTTCTGAGAGAGGTTCGAATTTTAAAAACTTGTATAGGTAGTACCTAAGTACAATAACTTAGATGTTATTTATACTTTTCGTAAATAGGTTGGATGTGACATCGGCCACATCTCACTCATAAACACCACCATTCTTAACACAGTAACAAGTTGTCCATCAATCTATTTAAAATTATATACACTCCTCGGCAATAGGTTAGAGGCACTCGTACATACAATAGTCTTCAACTGCATACCTAATTTTTTTAAGAAAAATAGTTTGTATTTAACTTTTATTTTCAGTGAGTGTAAATACTAAATTTATTAAGATGAAATGAAAAATATTTTCAGTAATGTATACAGCTTCCTTTGTTTGCAACAGCTTCATATATCCGGTTCGTCATTGAATGATAGAGGCATCTACATCAGAGAGCTGCAACGGGTATATCATTTTCGTGCACACTCGAATGTCCAGTCTGATTTTGTTTGATCAAACTTTTCAGTATGAATACATGTATTGACCGCTAGGAAACGAGTTCAAAACGAACGAGCCTTTCGCGACACTCGAACCACAAGCATATATGTTTGTTTTAATAGAGTGCCGTGTTGACACTCGTTTGTGAACGGGCTGAAACTCTAACCCGATCGTATTGAATGTGATCGAGTTACACACGAGTGTGCACAAAATTTGACAATATGTACTTACATATGTGTGTAATAAGCAGTCATGCTATTATTGCGTAGTGATTGTCAACGGTTAGTGGTTTGGTTTGTTTACTTTTTATAATTAATAATGACAACAATAGAAAATTCGGTTTGTGAGAACATTTCTAATGGCACCTACACCTTGCCTGGTAGGCGCAAAGGCCGAAGTTTCGTCTGGAACGTTCTGTCGGAAATATTAAAGCCAGATGAAACTGTAGTGGAAGGTTTCGTGTACTGTCGCTCTTGTTTAAAAGTGTTAAAATATTGTAAAGGTCAGACATCTAATCTGGTTCGTCACCCATGCTGTAAGAAAATAAAAGAGGGTCAACAGTTAAAAACTGTCACAGCGTCAGATAAAAACGAGGCCATTGAAAGATGTACATCGTGGATTATTGAAGACTGCCGGCCATTTTCGGCAGTGCAAGGTTCTGGCTTCTCGAAACTGGTAAAATTCTTTATTAAGATCGGTGCAACTTATGGCGAGAACGTTGATGTAGAAAATTTGCTACCTAACGCAACAACAATTTCCCGCAAAGTCCAAAAGTACGCAAGTGAAAAAAAAGAAGAACTTAAAGATGAAATAAATAGCATTGTGACCAGCGGTGGAGCTTCAGCTACAATCGACATGTGGACGGACAACTACGTAAAGCGGAACTTCTTAGGCGTCACCTTCCACTACCAAAAAGACCTAAAGTTTTATGATATGGTGCTGGGTATGAAGTCCATGGATTTTCAGAGATCTACGGGTGATTCTATATTTAAGAAGCTTGATGATTTGTTTAAGGAATATGGAGTTCAGAATATGGACAAAGTTAAATTTACTACTGACAGGGGAAGTAATATGGTAAAAGCATTGCAAAAAAATATACGCATAAACTGCAGCAGCCATCTATTTTCTAATGTTTTGGATAAGTCGTTCGCGGACACAAAAGAGCTCACAGATGTCTTAGAGTCTTGCAAAAAAATTGTGAAATATTTTAAAAAAGCAAATTTACAGCATTTTCTACCCACTTCATTGAAAGCCCAATGTCCAACTCGGTGGAATTCCCACTATGGAATGATTAAATCCATAATTGACAATTGGTTTGAAATTAACAACGTTCTAATTGATAACGGAGAAAGCCAACGATTGCTACACGTTAATATACCGATTTTAAAAGTCTTGTTTGAATTGTGCAAGGATTTTGAAACTGTGTTCAAGAAATTACAACTTTGTAGTTCTCCATCGCTGTGTTATGTTTTTCCATCTATTTTAAAAATAAAAAATATTTGCGAACCAAATAGTGATGACATAGCTGCAATATCGATGTTAAAAGCGAACATTAAACAAAAAATTGAGGAAGTATGGGTCGCCAATTTAAGTATATGGCATAAAGCTGCATGCTTTTTGTACCCTCCTGCTATAAACATGCAGCCAGATGACTTACATTGTATAAAGAATTTTTGCATTTCTCAAATTCAATATAATACACCAACCTCTACACAATCATCGTCTGTGTTATTGACGGAAAACGACTCCGTAAGCCCAACCACTCCCGTTTCTGCTTCGACACCACGTTTTTCTTTTAATGAAAGTGACTTAGAACAAAGTCATTCAAGTATCCCGGCTACGAATTCCAATAAAAGCAATGATGCATTCTTTTTCTCAAATTTGCTTAAGCCATCTGTCTCAAATACCACAGAAAACCCTGAAGACGAAGTAGAAAGATATAGCAGGGAAGTAGTTGAGATGACTGAAGCTTTCAATTTGATGGAGTGGTGGCAAATAAATCAGAAGAAATACCCTTATTTATCAAAACTTGCATGTCAGATTCATTCAATGCCAGCTAGCAGTGCAGCGGCCGAGAGATCTTTTTCTTTAGCTGGCAACATAATATCAGAAAAAAGAAATAGACTGGGACCCGGATCGGTAGACAGCTTGTTGTTCTTAAATTCGTACTATAAAAACTATACTGATTAAAAATTATAAAACTTAACACGATCTCATATGTTTTTTAACTAATAATATAATGTATTTCTATTATTTATTATTTTTCTCCTGAAATTTATGTTTTAAAAAAATCAAAATATTTAAGAAATATTTAAGTGCAATGAAATGTTTGTTTTTTATTTATAATGTGTTAATTAATAAATGAAAAAAGTTTTGATTGAATTCTATTCTTTAATTGAATTATTCTTATTTATAATGTAGATAATATGTACGTCTAATTCAACAAACGAAGCTTAGACAGAACGCGACATCCCGACGCCAACAAACATACATACATATGTGTGTACGTATGTTTATCTATTATTCTTTGGTCTTCGAGTGCCACTCGAGTGTGTTGATCACAATCAACACGTTCACGACACACCCGAAAATGTAATATACACAAAATCCGAGTTTGCTGCTTGAACTCGAAGATAGGAGCGTCGTGATTGTTCGTTTGCGTTATTTTCGCTTCGGGTTCCAAACTCGATCGAACACGTTATTGAAGAGTGTTACGACACACTCGTACCGAATTTAAGCTAGTGTGATTGAACAGACTCGAACATACCCGAAGCTGTTCTCTGATCTACATATGTAATTTAGCGAAATATAGCACTAAGCTGGTGTGCAATTAATGGTTCTTTATCTTCGTACTGCTTTCATTCTTCATAAACTTTCCATATAAGCCAGTCCCCAACGTTTTCAATTACGATAAGATCCGGAGAATGTGGTGGCTACGTCATAATATTCCCATTTTGACCCGAAATAAATGACTAAACTAATCGAGCGTTATAATTCGGAACACTACCTTGTTCAAAAAGCCATGGGATAGGAATATGAGATCATTTAATAATAGATAAACTGACTCCAATGTTGTTTTGAAGCGCTCACCATTCATTTTCTGATAACTAAAAGTAAAATCAATTGTTCTATAAACGCGGCTTAAACACATATCTTCCTTGGTAAATTATGAAAATATTATTGAAACGCATCGTGTCGTGTTTACTTCGGCAATTAAGATCGGCATCTAAGATGGCTTTGTAGAATTAGAAGCAATTCTTACAATTTTATGATCCAATCGTGCTTTTTCGCCGTTTAAGTTTCTTTTTTTTTCATATATCTCTGGATCTTTTAAATGTCTGTCAACAGTTCTGGAGCAATAACTAATTTGTTTAGTCCTCTCTAATGAAGGAAATCTATTTTTAGGCGTTTCAATCGAATGAAAACATTAGCTTTTCCTATCTTTTAATAATAATTATTCAAACTCATCGCCAATTAAGTCCAATTTTGGTTTCATCGATTCCATTTCTGTTATTTTGATGTCAAAGATTCACCACGTAATAGAAGGGCAATGTCTAAAACACCGATAAACGATGGAAATCGTCAATTCAATAATATGAGCACTACTATTTCGATTGTACAGGCAGTTTGTAACCATTTAAATAAATCTGGGTACAAAAAGAAGCTCGATGTATGGGTGCCACACGAGGTAATGCAAAAAATCTAATGGAAAGAATTTAAATCTGCAAACCGCAACAAAATCGATCCATTTCTAAAATGAAAGGTTACTGGTGATGAGAAGTCATTTACGTCGTAGTCGAATCGTATGTCGGCACAAACGGTGTGTGGTAGTGGCTTCTCCCCTCCGGACACACTCTTCAAATTTTTATTAAATCAATTTAGTTTAGTATTCATTGAAGTAAAACAGTTTATTTTAATAATTCAATTCTAAACATTTCTAAAACTTTGAAAAACTGGTAACAATGTGAAGCGAATTTCGGTTTAATTCCTTTGAAAAAATTCTTTCATAAAATTTTACTTAGTTATTTATTGTAATATATATCCGTACATATGTATATTAATATAAACGGAGATCCATATATTACATCCATATATTAATATAAACGGAGATCCATATATTACATTCAATTTAATTGAAGTTTAATACACACACAATTATTTCGTTCATCTCAATCAATAAAGCAAATAAATCAACATACAGATTATCAACACTTTATACTATTTATGCAGTGATTTTGGTAAATTATATTTCCATTTGTAATAACCTATTGGTATGACGAATTTCATTGTTTTAGCCAAAGTTTACTTATTGCCACAACTCTGAGCGAGTGTGTGTGTCCGTATGCAGTATGCGTGATGGCAACGATTTCAAATTTGCATGCCATCCAATTCAATTGTCAATTAATAAAGAGTAATGAAATTGTGAGTTGCAAATTGCGACAGTAACTGTTAGGCAAATCATTTACCAGAAATAGCAGCAATACCAACAACAAAGACAATAACCACATGCCACTGAGATTGTGGCAACAATTGCATTTGCGCACCAGCAACACTGACATTCAATCTAGCCATTACTAACGAAATACATCGGTACACACACACAATCACTTGTACATATGGTTTGGCTAGTAGCAGTGACAGAGTGGCAGAGTGGCAGAGAGGCAAACAAATCCGAAATACAAAAGATAATTGCTTCTAAAGCCACAAAACGTAATTTAATGGCGTCACTAGTAAGCAGGCGTTTGGCAGGCACACATACCTGTGTGAAATTCTGGAATCCCTTGGCCTGCGAACTTTATTCTGTGGCGCTGGTGGGCGCTTGCGGGCTGCACAAAGGGCCGTCGCGGTATGACAGGTGAGGTCACAATCGTAATTAAGCTTTATAGACGCATGGCGTGCAGCAGTCATACAGGAGCATAAAGCGCTGTCTCACACACTGTCACACATGCAAGCGAATTCAATGTTGCCATAGTGAAGACAAAGCGAGATGACGGTGAGGACCGTGACATTCGCATTTAATTTCGCAAATGAAACAGCTGTAAACGACGGCCGTGAACTACTACTACGACAGCAGCATTTCGATAAAAAACCTATGTACATACCCAACAGCTGCCTTACTATGGCGACCAGACGCATGGTGGTTGGTAATAGGCCAGCTCCTGCTCCAATATGCATGACAACTGTTTCGCAAAGGATTTTATGTAACTCTTTCACCTGCGGGCAAAGACGAATACAGCATTAGCAAAAACAATGCCAACAACACCAACACTGCGAACATCAGTGAGCGAGCCATGCACTTACTCTCCTCCACAGCAGAAAGTACCGCATTCAAGTGGCAACTTACGGACGTGCCACACTCGGTGGCGATAATCAAGTTGCCTGCAATGCCACCCACCCAGCAACTAAATAACCGACCAGCTAGCTCGTGGTGCTACAGTGCTGATTATGAAATTGTTTGCCGCCGGATGGCTGCCTGGCTGGAATTGTGTGTGTCAATGGGGAGTGGCAGGTAGCATCACCCACGTGATTGCACGATTATGAGCATTAGTAATAACCCAAACGCTATAACTGGCCCGACGAAACGAGCGAACCGAGAGAAATTGCAGAATATGCGGGACAGGGTTCAGGGATATATTGGCCGAAAACTTCTCGTTCAAAATTCACGTTGGAATATGGCCAATTTGGAATAGACACATCTGCTCTCACACACGAGTCTGCAATAGAAAATGTTTTAAATAAATATAGATGAATATAAAAAGTTCATAGTTTTTTTAAAATATTTTTTTTCCAAATTCAATTTTACTGTTTAACATACGATGCTGAAACAATTCAAAACAAATCAGTAACTCCCTTGGATTACCCTTCAAACACTACGTAAAAGAGATAAGACCCAATATTCTCAGGTAATTTGCTCACCTTCAACCTGCGATCTATACTACGAGATTGCGGGTTTTTATTAACTTATCCTCGTTCCATATATACATTTTGGCGTCATCAAAGGAAAATAGTTACAAAATAGATTATCCTAGCGTTCTTTGATATCAATACCAGATTCTCATTCCAAAAACAAGAATCGACCACCTATTGATATTGCTTCTTCCCCCGATTTAGAACAAAGCTGTGATCCGTACGTGAAATTAAAGATCTGAGTTAAAGTATAAAAAACAAAAGGTGTATGAGTAATGTTCGACGCTTAGGCTTTTTCCTCTGTAAATCTTATTCAAGGTTATATGAACAGTAAAATTTTAAGTATCCCTATACCCCAAGGAGTCTCTAACAAATTAAAAAAATTCATATATTGCGAAATAACCTACCACTCTCGAACTGATGGCGGAAAGTGTACTTCAATGACCGAAGTGCAGATAGCTTACCTAGATAAATAACTGAAATACTGCATACGTACATAAATACTGGGAATTTTCAAAGTTTGACGAGAGTACTTGCAGCGGAATAGCGGAACTTTATATCCGAACATAGCGTAGTTCAGCAGGGTGCAGTTGGTGGGTGGATGGTGCCAACTTTGATGGTTGGCTGGCAGGATGGATGAAGAGAATTCCTTCGAGATAGTGTTGCAAACGATTTGTAAATTGCATCCGCTCGCTCAGGTGCTCCAGCGTTTCGTTACATAGTTACAAATACAAATAAATGTTCGGAATTCGAAAGTTGAGTGCATACAAAAACAAAAACATTAAAAACTTTGAAATCATGATGGGTATTTGAGTGATTAGGGAATGACTGTTATTTTTTTCTAAGTGATTGTCTTCAAATTAGTTAATTGATTGAACTCGTGGAATGATTACATTGACTGGCATTTAAGGAAGTAAATACAATTGCAGATTTAATGATGCTGATTACATAAGAATAAGGCCACCACTTCACTTATTTGTTTTTCGTGCTTTTTATTCCACACAACCAAGGATACCATTGTTATAAGATTTTTATGAGATGAACAATTTGTATATAATTACAATCAATTAAAAACGTTCATCGCTAATGAAATAATACTTCCTCTATATATGCATGTTTTCATTTTTGCAAGAAAAAGTATCGACGAAACATGTTGCACAGAGTATAAGTATCAAAAATACCTGTCTGTTAGCCATCCATATGAAAATGGGAGAAATCGGATGTTAGGGGTTTAGTGAAAAACTATTTAAATCCTTATAGAAGGGCAGCACTCAGATTATTATAAAATGTTTCAAAATTATTATAAAAGTTTCAAAAACCCATATCTCAGAACCTTGAGCAATTTGAAGTAGAGTTGGTACATAATTCCAAAAACATCGGCCATTAAAACATCGATACATCGATGTATTTTTGAACTTTTTTAACTTATTTTAAATTTAGTGTGAAAAGCTAAGGGATACCGAAGCAGAAGCATAAATAAATGAAATGTAGTACGTCTTAAGTTGATACATTTTATTTCACTTAGCATTATATGTCAGAAGTTCAAAACAACGACATGAAAAGTTTTTCACTGTCATTTCTTTTCGATTTTACTTCTGCGTGATAGTTGCCCTGGGTTTAGAAAACGGTCGTTTACTCGGCACTGAAGTGGCCACAATGTGTAAATATTAATAAGTCTATTTATTTAAGATTGGTAGGGGTAACAGCCGAGATACACTTTCTCTTCAACCTTCCGTACCTGTAATTGTAGATAAATTTGACAGCTTACATTTCACCTTTTGGTGGACCAAATGTTTATTCTGGTTCCAAATATCAAACGAGTATTCTGTTTCACACTCATCCGAAGATTCCGTTGTATCAGCGTGATTCTTTGAATTTTTTATAAAGCAAAAAAAAAGTACATATTTCTTTTAGCCATAGCATCTTTAAAATGCAGTAATTTGAATCTCTGATCAAACGCAGTAGCCTACGCCAGAATTAAATTGTATAAATAAATCATAAAAGTAACCGCAGTATTGTCTAAGCGCACATTCCCTTAACGATTTTTTTGTATTTTTCAAAAATCGAATTCCAATGTAAAGCATATCCAAATAGGGGGTTTCGAGTTAATACCCGAAAAAGTGTAAAGGTGTGAAGTCAAATTTTTATATAAAACATCGACATAAAACATCGTTGTTTTTCGATTCGAGACATCGGTGGCTAACATCGATGTTTTTTGACGAAAACATCGATGTTTCAAAAAATCGATACATTGTTTGCATCCCTAATTCCAGTTCGCTTTCATTCGCTTCACAAAATATAAATTTGATCTAAAAATTGTCTACATCAGACTATAACTTTCCAAGGCACCACATATCGAACATGGGAACTTCAATCCATAAGGATAATATTTCACCAATCATATCGGTAAACATCAAAGATATTTTTATAGAAATTCACAGAAAATATGTTTCCTCTAATAATGTACCTCAAAAATTGAGTAAAATGGGGTCATTACTTCCGCTAGCTCCGGGGTTTCAAACATCCGGTGGTCTCTACTTTGTTAACCTAAAATGTCCATTATTTAAATTTAAATGAAATAATACCTCTGCGACAATTACGGGATGTGTAATCATCAGTATTTTCACTATCATCTGGGATCTTCGAGAAGATATGGCACATGTTTTTTTTGGGGTCCAAACTATCAAACTTTTTAGCTATATCTTCGATAACTCGAAATTTTCTATTGAGGCAGGATTTTAAAAGAGCACCTTTATATCGTATGCAAGTGAACAAAAATTATGATAAGTGAAAAAAAAAATATGATATTACACTTATGGATTGCATAAATCATGTAACAAAGGCATGGGATCCAGATGTCAAGAGCAAAACAATAGCAAACTGCAACAATAAAAATTTCAGAACACATTTTCTAATGTATGTACATAAAACTTTTTGCGAAGTAAATTTATAAAACTGTGTAGAAATCTATCATTTTTCAGTATTTTGAAAAAAATATGTTTTAATGAATATTTCTATAACTCGAAGTGTCTCTAACTCGAAGTTTTTTGTGACTTATGGTGATTCGAGTTAGAGAAGTTCCACTGTATATTGAATATATGTATAACTTTTCATCTATCTCCTATATAGATATAATTATTATTAAGCATGTGGTTAGAGCATGACAAACCGTTTTAATCATTAAGCTGAAAATCTAACAGAAATAGAGAAGCCGTTAAATTAATGAAAATAATTTGAAAGCCTCATTAAGCACTAAAATGTTTGGCCAAACTGGAAATCAGAAATATTCTACCAAATTTGAATAGATTGCAGTTAGTGTAACTGCGCTTGACGATATGATGACATCGCTGATGCTCTGCTGTACGGTTTCCATCTTGCTGTGTTGCTACTTAACTCAGCAACAAGTGGAAGGAGTAAGGAAACTAAAATATTGTAAATATATAAAATATTATGGAAAACATTAAAATCATATTTTTTATTACTTGACAGCAACGCTTTGAAATCATGGATATCAAAAGTCATGTGAATCGTGAAAAAATCGCTATGAAAACCATAATTCACGATAACGGCACAAAGTTCGATATACACATTACGCTCTTCAATCCATTGAAAACACACGATCTACTCATGTGTTTGAGGTTGAAACAGAAAATCGAATTGAGCACTAACTATCGAAATATCTTTCAATTGCGCCGCATCGATGTTTGCAAATTTCTGGCCAACAATTATCAAAAATATTTAACGCAATCGTTATTTAAAATAGCACCGTCGTTATTATCACAACTGGAATGTCCCATTAAACCGGGTGATTATCATATCACAAATCTTACAGTCGAAGCAAACCCCTTGGTCAACACTTTGGAGCCTGGATATTATAGATTTTATGTAGAAGTGGCACAGGTGAGCAGTTCAGCGGTTAAATTGCTCGATATGCAGATAACCACTTTATACCAATTGTTATGAGTTTCGAACGCTCTGCACTATAAAAAATAATATATGAAACATTTCTGTTATACTTGCACTACAAAATCTAATTACATATTACTATTTCTTTTTTTGATTTTTTGAATATGTTATACCCCTATTTATATACTCAATACCTAATAAAAATGTAATCGATTGGTATATGCTATTGATTGGTCTAAAAATGTTTTCGTTCTGCGGTGTTTAACATTGTCCATAGTGCGGACATTCGGATTTTCGCAATGCACATTCCGATGTTTTCGATTGTTCTACGCCAGAGTCATTTTACTCAATCACTTACTTAACCCTTTCGATCCCAACTTTTTTCCTGTGGTTTTAAAATTTTTTTCTCCATTGGGATCATAAAAGAATGCTAAAAAGAGATTACAAAAAACACGTTGCCACGCCTTTTTTTATGGGCACTACAGAAGGTTGCTTGTGAGCAACATATGGCCCAATGTGGTGGTATACAAAAATCATAAAACTAAGATTTTGATTTCATGAAAGTGTTATAATTTCTGTGTGAAAAATTATAAAAAACACCACATTTGAATCATTTTGTCCATGGAGTCCCAGTTTGGTATAGTTTACAACGCCCAAACACAAACCAATACCCATTTTGACCGTAGCGTTTTGCATTAGCATGTATAGGAATTAACTTGTAGACTGATTAGGATCTATCTTGTGGAGATTCCATTAATGTTGCAGATGAGTTGACTCGAGGAATGTATCACTAGAAGTCATGAGAGAATTCGCGACATGAAATAGAAGTTTAGTGAGTGGATTGTACTTTAGTTTTGGTTGAAGTACACTCAAATGTTTGCAATAAAGTAGCCAGGAGTTAATACAAATGTGACTAAACAACGGTAAAATTGTCTCATATACCACTTCTTTGAGCGAAAATTTACTTTATACGATTCCATCAGAATGTGCGAAAGATCTACACCTCGCATGTGTTTATTATAGGAAGCGAGAACAACAATCCTAGGTCTAGGCTTTTCCAAATATTTTTTTACTGCGCACTACAACGTCTGCAATTTGCAATCGGTCCATCTCCCATACAAGACGCTAAGCTACGCACTCATACATATTAATTTGATTTAAATTTTTTTTTCAATTCATAAAGAACCCTTAGCTTTTCAAATCTATTTCTTAACACAAAGTTTATATTACAGTAGGATTGAGGACACCGAGATAAAGCAGAAATCTAATATAGCGCCTTTTAGAATTTTGACCTGTAAGATGGAATCCTGTTTCCAAAAACTGTCCGTAATTACAAATGTCTTTGATTATCATTATCTTAGAGAATTAAGATACATTTTTTCAATGCTATTATGTTATTTCTGTTCTTTCATTGTGTGACGAAACATATCTATTCACAAATTTCTTCCAAAAGTCCTATTTCAATGCTCTCTGCGCTTTCAACAATGTTCCTAACATCGCTGAAACATCTCCACTCTCTTCATCACACGAAACATTCCAAACAAACTACAAAATATTGTTAATTTCACTTTAAGATACAATCTTGAATATTTGAACGCATAACTGAAAACAAAAATTTTTATTACTACTATGGCCCAAAGCTGCCAACAGGCAACTTATGAGATTCAAAAAATCCTGACTTAATACACAAACGACTTACAAACAAACTTGTTTTTCCAAAATATTATTCAATAAATTTCGAACAAAAATGCGTACTCATTTTTATATTATAAATTATATTATTATATTTAAAACAAACTATAAGAATAACGGTAAAGAATGTGGTTAACTGTTTTGATTTTCATTCTTTATATATTAACCTATAAGTAGCCACTTAAATGAAGTTAAAAAAATTAACACAGCTTTTGCTTTAAATCATCAAACTGGTGAAATTGCTCAAAGGCAACGTCGGGGTCGAAAGGGTTAACTTAATCCAATGTAGTACCCATTTGCGGGACTTCAACATATTATAGCTAATTGCAGCATTAAGCTGTTAGCTGGTCAAATGGAAGAAAAGTGAGTAACACAACTACCACCTATTGACACTTCGAAAGAATGAAACTCAGTGATGCGAATAAAGTGAAAATTGGTGCAACTTTGTCAGCAAAATTGTACAAAGTTTCGTAGGCGAACCTAAATGTTAGAATGTTGTTTGGCAAATTAATAAATAATAATGGATTCTACTAGGTGATTTCATTTTATTGGTTATAATTATAACTCTACGTTCCCTTAATATGTGTATAAGTATGTGGATATTAAATACCTAATATAGAATATAGAATTATTACATCCATTAAATTCCATAATGTTAATGTGACGCAACATTAACCGTTGACGTGCTATTTAGAGTTGAGTAAATATGGTATGAGTTGGCTGTTAGTATTCTGTAATAGTTAGCAATGGAAGTGTCACGACTGCTCTTCATTCGCCTGATCATAGGCATAACTCTCTATTGGTTGCCACAGTATTTCGAACAGGCGTATGCGGTGAGCATAAATGAAGTTCCTGCCAAATAATATTCAAAACATTTTGTATTTTCCTAATTATTATTTTATAATTTTTTGTTTGCGCTCAATAGAATAGCGTTACGATTACTAAGTTTCAAGCAAATACGGATCGCCAAAGCTTGGACATCTCTCTTGCACAGCATACGAATTCTAATCGTTTCGATATTATTCTTACGCTTCTCAAACCTATATACGAGAATCAATATTTCGTAAACATTAGGCTGAAAGCAAAAATCCGTGGAGATAAAAGTTATCGTAATCTACACACGTGGACACGTATAGAAGGATGTAGTGTTATAAAGAAGGTTCAAGAAAATAAATTGTACAATAATTTATTCAAGATTGCTCCACATCGTCTTGAACAGCTTCAGTGTCCCCTGAAAGTTGGCCGTTATCAGTGTAAGGACATTGAACTTGAACAAACTCCAATAATCAGTGCAATAAGTTCAGGAGAGTACCGCATTATTTTGGATAGTAGTGGTTCGGACACCACTAAACCTTTCTTTATTCTTATCGCTTTACTTGTTGACTAGTTTAAATTATACAATAAATACAAACAAAATATTCCTTATTATGGCTGGCTAAAACCACCTACGTAAACATATGTAAAATAAAAAAATCATTATTTGAATGAGACAATTGACTCATGTATAATCTAAATATTTTTCTACCTTATGTAACAATAAAGGCAAAAGTCTGGTGCCGTTTGGCTGAAGCTAATTCTAAAATACATTGCACATAAGACTTAGGATCGTAGGAGTTAGAAATTATGTTGATATTAGTGCTGATGTGTTCGAATGTGATGGTTGCTAACGACCCTGCCAGCCAGGCCTAACCACTTTCCCCTCATGTTTCTTCAATTACTAACACCAACGCACACGTTTGGGTTGTTTTGTTTTTGTATTCGTACGTGTGAGGGGAATAGTGGTTAAAAAACTCACAAGCAGCTATGCTGGCCTATGGCAAACTCACCACTTTTTTACCACTTTTGTGGGTTTAAAAAACGTCGGTTTAACCAGCTTTTTCACCACCTTTGGCTGGCAGGGGATATTACCGTTGAACTCAATTTCGCAAAGTAATTCGCCTCGTCATCATTTCGATATACGAGTATTTATATCGATTATTTTAGGGTGATGCCTCACGAATTGTTAAAAGGAATTTGTACATAGGCTTTGAATGGGCTATCCTCGATTAGGAAGATAACTGTCAAACTCGACGCACGTGTCCACTGCGAAGAGATAAACATATAAATTTTCCTGCCAAGCGTTTGTCTGTCGAATGCGTCATAAATGTAATTGTTACCATCAATATAAGTAATTGAAATGCCTTAATTTACGACAATACACCCAAGTAATTAACACATATCTAAATATCTATTTGCTTTCGTCTATATATTCGTATTGTGTTGTACAAATTTACAAATTGTTTATCGTTCAGTTATTTGAAAAGCCTTAAATAACCTGAACGTTTAATATGAAAGCCAATAAATATTTACAGTTGATTTCCTGTCGAAAAGCAATCATATAAGTTAACAGCAAATTCACTAAACTTTTGATCCTTTCGAATATTGCCATGCACCTACTAAATGTAATTTATGTCGGGCTAATCGAAAAATATCCATAATACAAAGCAACAAAACCAAATATAGAAATACAATATCATAAATCACATTTAAGTGGACAATTACTTCCAATGGAAAATTCGAACAATCACCGTAATTGAGAGAAGCAAATAGCAGAAAATGAAATTTGTCGAGGATGTACATATGTACGTATTCAGAAAGGTTGAAGCATAAAATGCTACCGAAATTTCAATCAATAAATGACTTTTATCTATTCTCAGTAGTTGATAAACAACGGATATCATGAAGAACATAAACGAAATCCAGTGGCGTGCAAATAAATAGGAATTGGTTAAGGATTATATGAGGGAGTTACGAGAAACAATTCCTTTGTTTATTTTGTGTGCGAGATTAACTCGTTTCAGACAAGAGGTTAAATTCTTAACCTAATAGCAAAATCAATAACATTAATAGGAATCGTGGGATATATACACATGTAAATATAATATGTATTAGTAGTATGTCTTCACAAATGAAAATTTTTATACTCTCGCAACCTGTTGCACAGAGTATAATAGTTTTGTTCACATAACGGTTGTTTGTGTCACCAAGAAATATAAGAGTTAGATATGGGGTTATATATACATAAATGATCAGGATGACGAGTGGATTTGAAATCCGGATGTCTATCCGTCCGTCTGTCCGTCTGTCCGTACAAGCGATAACTTGAGTAAAAATTGAGATATCTTGATGAAACTTGGAACACGTGTTCCTTGGCACCATAAGAAGGTTAAGTTCGAAAATGGGCGGAATCGGACCACTGCCACGCCCAAATAATGGCGATAACCAAAAACACATAAAGAGCTATAACTAAGCCATAAATAAAGTTATGAAAATAAAATTAGGAACATAGGATCGCATTAGGGAGGGGCACATTTGAATGTAATTTTTTTGGAAAAGTGGGCGTGACCCCGCCCCCAAATATGTTTTTTGTATATATCTTGCAAACCAATAAAGCTATATAAACCAAACTTTCTGCAGTCGTTTCTTTTAGCCGTTTCCTTATACAGTCTAAAAATGAAAGAAATCAGATAAAAACCACGCCCACCTCCCATACAAAGGTTAGGTTGAAAATGACTAAAGGAAAGGCAGAAGGAAGCACTCAGATCTTTTTACAAAATGGAAAATGGGCGTGGCATCGCCCACTTAGGGGTCAAAAACCATATCTCAGGAACTACTCGACAGATTTCAATGAAATTCGGTATATAATATTTTATTGACACCCTGATGACATGTGTGGAAAATGGATGAAATCGGTTCACAACCACGACTACTTTCTTTATAACTCAATTTTGAATTCCATCTGAATTCTTCACTTTATAACATACACATTAGGAACCAATGATGATAGCGAAATAAAACTTTACACAAATACAGTATATGATCTGTGGCATCACTTGTGAAACAATTGTCGAAAACGGACTATAACTTTTCAAGGCCCCAGATATCGAACATGTTGAACTCAGCGCCTAAGGTTAAATTTTAACCGAAAATATGAGTAAATCTCTCAGCTAATTTAATGTAAATCAGAGGAAATTGTTTTCTTCCAATAGTGTGTCTCTGTTCCAAAAATTATTAAAATCGGGTCACAACATCTCCTAGCTCCCATATACCTAATTATAGGTTTTTCAAAAATTCGTTAGGCTTTATTACGCATATATGTATTGGTTAATATGTGATATATCTTAGCAAAATTAAGTGAGCGTATAGTATTGGATATAGTGTCCCTTGCTGGTGAAATTGAATGAAATCGGTTTAGGAATTACCTCAGCCCTCATATCAATGTATGACGATTTTCGTTATTCTATTAAACTTTATGCCGAATTTGTGGGTAAATTTGTGCGTTATCTTAATAAAATTTCTTCAATAAATTGCGAGAGTATAAAGTGTTCGGTTACACCCGAACTTAGCCTTTCCTTACTTGTTTTTTAGTTTTATTGGGAACTTAATTGATTTTAGAGTATTTACGAAGATAATTTTTTATAGATACTCGTTAGGGTACTCTAATATCATGCAATTTTAAAGTAAATGATAAAAGAACATCGCAATTTGAATGGTGAAATGTAGTTCATTACACTGTACAACACTCGGGTGGATATTAGCAAAAAATAGGAGATTTTACTCATTTTCCCCACCCACCTCCATCAAATCCAAAATATACATATGTTCACTTAATTTTTTAATTAATATTAACCGATATATACGGTATAAAGCCAACTATATGTAAGATGGAAAATCGGTATATTATGACTACATGAAGAATTGACCCGACAACATAGGAAAATATATATCCTTTCAATTTCTTTATAATATCTTAAAGACTTAAGTATATTTTCCGTAAAAAAATAAGTGACAAGTACTGAGTTCCTCATGTTATCTAGGCCTTGAAATGTTATAGTCCGATTTCGGTGATGTAAAGATGGGTAATGTCACAATAACAACGCAATATGTTTGCAAAGTTTTTCCCCGATATCTTCACTGGTGCTTAATTTATAGATTGCCATGCCGTATTTTAACGAATCAGATGGTCTTCAAAATTGTGGAATAAGGAAAGTAGGCGTAGTTGTTGATCGATTTCTCCCACTTTCAAACTATGCTATTGAGATACCAAGGAAATGTTACAAACCGAATTTTTGTTGAAAGGAAACGACTCTAGAGAGTTTGGTTGATATAGGTTCAGTAGTTTATAAGATATGTACAAAAAACTTTATACATCCAAATATGCACCTTCCTAGTGCGATTCTTTGTGCCAAATTTAATGTATATTTATAACTTTATTAATGGCTTAGATATTGTACTTTATATTTTTTCGGTTTCCGCCATTTTGTGGGCATGGCAATGGTCCGATTTCGCCCATTTACGAAAGCAACCTTCTTTTGGTGCCAAGAAACACGTGTACCAAGTTTTATCAAGATATCTCAATTTTTACTCCAGTTACAGCTTGCACAGACGGACAGACATCCGGATTTGAACTCGTCTCGCCATCCTGATCATTTGATATATTGATAATATATAACGCTATATCTAACTCGTTATACTCGGTGCAACATGTTGCGAGAGTATAAAAACTTTAACAATCTAAGCTGAAATTATTCAATCCTCAATAGAGTAGGGGCTATTAAAGATTTCAGCTCAGAAGTCAAGTGATCCCTCTTCGAATAATGTGAATCATTGAGACTTCTGACTGATAATCAATGAATGTCGCTTGCATTTACCGCTAAATCTCTTTTTGTACGTATGTCCTTGGTGTGCGATGGTTTCTTCTAGCTCTTCAAAATCTATATTGTGTGTGTGTCTCTCTCTATATCTTCTCCCATCTCTGCCCTTTTATAATTCCTCATGCTTCGTGTGAGCGCTACAGCTGTGCTAAGAAGAGTGGTGGCATTAGTTGCAGTAACAGTGTTGGTGATTGTGCTGGAAGTTGCTGTTGAGTGCGCTCTTGAAATTAACCCGTCATTCGCTTGAGTTACTTTGTGTTGCCATTACAAGCAATTGAACTTTGCTGCGTTACCACTGGCGCTCCCCTGAAACAGATGATGTTGTTACCTTCGTAATGATGATACTTATCCATAGTATAATTTTTTGATGTTGCCAGATTGTAGCGTTTTTTTGATTAATTGGTTACTGCCAATATATTTTATATAACTTGGGCCGTCCTCAAATCAAAAATTCTGTGAAAATAAGGGTTAAGAAACTATAGAGTTATTCCGACCCCAAATATTTAAATCTTATACTCGAGTATAGAGATGTCTTCAGCAATATATTTTTTTTTATTTTTTGGTCATGTTATTTGGATTGGTAGTATTTTTTGGAAATTCTGAGTACTAAAGCGAGTTGACTAACTGTCATAAATCATCTGTTATATAAAGTGAGTTCTTTCAGATGACTTATTACATCCTAATTATTTATCTGATGAATAAAGTTTTATCAATTTTATCCTATCGTATTTTAACTGGAATCTGGCAATGCTTTTCTCTTACCTCTTAATTAACGCTTTTCTACTACAACTGTAACCTGTCTTGTTTGTGATGTTGCAGTGTCCTTAATTACCGCCAGGTCTAGCTTGGGGACTTGCGTGTATACTTTTTGTGATTTCGTATTATTATGAACTGTAAATGAGTTCATTACGGCCTGTTAGCGTTTGACAGCCGACGTAGAAAATAGAGC
This sequence comes from Zeugodacus tau, assembly GCA_031772095.1. NCBI lineage: Eukaryota > Metazoa > Arthropoda > Insecta > Diptera > Tephritidae > Zeugodacus > Zeugodacus tau. The sequence continues at coordinate 49,205,871 of CM062649.1, read as the reverse complement.
AAAATAACGAGGGAAATGTGGTCGCCAGCGCTGCAAGACAAGGACGATTAAGTGTGTTAGTCTACTACTACAACGGAAATGGAAATAGACACAGCCAGCTAACTGCCAACGACGTTTACAAATGAATTAGGGCGGAAAGTGCACAGAGCGAATCGAAAGGTGATTGATAATTTTTGCTGACTCTATAGCAACAATTAACCACTGACTTTGCAACTGAACTTGCCACTGCAGTGTCCAATTTATTACAACTCCTATTCAAACTTATTTAAATTAATGCTTCATTGAATTAATATGTATTTAAATGCTACCGCGGTTTTCAAATACTTTATAAAATAATTCAATAATCTGGCAATACAAGCACATACACACATACATGATACGCCATGCATTATTTTATATAAAATCTCCATTACACTGAGTAAACGTTTAACAAGGATCATCGCCATCAATGAGAAAAGCAATCAGAATAATTGCACAACAACCAACAGCAACAAAATGGCACGCACACCAGCACAAACAATATAAGTAAGCTTAAGCAAGCAAGCAGTTAAATCGCTCATTGGCCAATTCGGTGCAAATAAATAAACACTCGGAAATCGTTCGCCTTGCTATAATCGCCGCAGCAGCAGCAGCAGTTTACAGCAATAACAAAATATAAACGCAATGAGGGGGGAGTTAGTTTGCGTGTGTGTAGTTGGTGGGGCGCAGTTGCTCGACGGAAAACAGTAGCTGAAATATTGCCTCGACATTGAGTAATTCCTCCAAATTGGCACTTGAATCAATTTCGGATTATGTCGTTATCGCATCGGCAGCAAACGCATCTACCCGTCCCACTCGCAAATGGTTTCTGTCCGTCGAGGCAATCGAATCGGTCGAACGGACGCGTGGAACAGTGTGTAAATTTCTAGTAATATTTCATCAAATTAATTCAAAACAAGTAAGGAAGGACTAAGTTCGGGTGTTACCGAACATTACATACTATCGCGATTTATTTATTTAATTTTATTGGGTATTATAGTATATGACAGCTGGCATAATTCCTAGACCGATTTCAACTATTTTTGCCACCTACATTGCTACATTATATCCAATATTTTACGTTCACTTAATTTTACTACAAAAGGTTACTGGATGTTTGAAAATCCGTATATGGGGGCTAGAGGAAATATTAGTCTGCTGAAAGGAACACATCTCGTTTGAATTTCTTTAGAATAACTGAGTGATTTTCCGATATTTTCAATATATGTTAGCCACAAGCTTTGAAGTGCTCATCCTCGTTTTTTATGCCAAACTGGAAATACAATATTTCTGCAAAGTTTTGTTCCGATATCCTCACTGGTGCTTAACTTATATATTTTAAATTAAACGAATCAGATGAATTTCAAAATTGTGGTACATGGGAAGTAGGTGTGGTTGTCAATTGATTTCGCCCATTTTCAAAGTTTCATGGAAATCTGTCGAGAAGTTTCTGAGTTATGTTTTTTGACCCATTCTGTGCCATCTTTACCATGAAATTTAAGGTTTCTGGAGTTTTTGCTTACTTAATTAAAGCATTTTTAGTAGTTTTCGACATCACCTTTGTATGGGAGGTGGACGTGATTATAATAAGATTTCCTCTATTTTTAGACTGTATAAAAAGATGTCCAAAAGAAATGACTTCAGAGAGTTTGGTTGATATAGCATTAGTAGTTTAAGAGATGTATACAAAAAACTTAGTAAAGGGCGGGACCACGCCCACTTTCCCAAATATGTTACATTCAAATATGCCCCTTCCTTGTGTGATCCTTTGTACACTTACAAAACTTTATATATGACTTAGTTATGGCACTTTATATGTTTTCGGTTTTCGCCAATTTGTGGACGTGACAGTAACCAATATCGAACTCGTTTAGTTTTAGGACTTACAAGCAACCGTTAGGCGAACAAAACTATTTATTATACTCTCTGCAACATGCTGCAAGAGTATAAAAAGCAGTAATAAGAATATATTTGCTAAACAGAATGTGCTAGTTTTGATTCAAGAGACAACATTGCTAAAAGTTAATAAACCGTTATAAGTCTACAATGACACAATATTTTGACTTAAAAATATTTAATACTTAGTTCACTGTGCGCTGGTGGAAATAATACGGTAACGGTTGTAAAAGTAAAGTGGATACATCTGCTAAAAGAATGAAACGGGAACATGCAACAATGGCGAATACAGTGAAATACGTTGAATGCTCACGTTTGTACACGTGTATGTTGTATGAAATATGTATATAAACATCGAATACTTTATTGTTATTGTTGTAAGAATTCAATTCAATTCAATTGATTTCATATCTATTTGAGGCTCCTGCGCGCGTTTTATGTTAGAGCATGTTCGTTTATATGTATGACATTTTCGCCATAAATTTCATTTCAGCAATGTGAAATCCAACAAGTTTGTTAGCAACATGTTGCTAAACATGCACACTACATACCGATTTCATTGAACTCCTTTGCTCAATACAATTACAGTTGCATGCTTGGCGCTCTCTCACGCATTTGCTGCTCTCTCTGGATGTTTCCTACACACTGCAACAACAACTGCAAGGTTATCACGGTAGAGCAAATAACGTGACCGGCAGCGATTATCCCTCTCTTTAATTTTATTTACCTTATTTGCCAATTGCGCAACATCATTTATGCTATTTATTGCAATTTCACCCTACTCATTCGGCTGAGCTCGTGCGCGTGTGTGTGCGCACGGACATTTCATGTACAACACACGTACAATTTATGATTGCGCCGCTCCACCCCCGCTAACTAACCAACGCTGTTAACCTGAGTTGGCTGTCATTGTTATTGCATTTGCAAAGCTGTTACTGTTGCTTTTCCGCCCTCGGGCTATACGAATAGCCCACGTTCGTTTTGCAGGGAGTAGGGCACATAGAATGAGTGAAACAGGAGTTCTGTGTGCACAAACACAGACTCGCGTGTTGCTATTTTTGACTAGCGTTGGGGCCATGCAGCTTTTTTGGCTTTAGGCTTGGCACTTGTTTCGCTTCGTTGCACAACGAGGCCAGGACACTTGTGCTAGCATCGCAATGTTACCTTAAACGCGTACATATTAATTTACTTATACACATGTGTACACTTCTATAAGTATGTATGAATGTGTGTGTGTGGGTGTATGGCATGAAATAAGTACAATCTCTGCTGCGAACTATAGTGTTCGGGTGAGTTAGCGGAAATGTGTGCGAATATTTGAGTATTTCTACGAGTCGTACACACATACACTTTTATGAACTGAAGCTTTCAATTATTTTATTAGATCTACGTAATCGTTCCCTTTAGGAATTTATTAGCGAAATTTACAGGACTTTTGGTAGTATTTAGAAATTAACTCTACAATTTTGGAAATTTTTTCTATAAATAATAACAAAAATGAGAACAAAGTTTTTCTATAAAATGAAGATAAAAATCAAATCAATGAAAAAGTTTGATTATTTTTTACCAATATCCATTATCATTCAAGCGGTGTATAAACATGTGGGTAGACTTCGATGCCACACTATTACAAACTGAAATTAATATATGGACAGCCAATACAACTACACTGTCGCTAAGATCTCTTGAAATGAACATATCCGTTCTCTTAATAATGGAAGTGTGAATATAATCTGGATCATCACGAGTTGAATCAGAATAAATAGGCGCAAGGTCAAGAGAGAAGTGCACTGCGACTTTCGCAGCTAGATCTAATAGTTGAAATATAACTGTAACAAAACTAAGCAGAGTTGGTTGTGGTATGACAGGACTAACAAAACCTTAAACATGGAAGATATGTATTTGCAGATTTCTTCTTCTTTATTGGCGTAGAACCGCATATGCGGTTATAGCCGAGTTTACAATAGCACGCCATTCATTTTTTCTTGGGCTCTTTGGCGTCAATTGCAGCCAAGTTCTTGTGTTCCTCTGTTAGGCGTATGTTTTGAGACCCACCACATAAAACACCTGCCCCAATGAAAAGAAAGCAACAGCCTCGTATGAGAGACTCAAATATTTTAATTTGTAGACTGACAATCATAATAAATGAAACAACTTTGCAAGGAGTTGTTTGAGTTTTGAACTCAAGATCAGCATTTTGTTGATACCGCGAGTTTCTGAAGGTGGATCCACAGATCTTTGTGATAACTCCTGCCATATTATTCCCGTATTTTTTAAAAGAAGACACTATTTCGTCTGTTCTCCATCCATACTTTCCTATAGGTATTCGAAGGACTAACGTGTTTTTCTAACAGTCATGGACCATGTCATCCATTAATCGGTCTTTTACAGTCTTGGACTATGCGACTATAATGCCGATCAAAGCGCTGCAAGTTAGCGGTATATTAATGAACTCAAGTAAAAAAAAATATTAAAACACCTACCATTTTAACAGGATTAAGAAAAACATTTCTCAGGCAGGACTCTTCACTCACAATTGTTTGTGTCATCAGCAATCTGGAATGTGGTAATGTGTCTACATATAAGTGAAAACTTTTTTATTATGATCATGATTTCTTTTTCTACTTTGTCATTTGTATTTTCTCAGGGGGGTTATTTTTGCATTTCCGTATCATTGGCTGCGCACGTGCAGTATTGTGTTCGCATAACTCTGGGAGACTGGTTTATTGTGTGCATTGAAGTGTATTTATATTGTAGACAGTAATTATTAATCGATAACAATGATAATTGATTCAATGGAATTTACACAGTAGCCTTATATGAATATATATATTTCTCTTTTGTTAAAGTTTCATGCTGCCATATTTATAAACAAAATAAATTGAACAATTAAGTGAATACCGCCATATTTTTATACAAAGGGGTAAGTGCGGAGAAACATTTTATCCAGCTGTAATGGCTCACGAACTTAAGGACGGAACTTTTTAGGGAGAAAAGAGACCATTCTAAGAGCGACCAGTACTACTTTTGCCTTGGACGAAGATTTGAGCAAACCATAAGCGGAGTTTTAGTCACGCACGCAAATCATCCTATTAACTTAGCCACCAAATCTAAAACACGCAGCATCTGAAGGCAAAAATATTGAAAAATTGTGGTATTTTCAGTAAACACCATTAATTTTGAAACATTAACAATTTAAAATTACTTTGACGGGAATGTCCACCCACTCAAAATTTCTTGTTGTCTGTTGGGACACTACTATACTTTTGAAATTCCTTACAGGGAGCATTCACATATCAACTTTGTCAACTCAAATCCACTTGAGAATAATATTTGTAAACTTTACACTTAACTGCAGTGTGGACTCCAATACGAATGTGGCACTTATTGATTAATATTCGAAGTGAATGCGCTTGAGGCACTCGCCGCATGTCAAAATATTTTAATAACCACTATTAAATGAGCTATTTAAACATTTTATTGGTGTATACGAAATGTGAAAATGAAGTCATAAAACAAGACAAATTAGTGGGAACAACTCGAATTTCACCGACGAATGCAGTGCCACATACTAATTCATATGTAATGAGTTTGTATGTATGTACGTGTTTGCCTTTTATGAGTTTTAGCGCGCATAAGTGCATGCGAGACATCCGCTTAGGTGTTGCGCTGGAATGGAATGTGTCAATGAAAGGAAGTGCAGGCCGCCATCAATTTGCAACGCGGCAATATTGTGAACGCCAAAAGCGTCTGCCATATGCGCGCAGATCTCATAACACAGCCATGCATATGCACATAGCGTATCAAAAGCAAAGGCAACAACAGTAGCAACAGAAGTACGGTAATAAAAATCGCTCTTGAGTATCCGATACGAGCATACAAGCTGGCAAGCAAGAAAAGCAAGTTGCTTAGCATGAACTGAGGTTAGGGTGGACCGGTATTTGAGATATTTTTAAGTCAACGCTAATATACAAACCAATAACCACATAGTCTTTCAAATTCCGAATAATAATACTGAAGAATGAATATATCGATTTGATAACTATTAACCACTGTTATCACGACACTACTTTAAATAATAACTGAATAACTTGTACTATAAAATCTTTCCTTATTTATAATAAAAATTATACTATTCATTCAAGTGATAACTTGTTGAAATCGTTCTAAATAATATTTTACTAAGTCATTCGAAACTCTTCAATAGTAAGGGTTATTGCTACTAAGGTTTTAAGGGTTATTGATAATAAAGGCGTATAGAATCATTAAACACTGTTCTATTACTAGATATATGTATTTCACATCTACTGTATACTTACGAAGCCTATAGGAGAATCAGTTTTGGTCGTTTGAGATTTCATTTTTTCAAGTTTTCTCTGTTATACCAAGCAGCTTCTTTAGATTATATGATGTCTCCGCTCTAAGATTTTGAGATCAGCAAGTTTTAGACTATTTCAAACTCTTCACTAGCCCTTGTGATGCCTCTCCCTAACGTGCACTTGTGTGTGTACATATTGTTGTTTGTGTAGCTTTGTCTGAGCCAATTTAATGGCATTTTTACAACTCGGAAAATTCGTGCCTGCGATGGCCTGGTTACTCATCACTACTGCTAGTAAATGCATCGAAATAAAATGCGACGAGTGTCATTAGAACATAAAAATCATATTAATTGCAGTCAAGTGAGGCATCAACCAATTTTGCCTCAGCCTAGCAAAGCGCATACAGGATGCTAATGGTTACAACAACAGCAACAATAATGCGCTGGCATGCCACATAAAGTGGTATGAAGCAGTTGCTGCACGACAGCAACCCTAATAGATCAAGTTGCGCAAACTTCGCCGCACTTCGCTGATCCAGCGTTGGCAGCTACGCGGCAGTGACAAGCGGCATGCAGCATGCATCTCTCCAGCACAAAACTTGTCAAACTGGCGTCACACAATCGCGACAAAGATAAATAATAATAAAAAATTAAAAATAAATTAACACATTGTAAAAATGCTATAGAAGATGGATGGATGCTGGGTTGGTTGGCGGAATGAACGCCACACTGGAGATATGGGTGCAGTAGCTATGGCACGCATGCAACAGTTGCTGATACACTCACAACGGTAGTCAAATGCAGTAGCAGTGAAAAAGTCATAATAATTAAAATTTTAATAAAATGCGAACGATATAAAAATTCAATAGCCGGAGATCTGAAGGAATGCATATAACAAATGCGCGTATGAGTGTATATTTAAAAATAGGAGCATAGACATTTAAGCATTTATGTATGGATGTACATATATGCATATACTATTAGCAGCCAGCAAACGGGTAGGACCAACGAAGATTCGCATATTTGGAGTTTTATACATTTTAACCAAATCCCTTTTGGTTCCGTTTGCAGGATTATGTTGAAACATATCAAAGTTTTATGATAAAATGAAGTTTATAATTAAGTTGACTACGCGCCACCTATCGAGTTCTTCGGTAGACTACATAACCGGGAACACTTGAATACCAAAAATTTCATTGAAATCTAATTGTTAAAAAATTATAGACCCGAACGGAATGGTTGGCTTGCCCCCCTTGATCATTAAATGGTGTGCTGTGTAATATAACGGCTACCTATAAGTGATCTGCACCGCAAGCAAAGTAGCATTCTATAGCATGTTTCTCAACTTGCCGCGTTCACAACAAAGATGACGGCTGACTGCTGACTGCTGTCTGCCGTCTACTGAGTGCCACCGTATGGAAACCACTGAAGCGTCTATGAATGTCACTTGCAATTAAATACAGCGATAATTCAACGTAATTATTATCATTTTAATTGCAATTAGTTTTATAGTCAACGCCAACTAGAAAATGAGAATAAGAAGAAAAGGACAAATACCGCTGGCGAACGCTTTGAAGTGAAGCCGTTAATAAAACGCTGCGACTAATGTGTGTAAAATCGTATTCAAATGCCAGACATCCACACATGCATTTTTATACTCTCGCAACAAAGTTGCTAGAGAGTATTATATTTTTGTTCACATAACGGTTGTTTGTAACACCCAAAACTAAACGAGTTAGATATAGGGTTATATATACCAAAGTGATCAGGGTGAAGAGTGGAGTTCAAATCCGAATGTCTGTCTGTCCGTCTGTGCAAGCTGTAAGGTGGGCGTGACCCCGCCCCCAAAAAGGTTTTTTGTACATATCTCGGAAACCAATAGAGCTATATAAACTAAAATTTCTGCAGCCGTTTTTTTAGCAACTTCTTAATACAGTCCAAAAATGAAATATAAATCGGATAATAACCACGCCCACCACCCATACAAAGGTTAGATTGAAAATTACTAAAAGTGGGTTAACTCACTAACGAAAAAGTCAGAAACACTAAATTTTACATAAGAAATGGCAGATGGAAGTTGCACTCAGATTTTTTTACAAAATGGAAAATGGGAGTGGCGTCGCCCACTTATGGGTCAAAAACCATATCTCAGGAACTACTCGACCGATTTCAATGAAACTTGGTTTGTAATAGTTTCCTTACATCCCAATGATATGTTGTGAAAATTGCTTCACAACCACACCTACTTCCTATATACCAGAACTTTGAAGACGATCTGAATTGTTTACATTACAATATATAAAGTAAGCACTAGTGAATATATCGGTGCAGAACTTTGCACAAATACTATGTTTATAGTGTGTCAGCCTCATTCTAAAAATCGAAATCGGACCATAGGTTTTTAAGGCCCCATATATCGAACACGAGGACCTCGGTGCTTCTAACCTAATATTATGGTTTCCAACTTTCAATGGACGATATACAATCTATATGACGAATATGTGGGTCAAATTGTGTATTAAATAATATAAATAAAGTTAAATAAATAAATTGCGAGAGTATAAAATGTTCGGTTACACCCGAACTTAGCCCTTCCTTACTTGTTTTATATTCATAGCTCTAAGATGAGTGTAAAGTATTTTTATTTTGCTACGCACACTTTTCGACGTAAACATATATTCGGTCGATCGCTAACGTGCTGTTAAGGAGGTTTTTTTATTCAATTTCAGCGATCGTAAAACGCAAAAGCTTTTAATGGGAGTTTCAACGCATTAACTTAAATACTTATGCATTCATAAATCAACGCAATTGGCTTGACCAAAGTTTAGCAAGCGTTAATACACCTACACGTGTCCGAAAATAACATTCACAACTCGTTTGTGCATTCATTACCCTAGATCCGTCAGTTGCTTCGAAAAGTGCCATTGATGGATCGGAAGACATTGCAGAGAATTATTCGCAGTATGCAAGAATAAGAATTGAATAATATCAAAGAAGTAAAATTAAAATTTCACTTATGCCGTAGTAGAATAGATAGCAATTTAAAAATCTTGAAAATTATAGGAGAAGAACCTCCCACGGTATAATGGTATAAGTGTGAACATATCACTGGAAAACTAATATGGCTATGCAAATTGTCGTTGATTAACACCAAAACCTCCGTTACCTGGACGTTACACGGGAAAGAAATTGCTTTTAAGTTGCCACACGCTCACACTTTTTTACAACCACCCTCTCACTTTTCGAACTTGAAAGGTATCTTGCTTTCAATTTTTGCGAGCAAGAAGTGTTTAAAGTTGATGATCAAGAAATTGATAGCTGATCACAGAATTTTCCATTTTTCAAATTTTATAATTTATGTATGTGTTAAATTTCAAAATTACTAAAGACGTGTTTTATTTGACCACCACAAGACAAATCAAACGCATTTAGCTTATATCCTCTTCGTGGTTGGTCGCCTTGACGTGGCGAAGGGGCTTAAGTAATAGAAATGTGAGCATCCCAAATGGGAACTCACCTTGCTACTACGAACTAAGAGGGAAACCTCACAATTTTCACAAAGGGGGTGTGGATGAATAAACTTTCTGGTTTTACACCCACCGCTTGTTGTGGAAAATGTGAGGATACCCGCACCAACACCACCCTAAGCCAAGGTGTCGAGGTACCCGTGCCGAGGGCTGAATGGTCAGCGGGCGGTAATTGAATAGCTGATCGCGAACGGTCCCCTCCGATGCCCAGGCGAGGTCGGAGGTATCAAATGCCTTCTCTCCGCATACCGGCTCTACGGATGAGTGACCAACCCCTTCCGGCCTACTCGTGGGACCAAACATGAACAAAGATGATAAAAATAAAAACAAAACAAAGACTACAACAACAAACACTTTGACGACCACTGCAACGGTGACAGGGACAAATGAAACTACGTATCGGAATCTGAACACGGAATCCGATGAAGACGCTCTCCTCGCCTCCAGTCAGGAGACGATTACGAGTGCTACCGGAGGTACCAGCCATAGTACGCCGGTAGCGACAGCAGTTAATATAGTGGAAACCAATCAGAGTTCCCCAAATCTGAATACGGAACCCTCCACCTCTAAAACTGCCCAGAGTACCAACCAAAGTACACTGGCAGCCAAAGGAGAAAACCGTAAAAAACGCAAGAAATCCCTAAATCAAGTGAGGAAAAGCCGGTACCAGAGGGCCGTCTATGTGTTAGGCAAGATAGCCAAAGACCAGGTTGCCGGCACCTCAGTTGATGAAGAGGAGACAAGAAGACTACAGCAAATAGTGGATGAGTACGAAAGCTTCCTGAAAAGGAAGCAATCGGAACCCCCAGTAGAAATCTTAAAGCAGAGTAAATCGCAAAAAAGGAACCGCTCACAAAACGATCAGTTGGAAACTCTGTCCAAAAAACCCAAGCAGGGTACTGAACGGAGTAGTACAACTACAAGACACTTTTGTGATGTGGCGAGGGATAGCCTACAAGTGGCCGTCATGGACGAAAACTCCTCCACACCTACCACGATCCAGGAAAAATGGGTGGAGATTGACGTCAGATTGTCGAGTCTAGTTCTTAGCTATGTACTCGAAAATCCGGCGGGTCCCCACCCAGAGTTTGACTCCTCGGAAACCCTTAGAGGATACAGAGTGATCAAGTGCGCGGATCAGGCCTCTTTGGACTTCCTTACGGGTAGCGTCGCCAAAATCAGCGACGCCTTTGCAGGCATCAAATTGAAGCTTATACCCGCCAAGGACATTCCAAGAAGACCTCGTGCTCGTATTTGGTTACCCCCTCTAGAGGAACCAGGTGAAAAGCTCCTCAGATGTATTAAGCTGCAAAACAAGTCAATACCTGGTATTGACGAGTGGCAGCTAATCAAAGACGAAAAGCCAAACAAGTCAAGCAGACCAATACTAGTGGCCATCTGCGAGGAGTCGATAGAGACTCTATCGAAAGCTGACAACAAAATCAGCTTCGGTATCCGCAGGGCCAGGTTGAAAGTTTTCCAGGGCGACAAAGCGGCTGACGAAGACGACACGGAAGAGGTCGACGACGCCAGCCAGTTGCTAAAGGATGTCGCCATAAAAGATAGTAGCAATGAAGAATAGGATCAGATGCGTGCAGATAAACCTGCAGCACTCAAAAAGTGCTACAGCCAATCTGACAACCCTCTTAAATGAGAGGGGCATCGACATCGGACTCATACAGGAGCCCTGGGTTAAAGATGAATTAATCAAAGGGCTAAATAGCAGCTATTTCAAAATTTACTACAAACAAAACGAAGGTAAACCAAGGGCTTGCATTCTCATCAATAAAGATATAAATGCATTCTTATGTCCTAATTACAGCACACCAGATACCACAGTAGTTAGGGTGGAACAAAAGGGAAGCAATTTCTTTTTAGTATCATCATACATGGCCCACGATAGGGACATACCACCCGAAGCCATAATCAGACTAGTGGACAACAACAGAGGTGGAGATATACTAATAGGGTGTGACGCTAACGCAAGGCACACCTTATGGGGTAGCTCCAGCACAAACACCAGAGGTGAGTCGTTATTACAATATATTCTTAACAGTAATTTAAGTATATGCAATAAAGGCAACAAACCAACATTCATATTCCCAAATTCAGAAAGGTTTGCGGGCTGGGAGGAAGTCCTGGATTTGACGCTATCAACAGAGACAGATAGCCTCGTCGTCGATGACTGGAGAGTGTCCGAGGAGCCCTCCATGTCGGATCACTCCTGGATTCTCTTCAGCATTCGCGAAAAATCCTGTACTCCCCTCCAATACCGAAACCCTAAAAGAACAGCATGGGATAAATTTAGTAGGATAGCAACAGAAAGACTAACAGTCTGCCAAAATAGCAATACAATCAGAAACATTCAGGATCTTGATACGGAGGTGGAGAAGATTGAAATAATATTAACGAATACGTTCAATCAATCCACACATCTTACAGTTCTGAGATATTGGAAATCACCACCTTGGTTGAACAAAGACCTAAAGAAACTAAGAACTCTATTAAGGAAAGCTTTCAATAAAAGCTATAAGACCAAGTTATGGCAACCATATAAAGATATTCTAAAGCAATACAAAAAAGCAGTTAGGAAAGCAAAAGCATGCTCCTGGCAATCATTCTGTTCATCGATAGAAAATTGCAAAGAGACGGCTAGATTGAGTAAGATACTATCTAAAGAGCACACCAACGATGCTTACATAAAAACGGAAACAGGTACTTGGGCCTCATCAGCGGAGGAGGCACTGAAGGTACTCACAAACACACATTTCCTGAAACAGACAAACAGCCGAAACAGAGATACAAACGGAACAAACTGAATTTACAGCAGACCAATCGAGTCTGATAGTAAGCAAGGGAAAAATTGCCTATGCTATAAACAGTTTCTTACTGTACAAAGCAGCGGGTCCGGATGGGATTATACCCATAATGCTACAAAAGCTGAAAGATCCAATAGTTCAAAGGCTGGAAAAGATATACAAAGCTAGTCTTAAACTATCATACATACCAAGGAGCTGGAAAAGAATTAAGGTAGTGTTCCTACCAAAACCAGGTAGGAGAACACACGATAGTGCTAAAGACTTTAGACCTATCAGCCTTACCTCTTTCATGTTGAAGGTTCTAGAAAGATTACTGGACATACACATAAGATCAAAAATAGAAAGCACGCTATCGACGGCCCAGCATGCATATATAAAAGGCCGATCGACGGAAACTGCCTTACATGACGTGGTAAACGTAATAGAAAAGTCGCTACAGCACAAGCAGTATACAATGGCTGCCTTCTTGGATATAGAGGGAGCTTTCAACAATATAAAATTAAGCACGATACTTGATTCACTGACACACGCCGGCATAGACCATATGGTTGGCAGTTGGGTGAAATCGATGCTTATGAACAGGATGATCATAGCAAACAACGGATCAGCAACAATAACCAGATACGTTAGCAGAGGGACCCCCCAAGGAGGAGTCCTATCTCCGCTTCTATGGGTTGTGTCGTTAAACAATATACTGCATGAACTCAACAGAGGTGGGGTGAAAGCAGTAGCATACGCAGACGATATAGTGTTGATGGTAACAGGTCTTTTTCCTTCCACTATCAGTGAGATAATGGAAAGGGCCCTAAGAAGACTACATCAATGGGCAGAAGGAAATGGCTTAGGTGTAAATCCAAAAAAGACAGACCTAATGCTATTCACGAATAAAACCAAGATACCCCAATTTATTCTTCCCTCACTCAACGGTACAACAATACCACTGTCATCGACAGCTAAGTACCTAGGAGTACTGATGGATACCAAATTAAATTGGAAAATAAATATAGAAAACAGAATTAAAAATGCATATGTGGCCCACTATACCTGCAAGAGAATTATAAGCAGAAACTGGGGCCTTAAACCAAACATAGCCATGTGGATGTACACGGCCGTAATCAAACCAATACTAACATTTGGAGCTTTAGTCTGGTGGCCAGCTATAAATAAGCAGTATAACATCAAAAAGTTAAATGGATTACAGAGGGCAGCCTGTGCAGGGATTACTGGGGCGCTTAAGTCATGTCCGACTGACGCACTTAATGTACTCCTATATCAACTGCCCATCGACGTTTTCATAAGAAAAGTAGCAGCACTTTCAGCTATAAGAATAAAAGAACTAGGTGTTTGGAACCAGAAAAGTCATGGACATAGCGGTATCCTAAACCATTTTAGTAACAAATTATACAAATCGGACTATATCCCCCCAAAATTAGACTTCAATATTGACTTCCAGGTGAGGATACCCTCTAGACGTGAATGGAGAAGAGGTCTAGAAATAGAGGAGAATACAATCTCAATCTACACCGACGGGTCCAAAATGGACTGCGGAGTGGGTACGGGGGTATTCTCCAAGGATCTGGACATATCTCTCTCTATCCGTCTACCAAATGGAGCCAGCATCTTCCAAGCGGAAGTGCTTGGCATACAAAAGGCCGGTGAAGCTTTATTGAACAACAATGGGGGGATAAAGAAAGCGAATATATACACAGACAGTCAAGCAGCATTGCTGGCCTTGTCGTCTCCGGAGATTAATTCTCAAATAGTCAGCAATTGCAGGAAGATTTTGTGCTCATCAGCAGAAAAACTCAACCTGTCCATTATATGGGTTCCCGGCCACAGGAATATTTGCGGAAGTGAAAAAGCAGATGAACTGGCAAACACAGGAGCCTCTCTAGATGAATCCGAGGCGGAACATATACCATGCCCATTAGGAACCATCAGGAGAGAGATAAATACACATTACGAACAAATAGCCATAAACAGATGGAAAGCAAATAAAAAATGTAAAATAACAAAACAGGTATGGCCCAATTATAATAAGATAAAAACGAAGGATTTATTAGATAAATCCAGGAAAAATATATACAGACTCACAGCCACAATAACAGGACACTGGCCATTTGGAGAACATGCGCTGAAAATGGGTTTGCCTCATAATCACATATGTCGCTCCTGCAGACTAGAAGACAAAAAGGAAACAGTTTTCCACTATCTCTGCGAATGCCCAGCCCTAGCTCAAATCAGATATAGGACTCTAGGAAGTTATCAGGCACCCAATCTTGAATGGCTGGCCTCAAAAAGAATAACAGAAATAAGCAGTTTCATAGATAACACTAAATGGTTCGAACGCTGAGATGAAACGCAATAGCAGTAATTATTAAGGTCTTACAATAGTGTAACAAAATGGCGCATCTAGCGCTAATTGAGCCCAGTAGGGCTGCACTCTTACCTACCTACCTATACCCCTGACAGACGGCGGCGTTATTTCGGATTAACTGCTTAAATCGGGGTTAATTCGAGAATGAATTCGTGAATGAAAATATGCAATACTGATTTTCAATTATATGTAAACAAAAACTAAATTTTACTAAAATGAAATTTCTAATAATAACTTATGTATTTATGTATATTTGTTTAGTAATTAGTGATTTTGTACTAATTGTGCGGCTAACAACTGCAATACTTGCTTTCAATTCAATTTTATTTTACCAAAATGAAAATATTATTGACAATCAGCTGTTTATGGGAGTGTATAATTCGCTTTGCTGCCGTCTGTCACCTACATTTTTGGAACTGATTAAAAGCGCAGTTAATCGGGGTTAACTCTGCCGTCTGTCTAGGCTATATGTAATTTATTTGAACAAAAACGGTTGAATTTATAAATCAAAATTCCCTTTTGTTTACCGCTTTTCTATAATATTCTGACCATTAGATCCGGGATGGTCAAAATAAATATGGATAAAGTTTGTATTTGACATTTTGCACATCTAATATTTAGAATTTAGAATTTGGTTTGTTTACATTTTTAGCTGTCAAAATTGGGTTTCCCGCTATTGCCAACTACTGTTTTTTGGAAAAAACCTAACTATTGTGAATGACAAGCCAACATAATTATTCCATACAAAATAAGCTAATAGCTAAATTTGCTGGTCAAATAAAACATGCCTTAAATATGTATAAAACTGAAAAAAAATTATATTTTGAAATTCATAGAGCTGTATAAAAAAAATTCTGTCCTATGGAATATGTATCTTCCTTCGTATCGGCGGAATGATTTAAAAATGAAGGCGTATGAAGAAATTGCGGGAGAAATGAAAATGTCTGTTGAAGATGTAAAGAGAAAAATAAAATCCCTTAGAACTGCATATAATGCAGAAAAAAGTAAAAAGTCTGGAGTTGGGATGGATTCCCTTTATAGTCCTACTTTATTTTGGTTTAATTAAATGAACTTTTGAATCCATCACTTGCTCGTAGGTCAACTGTTGACAATTCTAACCAAGTAAGCAAATACATAAAGAGTACAAAAATCGTTTGTTGATTTTGTGAATCTATTATTTTTATTAATTGCTGAAAACGCCTTCACAATTTGATCTTCATCCGATTGTGCCACCTTTCCTACCGCTCTCGGTGTTGTTAGGTAATTGTGCAGGACACAGCAAACTTTCAGTATGGTGTCTACAGTTTTCGTCTGTCGGCCTTAATTCTAATATGTTTTCTATTACTAACTAATTACTATTTAATAATGTTTTTATATTAAAAACTAAATCTTTTCAGGAAAATCAAGAACACTACAATACTTGAACCATCGTTTGACTCCGGTGCCAATGATCTATCTTTAATGGAAACGTCTTTCATTGAGCAAAAATCTGAGGAATTGTCAACATGTTCGAAGAAAACGAAACAGCCCAAAAATGTTAAAACAAAATGAGATGATGCCTCGGACAAATTGATTGACATAAATAAAAGGAGCGATGTATTTGATACATTTGCAGAAAATGTTGCTAATCAAATAAAGGAATTTCTTGAAGAAGATGCCTATCAACTTATGGCGGATATTCAAGTATTATTGTCAAATAGAAAAATGGAAAAATAAATGCTATTTTGACCAGCAAAATAAGCTATTAGCTTATTTTGTATGGAAGACTTAGCCAACATAATTATGTGGGCTTGTCATAAGCTATCATAGCTTGTCAATGAACTAGAGGCATTGCCAGTTCATCGCTTTTTTTGATTCACAATAGTTTGGTTTTTTCCAAAAAAAAATTAGTTGGCAATAGCGAGAAACCCCATTTTGACAGATAAAAATGTAAACAAACCAAAATTCTAAATTCTATCGAACTTTATCCATATTTATTTTGACCATCCCGGATCTAATAATGATTGTAGCTTCCTTAAAAGATCAGAATATTATAGAAAAGCGGTAAACAAAAGGGAATTTTGATTTATTAATTCAATATATATATAGTTCCTGTTACTCTTGCAAGGAGCATAGGGCCACAAATTTCAATAAATTGTTGAAATAAATTACATTTCAACTGAGAGTTCTGGCCCGCATTGCCAACACATTTCATTGGTCAAATAAAACACGCCTATTAATTCCAATACATCCGCTGATGTGTTGAGTGCGGCTATATCAATTGCAGAAATATTAGAAGAAGGTTTTATAACGTTTTTAAATTAATAATAATAAATGCTTCTAATGTATTATTATTTATTGTGTGATTAAATATTAAATATTTGAATATTTTTATATGAGCATTGAATGTTTTTATATATATATATATATATATATATATATATATAAATCACAAAATAATGATTATATATTGAGTTTTATGATTTTCATCACTTTTAATGATTAATTTTTAAAAAATCATAAATAATCATCATTTTTGAGCAAAAAAAAAAAATCTTAAATAATCATTATTTTTGAGCAAAAAAATAAAAATCATAAATAATCATTATATGTATATTTTTATACTCTCGCAACCTGTTGCACAGAGTATAATAGTTTTGTTCACATAACGGTTGTTTGTGTCACCAAGAAATATAAGAGTTAGATATGGGGTTATATATACATAAATGATCAGGATGACGAGTAGATTTGAAATCCGGATGTCTGTCCGTCCGTCTGTCCGTCCGTCCGTCTGTCCGTCTGTCCGTCTGTCCGTGCAAGCGATAACTTGAGTAAAAATTAAGATATCTTAATGAAACTTGGAACACATGTTCCTTGGCACCCTGAGGAGGTTGCTTTCGAAAATGGGCAAAATCGGTCCACTGCCACGCCCACAAAATGGAGGAAACCGAAAACCTATACAGTGTCATAACTAAGCCATAAATAAAGTTATGAAAATGAAATTTGGAACATAGGATCCCATTAGGGAGGGGCACATTTGGATGTAATTTTTTTGGAAATGTGGGCGTGACCCCGCCCCCAAATAGGTTTTCTGTATATAACTCGCAAACCTATAAAGCTATATAAGCCAAACTTTCTGCAGTCGTTTCTTTTAGCCATTTCCTTATACAGTCCAAAAATGAAAGAAATCGGACAATAACCACGCCCACCTCCCATACAAAGGTTAGGTTTAAAATTACTAAAAGTGGGTTAACTCCCTAACGAAAAACGTCAGAAACACCAAATTTTACATAAGAAATGGCAGAAGGAAGCTGCACTGAAATTTTTTTACAAAATGGAAAATGGGCGTGGCATCGCCCACTTATGGGTCAAAAACCATATCTCAAGAACTATTCGACCGATTTCAATGAAATTCGGTATATAACACTTTCTTGACACCCTGATGACACGGGTGGAATATGGGCGAAATCGGTTCACAGCTACGTCTACTTCCCATATAACTCAATTTTGAATTCCATCTGATTCGTTCACTTTATAATGTATTCATAAGGAATCAATGCAGCTAGCGGAATAAAACTTTACACAAATACTGTATTTGAGCTGTGACATCACTTGTGGAAAAATTGTCAAAATCGGACCATGACTTTTCAAGGCCCCTGATATCGAACATGAAGAACTCTGTGCCTAAGGTTAATTTTTCACTGAAAATATAGGTAAATCCCTCAGATATTTTAATGTAATTCATTCCTTCTGAATTCTTTTCTTGATTTTCGTTATTCTATTGAACATTATACCAAATATATGGGTCGACTTGTGTTATCTTTATAAAATTACATCAATAAATTGCGAGAGTATAAAATGTTCGGTTACACCCGAACCTAGCCCTTCCTTACTTGTTATTTTTTTTTTGCTCAAAATAAAACTCACTTTTGGATTACATGTTTGTTATTACGTTTTTTGGTACTATTTTTTCATGTGCTTTTAGAACATAGCTGAAGGATCAAATTTAAGATATGATTTTGCCACAGCTAACACCATATACCATTTTGTTAATAAAATTACAAAATTTGTTTAATAAATGTTGTTTATTTCATATAAAGTAAATTATTTTTATTTTTAATTATTATTCAATTTTACAAAAAGTAATTTTGACAGTGACTCGCTTGAAAAGTTACACCTTTGGTCTGTCAAAATCAACTTAAGCGCAGAAAATGATCTTTCAACGCTTACTTGTGTTGCAGGTACAGAGTGCACAACATTGGCTAATTGGTACAGATAAGGATATTGAAATTGTTTTTCTTTCCAATATTCCATTATATTCCTATTTAAACTCACGGGCTTTGGGCTATTATTGCCAATTTCGGAATATCCTTTTTTGAGTTGCTCAATATGTGCATCATCTTCGGCCTCGTCAACAGAAGCCACTTCAATATTATTTAAAAACTCTTTTAAAAGCGAGCAGGTGGTCGAATTTTGAGACAATAATTCATTTCCTTGTTCCAATGATCCTGATGTAGTCGGGCTATTTGGAGAAATCCTAGGTATTGGATTCATCTAAAATTTAAATATTCATATTAGTCGTATTTTGATAGTTATATGTTAGCTTAAAGATACTTACACTTTTTTTTTTAAATTGAAAATTTGAGCTAACAGTCCCTTAAGCTGTGCTCTGGCCAACATAAGGCTCAGTGGCTTTTGCAACAGCACTCTCCGAATACGAGGATCCAAGTAAATGCTACACAGAACAGCATTATTTGCAAACAAACTTTCTTCCCTATCCTCGATGCATTGTCTTAAAGCTTGGCTGTGTGTGGCTTTAGATGCGGTGATCGTACGGTTAAGGTCTAACCATAGCTTATAAAAATCGCCCATGAATAATTGGCTGCTCTGCAACTTTTCAGTTGCTATGAAGGCCGGTTCCAAAGTCTCAGTGAGTCCTCCTATCTCATCCCAATCACCCGAAGTGAGCTTTAACGACGGTTTGAGATGCTTCTCACAAAAACTTCGAAAAGTTTGGAGTTTTTTCAACATCTGATATGTTGAGCACCATCGTGTGACAACATCAAGTACGGGCTGTGGTAATGATTCCTCTGCTATTAAAGACCTATGACATTAATAATATATTATTTTTCACACCTAAATAATAAGCTGAAAAACTTACCTAAATGATGGTGTTCGTAAAAGCTTAACGATTTTCCTCGCTTTCTCAATAACTTCAACGGATTCCAAGCTTAACATAAAATCTTTAACCGCAAGCTGAAGGGTGTGGGCAGCACATTTGATGGAGCTAATCGAATGAATTCTCAAATTTGTTGTAACTTCTTCATTATATAGGCTTTCTTCGAGTACATTATCGGCGTCGTTCAAATCAGAAACTTCGCATCTATTCATAATATGGACTGCCTTTACCATGTTTTTGCCGTTATCCGTGGTGATGGTGTATATTTGTTCTTTGCGTAAATTGAACTCATTTAAAAGTGTTTTAATTTCACTGCAAATATTTTGCGATGTGTGTGAAACCTTTAGGTCAATCAGTCCTAAAGTTTTAATACAGATTTTATCACAGTTCATGTATTGCACATTAACGCCGAGAATTTCCGATTTAACCTGGTGGCAGTATCCATTTTTAAGGAAATAATTCTGTTTTCTAGAGTAGCCTTTATTTCACTTTTAATGCAGTTGAATCTTTCGTCGACTAAACCCATTATGTTCCTCGATGTTATAGCCGGTATAGCTAAGCCTCTAAAAATTTGAAAAGTTAGCGTCTGGAAGCCTTTCGAATCAAGGACGGCTAAAGGAAGTTTTTCCACCGTCACCAAATCGATGCACGCATTTTTGGCTTCATCTTTCCCCATCGTCACTGAAAACTTTACTTGTTTATCGACCACGTTACTAGCATCCACTTCAGCTTCGTATTCATTTTTATGGTTTGCTTCCAAATGCCGCCTCAAATTACACACATAATTTCCTGAGAAATTTAATTTGCAAATATTACATTGCGAAACATTTGTTTCCACATGGAATGTAAAAAAATTGCGCAAAGTTGGGTTTCGCTTGCGACCCATTTTGGAACACGTAAATAATAAGCAATTAAAGAATAAATCACCTGCCGTAGTCAATACGAATAATAATTATTTATTCGTATTTTAATTCTTAAGTTTCCCATTGTATGTATTTTCTCCTAAAACTTAACGAATGTAACAATGTAAGGATGTAAAATTGCATAAGCATTGAAATAAAGCACAGTTAGTCAGAGATTAGCAAACCAATCACACGCGATCTTTAATTCTCTATCGCCAACGACAACTACAACAACCACTAGTACCGCATCACCACCAAATATATAAACGAAACATATTTCCAATATGTAAGCCCGGGCAAATATACTGTGTGCGAAAATTAATGGCCCTAGCTCAAAATAATGGCTAATATTGATTCATTATTGTTTTTAGTATTTTCATTATTTGTTCCTTATTTTCAGGGGTGGGGGCTGTTGTTGGTGTTAGGCTGTGGCAAAAACATATCTTAAATTTGATCCTTCAGCTATGTTCTAAAAGCACATGAAATAAAAGTACCAAAAAACGTAATAACAAACATGTAATCCAAAAGTGAGTTTTATTTTGAGCAAAAAAAATAAAAATCATATATAATGGTTATTTATGATTTTTATTGTTTTTGCTCAAAAATAATGATTATTCATGATTTTTATTTTTTTGCTCAAAAATGATGATTATTTATGATTTTTTAAAAATTACTTAAAATTAATCATTAAAAGTGATGAAAATCATAAAAATCTGATCGTCCGAAAAGGATTACAATGACGCTATCCTTATGTTTGTGTGACGATTCTAAGTGATTGATTTTTTTACTTAAAAATCCGAACGATAATCATTATTTACGGTCCCTGATAAACCTATAGTTCTTCTAGAAACTCTGGATAAAAACTCCATTGATTTATAGGAATCTCCAGTAGCAATGTATCTTAACGTAATACACAATTTTGTCCTGGGTGTGATAGTTGCCCGCATTATCGTGTCCCTCTTTTGCAGCCGATCTTGCACCTATTTATAAATATGAATATTCTTGTTATTTTGTTAAAGTGCAATTAATTATTCTTAATTCACTACCATTTGGAATAACTTCTCAAACTTATTTATATCAATGCGCGTGAAATTTCTAAATTCAGTGTCGTCATCGTCCCACTCCAAATTGTCAAGTAAATGCGTCTCCAAATCGTGTTCCACCCTTTTAAAATAGGATGTACATATAAATAAAAAATATCTACGTGTTTACAAACCTTGTTACTAATAACGGTTTCATCCAGTATTTTCTTTCAACTCTTCTTTTTTCATTAAATAAATTATGTATTTTTTCTAAAACTTTCAAGCAAGCGAGTATTTTGAGCAGTTTTTTTGACGACGACATCTCTGAAAGTATAATATAATAAAGTTGAATGGCAAGTTGCTTGTAGCCTACGTCATTGCTTTCAATTTATGTCATTTTTGACAATTAGTTAGTGTGATGAATTTGAAAGCAATTTCTTTCCATGTGACGGCAGTGTTAGGAACGGGAATGACCTCTCCGAGCCGTTCGATACCAAACGAGGTTTCAGACAGGGTGACTCACTATCGTGCGACTTTTCTAATAATACAAATAATACGAACTGCAGAAGGTACAATCTTCTATAAGAGTGTACAGTCGCTGGCGTACACCGGTGATATTGATATCATTGAGAGCAACAATCGTTTTCTCCAAACTGGATAAAGAAGCGAAGTGAACGGGTCTGGTGGTGAATGAGGACAATACGATATATCTTCTGTTATCAAACAAACAGTCAGCAGAATCGCGTCTCGGCTCCCACGGCACTGTTGACATTCATAATTTTGAAGTCGTAGATAATTTCGTATACTTAGGAACCAGCATCAACAAACCCACAAGTGATACTTTGGACTATGTAGGCAATTAAAAAGTAAAGTCCTCTCTCGACGAACCAAAACCAAACTCTCCAAGTCGCTTATTATTCCCGTCCTGTTATATTGTACAGAAACGTTGTCATCATCCGATGAGATGACACTAGAAACTTTTTGCTAGAGAAAGGTTTTGCGAAAGATTTATGGGTCTTTGAACAGTAGTAACGGCGAATACCGCAGACGATGGGACGATGAGCTGTATGAGTTATGCGCTCTTATAAAATCGGATATAATCGCATATAAGGTTGAACTAATTGGTTATTTGGAATAAAATACCGTAGTATACTTGTTTGGGCATATTATATTCGACTTATAATCGAGAAATAACGAATGATTAATGCCTAGATGCATACATTAAACCCAATTTTCGACGATTCTTTAACAAGATATGGCCAAGAATATTATTATTCTACGATCTCTATGATTAAATTATGTGCCCAGTGCACAATTGTAATATTAAGAAAATAGATTAAGAGCCTATTACGAAACCACAACAGTATCAGGATAAAAGATAAATAATGAAGTTTTGTAGAATTGATCAATGTATGATTTTGCAATTATACCAAGGCTCACACTCCGCTTGAATCGGCTTCCTATTCCTACTTGCTTTCCATTTTTTTTTGGTAAGAAGTAAAAGAAGTCCATGAATTACAACTTAAGAACACTCTCTTCAGAACTTTAAGCAGTCTTACAAACCTATAAATAGAAAACCAATCTATTTGCACACTCTCACGTCGGCATGCAAATCTAGTGACGATGTTCTTGAGTCCATATGTACATATAACTGGCAAGTTGCAAGGAGACCGCGAGCAAAACTATTACCATATCCAAGCACATATGCGAAATTGAGCGCAATGAGTTGGTGCCCGTTGCAAGAGCGATTAGTTTTTGTTGTTGGGCGGCACTAAGCTAAACGACAACATTTTAATTGCCAACATTGCTCAGTTGGGCAACAATGCGTGTACACCCGTCTGACGTTAATGCCAACCGCAACGACAATGCAACGGGGGCCAATGCATTTAGCTGTGGCATCCACAACAAATATGAAAATAACAGCGACATTAGCTGGCAGAAGTAGTTGACCAAGCAGAGCATCAACAACCAACGGCGTAGTTGCATTCGCAGAGGCAGCCACTTTAACGCGCTGTCATTGTTATCACTGTTGACTGCCACGCACTGTCTGCTGCTGCTGTTGCATGAGCTCTTTAGTGCGGGTAATTCGCCAACTATCTGTGTACCGTATTCGTTGCTGCTGTCGCATAAAATGTTGCTGGCCACCCGTCCGTCGGGGCGTCTGTCCAACCGCTTGCCAGTCCTCCTATCCGCGTGAGTGCCACTTTCCGAGCTAATGCTGCCACACCATGTTGATATTATCGTGAGTTTTCGCAGCGCATTTTTGTAGCGAAAATCACCGATGCCCGTGTAAACGGTGACACAGAAGACTCGTCGCCTGCTGTTGGTGCGCTCTGCCCTGCTTGCAGTTGCGCCCGCCCTGTCACTGAGGAGGGGTCTTCAACGCAATGTGACTTTTGTCTTATGTGTCTAACACAACAAATCGCTTACATTCCTTGAGACACATTTACAGGATTGATGCGGCATTTGCATTTGAGTGGAAAATTGAATTTTCATTTTCACTACTCTTCATCTCCGAAAGGCATAAACAAGTACCGTCACTTCTGCTTTCAACTTGCATGCGGCATTCCGAGTTATTTTTATCGCATTTCTGGTGGAAGATATTTGTGTGCAATGCGACTGTAGGTGGGGTTCTTTCAGTTGCATACTCTTTAATGGGTGACGTAATTTGTTATTTCGACGGAAGAACTTATAGAAGGCTAATCGGAAAAAACCTTGATTGTGGTATAAAAAATAGAGAAAGTTTATAAACTGCATCTTATTGTATTAATCATCAGGATTTTATCTTCGTCCGGAGTCTTCGTAGTTCAAATACAAAAAAAGTAGATTTTGAATGTAATTATGGGGTTAAGGTCCAAAGCAACAAATTCGGTACTCTCACTTTTAGAACCCCACCCCTGAGGGATTCCCTTTATTATTATATTAATGATATTAATTATTTATATTAAATAAATGACATACATTTGTATGTGGTACTCCTGATATTAGGTCACAACGTTCGTGAGTCAACATATTACGAAATTTTATTTCACTTGACAAAGTATTAACAAGATAATGTTTTTCGAAATTACAGAATTAGAATTTTACACATTCGACATTGAAGTTAGCCGTCGTTTCAAGTCAGATGTTGAAGATATTAAGATTAAGTAAGGAAGAGGTCGGTTTGGTTTTATATCGAAAATTGGTACGGTTTCTCCAAAATATTGGTATCTAACAAAGCCAAAAGCATAGGCTTTCTTAAGCACGAACAATTCAATTCTTATACTCATACTTACAACATATGTTATTAGAACATTAAGAAAATATCTTGTCAAAGAGAATAAAAATTGAATTGCCCACATTTTTGATCCTCAATATATATTGTTCGAAATGCGAGACCCTGTAAGACCGACCCGTGCTTATATAGGGTTTTCTCCCACCCTTCAAATCCCAAACACATTGGCATGCGGCACCAGATTTCTTGATGAGTTGTTGAAAATAAATTGATGCATTCGCTATGTTCGACATTTCATTACATTTTTCTACACCAGATAATTGGTTGGGTGCAGCAAGTGTATATGAGCTACTAATATGTACATATATACCAAGTCAGGTTGACACCAATTGGCATCCCCCTTAATAGGTGTCTAGATGCCCATCTACACATTTTAATGCGTAGGTCTTTCCTCTAAAATAGCGCGCGTTTACAGTGTAAATAAAAATGAAACAAAAAAACTACAGACATTTGAAACACTCGAAAACTAAATTAGTGTAAAATTGAGCCGTCTTCGGCTTTAGTCATCTACTCATCATATATGTGAATCTGTGTCTTCGCATAACGCAGCACACAGCTTCTGCAGGCGAAAAGGAATTGCCTTTTGGTCGTCGCCGAAATAGTGCGGGTCGTCGCAGTGGCTGGCTGCCATTATCCATCTACTCTCCGCATGCAGACAAATCATAATTTTCAATCTTCATCTTCAAAGATTGCTTGGCCCAACCCCTCTATATAAATGTTGAGAGGGCATAAAATTATATTAGGAAAGTAATGAAAAGAATATGGCAATGCTGCACGCAATGCTATTATGGAAGGGGGAAAGATGAAGCCATGAACATATGAACATATGAAATGTATTAATAAACTCGATTAACTAGTCAGAATTGTAGCTGGGTGGAGTGAGTAGCAGCAGCAAGAGAATTTCATGTTGTTGTTATGGCATGTGGGGGAGCACATAAAAATTAATAAAAATCCATTTCAATCATTTTGTGCGGGACTGACAACTGCCCACTTATATGACATGCGAGTTTGTATGTACAAATAGACGTACAAGTATGTACGAGTATGTTTGTCGTTACATGTGTACGCTTATTTATCCATTTGCCTTATAGTGTCTTCTTGATGGATTTTATACGCTCACACTTGTGGCACTTTTTACTTAATTGTATTAGTTTTTATAGCTCATTGAAATACGCTGGCGCGGCAATTTTCCAACAGTTCTTTATTTATCTTTTAATTTTCCCTTTTTCACATTTTGTTCTTCTATTTTGTATTTACTCAATTTATCTTGTCCGGCAATTAGTTACGTATTTGAAAAATGCTTTTGATCCATTCAATCGTAAAAATATTGGAATGGCGTAAATGGTCACATGAGACATTTTTAGTAGTACTACTAAATACTAAACATATATATGTACATGTACATTAGGGGTATAACTTTTTGAATTTTTTTGAAAAAAAAAATTTTACATGGCATAACACGATGAGGAATAGTAAAAAAATGATAACTGCGTTTTTAGTTTTTCGATTTATTTCAAAAACTTCACGCAGAATTTAAATTGAAAATTCGTATGTAATTTCATACATATGCCAAGAAAAAACACCATATGAGATTATGTTCTTTTCTTTGTGTCTGTTTTGTAAAAAAAGTGGTGCTGAAGTTTTAAAAAATTCAAAACAATGGGAAAACAATTTATTAACATTTGAAAAATCTAAGAATAAGAGAAGAGATATCAATAACATTGAAAACCCCTTGAGTGAATTGTGTAAGATTCCAAAACAGACCGTGATTATAGGAAGGTATAATGAATTAGCAAAAACGGAGAAATTGAAAAAGAAAAGATGCCAGATTATTTCAAACGAAATGATTGCCTTGTGGTCGAAACTAAACTTTCCGAGCATAACACGTATAGCTGCACAACGGAAGCTGAATCTGTCGAGCAATCAAAAAAAGGGAAAAGTTTGTCAACTTTTTGAAGGTTTCTATTTAATAATATATTTTTAGAGCATTAATTAACTTTCTATAACTTTTTTAAGGAATAAGGAATGTATTGGATAGATTTAACCTTTGGAATTCCATTAAAATGATTGTTAGTGACACAACAAACGTTAATACAGGGGTTAAAAGTGGAGTTGTTCGTTTACTGCAGAATTGTTTTTAGGAAAACATTTGTCCCCACCGCAGTATATTGGATGCCAACATCATGTATTAGATTTAATTTTGAAGCATGTGATGAATGAAGTACTAGGTGGAAAGTCGACATCTCCAAACATCAGTTATGACATATTTATCGAATTGATTATGAACTACGAAAACCTAAAACAAAACTACAAACAAAACGAAGAAAAGTGATCTTAAGATCTATTAAATGGCGAGATGACATGCAATTTTTATATGAAGTAGGGCAATATTTTAAATATTATGAAGTAAACAACAAGTTCCCATACATAAAATTTAGAGTTTTACCAGCGCTCAGCAACACTCGATGGAATTCTAGAGCTATATTAGCAATTTTAACGTTCATACTAATACCGGAACACAGAATACAACTTTTGCCAATTTGCCAATTCATATGCAGCGCATGGTATGATGCTTTGTACTCGGTTCACCATTTTCATAACAATGATTTTGAAACATTGGAAAAATCCGTCAAGCAATTCGAAACTGCGCATAAGTGTTTTCTTAAACACTGGGTAAAGGAAGATTCTGCCATTCTGAATTTAAAAAGATCTAATATTTGCGCTGAAAGAGCCATCACAGTTATTCAGGAAATTTACCATTTTTGTAAATCTGAATATAGTTTAAATCTTAAGTTTATCTCAAATAATATCAAAATGAATTAAGTAATGAACTAAAACGTATATTTACTATAAAAATGTATTTGTCTTGTACTTAAATTAGTCTTATTGCTTCTAAATCAAAATTTGTCTTCTTCTTCTTCGCATATAACATATGATTTTTTTCAATTTAAATTCTGCGTGAAGTTTTTGAAATAAATCGAAAAACTAAAAACGCAGTTATCATTTTTTTACTATTCCTCATCGTGTTATGGCATGTAAAGTAGGTGTTACAAAAATAGACTACCCCTAATGTACATGTATATGTATGTATATGCTCAAACATACTCGTAAATAAGTATCATAAGTATCAACTGCCCAGGTATTCACCCACAAATTTTTATGCTGCCATTTCCGTTTTGCTTTGAGCGAAATGTCATTTCAACGAATTTGAGGTGGACAGTTGCAGAAGCTTACTTCAAAGTACCCCACAGGGTAGCACCATGAGAAATATATCTATTTAAGACTAAAATTTTCCGATTAAAACTAGTCGGAAAATATTACTTTGCCAGTAGAATTTACGAACCAACGAAAATCGTAAAAACTGCCGTAATTTAAATTGAAATTTCATAATGGGGATATTCTTAACTTATATATTAGCCTGTAAGTTTCACGATTTCGAGGTATTTAAAAAAATAAACATAAATAACACAAACAAAAAAGGAAGGACTAAGTTCGGGAGTAACCGAGCATTTTATAGTTTCGCAAATTTTTAGTTTAATTTTATTAAGATAGGCACTGAGTTCTTCTATTCGATATCGGCACGCCCATTTTTATATTTTTTTCATGTGAGTGCAGCTCATTTCTGCTATTTTTTATGTAAAAGATAGCATTTCTGACGGCCCAGTGTTATATACAATACCGATCGCTAATGGTTTAGATGTAGCAACTTATGCTGATGATATGGAGTTTATTGCTATAAGTTTTAATCCTATTGATGCTTCACTTCACTTACAAGAACAACTTAATATTGTCGAAAAATGGTTAAAGAATTGGAAAATTAACTAAAAATCCACAAGTCAATCCTGAAACCTGTATGGACGTATGCAATGCAGTTATGGGGGACGGCGAGTACATCTAACATTGAAATCCTCCAAAGATATCAAGAAGCATTGTAAGGCTCCTTGGTATATAAGCAACTTCGAAATCCACAAAGGCTTAAATATACCTGTTTTTAAAGATGAAATTCGCAAAGACTGTCGAAGATACCTAGATAGACTGTCTAACCATGAAAACTTATTGGCAATAAATTTACTGGACAACAGTATGGATGTTAGACGCTAAAAACGAACTCACATTTTGGATCTCCCATATAGATTTTAAGTATAATAATTTTAAGAATATTTTTAGCAAATAATGTAATTGAAGAATATATTGAATTATCTCAATGGAGAACAATCAATCCTGTCACTATTACTGTATTTTAAAAATTTGCTGATTGTCAATTGATAAATTGCAAATAAAATATATATAAAAAAATTAATTACTTAAGTAGCTATATATCCTATAGTATAAGATAATAAGATACCAAATGCAACCCATGCAGTCTTTCGTCGAATAAATATATAAAGCTTTGCCAATATTTTAAAATACCTTCCCGAAGTTGGGCTTTGTAAACTTGCAAGAGTATAAAATGTTTGGTTAAACCTTAATTAGCGAACTCCTTACTCCAAAAAAAATCGATGAAAGGTTCCTTTGACATTATACACCATGTTTGGTGAAAGGAACCTTTCATCGATTTTTTTTTGTGGACCTGTGTAATTATAGTTAATGAATATACGTTATGGCGCTCATTAAAAAGGTTTCTCGATAAGTTTTTAATCCGAATTAATAAATTATGATACATTCTTTAAAAAAAATATTATGCATGAATGGGTGTCTCAATCACAAATTAAACCACGAAATTATTTGTTGACCGCAAATTGCCTTTAAAGTGAAACCTTAGTTAATCCGATTCCTACAAAATATAAATTTTCTAATTTAAAGTGAAGGTGATGAAAGACGGCGTAAAAACATATATGTACATATATACAAACAAATGTATATACACTATAAATAAAACGAAATTAATTTTAATGGCAATTTGCTTGCAAATGTGTGGGAACGGGAATTTGTCAAAATGACTGAGTGGGCGCTCTTCGGTTGGCACAAGTAGCAGAGATGGGTGTGGACGTCTGGCTCACACAGTGTTTCGCAAATATAAGAACACGAGCCTAAAAAATGGAAAAGAACTAAAAACAAGTAAGGAAGGGCTAAGTTCGGGTGTAACTGAACATTTTATACTCTCGCAATTTATTGATGTAATTTTATAAAGATAACACAATTCGACCCATAATTCGGTATAAAGTTCAATAGAATAACGAAAATCATCATAAATATTATATGGGGACTGAGGTAATTTCTAAACCGATTTCACTCGTTTTCACCACCAAGATACAATGTATCGAAGACTATACGCTCACTTAATTTAATATTACTTATAATTAGGTATATGGGATCTGGGGGAAGTTATGACCCGATTTTTACCATTTCAGGTACAGAGAGAAACTGTTATAAGAAAAAAATTCAGAGGGAATGAATTACATAAAAATATCTGAGGGATTTACCTATATTTTTTGGTGAAAAATTACCCTTAGGCACTGAGTTCTTCATGTTCGATATCAGGGGCCTTGAAAAGTCATGGTTCGATTTTGACAATTTTTCCACAAGTGATGTCACAGCTCAAATACAGTATTTGTGTAATGTTCTTCATTTGTTCCTAATGTATATATGTATTATAAAGTGAACGAATCAAAACAATTCAAAATTGAGTTATATGGGAAGTAGACGTAGTTGTGAACCGATTTCGCCCATATTCCACCCGTGTCATCAAGGTGTCAAGAAAGTGATATATACCGAATTTCATTGAAATCGAATCCAAATAGTTCTTGAGATATGGTTTTTGACCCATAAGTGGGCGACGCCACGCCCATTTTCCATATTCCTTCTGCCATTTCTTATGTAAAATTTGGTGTTTCTGACGTTTTTCTGACGTTTTGAATTAACGCACTTTTAGTAATTTTCAACCTAACCTTTGTATGGGAGGTGAACGTGGTTATTATCCGATTTCTTTCATTTTTGGACTGTATAAGGAAATGGCTAAAATAAACGACTGCAGAAAGTTTGGTTTATATAGCTTTATTGGTTTGCGCCTATTTGGGGGCGGGGTCACGCCCACTTTTCCAAAAAAATTACATCCAAATGTACCCCTCCCTAATGGGATCCTATGTTCCAAATTTCATTTTCTTTATTTATGGCTTAGTTATGACACTGTATAGGTTTTCGGTTTCCGCCATTTTGTGGGCGTGGCAGTGGACTGCCCATTTGGATTTTGCCCATTTTCGAAAGCAAACTCCTCAGGGTGCCAAGGAACATGTGTTCCAAGTTTCATTAAGAATCCACTCGTCATCCTGATCATTTATGTATATATAAGCCCATATCTAACTCTTATATTTCTTGGTGACACAAACAACCGTTATGTGAATAAAACTATAATACTCTGTGCAACAGGTTGCGAGAGTATAATTAGTCAAGCCATTTGCTTTGCGTCGCAGTGCCAATTGAAGCAAGCAAATGAGACAAATAGAGCAAGGCACACTGATATCAAACAACAATTTCTTTGCTTAAATTCTTATTTTTTTAACAATTCACTTGAGTAGACACTGTTCATGAAATTGCGACAATTCTTTACTTTGTAAAATTGTTGTACTGCTTATATAGGAAAGAACAATTACTTTTGTACCTTCATATACTTATTTAAAATATAGGAAAATTAGCCTACCAGAAATGTCAGAAAATTGTGAGCTAAGTGCCGAAGGAGGATGGAGTCATATGTAGAAGTTCACTTAAGTGAGGAAAGTTTCGGACTGTCATTCACTTGGGAGTGGCCACGAATGATTTTTTTAATGTGGCTCAAACAACTCACGACTTCCGGTCTTAGACCAAGTATCCTCTGGGTAGCCAACAGACATCCGTTTGGAGGCGAGCTAAACTGAGAAGGCGAATCTCGCTTATGCGGTTATACGTAGGGTTTGGGACCCACCAAATAAAAACACCCCCCAATGAAAAGAACAAAACAGGCTCGGATGAGAGACCCCAATTTTGATGACGACCACTGCAAACGTTTAAAGGACTACGATTTAAGGGCATGCACCTGGAATGTCCGGACCCTTAATTGGGAAGGTGCCTCTGCCCAGCTGGTTGATGTCCTCGTAAGAGTAAAGACTGACATCACCGCAATCCAAGAAATGCGATGGACGGGACAAGGGCAGAAGAAGGTGGGTCCTTGTGACATCTACTACAGCGGCCATATAAAGGAGCGCAAATTCGGTGTGGGATTCGTGGTGGGAGAGAGACTCCGTCGTCGAGTCCTGGCATTCACTCCGGTGGATGAACGTCTAGCCACAATCCGCATCAAAGCGAGGTTCTTCAAGATATCGCTGATTTGCGCCCACGCCCCGACGGAAGAGAAGGACGAAGTGATCAAAGATACCTTCTATGAGCGCCTAGAATGTACCTATGAGCGATGCCCCCGCCACGATGTCAAAATCGTGCTTGGCGATTTCAACGCTAGGGTGGGTAAAGAAGGTGTCTTTGGCACAACAGTCGGAAAATTCAGCCGGCCTCCATGACGAAACATCGCTAAACGGTCTGAGGCTGATCGATAGCAAGATTCCAGCATAAGAAAATCCATCAAGCTACTTGGCTGTCCCTGGATCGAATCACTCGCAACCAGATCGATCATGTTGTGATAGATGGACGACATGTCTCCAGTGTTTCTGATGTGCGTACGCTTCGTGGTCCCAACATCGACTCGGACCACTATCTTGTAGCAGCTAAAATACGCACCCGCCTCTGTGTAGAAAAGCGCACACGTCAACAAACACAAGGAAGGTTCGACATCGAGAAGCTGCAATCACAACCGGCAACCGAACGATTTTCTACTCGACTTGCACTCCTGCTCTTTGAGAGCACTCATCTCGGTATAAGGGAACTGTTAGACGGCATATCAAGCCACGTACAGCTGCAACCGAAACTATTGGCTTTCGGAAATGTCAAAAAACAGCTGGTATGATAAGGATTGTCGTCTCGCAGTGGAGAGAAAACAGACTGCCGACCGCGCAATTATGCGATCGACCGCAACACGTGCGGGATGGGATAGATACCGGCAGCTGAAGAGGGAAGCGAGACGCATTTGCAGACAAAAAAAGAAAGAGGCGGAAATGCTCCGTCAGGTTCGTCCTCTCCGAGCTGTTCGATACCAGATAGCACAAATCATTAATAGCAGGTGTAATCCCCGGACACTTTTCCCTTATTTCACTATATACAAGATTATACGCTCATTTAATTTTGCTTTGATATCTCCAACATACCAAATAGTATTTTTGTAGCTTTATTTATGGCTTAGTTAAAGCCATTTCGCCCAACACCAACCATCTCATACTGCCATTTTTACTCAAGTTATTGCTTGTACGGACAGACGGACAGACATCCTGATTTCAACTTTACTCGTCATCTTGATCATTTTTGTATATATATCTAACTCTTTTAGTTCTAGGTGGCATAATACTATAACATAACCTAAACACTATAAAACTTTACATATGTGATTGGCGTTACAGTACAATTACTTTCATAAAATGGTGTCCGATTATACGATGGAGTCACTGTATATCTACGATGAAAATACCAATTGATGTTTCCCTTTTCCTGTATTGGCAGAATTCTCGATCCCTAATTTCTACTTTGAAAATAGATGCT
The DNA here is from genome assembly GCA_031772095.1 of Zeugodacus tau. Classification (NCBI taxonomy): domain Eukaryota; kingdom Metazoa; phylum Arthropoda; class Insecta; order Diptera; family Tephritidae; genus Zeugodacus; species Zeugodacus tau. Next base: position 49,171,944 of record CM062649.1, on the reverse strand, counting down.
GTGTCAACTACGCAACCTTGATTTTTAATCTTTGACTGGTTAACATAGTTCCATACTATCGTAACAAGTTGTACATACAATTGTACTGTTATTATGCCATATAACTACTTAGAAATCAACTATGTATAATATATATGTGATTGGCATTGGAACCGTTTAGCCGGCTAGAGCCGAATCGATAATAGCGCGCCACTCCTCTCTTTCTTTCGCAATTCGGCGCCAGTTGGAGATCCCAAGTGTAACCAGGTCGCGGAGTGGAGGCCTTCCGCTTCATCGGCTTCCTCCGGCGGGTACTGCGTCGAACAATTTCAAAGCCGAAGTGTTAAACTCGGTGCGATTCTCCTCTCTTCGTCGCCCACTCTCCTATAAACTAAGAATTGCCGGAATAGGAGTTGACCCGTGTGAAAGAGCTCAAACATGTGAGAGTAAGCGGGGTTGTTAATGGTAAAACGACACTTGTGTTTTGAAGGAAATCCGGTAGTGAATTTAAACAGAAATTTTGATGCTTTATTCAGCGACTTTTTTCCTTCGATGACGATCGTCAAACATTGGTTTATCCTATTAGTAGTAGTAGTATGCAGATTAACCTCAACTTTTTTAAATAATTCCCAACCCAAATAATTCTGTACTAAACCCGTGGTACACACTGGCGAATTTGTGAGAAAATGTATTGGACGCACTGGGTTTATTGTTTGTCTAGAGTGAGAATGTGGAATACAAGTACTTCAACTGGCTGAATTCATTCCGAAATAAAAGAGATTTGTGCATAGAGCACAGAGCCTTTCCGATGTACATATTCCATTTTGTGCAATTTCAGGCGGCAGCCTTTGGAGGATAATTGCTGTTACTTTTTGCACTCGGTCGTACAGCAATTTGTTGTATTATGCTTTCGCTTATTTGCCCTTAAAAGACTGCGACATTCCTTGCTGACAACGCGTTAATTAAAATTCAATTGTAATTGCAATTAAGAAATGCTCGCCCTTATGCAACTAAATACATACAAATGTTTGTGGGTATGCCTACATTTATTCTTGGCAATTTGCGTAAAGAGAATATTATGCCACCGACGAAAGCTAAAACGACGAACAAAAGTGAAACTATTGTAGCAGAATCCCGCAAGTGAAAAATTTAATTCAATTCCGCTGAGGCAACGACCATTAAAACACCCGGTGGCATGCAGCTGCCTATGATAAGCTGAGTTAGTACGAGGCACTCTTAAATGTGGAAAACCACCGTTGAGATATAGCATTTATACACTGTGATGCAAAAGATATGTTTATTCTTGTTCCTCACATTCTTTACTTCAGAGTTATTTTATTTTAAAACTTTAGAAGAACGCTAGAATGAAGGATACAAATGTAAAGTTTAAAACCACTTAAAAATTCGATCGCAGTAGAGCTCTAAAATTCTCACAAATTTTTGAAATTAAAGTGGAGTATTTGATCTACTTCTCAGCGAAAATTGTGATTTGATAGCGCTAGTATGGGAAGAGTCTCTTTTAAGAAACTGTCTTATTATAAACAAACACTTAAGTCCAAAAATTGACAAAAGAGGATTTTCGGTTGAAAGGGGTTTACTTGGGTAATGGTTTAGGTCTTGGTTTAGTAGAAAAACTTTGATTTCCTGGAATGGAAATCTCAAACTTCCATACCTTATTAATCGTCAAAAGGTACAATTGTTGTCTTCATCATCATAATACGAATTGTATGAGATTGATTCGCCAGTAAAATGTACAATGAGTCTGGAAGACAATACTCAACTACAATGGAGCTTTTTGAAATAATATGTATAAGTAATATCTCATTTCAAGCAAAACAAAATTTTGATATTATGATTGCTGATCTTAGGTGAGAAACTCTATAAGTGTATATAAGTGTCTAAAAGTGTATTAATTGGTTTCTAAACCCACTTAAATGTTTGTTATTGTCTTACAAATCTTAGTATAGTTTGTCTTAGTACAGCCTTCGCTTTAGTAAACATTTTTCTAACTTCTAACTTGTCTAGAAAGTCTTTTCAAAATATTTTAAATAGAAAACTTACAATAATCCCGATCTAAAGGCTGAAATACCTAAATGAAGTCTCAATGGCTACGATATTCTATTATGAAATTGTAGTTGTTGCTAATGCTTAAGCGGCTACTATAAACATCTGAAATAATTATTAACGTCTAACAAATTTATGAGCCCAAAACGTAATATTTTCGCTAATTGCGCCATTTAATGATTCAGACATAGTACATACATATTACATGTATTTATATACAATTCACCAAATGTTTAAGTAATGTATGTAAGTCCCGAAGTATTCAATATACATATATAAGTTATCACAGCTAGAGTAGCTATCAAAATAGAACAACAACAAAGTTGTCGTTGCTTTCAAAATATATAAACAAGAACGATGAACTTTAATCAGAAATTCAATTCAGCAATATTCTGCAAATAAACAATATCATTTGTTGCTCAATAAAGTTCATTTCCAAAAATAACAACAACAACACATTCCGTCGGCACTAAACCAGAGCGGAAGCCGTGCCGCCGCAATGTAGGCTGTTTCTTGAGGTTTGCTATGATTATTGCTTAGGTTAGCATTATTGAATATATAGAAATAAGTACTAGTAAGTAAGAATTCGTACATATGTAAGTTTATAGTAAATAAGAGAAATATTGTATAAAAAGAAATGTAATCAATAAAGTAGTTGAGTTCAACTTTACCATTCTAAAGTAGTGCGTTATTATTGAAACGGCGAGAACCATTAACTGGCGCCCGAGAACTTTAAAACTTGGAATTGCCTACTGTACGTTTTGCAAGTTAAAAAAGCGAAGAAAATTCACTAAAGAATATAAACTTTATAAAAACATATAAATTGTTGTTGAATAGTGCGAATTTTTACAAATCAAATGCAAGTGATTGTACTTTTTTCGATGGTGTATTAAATTCTGTTCAAAAAATTATTGCTTATAGACATAAAGTGAAAAATCGTTTTAACAGTAAAAGCAAACTATTAAGTGTGTGACAAATCAAATCACACTACTAAAGTGGGCAACCAAAACGAAAACGCCGCCAAATCAACGCCTAAAGTGACATCATCCACCCCCCAGTAGAGGACTAACGCTTCAAAAAGGATCACGTGGACCGTCCGAAGAGAATGCAGAAGCTGATACTCCTGTAAGTTAATTTTAAGCTTATATAAAATTTAGAAATACCCGATATATAAATTTGTTTAAAAAATTGTTAATAGCAATAAATATAGTCAGAAAAATAAACTTTTAAGTATATGTAAAACTTATAACTATCTGACATATAAAAATTTTGTTAAAAATTGCTAAAGCAATAAAAATAATTAGTCAAATAAAAATTGTTGTAAAAATATAGTAAACCTCAGAAATGGAACAAATTCAGGAAGCCATTACACACCTAACAGGTGCTGTTAATGCACAGATCGAACAGTCCAAAATATTGAGCAATAGGATAAATCAATTAGAAAGCAGAATAAATCCCCACAACGAAAGTTCTATTTCAAATAACTATATTCACTTAACTGAGTCAGACCTAATAGAAATTAGCAGATTACCTGACAGCGTGAAGAACCTCCCAACATTCGAAGGAGATCCGATTCAATTCATATCCTGGATCCACAACGTCGAATCTGTTTTGCAAGACTACGAAGTAGTCAGAACAAAGCCATTGTATAGAGCCATCTTACGGCATATTAGACAAAAAATTAAAGGCCCTGCGGATACGGCCTTAATCTCATATAATATATTTAATGATGATTGGGGAACAATAAAAAACTGTTTATCACTTCACTATGCAGACAAACGCGACCTTAGGACTCTAGAACACGAACTAGGAACCTTATCCCAAAAACACTTCAGCATAGAACAATTCTACGCAAGAGTCAATCATCAATTATCACTAATAATAAACAAAATAAAGAGTCAGGATCATTCCAAAGAAACAAATAGTGTTCTACTGGAAACCTATAGGAACCGAGCCCTTGATATATTTATCAGAGGCCTAAACGGCGAATTGTCCAGAATGCTAGTCATTCAACGGCCCAGGAACCTACCCGAAGCATACGCTTCCTGCCTGGAAATTCAAAACATTAACTTAAGGAATTATTCAATCTACGCAAAGAATGGAGGTTACTCCAATCAAATTCAAAAACACCAAATAAATCAAAAACCAATATTTGTACCAAGGGTATTAAACCCTGTCGAAAAAATTTAATCTATAATAAAAATTTCCAAAATCAAGCTCCACCACCACCCAGACCAACCAATCCTAAGCCACCAGTCCCGATGGAGGTGGACCCTTCAATACATTCACGACGAATAAACTATATGAATCGACCGAACAATACGCCTATAGTAAGGCCATCCAATTATTCCTCAAATATTCCTAGGAAAACCCAAAAATTATTTAACGTCCAAACAGAAGACGAGGAAATAAATTTTATGACAGACGCCTGTCTAGCCTTCCCTATTTAGAACTAACTTTAAAAAACGGGGATATCGTTAAGTTCCTTATAGATACGGGAGCTAATAAAAACTTTGTCTCTGAAAAACTTTCAAAAATTCAAAGAAACTTGAGTGTCCTTTTAAAGTTCACTCAGCAGCAGGTCAAGTAAATATAACCCATAAACTATGTGGACCATTCTTCGGAAGTATAGGTATTACAAATAATTTTGATTTTTTTATATTACCTAATTTAAAAACCTTTGATGGCATCATTGGCGATGATACCCTCAAAGAATTGGGAGCAGTCATAAATAGAAAAAATGACACGATAACTCTCAAGGATGTGGTACTGCCACTAAAACAAAATATCTCTAAACAAATAAATAATATTGAAGATAACCCCTATGAACATGATGTTAAGGAAATGATAAATAAATATGCGGAACTTTTCGGACCAGTCTCCGACAGTGGGACAATCGACACAACTGTATTAGCAGAAATTCGAACAACAAGCGAAGAACCGATCTATACAAAATCATATCCTTACCCAACCAACCTACGGGGCGAAGTAGAAAAACAAATAACAGAACTTCTAAATAATGGTGTAATAAGGCCTTCAAAGAGTCCGTACAACTCCCCATTGTGGATTGTTCCAAAAAAACCAGGCCCATCAGGAGAAAAAAAGTATAGAGTAGTTGTTGATTTTAAACGACTAAACGCAATAACAATACCTGATTCCTATCCAATACCTGATATAAACAACACTCTCGCTAGCTTAGGCGAATGTAAGTATTTTACTACACTCGACCTTACATCCGGATTCCACCAAATCAGGATGAAGGAAAGGGACATAGAAAAGACAGCCTTTTCTACAGCCAATGGTAAATACGAATTTACTAGGTTGCCATTCGGTCTTAAAAATGCCCCTTCCATTTTTCAGAGAATGATCAATGATGTTCTCAAAACACTTATAGGAAAATCCTGCTACGTTTATATCGATGACATTATAATAATGGGAAAAACTAAAGAAGAACACTTACAAAATATTGAAGATGTGTTCATGCTTTTGTATAAAGCAAATTTAAAAGTCAATCTGGAAAAATCTAAATTTTTAGAACAGAAGTGAATTTTCTAGGTCACATCGTTACGGGCAAAGGTATTTTGCCAGATCCTGAAAAAATATCCGCAATTAAAAAAATTCCTGCACCTGCTAACCTTAAGGAATTAAAAGGTTTCCTAGGTTTAGCATCGTATTATAGGAGATTTATAAAAGACTTTGCAAAAATTGTCAAGCCACTTACCAATTTAACTAGAGGTGAAAATGCTCAAATAAAAGCAAGTCAATCAAAACGGATACAAATTTCACTAACAGAAGAAGGTTTAAAATCATTTAATGATATAAAATATCTACTTACGTCTTCTGAAATTCTGGTATTCCCAGACTTCAATAAACCATTTATTCTGACAACAGATGCTTCCAATACTGCAATCGGAGCAGTCCTTTCACAAGGAACAATCGGGCAAGACAGACCCATAACTTACATATCTAGATCACTAAATACAACCGAAGAGAATTATTCGACAATAGAAAAAGAAATGCTCGCCATAGTATGGTCTCTTGACAAACTAAGGACTTACCTGTATGGAGCTAAAGAAATAAAAATACTTACTGATCACCAGCCACTGACTTTTGCATTAAGTAATAGTAATAACAATGCTAAGTTGAAAAGATGGAAAGCAAGAATAGAAGAGTATAATTATAAACTCATTTACAAACCAGGAAAAACAAACGTTGTCGCCGATGCGTTATCACGGCTGCCAATAGAAATTAATACACTAACATCCACAGACGAAAATTCACAACATAGCGCAGAAGAGGATAGCTCAAAGCTCATTCCTCACTGTGAAGCTCCACTAAACGTTTTCAAAAATCAAGTTATATTTACAGAAGGAAAGGAGGAAATTATACATGAAGAACCTCATCCAAGCTTCCACAGATACCGCATTAAATGTGTAGTTTACGATTCAGAAAACCTAAATAAAATATTGAAAAGAGTTTTAAACCCAAACATAATAAATGGAATTAAAATTCATGAGAAATACATTTCATTGCTACAGCAAGTATATCAAGAAAATTTCTCACAATTTCGTATCAGGATAACACAAAAAGTAGTTACTGATATCGCAGATGAAGATGTTAAATTTAAAATAATAGAACAGGAGCATAAAAGAGCCCATCGCAATAGTAAAGAAAATAAAGACCAGATATTGGAAAAATACTATTTTCCACAAATGAGTAAACTGATTAAAAAATACACTAAGTCATGTGAAATTTGCGGATGTAATAAGTACGATCGACATCCACAAAAACCCAAGTTACAGGCAACACCTATACCTTCGTACCCAACAGAAATATTGCATATCGACATTATAGAAATGTCCGGCGAAAAATATATTTCGTGCGTTGACAAATTCTCTAAATTTGTAAAATTTTTCAGAATAAAAAATAAATCAGTATTGCATATCAGGGATAAATTGATAAAGCTTCTACACTATTTCACTGTACCAAAGACTTTAGTCATGGACAATGAGGGCAGCTTTATAAGCCCAATAACTCTAAACTATTTAGAGGGGTTAGGAATTGAAATCTATCTAGCACCACCTCAGAAGAGTGAAGTCAATGGTGCGATAGAACGTGTGCATTCCACTATTATTGAAATAATCAGATGTCTCCAAGTAGAGTATCCTGATTCTTCTATTAAAGAAATCGTCAACATTGCAGTTGACAGATATAATAACACGATACATTCAGTTACAAAACGGAAACCAGCCGACATTTTCTTTGGAAGAACACAAAGAATTAATTATCAGAATTTAACAAACTTTAAGGAAATTGTTAATTGTGACCTTCGAAATGAAATAGCTAGAAACCAAAAAAATACGTTAAATTACCACAACAAAAATAGGTCAAAAATAAAGAATTACGAAACAGGTGACACTATATTTAAAAAGAATAAACAAATTAAAGGCAAAACCAAACCAATTTTTAAGAAAGAAACTGTCGCTAAAGACAATACCGTCACAATAACTACTAAAGACAATAGGAAAATTCATAAATCGCATTTAAAAAATAACTGACATTTACTCTTTAGACTCTTACCGTACTGGACAACTGCAACAGTGGACACCTACGAATACAACAGCCCGCTCGTGACAATCAAACAAGGACTAGGAAAAATTACAAAAGGGACGTATAAAATTATCCACACTATCGACTTGGACGATTACGAAAAAATTACCAACGACGTTAGACTTACTATATACCACGAAATTAGTAAAACAAATATTTTATTTCCACAATTAAAACATCAACTTTCCGAGATAGATAGCTTATTAAGCCAACTGCGAACAAAAAACACAACCATCCAAAAGAGATCGATCAATTGGATAGGATCTGCTTGGAAATGGTTAGCAGGAAACCCCGATGCCACTGACTGGGACCGAATACTTTCCACAACACATGAACTGACTGAAAACAGTAACACACAATACACTACAAACCAATACCTTATCAAGACAAATAACAAAATATTAGATAGTTATAATACGATTGTGGATGAAATAAGTAAGAATAATAAGGAATTATTCGCACAAACATTATATAATAGGTTAAGTATAGTAAAAGACGAAATTGCAAAAATTATAATGGCAACCCAATTAGCAAAACAAGGAATCGTCCATTCTCAAATTCTAAATAAAGAAGATATCGCAAATATTCTTTCTCAAACTGAGACATTACCTTTTAAAAACGAACTGCAAGCACTCAAATATGCAGAACCTTCTATGATCATTAAAAACTCACTTCTTTTATATGTAATTTCACTACCAAAAACAGAAGATACCCTGTACAATAATATTATCATACGTTCAACTGTAAAACACCTTAAACGAGTATACTTAGAATTCACCAATCTTTTCATATCCCAAAACGATAAATATGGCATACTTGGAAATTGCATTGAAGTAGATGATACTACTATATGCAAGAGAAACCAACTTAAAAAATTAGACAAAACTCACTGCATTGCACAAATCCTTAGCGGTGAAAAAGCGCTTTGCGATTACCAATATGTAAACCAGGCTACAATTGAATTAATTAATGAGGGAACAATATTTCTTTCAAATTTTATTGGAAATATTACTTATAATAATACATCTTTTAAACTAAATGGTACTTTTATTATAAACTTCTTTAACGAAACTATAACTTTGAATAACGTTAGTTACACAAACTGGCAAACAAGTTCCTATCAGATCTTACCTGCAATACTTCAGAATAACCTAACAGAAAATGAAATTAAATTAGATTTAAACTATTTACATAAACTACATTTAAACAATGTAAATGAACTAGAACGAATAACATCAAAAAACATTATTTCAATTAGCTCAAGCTTCGCAGCAATTCTTGTTGCAGTAACACTATCATTAGCTTTGTATATCATACTTAAACCAAAAAACAGAAACTCATTCTTTATCCCACCAATAATAGATTATCCACAGCTTTCAGTAACCAATAATTCTTAATCAGCGAGACGCTGATGCTTAAGAAGGGGGGAGTTATCACAGCTAGAGTAGCTATCAAAATAGAACAACAACAAAGTTGTCGTTGCTTTCAAAATATATAAACAAGAACGATGAACTTTAATCAGAAATTCAATTCAGCAATATTCTGCAAATAAACAATATCATTTGTTGCTCAATAAAGTTCATTTCCAAAAATAACAACAACAACACATTCCGTCGGCACTAAACCAGAGCGGAAGCCGTGCCGCCGCAATGTAGGCTGTTTCTTGAGGTTTGCTATGATTATTGCTTAGGTTAGCATTATTGAATATATAGAAATAAGTACTAGTAAGTAAGAATTCGTACATATGTAAGTTTATAGTAAATAAGAGAAATATTGTATAAAAAGAAATGTAATCAATAAAGTAGTTGAGTTCAACTTTACCATTCTAAAGTAGTGCGTTATTATTGAAACGGCGAGAACCATTAACTTATATGCCTGTATAAATATGTATGTATGTACAAATGTGTGCATAATTTTCATATGCAAATTTTCATTTCCGTTGCAGCTCCGTCCGTACAAACGAGCCTTATGTAACACACTCTTGCAATATATGTACATATTTATGCATTTGTGTGCGTAATTGTGTTTTATGTGCTTTCTGCGCGCACACAATTAGCCACAATTAAAAATTTCGCAAAAACGCAGCAATTTTCAACAAATTGAATTTTCGCATAATGCAAATGAAAAAAGGGAAATTGAAAAATAGCCGAAAGCGCAACAGAAACTGTAGCTGCAATTTAATTCAAGCGTCAACACCAACAACAATTAGTTTGTAATTTTTCGATACACAATACTATAAAACCGTATGGTGTACGGTACGTGTGCTTGTGGTAGCGCAATAGCCGGCAGCATTTGCTGTCGCAGCAAGACAATGACCATGAAATAAAAATCGGACACTCTCAATGAAAAATGAATAAATTCGAGTAAATACTTGAAACAATACAAATAACAATTGTGTCATTCGCAATACACACATGCACATTGCACCCGAACACACACACACACACAAAATCATATGGATATGTATGTATGTGCGCGTGCATTTGACAAATATTACTTTGCTTTTGTGCATTTGATGTCTCATGTGCATGTTTTTGTTTTTGTTAAGTGAATATGACAAACGTGATTGCAACTGACTATTGGCGAATTAATGTGAAATTGCGACACCCGGCAAAAAATTAAAGCAGAAAGCAAACAAATAAAGCGAGTAGAACACGCCGCTCGACGGTCACTGCCGTCGCAAATTGCATGGGAAATGCATATTTATTGCTGGTTGCTTTATTCTTAAATTGTTTTAATTATTAAATGTAATTTCGTTTTCGCGCAATCGTTTGGCTTCACGCATTGCCTCGCACTGTGGGCAGATGTCTCATAAATAAATTGACCTCAAATTTTCGTTTAAATCATGATGTTCTTCATTAAAATTGGAATTAGTAATTAATATTAGAAATAAATATTAAAAGTTTCCTACACTAATTGTAAACGAATTCAGAATAATCTCGATCTTAGGATATCCCATGCTATTTAGTTGCCTAATTGCTCATGTTCATAACGATAAATTGTGGATCAAATATACCAAATGTGTTAGAGTGATGGTTAAGATGATTAACCAAAATTCTTTGACAAATTAGAGGACAAGATTGTCTTGATACCGTAAGACTTTAGTTAGTAGTTCGTTAAACTTCAATGAAGTTGGTTTAATTTCTTCACGGGAGCAGCTCATAGTAGATGATTCTCCGTCCATCCCACCAAACACATTCTGACGAACAATATTGGCTTAGCTAGCTTTTATTTTCGGTAATTAGCATTCTAAATAGAACATTAAAAATTTCAGTTTGCTGGTATTCATTTTTGGCGCGTGCTGAGTAAAGCAATCACAAAACTCTCTGTGAAGCGTAACCCGATCTCACATATGTACATATATGTATATCGAGAGATAAAAATTACTAAAAGCTTTTATTGGAAAAATTATGGATTTATGTTTATTAGATCTTATTTATATAACATATATAGACAAAAACACTAAAATTTGGTCAAAATGGGGTCTGTTTTTTTGTTATGGAGTTAATTTTATGTCATTTATGATTTGAACAAATTGTCGGCTAAATGTCCTCCACGGTTCCATTTTCATATCTCCTCTTGATTAAGGGTCGAATTTGGAATTTCCCATGCTCGCCACTTAAGTGTGTCTGAATGCTTCTTTGCTCATATAAATGTATTTATTATTTTTAAGATTAAATAAAGCTTTTGGTCCCACTGTGCGTAATTGGCATTCGAACAATTAAAATTCGGGGAAACACTATGGCTGCATAAACATAATGTCAGCGCATTTGTTGTTCAGATCACTATGTATGTACGTACATTTGTATGAATGTGCAACTAAATATGGGAACGTGTTCAGCCATTGCTTGCGCAAATGAAATGCAAAATAATACATTTTCAAATTAATTATTTAACAGTATAAATTAAAATTAATTTGGCTTGCTGGCTGAGTCGTTTGGTTTGTTAACTATTCACTTAGTTTTTCACGCTGCACTTGTTGTTGCTTTTTGCTGGCGTTTATTGAACGTGATACCTGTCATGCTGTGCTGCCGGCTATAATTTGCAATAATTCCACAATGAACTGCAATAAATGCGCATTTCCGTGCAAATTTACATAAACCGAATTGAAGCTCGAATGTCTGCACACGGTCAGATGTGCAAACAAATAAACATAAATGCATTTGCACATACTATATTCGCATGAAGCTGAGCTGGTTCTGCGAATATACGTATGTACATACATAAAACCAACATTTGTTCGAATTTATTTTAATATTCAAATGGATTGCTGATTGTTTACCACTAAATAGGTTTGGCTGAACAATATGCATACTTACATATTCGTACGCTGGTGTTGTTGGTGTGCGGTTCGACATTTAGCGCTTAATTAGCGTTCATGATTACGGCTAATTTATCGATTTTTCAGCAAACACAAAATATTTGCGATATTTGTGAATTGTATTTTTTATCTGCGGGCATTTGTATGTTTTTCAATTTTAATCATCGTGGTTAATTAATTGTTCGGATTACTCCAAATGTAACATGGAAATATTATATCACATAAATACTCATAACGGCTCTGCACACTTCGATCATTTTAATTTTGCAATTAAATTTCGATTGCAAACACCATACAAGTTGTTTACATATTTAAAATTATACTAACTTCAATTACCTAATTGTGAGTGTTTCATTGCTTTTGATTGAAAATTTCGATCTCTTCGTTCCAAAATATTATACCATGTCATGCCACAAAATAGTACTACTCATAAATTTTCTGATATATTAGCGGGGTTAGTACAGTTATATTGGAACAGGGGATTTTAACGATTTTTGAGTTATCAGAGGCTCCGTAAATTAATATTATTATTCAATAAAAAACAAGGTATAAGCAATAAAAAATTAACATCAGTATATCGATTATCTAGTACAAAGTGAAGGCAACCCGATTACCACATAGCTGTTCGAAATGGAACGCCCATGCCCTACTAATTAGGTTTGCAACTACTAACGGGTGATTTTTTTGAGGTTAGGATTTTCATGCATTAGTATTTGACAGATCACGTGGGATTTCAGACATGGTGTCAAAGAGAAAGATGCTCAGTATGCTTTGACATTTCATCATGAATAGACTTACTAACGAGCAACGCTTGCAAATCATTGAAATCATGGCCCTAGAAAAGTTGGCAGAAAATCCGCTTTTTTATCGACAAATTTTGTTCAGCGATGAGGCTCATTTCTGGTTGAATGGCTACGTAAATAAGCAAAATTGCCGCATTTGGGGTGAAGAGCAACCAGAAGCCGTTCAAGAACTGCCCATGCATCCCGAAAAATGCACTGTTTGGTGTGGTTTGTACGCTGGTGGAATCATTGGACCGTATTTTTTCAAAGATGCTGTTGGACGCAACGTTACGGTGAATGGCGATCGCTATCGTTCGATGCTAACAAACTTTTTGTTGCCAAAAATGGAAGTACTGAACTTGGTTGACATGTGGTTTCAACAAGATGGCGCTACATGCCACACAGCTCGCGATTCTCTGGCCATTTTGAGGGAAAACTTCGGAGAACAATTCATCTCAAGAAATGGACCCGTAAGTTGGCCACCAAGATCATGCGATTTAACGCCTTTAGACTATTTTTTGTGGGGCTACGTCAAGTCTAAAGTCTACAGAAATAAGCCAGCAACTATTCCAGCTTTGGAAGACAACATTTCCGAAGAAATTCGGGCTATTCCGGCCGAAATGCTCGAAAAAGTTGCCCAAAATTGGACTTTCCGAATGGACCACCTAAGACGCAGCCGCGGTCAACATTTAAATGAAATTATCTTCAAAAAGTAAATGTCATGAACCAAAATTCCAAATAAAGAACCGATGAGATTTTGCAAATTTTATGCGTTTTTTTTTAAAAAAAAGTTATCAAGCTCTTAAAAAATCACCCTTTAGAACAACGACAACTGTCTAAACCATAACTGCAGAAATATTGACTTTAAACACAAAGATGACACAGAGAATGTGATAACTTCCGGTTATTATTTATACCAAATAGAACTGGATATCTTATTAAAACTGTGTGTCGAATATTTATGTATTACCATTGCTAAAATATTAGTCCTTTTCTCAATATCTGAACTTCATACAATCATCGTTGGCTGATGTTTAAGTTAAATTAACTTTATTTAATTTAAGTCTTTAATTTTCATGTTTCTTAAAAGGAGATTAGGATAGATTTAGTTAGATTAAAAATATTTATTATATAATTTCAAAGCATTCCAATCACATTATTATTGCATTTTTTTTTTACTTTCGAAGTGACATTGTAAACATATGCCACGAACAGAATGAATATATCAATTTAACTACATTTTGTAGTGCTTTACAATAGTTGCCTTTCGATGCCATAAATGCTTTGATAATCACCTGCGGCTATTTTAATTAATGATTAAAATATGACATGAAATAAACAAATGAAAGGTGACAATAAAAGCTTACATTTTGTTTGCTAAAATGGAATCAATGGAACAATGTGCGGCACTTAATTAGCTGCTATTGTAATTAATGCATTGAACATTGTAAATGAATAGCATTATTTAGTGTAGATTAAACTGCTAAGCACATTTACATACCTTGGCTTCAAGCTAACGGCAGACAACGTTATGATCGTTACAATCGATGACAGGATACAAGCAGCAATTATATCGTTTGCATCTCTTATAAAACTCTTTAAGTCCAAACTAATCTATAGACCTTGAAAATTAGTCTTGTATAAAACCGTAGTGCGACCTGTCTTGTGCTATGGAGCTGAAACATGGACAATGAGCGAAAAATACAAAGCAAAATTGATGACCTTTGAAAGAAAAATTCTCCGAAAATTTTTCGGCGCAGTCAGAATCGGATAAGATAAGATAAGATTGAATAGCGAACTGACCAGCTAATTCAAGGCGAAAACGTGGTGCGATTTATCAAAACGAAACGAATAAAATGGCTAGAACATATTACAAGAATGGATGTGTCAAGAGCCCAAAAGAAGCTATTGAACGCGAAAGCATACATTGGCCTTGTTCTGCTCTGGAAGACCAAGAACAAAATGGAAAGATGAATTAAACGAAGACATGAAGAAGCTCAGATTGGAAAACTGGAGAGAGACCGCAAAAGACATAGTAGCTTGGAGGCGTATTGTGCAGATATAATAAGCATTCTAGATCTAAATGCGATACTTAATTAAGGGCCAAGAAACTCTTAAGTTAAGGGGCATCCGCTTCCGCTCAATGAACCAAAAATTACTTCGATAAAGTTTGATCGTAGTCAAAAGTAATTAACGTACTCGCGAGTTAACAACAATTTCATAGTCAATGTTAAATGACGAGAGTAGATTAGTACATATACTAACTAGGTAGGGGTCTTGTGGATGTCGATCGACTAAAATCCCCTCATACTACCCTGTCCTCATTGAACCACTTAGTGGTCTTAATGAAATTAATTAATTCAAAAAGTTTAAACTGTGCAACTTCCTATATGCAGCTTTGCATCCGCATAGAAGATGTTATACAATTTCTTCTCTTATATCGTTCTAATTTATTTTTCTTCTATTGATAACATAGTGCTTTTTATTAATGGCGGCGTGACATTCTGAATCCGCATGATTAAGTCCACCGCCCATGAAACTAACTAACATACGTGAAATCTAAATTTATTTCGGTTTGTAATCGGATAATTATTTTCATTCCTGATTGCTCGACACTAATACGCGAAAAAATGGTTTATTGCGCAGATTGAAGTATTTCTCCTTAAAACAAGTCATGAAGAGCTACGGGTGGTGTAACCGAACTTTTTATAATCTCGCAACTTATTTATATAATATTAATATTTTGCTACGATATACTTATGTATCATATATAAACCTATATAAAAGATGTAAAGCCCACCGGAAGTTTAAAAATCATTATAAATATTTGGTATATGTGAGCTAGAGGGAGTAATTACTCGATTTTAGTAATTTTTGAGACAGTGGCAAATTATGAGAAAAATAATATTTTCTCTGAATTCCTATAAAATATCTAAGAGATTTATCAATACTTTCCCTAAAAATTATCCAAAGGCACTGAGTCGCTTATCTTCGGTATCGGGGGCTTGAAAAGTTATAGTCCGATTTCGAGAATTTTTAAGTGAGGGAATTCCGACCTCCGCCGCCTCATAAAATTTGTGATAGGCTCCAAGCGCTAAGTAAGGATTTTCTTTGTGATCCATACTCCGGAGTCTTTTGGTATCACAATGGATCGAAACCTTTAGCTGTCCAAGTGTAATTCATCGCGACACCAGTCGTGAGGGCCAGTCTTGAATCTAACCTAACCTATATTGACGTCACACCTCCAATTTAGTTTTGTCCAAAGTTTTATTCTGATATTTTCAGAGTTTCTTGATTTATATACAGCAAAGTGAACGAAACAGATGGAATTCAAAACGCGCGCGAATTCAACGGACATGATAGTATTCTGTTTTCAGATGAAAAATAATCTGAAAAACTGCTGAAGACATTTTTAATAAGCAAAACGACAAAGACGAAAAAAAGTTTATTCCATGGATTCAACGATTCAACTATGATTTTGGTGGGGAGTCTCCTGTAAAGGCGTTACACCTCTTCACTTCTGTGAAGAAGGGGCAAAAACTGGGGTAAAAGTGTAACAGCAAAATGTTTTAGATGGCGTGGTCAAGCAGTTAAGAAATACGCTATTCAATTGCGATCATTGGAACTTCAAACAAAGTTTCTGTTCCAGCACACAAGGCAAAAACTACACAGCAGTGGCTTACAATATATTCTTAGTTTCATAGCTGCAGAGAATTGGTCGTTTGGAATCCAGATTTGAATCCATTGGACCAAAATTTGTGGTCAGAGTTGGAGAACATGGTCAGTCGAATATCCCAAAGAAATTTAGAGAGTCTAAAAAAATCTTTGGTTGGAGCAGCGACGTCTATACCACGAAACCATGAACATGTACTTGCCGCTATTGATCACTGGCTGAATAGTTCGAGGACTTGTGTGAAAGTAAATGGTAACCATTTCAAATAACTATTTATATATCGTTCATTAAATATATGGATTATCAGATAAAATTAATTTAATTAATAAATATGTTACAGTTTTATTTTTATAATAGCATGAACTTGTAACAGAACTTATAGCATGCATCCCGTCTCCAACAGATCAAGTGCTAATTGATTATCTTATTAAAATTAGTAACAATCCTTCCATTTCAATCTCATTACTAAATTCCGCACGAATAAAAAAAATTTAGAAACATGTATGATATATGGTAACAAGTAAATTGACACTTTATCTCGCGCACGTTCGCAATAATTTGCATTTAAGTGAAAATCAATTAAATTCAAAACCGCACGCATGCAACACTTGCAGCGGCCTCTGCATGCCCCTCATCTCATGCCACAAATATGGTGGCAAACGAATGCGTGCGTTTTTCGCCGTTCGCATTTGTCGTTGCGTCGTTCATTTAGTCGGACCGGCTGCCTGGCAAGTGGATCGAGAAATGCGAAAACTCAATAAATAAATATGTTTTACCATTAAAATTCAATTAACAACATTTTGACGGCAAAATGGGAGCGTGTTCGCATCGCCACCGCCATCGCTTGCTCTAATTTACCTACAGACATATTAACGATTGTTGTTGATACCAAGCTATAGCTCCCATATGTGTGCAAATATACATATTATATTATTATTAGGGGTATGAGTAACATTTGAAATATAATCATAAATAGTTTAGTGTTCTGTTTTACTGGCTTACTTTTAATTTTCACTAAATCTCGACTTTGACTTCGAAAAAGGATAAAAAGTGAACAGTCGCATGCTCTTGAACAAACAATACAAAAACGAAAAAGATCTAATTTTAAGTTTAATAAGAGTTTTAAAATATATTAAACAAGTAAGGAAGGGCTAAGTTCGGGTGTAACCGAACATTTTATACTCTCGCAATTTATTTATTTAACTTTATTTATATTATAGAATACACAATTTGACCCACATATTCGTCATATATATTGTATAAAGTCCATTGAAAGTTGGAAAGCCTAATATTAGGTTAGAAGTACCGAGGTCCTCATGTTCGATATATGGGGTCTTGAAAACCTATGGTTCGATTTCGGCGATTTTTAGAATGGGGCTGCCACACTATTAACATAGTATTTGTGCAAAGTTCTCCTCCGATATCTTCACTAGTACTTACTTTATATATTGTAAAGTAAACGATTCAGATCGTCTTCAAAGTTCTGGTATATAGGAAGTAGGCGTGGTTGTGAAGCGATTTGGCCTATTTTCACAACATATCATTGGGATGTAAGGAAACTATTACAAACCAAGTTTCATTGAAATCGGTCGAGTAGTTCCTGAAATATGGTTTTTGACACATAAGTGGGCGACGCCACGCCCATTTTCCATTTTGTAAAAAATTCTGAGTGCAGCTTTCATCTGCCATTTCTTATGTGAAATTTAGTGTTTCTGACGTTTTTCGTTAGTGAGTTAACCCACTTTGAGTAATTTTCAACCTAACTTTTGTATGGGAGGTGGGCGTGGTTATGATCCGATTTCTTTCATTTTTGGACTGTATTAGGAAGTGGAAAAACGACTGCAGAAAGTTTGGTTTATATAGCTCTATTGGTTTGCGAGATATCTACAAAAAACTTAGTAGGGGGCGGGGCCACGCCCACTTCCCCAAAAAAATTACATCCAAATATGCCCCTTCATAGTGCGATCCTTCATACCAAATTTTATTTCCATAGCTTTATTTATGGCTTAGTTATGGCACTTTATGTGTTTTCGGTTTTCGCCATTTTGTGGGCGTGGCAGTGGTCCGATTTTGCTCATTTTCGAAAGCAACCTTCCTATGGTGCTAAGAAATAAGTGTGCCAAGTTTCATCAAGATATCTTAATTTTTACTCAAGTTACAGCTTGCACAGACGGACGGACGGACGGACAGACAGACATTCGGATTTGAACTCCACTCTTCACCCTGATCACTTTGGTATATATAACCCTATATCTAACTCGTTTAGTTTTGGGTGTTACAAACAACCGTTATGTGAACAAAACTATAATACTCTCTTTAGCAACATTTGTTGCGAGAGTATAAAAAGAGCAAAAAATGACGTAATTTATTTATTGGATATTATTAAGATACCACGCAATTCCTCCCGTGTATTCGGCATGAAGTCCACTAGAATAATGAAAATCATACATATAATGTAAGGGGGCTGGGGTAATCCCTGGACATGTTTAACTATTTTTGCAACCAAGGTACATAATGTTCACGATTGTACGTTCACTTAATTTTCTATGACATCTCACATGTTAACCGATATATCTATATGTACGGTATAAAGTCCAATGGAAATTTGAAAAGTTGTATTTCAGTTATATGAAAGCTATGGAAGTATTGACCCGATATACAGATATACAATATTATAAGCCACAATCACTAAGGTCCTATGTTTGGTACTTGGGGCATTGAAATCTTATGGTCCGATTGCCTCGATATTTAAAATGCGATGCCAAATTCAGCATTTGTGCAAGTTTTGTTCCGAAATTTTTACTGATGTTTAATTAATGTATTGTAAATTGAACGTATCAGAAAGTGTTACATGGACAGTAGGCGTGGTTGTGAACCAATTTTGCACATTTTCAAACTGTGGCAATGGATGCAAAGAAACTTACATGAAGTTTTCGTAAGTATTTCGTTTGTCAAGAAGTTACTCAGTTAATGCACCTTTAGTAGTTATGGGCGTGGTTAGAATCCGATTTCATTTAATGCTACGTAATGTAAAGTACCTGAAAGAAATTACTCCAAAAAGGTTGGTTGATATGGCTTTAGTACTTTTGAGAGATATGAGATATGAATACATGGGGACGGGGCCACTCCAATTTTCCCAAAAAATGCCATCCAAATATGCCATTCTATAGTGTGATCCTCTATTTCATCTTCTACTTTCATAACTTTATTCATGGCTGATTTATAGCCTTTTATAGGTTATCTACACAACAGAAATTATCCCAGCCCCCATGTACTACATATAATGATTTTCATTATTCTAGTGGACCTTAAGCCGAATACACGGGACAAATTGCATGCTATCTTAATAAAATTTAAATAAATGAGTTGAAATATATAGTATGACATAGTTCATTTAAATATTATTATAAAAAGCTGTTGGTAATGCCCCACGAAGAAATATATAGGATATCATTGTCGCAAAGCAATATTCAGGTCCCACCAGTCAATGTTTGGCAATCCCATTAGGCAGCTCGGCTTGTGCAATGCATTTTCAAACGAATTAATTAATTAGCTCAATCAATACACGAGACATATGCAATTTGCGCAAATATCGAATTTGGCGTGCGCCGCAACCGCCCCACCGTGTCGTCCTGCCACCCCACACACGTCGTCCCTCCTTGGCTGCGTTGACCTTTGCGTGCGGCGTGCTGCATTGGCATTCGCTTTGATAGCCATTTAAGCGACCAAATTACGCGACTTGCGTGCCCATTTGCGTTGAATAATTACATGTGTAAATACGTACAAGTCCGTCCGTCTGTATCAGTATGTGCGCACGTGTGTGTTTTTGTGTTGACGCTATAAATTTGGTCGCTGCCGCATTCGCCACAGTTATATTTTATTTCATGCACCATATGAGTCAAAATGTTCGCTAAATTTATTACACTTTCTGTACAATTTTAATGAGCTTGCAATATTATTTCGGGTGCATTTTTGTGGCTCGAGGACGAGCTGCCGTTGGTTATGTGTGTCGTGTTTGTTATGCATAATGTTGCATAAGTGCTGCTGTTGCACCGCTTATTGACTCATTTGTCGAGGGGCACACATAAGTAGATATGCATATGTTGCAGCTTGTACATATCGGGCGTCTTGACTGGTGTTAGTCCGTTCTTCTGCTTTCTGATTTATGGTCTGTTTAATACTAATGAGAAAACACAACAAGTGTAGATTTTTAAAAACTTAAATTTGTTAAACTCGTTCAATAATCATGAAATGACCATGACTCAAGATAAATTAAGAACCAACTCTCAAGTCCGAAATCATGCTAGGCACTACTTTCTAAAGGGTGATTTTTTAAGAGCTTGATAACTTTTTTTTAAAAAAAAAACGCATAAAATTTGCAAAATCTCATCGGTTCTTTATTTGAAACGTTAGATTGATTCATGACATTTACTTTTTGAAGATAATTTCATTTAAATGTTGACCGCGGCTGCGTCTTAGGTGGTCCATTCGGAAAGTCCAATTTTGGGCAACTTTTTCGAGCATTTCGGCCGGAATAGCCCGAATTTCTTCGGAAATGTTGTCTTCCAAAGCTGGAATAGTTGCTGGCTTATTTCTGTAGACTTTAGACTTGACGTAGCCCCACAAAAAATAGTCTAAAGGCGTTAAATCGCATGATCTTGGTGGCCAACTTACGGGTCCATTTCTTGAGATGAATTGTTCTCCGAAGTTTTCCCTCAAAATGGCCATAGAATCGCGAGCTGTGTGGCATGTAGCGCCATCTTGTTGAAACCACATGTCAACCAAGTTCAGTTCTTCCATTTTTGGCAACAAAAAGTTTGTTAGCATCGAACGATAGCGATCGCCATTCACCGTAACGTTGCATCCAACAGCATCTTTGAAAAAATACGGTCCAATGATTCCACCAGCGTACAAACCACACCAAACAGTGCATTTTTCGGGATGCATGGGCAGTTCTTGAACGGCTTCTGGTTGCTCTTCACCCCAAATGCGGCAATTTTGCTTATTTACGTAGCCATTCAACCAGAAATGAGCCTCATCGCTGAACAAAATTTGTCGATAAAAATGCGGATTTTCTGCCAACTTTTCTAGGGCCCATTCACTGAAAATTCGACGTTGTGGCAGATCGTTCGGCTTCAGTTCTTGCACGAGCTGTATTTTATACGGTTTTACACCAAGATCTTTGCGTAAAATCTTCCATGTGGTCGAATAACACAAACCCAATTGCTGCGAACGGCGACGAATCGACATTTCACGGTCTTCAGACACACTCTCAGAAACAGACGCAATATTCTCTTCTGTACGCACTGTACGCATTCGTGTGGTTGGTTTAATGTCCAATAAAGTAAACTGAGTGCGAAACTTGGTCACAATCGCATTAATTGTTTGCTCACTTGGTCGATTATGTAGACCATAAATCGGACGTAAAGCGCGAAACACATTTCGAACCGAACACTGATTTTGGTAATAAAATTCAATGATTTGCAAGCGTTGCTCGTTAGTAAGTCTATTCATGATGAAATGTCAAAGCATACTGAGCATCTTTCTCTTTGACACCATGTCTGAAATCCCACGTGATCTGTCAAATACTAATGCATGAAAATCCTAACCTCAAAAAAATCACCCGTTATTTAGATAAAGGGTGATTTTTTAAGAGCTTGATAACTTTAAAAAAAAAAAAACGCATAAAATTTGCAAAATCTCATCGGTTCTTTATTTGAAACGTTAGATTGGTTCATGACATTTACTTTTTGAAGATAATTTCATTTAAATGTTGACCGCGGCTGCGTCTTAGGTGGTCCATTCGGAAAGTCCAATTTTGGGCAACTTTTTCGAGCATTTCGGCCGGAATAGCCCGAATTTCTTCGGAAATGTTGTCTTCCAAAGCTGGAATAGTTGCTGGCTTATTTCTGTAGACTTTAGACTTGAAGTAGCCCCACAAAAAATAGTCTAAAGGCGTTAAATCGCATGATCTTGGTGGCCAACTTACGGGTCCATTTCTTGAGATGAATTGTTCTCCGAAGTTTTCCCTCAAAATGGCCATAGAATCGCGAGCTGTGTGGCATGTAGCGCCATCTTGTTGAAACCACATGTCAACCAAGTTCAGTTCTTCCATTTTTGGCAACAAAAAGTTTGTTAGCATCGAACGATAGCGATCGCCATTCCCCGTAACGTTGCATCCAACAGCATCTTTGAAAAAATACGGTCCAATGATTCCACCAGCGTACAAACCACACCAAACAGTGCATTTTTCGGGATCCATGGGCAGTTCTTGAACGGCTTCTGGTTGCTCTTCACCCCAAATGCGGCAATTTTGCTTATTTACGTAGCCATTCAACCAGAAATGAGCCTCATCGCTGAACAAAATTTGTCGATAAAAATGCGGATTTTCTGCCAACTTTTCTAGGGCCCATTCACTGAAAATTCGACGTTGTGGCAGATCGTTCGGCTTCAGTTCTTGCACGAGCTGTATTTTATACGGTTTTACACCAAGATCTTTGCGTAAAATCTTCCATGTGGTCGAATAACACAAACCCAATTGCTGCGAACGGCGACGAATCGACATTTCACGGTCTTCAGACACACTCTCAGAAACAGACGCAATATTCTCTTCTGTACGCACTGTACGCATTCGTGTGGTTGGTTTAATGTCCAATAAAGTAAACTGAGTGCGAAACTTGGTCACAATCGCATTAATTGTTTGCTCACTTGGTCGATTATGTAGACCATAAATCGGACGTAAAGCGCGAAACACATTTCGAACCGAACACTGATTTTGGTAATAAAATTCAATGATTTGCAAGCGTTGCTCGTTAGTAAGTCTATTCATGATGAAATGTCAAAGCATACTGAGCATCTTTCTCTTTGACACCATGTCTGAAATCCCACGTGATCTGTCAAATACTAATGCATGAAAATCCTAACCTCAAAAAAATCACCCGTTATTTAGATAAAGGGTGATTTTTTAAGAGCTTGATAACTTTTAAAAAAAAAAAAAACGCATAAAATTTGCAAAATCTCATCGGTTCTTTATTTGAAACGTTAGATTGGTTCATGACATTTACTTTTTGAAGATAATTTCATTTAAATGTTGACCGCGGCTGCGTCTTAGGTGGTCCATTCGGAAAGTCCAATTTTGGGCAACTTTTTCGAGCATTTCGGCCGGAATAGCCCGAATTTCTTCGGAAATGTTGTCTTCCAAAGCTGGAATAGTTGCTGGCTTATTTCTGTAGACTTTAGACTTGAAGTAGCCCCACAAAAAATAGTCTAAAGGCGTTAAATCGCATGATCTTGGTGGCCAACTTACGGGTCCATTTCTTGAGATGAATTGTTCTCCGAAGTTTTCCCTCAAAATGGCCATAGAATCGCGAGCTGTGTGGCATGTAGCGCCATCTTGTTGAAACCACATGTCAACCAAGTTCAGTTCTTCCATTTTTGGCAACAAAAAGTTTGTTAGCATCGAACGATAGCGATCGCCATTCACCGTAACGTTGCGTCCAACAGCATCTTTGAAAAAATACGGTCCAATGATTCCACCAGCGTACAAACCACACCAAACAGTGCATTTTTCGGGATGCATGGGCAGTTCTTGAACGGCTTCTGGTTGCTCTTCACCCCAAATGCGGCAATTTTGCTTATTTACGTAACCATTCAACCAGAAATGAGCCTCATCGCTGAACAAAATTTGTCGATAAAAACATTTCGTACCGAACACTGATTTTGGTAATAAAATTCAATGATTTGCAAGCGTTGCTCGTTAGTAAGTCTATTCATGATGAAATGTCAAAGCATACTGAGCATCTTTCTCTTTGACACCATGTCTGAAATCCCACGTGATCTGTCAAATACTAATGCATGAAAATCCTAACCTCAAAAAAATCACCCGTTATAATAACATTCTTCACATTTAAGAATTTGTTACGTTTCACATGTATTGTAGATATTGAAGTATTTGATATCGAGCGGCAAACAACTGTAAGACTGTTTGAAGTGATTTGGGAAAAAAAATTCGCTCAGAACGACTAGCATAGGATGGGGTTCAATTATTCACATTTTGTTCTGAAGGAACAATTTAATCATACAAGTTCATACGGCGGGTAACACGGAAAACATGGTGATTAAAAACTTCAGAAAACCACTATCAGATGCCTAAGCAATCTATCTTACAAGTGGGAGCCACAGATTTTATTGAAAGCGATTTGACAGTTTCAGAAATTATCGAAACAATTAGTTCAAAAATGTTTTATTACTTCAATAATTCTATTACGCATTTTCTGAGATGACGTATAATAAATATAAAATATTTTTATGAATCTTATTTTTGGTATTAGACATTTTGTTAGTGTTTTTATTTTAATTGTAGATACAGACTCTATAAAATTAAATAATTTCTTTAACCCTCTCATGTCCGAATTAAAATGGGCGGAGCTACAATTTTTTTAGTACAGATATATATTGGCCTTAACTAAAATATGAAGTGATACAGATTTCAAAGTCCTTTGTATCCTGGTTCATTACTTACAAGATGTTGCCTACAGGCAACAAATAAATTATTATATATGAACTAAACACTTTTCTCATGACTGATTTTTCTTTAAATAACTTACTTATTATTTATATATTTATTTATTTATATAGTTCACTTGGTTTTAAAATAAAACAAGTAAATAAAACGGAGAACGCCTACTGAATGAATACGTACACAGCTAATAACAGAAAAACTAACTGTAAGTTTGCACAACATATAAGTCTACATAATTGAAAAAAACCGCTGGTCAATAAAATTGAAATAACGAGAATTAGAAGCTAGTAACATAGGTAACATTGGGCTCGAAAGGGTTAAGTAATTTATTTAGTTTTTGGAAAATACAAATTTTAGCACCCAATTCTAATAAAACATATTCTTACATCGGGCACCAGTTTAATACAGAACTTGCTGTCAACTGCTTCTGCTAATACTCGTAAGAACAACTCAATTTACGAATTATGAAAGAGCAGGAAATGCGAAAGTAGTTGATTTCAGCATATTAAAAAAAGTGTAATTGAAGAAAATTGTTAATCAGGGATTATGAAAACTTGCAGTAAACTCCACTCAGAATAACAAAATTTAACAGACGCAAATCTGATTTCTATTTGACTAGATTGAAATGTCGATTTGTCCATTGGTATAAAATATGGGCCATGGACGTGCTACCTTCCTATAACATAGCAATAAGTCGACCAATTACAAATTTAGTGTGCAATATTCTTTTGATAAACATAAAAAGGTTATAGTTTGAAAATGGATAAAATCGGTCCACAGCTACTTCCAATGTAACACAATTTTAAATCTAAGCATATTTGAAATAGGACCACAACTTTTTAAGGTCCCAGATAGCGAATATAATGAGCTCAGTATTGACGAATGGATTTTTACTGAAAATATCGATAAATTTCTGAGACATCTTAATAAAATTCCGATAGTTGTCATCGTACCCGCTTCAGCGCCATACGTCAGAACGGGAATAATAAGCGACTTGTTGAGTTTGATTTTGGTTCGTCGAGAGAGGACTTTACTTTTCAATTGCCTACTCAGTCCAAAGTAGCATTTGTTGGCAAGAGTGATTCTGCGTTGACAATGCAGACATCGTGAGTGTCGATTCTTCTCTCTCGGGACTTTCCCAGGATTTGTCGCATGGTGCAATCAGTTCGTTGACGGTGAGATTTAATCCATTGCACTTCTTGGATGGCGGTGATGTCAGCCCTTAGTTGTATGAGGACATCAACCAGCTGGGCAGAGGTACCTTCCTAATTAAGGTTTCGGACATTCCAGGTGCATGCCCTCAAATCGTGATCCTTAAAACGTTTGAAGGGGTCGTCATCACAAGTCGGGTTTCTCTTCCGAGGCTCTGTTTGATCTTTCTTTGATTTCATTGGCAGAACCGGGCTTCGCCTTCTCACATTAGCTCGCCTTCAAACGGATGTCTGTTGGCTACCCAGAGGATACTTGGTCTAAAACCGGAAGCCGTGAGCTGCTTGAGTCATATGCAAAAGAATCTTTCCTGACCGCTCCCAAGTGAATGGCAATTAGAAACTTTCCTCACTTGCGTGAACTTCTACATATGACCCCATACCCTTATCGCATATAAGTTGAGTATATATCGCATATAAATATATATAAAGCAAAAATATTTGTTGATTGTTTCGCAACTGCGACTTGTTTCTATTTCATTGTCAATAACTGTATGGATATCAATTTACGTTAATTAAAATAGATTTTTAATAGCTTAAGTAATTCAATACTGGCAATATAAGCCATTGTGTAAAACATACACTCACTGTTAAAATTAACAAAAACACAAAAACATTGAACAATTAAATTAATTAAAATTGCATAATATGGCATAATATCGCAAAATAATAATAAGCTGTGCAAATTTTATTGCAATGTACTTTTTCAATTTTTCCGCAAGCCAAGCAATTCGCACGCTATAAAATTTCAATTATTACAATGTTAAATATTCAAATGTTTACATACGAGTATTAACCTGCAAAATGCATCCATTAGCACACATAAATAAATACGTGTGTCTACATTGTATACATATTAAACATTCCTGCATTTATTTGTGATTGCATTTGCAAAGTTAGTTTATTCGACGTAAATTTTGTATTAAGGCAATTGAAATATTTTTTCACGCGCTCGCTTTTGCCAGATTAAATCCGCCATGAAATATTGTGTTATTTAAGAAAATATTTAACAAAAATACCTCTAGATGTTCGAAAATATTTGTGTGAGCGCATATTTATACATTTGATGGCATTCAAAATATAATCAGATGACTGCTTCGAATATTTAGTTTGTGTTTATGCAAAGTGGGATTTACTTAATTGTTCTCGACCAAAACGGATAGGTAACAGAATATAAGGACTGCTGCGATGAAATGTTTAGTAAAATATTACACGGCAATTTCAACATTTCCCGAAACATTTGTCTACTTAATAAATTTCACAAAGAAAACCCATTGTTCTGTGAATTAATATGCACAACAAAAGTAAGGTATGCTCCAAGTAACCCAGTATAAATTTAGAAAGGGGTCGCAGAAATGAACAACTTATTTTTCAGATTATGTCAATTATGTTATGAATCCTTAAAAGCTTTCCAACACTCTACAGGATATTCGACCAAACTATTTTTTTCCAGGAAATTGAGATTGATTCTTCGTTTTCCGATGTTAGCCTCCAAAATCGAAATATTTGCCATCGATTTTCGAAAATATATGTATATATAATATACTATTATTACTAATTACAAGATGCAGTTCCTAAAAGAATCATAAATATGGATATAAACTACGTTTTCCTATTATTTCAATGGTGTACAGCATTTTTCGATCAATCTTATATGGCAGATGATAAAAAGGAGTGTATATTTCGAAAATCATTGACCAATTTGGTCCAATACACCATTAAAAAGTCGATTTTGCCGTATAGCGTAGTAATATACATCCTTTTATAACCATTGTATAGATTACTATTTTAAACATTAGATTAGAGTTATAATTATCAAAAAAATTTATAAAAAAATATATGTCTTACGAATTTGGTATTTTTTTATTTAGCACTTAAGTTTTTCGTTCCAACTGAATTTATTTAAAAACACCTTATCTATAATTTGTTTCAGGTTTTTAAAAATATGCTTTTCTATTTTACAGAACAATATGGTCCACTTTATTATTTTATTGTGAAGTGATATAAGAATCAAATACACACTCTCTCTATTTTAGACTGGGTTATTATTAGGAATAAGCGTATGTACACATATACAAACGTATGTATGTAAGTGAGCACGAGTCACTTTCCTAGCGATATGCGATGTTCATCCTCAGTGACGAGTAATTTTAGAAACATGCTTATGTCGTAAATCGGTTCCAAGACTTTGATGGTATTAGATCCGGATTAATTGCATTTAAAATATTACCCTGCAATTTGCTGCTTAGAAAAGAGATGAAGAGATAATTTCGTTTTGGCGATCTGCGCGAAACAGATGTTTCGTCATTTAAAGTGTTTTATTAAAGAAAATATATGTATTTGTGGATAAGAGTGAATATTATATTATTTAAGTTCATAAGTAAAAAACTTTGTGATATTTTTACCGCAAATTATCGAAATATTAATACAGTTGAACTTCCCTAACTCGAATCACCACAATCCCCAAAAAACTTCTAGTTGAAGTTATATAAGTTTTCATTAAAACATACATTGTTTCAAATAAGTAAGGAAGGGCTAAGTTCGGGTGTAACCGAACATTTTATACTCTCGCAATTTATTTATTTAACTTTATTTATATTATATAATACACAATTTGACCCACATATTCGTCATATGTATTGTATAAAGTCCATTGAAAGTTGGAAACCATAATATTAGGTTAGAAGCACCGAGGTCCTCGTGTTTGATATATGGGGAATGTGCACCGATATCTTCACTAGTGCTTACTTTATATATTGTAAAGTAAACGATTCAGATCGTCTTCAAAGTTCTGGTATATAGGAAGTAGGCGTGGTTGTGAAGCGATTTGGCCTATTTTCACAACATATCATTGGGATGTAAGGAAACTATTACAAACCAAGTTTCATTGAAATCGGTCGAGTAGTTCCTGAGATATGGTTTTTGACCAATAAGTGGGAGACGCCACGCCCATTTTCCATTTTGTAAAAAAAAATACCATATCTTATGTGAAATTTAGTGTTTCTGACGTTTTTCGTTAGTGAGTTAACCCACTTTTAGTAATTTTCAACCTAACCTTTGTATGGGAGGTGGGCGTGGTTATTATCCGATATCTTTCATTTTTGGACTGTATTAAGAAATGCCTAAAAAACGACTGCAGAAAGTTTGGTTTATATAGCTCTATTGATTTGCTAGATATGTACAAAAAACCAATTTGGGGGAGGGTCACGCCCACTTCCCCAAAAAAATTACATCCAAATATGCCCCTTCATAGTGCGATCCTTCATACCAAATTTTATTTCCATAGCTTAATTTTTGGCTCAGTTATGGCACTTTATGTGTTTTCGGTTTTCGCCATTTTGTGGGCGTGGCAGTGGTCCGATTTTGCTCATTTTCGAAAGCAACCTCCCTATGGTGCCAAGAAATAAGTGTGCCAAGTTTCATCAAGATATCTTAATTTTTACTCAAGTTACAGCTTGCACAGACGGACGGACGGACGGACGGACAGGCAGACAGACATTCGGATTTGAACTCCACTCTTCACCCTGATCACTTTGGTATATATAACCCTATATCTAACTCGTTTAGTTTTGGGTGTTACAAACAACCGTTATGTGAACAAAACTATAATACTCTCTTTAGCAACTTCTGTTGCGAGAATATAAAAAAAAAATTTCTGAAAAATTTACATATCGCTCATTTACTTGAATAGTGGCACAACTCAAAAAACACGATTTTTTAGTTGAGTATGCAGAAATGGTTGCAATTTCATCGTCCATATTGTATAAAAATTTCATTCCGATGCGCAGAAAAATAAGCGGTGAAATAAGAATGTGCCGTTATTAAACTTGTTATGTTGCAATATTTTTTAACCACAATAACGACACTTCTCAGTTGTGCCAGAATTAGTTATACTTTTTTTACGAAACAACGACATATTTTGTGATACAACACATATTGTCATAGGGTGAAGTTGGTTTTCTTTTGAGAAAGAACGATATATTTTGTGTTGGAACGATATTGGTGAAAATTAATTAAATTTTTATATTGCTTTTTTTTCAGCAAAAACGTCACATTTGACTTATGACGGCGAAATTGATTTATATTTTTCACAAATAACGACATAATTCAAAATGGGTCACATTTATCTTCTTCTTCTTGACTGGCGTAGACAACGCTTACGCGGTTATAGCCGAGTCCAAAACAGCGCGCCACGTATCCCTCCTTCTGGCAGTTTGGCGCCAATTGGTTATACCAAGCGAAACCAGGTCCCTCTCCACCTGGTCCTTCCATCGGAGTGGAGGTCTCCCTCTTCCTCTGCTTCCACCAGCGGGTACTGCATCGAATACTTTCAGAGCTGGAGCACTTTCATCCATTCGAACAACATGACCTAGCCAGCGTAGCCGCTGTTTTTTTATTCGCTGGACTATGTCTATGTCGTCGAATAACACATACAGCTCATCGTTCCATCGTCTGCGGTATTCGCCGTTGCCAATTCTTCAGGGACCAGAAATCTTCCGCAAAACCTTTCTCTCGAAAACTCCTAGTGCCGTCTCATCGGATGTTGACATCGTCCACGCTTCTGCACCGTAAAGTAGGACGGGAATGATGAGAGACTTGTAGAGTTTGGTTTTTGTTCGTCGAGAGAGGACTTTACTTTTCAATTGCCTACTTAGTCCATAGTAGCACCTGTTGGCAAGAGTGATTCTGCGTTGGATTTCCAGGCTGACATTGTTATTGCTGTTAATGCTGGTTTCCAGGTAGACGAAATTATCTACAACTTCAAAGTTATGACTGTCAACAGTGACGTGGGAGCCAAGACGCGAATACGCTGACTGTTTGTTTGATGACAGGAGATATTTCGTCTTGTCCTCGTTCACCACCAGACCCATACGCTTCGCCTCCTTATCCAGTCTGGAAAAAGCAGAACTAACGGCGCGGGTGTTTTTTCCAATGATATCGATATCATCGGCGTACGCCAGTAGCTGTACACTCTTGTAGAAGATTGTACCTTCTCGGTTTAGCTCTGCAGCTCTTATAATTTTTTCCAGCATCAAGTTAAAGAAGTCGCACGATAGTGAGTCACCTTGTCTGAAACCTCGTCTGGTATCGAACGGCTCGGAGAGGTCCTTCCCGATCCTGACGGAGCTTTTGGTGTTGCTCAACGTCAGCTTACACAGCCGTATTAGTTTTGCGGGGATACCAAATTCAGACATCGCGGCATAAAGGCAACCCCTTTTCGTGCTGTCGCAATTTTCAGCTTTAAAGTCGACAATGAGATGGTGTGTGTCGATCCTATTTTCACGGGTCTTCTCCAAAATTTGGCGCATGGTGAATATCGGGTCTGTTGTTGATTTTCCAGGTCTAAAGCCACACTGATAAGGTCCAATCAGTTTGTTGACGGTGGGCTTTAGTCTTTCACACAATACGCTCGACAGAACCTTATACGCGATGTTGAGGAGGCTTATCCCACGGTAATTGGCGCAAATTGTGGGGTCTCCCTTTTTGTGTATTGGGCAGAGTACACTGAGATTCCAATCGTCAGGCATGCTTTCTTCCGACCATATTCTGCAAAGAAGCTGATGCAAGCACCTTATCAGCTCTTCGCCGCCGTATTTGAATAGCTCGGCCGGTAATCCATCGGCCCCCGCCGCCTTATTGTTCTTCAAACGGGTAATTGCTATTCGAATTTCTTCACGGTCGGGCAATGGAACATATGCTCCATCGTCGTCGATTGGGGAATCGGGTTCGCCATCTCCTGTTGTTGTACTTTCACTGCCATTCAGCAGGCTGGAGAAGTGTTTCCTCCATAAACTCAGTACACTCTGGTCATCAATAACTAGATCACCTCTGGGGGTCCTACAGGAGTGTGCTCCGGTCTTGAAACCTTCAGTTAGTCGGCGGATCTTTTCGTAAAATTTTCGAGCATTACCCCTGTCGGCCAGCTTGTCAAGCTCTTCATACTCACGCATTTCGGCCTTTTTCTTTTTTGTCTGCAAATGCGTCTCGCTTCCCTCTTCAGCTCTCGGTATCTTTCCCATCCCGCTCGTGTTGCGGTCGATCGCAACATTGCGAGGTAGGCAGTCTGTTTTCTCTCCACTGCGAGACGACAATCCTCATCATACCAGCTGTTTTTTTGACTTTTCCGAAAACCAATGGTTTCGGTTGCAGCTGTACGTAAGGAGTTTGATATGGCGTCCCACAGCTCCCTTATACCGAGATGCTGATGAGTGCTCTCAGAGAGCAGGAGTGCAAGTCGAGTAGAAAATCGTTCGGCTGCAGCCGGCTGCCGGTTGTGATTGCAGCTTCTCGATGTCGAACCTTCCTTGTGTTTGTTGACGTGTGCGCTTTTCTACACAGAGGCGAGTGCGTATCTTTGCTGCTGCTAGATAATGGTCCGAGTCGATGTTGGGACCACGAAGCGTACGCACATCAGAAACACTGGAGACATGTCGTCCATCTATCACAACATGATCGATCTGGTTGCGAGTGATTCGATCCGGGGACAGCCAAGTAGCTTGATGGATTTTTTTATGCTGGAATCTAGTACTACAGACGACCATATTTCGGGGCCCGGCGAAGTCGATCAGCCTCAGACCGTTTGGTGATGTTTCGTCATGGAGGCTGAATTTTCCGACTGTTGTGCCAAAGACACCTTCTTTACCCACCCTAGCGTTGAAATCGCCAAGCACGCTTTTGACATCGTGGCGGGGGCAGCGCTCATAGGTACGTTCTAGGCGCTCATAGAAGGTATCTTTGATCACTTCGTCCTTCTCTTCCGTCGGGGCGTGGGCGCAAATCAGCGATATGTTGAAGAACCTCGCTTTGATGCGGATTGTGGCTAGACGTTCATCCACCGGAGTGAATGCCAGGACTCGACGACGGAGTCTCTCTCCCACCACGAATCCCACACCGAATTTGCGCTCCTTTATATGGCCGCTGTAGTAGATGTCACAAGGACCCACCTTCTTCCGTCCTTGTCCCGTCCAACGCATTTCTTGGATTGCGGTGATGTCAGCCTTTACTCTTACGAGGACATCAACCAGCTGGGCAGAGGCACCTTCCCAATTAAGGGTTCGGACATTCCAGGTGCATGCCCTTAAATCGTAGTCCTTTAAACGTTTGCAGTGGTCGTCATCAATATTGGGGTCTCTCATCCGAGGCTGTTTTGTTCTTTTCATTGGGGGGTGTTTTTATGTGGTGGGTCCCAAGCCCTACGCACAACCGCATAAGCGGGTTTCGCCTTCTCACTTTAGCTCGCCTCCAAACGGATGTCTGTTGGCTACGCAGAGGATACTTGGTCTAAGACCGGAAGTCGTGATCTGCTTGAGCCACATGTAAAAGAATCGTTCCTGGCCACTCCCAAGTGAATGACAGTCAGAAACTTTCCTCACTTACGTGAACTTCTACATATGACTCCATCCTCCAATGGGTCACATTTATGCCCATGAAAAAGCATTAGTACACTCTATTTGGTCCATTTCTGCTCAACATTGTATTTAATATATTACAGGCCACTAGATTTGTCAATAAACTGATGGCAATTTTCTATATTTGCTAAATAAGAGACAATTGAAAACTTTAAACCGCTCTCCTGAAAAATCGACTTTTTTGGGTTGTGACACTATTCAAGTAAATGAGCGATATGTAGATTTGTACACATTTTTATTTATTTACTTCACATAAAGTTTAGGCTTATGTACACAATTTAAAACATGTATTCTACAATTTTTGGCTGGACATACATGCCTCAGGAAAATTGATATTTGTGCACCGTTATTTTTCTTATTTTTTATTCAATCTTTGTATATTTTATTTATGTTTGAATTTTTTGTTAGATGTTAGTAAGTAGAATTTAAAGAAACAAAAACATATACCATGCTAGAAGACAATGTAACCTATTTAATTAAAACTTCATTTTATAACATAGAAAATAGCTATTTGTACAAAATCCTAATATTTAGTTAAGTATTAAATTTTAAATAGGTAAATAGAGCCCCCGTTCTAGTTTTCCAAAAGTTTTAACCGATTTGTCATGAATTGGACAACTTTTACAGTACTGGAACGTTTATCTTCGCCCATTCCTCCTCAACGGCTTCTTTTAGCTGTATTGAGCTGTCATACTGCTTTGTTCAGCTAAAAAATGTTGCGGAAAGTATGTCCCATTAATTCTCTATTGAATTCAGATCAGGACTTAATGACGGACACTGAAGTTTGGGAATATTACGCAACTCAAAAAAAGCTTTAGTATACCCTGCGACGTAGATAAGCGCGTTATCCTACTGGAAATACCCAGTTGTCGCCATGATATACCTTAGCAAACGTGATAAGTTCACTGTCCAGCAATTCCATATATATTTTGCTTTCATACAAGAGCAGCCCACATCATTAGAGACCTACTGACATGTTTGCGCTTATAGTATGTATCCATCAAAATTTAATGTTTTTTCATCCCTAAATATCAAATTTTGAAACTCTACTTCTTAGAATTTGTATTTTTCGAAAAAGGATGCATGCGTTCTTTGGCGATTTATAAGCACAATTTAGACTCTTTGGATTCATATTTAAGATTTAATCTGCTATCAAAATTTGTTGTACACGTTGTCTTGACACTTATAGACCAAATTCCGCTTTCATTTGAAGCAACTCATCATGTCCTACGTTGCTTACGAATATGCCATTTGGTACTTTCGTTTATCGAAAATTTTGGTCCAGTACGCTTATGTTTCTTGTATTCATCGGGATTTCTAATAATTGAATAATTTCTTCTTCAGAAATCTCATCATTTTACATGGCTCTAGGAGTCATATTCGTTGGGTCTGAAATATTCGGTTAAATAATACAATATTATCATCTGTTATAAATCCGGCTGAGCAAATCTCATTGTCCACCTCAATATAATAGCTGTCATCGATTGGTCACTTCTCTGCTCGCTACCTTTGAGCGCTGCTCGCCTGTCAAAAATTTTACATGTGAAAGCAACAACAAACTTATCTAGTTGAATTCGTTCAGGAGAGTCCGCGGAGGAGAGTACGAGGACTCAAAAGACAAATTTTAGACAAAGATGACGTTACAAATATATATTTATATTTATATTTCTCGACCTAAGAAAATGGTTCAGTACTATTGCGCATGATTAAGAGGACATTTTAGCACAGGCTTGCACCAAATGTGCTGCCTGTCTGTTTGAATTACAGAATACGGCGTTCTTTTGGCTTCTCTATAACGCTTAGCCAATCGATGACAGCAAATATGTAATAGTAAAATTTGTAGTACTATTTCTCATCCATAATTCGAAACTAGTCTCCATCAATTTTTGATCAAGTCCAATTTAAAAGTTCGATTTATGGAAGGAAATTTGTATGAAATTTGACTTCATTGCCACAATTCAATAGTTCGAGTTAAGGAAGATCAACTGTATATGGAAATCATAGCCTTAAAATTCTTTTTTGTAGATAACCTGCCACATTTCCCATTTCATCAGTTTTAATACTAGATTTATATACAATATACCATATACTTAAAATAAGAGGTACACACTTATTTTCAGGGCTCACTTCAGTAAAAAAATAGGCAAAAATATGCAAATAAAAAAATAAAAGTATATTTACTTTTGTTATAAAGAAATTTAT
Organism: Zeugodacus tau; assembly: GCA_031772095.1. Taxonomy (NCBI): domain Eukaryota; kingdom Metazoa; phylum Arthropoda; class Insecta; order Diptera; family Tephritidae; genus Zeugodacus; species Zeugodacus tau. The sequence goes on along the minus strand of CM062649.1, from coordinate 49,136,175 downwards.
TTAATAACTGTGTTTAAATGGTCACCTTAAAATTTACGTTCCACAACTCATGGTTATGGTCCTGAATGAGTCAGCTGTGACACCTACCATCAATGCCCAAAAATATGCAACTATTTGTTTCTAAAATAATATGGTAGCAAATAAAGTGGTTGCTGACTGAACTAACATCGGAACAGCAGCATGTGTCATTTTCAGAATTTTGGTTTAAAAAACGGTTCGTGTCTTTGCAAAACGTAAATTTCAAAGGTGTAAAATAAATTTGTAATCATATGTATCAGTATAACTGCACGTTATCTTGCGTAATAAATTTTGAGATAACAGATTCACATTTGACTGGAATCCCGTTGATAGCAAACTAATTTGTGTTCGATATCACAGAAGAGGGTAAATATCTGTTTCCAATTTATTTATTTAGTTTATGATGCAATCATATGTTGAAGTAAAATGCATAAAAAGACATGTTTTCTTGTATATGTATATATATTTTTAAATTTATTTCTTCAAGAGCAGCAAACACGACATTTGAGTAAACACAGTTTTTGACATGTATTTCTGCATACATACATAAATACGTAATTGGTATAACTGTATAATGGCTAAAAATGTCCAATATCTATTCCTGAACTGGTACTCGTACTCATTACATTTTCGCCTACTCACAAATCTCGCGTATCAACTACTCGTACATATGAGTAAACATATATGTACACATACATACAGACATCGACTTGATATACGGGCACTTAAATATTAAGGTTAGTAATTTACAAATATTTATTTACTGTGTATAACAATTAATTTAATACGATTTCTTATTCTCCGCACCACTCTCGTTCGCTCTAAATCTCTCTCTCTCTCTCTATCTCTCTTACTCGCAATGCGGCAATGCATTGGCCATCTGGTTCCATACACAGTGCACGGTTAAGCTTAAATTTAACAATTTGACTAGTTGAATTATTTTCCACATAAATTACTTTTGTTTTTCTTTTTTGTTGATAGTTTCTCTTTGTTTTCATTGCCAGTAGTAGTCTACCTATCGAAAGTGTCGCTATTTTCATTCATATTCCAATTGAATTAATATTAGCTGAGTTCTGTGGTTCTCTTGTTTATTTTACTTTTACTTTCTTCTTTTGCATTTGTATGTTTTCATCATTGAACATGAAACGTACAAACATACATACATCACGTCTACGATAACTACGTTAATGCGTTAGCATAGGTTTTTACATCTAAGTTAATTTTAGCGTGTGTATATAATATTAAGTGCACGAAGCTTGGAAATAAGTTGAACTTCGTGTGTAATTTTATTTAGGCTTTCTAGTTTTTTAAAGAAAAAATATATTTTCGGTAAAAAATAAAGTTTTGTGATGCTTCGGTTTTGAGTATTATCTTGTGTTAGAGGGCTAACATACATTTCCGCTAACTGCTTGCGGTATTTTAATTTTTTTGTTTTTGATTTTAATATGTTACAAATAAAGTAATTGTCTTAATTTCTAAAAAATGCCTTAGGGCTCTTAAATTAATTGTTTACTATATACAATATGCGTTTACATTAAGATTTAAATTTTACATCCGTTATGTTTTAAGACTACGAAAAATATTGCATACTGTCAATTTGGAAAAATATAAAAATTTTCCGTAATTTATAAAGTATATACAAGTATTATAGGGAATTATTTTAATATCCCCCGTTCCTTGGTGAATTAGTTAATATAGATATGGGTAATGCAGGAAGAAATTTGAGCGCTATCTCGCGATAAATGCATATTTTTTGTTGCAATCCCATTTCCGTTCCAATTTTTGCGCGCTCCAATTTTTCTCGGCACCATTTGTGGCCCTCTGCAATAAAATCGCCTGCAATGTTGGATATGTAACTCTTCCTGGGTGTCAGTTTCAAGTGCGTAACGTTCTGCACCCGCTTTTTGTTGTTGTTTTTTAACAAAATCATTTAAATGAGTTGCATTCATTTACGCATTTGTTTAATATGTTTATAGTTATTTTAACATTAAAAAAAATAGTTTGTAACTTCTTTTTGGGCACTTTCGAACTTATCGTATTTGGGTTGTTTTTTGTTTTTTTTTTCGAAATATCTTTTTTTATTTGTTTACCTTTCGTAAAAAGTAAATGCCTTAGGATTTGCGACATTTGTTGCAAGATAAAAAACGTTTAAAATCAGTTCTCTGGGTTCCTTCAGTTATGTGATGTCTTTAGCTTGTTTCTCGTTTTCGTGTTTCGAAATTTATGGTTTTCATATTTGTGTTTTCTTAAATTAAACACTCGACATTTGATATGCTTCAAATTACACCTTACTTTCAGGGCCATCAGCTACATGCTTGAATGCCAAACGTATTTTCGATAAATAAAGCGAACAAATGTGTCCATAACTCTTGTTGTACCACTCTGGTGTCCGTCCCCTGGAATAATTTTATAATAATACGTTTTCTTTAAGTTTCGTTAAGTAATAATTATTTTACTCACTTGACATCCACCCGCGTCAAGTGCATAACGCGTGATCGTCCACTACCACAGGGCTCTATCAAATAGCGCGAAGCCAACACAACCCCCCTAATGGCGCCGAACATAGGTTTCGCCTTGGCGTGATCGATGGAGGTCTCCACAATGACACAGGCACCGCGCGGCAGGTCAGTTGTTTGCCACGAACTGTATAAAAATAAACAATATGTGAAATACAATTTTACTAAATGGGCTTTTTCTCCTTACCGTAGCACACAGAAATCGGTGGTGAATTGCCCGTCTATAGCATATTGAAATATTTCTGTGGTGGCGTCCAGCTTTTTCACAGTTTGACTCTCTAGCAAGTTCGAGTCCCAAGAGGCGCGTTGATTGATGATGTAGTCCAAGACTTCTTTTGGCGGACCCTCAACTTCGGTGGCACAGCGCCACAAACGCAAAGGGTGGCCGTCGCCAACTTTCTTGTAGGCAATATCCACATTGCTGTCATTTTGTGAAGAAATCGTGAACCAGCCACGAGTTCTACAACATAGAAAATAAGAAATGTAAGTCGATTAATGATTTTTGTATAAATACACTAGGGTACACTCACTTCTCTCTGCCTTCTTTGATGGTCGCCTTGGTACATTCATACAGGTATCCCCGCCAGTTATGAAACTGCATGCCTTCGCCGAGCGCCTCCAATGGCACCGGCTTCGACTCTTCCATATAGCCGAAATTGCATTTGCTTATCTTCTCTTTGCTCGCTGTAAAAATTTGCTTGTAGTTTTCAATCATAAAAGATAAGCACTCGTGCGATGCTTTTGCCTCTTGCAGTTCCTTATCGTCGGGCACACCGGCACCCTTACGCCGCCTTGGTGAAGCTGAAACCGAAGCCACGCCAGTCGAAATAGTGCTATGGAAAAGCGAAGGCGCCAAGCATACCGCCAAGTTATTGGCAGTCATTTGGTTTTGCTCTGCATTGGCCGCTACTAGTGTTAAGAACTCCAACAAAGCGTAGAGTATTTCGCGATTTTCATCCGGCAGCAGAAGTACAGCGCACTGTACTGCTTCTAGACGCACATCCTTGGGGAGATCTGCGCAAATATTATTGTAAAATATGATTTCCTTATACAACAATTACGTTGGAAATTATTTTTAACTTACGTTGGAAAATCGCCGCAAACGTTTCGGACATCTTGGTGGTGAGCAACGATTCGGGCAGATCGCGGAAATACTGTTTCAACATATCGGCTACGTCGTAAGCTTGTTGCGTGTCATACACTTCCATGCAAAGCGCAGTAGAATCAAGTTGCTCCACCTCTGACTTTAGTTTTATAATGCGTGACTTAACACCGCTCTTTCGGAACAGGCCGATCTGATCGAGAGCGCGCACTTGCAGCCAACGGAATGCGGCACGTATCGCAATCGGCAACGTTTGCCCGGTGCGTTGCAGTACCAACAACAAGGGCACACCGAACACTTTTTTGTCTTTGTAGTCGGGCATTTTGATTTTCTTAATAAACTTGGGCAGCTCCCAATTCCAACCAGAGCGATGTGTTGGACAATAGCGCTCCATATAACCGGTGAGAATGACCAACGCAAGCTTGCGTATAATGTGAAGCTGGCCTGCGGACATAGCCACAAATGGAATGCCATGATCGTTCTTGTTAGGATCGATCTTCTGCGAGAAACATTTTCGGAAAATCATGTGCGGACGTTCCTCCATCTGAAAACTATGCCATCGCACGACCGGGGTACTGCTGAGTGAAATAAAAAATAGTAAATATATGTATACGCATTTTTTCACATTATGTAACTAGTTGTTTACCGTTTAATGTTTTCGGCTTCCTCGGGTTTGGTTTCCTTACGCGAGGTGGAACGCGAACGGAAACTCGCCGATCGGAAACCCTCTCGTTTTTTAGGATCTTTACCTAAATTAAGTGAGCCACCACGTGTCAGTTTCTTGACTTTTATCTGAAGAAGATAAGAATGTATCATAAAGTTTATTTGACGCGCAGCAGATCACCTACCTCCGTGGTGTTCGAGTTGGCATCCTTTATCAGTAATTTTCTACCGTGATGGCATTCGGAGTCTGAGTGTGCGCCTATATCATCTACCTTACCAGTGCGCTGTAGAAATCTGCGCGTTTTTGATGGAGTCTTACGCAGGGATAGTTTACCACCTGCTGACGATTCTTGGCTATCGCTGTAGTATGATGAAGAATCATCTGACTTGCCCTCTTTCAAATGTGGCATCGGATTGGAGAAGAAATGTAGTGGGCTGGCACGCATCGAACGTGGTGTGGTTGGTGTACGCTTGGGACTTGCCCGATTCGGGCTAAGGAAAGTTTCACTTTGTGACGGTACTTTGAGTTCATTTCCAAACATCGGACCCTTCGGGAATGTATGCATAGGACTGACCGCAGATGGTGAAGGTGGTGTGGAATATACAGCATCTGGTTTACGTATGCTACCACGCTGGCCCAGTTCAGACAAATCTAATGCTTGTGGACCACTAATAACAATACCCTCACGATTTTGACGCTTTCGTCGACGAGATTTTATAGACTCTACGCGTCGCAGGAATGCTTTGGCACCATCCTTAAAACGTTCACTACCTGTGCGTCGCAATCGCACTGCAGCGGAGTCGGTCGATTCATTGAGGATGGAGTCTGTGGAATTGCCAGGTAGTGTAAGTGAAAGTCCACCGCCGCCAGACATGTCATAGCTGTCGTCTTCAAAACGATCTGGACTGGACTCCTTGGATGAGCTTTCTGTCTTCTCAATATTCAACTTACCAGCGGGCGGCAGCTCAAGACCCATTTCGCCAATACGCGACCAACGGCGTATATGTGGCTGGAATGTCCAATTCTCGCTTAGTGCACAATTCTCATCATCGGAGTCCTCCTTCTGCTGGGATGAATCGTACGTGAGTGAGTTGATGATTTGTTGTACTTTATGGGGTAATTTAGAGAGGGGAAGTTGACAAACCTGCGGCGTTTGCGCCTTGTGTGATTGATCGAGGCGCATGTTGGCACAGCGATTCAAAATGCAGAGACGTCGGTAGAGAGACTGGAGTTGATCATTCTCTAGATTGGTGTGATCCTTGGCCACATTAGTCAGGTCGAGTGGGAATTGATGATCTGCGGAGAAACCAAAATAAAACATGATTAGCTGTCAGGGTATATAGTCGAAAGTTTTAGCAACCTGTAAGTAATGTAAATAATCTTTGAAAATATTTAAAGCAATGGGTCCTGGCTGGAAGCGAATCATCTGATGTCCTACACTTATAAAACTTGTTTGATTGCTTCACTGACAAACGTCTGCACGCCATCAGAACTTCTGGCAACTAATGCAAGAAAATCAGCCAAAATCAATGTGGCCTGCAGCGTTCACATTCAATGAATGAACGAATTTCAAATGCTTCTCGGTTGCTTGCAACATTTACATGGGCAAATATATATGTTGAAATTAAATATGGGAAATAAAGAAAAATCTTAAATCCAATTTAAAATTGCAAAAACCCCCATACGCCCATTCCCCAGTTCGCGGCTAGCCAACGGTACGTACGACTACGCCGTGGACGAAAGTCACAAACGCGTACGATATCTACAAGCTTTTGACATTCCTTTTCCCACCAGCCTATCGAATCGGCATTTTCGATGTAGGCAATCGGGTTCTACGTGTCATCGAATCACTTTTCGATCGCTCTGATATTACGTCGGGCAGAGAAACGAAGTGAAGCGATATGAATTGTGAACATTTACGTAGTCGCTTTGATTAGCTAGTTGTTTTGTAGCGTCTTGTGGCATATAGAGAACTTGTAGTGAGAAGAATCACTTCTAGGCACATACACATACATGTCCGTATTTCCAGTACCAATTGATAGAAGGAAGTGCAAACTAGTGGGAAAACTTTTAAGGCGGCCACAAACGTGTGGGCACTGACGCATTGCTGCACTATGTAAATATTATTGTGACGCGTTGCGTTGCGGCGCCTCCGCATGTTGCACTGGTGTCAAGCGATACTAGCGAACGCAGCAGAACGACGGTGTAAATTATTGGCGGCAATCTGAATCGTGTTGTCGGCAGCGCGAGCATTGTTTATTCACGTTTCGCCATAAGAATGACACAGTGAATGAGTGAATAAGTGTAATGAACTCGTGCATCGAGGTGAAGAAAATTGAAACATATTCATACAAATGTACTTCAGTATTCAAGTGCACACATTTTTCCAATTAGTATTAGAAATCGATAGTGGAGAATTGTTTTCTCTGCGAACTAAAAGGAAGTGGCCTTAATAGTAAGCTTTGCTAATTTTAAAATTGTGTACTATGGAAACTATATTTACATGCACATATTTGTGAACATTTTCATATTAAATTTAATCGAGACGAAATCATTTAAAAGTGGGCCAAGTACAATTTTTGTGGAAAATACAAGCACTATTGCCACACGGGTAGCATTGGAACACCGATTTACTTATTTATACTCATATTCTAAATTTATAACTCCTTCACTTTGCATCTTAAATTATCTATATATTGACCTTTTTGTTGTTAGTATTGCTCACTATCACTCTATAGAGTTTACTGTAAAACCGCCGTTGAACTCGCAATAGTTGTTTTGTGGTTTTCTTCAATTTGCTTGCAGTTTCCAACTTTATGTCGGGTAAACCCGAATCAAAATAAGTGATAGTAAAAGAACTGCTATAATTCTATCACTTTTGCATCGAGAGTTCCATTGATACCTTGAGTGTGCCATTTATTTCAATTAAGTTTATTTTAAGATCAGAAAACGCATTCATTTCGTTTGAAGCGCCAACGATACACAAATAAATATTTTGAGCTTAACTGTTTCACAGTGTATCCATGTCTAACTTATTTGAAAAACAGTCATTTACCATGTACTGAATAGTCTTCAGTGCGAAAAGTGACTACGAAGAAAGTGTTATAAAAATCCAAACAAATTGATTTTCTTTACCACTGCATTTTTAGCGATCATTTATTGTCAAGAAAAATTGATTGTTGCCACAACGCTCAACAACGTACTCCTCTTCTTAACTCTTCAATGATAAAAGAGCGAAAATTAATTTGCTTATCACTGCGTTGAAGGTGCGTCGCGCATGCGAATGCCGCGCTGCATTAATAGCGTACCTGTTGCTGTTAGGCAGTTAGCCGACGAGCAGTCGTTTCTTATTAAAACAAATGATCGCACATCAATTGCATGATTAAACCAATTTGCAAGCGTGTTGCAAAGCCTGCATGTGCCGCCAGCGGACCAAACGACTTTGCAGCGACGAGTGTGAATAATGAACGTGAAATTGTGAGTTTCAAACGGGGGGGCCACACGAAGAGACATACGAATACGAACGACAATTATGCGACGCGCAGTTTTGGAACTGCCGCCCAACTTTCAACAAAAAGTTATATGACACTGAAGTGGGCACAGAGGCCACAGATACAAAAACAAGCGGTAAAAATCACCATGACGAAGATCAGGTAAGCGGAGAATGTGTGCAAAATAAAAGAACTACAAGAATTTCATTAAAAATTCTCATAAATCGTTTTGGGTGTGGGCTGAAAATAAAAAAATAATCAACGATTAGTCCGCGATTGCTAAAGGGTTGGGAGGAACAGCTTTAAAAACTGAAGAATGAAATCGTAAAGCAAAAATAAAAGAAAGAAACACACGACACGTCTGACAGGCATTCAGCACCGCTGTGCTGTATTAAAGCGCGCAAAGTTGTTTCATAAAGAGGACTAAAAAGGGCGAATCAGGAAATTTATGATGATATGCAAACCCTTTCAAGGTCAACAACACACGCACAGCCAAACGCAAGGTGAACAAAGGCCACAGCAACGTGCCTAATATTAGTGCTGCAGTGCCAACAAGTTGCCGTGCGTGCTTCAGCACGCATTGAAACATTTCATTTCGATTGCGTTCACGAAGTAAAATGCTTAACAAAAAAGATAAAAGAAGAGAACAAATAAATTTAAATAAGAGCAGGTTCAGTTTGTTGGCAACACAATTGACTTCCAGTCAGTTCGCCGTGACTTAAAACCCAAGTAGCGACCGCAGCCTAAGCCAAAACTTGCAGCTTTTAGAACCCGCAAGCAAAACAAGATTGCATAATCCATTTCTTGTATTTCAGATTCACTTTTTGTAAGTGGTGCCTCCTCATTTTTAATATTTTTGAATACAACACTTTTGCCCTACACACTCATAACTCAAATCCCAGCTCTCATTTGTTGCCCATATTGCAGTCATTGAACCTTATCGTGCAAAGCGGCTCCCTTGCTTTTAAAATTCTTTGGTGTTTTGAGGGCACATTTAATTCAGAAATGAATTATTGGTCTGGTCCGGTGGCATGTGATCATTTTTCTTCGCATTCTTTTCCATATCTTTTTGTTTTTTTTTTTTATTTCGAAAGGTCATAAATGAAATTGAATTTATTTATTTCCAAAGGCGTCTATGGTCTATACCTAATTCTGATCTGTACTATACTCGAAAACGCAAATAATAACTCTGAGTTTACATTTTAAAAGCGCTAATTAAAGTTATTGGCGGTAATTTTCGAATTTGCGTTAAATAAATTAGAAATAAATAAATATCAACTCGTGCTAGTAGCTATACATAATAGGCGAATGAAATTTCTCCTGTTGTTTCAACTTTTCTATTCTAATCAGGGAGCTTATTATTTTACCAAATTAGAAAGAATTTGAATTTATTTAATGCAATCATTAAGAAAATCTTAGCCTATTTAAACGAGTAGGAAAAATGTTTTTGTTTCGAAATTTAGAGATTTAAAAAAATTTAAACACAATGAATTTCCATGTGGTATTATTTCTGCTCAAGGACACTGACATTCTTTTACATGTAGTCTGCTAACTGTGTCCCCCTACTTCAAAGTTTTTTGCATGATTCAAATGAATGTTGATTGTTCGGCAATAAAACCCTCTCTTTAAATTCCTTAAACAGATTAAAGGTATCTTCAGTGACATTTCGTTTTTGTTTTGCATATTTTCGGAAATATTTCGCAAGGTTGTCTCTCTGTAAGAGTCTTCGAGTGCCAGTCTAAAATTATGTTTTTTTGTTTGAGATGATGAAGTAAAAAATTTAGGTATACGCTTTGCCACATGCGTTTGCGGACAAGCCTTGAAATGTGATATAAAATTGGTCGATTGTATAAGAAGCCTACACTGAAAGAAATTGAAGAATTGCGAAGAAACTAAATGAAAAATAATTATAAAAATGTGAATTATTTTCTAATGATCATTAACGGCTGGATGGTGTACAGCTTTCTTTTTTATACATTCCAATTTTTTTCGTTTCATTGTCATAGGTAAGTACGTATCCTGACCAGTAAGAACATTTTATATCTAAAATTATATTAACTCAAGTTGTTCTTGCGTGTGCCAATATTTTTCTGATCCTTAGATCCTTATACTGATTGAGAAGAAAATTTACGTTTATCAGCAGCCAGCATTCTATTATCCGTGTATCCCAGATGAATTTTTAGTGTTTTCTTTTTTTTTTCCTTTCGTGTTTTCGTTTTCATCGGAATGCGAGGGACAATTTTAAGGATTATTTGTTTGGTGCTGAGGCGTGCCAGTTGCTGCGCGTCAGCATATCAGGTTTATCTAAATAAAAATGGTCTGAAATCGAAGGTGCGGCAAAGCACATCACATACATACATACAAGTTTGCCTATATATTTTCGTGAGCGAACTTGAGAAGGAACCGATTAGAATTACTCGTTTCTTCCGTATGCGAATGATTCCATGGTTTTATATTTACTACTTCCCTAGAGCTTGACAGAAGCTTGGAGAGGTTGTTTAACTCTACAGTCCGTCGGTGTATTATTGAAGCGTTAACCAATAAATTAGGTGCTGCCACACCACATTCATTATGGTTTGTGTACCTGTTGCTCGATGGAGACTTTGACCTTTAATTTTTCTATATGAAACTATATACGGAGGAATTTTTGACGTCAATGTGAGCTGTATTTCAGTTTAGTGATTTCATTCATTAAGAAATCGCCAGGTATGTGCTGATTGTGTATATATGATGCTACGAAAAGTGGGTTAACATCAATAAATTGACTTGTACGAACACGAAGAATGATTTTCATTCAAAATACATCTATCTATATTATAATGAATAAGCTTTCATATTTTGTAAACGCCCCGATTTACGATGCAATTTTCATAAATAAACTAGCACATCCGGCCACACGTTTTTGTGGCTGAGGTATACATTAAATTAGTAAGTTTTTCAATATAGTGAAGAAATTCTTATGCATAAAGACGAAAACGTTATAGCCGGTAAATTTGAAAATTATTGATGCAGATCAACATAGTTTGTTAAACTTTGTAATTTTTAATCTTATATTAAAGTATGCAACAAATGCCGTAAATACAAAGAAGGCTCAATCTTGGCTTCGATGACGATATTGATAGGAAGCTAATCTTGTTTCATTACAAAGTCGAGGTTGATTTATGTTATACAGCATGATGACAACTGATGCTACTTTTGAATGCAAAACGAAGTGGTAATAGTTTAGGCAATTCCAATGATTTTAAAAATCCTTTGGGATAGTTGACTACGTCATCCATATTTGTAGCTGTGTCAGCTCTCCTGGAACAAAATTCTAAATAGTCGCATTGTGAACATCGAGATCTTTATCTTTTGCGACCAATATTTTCACTCAGCCAATTATGGGTATTATATTGCTGTTTTATGTCCGGAAAAACACGATGGAAACTCCTCTTTCGAGTTTGTGAAGATACAGAAATCTGTTGGAAATCTTATTAATCCATCGAGGTGTCAACTGCGACCTTACCATTTATAATATCTAGCAACTGCTTCTACAATCGCAGTTTGACCATGTTGTAAAAACACTTGTACGTTAGTGCTTATATAAGCGATGCTTTATGTGTCGTTCTTCCAAAATTATCAACTTGCATATCTGGAGAATCCTCGCTATAGCGCTATTTTTGGCGATTTTGCAAACTGGTGTTTCGTAGATTTGCAATTTTGGATTACCTAAGCTCTCATATACTATATACTTTCTTTCTAAACCTTTCTTGGCCATGCTCGAATATTTCAAGACTAAAATATCTATGTAGCTGTTCTCGACTTTTTGGGAGACTAACAAACAGTAATTTTATTTTATATCAATAGAATACAAATTTTATGGAAGATTAGAGTTTTCAGGAATATTCCAAAAAAAAAGAATTAACGAAATCGGTTCAGCTGTTCTCGAATTATGCGCTTAGCAACACATTTAGCGATTCGTTTTTATATTATATACATATATACATATGTATATGTATTACTTAGCTTTGTTGTGTACTAATTTTATTAGGTTTTACTCCAAAAGTGAATGACAATATTATATTTTTATGATTTTGTGTTCAATTTATAGGCGCATTCCAAATTAGTGTATTTTTGATCGAATTCTACTTGTCAAAAAACATTTAGAATATAACATATAACAAAATAGAATAGTGAGTCTGATAGATGTTTGTCTTGCAAAATATTTTAATATAAAGTTGTGATCAGCATTTTAACTGTTTCATTAAACACCGGTTGAAACGACCGTTCACGCGACTGTCGATTCCACGTAACCGGAAGTGGCCCGGCCAAGGATTGTAAAATCGACAGCATTCGTCAGAATTATATAGGAAATGTTTAATAGCACTACAACAACAAAAATATTGATCACTTTAACTCTTAGTTTCAGTACAAAAAATAAGGGAATTAGGTGAATGATGAAATTTTAATTAAAATGTTTATTTAAAAGTGTACTTGGATAACAAATGAACGATTTTTTCCCAACCCTGCAGTTATTCTAGAATAGAGCATATTCACTACAAAGTAAAATTAATACTCAGGCAAATGACAGCTTCACTCTTTTTACATATCTTTGCCTCAATTTCCAAGTGAAAGTGTTTCGAGGTTTTAAAGAATGCCAACAAAAGAGATTTCAAGTAATTTGTATGTTATTTTTATGATCCATGCGGGTTTTTTTTTCATTTCGTTATTTGTTAATGTTAATTTTTGATTTTTTTAAACAATACGATTTCTTTATATGAATGTACCATTGCCAAAAACATTCGCAATATTGCATGAGTTTTATGCAACCGCAAACATTTTTGCATCGCTTTGTTGTTGCGTTTACACTGCATGCTCTCATTAATTTCTTCATATGTTTTACTCTGGTTTCCAACTGTTTTTACGTTTGTAAGTTGCTTTTGTTTTTTAACGTTTAACAACAGTGTAAGTTGCCAAAAATTGCGGTCATTACAAGCTGTCAGAAATGTGGCAACCATCAATTACTAGCTGTCATAAATACGCGTGTGTCTTCAGTTACATGCATTGTCGGCTCAACATACCAGCAAACACTTTCGTTTTTCAGTTATATCTTATACATATAACGGGTGTTTTTAGGCGTGTGGTTTTGAAAGAAATACTTTTTTCAAGGTTGGTCTTTTTGACAGCTATTACTTGATTTATACTCAACAACGTTTGTTGCTGATACACGTCTCCATTGCTGGTTTAAAATTGGGTTCTCGGCTGGAATTTATTCGAGCCAGACGCGTCTAAATTATTTTTAAAACATAATGAAAAACCCTTATCTCTGTAATAAAGCTTAATTCTTGGCCATTACATTTAGTTATATGCGTTTTACTAATTTCTCGAAAATTACCTGCTAAAACACATTTTTTATATAGTAAATTTGGTATATGCTAACAACCCGTTCAGACTCACCTTCATACATTTGCGCATACTGAGGAAAGCCGGCAGCTCGCAACCATTTACACGCTTCAACGGCCTCGATCTCTGAAAAAATTAAAAATCAAAATAATTTATTAGTAACCAGAATACATGTACATATTTGATGAAGTAATAGTGTAAATGACAGGAACCCTCTGCAAAAACTTGAAATTCATTTTAAAAGCTATTTAGTGTGTACGACACCCACACAGTTTTTTGTGGCTTGTGCTTCCTCTAATTAACTTAATATTTAACTCGATTGCTTTGTTGAGTGGATATGCATGTATAAAAATAAGCATCAGAAATTTCCGTCCGAAAAATTACGTTTACCGTTGCGGAAATGCATTCGCCACCATATATTCGTATGTGGACAAAGTGGGAGAGGTTATGGTCAAAGAGAAGCCAGTAGATTGCAGCAGTGGACAGCTACAATGCGCTGTCCTTTTAGCGGAGCAATTTGTGGGCACAAATTGAATTGCAATATTTTCGAATATGAATATGTATATATATGAAATAAAGTCGAGTTACACTGCTTAAAACTCAATACCGGCTGCACTGATTTGATCTTTCATTTCTCGAGTTCACCTTCGTCCCGAAGAGGAGATTGACTATTATAATACCGGAAAACATTACTTAAGAAAATAAATAATTAAAAATTATTGAATAAAACTTCGCGTGGTAGAAGATATAATAATTTTCAAAACACTACAAACAAAACACTAACGGATAGCAAAACTTCTTTAAAATGGTTTATTTTGAATAAGTATTGAAGATTTGTTTCCTCTCAAGCTTTCAAATTAAGGAATGTACGCCACGTATCCTTGAAATATCTCAAGTTTTGCTCAAGTTATCGCATGGACGAACACACAGAGACGGACTGACAGACATTCGGATTTCAATTCGTAACCCTATAACTCGCTTAGCTTTAGGTGTTACAAACGAATAAATATTATACTCTCTGTGTATGAATGTAAATATAATTGTATTCTCTCAATACTGATAATTTTCCATTTGCATTTGTATTTAATATCACAATAGAAATATTGAATTGAATCCGATAAAATCTTCGAGCACTGATTTTTACAGTTAGTCAATTACCGCCTTCGGTTTGGCAGTACATTGCTCATTCCAGCCATAGAGCGATCGATGCGTTAACAAGCACAAATCCCTCACCAATGAGAGGTGAGTAACTACAGCTTAAGGCTTAAGGGCACCGTAGCACACATACACATTTGAATAGTATCAATATGTATAACGGTCTATATTTATAGCTTGATATATAGAGCTTGTCATGCTTGTAAATATATGTGACAGCGCGAAAAGGATGCAGTGAAATAGAAATTAAAGGGGGAGTGAACATAAAATACAAATAAAAAATAATCATCAAAATCGTTCAAAAGCCCAGTGAACAAAACATTTGGACAGCATTGGTTATGCCTAGAAGAATTACAGTTGAGTGCAACATTCGCAAGATTTCAATAATACAAAGGCGCTATTAATTTGGTTAATTAAGTGGAAAATACTTGAATGGGATAGATATGAGTATTTCCAGGAGTAGCTTTGGGGTCATAACTTAAAACAAGGACTTGAAATAAATTATAATTGTTTAATGAAAGCCTGAGCATATTAAAGTATTTATCCAACAAAGAACGAAGGCTGCTATTCTATACTTCTTACTCGAATATGTTATTGAAATGTTCAATCAAAGCCTGCAGCCAATTCCAATTGGTTCGAGTGCACAAACTCAACTGTAGCAAATTTATCGAAATGAAACTCTGAATGAGTAAGTGGCTTCAATTGACAATATATCCATTCCACTACCGTTATGAATATGTATGTATTTTAAACAAGCGACATGTGGCTCTATAAGTACGGATGCGCGAGCGTATGACGAACCTAACTCAATTTGCATTGCTAATCTTTAAATGAATTTTGAATGTTTCTTTCATGGAGAACAGAAAGTGACAGGAAATAGGAAAGTAACAAAGTTATACTTGCCATTGTTGGTTATATTTTTAAATATGGCGCAGCACCCATAATTACTTTGTATCGATTTCGAATCAGCTTGCCACGATGGCATAACTTATTTAAAGACGCCACATGTGTAAGTATATGATGGTGCCCATCTGTTTACCCTGTAGAGATGGTAACTACTTGCATGGATTTCATATTTAGAAACAAACGAATTAATTTGTAACAGCTTTGGTAGTCTAAAATATTCAGAATGCAAACATATTGCAAATGTGGAAAAACAACTTCTAAACTCAAAGCTAATTATTTTAACTGTTAACTACTTAGGCAAGGACAATTTAATATAAGGACCGAACCAGTTCAGCACTATTACTTTTCTTACAGGGTTCTAAGGAGTAATACACATACATCAACGGCTGGCGCTTTACATTTGCCCATTCACCCCCATCACGGTCTAACTTCCGGCAGGCGGTTACCCTGGCACGTCATGCGAATTATTGAATTTTTCAGTTGATTAACTTGACATATATGAAAGAATCTGTGCTCGCCATAAAACCCACTAATACTGTGTATGTGTACTTTCTATGTAACTACATTTGACAGCTTCTCCTCTCAGTGTGCTTCTGGTCACATACACGCCATATATAGGCATTCTCTTTGTCATACAAAGGAGTAATATTAGACAGTTCTTGAGTGGTTGTAATCTGACATATCCTTTGAGCACTTAAATATGTATGCTCTTATGTATGGTGTGTAGCACGAGCACTACTTCCTCATAAATGCCATTAATGGTGTTATTTATTATAGGTTTTATGATAGACACACAAACACTTTATAATTGCAATCTATTTTTAGCGAAAAGATACGCTTCTCATTCCTCCGACTTCAGTCCGTCAACTAGCTGCACAAGGTAGAAATTGTGGCCATTTATTGCGTAGTAGTGGGAGCATATTCTTTCTCGTATTAGTTAGCCTTTTAAGTTCCCAACATGTGTACGCTTCGTGCCACTTGTTCTCATTCGACTGTCCGTCCACTGCCCACCACCCACAGAACACAGTCCACTTGTTGCTCGTAGGCACTCTTCTTTCTATGAAATAAATCGATTATTCGTCCCTTCTAAAAGCTTCGGCGCATGGCTTTATATTTGTGCATGCAACAGAAGAGGTTTGTTTTGCTTTTTCAGGACACTCCTTTCATGTGTTCAATGTTCAATAATATTGATATTTGTTTACCGTAGTCAATAATTTTCATATTGCCACATCCTGTTGAGGTGTATAGGTACGCATGTGTATAATTGCAAAAAATACCAGCGCAGACCAGTTAGTGTGTGTGAGTGTGGGTAAATGTTCAAATAGCAACAAGTGGCTGATTCACTTTATTTATTTTGTGTGCTAATGGTTGTGATGGCAGGCATTTTGCCTTATTGAAATATTATCAACGAATGCGGTTAATGCAGCTGTAGCTTGTAGAGTCGTAACTTATGTACTGTAATGGTGAAGTTACTTACGGATAGTAGGATTATAATCGAGTGGAAAAGAGGAGGAAAATTAAAGTAGTTACGAAAGTAATTTCCTACAGATTCAATAAGGGGTACTTCGATATCATGAAGACCTAGTGCATATGGTCCTGCCCTACGACATCACAGAGGTAAATGGATCTAATACATTAAATAAGTAATGTGTTGCCTTCATCGATATGGTATTATACTTTTTATACTGTTATGAATGAGTAATCGTTCTTTTTGCAGAGCTGGGTCAACATGTGCATTTAGGTGAATTGAAATGGGTACTATGTTTAACATATGTATAGTAAATAAAGCATCATCACGATAGCATTTTCATTATTATTTTTCATGATGTGTACAAACATACATAATATGCGACTAACTTTGTTATTTGTAAACATTGTATTCCGATTGAATGTGTGTGTTAGCAATTTGACATTGAATGCCATTTGTTGCGCCAAAGTTGTTATCCTGTGCAGCGCTGCGAACATTGCTTTTCATTTCCTAACCACAGTTTACTGTTAACTTAAATATGTATCTAAATATAAACATTCCAATGACATTCGAAGACAACAGACATTTTTAATTAAACATCTTCATTGGTTTATCAAGGAACATGAACTGTAGGTATATTTTTTACATACATTTACATATATATGTATGTCTGTATTCAATGATACAACTTGTGTGAGGCAAAATGTTCAACAAACGGTACAGGATATGTGCGCATTTTTAGAATACTGTTAGTTAAAGTTAGTTTTAATATTCTCATTACTTGTTTAAACGATGACGAAGACTTCAAATTCGTACTGTCAGATGGTTTCCATTCACACCTTACTCGTGGACATTTTAAAAGATGAGTGTACATATATGGAGGTAGATAAATATGTACACATACATCATTTACATATATGACCGTTCTGTGCAAAAGCAATTTAGGCCAGCAATGTAAACTTTGGGTACACCACCAAGGAAACCGCCTTCTGCGTGTGCGAACTTCCTTCCTTCATATCATCATCATCCAGGTCTGTTCAACCCTCTGACACATATACAGTCACTCAAACAAGTGTTCACATGTTTGCATGGTGATTTCGGTTAGCTTTATTTGAACTAAAAAACTAAAAATAGGAATTGAAAATTGGTATGGAACTTTAATCACTTTAATATCCTCTTTAAAAGTTTTTTGATTTTCTAAATTTCGATTAATCACAACAAGCCTGTATCACCGCCTGAATTTGATGTAATAACATGCCAGACAGAATTCTCTTTCGACCATAAAGCATTTAAGTATTCATTGGTTCCGATAACCTCTCTTTTCTTAAAACTTTATATCCGATATCATGCTGCTATTTAATGGTCATTGTGTATCCAGAATTTATTGATGTAGACGCGAGATTTCGGTTGAAAATATCGGTAAAATATTACGAATTTATCGTTCCATTATGCTGTCAAAGTATCTAATAATCATCAGAATCCGAATTCTTTCAATACCCATAGACGGCAGTTGAAGCCCAAACAATTTATTTTGGATTTATCTGACTAAATTACATTCGCCCAATCCTATTCGTTCCAATTCGCATTTTGCATAGCAAAATATAATGGAAGTAGTTTGTTAAGTGGCTTTGTTCTTCCTTAAAGTATTCAATACAGTTTCAACAGAAATGTTAATATTCTGGTATTCCCCTAAGGACTTTTACAATTCGACTGTATTTTCATATTTTAAACATTTCAGATATCTCAAAATGGTGTCCCGAATACTTAAAGATAGAAGAAATGATACTTCTCGAAAGATTATTGTTCTATAATTACTTTCTTGCACTCGGGTAAACGATGGATAATAATGATATTGTGAAAACATGTGAACACTTGTTTGAGTGACGGTACGTCCACAGGTTTACATAATTCAGCAGTTCACGCGCTGTTTAGTTGTATGTTGCCACGTTAAGCGCGCTTTAAGTCAACGTGTGACTTATTGGATTTTTATTTTTAATTACTGGATAAAGTGGCTTCATGGGCCGCAGCAACAACAACAGCAACAGCAAACAAATACACTTTGGCCTGTCGCTAAGAGTTTATTATTGGAAAAAGCGTATACAGTTAAATACGAGTATTTATAGGGGCCTTTAATGCGAGGGTGTGTATAACTGCTCGTAATTGCTCATTTAAGTGCACTTGTATGTAGGCATATTTATTATATACAATACACCTATAAATAATATGTATATATGTATATGCCTACAAGTTTCCGTAAATAAAAATAATAACAACAATGTAGACAGATGACTACAGCTATTTGCTTCAGAAGAGATAGGAACCCCTAGGAGTTTATATATACCACCATATGTATATATGTATGGGTGCCTTTAAGTTATCGCTTAACTAAGTTAACTGTAAGTCAGTGCGTTTCTAAGGTGATTTGCTGTTGTTTTGTGTTAAACTTTTAACTTTGTAAGCGAGTTGAAATGCTAAATAATTGGATGGAAACAAAGTTGTGGGTATAATTAAGACGAAAACGTTGATTAATGCTCAAATGCGTACAAGGTCGCCAAAGTGAAGGATGAAAATATGTCTAAGTATTTCAAATGACTTGAAATAAATCCGATCTTTGAGTAAGTGATTGAGCAAGGTGAAATCACTCTATATTAAAATGAATGAACAAACGAATGATAAATTTATATATCTAATTAGTTATGTATACATTAATTTAGTATTTGATAATATTATTAAAAATTAATTAAAGTAAATAATTTAGGGTTTATAAAAATTAAATCAAAATCCTTAAGCAAACTTTTCTGATTCACGTGTTTTGTCAACTAATTTTCTAATATTTTTGGTTCATTCTAATGGACCTTATTAAATCCAATAATGACAATAATAACTAATTTTATATTTTAAAGTATCTCATAATTAATTTGACATTAAAAACATTTGAACTTTGGCCTTCAGTGGTCGTGATAAAAGCCTCTGCAGCGTGCACGAATACAAAGAGCTGCTAACCAAACACACCACCCACGAACAATGTAACTTTGTAACTGAGCATTCAAGGTCGATTGCCCACCTGTTTGTGGTCGATGCTCAACCAAAGGATGAACATTAATTGAAAATGTAGTTTAGCGTGAAAACCAACTGCCCACAACACAGCTATTTATGTGCATGTAACTGTGAACAGCCAACGCACACTTGCCATTGTGGCACACCGTGGCGTATACTTTACGCACTGCTGATTAACTCTAGAGCATTCCAGTGCAATTTATGTCCTCTCTAAATTATATTTGATTGTTTTTCGAAAGTAATGAAGGCATAATACAATTAAGTTCATTATTAATTTTGGAAGTGTAAATAGTTTAATTGATTTACCGGCAATTTATTTATTTTTCAAATTATTCCGCAACATGCAGTGAGGTCACTGTGTAAATGTCATTACTTTGCTCATTTGGCTTTACAGTAAATGCTGTGTTATGTTTAATTGAGTTTCTGTGGATTAAAAGGTTATATAATCTCATTGATTTTTAAGTGAGGCAACCTGAAGGGTGGCGGTGGCCGTTGTATCGGGTTGCTTGCTTGTAATCCTGTAATGGAATTTCTGCTATTGACAGAAACAGTACTCCCTTTCTTTGTGTGTTCGCTGTTAGTGTTATATACGGATGTGTGGCGTACTGTACATTAAAAGGTATGCCAGTTGTCATTGTATTGGATGGCTATCTTCTCGTATGCTATGAAGCTTTAATTAATATTGAGACATATACAGTTGAACTTGCCTAACTCGAATCACCATAATCCAAAACTTCAAGTTATAGAGACTTTCGAATTACGGAAGGTAATTTGTATGAAACTTGATTTTTATTGCCAATTCAAGAAGTCGAGATACGGAGAAATTTGAGTTATAGAAGTTCGAGTTATGGAAGTTCAACTGTATATACATAAGTATGTATATTTCTCGATTGCTTTTTATTAGCTGCACTTATAGAGCATATATGTATATATATATATGCAATTACTATGGTATTAAAACAACTAAATGCGAATATGAGATTGTTATGGCGTAATACGACGCTTTAACATTGATTTAAAGATTGAACAATTCTGATATTAGTTATAGATTTTTTTGTGGAAAACCCCACATTTAAATAGTATGAACTGAAGACCCATTAAAGAACTTCGATTCATATATATATATAAATTCATTAAATAAACGGAAAAAATATTGCAGTAAAATTATGATCGATCCACTATTAATGGAGTTAACTTACAAAAACTCTGAACTAACTTCATACTAAACATTGTCAAACGCTATTCCTAAAAATAATATCGATAAATACATAATTAGGAGTACACATTTTTAATATAAATAATGCATCGCATGCTGGCAAAGAAACTCACGGATACTGCGTATATTTCCACAACGAAATTAGCTCTCCTCATTAAATACACAACATTTCAATTTAATCTTTTCTGTCAACAACACATCTGTTCAAACATAATTATAATCCTGTTGCGATTATTTTAAATATTTCTCACAACATGAATTTCCGCAAACTTTGAGCACAATATTTGCATAATACAGACACACCTGCATACATATGCACGTGGACATATGAGTGCATAAACTGGCGTGCATGTGGGTGGCATGTCGTTGACATGATTGTTGAATTTATAAGATTTTCTATTCAAGCGATGCTATATATTTATGTATATGCGTTGAAAAATAATATTTTGTTTTCAAAGCTGAAATACCTATCGTAAAAAATTAGTTGAAATCATTTTCACGCGCTCGTTCACCTTCTGTCAATGCCTATACAAGCATAAATTTTATACATTTGCTGACAAACACCAAGCCAGACAGACCGTCGGACATCTGAGGTTAGACTGCACTGCATAATACATGGCACTGCTATACAAATCAACCAGTTGATTAATGACATTTAATCAACGCAATTAATTTGAAGATGCATTCTACAATGCACGTCAGCCAGATATATAAGATAAGATATATAAAATATGTATCTAGTATGTAATATTTATTGTAACAGCTAATACGCCAGAAACTTTGGAGATTTCAAAATCTCAGATAGACCGAAAATATAATTTTAAAGAATATATGTTTCCTATATATTTACAACACATCCTTGGGGTTTCGAAGACAACCCCGAACGAAAACGGGTTTATAACTATGCTTAAAGATGTATAAAGATTCGAAAACTTATAAGAAAATTTATATTTGATTTCTGTACTTGATAACTCTTGGTATAAAGGAAACTATGTTTAACTTTTCATTTGGACTATAAAAAAGTTGATGATTTCTCAAAATTGATCATTTTTCATTAGCAACAGCCAAGAATGGTAGAGCTTATCAATATATCGAGAACTTAAGGGGTTACATGGATTTCGTGGATTCACAATTTTTTTTTTGTTTTTTGCTTATTAATTTCTCAAGAATATTATCCTAAATTTTCAAGTCGATCCGAATAATAGTTTCGCAGATATAGCCTGCGGAAGGTGTGCGCTCCAAGTCAGTTATTATTGTTACTCTAAACTTTAAACGCGTTTTCTCGAAAACGTGTTTTCAAAGTCGATTGTCGAATGTTCTCGAAAAATACTCAAGCGATCTTGATGGAATATTGCATAGGTGTTCGAGATACAATTTACTCGTGCTTGAACGAAGGATTTTTTCTTTTTTCAATTACAACTATTAAAAAAAAAAAATGTCAATCAAATTTTACCGAAATTTTTATTGTGTTGGAAAAATGTCTGCCAAAATTCCAATTTTTAGTTTTTTTGTCTTTCCTTGGTTCAAGCACGAGTCTTACCTAGAACACTGATTTTTGTTTTTTCATTCTAATCCTGTCAGGAGTTATGCTGTCAACGCGCACGCACATCTTTTTAGAGGGGTCACCGGAAATTACGTCTCAATGGAGGAGTTTTAATTTTTTTTTTTGAAAATTTCAGAAATTATTCTTTAAATATGTAGCTATAAGACAGAAAAAAAATATTTGAATTAAATAAATAATTCTTAACATAGAAAAAAATTATTGAAAATATGCCATTTTTTACCCGACAAAACCCATGTAACCCCTTAAACATCAAGATATTGACTAGGCATTCGAAAATCCAAAATACATCTATATTCATTTCAAAGTCAGAAAATTTGTGTAAAATATAAACAAATTTTTGCATAAAAACTTTCATAATTACACGTCCTCTGCAATATAATCCAATAATTAGTTCAATATCCAAATCTTTTCTATAGTTTTCATAAAATTTTTTACGAGACTAGACATGGCTTGTGTACTAAGTATTTTCCTGATCGGTCATATCTGACACTGTTCACTGTTTTTTTATGTGTTTACTGTCAAAATTAATATATGGTTCTGAAAAACTTCCTGTGAAATTTTTAGGTTATATCAAGTACAAAAAATACAAATTCCTGAAAACCAGAGTCGTACCATCTCCGTTATAACTCATGTAGTAGAAATTAATAATAATTATTCCAAAAACTACACGGTACCTGTAGTAGGGATTTCAATAAATTTAGATACTGATCGAACTATTTTTAGTATGCATTTAGTGTAAGTATTGGTTTAATTGCTTCCATTGCGAACAATTACGATACAATTAAGAGTAACTAGAGGTTAATAATAGATAATTATTAACAAGTAAGGAAAGGCTAAGTTCGGGTGCAACCGAACATTTTATACTCTCGCAATTTATTGAAGAAATTTTAATAAGATAACACCCAAATTTACCTATAAATTCGGCACAAAGTTTAATAGAATAATGAAAATCGTCCTATATAGTATATGAGGGCTGAGGTAATTCCTGAACCGATTTCATGCATTTTCACCAGCAAGGGACACAATATCCAAAACAATACACGCACTTAATTTCGCAAAGATATAGTATCTCACATATTAACCAATAAATATATGTAGATTAAAGCCCGCCGTATTTTTGAAAAACCTATAATTAAGCATATGGGACCTAGGAGATGTTATTATCCGATTTTAATAATTTTTGGAACAGAGACACCCTATTAGAAGAAACAATTTCCTCTGAATTACATTAAATTATCTAAGAGATTTACCAATATTTTCGGTTAAAATTTACCCTTAGGCGCTGAGTTCAACATGTCCGATATCTGGGGTCCTGAAAAGTTATAGTCCGTTTTCGAAAATTTTTTGTCAAGTGAAGCCAGAGATGATATGAACTATTTGTGTAGTTTTATTCCGCTATCTTCATTGGTTCCTTATGTATACATTATAAAGTGAAGGAATCAGCTGGAATTCAAAATTAAGTTATATGGGAAGTTGTCGTGGTTATGAACCGATTTCATCCATTTTTACATGTGTCATCAGGGTGTCAAGAAAGTATTATATACCGAATTTCATTGAAATCGGTCGAGTAGTTCCTGAGATATGGTTTTTGACCCATAAGTGGGAGATGCCACGCTCATTTTCCATTTTGTAAAAAAATCTGAGTGCAGCTTCCTTCTGCTATTTCTTATGTAAAATTTAGTGTTTCTGACGTTTCGCGTTAATGAGTTAACCCGCTTTTAGTCATTTTTAACCTAACCTTTGTATGGGAAGTGGGCGTAGTTATTATCCGATTTCTTTCATTTTTGGACTGCATAAGGAAACGGTTGAAAGACACGACTGCAGGAAGTTTGGTTTATATAGCTTTATTGGTTTGCGAGATACATACAAAAAAGCTATTTGAGGGCGGGGTCACGCCCACTTTTCCAAAAAAATTACATCCAAATGTGCCCCTCCCTAATACGATCCTATGTTCCAAATTTTATTTTCATAACTTTATTTATGGCTTACTTATGACACTTTATAAGTTTTTGGTTTTCACCATTTTGTGGGCGTGGCAGTGGTCCGATCTTGCCCATTTTCGAAAGCAACCTCCTCAGGGCGCCGAGGAATACGTGTTCCAAGTTTCGTTAAGATATCTCAATTTTTACTCAAGTTATCCGTTGCACGGACAGACGGACGGACGGACGGACGGACAGACAGACATTCGGATTTTGACTCGTCTCGTCACCCTGATCATTTTGATATATATAACCCTATATCTAACTCGTTTAGTTTTATGACTTACAAACAACCGTTAGGTGAACAAAACTATAATACTCTCTTTAGCAACTTTTGTTGCGAGAGTATAAAAATATAATCCAAACAGCTCAAAATTCCCCATAATTTATATTTCTAAAATTAAACCAAAATAACTAAGGAAAAAACACAGAAAAGAGGTGAGCTTTTACACTCGAGGGATTTAAAATGAGCAAGCATTCACGCAAACAGGACACACTTATGTTTGCAACTGCTAAAAAGGTAGCAATGGCAACAAAGTGGATAAGTCAACTGAATTTAATTAATGTTGCTATTTTTGAAATTTTAAATTTCAAACAACTACATGTAAACGAAGCGCCGACACACACATACATTCACACAGAAATAGCGAAGCGGAATACTAACTGTTTTCCTTTTCCAATGTATGAATTTATAAATGCGCATTTGTTGAAGAGGATGTAGTATATACTGAGTGTGTTCTGTGATGTGTTTGTGAAAAGGGTGCCGCAACGTTCATGCCGCACATCGTCCATCGTCACTCAGTAAAGCAACAAGTGGAGCCACAAGTGGGCACATGCGATGTCTCAATACTGTGTGTACAAATATGCGCATGTGTAAGCACAGGCAAAAAACGAGCATGCACTAAGCGGAGTATAAAATTCAACCTTAAAAGGGCGATAAAATACACTGAAACCGAAAGTGCGGACTTCGTTGCCAAGGACGAGAGAAATGTGTTTATTCGTGTCATACTTGCAGGCAAACACACACACACACATTTTTAAATGACATTAATGGGCATGCCTGCCAAGCAAATTGAAACTAGCAAGTTAATGTAATAGTATTTCAAAACGGAGAGAGAAAGGAATAGAGGCGAGAGAGGAACAATTTCCCACAACTAAATCACTTTTGTCGTTATTCGATTAAACTCAATTGAATTGAGTAAATTTGCAACATTTTAAAAAGATAAATAAGAAGAAATTATACTTCTCCTCTCTTTGGTTTTGAAAGATTGTTAGACCTGAAGTATTCTGAAAATTACAAAATTAATAATTCGAGACAATTTTGCCAATTTACCAAACAATTAATGAAAGCAGATATGTTTTAAAATATTTAAAGAGGTACAGCTGTCTATGTTTCCCAAATATTGGAGAAGCGAATAGAACAACAATTGGTCTAAATCATAAAAAATACAGATAGCAAGTGGTTTTGGTATTTTGTATAAAAAAATAAACGAAACGCACCTTCAAAATTCAATAGTAATTGTACGTAAAAATTTCCATTCTTATGGGAATGTCTTCAACTTATTCAGTTCAAGTGGATAGCTTACTTGTTGCTAAAGAAACGGTTGCTGGAAATTAATACTAGAATGTGTATGACGTCTGGTCAGAAAGCCTATGTCCTGATAAAAGAAACGTTCTTCAAGAAATTATGGAACCAATAATTGAGTACAGTAGAAACTCGTTTATCCGGCCCTCAGTTATATGGATTTGCGATTATCCGGAATACCAACCGCGACCAATTTATATGTACCAACGAATTCGTGATATAGCAGCAATGAAGAGAAAAAGTTGCTTACGGCATATGACAATTACCATATATTTTAAACCAAATTAAATTTATTACCTACCTACTTATTTCGTGATTACCAAATGCAAATTACCAAATACATATTGTAAACAAATTATTCGTACATACATACGTACCTAAATATTTTATTTCATGATTAATGCCGCAGTTTAGTATTATGTATGTAATGTAACCTAAGAAAATATGTACATACATACGTAAGTAAGTGTTCATTTCTTAAAAACATTGATCGTTGATATCTATTTGTTGCTCTTCATACATTCGATTATCCGGATTTTCGATTATCCGAATGCCTATCGACAACAATTAGTCCGGTTAATCGAGTTTCTATTGTATCTAAATTAGTTATACATATTTTGGAGAAAAATATATAAAAATATATTTAACCTTTTTTTCATGAAAATAAATAAATTATGGAGAGAGCTTGAAGAACCATCACTAACTATGGAAAATATGTAGAGTTTTAATGAATACGAATCCCTATTGGCTACACTTGCGTTGCGTATGAACGCTAAATTTATTTGTGCAACACCGGTCTGTCTCAATGTTTTTATTTACTTTTACGGGTTGTTTGTGTGTGTATGTTTTCAGCCCGACATGTGTTTACACTTGACACAGCGTTGCATGATGTAGTGTGTTTTGGTAGATGTGTCCCTAAGTATAGTATTCTGTACGTGTGGTTGTATACAAAAGTATATAGCCGACTGATAATTATAAAAGGAGACAATAATTGTTGCAGACATGTGCATACATTTATAGCATGCGAGCATTTAATTGCATGTCATGCGAGCTTAATGAGCGCTAGTTCGGGTAGTAATTGATTGAAAGAGGCAGGAAAAAGCAAAGATTTTAAATGAGTGTAAATTGAAATTAAATAAATGTAATTTAATTAATTATATTATATATAAAATTTTATGTTTTTTTACTTCACAAATTCATTCGTATGTTTATATGCATATATGATGTATATTTTTCAATACGCGTATGAGCAGAACTTTTATTATATTTATGTTGTATGTGGTAATTTTAAAATAAATAACGCCAGCATGTATGTACATCTGTAATCATATTTATGTGCGTGTTATTCTTTGAAATCATCAGTAGGGAATATTCGCGTTGCTTCTTCTTCCACTTTTCGCGTGCTTTTTGATTGCCTCGAAGGTGTGAGAAATGTAAGGCGGCAGGCGGCAATTGGCTTTCAGCGCCTTAGCATAATATTAATAATTTAATTCTCATTTGCGCATCGCTTAAGAAATGAATTCTTTTTTAGCTTTGCTAACTTCTTAAATACAGTAAGTGTTGGATACAAGTGAACAAGACATCCAAGTGGAAAGAATGCAATTATTTGGTAGATCTGGTAGAATTTTTTATGATGTGAATTATTTGTTGGGGAGGACTTCTTACAACATTGAAAGTGATTAATTAAATTAATATTTAAATATATGATACCTATATACTATTCTCGGCCTCTTCCAAGATCTTCGTGAGAAGTAATTTGAGGTCGAAAATACTTAAATTTTGACTTTTTATAAGGCTATGAACCCATTAATGCACCTTAAAAAATTATTATAAGTTGTAGAGCACTCTTTAAATTCCAATTTTTAGGTTGGGTTTCTAAATATATTATGTGAAAATCCAATATATAAATTCCTACCTCTAAATAAAGAAACTTTTTGACGCAGATATATTGGCTGGATCATAGTAAATCTGACTCTTAAATAAAATATTGCTTTTCAAATATTTTCCATGGCACTTTTTAACAAATTTTTCAAAATGTTTTCGTAAATATGGTAACATTAACATGCATTCAAAATTAAATTATTAGATTTATGAAATAAATAAATAGCGTGCCACAACTTAGCGCACTTCTGTAGTCACCAAGCACGGTGCCTCATGCTAGTGGCAACCAATATTGAACAGACTGCAGAAAAGAAACGAAAATCAGAAAATATCATTAAATTCGCGAATTTTATTGCGATAAACACTACAAATTCCTAGAAAGCTACTCAAAATATCGTGCGTTTTTTCAATGTTATGGAAAACTACATAAATTAAGAGTAAAGCTAAAATATACCATAGCCGCAACAGCTGGTACTTTGTCTTTGCATTTTTGAAAATTTATGGGTCTGTAGACATGTATTTTCTTTGGAATTTCTAACTGTTTTCACGGCTTGCCAGTGCAACGACTGTTCCACGCACATACGCATGCACCAATTGGTGAGTAAGTATGCTTGCGGGGCAATAACAATGGGACCCACCTGCGATTTTGCGTTCGCGCATTTTGCGCCATAATGCCTCTGCTTTGCGTTTTGGCCAGTTTTCGAATTTTTGTGAAAAGCTGCGAAAGAATTTATACTCGCGTATCGTTATCGACATGCGACGCTGCATTTTGATGGGCTGCGCGTTGGCCGCCGTTGGTGGCGGCGACGGCGGCGGTGACACGGGCGGTTGTGAGACGTTAATGGTGCAGCCGAAAGTTATGCGATTCTGCGAATGAGTTTTCGCTCAGTTTTTAACTGTTTTTGTTTTCGCAATTTCGTTTTTATAGTGTTTTGTTTTCACTGCGTAGCGAGTGAACAGCAGCGCGAGACTTTAATAAACAATTGAAATTGTTAAGAAACTATTTTTTCATTTGCGCCAACACTCACAAGCGTACAATATGCAAGCGCATTAACTCACAGCGCCACTCACAAAATATTTCAAATTTCACGTATGACTTTGGCGCGCTATACATTCAGTGCGTTTGCGTTCAGGTGGATTGGCCAACACTTCGCTAGTCAAAATTGAGCAATCAATCACAAAAAAGCGTTATTTTTATAACTTGTTTTATTATTTATTTCACTGTTTCCTTGGCTCATTACGTATTTTCACATTGAAGTCGTTTGTTGCTAGCCACAAATTGTCGTTAAATTTTGAATGCGACCAAAATATTGTTTCACAAACGCTCTGAACGCCCGAAGCTCCACAATATGAATATGAATTTGCTGCCGTCGCTTCGACGCGTCTATAATCAACGGAGCCTGTGAAAGCACTAATGAATATGCGAGCAACTTGGCGAAATGGTGTGCAAATGTGGCGCAACAGTGTGCTGACATGCCACTACCAATGCCATGTATATATATACACACAGAGGAGCAAAGGGGCGTTAGCGGGTATCACAGACACAGTCATTTGGGGCTGGTGCGACGGCGCTTTGACTTTGAAATCGGTAGTCGTATGCTCGCATAGTTAACCATATGACAAACGCACCGTTAGACTGAGTGTCTAGCTGGCGGACTGGGCACTCGCCGATTGGCTTCTGGCATATGCCTTGTGCGCCGTGTCTCATCATCAACGACTATCTGGCTGGCTATGTTGCTGTTGTTGGCGCAGTGTAGGTGAATGTAAACAATGTCGAGTAGAGCGAGGCTGAGCAGCCGAGCGGTGGCACTACCTAGCCGAAGAGCCGAACGAATTCATCATCGTCATTGTAATCACCATCGATACACGATAGCCAGTTCGCGCGCGCATTCGTTACGTTATTGCCACAAAAATGAAATATGCGGCTAAAACAAAAACAGCAAGCAACAACGACACCAACAAAAACAGTATGGCATTGAAGCTTCCGTTTCTTGTCTATGCAGTCGTATGTCGCTGGGTTCGTTGCTGTGGGTGGATGGGCGTGCGTGCGCGTGCCTAATATTGACAAGGACGAAGATTGTGTCGCTTTCAAATGTATGACGTCACGGTAGTGATGAAATGGCAATATATAAAAGCACGTTCTGTATGTGTGCGCATTTAAGTATTAGCTCATAATCATATGAGCTGCATTGTTTTGGTATTAATTAATAACTTCAGTTTTCTATTTATTTTCACTCTAAGCTCATTTTGCGTTTGCTTGCAACTTTTAGTTTCTGAGTTGCAACTACACTGTTGGAAGTTTAATATTCACAGTAATCATATTCACAGAATATTGTTTCTATGTCGAGAGCAGCTAATACCTAAATAATGTGCGTAAAATGTGTAAAGTTGACCTAACACAAGCGTATGTCAATCGAGGTCACACGGCGTATACGCAACAATTGGCTTCGATTGTTTGACGTATGTACTTACTGAATTTTAGGGAAATATTGGAAGGTTAAATTGATTTGAAATAAATTAGTTTATGGAAAAATTATAAACAGCTTAATATCTTAAACGCAAAAAAGTTGGAATTTGATATAATGTTTGAATAGAACTAGAGCATACGACATTCTCATCCTGTTCCAAATTTAGAATGTATTTAACACTGTTTCTTGACGTCATGGACAACCATGAAATTTGCGTTTTGTTTCTGACATTGCTTGTCCCAATCTTGTTTCCATCATTATAAATAAATGGCCGGCAAATAATATCTAAAACTATAACTTTTTATTAAGCAGTGAGTTTTATCTCATCTTTGAAATAGAATTTCGTCTTCGTCTTCGAATTAAAAAGCGTTGAGTATTTTTAAAACTCTCATCAAGTATAAGTTCGTTTGCAGTTGAGATAATTGGAATTAAATTGAAAACAAATTATAGTATGGGCGACACACTACATATGTACCTAGTAAGACCCTAAAACTATAAAAAATTAACCAAATCTCAAAAAGCATAACACACTTCTCTAATTTGCGTCCTAATTTTGTTCAATTTCATTATTTGAATGTTCTATTTAGTTTCAGACACTTCATGACCTTATTTATTTGGTCAATTTAGCTTACTAACCCACATGTGCCATGAATATATTTTTGCGCTGTACATTTCCTATTGTAATTTCCGGAAAGCAATTGCGGTATGTTAGTTAGTCTGGCTACGCAATATTTTGACCGCATTTCATTGTTATTCACGTGCACATATATAAATATGTAAATAATACAAACAGAGAACGCTGTTAATTATTACTTCGAATATAAAGTACTCACCAGAAAAATTATAGTATTTCGGCTGATACGCAGAGTTTTCGACAATCGAAATTGGACGAAAATCAAAAGTGCAAATTGATTACACCTTTAATAAGAAAACCTCATTTAAATTTTGTAAGCGTCGGTTACAGTTACCAGTTAAATTATTAACATTAAAAGTTGTTCACAACAACAAGGTTTCATGTATATTGTACAATATATTTCCGTGTCCACCTTAATGTCTCTGTAATTATCCTGTAATTGTCATTTTAAGCCGACAATTGTTTATGTTAGTAAGTTCAGTAAATATTTGCAAATCTAACAAATGCCAAGAGACCATCCGCATAGTCTGAGAATAGGTAAGTGTGGGAGTACGGAGTAGCTATTCACAATGAAGATTAGAGTGGAGGCATTCTATCGCACTACAATTCGTACGCGCGGAACGTGAACAGGCGAGTGAAAGGTAGGAGACAAAGACATCAAGTGTTGATGAATTGACAGTTAATTGGATTTTGCATCTAAATTCTGTTCTATTCTTTTGGAGTGCTCCGGATTTTTGTCGGAAGTGCGCGCTCTGTGTATGTAAGTGTGTAGAGATGAAACCAAACCTTTATTAGTTCAGCAAGTCTCGCTAAACAAAAGACGCGACGGGGAAGATATAAAGCAAGCAAATGGAACTGCACAAGTCAGGCTCAAATAACCCATATTCACTTTTTGATTGGTAAATCGGACGGTTCACAACTACGACTACTTCCCATATAACTCAATATTGAATTCTCATTCCTTCACTTTATAATATACTAGCAGACCGCTCCGGCTTCGCATGGGTTTAAACAAACATTTCAAAAGTTATAAGTTATAGGTTTTGAAATTTTGTTCAGCAAGCAGTTGCGAGCGCTCGTTACTCGACTCTTTGACATGCGATTGCGATGCGAAGAGAATGACTTGCAAGACGATTTTCAGTTTCAGATTAAGATTCTCCATCACGGAGTCTTTTTGATACCCTCAATTGGGAACTATTTCCAGCAAGTTGAGATTCTAGGAATAAATATAGCCTATGTTACTCGGGGTGAATGTAGCTTTCCAATGGTGAAAGAATTTTTGAAATCAGCGTTTAATTGAGTTTATTCATTACAAACATACATATTAATCTTTATTATAGTAGTATAGTATTATATAGTAGTATAGATATATATGGAACCATTGAAGATAGCAAAATAAAAATTTACACAAATACTGTGATCTGTGGCATCACTTGTCGAAATCGGACTATAACATTTCAATGCCTCGGACATAGAATATGAAGAACTCAGTGTCTTAGGGTAAGTTTTCACCGAAAATATCGGTAAATCTCTCAGATAGCTTAATTTAATTCAGAGGGAATCTTTTTCTTCTAACAGTGTGTCTCTGTATCAAAAATGGTTAAAGTCGGGTCATAACTTCCCCTAGCTGCAATATACCTAATTATAGGTTTTTCAAAAATACGATGGGCAAGGTTAATATGTGAAATATCTTTTCCAAATTAAGTGAGCATATAATATTGGATATATAGTTGGTGGTGACAATAAGTGAAATCGGTTCAGGAATTATTTCAGCCCCCATATACTATATATGACGATTTTCTTTACTCTATTGGATTTTATGCGGAATATATGAGTCAGAGTCAAATTGTGTGTTATCTTTGTAAAACTATAGCAATATATTGCGAGAGTATAAAATAGTCGGTTGCACACGAACTTAATTTTTTATGTTCCACTCACCTGCTAAGTATCGATCACTTTGCGATCGTGAGTATCGCAGCGTCTGAAATTAAAGAGAAATGTCGATGCAGTTAGTCAACTGTGTTGTTGTTAGTGGGTTTAAAAGAAAACAATTTTAATTAACTTCACATGGTATTTCCAACTCACCAACTTCTGCCCGGCAAAGTCATCACGTCTCGTCTTCTCCTGCTTCAACAGTAATGGCGCCGAGTTCGACTTAGTCGTCAGCTCTTGTATTCCCAGACTTTCGTGTCCGCTGTGCAGTGATGCGCTACTCGGTGAGGGCAATTCTGCAAAATGAGTTGGCGACAACAAAGACTGGAACGGTTCCTGACGTAGCGCTAGCGATAGCTGACCACGCTCTCTACCACGTCCGTGCAAATGTTGATGCAACTTACGCGACAGTGGATGATGTTGTTGTGGATGCTGATGTTGCAATGGTGAGTACTGATAATAGACAGCAGGTAGCGAGGAAGTATCTAGCGAGTGGCTGCGACATTTCTGTGCACGTCCACCACCGCCGTAAGGCATCATAATTGGTGTGGTCACAGCGCTAAGTTTACGACGTAGCACTACGCAGTTACTGCCAGTCGTTTCGTTAGCTGATGTGGAACCGTTACGACTGCCGCCGCCACCACTGCCACTGGCGCTGCTCGCATCGCCATCGTTGCATTCGCATTCGCAATATGGACCAACTTCGAAATCATCGTGGCCCTCATCATACTCATACGTTACATCGGATACATCTACACCGCCATCATCTACGGCTTCGGCCTTTTCGAGCGCATCATTGATATCGATGTTATCGCTGTCATCTTGTCGCGTGCGTTGATGTTGACGATGACGTTGACGTGTGGCGCGCAGCATTTGCAGATGTTGAACCTTGTGTTTTAGCTTGTCTGCCGCTGTGGTAGCTGTTGGTGGTCTATGCAGCTGACGATGTTGATCGTCAATGTCATCGAGTGACTCATCGCCACCATTAATGGTAATTTCTTCATCGCCGCCATGAGGTTCATCGCATAGGCTGAGTACTTCTAAGAGGTCTGGATCATCGGAGGAGACAACTGAACCACTTTTCTGGAATTTCATTTTTCTTAGCGCATCCAAGCTGCTAATCGATTCATTGTCGTTGTGTTGGGACTTCCAATAGGAGATTTCTTTCGGTGGCGTTGCTGTACCAATGCCACTTTCATTGTTGTCATTATCTAGACCAGAGGAGTCGAGCGATATACCCGACTTACCGGAGCTGAGAACACCGGAGGCCTCTTCGCATGCCGAGGATGAAGTGGAGCTGAAAACACAGAAAGAAAAGCTTTTAAATGTGGATAATAATGTCTTTTAAATTATAAAGTTAAAAGGCAGAAAATGGGTAACACAATTTAGATATTTTATATCTGAACTTAGTATAGTCAAATTTATCTGTTAGAATTAGTCAAATCTCTCTGTTTTAATTTTATTAAGTTCACACCATTTTCAGCTTGATACTATCAATATCTAAAGTCAACTTCACTGTTCATAGCTCTCAACTTATTTATTCTTTACTACTCACTTATTGTCTTCATCGACGGCGCCAACACTCCTCAATATTGACTCCTCAGATGTCCAGATCGTTGAAGTCGATCCTTTTTTGGTCACATCGCTGCCGTTTAACAACAAAGAGGCCGGAGTGCCACTGCCATTACTCTTTGATGCTGATGAGGTCAACAATGTAGATGGCAAAAGCACTGTGTTGCCTAGCTTTGCCGTAGATATTGCCGATGTTGGTGTTGTCATCGTCGCATGATTAATGCGCTCCCGTTTTGGTATTGCCAGCATTGCCGCCAAGCCGTTGCTACTGTTAAAGCCAGTGTTACCGCCTTTATCACCATTGCACAGCTGCTGTGCTAGTGCTAGTTGACTCGGGCTTTCTCTGTGCGTCCAATGTGCTGTGGCGTCGTTGTTGCCGAGCATTGTGTCCATATCGTTTTCCAATTGACGCTGTCGCCTGCTTTTAAGTGATTCCTCATCGTTTTGTTGGGCCACGGCGGCGGCACAGCCGTTTAATGTTGTCATTGAAATGGCTGGCCGGCGGTTACCACTTGTCGCTGCAAATGCAGGCGCAGCTGCTGGTGATGCTACCGGTGTTGTCTCTTCAATTTTCAGTATCGTTGCTGTTGTTGACGGGTTTGTTTCTGTTGCTGTTGTTGTTGGCAAACTTGCTGATGCTGCATCGTTGCCGCATTGTAAATTTGTCAGATTATGATAATGCTGCCGATGTTGCTCGGTTGTGGCATTAAATGTTGCTAAACTGTTGCGATTGCCGGTGCCACTATTGTGGACTGCTGGTTGTTGCTGGTGGTATGGTGTCGGCGCCGATAAAGTTCGCATATAGGCAACACTCGGCTTGGCCGGAGTGCAAATGGTGCCAGCATGGCTGGAGCTATTGTTGTTGTCGGCGTTTGAGCCATTATCAAGGCGTCCACAATCAAGGTTAAACGATTGCAATGGAATGGTGGTCTGTGAATGAAAAAAAGAGCATGAACACGTATATTAAACACAAAAGCATAAACAACAACAAAAAAAGAAATAATGAATTGTAGCAAGTTCTATCTGGTAGCGTGCCTTCGGCTTGAGGGCCGATCACTTTCAGTTAATAATATAAAAATCTTCAGCTACATCTAGTCGAACAATGCCTTATGACACGGTTAATATATGTAAGTACGTGTCTTGCAATGCGCGACATGAAGATTGCACGTGACTAGTCGAGAGTTGGCGGTAGCGATGTGCAGTAATAAGCAACTTGGTAAAACGATATTTTAGTACTTCTAGAAGAACCTTGAATTTAAAGTGTCAGTGCCGCTCTACTCCTTACAGTTTTGTCCGTGTATGTGGGTGTAATTTTTTTGTTTGTGACATATTCATGCAAATTGGAAGTCGTTTTCGCAAAATCTCAGGTGAGCCTTATATGATATTTATTATGCTCCACAGCAGCGCATTCTTATAGCCTTGACAGACCGCAGCGATTATTTGCATTAGCGGGCTTAAGTTGGATTAACTTGCGCATTTGATCCACTTTAATGCAAATTTGTAATGCACACAAATTTCGTCCATTTAGTAAATTTGAATAGGCAACACTGCCCAAAAATGGCCGATTTTTATACTCTCGCAACAAAGTTGCTACGAGAGTATTATAGTTTTGTCCACATAACGGTTGGTTGTAAGTCCTAAAACTAAACTGGTTAGATATAGGGTTATATATATCAAAATGATCAGGGTGACGAGAGAAGTTCAAATCCGGATGTCTGTCTGTCCGTCCGTCCGTGCAAGCTGTAACTTGAGTAAAAATTGAGATATCTTGATGAAACTTGGAAGACGTATTTCTTGGCACCATAAGAAGGTTAAGTTCGAAAATGGGCGTAATCGGACCACTGCCACGCCCACAAAATGTCGAAAACCGAAAACACTTAAAGTGCCATAACTAAGCTATAAATAAAGCTATGGAAGAAAAATTTGGTATGAAGGATCGCACTATGAAGGGGCATATGTGCCCCTCACTCACTAACGAAAAACGCCAGAAACCTTAAATTTCACATAAATAATGGCAGATGGATTGATGGATCTCCACTCAGATTTTTTTACAAAATGGAAAATGGGTGTTGCATCGCTCACTTATGGGTCAAAATCCATATCTCGGAAACTACTAAAGTTATATCAAGTAAACTTTCTAGAGTCGTTGCTTTTAGGTACTACCTTATACAGTCCGAAAATGGAGGAAATCGGATTATAACCACGCCCACCTCCCATACAAAGGTTATGTTGAAAACTATTAAAAGTGGGTTAACTCACTAACGAAAAACGCCAGAAACATTAAATTTCACATAAGAAATGGCAGATGGAAGCTGCAATCAGATTTTTTTTTGCAGAACTTTGCACAAATACTACGTTTATAGTGTGGCAGCCATATTATAAAAATCACCGAAATCGGACCATAGGTATTCATATCGAACATGTGGACCTCGGTGCTTCTAACCTTATATTATGGTTTCCAACTTTCAATGGATGATATGATATATATGACGAATATGTGGGTCAAATCGTGTATTATATAATATTAATAAAGTTAAATAAATAAATTGCGAGAGTATAAAATGTTCGGTTACACCCGAACTTAGCCCTTCCTTACTTGTTGCTATTGTAAATGATGATTGATACAAAGAAGAAGAAGAAAACGTGAACAAATGATTTGCGTTTTTTACCAATTAAATTATGAACAGTTACAACAACGACAACCAGCGCCGAAAATATGCTGATAGATTTGATAAACTTTTTTTAATGATTTCTCACTCGGTTGTCTAAATTCACAAATCTGTCGTCAGTCACCATAAACTTTCAATGCTCATTAGCATTTCTTAAAGCGCATTAATTTTGATTGTCTATCACTGCTATTACTTTACTTTTCTGTGAACTCATTTATAAGATCCTTTAGAATATAAAAATCTGTTATTCTTGCAGCAACTTAAGGGACTTACAAATGACGTTCATAGCATGAGAGCAGGGCCTGATATAAATATAGCTACGCATAACTGGAAGCAGTCAATTCAAAACCATACATTTCCAGGTTGCCCAAATGATATAGAAGAACGTGTGGATGATAATGGAAGTTTTAATATAATAAAAGTAAATATCCGTGGAACATAGATAATTATATGAAATATCTGCATTTGATACATTTTAAGCTGAAATCGAATTAATAACAAGTAAGGAAGGGCTAAGTTCGGGTGTAACCGAACATTTTATACTCTCGCAATTTATTTATTTAACTTTATTTATATTATATAATACACAATTTGACCCACATATTCGTCATATATATTGTATAAAGTCCATCGAAAGTTGGAAACCCTAATATTAGGTTAGAAGCACCGAGGTCCTCATGTTCGATATTTGGGGCCTTGACAACTTATGGTCCGATTTCGGCGATTTTTAGAATGGGGCTGCCACACTATTAACATAGTATTTGTGCAAAGTTCTGCACCGATATCTTCACTAGTGCTTACTTTATATATTGTAAAGTAAACGATTCAGATCATCTTCTAAGTTCTGGTATATAGGAAGTAGGCGTTGTTGTGAAGCGATTTGGCCAATTTTCACAACATATCATTGAGATGTAAGGAAACTATTACAAACCAAGTTGCATTGAAATCGGTCGAGTAGTTCCTGAGATATGGTTTTTGACCCATAAGTGGGCTACGCCACGCCCATTTTCCATTTTGTAAAAAAATCTGAGTGCAGCTTCCATCTGCCATTTCTTATGTGAAATTTAGTGTTTCTGACGTTTTTCGCTACTGAGTTAACCCACTTTTAGTAATTTTCAACCTAACTTTTGTATGGGAGGTGGGCGTGGTTATGATCCGATTTCTTTCATTTT
Source organism: Zeugodacus tau (assembly GCA_031772095.1). NCBI lineage: Eukaryota > Metazoa > Arthropoda > Insecta > Diptera > Tephritidae > Zeugodacus > Zeugodacus tau. Next base: position 49,097,744 of record CM062649.1, on the reverse strand, counting down.
TGGACTGTATTAGGAAGTGGCTAAAAAAAACGACTGTAGAAAGTTTGGTTTATATAGCTCTATTGGTTTGCGAGATATGTACAAAAAACTTGTAGGGGGCGGGACCACACCCACTTCCCCAAAAAAATTACATCCAAATATGCCCCTTCATAGTGCGATCCTTCATACCAAATTTTATTTCCATAGCTTTATTTATGGCTTAGTTATGGCACTTTATGTGTTTTCGGTTTTCGCCATTTTGTGGGCGTGGCAGTGGTCCGATTTTGCCCATTTTCGAAAGCAACCTTCCTATGGTCCCAAGAAATAAGTGTGCCAAGTTTCATCAAGATATCTTAATTTTTACTCAAGTTACAGCTTGCACAGACGGACGGACGGACGGACGGACGGACGGACAGACAGACATTCGGATTTGAACTCCACTCTTCACCCTGATCACTTTGGTATATATAACCCTATATCTAACTCGTTTAGTTTTGGGTGTTACAAACAACCGTTATGTGAACAAAACTATAATACTCTCTTTAGCAACATTTGTTGCGAGAGTATAAAAATATGGTATCTATGTATTATTAAATATTGTTGTATTATTTTTAATGAATCACTCGAAGGAATTAAATTGTGTATCGACATAATTTTGATGCTAGAAAAATACAGTCAATTAGTTATCTCGATTTCAACTTATTGCACCTGAGGGTCCATCAGATGTATTCTATTCGACATGAAACAGTTCAAATACATAAAAGTACAATAATGTATTGAAAATACATAAGTTATGATAAAAAACAACTGTTTACTATGCGTAAGCAGTGGAGCGTGTGGAATGAATAATGCAAAACAACTTTCTTGCAGAATGGACTAAGAATAATTAGTATATTCTACATAACATCGGAAAGCTCATTTTGTTATATAATATTAATGATGTAATAAAAAACTTACGTTCGTTTTAACTACGATATAAATAATTCATGTAGTTTCTGTAAGAAGCGATCGCCACTACAGCTGTAATGACCTGCTGATTTTCGCTGCATCGCTCATCAACTCACTCGACATTCTGCTCGCGTTACCTTACCACTCCACACCAGTGCCGTGTTGTGCAACATTGTTGAGATTCAGCATCCAGTTGAATCCACTGCCATCTTCTATCATTGCGGCAACACCATATTTGGGCAACATGACTGACGAGATGTGCAATTGCTGTTGTGCCGTGAAGGCATGATAAAAATCAAAAGTGCCTGACAAACAATGCAATTGCCAGGACTAAAAAAACACACACACATGCGCATACTTTCGAAATTGGCAATGCACCGTTGATACCATTTCTATATGGCGATATCACGCTATCGTTATCGATATCGCCATTGTTCGACCAGATGCCACTCAACCGCCAATTCATTCAACATTCAAAGACATTTATATAGATTTGTATGTACATATGGAATTGCATGGATGCAGTGGTGACATGTAACACGCGGCAAGTGCTGCACACAGTTCTTATTTGCTGTAGATATTTGTAAAGTTCGAAATGTTGCAAGTGCACAGCACACGGCCTATGAATAAATCATTGTAATTCAAAGAATTGTCAATTGCTTCCAATGTAAATGCAATTGACATAACGAACTTACAATGGTTAAAAATCGACCGAACCTACACACACATAAGTATATCCACATATGTTAGGCATGGGCCCAATACGCAATGGCTTGTGGTCTCAAGCTCTTTTACCAATATTACCGCAGCAAAAGGTCGCGAAGCCACATTCATACTGCCACTGTCACGTTTGTACATGTTGCAGCATCCTTTGTTGTAACTTAGTGTGTCCTTCGCTTTGGCTTCGCCTTGATCTCAGCTTCAAGTTAATTCTGCGTGTTTGTTCTTTTTTTTGTGTTTGTGAAGCTCACAGATAACATCTTCGCTGCCGTTGCATCTAAAGCAGCTGATACATGAATCTCATCACGTACCAGACAACAACATATGCGTGCATTTTTTCATTACAATATCTCCCTCTGCGCACTGGCACGCTCGGCGACAGTGGTGCATAAGTGCGGCTTACTATGCGAATAAATCAGTAACAATGCCTTCATGACTTTACCAACCTCACATCCATACATAAAAACGAACAAATGTATGAATGCATTTAGTACCTACCGATATACATACTTATTTTTATAACATTGTTTGCATTGTACTTTTCATTAGCCGATAATTGTTCGCCACACTCTCAGCTGTCAATGCTTAATTGCAAGAAAAGTCACCGAAATCGTGGCATTGGTAGTTGCCACGGTTGTTATTTTAACGAGCTAACAATGTAAGGAAAGACACATTCAAAAGGTAAAGCTGATCAAAGGTTAAGGTTTGCTAATTTGAATAAGCAATAAGCTGAAGGCAATCGACTTTAAAATTTCACAAAAATAGTGCTTTAAGCAGACATAAGTGACATGTATGTATACACATTACATTTTAAACATTATCTGCCTACAAGTTTTGAACAGAGTTGAACGACGGGTAAATTTCATAACAAAAAACTTTTCACGGAACATTGGGAATGTATGGATTCTTTAGAGTCAAATCAATACATTATATAATATGGTAGTGATGAGCGGTATTGCTATTTTAGAATCACTGTGATTTCAGTGATTGATACTTTTAAATCACTGTGATTTTTTATTGCTATTGCGATCACAACAAAAAAAACGAATTTATGAGAATTTGTACTCCAATTTTTTTTTTTAATTTTATACATAATACATTTTTATTAATTTTAACAATATCCAAAATTTACCTGCTTTTGTAATCACTATCACTAATTAATAAATTTTGGGTACATTTAACTGCTTTTGTAATCACCGTATCCAAAATTATCGAAATCACAACTAAAATTCCTACTTTGAACTACTGAACTACTGAACAGTGATTGCTACTTTCGAACTGATATTGTTACTGAACAGGGATTGCTACTTTCGAACTGATATTGGTACTGAACAGTGATTGCTACTTTCGAACTGATATTGTTACAGTGATCGAATTAGAATTACTGAACTGTTATTGCTACAGTGATCGAATTAGAATTACTGAACTCCTATACGTACTGTGATCGAACAAAAGCACTGAACTTCTCTATAGCTACTGTGATCGAACTCAAACTACTTAACTGCAATAGCGATTTTAAATCACTGATATTTACAAAAATTGATCACAGTTGCTATATGTGATTTTTCAATCACAGTGAAAAAATCACCGGTAGCTATCAACGCTTTAGTATAAAGAACGTTACCAATTCAATAATTAAAATTTTGCACTAGTTCGGCTGAGTTTACCTTTCTAAATTAAAGTAGTTTTCGAAATTTATAAATTCTGTATGTATATGTATATTGAATTTATGCTTCTGAACGGTAGTTCAAATAAGGCAATTTAGACATAAGCCCTATCATTGTTAGGATGATATTCCAGAATAGTGATGGTATAGTTATAGTCATAGGTCAGAGATATCTGGCTGGATATAATGCAATTATTCTATGTAAGTTCATATATATGTAAGTAGATATATATATACGCACATATTTAAACTTGATATTTTATTTGAATATATTTTCTTGTTTGTTAAGTAATATCATTAAAATTAGACTATTTAAATATGCGTCCTAACAAAAGCTTATTGCTTGTGCAGAGTTTGGACAGCAACAACAATGTAAGCCTTAAATTTATTAGCTTTTGCTTCAAGGCAAACAACAGTTTAAAAGCAATAAAAGCGCAAATTAAATGAATTTTTAGGTGACCAAACTGTTGATATCGAAAAAATCATTGAAAACTGAATAAAACAACTAAGTCCAAATAAAAAATCAATAACATATTTAAGAGAAAAACATAAAAAATGCTCAAAACAACAAAAAAAAGGGAAACATGTTATAGTCAGGGAATTTCGGTGCGTAAGATATTGTTGTTACAAAAAAAGTACATACATTAATACATATGCTGAGTACACACATTGAACCTTTAGTATGTATTGTTTAGATCGGCGACATTAATGAACATATTGTGTGCCACTTAAAAAGTCGTAAACGGCATTTGTGCGACAACAACCCGTTTATAAGAGAAATAAATGGTACCAAACCGACAAGAGTCAAGAGTATATTATATGAAGGTAGGGCAGTAGGGAATGCTACTCATTAATGCTGTTGAATGCGCGAAGTAAGGGCAAGTGATGAGTTTACAATGTGGTTGTGTTGTCTTGTTTTTTGTATAGAGTAACTTATTATATATTTGTTAATTTTTCTTTTTTCATCAGTGTTCATTGATCAACTTGATTATAAAGTATTGATTAAGAGCAGTCGATTGACCCAAATTGGTGACAGATACGTGTTGCATACCAAAACCGTTCTTCGAATGACTTCATTTTACCTAAAAATTAAATGAGAAGATAAAAATAACTTCAGCTCAATCGACTATCGGAATTTTCCCATGGGAAGCAATGGAATTGGTGTAAGAACACAATTAGCACCAGCTAATCGCCATTTAAACGGTGATATGCAAATAAAGCTGACAACCATAAATAAATCACAGCCTGTGCTGCAATCACAAATGGGTAAACAAAAACAGGTACGTGCCCGGTAAGTGGTTCAGCGCACACTCACCTGTGAGTTTATAAGGAAATCGCCCTGACTTAACGAAAGTCCATTGCCGGCATGGCATTGGAAAAAAGATTGCAAGAACAACTTTCGCGCATGCGCTGCCATCCATCTGCGAGGCTTATTTTTACTGCCCTCAACATCGTGGTGGTCACGCATACGCAATGATAATACGCGTAATTATCAAATCAAAACTCTTAAACTGCTGCCAAGCCTACCGTTTAATGCAACGTCCTTGCCCTCAAGTGTATTCTATATAGCACACTTTGAAAAGGCTTTGTGTTCTCCAAGTCATGTGCACACATACAAGTCAACAAAAGGAAAAGAACAACAGCTTTGCGTATCCATCGCCACAAAGAAATGAAAGAGAAACTGCAGAGATGATAAGCAACGCATATTCGTCTCGCCTGTTGGCCGCCGGGCAGTCCCGGCGTATGTTCAGCTGGACAGTAAACGTGCACATCTGGCGGCTTGGCGTTGTTGGGCTGTGTTTGGAGCAGCTGGAGGAATCACTTTCGCAGCGCAACAAAATTAAAGCTCAAAAGAGAATACCGAAAGTAAATGATGTGAAGACTAAGCCCCCCAAAAATCAGAACACGTTCTTGACGATGGCAAATTGGAGCATCGGCACTCTTAGCTGCAAAGCTTCCTTAACCTACTCTCTCTTCCTCCCCTTTTGAGTAGCTTGGCTCTTGTTTCTTTATTTTTCTTTACTCATTTGTGTTTTGGACATACTTCAGGAAATTACTGACCCAATTTTTAACGTTTCAATTTCATTCTGCAAAAACATGAGCATTCCTCTTCAGCAATGTGCGTGTGTGTATTTATTTATTGTCACTCATGCAACTAATGCATTCGCATAGTGGACATAGCGGTCAAATAAAGGCTGATGGCAGCAAGATGCGTCGGTTGGGCATTTCTTATTTTCATATGATCGGCACTACACTGCACTGACGCTGACACAGATTTTCAATTATTCGTTTGGTAAAGTGAAATCTTAATAAACTGTCTATAGCACGTTGACTTGATTTATGCGCACTGGTTTAATAAATCAATTAACTTTGTGAAAACATTGACATTACGTGACATGAGAAGCCATTGCACGGATTGCTACGAAATATGCTACCTCTGCATATAGCCCTGAGACCTTCTACTGATATTCTTCAAAGACGGTAGTTCAAAACGAATCTGACTATCGCAGTTAAAAATTTATACGAAATGACGAACATTTAATATACAATAAGTATTAGTTTTACGACGATTGATCAAAACAATTTTAATTTCAATGAACAACGATTTCTTAACAGTTCATTTTACTAATTTTTGCACTTATTTGAGCCGCTAAATATTTTAAACGTGTTCTAGTATACAGAGATCTGTAGATCGATATAAAATATTGTTACAGTAGTCAGATCCACTAGATAAGCAACTATATACCAGTACCCTTATATAACAGGGGCGTTACTTCACTACAGTAACCGCTGGGTCATGTGTTACGAACATATGCCATTAACCGTTAATGATAACCATAATAAAAGCTTAATAATCGCAAAAATTAAGAACTTTTCGCTAATTGACTATACAATAGAATCCCGATTATTCGAACATCATTCGTCTCGGCTTTATTTGCCATTGCTATTTGACAAGTTTATTCCCAAAGGTCAAAGACAAGTTATTTTCAACAAAAATTTTAAATTACATAGGTATTATGTAATTCATTATTGTTATATCTCGTGTTTTATATATGATATTATCTAAAAGACGCATGTAAAACTCATTACTTGATAAAAATTTATTAAACATAAAATACACTGGTATACAGTGGTTTTGTTGCCCTGGATATGAGACTAATTTTAGATATATTTATGCTCACAATTTACGAAACTATCAATGATTTTGTAAGAATTGCTCAAAAATTTTTTAAAATCTTTATTTTCATTTTAATTCAAAAAAATCGGAAAACAAGAAATAAAATGACATAAATGTTGAAAATATTAGTTTTATTTTCAAAGATTAACAAACATTGAAGTAAATAGAGAAAAAAATGTTAAAAACGTATAAAATGCCTTTTATTAGCTTTTCTTTTATAATTCTTCTTTGGACAATCTCTTTTTATATATATACATATATATTGATTGTCGTGTATGACATTTCTAACAAGAACAGCAACCCTTGAAAGTGGTGAACCGTACAGCGTTGCAAGGAAGTTGAAGTGCAATGACTTGGAATAATATGCTCCCGGTAAATGGTGCAGGGAGAAGAGGGAAAGGGGAAATAAAGAAGGCGTTGCTAATGCCCTTAAGTTCTATTTTTACAATGAATTTAATTTGAATGCAACGCCAATGGAAATAACAACAGCAACATCACCTACAACAACAAATTGCAGAGCAGTTTTCTACTTAGAATCTTTAAAGTGGAATTTATATGCGGTGCAGTTCAAAGTTTAACTTTTCAAGTTGTTAAAAATTTGAGTTTTTATGGACTTTCGTTCGCATGTGTTCGACTTTTCGGGGGGAAACACAGCGTTAATGGGAAGTGCACAGCTGCGTAATCGCTACACTGCAGAACGAACATTTGTCTGTTTATTCCACTTACTCGTACTTGCCTATGGATATGTCTATGAAGAAATGTATATTTGTATGGAAATGTAAATGGTGCTAGACTGTTAGCTCTTTTAAGGCGGCGTTCAAGTTGATCAGCGGTTTATCGCACGCCCATTGAACGGCATTTGGCTTTGTTTACACATTTCAGTAGTTTAAGCATAATTCCTACTTTGTAATTTACATTGCAGTCGAAAAGAGGCGCATTTGTTTATTAATGGATAAATTAATGTCACTTCATAGTTGGTGGTGCGTCTTCGGAGACTGTGGGAGCAACTGCAGGAGCGGGCGAATTCGTTTATAGATAAAATGTGTACTCGTATATAATGTATCGTTGACAGGCCTCGGTGGCATGCAACAACATATGTGCTATCTCTTCTTCTACATTTGCGATTGCGTCATGCTGGAATTTGAATTTTGTTTGCCCAGTGGCTTTCTGCACTTGGCTCCCTCCTAAACATGTGTGCAACAAATTCGCTGCCTGCTTGTAACACTTGACCTCTTGACAAATACAAATATGTTTTTTATTTCTATTTTTCTCTTTCATAACTCAATGTCACATATAATTGTGTCTGTCATGTGTCACTAAAGAGCTTAGTGCTGGCGCATTTATTTGAAAGATCCAAAAGCTTATTAGATATCATGGGTACGTGCAGATATGAATACGTTACAGATATTTATTATGGGAAATTGCAACCAAATACAAATTTGATATTGTAATGATATTTTGTACAAAAGCGAGACGCATTTGCAGACGTAAAAAGAAAGAGGCCGAAATGCGTGAGTATGAAAAGCTGGCCGACATGAGTAACGCTCGAAAATTTTATGAAAAGATGAGGCGATTTTCAGAAAGTTTCAAGACCGGAGCATTATCATGTAGGGACCGAGGAGGTAATCTGGTACCAGAGCATACTGGGATTATGGAGGGAACACTTCTCCGACTTGCTGAATGGCAGTGAATGCACAACACCAGGAGCTGGCGAACCCGATTCCCCAATCGATGACGATGGATTAGATGTTCTATTACCCGACCATGAAGAAACTCGAATAGCAGTTATCCGCTTGAAGAACAACAAAGCGGCGGGGGCCGATGTATTACCGGCCGAGCTATTCAAATACGACGGCGAAGAACTGATAAGGTGCATGCATCAGCTGTCAATCTGCGCCAATTACCGTGGGATAAGCCTCCTCAATATTGCATACAAGGTTCTGTCGAGCGTATTGTTTGAAAGACTAAAGCCCACCGTCAACGAACTGATTGGGCCTTATCAGTGTGACTTTAAACCTGGAAAATCCACCATGGACCAGATATTCAACATGCGCCAAATTTTGGAAAAGACCCGAGAGAGAAGAATCGACACTCACCACCTTTTCATCGATTTTAAAGCTGCCTTCGACAGCACGAAAAGGAGCTGCCTCTATGCCGCGATGTCTGAATTTGGTATCCCCTCAAAACTAATACGGCTATGTAAACTGACGTTGAGCAACACCAAAAGCTCCGTCAGGATCGGGAAGGACCTCTCCGAGCCGTTCGATACCAAACGAGGTTTCAGACAGGGTGACTCACTATCGTGCGACTTCTTCAATATATTTCTGGAAAAAATAATAGGAGCTGCAGAGCTAAGTAGAGAAGGTACAATCTTCTATAAGAGTGTACAGCTGCTGGCGTACGCCGCGCCGTTTGTTCTGCTTTTTCCAGACTTTATAAGGAAGCGAAGCGTATGGGTCTGGTGGTGAATGAGGACAAGATGAAATATCTCCTGTCATCAAACAAACAGTCAGCGCACTCGCGTCTTGTCTCCCACGTCACTGTTGACAGTCATAACTTTGACGTTGTAAATAATTTCGTTTATCTGGGAACCAGCATTAACAACACCAACAATGTCAGCCTCGAAATCCAACGCAGAATCACTCTTGCCAATAGGTGCTACTTTGGACTGAGTAGGCAATTGAAAAGTAAAGTCCTCTCACGACGAACTAATATCAAACTCTACAACTCGCTCATTCCCGTCCTGCTGTATGGGTCTGAAGCGTTGACCACGACAACATCCGATGAGGCGACTCTTGGGGTTTTCCAGAGAAAGGTATTGCGCAAGATTTATGGTCCTCTAAACATTGGCAACGGTGAATACCGCAGACGATGGAACGATGAGCTGTATGATTTATACGACGACATTGACATAGTTCAGCGAATAATAAGACAGCAGCTACGCTGGCTAGGTCATGTTGTACAGATGAATGGAAACACTTCAGCTCTGAAAGTGTTCGATGCAGTACCCGCTTGAGGAAGCCGCGGAAGAGGACGACCTCCACTCCGATGGAAGGATCAAGTGGAAAGTGACCTGGCTTCACTTGGTGTTTCCAGTTGGCGCCTACAAGCAAAAAGGAGAAACGAGTGGCGCGCTCTGGTGGTTCGCTTAAAATGGTTCCCACGCCAAAAAAATATATATATACACAAAATTTATTTTTATTATAAACAAGTTTTAATAAAAACAACATTTTATACTCTCGAAATTAATTGATATAGTTTTTTTTAAGATGACACACAATTTGACCCATTTATTCAGCATAAAGTCCAATAGAATAACGAAAATCATCATATATAGTATATGAGGCCTATAATTAGATATGGGAGCTAGGGGAAGTTATTTTCCGTGAAAAATTTCCCTAAGGCACTGAATTCTGATATATGTATACCGAATTTCATTGAACTCGGTGGAGTAGTTCCTGAGATATTGTTTTTGACCCATAAGTGAGCGACGTCACGTCCATTTTCCATTTTGTAAAAAAAGTCTGAGTACAGCCTCCTTCTGCCATTTCTTCTGTAAAATTTAGGGTTTCTGATGTTACTTGTTAGTGAGTTAACGCACTTTTAGTAATTTACCTTTGTATGGGAGGTGGGCGTGGTTATTATCCGATTTCCACTATTTTCGTGGTGTATGATGGGGTACGTAAGAAAACGACCGCAGAAAGTTTGGTTTGTTCAGCTTTATTGGTTTGCGAGATATATACAAAAAACCTATTTGTGCGTGTGTCTCCGCCCCCTTCACCAAAAAAGTTACAAATATGCACCTTCCTAGTGCGATCCTATATATACATATATATTTATAGCTTAGTTATGACACTTTATGTGTTTTCGGTTTGCGCCATTTTGTGGGCGTGGCAATGGTCCGATTGGAGTGGAACTATAATACTCTCTTAGCAACTTTTGTTGCGAGAGTATCAAAATTTAATGCGGCTATACCCTATATATTTTGACGGCAATAGGGTACCACAGTATATAAACGTCAGCATATGAACATTTGTGTTAACTCCTACAGCTTTGAGCGGAATATCTTCCACGTCTTCTATGTGTAAAGCCAGCTAGAGAAATAATCAGATTGTTTTTATAATCCAAAGCCGGTGTTTGGTGATTCGTTATTTCGAATATCTCGAAACAACTGAGTAAAGTACATAAACTTATGCGTCCAAAAATGGTAGCAATTAATTTGACCGCCAATGATTATTATCGTTTAACTGAAGTTTATTGTTTAATTTCAAATCTTTCACAGTAAATAAAAAACTTGCATTGCCCCCATCCTATTCTTCCGTCGAAGAAAACAACAACAATGTTAGCCACAAGCGACCATTCCTATGATGCCTGGCTACTGAGGCAAGTAATCGTACTCGCCTAGAATGCATCTCATGTGGCACGCCAATATTCAACAACACAATGGCAAATAGTATAAAGTCAAATTGTAGCGCATGATCCATAAAATTTACACGAAAACATAGAGTGAAAAATAAATATCCACATAAAGACACATTAATAATCGTAACAAGTAAGGAAGGGCTAAGTTCGGGTGCAACCGAACATTTTATACTCTCGCAATTTATTTATTTAACTTTATTAACATTATATAATACACAATTTGACCCACATATTCGTCATATATATGTATTGTATAAAGTCCATTGAAAGTTGGAAACCCTAATATTAGGTTAGAAGTACCGATGTCCTCATGTTCGATATATGGGGCCTTGACAACCTATGGTCCGATTTCAGAATGGGGCTGCCACACTATAAACATAGTATTTGTGCAAAGTTCTGCACCGATATCTTCACTAGTGCTTACTTTATATATTGTAAAGTAAACGATTCAGATTGTCTTCAAAGTTCTGGTATATAGGAAGTAGGCGTGGTTGTGAAGCGATTTGGCCTATTTTCACAACATATCACTGGGAAGCTAGGAAAATATAACAAACCAAGTTTCATTGAAATCGGTCGAGTAGTTCCTGAGATATGGTTTTTGACCCATAAGTGGGCGACGCCACGCCCATTTTCCATTTTGTAAAAAAATCTGAGTGCAGCTTTCATCTGCCATTTCTTATGTGAAATTTAGTGTTTCTGACGTTTTTCGTTAGTGAATTAACCCACTTTTACTAATTTTCAACCTAACTTTTGTATGGGAGGTGGGCGTGGTTATTATCCGATTTCTTTCATTTTTGGACTGTATAAGGTAGTACCTAAAAAAAACGACTCCAGAAAGTTTCCTTGATATAGCTTTATTGGTTTGCGAGATATGTACAAAAAACTTTGTAGGGGGCGGGGCCATGCCCACTTCCCCAAAAAAATTACATCCACGTATGCCCCTTCTTAGTGCGATCCCTCATACCAAATTTTATTTCCATAGCTTTATTTATGGCTTAGTTATGGCACTTTATGTGTTTTCGGTTTTCGCCATTTTGTGGGCGTGGCAGTGGACCGATTACGCCCATTTTCGAACTTAACCTTCTTATGGTGCCAAGGAACACGTGTTCCAAGTTTCATTAAGATATCTCAATTTTTACTCAAGTTACAGCTTGCACGGACGGACGGACAGACGGACGGACAGACGGACAGACGGACGGACAGACGGACGGACAGACAGACATCCGGATTTGAACTTTTCTCGTCACCCTGATCATTTTGATATATATAACCCTATATCTAACTCGTTTAGTTTTAGGACTTACAACCAACCGTTATGTGGACAAAACTATAATACTCTCGTAGCAACTTTGTTGCTAGCAACTTTGTTGCGAGAGTATAAAAATATATTCTATACTCATTTATGCATATGTGGGGCATGCTGACATGTGAACCTAAGTATATTGATGCAGGGGCTGGCTGTTTCCATTTTGCACCAATGTACCATAAACTTGCAAATAGTAATCATGCACTTGCGACAAACAATAATCAGTAGCAGCAAGCGGTTATTGCAACAACACGGTGGTGTTGTGGTAGCCGGGTTGCGCTCAGCGTGTCGCGGGCATCTTGTAATCGGCAGCAATCACTAATGGTGTTGTTTGGGACAAAAATCAACAGATTGAAAGCTTGCAACATACGCCGAGCGCTATAGCAGCACTATCTAGACAAAGTACGCTAAAAGTATAGCATCGCTATGCGATTTTTTTTTGTTTTTGCTTCGATTTCGGCTACTTTATTTTTGAGCTTGCATTGCTTCTAGGTTTTTCAGTTGTTGCATTGTTTACTTCTTGTGTTTCGTGAGCTCTTCCGCGTAAGCAAACGGTGCTTTAATTTATGAAACCCATCGCAAAATTACCATAAATGTATAATTCGTATCACGGTGATCTGCTCAATACGCGGCAGGTTAACTGAAGATTGCGATGCTTGAATTATCACGGTGCGGTGCGACTAAGGAGCCGTGACGTATCTTTTTGTTGTTGCATTGTGATTATGTTGCATGCAACTTGTGTCTGTGGAGGCATAAGGCAGGCCCGAATTGTTTAGCAATTTCATGGTTGACAGTTGCGGCTACTTACATCGATACGTCTCGTCTGCTTGCGCCACACTATAGCGAACGTGTGCACAAACATATGTTTACATCAAGTAAACAGCAGAAAAAGCTAGCGTTCAGGGTGCTCACCTGCATTCGCTGGCTATCTGTTCTACAAAAAAAGTGTTCGTAAATATCGTAAATAAGCGTTGAATTCTGATTCATTGGCATACACAAGCCAATCGTGATTGTCGATATTTGCTCATAGAATCTATTCGTGGGCAGCATCGATTCACAGGGAACCATTAACCGATAGTATCTACTTTTGGTAGTAGGTTGTCGGTAATTGATGCTTAATAGTTTAAATAGATTTCAGTTTTAAAAAAACTAGTTATAACCATTTATAAATACCAGACGAGGAAGTGAAATATTTATAAGCAAATAAACGGGAATAAACAATAAGTTGATTATATCCGGCAGTCTTTCTTATTTAAATCAAGATATAAAACGATTGAAATCGAAATCAGAATAAACCATTGATGTTTGTACTTACATGTTTCTCGGGCCGCAGTAGCACGAGCCCATTGGCCGTAACGTTCTCGGCACGTTCGGCCGCACAGCGACCATAACGGCTCTGTATGGCCGCCGTGGCAGCGGCAGAAAGCAATTGAGGTGAGGTCTTCGATGTTGGCGATGAACAGGCGCTTAGAGAAAGTGGACGGGTCGACGACATTAAATTATCCAAATCACGAAGGAATTTATTTGCCCAAACATTCACATCCTCCTGTGTGCTGGCTATGGTGGCGACATTTTCGTTGCTACCCAGAGTGTCAGAATTAGAGTTGTCATCACCCTGGTTGTCATCCGAAGTGTGGCTGTTAGGACCGAGGGGTGGTGGTGGTAAAGCTTTGAGTTCTGTTGTAGTGCAAAGACGAGTATTGTCTGTAGTGGGTTTTGAAAATCGACTGTTATTGTCAATACTTGTCGTATGCTGACTTGTAATTTCCGCCTTGTTACCGAGCGCATTTTTTGGCGCGCCAACTTCATCGCACTGGGATAATCTGTTAACGCAGCTGTGGCAGTTACTAATAACTGCGCCATCATTAAAGTTGGTTTTATCATCCTGCCCGACATGTTGGTCGTTCTCTTGTATTTGTTGCGCGCGCTGTCGAGCGCGACGTTCTTCGAATACTTCGTTGATTTCGTGCTACAAGAGGAAATAAAAATGAGTTTTTTTATTATTTTCATATTCAAATACTAACATAATAAATATAATATAATTTTATATATATTATATATAATATAATATTTATCTTAATGTATAAAAATCACGTGTCACATTGTTTGTTTTCGATGGACTCCTAAACTACTGAACCGATTTTAATGAAATTTTTAACACTGTGTGCAGTTTGGTCCAACTTGAAAGATAGGATAGTTTATAACTCTCCTTATAGTCGCATTATTTATTTATTGCAAATTATTTGTTTATTATTAGCAAAGAGCTATCCACCAGTTGGTGGCGCTAAGTACGCTATGTAACAGTAGATGGCGCTATATTTCTTTTTAAATGTTCATGGATTTAGGCTGTCATAACAAAAGCTGCCACTTGCTAAAAACATCAAATGAAAATGCGTTGTTTGAAGTTTATATTATTTGGGGTAAAGTTATACGAATCTATGACTTCCAATATTCTAAATTTAAGGAAAAATCACATACAATCCGTGAAATAAATAAAGTTATTTACATATGTATGGTCAGACAAATAAGCAATGAACAGAGTTCAAACAGCGTTTTAACTATTTCAAATAAAAATTGGGCGGGGCGAAGTTCGCCGGGTCAGCTAGTATATATATAAATATATATCAACATGTTTGCCTAGAAAATTGCATGGACTACTATTATTTGTCTAATTTAAATCCTGTTTCGTTTTAGCTTAGCCCACTCAATCAGAATACAATTTTTTCCATTTTCATTCAATGTTAATTTATTTGCCATCTTAATCTAGACACTATATACTCGCCTACATATGCACACAGTAGAAAACTAGGAAATGCAATACCTGTTTAGATAGGCTTTTCCTACGCAAAGTCTATACGCAGTCAAACCCAGTCCACTAGCAGAGCTCGGCCCACCACTAAATTTATAAAATTGTCAATACACCAAAAATTTAGAGGAAATAAATTATATCGCCGATTTTTTAATGCAATTTCGATCCTACATTAGAGAATATAACATTATAGAGTGTCTAGAAACAAAAAGAAGCAACTCTTGGATTTAGGAATTCACACTTTGGTCCCCAACGCATTTCGGGTGAATTTATTTAAAGGATTGCATTATTTGGTATGTCTACAAAGTCTACAAATCTGGAAAAGTGTGATTTAAATTGTCGCAATTTTTTTCGAATTCTGCGACGATTGGCATGTAACCACGAATGTGGTAAAAGCTTAGCCTCTATGAAGGAATAAGATGAGAGCAGAAACTCCTGCAACGTCAACAGTGACCAGCTGAAGTCCCATGCTTAGCTCTATTATTGTTTTTTTTTATGAAAAAAGTCGCTTCCATGTTAATCTATATCCTTTTACCATTATTCAAACATTTCTTTCTATTATTTCATGATACTTGCTGCATTACCTTTATTGTCCATATGACACCATTATAACTTCCATCAGTTTTTTTGTTTTAATTTACAATGGATAAAATCAATGAAGAAATCTCAATACAACTAAATGTCAAAAGTGTATTTATAAATAGCGAATATGAAGACCGCGCTACTGACTTAAAAAGAATATACTGATACATTTTGAAAACAGCTTAAGGAAATTAAGTGAGTGTTTCAATGAAAGTATCTCGACCTAATACAATGATTCTGTTTTGGTTTTTTAAGCAACCAGTACATGTTTCTGCATCTTTGAGTTTAAAAAAATATAATTAATATAAACAAGTAAGGTAGGGCTAAGTTCGGGTGTAACTGAACATTTTATACTCTCGCAATTTATTTATTTAACTTTATTAATATAACACACAATTTAACCCACATATTCGTCATATATATTGTATAAAGTCCATTGAAAGTTGGAAACCCTAATATTAGGTTAGAAGCACCGAGGTCCTCGTGTTCGATATATGGGGCCTTAAAAACCTATTGTCCGATTTCGGCGATTTTTAGAATGGGGCTGCCACACTATTAACATAGTATTTGTGCAAAGTTCTGCACCGATATCTTCACTAGTACTTACTTTATATATTGTAAAGTAAACGATTCAGATTGTCTTCAAAGTTCTGGTATATAGGAAGTAGGCGTGGTTGTGAAGCGATTGGCCTATTTTCACAACATATCATTGGGATGTAAGGACTCTATTACAAACCAAGTTTCATTGAAATCGGTCGAGTAGTTCCTGAGATATGGTTTTTGACACATAAGTAGGCGACGCCACGCCCATTTTCCATTTTGTAAAAAAATCTGAGTGCAGCTTCCATCTGCCATTCTTATGTGAAATTTAGTGTTGCTGGCGTTTTTCGTTAGTGAGTTAACCCACTTTTAGTAATTTTCAACCTAACCTTTGTATGGGAGGTGGGCGTGGTTATTATCCGATATTTTTCGAATATATAAGTAAATAGCTAAATGAAACGACTGCAGAAAGTTTGGTTTATATAGCTCGATTGGTTTCCGAGATATGTACAAAAAACCTATTTGGGGGCGGGGCCACGCCCACCTCCCCAAAAGAATTACATCCAAATATGCCCCTTCATAGTGCGATCCTTCATACCAAATTTTATTTCCATAGCTTTATTTATGGCACTTTATGTGTTTTCGGTTTTCGCCATTTTGTGGGCGTGGTAGTGGTCCGATTTTGCTCATTTTCGAAAGCAACCTCCCTATGGTGCCAAGTTTCATCAAGATATCTTAATTTTTACTCACAGTTACAGCTTGCACAGACGGACGGACGGACGGACAGACAGACATTCGGATTTGAACTCCACTCTTCACCCTGATCACTTTGGTATATATATATCTAACTCGTTTAGTTTTGGGTGTTACAAACAACCGTTATGTGAACAAAACTATAATACTCTTTAGCAACTTTGTTGCGAGAGAATAAAAATTTACTAAGCACAGGGACATCAAATCGGGTGCTGTAACATACAAAATATTGTTTTATAAAACAATACATGTGAGAACATATGTATACATATCATAAACATTTCATTTTGAAAATATTATTTTAATGGGGTAAAAATTTCCTCGGAATGCCTTTAGAATGTCTAAATGAATTAATTGTGGTAATAGTTAATAAATAATACTCCTTCGGGCCTTTAATAAATCCAGTATATCAGAACATTTGTAAACATACATGCAATATAATAGAAAATAGCAATGAACACATTTAATTTCACGCGCTCATGAACAATGCAAACAAATGCTGCCTCTTGCAAAGCAAACGTCCAATCAAAATACTGTCAAAGTGTTACAAACAATGCCACAGTCCCCAAAGTGGGACCGTGCCTGGGTGGGCTGCTGGTCGTTTCTTGGTCAATTCCCAAATATGCCACAGACATCCAAACGAACGTTGGTGCTGTTGATATAAAAGCACTTCGAAGAAGCTCAGCAGCTTTCAGTTTCGTGTAAAAACGCTAAGAACCACCACGTCGTACGCGTTGGTGGTCTGCAAAAAACGGTGATAGTGAGGAAACAAATTGTGGTCACCGCAATCAAGAACGCCGAGCAGACAAGAACTGCTTGAACTTGAGTTTATGTGTGTGTTTGCAAGGAGGAGCTAAGAACCGCCAAACAGCATGAGCATCATCATTTCCGTGCTTCTCGCAACGCTCACAATTTATTGCGGTACATCGGTTTTATCTTTGCCACCATCGCTTATCGGCACAGCGACATCCCTGGCTCGGCAGCATGTTCGCCAACCGCGAGACTACAGCGGCAGCGATACCAAAACAGCTGGTACTACCACGATTCACTTGCCACAGCAGCAGATTCATTCCGTTGAATACCCACAGCCGCTTCACTGGCAGAAGGCGCGACCCAAAAAAGACCTAACTAGCTTTGGGCTGGGCGATGGCAACATTGCAACAAATGCCTACACTGGAAGAGGCACCAGCTCCGATGATATCGAGCGTCTGTCCAGTATGGATCTCGATACTAACAATAACAACAGCAACTATGCTGGCATTAAGCTGACGCACCCCTTCAAGGTTAGTGGCAAGGCGGCAGACGTAAAGGATGCACACGAAATTCGCAGCGGCAGTGGCAATCGAAAATTACCGGATGAGTATGATTTAAACGCCGCTGATCGCTTGGAATGGCAAAATGGGAATCCGCAACAAACACCCCAAAGACAGCAACAACAACTACATTCAGCACAATGGTGGCATATACAAGCACCGCGCATACGCGCCATGCAGATGAAAGAGTTCTTTACGCCGCTCAAGTACTGGGCGCACCATTGTCAGCCGCCCGATCACAACTGTCCGCAGGAGTACTATCGCGCGCTGTTCGCTGACAGGTGAGAAGCTTAAAGCAAAAACGAAAGCGTAGTGAGGTGGTGAGTAAAAAAGCATTTCGCTACAAGTCTGTGTATGTAGTTCCTAATTGGATTCGGTGTGAGTTTGCGATCTGTGCACTAAAATCGAGCTTGCAGAAGACCAAAATCAAAGTGCAATAAATAATTCTTGCGAAGGAAAGAAAAATAAGCAGCTTCAAGGTTGCAGCGAAAGTGTTTCGCATGCGAATAATCTCTTTTCTTTGCATTTTTATACTCTCGCAACAAATGTTGCTAAAGAGAGTATTATAGTTTTGTTCACATAACGGTTGTTTGTAACACCCAAAACTAAACGAGTTAGATATAGGGTTATATATACTAAAGTGATCAGGGTGAAGAGTGGAGTTCAAATCCGATTGTCTGTCTGTCCGTCCGTCCGTCCGTCCGTCTGTGCAAGCTGTAACTTGAGTAAAAATTAAGATATCTTGATGAAACTTCGCACACTTATTTCTTGGCACCATAGGAAGGTTGCTTTCGAAAATGAGCAAAATCGGACCACAGCCACGCCCACAAAATGGCGAAAACCGAAAACACATAAAGTGCCATAACTAAGCCATATATAAAGCTATGGAAATAATATTTGGTATGAAGGATCGCACTATGAAGGGGCATGTTTGGATGTAATTTTTTTGGGGAAGTGGGCGTGGCCCCGCCCCCTACTAAGTTTTTTGTACATATCTCGCAAACCAATAGAGCTATATAAATCAAACTTTCTGCAGTCATTTTTGTTTAGCCACTTCCTAATACAGTCTAAAAATGAAAGAAATCGGGTCATAACCACGCCCACCTCCCATACAAAAGTTAGGTTGAAAATTACTAAAAGTGGGTTAACTCACTAACGAAAAACGTCAGAAACACTAACAAAAAATGGCAATTCACACAAGAAATGGCAGATGGAAGCTGCACTCAGATTTTTTTACAAAATGGAAAATGGGCGTGGCATCGCCCACTTATGGGTCAAAAACCATATCTCCGGAACTACTCGACCGATTTCAATGAAACTTGGTTTGTAATAGTTTCCTTACCTCCCAATAATATGTTGTGATAATTGGCCAAAGCGCTTCACAACCAAGCCTACTTCCTATATACCAGAACTTTGAAGACGATCTGAATCGGTTACTTTACAATATATAATGTAAGCACTAGTGAAGATATCGGTGCCGAACTTTGCACAAATACTACGTTTATAGTGTGGCAGCCCCATTCTAAAAATCGCCAAAATCGGACCATAGGTTTTCAAGGCCCCATATATCGAACATGAGGACCTCGGTGCTTCTAACCTAATATTAGGGTTTCCAACTTTCAGTGGACTTTATACAATATATTTGACGAATATGTGGGTCAAATTGTGTATTATATAATATAATTAAAGTTAAATAAATAAATTGCGAGAGTATAAAATGTTCGGTTACATCCGAACTTAGTCCTTCCTTACTTGTTTTGGTTCAACTTATTCACTGACTTCATAAGGCATTCGTATGCACTCGTATACTGCCAAGGGGATAATTTACACTTGCTGGTCTACTGCTCGACTGTTTGATTGCCAGTTCGTGTTAATGTTTGCCTTGAAGAAAAACGAAAGTAAATGCCCTTAATTGACACCTTTCGAGTGTGACGATTGCACGGGACTTCCCGTCACACTTTACTTGTCCATGCGTTATGCGGTTATGTAGTAATACTGAACATCATTAATCTGCACAAGAAATTACAGGGAACATCAGAGATTCATATTTCATGAAACTTAAAAAACGATACGAATTACTTTTACAACATCATTCATAACCTTTGCCCCAAAAAGAGTTGCTTTATCCACATCTCTGACTTAATGTCACTATCAAGTACTTCGAAACCGTGTTGCAGAAACTCCGGCCTGCGAGTTAAACCGGAAATTGTGTGTCAATTTTTTCGCTCGCTACTGTACGGCTGTGTTTGTATGTGAACAATTTGAACTGTAATCGTAATGAAATTTCACTTTTCATTCACAAAAATGTATTCAACTCCATCAAAGCGACAAAGGGAGTACATAACAGCTAGTTAATCAACTTCATACATACATGCATACATATATGTTTACGTAAGCTCTCATAAATGTATGTATGCCTATAATTGCCTGATTTTATTTGTGGAACACTTGTATTCGGGACAGACGCATATATGTTGATAAAGTAATGTTTACTTGCAGTTTACTCCTTCCATGAAGTCATTCGCCAATTTGCGATTATCGTCAATCCTTATCGCTGGCGATTTTTCGCAACATTTAATTTTCTG
The DNA here is from genome assembly GCA_031772095.1 of Zeugodacus tau. Classification (NCBI taxonomy): domain Eukaryota; kingdom Metazoa; phylum Arthropoda; class Insecta; order Diptera; family Tephritidae; genus Zeugodacus; species Zeugodacus tau. The sequence continues at coordinate 49,076,943 of CM062649.1, read as the reverse complement.
AGTGATGAGTGTTCGTCGATATGGTTTAGCAGTGCACGACGCCAAATTTTTTCTTGTAATACTACTTTTGTTGACTCAAAAAAGGTTTAAAAGCTGGAATCTCCCTTTCTCCGCGTATGGCATACAATAGTACAGTTGAATAATAACAACAGCAGCAGTGCTTATCTTTCTTCCAATTAACGTATTGATAAATCAATGCGAGTGAAAAAGTTGCACAGGAAAACAGCTGAACAGCACCTTTGCATTTTGCGTTGTATCTTTTATTGTAACTTCGCATTTTATCTTCGGTTGAGATCGGTTACCGTTTCCGTTGCTACAGTTAAATTGAAAATATTTTCAAAAGAAAATCATACAGTTAAAAATGTAATAAATCGCTTTAAAATAATTGAAATGAATGCCAATATTTGTGCTGTATACATATGACATTATTCTTTCGCATTTCACATTTTTCATTGTGTCCGCATTGGTGGAAGGAGGCCTGACTAAAATTGAACTTTAGGCAATTCTTGAGTGCATTAATTTACTCACTCAATAATATGTGCTCATACTGACCAGTTATAGTATTTTCTCACAGAAGTTAATTGATCAATTAACCTGCACTTGCTCGGTTTATCAATCGATGGACCATAAAAAAATAGAAATATTATCTTAATTTTTTAATCGAAATCAAACGGAGTTGAAACTGAAACGCAACTCTGTAGTACTATGATTTGTAGAGAGTTTAATATATTACAAATATTTTCCATCAAAAACATCAACTAGAATTCCAATCAATAAGAATTTCAGTATGGCAGCAACAAGTTAGAGCTCTTGGTTTATACTATTTTCCATTCATAGAGTTTCTCCTCCACCGTATTTGGTATACGTACTTAATTTAGCTAAAGAAATTTGATTATATATGCGGAAACATCGGTGTGAACCGAATTACCAATGGATTGGAATTTATGAACTTGTGATTGCTTCTTTTAGTTGTCCTCTTAATTTTTGGAATACTTAAAAATTATTTCGGATTTTCTTTCAACTTTGTTCAACCACAGGAAAGTATTTAAAAGTAGAAAGTTTTCCAAATAAGAATTACTGGGGTTTGTATTATCATGAGATAGCAGTATACTCAGCCAATGGCAGATGCATATAGGTATGCATGTATGTATCTAGAAATGCTTGATTTTTACTTGAGAAAACATTTTCTAATGTTTTTTGTTGAATGGCAAAAAATTTTTGTTGTTTATTTCTCATAATAATAAACTCATCAAGCTAATTATGAAGAGTTCTGACTGTAGCAAATTATAATAATTTATATTAAATTGCAATTATTATTTCTGACCTTCACACATTTACTGTGGCGTATTCGCTAGCTTTCGACTGATGGCGCCAGCAATATTGAGCGATAAGCTATTCAACGACTTGTAATCGCTAGAATGTTTATAACGCCATATACTATGTGCAGACTTACAAAAATATAAATATCAACAGGGGTGATTATTATGTTCATACACTTATTTTTAAATTATATATACTGCATACATATGTATATGATTTCATATATGTACATTTTTTTGTAAGCTCGAGACAAGTGCACTTCAAAACAATTTTAATAAATGTTACTTACTTTTAGATAAGTTATTTTTTGTAAACATTATAAAGTCTGTGGCGTCTACCCACACGCTCCCAAAAAAATTAATTGAAGAGCAACTGCCAATAAACTCATGTGGAACGGATATTTATGCACTTACGCACCCATAAGGTAAGGGGTAATTGAAACCGCAGCCCACGCGACTTTTTGAACGTTTTCATAGAGCCCATCCGCACATCGATAAAGCAGTACCATCGCTTATTGTGGCAGTTGTGTGCGCAACCTCTATCGAAATCCTCTAGGTGCAGCGCAAGTGTCTACTCAAACGAGAAAAGAAGTAAAGTCAAGCTTGAAGTCATCCCAGTGGGCAGAGTGAAGTCGCGCAGAAGCTGAATAGTGTAGTGGTGAGGATAGGTGGCGTGCCAATTGTGGGCAAATGAGCACAATAGGTTACTGGGTATGGCTCTATGTGACGCAAGAAGTTGCTGCAACATAAGGCCATGCATTTCCAAAATAATAAAAATATAAAACTATGACTAAACGTGCTAAATTAAATTGTGGACGCGGCAAGACATACAATACAATAAATTGTGTTGTTGTTTTTTGTTTTATAAACTGTATTTCTGTGAATAGCGCAGTCTAAACCTGTTTATTTTTATCTCCACCACAATTTTTCATTCATTCATGGTTTATTTAATTTCTTGCCGCCAACACCGCTAATACTTTGCTGTGCTGCAACTTGCAACACCGTCATTGCACAATCAATATTTCGTGGCCGCGATATAGAAGCCGAGCGGCGGCCGCAGTGGCTAAATTAATGGACGACTTCACCGCCAGCGACAGTGGGGATGCGAAGGTGGTACCACCAACGACTATCACCGATGATGATGTCAATATAAACGTGCATGCATTCGCCAAAAATGGTGACGGCAGCGGCTTCGATGATTCTCTGCGCAACATTAATGATGACGACGCGGTAGATAATGTCTACAGCGATGTAGTTGCAGAAATCGCCAACGGTGATGGCAGTGGCGACGCCGACGATGATGATGAAGACAACAATGCCGGCAATGACATTTTAATGCTGCTCAGCGGCGAACAAGATGTCATGAAATTCCTGAGTTGGGCCATGGAACAGCTCTATCCGCATCAACATTTCGCACAGCTGAACGGTAGCAGGCAAGCGGAGTACTACCACCCGGGCATGTTCAACTGGAAGAAATTGAATTTATCTGGACACCTCGAGCCTCCTTTGATGGTGGAGGAACCAAATTATGTGATTGTGCGACGCGAGCAGTTGGAAGACGATCAGCAAACAGGTAAGTGGAGTTCCCATATTTGACAATTAAGTAATGGATAAGTTCGGGTGCTACCGAACATTTTATACTCTCGCAATTTATTTATTTAATGTTATTAAGATGATACATAACTTGGTCCATACATTAGGCATACAATTTGTGTTTGGGTCACAATCCGAGTGCGGCTCTTATGTACCATCTTTAGCATTATATTTATTATTTTAGGTATTTTTCATTGGAGCTTTTAGTAGTTTTCAACATAACATTTATATGGTAGGTGGGGGTGGTGTAATCTGATTTCATTGCTTTATAATTGGGTGCCTAGGGGAAATGGCCCCAGAAAATTTAGAAGAAATACATAGTTCACTTTCCGTTATTTTTTCAGTTAGTGTCATTTTGTGGGCGTGACTACGGTCCAATTTCGGATGGTACCAAGAAACATGTGTACCAAGTTTCATTAAGCTATACGTTGCACGGAAAGACGGACATACAGGCATCCAGATTTCAAATCTACCCGTCACCCTGATCACATTGGTATATATAACCATATATCTAACTCGCTTAGTTCTAGGTGTTACAAACAACCGTTATGTGAACAAAACTTAATAGCAACATGTTGCAGTAGTAGAATGAATAAAAATGAGGCCGTGCAGTGTTGTTGCAAGCTTTGGCTGAACAGGAGAGGAGATTTGCTAAAAAAACGTGCTACAAAGCAAATCCGTACTGCTTAAATATGCAAAGGAATCAACATTTTCAATATTGCCACATAAATGTACACATATGCGAACCTACCAGCACTCACTGTCACATTTGCTTTAATTTCTGCGCCCCATGTTTGGCTTTTGTAATTACAATTTTGTATTTTCAATAACTCTTTGTTGTTGTTGGTTTTATATTTTTCATTTTTATTGTTTCGTCTTATTGCAACTTTTGTTATTGTTGTATTTCTATTCACTTACATTGTTGGCGGCTTGCTTTTTTTATCGAATGAATGATCGGCAGCCGCGCATTTGAGTCAGCCGTACTTCAAACCGTTTCTCTTTCATGTGGCGCTGCTCCCTTAATGTAATTCACATGTAAGTCCCAGTTTCAGCGCACCAGCGGAGTTGCTTTGCAGCGTCGAAAAGTTCTTCTACACAAACTAGTAACTGTGATAACCATATGTCCACATTTCGGGGTTAATTTAAAATGCATGTTGCGTATTACAATTACCAAATATGTTGAGACGAAGAGGAAATAAAACGAAAAAATGTTTTTTCCATAAAAATATGCAAAGTTTCATATTAATGTCTGTGAGAATTGGAAAAAATACTTGATGTTTGAATGAAACAAAAATGGAAGATAATACGGACAGCTGAAGTTAATATTTCAGCTTGCAGATTTGGGTGATGGAACAAGTTTTTAAAAATTAATTTTGAGATTGAGTGCTGAGTAGTAAATTTAAATTAAATAAACTATTTTGTTGGAAATTAATTATCGATAACATTTAGTGTCTCATGTCAATAAGTTCAAATTCTTTCTAGACAAAACATTAATATAAACAATTGAACAAGTGACAAATTAAACATAATTGAATGAAACTTGCATTTAATCTTATGTTCGTGCATTCTTACATTTCTCTTCAAGGCATACGCGTGAAAGATCACAAACCGAAGCAGCGCAGTTCACTTTATCAGAGCATTTTCAATCTTAACCACGGTAGGTTTAGTTTATATGGCACTGACATTTTGCTTTCAGAATATTATTGCTAATGCGCTTCACAAACTGTTTGCCACGCGGCATGTCTCACAAGCGCCTAAGACTATGCCTTCGTATGCGCTGATCTCATAAAAATCAATCAGTACCGGGTATAAAAGTCAAGTGTGCATTTCGTTGCAGACACACACATTTAGTCAGCGGGTGCAATTTATAGACGCATGCCGAATATCAACATGTGCACAAGCACTTAAAATTAATAGACGAAACGGCGAAGACAGACAGAGAACGACTCTTATTTTAATAGCTTTTCAGACAGAATTGCGTGAAATGATCGCAACAAACTATTTCGTTACAAATGAAAGCGCAACGCTCGATTAGCTCGCATTGTTGTTTTAGTTTTTACTTTTACCTCTTGCTTTGCACTTCCTATATTGGTACTACATATTCCTTTATTTTATTTTTATTCTTTCGTAGGCTCACAGTACAAAGACGATCCATTCATACCGCCGCGTGGCCGCAAACACAATTTGCCCGATCTGGATGCACTGTTGAATCGTTACGAGACATTTGTGCCGAATCGCGGCAAACGCGACAAAATCAAAGACATTTTCAAGTATGACGACCTATTCTTCCCGAATCGCGGCAAAAAGCAAAAGCCGCCAAAGGCTGCTACATTATTTACAGCAAACGAGGTGGATGCAGTTGACGAAGCGTCCGATACCAATGTTGATGTTGGAGGCCAGGCTGAGGGGAAGAAAGCGCTGTTGTTGGACAATCAAGTTGATGACAGCGATGACAACAGCAACAATTATAGTGACACAATTGACAGCAACCTTGCAGTTGCTGATGATTCCAGCAGTGGCAATGAGGAAGAAGCTTCCGCCATCGGTTGGCCAACGCGTAATGCTCTACTAAAAACCCAAAACTATGCAACTGAGAACAGCCTATCAACCAAACTTTCAATACCAAAAATAAAAACACTGAACAATTTTCTCGACCTTATGGCTCAACGGTCCGCTAGAATGTCGCGTTTACGCCGTGTGGCAAGTACATTCGGCGGCATAACACAAATTGCGGCTAATCGCTTGCGGTCCATGCCTACTATCACAAATTCAGCAGAGCGTCAACAAAGCAAGAACGTGGCCAGTCAGTTGCGACAACATCACGCTCAACGACGTGGTGGCTGGCAATTGCCGCTGCCATCGAATCAGGTGCGAACTAACGTTAACGGTTTAGATATATTGACATGGCTGCAGCAACAATCAAAACAACATCAAGACAGTAACAATAAGCCTTTATTGCAAGAGCAAATACAACAACCAAGGTGGCAAAAAATGGAACAACATCGCCCGCAACGTTTGTTTGGCGGTGCCGATGGTGTTGCCGCTGGGCGCAGTTCCCTAGAGTCCACAGGTATTGGTGGCATATAAAGTTTAATGTTGCCACTGTTGGCTCCACTGTTCTTGCTCATTGTCCTTGGCACTTTTGCAATAATCGAAATATACTGCAGATAATTCCATTAAAATGATTTAAAAGAAAAGAAAAATTAACTAAATATTTGTCAGAACTAATATGAAGCTTGCCTTTGGCAATAAAATACACTGTATTTATCCTTGAAATCATTCACTGCATATGCTCCCCACACATATCAATAAGAGTAAACACGAAATGCTCAGCTGTGGTTACTTGAACGGTTTTTATTATTAATCATTAGTTTTTTAATTGTTACTACTAATTAATATGAAAATTTAAATAAAATAAACTTATAACTGGAAGCAATTGATGATAAAGTCAGACAATTACGTGTTGATTATTTAGCAATTTGACTGGACAAGCAAAAGATAATTAAGTTCCTCTCTCAAATCAACTACATATGTAATTTCGGCTATCATAAGTACACAGAATAGTTGAAGAAGTAGTAGTAAGTAATTTTTTTGGAAATAATAATGAAAACCTATATTTGTCGCGTTAAGTAGCCTTATTGAGTTTGAATATACTCAGTATGAACCAGACAATCAACTTTATAGACACTGACACTGTAATTACGGAATAGTTTATTGGTTCATATACGTATAGCTCTTGCCGGTGCTTGAGTGAACATGACTTTAAAATGCCAAGTTCCGTAAATAGCTACAAGCATTAATTTATTCAAATTATACCTCACACTTCGGCCTCACATTTTTACACTCTAATTTCTACGCGTGGAACATTGACTTATGTAAGTATGTATGAGCAAGCTGTAGATCTACCGTTGGTCATTTGAAGGCCGTACAAAATTCATTCAATAAATCATTTTTCATTGCATGAAAACCAAGTCATTAAGCTCGGCACACACCAGAGCTTCCTTTAAGACATAAGAAGATGAGACAAGAAGTCAATACCTTTTCAAGTGGTGCCGCTGCGCTCGTCTGCACGAGTGAGTATGTAAACACAGCTGCTGCGCCGTCCACACCGGTTTATGCCTCATTTCCTTTATGTTGCTTTTGCTCTCTTTTACAACAATTTCTGTTTAAATTTTAACACCTTCCAGTATAATTTAGACAATAATGATCTCAAACGGTTTATTTTTCTAGTTGTCGCTTCTATTGGAAGTCTGTGCTTGCTGCTGGGAGATGACCTTCGATGGTGATTTTCTTTTTTCGTTTCAGTGTGTTACTTTGTTTTATTGTAATTCGCTTTGTTCAAATTGTTTTCGTTTTGTTTTGGCTCCTTAGAAATATTGCTGATGATCGATAGCAGTGGTCAGTTTGACTTTTCATAGCAGATCTTCTCGAAGCTGTATTGCTGATGTTGTTGTTTTCTTTAGGTTTTCGTCTCTGTTTTGCCGGCGACCATTAGTATTTTGTAGCATTCGGTTGAAGTGACGGCCAATTGGTCAATGTCAATGTCAAGATGGAGTTGTAAATATTTGAAACCGTATTGATGACTGAGGCATATGTTGGAAGGCAATAAAGCAGTAATTAAAACCAATAATTTAATTATTAGCTTTTGATTATTAGTTGGTTTCAGCGAACGCAAAATCTTCATATTAATTTAATGCGCTCTGAGATTTATATATTTTTTTTTTTGCCAAAAAGTTCAGATCAGTTGTTGGCTTAATCTGAACACATATCTTTGAAAAGTTAAAGGTGTTTGTTAATTTATATGTACGAAATATAAAGTGCCATTTGAGTGACTACACATTTTGTTGACGGGTTAAAAGTGCACATATGTTACGCGTAAACACTCAATTGAGCCGATCGTATTTGATGACCAAAACCCATCAATCCACTGGATGATCAAATGTCAACAGCACAAACGAAAAGAGGAAACGAAAGAGAAAAGTGCACGATATCCAAAGGAATGAATGTAATTATGGCTAGAGACATAAATACATTTAAGAAAAAAATTAAATATTAAAATAATGATTTAGTGAAATACAAAAATCAAGGCATTTCAAACAATATCAAATGCGTGTGGCGAGTCTCTAAGCCTACAGTGCCGCAGACAGTCGAATGTAACACAAGTGTGCCACACGCTAAGCTAGCTGGAATTGCTTATTGGTGGTCTCTTAAGTTTTTACTGAGTTTGAAGACGTGCTCGTGCTCGCGTCACTTTCATTAAAAATATCGCCACCGAAAATGCAATCAAAAGAAAGTGTGATGCTAACGTACGAACGCTACGAAAAAGGAAAGGAAAAGCGTAGAAAGAAAAGTCAAATGCACCAAATAAATCAAAGTGGCACATAAATGGCATTGCATGCAACATGGTGCATTTGTTGCATTGGCCATTTTTTGTTGGCTATCAGGGAAAAGCCGATCGCCTATCAACGGTTAACGTAGTCACTCGTGGCATTGTGACAAACATGCAATCCGAGTACCACAACAACAAGAAGCACAATAGTAGCGATGATAGCTGCAAAAATCAACTAACTGACTGGCAGCAGTAGCCACACGCTAACAGCAAACAGCTGTTTCATGCAACACTAGTCTACCGCAACAGTAGCCAGTAAACTGTCTACTTCTTTGATGTTGCACTGTTTTGTTTCGAAGCGAAACAATTATGATTGTCGCCGTAGTGACCACATCTACCGTTGACTGTTATTGCCAAGGAAAATAATCAAATTATCGACGAGTTAGAAAACCAATTTGGATTTCGACTAGGGCAACCAAGCCAAAGAAACTGATTCAGTCACTCCCCACTCGTTTTCTCACCCGCCTTTTCACTCATTTGCTCTATGCTGCAAATGTCAATTGTCGTCAAGGAACACGGCACTCGATTTGGCCAGTTGCCGCGGTGAAATTCGGTCCACTTTCCTTTACACTTTGCAATTTTTGGTAATATTTTATTTTCAATTACCACTTTAGTGTGTTAAAAATATTCAGTTCTATAAAAAAATATTGTAAAACAAGTAAGGAAGGGCTAAGTTCGGTGTAACCGAACATTTTATACTCTCGCAATTTATTGATGTAATTTTATAAAGACAACACAATTCGACCCATATATTCGGCATAAAGTTCAATAGAATAACGAAAATCATCATAAATAGTATATGGGGACTGAGGTAATTCCTAAACCGATTTCACTCGTTTTCACCACCAAGATACAATGTATCGAAGACTATATACGCTCACTTAATTTAATATTACTTATAATTAGGTATATGGGATCTGGGGGAAGTTATGACCCGATTTTTACCATTTCAGGTACAGAGAGAAACTGTTATAAGAAAAAAATTCAGAGGGAATGAATTACATTAAAATATCTGAGGGATTTACCTATATTTTCGGTGAAAAATTAACCTTAGGCACTGAGTTCTTCATGTTTGATTTCAGGGGCCTTGAAAAGTCATGGTCCGATTTTGACAATTTTACCACAAGTGATGTCACAGCTCAAATACAGTATTTGTGTAAAGTTTTATTCCGCTAGCTTCATTGGTTCCTTATGAATACATTATAAAGTGAACGAATCAGATGGAATTCAAAATTGGGTTATATGGGAAGTAGACGTAGTTGTGAACCGATTTCGCCCATATTCCACCCGTGTCATCAGGGTGTCAAGAAAGTGTTATATACCGAATTTCATTGAAATCGGTCGAATAGTTCTTGAGATATGGTTTTTGACCCATAAGTGGGCATTTTCGAAAGCAACCTCCTCAGGGTGCCAAGGAACATGTGTTCCAAGTTTCATTAAGATATCTTAATTTTTACTCAAGTTATCGCTTGCACGGACAGACAGACAGACGGACAGACGGACGGACAGACATCCGGATTTCAAATCTACTCGTCATCCTGATCATTTATGTATATATAACCCCATATCTAACTCTTATATTTCTTGGTGACACAAACAACCGTTATGTGAACAAAACTATGATACTCTGTGCAACAGGTTGCGAGAGTATAAAAAATAATTATAGGCATATCGAAAGAAATAAGAAAAGTGTGGCAAATAATAAAGGTGTTGTTTGTATTAATTATGCAACAACAATAATGGTTTTAATCACTCAAGCGCAAAACGTGGCATGCGTAATGTGTTGGTTAAGTTGCATATGGCAAGCGCAAGCCAAGTGTTGAAGCAACAGATTTATACATTATTATTTCGTGTTTAACTGAGGCAACTCACTCATTCCTCTACTGTCTCTTTTTGGTTTCGTTGAACTGACCTTGGTATCATGCAACTGATTTTCTTAATTATTTCTTTCTGCTTTCTGCATTTATATTTTTTATTATTATTGTTATGTTGTTCAACTATATTTTATTATTATTTTTTTGTTAACTCATTGCCTCTGGAAATTTACGCCTACTTGCTGTTGTTGACTGGTCGCTTGGATTTCGCACAGGAATTTCGCTGGGTGTTGCCCGTAAAACGGTAATGCGTTTCATTTAAATTTATTAAATATGAATATAAAAATTTAAATCTTCGTACGTGACTGTAAAGTGCAGCGACTGTGGTCGCGCCTGCGGTTAACATTCAGATCTTATCGAAAAAAATAATTTGCAAAATGACTGTGCTAGGATGAGTTTGTGATTGGCTCTTTGTCAACTGTGCCTCGCCTCTGTAAGAGGGTTTGTTGTAATCAATGCATTTTTACTGATCTTTTGTCTGTTCATTAATTCTGATTGCTTATAATTATAAAAATGAATATACAATTTTAACAATATGCAACCCGTACAAAAGTCGTACAAAAACAATGCAACACTAACCGTTTGTAATTTTTTATTATTCAAATCCTTGAACCCAGTTTTCGGTATTGAATATTAATATATTTTTCAAGACTGCTTCCGGCAATATTTTAGTTTTTGAAGCCAATTTTAAACGAGGTGATCGGATAGTTTGTGAGCAGTCTCACTTTCATTGGTATAGTAACAATCTATCCTCTGCGTTTTCCAGAAGTCTCATGCTCATCTCCAGCACGGGATATCACTATTGCTAGATAGTACTGTAGCTCTATTAATTGTGCCTTACTTGAAGTAGTGAAGTTATTATTTTTTCATAGCTCAGAACAACAATGAGCAGCACTTTAAACTCAATCGTTTACCATAAACCGAATTAATTCAACTTTTTATCCTATGCAAATCCCTTCATTCCTCTGCGACACTTTCTCAACCACTTCACGATGTCGAGCATAAATGGATATATGCAGCACGTGAATGTATGTCAATTTGAAACAAAAGTAAATATGTACATAACCGCCGCCCATGAGCCTGCGCAACTATAATTTTCGCTACATTTAGGTAAATTAAGTTTTTCCTTTGCGCTAAACGCTTTCTTTCGCGCAAAAGTGTTTTGTTCCCCATTTTGCTCTTGCTGGTGTGGTAATAAATGCAAAATATTGCACACTTATTTCCTGTGCAACATGAAAAGACTGCAAATTGCCGCGCAATAACTATTTTGGCACGAATAACGGCACTGCCATGGCGACGGCAACGCGAACTATTTGTCATAATGAAAACATGCGCACAAAAGGCGCGCCGGCGTCGCCATTGCTCAGGACATACACGCCATTAAGCTTATGACGATCATTGCATTGACTTTTGGGTTTGTTAGTGGCGTGTTGAAACGGGCTCTGTCGTCTGTCTTAGTTTGGTTGTACCGCTGATGCGTGGGCTGCGCTGTGACACATTTTATCATCATTAGCGACCGTTTTGGCACAAACGCCTATGGTTGTTTTCGCTTGAGTTTCGACGATTGCACTGTACTTTATCGCTTTCTTCTTGCTCGCTCAAGTTCATAATATGGCCTTTTACTATTTTAAATGAAAATTTATGTCAAAAAGACTTTATCAGCATAATCACCAGCGTTGGGAATGGCAGCAAAGGTTTCTAGTTCGGTTCAACAATATCGCCTAGGTGTTAAAGCGACAAATAGCGTTGACTTCGGTGGAAAGAATGCTTTTGTAGCTGATTTTATTTCACCTCACTTATTGAATTTTATGAGAAAGTTAGTTATTGTACTCAACTCGCAGTAGCCCCATTTCCGTTTGTGTGTTTTGAGGTAAATTTCCCTTTTATTAGCAAATTTTATTTGAATTTATCACTTCAGAAGTATTTGTCAACTTTCATTAAACATAATATAGTATTTATATACATAGAAAAAAAGTATATACATGTACTATTTATTTCCACACGAATCGATCACTCTATTAGATATGTATGTATATTTGCATGAATGTAGTTTTGTTTACATGATCAACCCAACTGGCAGATTTCGTTGACATGCGACACGATGAGGGTAATGTACCCATTAAACTGTCGGTATTTACGAGTGAAAAACAGAGAAAAATCGACACAACGTATCGCATAAACGCGTGCCCATGCGCGTAAGCATTTAACAGCTGAGTATTTGCGTAGCTTTATGGCACCATAAGCGGATTTGTGTTACATGAACGCAGAGTCAACAAGGCAATGCATAACAGCAACGCTTTGACTAAATAACCGTCAAAATTATGTGCAAAAAGCTAATGCTAAAAATGCAAATCCGACATAAGCGCACCGACATGGGTGAACTCAAATAAATCTTGCGGAATTGTTTTTAACTTTCTGTATTTGCGCAGCACTTATTCCTCTCTATTTTTTGACAATTGTTGTTTAGACTTTATGACAAATACATAGATCATGAAGATTTTAAAAATATCGAAATATCTCGGATGTTTGAAAAAAATAAAAAAATATAATTTTGCATTTGGACTCACCTCTACGCGCTCCAGATACTCCTGAAAGGCCGTGTACGAGTCTTCACCGTCGTCATCGGTTAAATCGCGCACCACAGCCAAATCGAGATTATCCAGAGTGGCGGCCAATTTGCGGCAGCTGTCCGCCGTCGCGTCATTCGTCGTGTTATCAGTTGTCGTGGCCAGGTTGCCATTGCCACTGCCGCTTCCGCATTTCGCGCCGTGGCCACCACCAACACAGCTGTTGTTGCTGTTGTTGAGGCTACGGCGCGGGATGGTTGCATAACCGGTGGTGCGTGCCAGACTTGCGCCCGTGTTTCTTGTCACTGGCGTTACAGCTCCGACTGCCGTTGCTGGTGTGCCTGTTGCTGTTGCTGCGTCATCCGTAGAAATTTTTGTTGAGTGAGCAGTTGCCGCTGCTATCGAATTAACAGTCGCTGCTGGGCCTTCTGCTCTACCATTCGTAAGAGCGCTTACATTGTTGTGGATGACCGTAGTCGCCGCTTCACCTGTTCTTGTCATGTTCTGGTTGCCGTTGCTCTGATTGTGATTTTGATTTTGTGCTTGCTGCTGCTGCAGCTTAATGGAATTGTCATGATTACGCGTTTGTTGCTCTATGAGTTGGCGAAAAATATATCAAAAAAACATATAATTAAGTGATTGTCAACAAATTGAAAATATATATAATGCAAATGATATGCTAGACAATTAGATAAAGGCAAGAAATTCAAGAAATTGCAGCGCTAAAGTTACAGTCCACTCAGTTACTCTTCCGCACCAGCGCTTGCTCATAAATTCCGCTTTGATATGTCAAATTACGGCGACTTCTTCTCGATTTATTGAATTGGCATTGCTGCAAGCTTATAAATTAAACATGCCACACCTGTCACCAGACATATTGCTACATGATGTTGTAACTAATATTATTCACGGAAATTTTGCATTTAAAAGTGATAGAAAACTTTGCCTCTAAGACCCAATATTTCTTCCAGATTTTAGAAAATTATTGTGGAAGAAATAAGTTCTTTTGATGATATAACAGCACAAAGAATTTTTAATTTTGACTGATGATTTTGGACTTAAAAAATTACATCAGTGCAAAGCCTTTGATAATGGTATGATGTTCAATATTAAACCCTCTTCTCGTTAAGACAATATGAGAGGTTCAATCAGCACATAATAGGAATTTGGTCAAGAATGACAAAAGCGAGTTTTTAAGAGGATATATTTAAAGCTGTATAATAACATTAAACACAACAGTTGTTAATTAGAATTATTTAATTGTCACTTATTGTGAGAAGCCGATATTTATTTTACGCGTGTTTTATTTGACCAACACAAGGCATTTGCTTATTTGATATTTTCGTGTAAAAACTAATTGGTAATGCGCTACTAGCTTAATTTGCTGGTCAAATAAAACACGCTTATTATTATTAAGGACGAACAAATTTGCCACAGCACCAAAGCAAATAAACAAAGATTTGGAAGGTGGAGGGCAAAACTAAAACAGCCGTTAAAGGAACACTTTTACCCAAAAACCAACAAGCTTGTGAAATAAAACAGCAATAACTACAAAAACCAAAAAACGAAAACGTGAGGCAAGTAACTGAACATACGCGACGTCCTACTGAGGAGCCACATGTTGCTGATATTTCAAAAACGATGCTTACAAACAAGTAATATGTGTATGTATGTATATAAAAGTTTGTATGCAATAGTATTGGTACATAGTAAGTAGTGTGCGTGTGTGTGTGCCTATGGATGGCTTTTATTTCGATTTTATTGCGTATGCGTGCATTCGATTAACTTTTGATTAAAACGAAGACACTGAAGACTGACGGCGAACGCAGCTAGCTATTCGTTACACAATTCATTCGCTGACATCGTAAATCATTGAACGCAACAAGACACACAAGCGTACATTTGTAAACATTGTTTAACATTTTAGGACGTACATCACCTCAATTGAGTGCACTGAGTACACTGGATTTTTTTTTTGTTAAGTCTTACTTGGGGGGTCTTGTGTCTCGTCGGTCAGTTTTCGCGTCTTCCGCTTTTCTTATTTGCGGTGGGTTACACGGATTCGCTGCATTTTAAAAAATAGAAAGCGATCAGCGGCATATGAAGGGTACGAGTATATGGCACGGTCTTGCTTGCAAATTTACTTTATTTTATTGCATGCATTTTTATACAACTTTTGTTTGTTCGTTGTGCTATTAAAGGCGAGCAAATAATAATTACAGATTTACATTACATTAGGCGTGTTTAATTTGACCAGCAAATTAAGCTATTAGCTTATTTTGTATGGAAGACTTAGTCAACATAATTATGTTGGCTTGTCATAAGCTATCATAGCTTGTATATTGAACTAGAGGCATTGCCAGTTCATCGCTTTTTTTCATTCACAATAGTTAGGTTTTTTCCAAAAACAAGTAGTTGGCAATAGCAAGAAACCCCATTTTGACAGATAAAAATGTAAAGAAACCAAAATTTTAAATTCTATCGATGTGCAAAATTCAAATAAAAAGTTTATCCATATTTATTTTGACCATCCCGGATCTAATAATGATTGTAGATTCCTTAAAAGGTCAGAACATTATAGAAAAGCGGTAAACGAAAGGAAATTTTGATATATAAATTCAACCGTTTTTCTTCAAATAAATTACATATCAGCTGAGAGTTCGGGTACGCATTGCCAACACAATTCATTTTTAAGCGAAAATATGAAATAAGCTAAATGCGTTTTATTTGTCTATTGTCCATGATTTAGCTATTAGCTTGTGGTGGTCAAATAAAACACGCCTATTATTAGATAAATGCATATAGTATATAAATATATATGAAGACGTAAATGAATTTTCTGTTGTAGTCCAATCAGCGATCTGTGTCTGTCGAAGAGGCCAACCTCGTAACGGCTTTATAATTGACTTGTAAATGTTAAAATTTCAATTACCTTTATTTTGAAGCTGAAGCCAATTTAGCAGTAGCGGTGCGTTTTGTGAACAGAGAAAAAGATTGTTTTGTTAAGCACCAATGTTTGATTATTTAGCGGTTTTCAATTAAATGTTTTTTTTTGTGTGCGGCTAGAAGAAAATGGGTGTGTACATCAAAGCTTTTTTTAATTTTTCAACTAGAATTTGATTGATTTCGTTTCTGCCTTAGGACAAAATACACAAATGACTCCGAAAACCATTTTTGAAAAAATGATTGGTTTTTATATCTATTAAAAAATTAATGACTTCCCTAAGAATCAGAATGAAATGAATAATTCAAAATCGGCCTTGTTTTTAATGTAATTTGTTGCACTTCGATATGTGCCTTAACATAAATTACCCTTTTTTAGCTAATTGCTTATAGAACTAATACGAAATATTCGGTAAACTATTTTCTTGGCTTGTTTATTTAACTGATCTCTCTGTTCTTACAATAACTTAAGTTTATTCAGAAAACTTGTTACAGATATCCATGGCTACCAAGAGCCATGCAAAATGGCATCACTTTATATCCAATCAAATTACCCACAGAAAAAAATATATGACTGCACCCAAAAAAGAACAACAATAGGCGTGTTTTATTTGACCACCACAAGCTAATAGCCAAATCATGGACAAATAAAACGCATTTAGCTTATTTCATATCTTCGCTTAAGAATGAATTGTGTTTGGCAATGCGGTCCCGAACACTCAGCTGAAATGTCATTTATTTAAAAAAAAAGTTGAATTTATAAATCAAATTTCCTTTTGTTTACCGCTTTTCTATAATATTCTGATTTTTTAAGGAATCTACAAGCATTATTCGATCCGGGATGGACAAAATAAATATGGATAAAGTTCGATAGAATTTAAAATTTTTGTTTGTTTACATTTTTATATGTCAAAATGGGGTTTCTCGCTATTGCCAACTCCTTGTTTTTGGAAAGAACCAAACTATTGTGAATGAAAAAAGTGATGAACTGGCAATGCCTCTAGTTCAATATACAAGCTATGATAGCTTATGACAAGCTAACATAATTATGTTGGCTAAGTCTTCTATACAAAATAAGCTAATAGCTTAATTTGCTGGTCAAATAAAACACGCCTAATAACAATGTAGCAAATACGGATTGTAAGTCGATAGTTTGGAATGAATGGTAGAATGGTTCTTACATACTTTATGCCATGAAATATATACGAAAAGTGCGTGGAGCTTACGTCCGTCCTTGTCTTTGGTGCAAGGGAAAGTAGCGCAATCTGAGATTTTTTCATTTTATTTGCATTGTTCGACTGCAAATGACTTGATTATAGCAAATCACATAATTGCTAGCAATAGAAAAGCTTTGCAAAGCAAAGGTAATAAATATAAAATAAAACCAGTAAGGATGAGGTAAGATCGGTTGTGACCGAATATTTTATACTCTCGCAATTTATTTATTTAACTTAATTAATATTATATAATACACAATTTGACCCACATATTAGTCATATATATTGTATAAAGTCCATTGAAAGTTGGAAACCCCAATATTAGGTTAGAAGCACCGAGGTCCTCATGTTCGATACATGGGGCCTTGAAAACCTATAGTCCGATTTCGGCGATTTTTAGAATGGGGCAACCACACTATAAACGTAGTATTTGTGCAAAGTTCTGCACCGATATCTTCACTAGGGTTTACTTTATATATTGTGAAGTAAACGATTCAGATCGTCTTCAAAGTTCTGGTATATAGGAAGTAGGCGTAGTTGTGAACCGATTTGGCCTAGTTTCACAACATATCATTGAGATCTAAGGCAACTATTACAAACTAAGTTTCATTGAAATCGGCCGTTTTTCGGCAGTGAGTTAACTCACTTTTCAACCTAACCTTTCTATGGGAGGTGGGCGTGGTTATTATCCGATTTCTTCCATTTTTGGACTGTATATATAAGGAAGTGGCTCTAGAGAGTTTGGTTGATATGGCTTTAGTAGTTTTCGAGATAGGTATAAAAAACTTAGTATGCCGCCCTTAGCAACTATGCGAGAGTATAATTAAGGAAAAGTACAAAAGAAGAAAAAAAGAAAAAAGTTGCGAATGCACAATAAACGGTGCACTCATTATTGCATCAGTCAACGTTTTTTGTTTTTGCTCGCGGGTTTTTGCCTTCTCTAAGCTCAGCTTCATCCAAGCGAGCTTCATTAGTGTGACTCATCCGTTCTTTGGCTTGATATTCGCTCACTACGCTGAATGAGTCACTCGGTACTACAAGCGCAATGTGACAACTGCCTCTAGTTATGCGCACTCATACGTATAGAGCAACAAAACCGGGGAAAACAATAATAATTTTGCGCTGTAATTCGTTCAGTGGCGCATTGGGTCAGTGGAATTTTTTCTTTCGTTTTTTGTTCCAACGTAACCGTGCCATTTCGATTTGTTTCTGTTAATGCTGTTGTTGTCATATTAAGTCGATTTTCAATTGAAGTTATTTTCATTCTCGGTATTTGTAAGCAATCTTATTTGATATCACGTTTGGTTCGTGTTCGAATTTCTTTGTAATTCGATAAATGATTTACGAAACTATACCATGGATAACATGATACGAAACTCTTTCATTTGTGAGAGAGCTGTCAAAGTCCGCATTTTTTATAACATTTGGCAGTGGTGCCACTGCGGGAAAACATAAGTTAGGAGATTTTTATTCGATTTCTTGGGTATTTATTGGTTTGCATTTTACGCTTATTAGAGACTTATTAACCAATATTACGCCAACACATACACTTACAAATATATATTTTAAGATAAACAATAAACATCTACACATAAAAATAATAAAATATTATAATAATTAAAAATCGTACATATTATAAGTCAACATAAACAAAAATTTGGCTTAGTTTAATTTAGTAACATATATTTATTTATATTTTATAAACAAATAAACACCTTAATATATTCTCTAAAAGTTTAAGAGAAAATTTGTACCCAGATACGTATTTACGTAAATGGTATTTAACACTGCTAAAGAACGTATATTACTTTTGTACAAATAGCCACCGTTTCTTAAATAATATACACATATTAACTCCATTTAAATAAAAGTTAATAGTAATTCAAAAATCACAAAAAACTTATCGTACAAAAAGGAACCATTTAATCATTTATTTCTGCGGGATTCTTAGTGGTAGCTCGTCATTTTGACTGTCAGCTGTTCAGTAGCCCATGATCTGGCTTTGTTGCCAACATCAAAAATGAGTTCATGGGCTCTCTCAACAAGCAAAAGAGAAGAGTTTCGTATCATATTATCATAATGATTTACGAAACTATACAGTGGTATCTCGACATACGAGTGCCCCAACATACGAGTTTTTCGAGATACGAGCCGACGAGCAAGTGATTTTGTGCTTTTAGTTACGAGCGAAATTCGAAATACGAGTCCTAAATTCGAATACGAGATAAAGGAGATCTTAGGAATGTGGGAGAGAGTTTCACAGTTCGTGGAAAAAAAACACCCAGAAAAAGTTGCAACAGGTCGTGCATCTGACCTTTTTAATGACACTTGCCTAACTCATTTCCGGAACATTCTGAGAGGGAGGAAGAAACAAACCTCCTTGGACATGTTTTTTTCTAAACGGCCTAAAGGTGAAAGCGAGAAAAATGTAGCGAAAAAGGCAAAGACCAGTGAGGATATCTAATTTATTTCTTTACATTCTCTTTTTTTGTTTTTGTTAAATAAATATTTGATATTTATAAATACGTTTTTATTATTCAAAACCACGTAACAAAAATAACTGGGGTGACATTTTGGAGGTTGGAACGGATTAATGGTAGTTCAATTGTTTTGTATGAGGAAATTTGCTTTGAGATACGAGTAATTCAAGATACGAGCATGGTTGCGGAACGAACGAGGTACCACTGTACATTGTTGCTGTCATAAAAAGTACAATTATTTCTAAAGTACAGTGGTTTTTCGAAAAAACGAACAAATTATTTATCAGGCCTGTTCGTTACATCGAATTTTTCGTTAATTCGAGTACTCAGTTAGGTATGTTTTCAATACCAATTAGTTAGATATCCGTAAATGCAGTTTAATGAACTGTTTCATTAAATTATGTCTTTAAAAAAAGAAAACCCATAACAATTCAAATATTGCCTTGAAGGAAGGAATGTGCTTCGTGATACTCGTAAATTTCTATAGCTATTTCAAAACTTGATTAAGCCTCGTTCGCTTTGTTGACTCCTTCCTGAAGTTCAATCAGTACGATAAGTTTTGAGAAATTTTTCTCCCTGGTGCTCTGAAGAGTACCAATATTTTCCTTGTACTAATTTTTTTTCAATTTGCACATTTCTTTTGAATTTTTTATTATACGTTTACCACGATTTTGTTTGATTTTTAACTCTTTCTACATACATATGTCTCCTTCATGTTGTTCGTTAAACGGAGTACTTACAAATCCCTGATGTTCGTTATTTAAGGTACACAATGTAACAAATTTGCTTGTTCGTTATAAGCAGTTTTCGTTAAAACGAATATTTGTTATTTCGGAAAACTACTGCATTTGGAAATTGAATACTTACAATAAAATGCTAGCTTTATCTTGCCTTCATTTCCATTTTCATACATTCCTAGGACTGACTTGGACTGAACTAGGAAAAGTTAGCCTATTTTTTTAAATGTGTCAATTGGTATTGTGACTAGTTTGAGAGTACTACCATACCTTAGTATAGATGTAGAAGCCAATTTCAATCCCAATCTCACTACAATACAATATTATAATGTAGTTCCTTAATCTTCTCTAATTATTTTGCTTAAATTCTAGTTAGTCGGGTACACTCACCATTTCCAGCGGCAAAGGCCGCAATGCGTTGTTTTACCGATGTGCGCGGTGTTGACGCGGCCTGAAGTTCCTGTGCATTTCCTGGTACTACTGCTCCTCCCGTTCGAGCATTGCCCACAGCGTTGTAAGCACGTGCCGACACTGTCGCGGTGACAATGGACTTAGTTATTGTTGTTGGTGTGGTGACTGGAGATGGAGTTTTGGACGATTCCGTCGAAGGTGTTCGTTTCACCAGCGTTGTTTTGATCACAGTTGTTAGGGAGGGCGTTGAAGGGCGCGACGATGGCGTTGGTGATGCAGCAGTGTTCCTCAATTGCACCGCTGAGATGCCCGCTATAGTTGTTGGCGCCGCGTTCGACTCAGACGCGGACGTGGGTACGTTGGTTGTTGCAGTGCTGCCAGTCATGCTCGCCGCTGTTCTCGCACTGTTGGGCGCAATTTCCGATGTGGTCGCTGTGGAAGCGTTGTCGGTCGTCACGCTGCCTTTCGTTGTTGTTGTTGGTGTGTTTGTTACTGGGGTTGTTCCAGTTGATGTCAACCCACACTCGGTACGCGACTGCTTGCGACTCGCTGCATTCGTTGTGGTTATTGTCATTTTATTCTGCAAATCAATTTTGCTGTCGTTCTCGTCGTTGTTGGCGTTTTTATCGCTTTTGCTTTTGCTGTTGATATTGTTTTGGCTTTGTTTTTGCTGTGAATTCGTTCGGTTCGACTCGGGCGCGTCCGTCGTTGTAGATGAGTCAAGTTGGCAATTAAAGCGCGCTTGTAGCTCACTAACGTTACATTTGTCGTTTGTAATGTTAACACTGGCACAGTGTCGGTCTTGTTGTGTTTGTTGTTCCTTACAAATATTATTGCTATGCTTAAGTTCACTATTGCTAAGTCTTTGGATTGTTAGTTGATCGCTCTTATTGTCGTCGTCGTCTAGCCAGTTGCTAGCCAACCGTTGGTATTGCTGTTGCTGTTGTTCACTAACGAAACTTTTATCACTTTTACTTGCGCCCGCACAATGGTTGTCAGCAACGGTTCCTGTTGCTGCTGTTTCCACGGCTGTGTTGGTGCCTGGCACTTTCGGTTGACAATCGCTTTCAATCAGCGCGGTGCTACTGATATGATCATTGCTCGTGGGCTTTGGGTTGTTTCCACAGTCGCAGATGGTATTTTTGTTATATTTGCTCTTATCGTTGCTATGGGTGTTGCCGTTGCAATTATTTTGAGGGCCTTTGTCATGCCGCCTTTGCTGCAAATGATCTGGTTTGTTGCATTGCGCTGCTAACTCTACTAGCTTGTGCTGTTGTTGCTCCTGCTGTATAGTTGGCAATTGGTGCGATACATTCATTAGTCGCGATCTGCAATTTCCGGCATTGTCGACAACATCACAGATATCATCGTAATCGTCCGCAAAGTTGCTAGCGATACTTGTGGCAGCAGGCTCTTCACTACGCTGTTGTTGTTGCAATTGCAGCCACTTGTCAGTTTCACACTGATGTCCGTCTAATCCTTTAAGGCTGACTAATGCTACGCTGTCTGCGCAATTGTTGGTGCTACTGTTATACGCCTCGCTACTTCGCACACTACTGTAGTTTCTGTTGTTGTTACCTTGCTTATCCGCATCATCAATGTACGTAAAATCATTATCCAGGAAAATGTTGCGCGCGTCTAAGGTGGACTTCGCCTTTGGGTGTTTCAAGTTGTAGCGGCGTCGATTTGGGCAACAGCAGAACGTCGTTGCCTTCGGGGAGGTGGGTGAGGCGAGGGGTGGGAAAGTGTTGGTGGCAGTTGCGGCAGCAGCATCAGTCCATTTCTCGAGTAAGGCCAACTCACGAGCCCTGGACATGTCAGCAAATGGCCATTGAGAATTCAATGAACGAAGGGATTGGCCGTTATAACTGTAAAAGGAATAGTAGAGAGGAATGAGGTTAGTCAAAATCATATTTACGTCAATTAATAATTGTTTACCTATTTTTATGTAAAACTGTAAGTAAATGTTGAATGAAAAATGACAGAAAACAGTTACAAACAGATGCACGTCGTTCGAAAGATATATCCAAGCGCGGTATTAAGTTGGGAGATTAGTATTTTACGTGGTAATACGCAACTGTTCGTAATTTGAAAATTTAAAATGTAATCACAAAAACAACATCAAACAACGAGTAGAAAAAATTAAAGAAATCGAATTTATAAATGTTGGTGCTTACTTGCTCACTGTGTGGTGAAAATCGGATATTTCGGTGTAATCTCACGTCAGAAAAACTAACAGATACGATTGCTACGAAAAATGGAATGACAACCAAACTCGTTAGTTGCTTCACTATCGATTAAGTCGCGTATGTCCCGCCGACGCGCTATTTCTCTCCACTCGGCCTAACTATTAAATGCCCTGAGGGCATTGTGGCAACATTAGTATGCCAACAGTGGCAGCAGCAGCCACAACACCTTGGTAAGCGCTTTTGAAGAGGCAACCAGTGAGCAAGTGGCAGGAGCAATAACAAACGAACAGCTGGCATTTAGCTTTGGTCAGCAGCAAATTTAATTTGCAACGAAAGAAGATTTCATTTTTTCAGTTAATCACTATTGCACTAACTTGTGCGCGCATGAGCATTACAAGGCGCTCTTTGGCTGGTGGATAAGGCACCAAGGCATGGTCTGTTGAAAGTGTAATTTGCATTGTTGATGCAATATTTTAATCCACAATTAATTGCGAAAATTGTTTTTGAAAATTGTTGTCAATCAACAAGATCGAAATAAACGGAAATATAACACTATCAAATTTGTCCAAAATTATTTATATTTTTTTTTTGTTATGCAGATAATTGTATGCCATTTATGATTTAATCATAATGTCGACCAAATAGCCACCAAGGCACCGTTTTCATTTCTATTCATGGTGATATGACTTTTTTGTAATTAAAGTTCATTTTCCAAAATTAAAATAAAAGTTATACAACCATATCTCACTATTTCAGTACATTCACATAACGTGGTTCTAAAAAAAAACATAAATATAGATTTTTTTCCCCCTTCAATATTATCAACTAGTATGCATTCTAGGCACGTTCTGTATTCGCACTGTGGCAATTTACGAAGTCTAGACGCTCTAAAATAAAAGATTTATCAGACGTCACTTGTTAACACATGTTTAATAAATAAAAATCGTTCTAGTACAGTATACTCTCGAAAAGTAAATCGATTGGTATTTTGGGTAATTTACTTTTTCGAATAATTTACTTTTCCAAATATATACATAAATTATCTGTTTTTATAATATTAAATGCATTTTTAAACTTAAAAAATTCATTCATTTATTTGCTTCAATAAAACATATGGATTTACATGAAAAACATGTTTACATTTACATATGTACATACATATGTATTTACTATGAAGAGAAAAAATCTTGAATATTCTTTTGTTTTTTTTTTCTTTTGCAATATATTTTCTGACCATTTTTGTACGACAATTCAAAAAGTCTGACACCTGATTTGCATCGTTTTCATTTTTAAACCAGTGGATCAAGTAGGAGAGTTTATTTACTAAAAAGACGCGATAAACAAGAGAGTAAGTGTTTTTGCAACATCGTAAAAAACGCTGCTTGCTTCGTTTCGAATTTTTTATCGCACTCTCTGAAAAGTAAATTAAAAAATTTAAAAAATTTACTTTTTCGAGGTGCATGTGAAATCTTAAAGGTGATTAACTTTTCCGCGATTATTTACTTTCTGAGAATTTACTTTTCGAGAGTATACTGTATTGTATTTAGACTATCAATCACAGAAAGGCATTTCTTATTTATGTATTTTGGAGAGACTGTCACAGGGTTACAGTTGTACCATTTAATTAAAGTAAAGCCAAAAATGATTAATTTGACTAACTGATTCTCATTTCTGTCAAAGATCTGGTGATAAGAGAGACTAAAGTTGCACTTTTCCTATTTATGTCAAGACTTTATTACAACAAAAACAACGTAACATTGAGAGACTATTCTTCGAAATCAAAATAAGTTTATTAAAGTACAAAGAATTAAGGTTAAAGGTTAGGTTATTTTTAGAATACAAATGTTATTGGTAGAGCCCACACCGATGTGCCAACTAAATCATCAATACCATGACGCTGATCTACTGTTTTTGCCCACATCCGGTACTAAACACCAAACGATTGAGAAGTACAGTTGAAATTAGAAATAAAACTATTAACTAATAGTTGATAGTTGTTAAACTATAATCTCAGAAGATATGCACTCATTCTTAAAAACCCTTACGTAGAAGTTCATTTTCTCGTAAAAATTCTTTGCAATGACGCATTTATAAAAATTTCAATAAATCTCTTAATTATTTTTGTAGTATTAATTAAAATAACAAGTTATGTTCACATTTGGAAAGTCATATAATTGCTTGCTGAGTCGTTCAGAAAATTTCCACAGTAATAATATAGAATGCCGTCGCATGCCACACAAATTGCTACCGATGAAAATGAATGACTGTCACTGATCAATTATTCATATACCTGTGATGGAGATTAAAATATGGTGGTAGAACCTGGTACATTCATTAGTTAGTCGCTAACTGTTATGTTAATCAATATTTAAGTAAAGCACTCAGAATTCAGAGTCAACATTTGAAGTGTCTCTTTTGAGATACCGATATAAGGATATAAAGATTAGTTACAATAATTATTTCTCTAAACTGATTCGACAGAATGCTGATTTACTTCAATAATCAAACACATAACCCATTCTAACCTGAACTCTGTCCAAATATATACAAGGGTTGCTGGAAAAGTTTGCAAGAGAGAATTATTCGGTTTTCTCAGCAGTAGGACGTGTTAGCCTACCATTAATGCATACAGACCTATTTATACAACGAAATGCTATGTGAGTATAGTGTGAGGAACAACCACAGCGCTAGGGAGAACTTAACAATAAAAATACCTCGTGTCGCTAGCATTAATAATGGGCCTAATCATTGAATCCGCAGCGAATTCGATTTCGATACGATAAAGATTTTCGATCGGAAATGTTCATGCAATCATTGATTCCGTCGATAAACTGCTTTACCACAAAGTGAGAACGTAAAACTGTTTTATCGACAAATGTGAAAAAGTGTCTGTGCTTTATTTTGTTTTTTGCTTAATTCAAAAAAAATTAAAACTGACATTTAACTATTGAGAAATTTCTTCCATAAAAATATTTAATTCTCCTGAGGCTCTTTGAGAAAATTCTATCGCTATCTCGAGTGGGCAACTTTATATCGCTTTTAAACATTTTTAAATTATTTTTGTTAGTCCCTTTTTGTCCCTCGTCTCTAAAATACCCATTTAAAACATGATTTATTCCGTCATCAGTAATTGTTTACATAAAAACTTCCAAATGGTTTATTTCTTTTACATTTCCGCAACTCATTCACCAACGGATAGATTTCGAGCAAAATTTTCGATTTGGCGGATTCAATGATTTCGTAATTAGCGACACCTATTAGCAGCGGAATGTATTTTTTCGAGTCGGTAAATGAGTTCAATGTGATCGTAAATTTTATTTTCGATACGGATTCAATGATTCCGACGTAAAATTTTTCGATCGAATCGAACCATTTTTCGAGGTGAGGAGAAACATTTAAGACATACGTTTTCAATTGCGCTCAAGAAAAACACTGTACGCACGCTTGCAAAATTCCCCTCTACACAAGCTAAACATAAATAAGCGGGATACTTAAAATACAAAAAAATGTTTTGTGTAAAACAATTTATGAATTCAATTTATGAATTCAGGTTACGAACAAAAATATATAAAAGAAAAGCTAATAATATAGCAACAACAAAAGTCCACCAAGAAAAAATGCATTAATATCAAAGAATAAGAATAAGCGCTACCTGCCGCTGAGGCGTATACTTAATCTGGAAAATGGAAACAAATGTAGCCTTATCTAGTATCCCAAGTTTTTATCTTATCGCACAGAAATTAATTTAAAGTTAAATGACATTAATATATTTAGTATAGAAATTCAATTTCTCATAGGTCATAAATGTTATTTTAATTTCTCTCACGCCAAAAAAGTGCAAATAAAGCGAAAACTGAAGGCAGTGCTGCGCTGTCAAAGCCGTGAAATTCAGCAACTCTAGCAAATAGTATATAGACGTGGATGATTGTTTGGATGCGCATTAGGATGGTGAGACGGACTAGAAAAATAGTTGCACAAATAGATGATGAAACGACGTTAACTAGCTGACTCTGATGGTTTATTAACAGCCATTAGGCGCACAGCAAAGACCACTATGTCTACGGCGCCAAGAACACAGTTCTTAAGTTCATGTCATTATGCATGAAATGTTTAATTGCGCACGCGCATCGCTGCATCGTTTTATTAGATGCCCAATGAGCAACTGGACTGATTCGCTGGCAAAGTGAATGTAAAACTGAAAGAAAAAGAGAGCAGCTGAAATATGACACTAATTTTAACAAAATAGAGCATAATGTGAAGCATAGCCGTGTGGAACTATAGCTGTGCGATACATGTCGGTGCTTTTGTAAAATTCGTGTGAGTAGTCAAATTTGCTAGAATCAAATTGTTTGGAAAGGCAGCTAATTTATATGAACTGTCCACAAACACGTGAAGCCACTAGAATACTTGAAGAAACAATAGTTGAAATCCCTGCCGAAGTACATCTAAGACGGCTGCTGAAACAGAAAAAACTCCACTTAAACATTCCGCAGCACTCAATAGCAATTGTCTCCAGCGTTCAGG
This sequence comes from Zeugodacus tau, assembly GCA_031772095.1. NCBI lineage: Eukaryota > Metazoa > Arthropoda > Insecta > Diptera > Tephritidae > Zeugodacus > Zeugodacus tau. The sequence goes on along the minus strand of CM062649.1, from coordinate 49,049,700 downwards.
GGTTAATGGATCATGGTTACAGCATACAATGGTGACGCGAATGTAATGTTCGATCGATCGTTTGATTGATCTGTCTATTAGATAGCGTCGATTTGTAAAACTTTATTGCGTGAAATTCGTTTTGCATTTCTTGGGACTCTTACAAGACCAAGCTGCGTTAGTGCATTGAAATCAGTTTTCAGTAATAAACATTTCGAATACAATTGCCGGCTTGTCACTAATTTGTTTGGCTCTTAGTCAAAGTAGATGAATGATGTCATTGGGAACCTGTTAACCCCAAAATATTTCTACCACGTTTATAGACTTTTATGTGCAGCTATTTCGAGATTGACATGTCTTGATATGTTTTGATTGATTGATTAATTAACATTTGTTATCTTAATGGGTGCATAAGTATTCAGTACAGTTAAAGTTAAAGTTTTTGGTAAAGTCATCGATTTATATAACAAAATTAAATATAATTATTATATTCTAACCATTAGAAGTAATACACTAAAACGATGGAGTTTTTTAATGCTATTGTAGCAAGAAATATAAGGAGTATTAAATGTGATGTTAGAGGTTATGGAAATCATTGCTCTCTCACATCACAATATCAAAGAGATTTAAATTCAACAACGCATCCGGACCATCTGAAAATGAACCGAACAATAGTGGATTTCACCTTCTCACTACATTTTAATATGATTATTGATTTTCTTACTCAATAAAATTGTTTTAGCCCTAGGCATCCCACTTCTCGTATTTCAAGGCCAAATACGTTTTGTAGCTCACAAAACAAACACTCAACAGAAGGTGTGCAAAAAGCGTGTCGCTCAAGTGTTAATTTAAGTAGATTAAAGTGTTCGCTTTTGGGGCTTAGAAATAACAATACAAAATTTGGAGAAATATAAGAGCTCTGCAATATTTTTGCCACACTCGTATTTTTAAGCACGAGCGTGAGACACCTGTAATAATGTGGTCGAACGTTTTGTTTTTATTATGGAATAACCATATATTGAGCATCTGCATATCAATATAGTATTAAGTTTAGGCAATGTCAAGCGCCTTAAGCTAGCTTAGAAGAATTCTGAACTTTGTTCCATATATGTAGATGATTCATACCGTAAAATTCAATTATATTCAATCACTCGAATGTGTGCAGTTCACATCTGATTTTTACACAAGCGCATAAATCCGCAAAACGTATGCTTAGATACATATATTAGCATGCGCACGAACTATATCATACAACGTAGCTACCTCATATAGGGCCATTAAAAATTTAAGGTGCGTGCAACTTGACACTCATTTGCGGCGGCACGAAGCGGCGCTTGACAGTAGAGACTTAAAGTGGACGAACGAACACTGGCTAATCGGCGCCAACATCAACTGCGCTCAATGGTGGTGTCAAGCGGCGACTACTCATGGTAAAAAGTGGCTTCTTAATTGCAAAGTGTGAGTGTATGTGCGTGGAAAGCGAGTGCAAGTTGAATCGAAACCCAAATTTATGAGATTGAATAAAAACATATGTACGAATACTTTATTTACATACTAAATGTATGTCTGGTTGTATCATATACATGAACATAGCTGTCAGCATGAGCTTTTTCTACTGTGTAGTTGTTACTGTTATATGTGATTGTCAATTTGAAAAATGTGCGTTTACCGTTGATGGTGACATTAGGCTTTATAAGCAATTAGCATGCGCACACACACATCCATTAATATACCCGGCAAAGCAAACCATTTACATTGATATTTGTAAAATATGTGTTCTGTTGCAGAGCCTAGCTTCCACTGTAAAATCTCCGGCGACCGACTCTTTTATCTTCTGTTCGGTTTACAAGCGATTGATTATTGCCACACATGCGTAGATGTTGCGTTGTGCCACTTGGCAGGTTTGTCTCCGCCGCTAGCATGCCAGCCGACGCATACACGTGCAATCAACTGCACACAGTCGGACGCCACCGCTAGGTGCTGGGTCGGTGTGCCACGATCGCGCGATCACTCTGGCGCTCAGTGCTCGGCGTGCGATTTGAGATGACAGCATGATAAATTGTCAATTGCGAAATTGGCACGAAATTTAAATAATGTGTCGTTCGACGTAGCGGATATTTTCGCATTGGTTGTTGTTGCTGCCACTTTCTGTGATTGCTTTATTTGCATAGACGTACTTTGGATGAATTGGCTGCCAAAATTAAATTTATTTATTGACCTTAACGATTGTCCTTTAAGACAGTATTATGATTATAGAGCGACTAATGTTCTGACGAAAAAGTGTTGAAACTTTTTCAACGAAATGATGTTTGGGTGTGAGTAAAACGGTCAATACACTACACCAGCATGCTGGCGCAATCAACTGATGATGCCAACTGATAGACCGTGCACAATCTGCTGGAGCAAAAACGAAGCGCAGAGTGGAAGCTGACCCAAGCCGAGCGTAACGCTGATCAGCGTAAGAAAAACAGCTTTGAAGTGTCTTCCGGCGTCGAAATGCGCTGAAACGTATTTATTCATTTGATTGCAGTGATTATATGCTCTTTCTGTATATTAATATATACCTAAGTTTTGTTTTAATTAAAGATAAAAAGTAATTAACTTAAAATATTATTTTTTAATATAATTTGTAATATATAGCATTTGTTAAAATACTCCAATTTTCTTTTAACTTTGGATTCAACCTGATTGACGCATATTCATTAAATTTTGTTTACGATATTCGTATTTTATCTGTAAATAGTAAACAAAAGTACGCATGTACTTTCATAATAATAAATTACTCGTGTGATTCGGCGCTAAACTCTCACATCCACTCTGCAGTAACTAAAATTGATCAGCGCTGATCGAAATCAGTTTTACGCTCGGCTCGGCTTTGAGCGTCTACTCTGCATTCAACCTTATGATTGTACCAGCATGCTGACGTAGTGCGGAATATTAAGTCTGTATACTAAGTGCTGGCAAGTGATATTTAGTCAAGTTCTTGCTGGAAAAGCGTTTATTTACTCAAAAAATGAGCAGAAACTAGCAGAGAGCGTCAGCTGATCGCATGAGAGCTGCTAGTTTCTGCTGGTGGAATTTTCGCTAGCAGCAGCTAGCAGCCGTCAGATGTAGAAACAGCTGTTGAATGAATGTGTAAATCAGGGCTACTTTGAGCATCTGCTTTAATTTAGTTATTTTGAATGATTTTTGTTTATTAAAATTGAATTAAATATTCATTAAATAACGATGAAAACACAAATTGTGAATGTTTAAACTAATTAGAATTTGATATAAATGATAATATACGGACATATGTGAATTATATTAATTAATTGATAGTTTTTTTTATTATAAAAGCCAATTGAATTTTTACTGTCATTCATTTACTTCAGTTTAAAAGTTCTTGAATAACAATTTATTCAATAATATATTGATTAATTTTTAAGATGTAATACGACGTAATTACCAAAAACAGCACTCGGATGTCTATCTGCTAATTTCTGCTAGTTTTCCATTTCTTTACTTTTGCTAGCTGTGAGAGTAACTGCCTTCCCTAAATAAAATCGTTGGCTTAACTTTTTTTACTGCTCAGCGTTAACATCGATGCGCCATCCCTAAATAAAAGCAGCAGCTTTACGTCAAGTATCAAAATGTTTACTTGAATTGTTGTTGTGAAATTTTATTGTACAGATAAACTTCGTTTTTCAAACGCTCAGCGTCGTTGTGCGCCATACAAATTGTATGGACATGAGAATTTTTTGACAGTCATAGCGCCAGCATGATGGTGTAAGTGTACCGCAAATTTTGGGTTATTATTATTCTATGCACATATGCTGTTGTAATTTTTACCTGTACGTATGAGTGTGCGTAACAGCCACGGTTCATTTATCGATTGCATTATTGATTAAAATAAATACCTTTTCTGAATATTTTTGATATTTTATTTGCATTTTAAAATTTAATAAACTGTATACAAATTTACCAAATTAACGAGTAATATTGCTTGTATAAGTATCAATATGTATGTAGCATGCCTAAGGTACATATGTGGGTTACAATTAAAATTCATAGCATCTGATTGCAGATAAAATTGATTTGTTTATATAAAATAAAATAATGATATGCAAAGATGTGCAGCTATGTTCGAATTGATTATACCGAAAGGATTGTTAACAATGCATCAATTTAAGAAATTTTACAAAAGAAAAAAAAAATATAGACAAATCAAAAAACTCTGAGATAGGTTGAAAAATAAATGTTATATCTTAGCTCTGAATACGTGGAGAACCAAGTTAGGACGTATTAGTTACATTATTAATGCCATTTTGATATGTGAAAGAAAATTTTTCTGTTCTTAGACCTCAATTAAATTTACAGATAATTACGGGGTAAATTCCGAGGCTGACGCCTGTGCTTTAAAGCAACAAATTAGCAAAATTTTACAATAAGTTAACTTGTTAAGTTAATTGGACCTGTTGTCGGGGACAAATGTTGCCTCAAGACATATGCTTCAGTCTCGGTATTTGCCTCTTCGTTAGTCGGAGCATCTGCCCACGACAACAGCTCCTAACTAAATGAACAGATCAAAGGGATCTTTGGTTATCGTACTCGGCCCGTGTATATTTTTCAACAGATTAAGAATTAAAATTTATTAAATCGGTCGAAATGTAGAAAATAAACTAATAAAAAATAATAAGGCGCTGATTTGCTTGATTCGACGAACGCACTACTGCATACAAAGACACAACAACATACCACTAAGCAACAAACACATCAATTCCAATTAAACATGGAGATATCATTTGTAATTAGTGAAACCAAACCAGCCAACCGCGGCAGAGTGGGTGAAGTGCAACATACTCTGCGCTCAGTCCCGCTATGCTCTTCAATTAACACCAAATGCAGTCGGTTTGCACAGAGAGTTAGGTTCCTCAAAGTAACACTCCCTCAGTAGTTGTTCGCTTTCCTTAAGCTCTGTAAACGCAGCGACCGACCTGAGTAATCTTCACCTATTTTCATTGCTAATGAGTTGGGCAATTGAATGCCACAAGGTGTGCAGCGATACTATCCAGATGCGCTTCCGCACATGCAGACACACGCATTATTACTGTGGCGATTGGGTGGCGACGCGTCTCTGCCACATTCAGGTCATTGCGTCTTATGTGGCTGGAGCGTCACTGTTGCGGTTGCATCGTGCGGTTTTACGCCGTCAATGGGCTGTTCCGTTAATGAGGTGTAAAAGTAAACAAATTCTCAAAAAATATATTTTCATTTTTGTGTATTATTCTATTCATTCACACAAATATACACCAACTACATATTATGGTTGTTGTGGCGCTCAAAATAATTTGTTGTATTGCATTCTTCCTTTCCCATTTCGCTTTTGTTCTGTTTGCTTTTTTAGGTTCAAATAAAAAGCAATTACATTTGTAAAGGCTACTTTTCAATAAAGTGCTTAATCAGCTCCTATTTTTTAACTAGTTTACTGTGGCTAGAATTTTTCCAACCAAAACTTTTGTTTGAATATGAATTATTATGTTTGCATTTGCAGACATAAACAGGAAGAGGCCGAAATGAGTGAGTACAAAGTATGTTCCATTACCCGACCCTGAAGAAATTGAAATAGCAAATACGCGCTTGAAGAACAACAAAGTGGCGGGGGCAGAGAGATTACCGGCCGAGCTATTCAAATACGGCGGCGAAGAACTGATAAGGTACATGCATCAACAAACTGACGGGGCCTTATCAATGTGGCTTTAGACCTAGAAAATCCATAACAGACCAGATATTCACCATGCGCAAAATCTTGGAGAATACCCGTGAAAAGATGATCGACACACACCACCTTTTCGTCGATTTTAAAGCTGTTTTCTGACAGCACGAAAAGGAGCTGCATTAATGCAGCTATGTCTGTTCTTGGTATCCCCGCAAAACTAACACGGCTGTTTAAGCTGACGTTGAGCAACACCAATATTCCGTCAGGATCGGAAATGCCCTCTCCGAGCCGTTCGATACCAAACGAGATGTTTCAGACAAGGTGACTCACTGTCGTGTGACTGAAAAAATAATACGAGCTGCAGAACTAAATAGAGAAGGTACAATCTTCTATAAGAATGTACAGCAGCTGGCGTACGCCGATGATATTGATATCATTGGAAAGAACAACCGCGCCGTTAGTTATGCTTTTTCCAGACTGGGTAATGAAGCGAAGCGAATTGGTCCGGAGGTGAATGACGACAAGACGAAATATATCCATTCATCAAACAAACAGTTAGCGTACTCGCGTCTTGGCGCACAAGTCGCTGTTGACAGTCAGAACTTTAAAGTAGTAGATAATTTCGAATACTTGGGAACCAGCATTGACAACACCTACAATGTCAGTCAATTGGAAAATAAAGTCCTCTCTCGACGAACCAAAATCAAACTCTACAAGTCAACATCCGATGAGATGACACTAAAAGTTTCCGAGAAAAAAAGTTTGCGCCGAGACCGACCTGGTTACATTTGGGATTTCCAACTGGGAAAGAGAAGAATGGCGCGCTATTATCGATTCGGCTATACATATTATCGTATAATTACGAATTTGTTCTCTTTGAGTTCTTGGGCTTTTGGTCTTTAAGTGCGCATTGTTGCACTCAGTGTATTGCACTTGTTCGCTTTGACATTTGTTGAGGCTAGGCATTTTAATATACTCTAAGAATATAAATATGTAACATATATGTAATTATTATATTATATTATATACTTTTCAAGATTATGCTGGCAATATGAGTAATTATTTGTTTGGAATTTTTATAACATGCTCATGTCCATTTTAGTACTAAGTAATGATGATGACTTTGGCACGTCCAAATGATTATTTCCTTTTGAAAGATTTTACTATCATGGAGAATTCGTTATGAATATTAAAAAGTCCTAAGTCCTTTGATTGCTGCTGGTGGAATTTTTTTATGGGCGCTTTTTAATCCAATAAAGGGGAAAATCTATTGGCAGCAAAAGTTCTAAACGAAATAATGATTCAATATACTTTAAACTATTAGAATCTCCCAAGGTTAAGCTGGTCAACAGAGATCTTGGTGCAGAGGAATAGAAAGACCTTTTAAATCTGAAACATTTAAGAAATTGCTGTGATTTCGCTTGTTGCATCCCATGTCTTTGTTACAGGATTTATGCAATCCATAAATATTATTTGTTCACCTCCATACAATGTAGGGACTCTTTTAAAATTCTGCCTCGATAGTAAAATTTTAAATTTTGTATTATGTCCTGGTCGAAAAGTTCAATTTATAGAAGGATATTTGTATGAAATTTGACTTCTATTGTCAATTGAAGAATTCGAGTTATAGCCTTTTCACGCAGCCAAATTAATTGATCAATTTATATTTTGATTGTGAAACCATTGCCCTTCAAACTTCCGTCTATTCGATAACCGATCAGCTGTTATACATTTTTGTTTTTGTTTCATAATAAGAAGTTGGTAAGTTTCACCAGCGGTTAATTGATCAATTACCTCCTGTGTGAAAAGGCTATTATGGAGAACTTCGAGTTATAGAAGGAAATTTGTATCAAATTTGATTTCTAAACGCTATAGCCAACTCCAGAGTTCGAGTTATATAAATTCGATAGCGGGTTTAGTCAAAGAATATCCACGTTATGCCATATTATATTGAAATCATGGAAAAGAGAATTGAGAAAGTAACATATTCTCGAAATTGAGTTCTAAACCTTAAATATTTCTTTAAATAGACTATCCATTACTTTGAGCGTCTCAATATCACTTAAATATGTTAGCAGATACTTGGCGAAATAAAAGTTGGGTTGGTAAGTGCATATGGGCATTTCCGTCATGTCGAATAGGACAATCGCACACATTTCAACTAAAATGATAGTTGAGTTTTTTAATAGCTCTTTATTAGCCCTATATAAAAGTGGTTTTTACGGACAATGAATCAAACGCTGATTTCAGCGAATTCGGAGGCAATATTCAAATGTTAGGGTTTTAAAACGTTGCGCATCGATGTTTTAAAATTTGGTATACATTATTTCTAAAAGTAATTTCTAGTATTTTTATAATTAAATATTATGCACCTTTGCACGGGATATGTCGCAGGGGACATTTTTTTCATCAAAACAACATATTACATTTATATGTTGATTCTGTTGCTTTAATACGGAATTATTTAATAACAAATCCAGTGAAATAGTTAAAAACGTAGTAAACGTATTTATTTTCAGATAACATCAAACGAGAAACAAAACAAAATTTTTTTATAGTCTATTTTCCTATGAAAATATGCAAAAAATTTGTAATTTTAATAATTTTTAATATTAAATAAATATATGTCTGTTGTGGCCCTTCTGGCGTAAATGCCCATATATAAATATATATTCAATATACATATCTTCGAAGAAAACCCAAATGAAAATGCTTCCACAAGCACGTTAGCAAGGATAAAGTTTATAACTTATAAAACACAAATCGGAGCTATAAAATAATCAAATCGTGCCGACCAGGCACTACATACATAATATGTATGCATCGACGTAGGAACATTCTCATGATTTATGTATGCGTTTTAGAAATAAGCAAGCAATAACATAATGCAACATGCTGAAATTGTAAAGCGATTGAACAGCAAGAGAAATCAGAGCGACTGGAGGCAAAGCAAATAAGAATTTCGGCATGGTATAATATATATACATATATATATATTCTGCAAATTGCGCAGATTGAGGAACCTACATGCACGGAATCTTTGAGGCGTGTCTGTGAGGATGCTCCGTTTGAATGGTTTGATTTCAGTGACGGCAGCTTTGGTGGCTGACGGTACGAGGGCTGCTATATATATTTCTGGCCTAGGCAACACTAAGTGTTGCCAGGTGCAATCTGACATTTCCATTGGAAAGTTTGACATTTTTTAGCATAACATCACTCAGAACGTTTTGTCATTTAATCGTGAATTGTTTTATTTACAGGGAATTAAAAAATTCATCTCGGCCAAAAAATGCAATTAACTCGTGAACATTTTCGTGCGATCATTTTTCACAACTTTCGACGTGGATTATCGCGACAAGAGTGCATCGATGAACTAAAATCTTTGTATGGCTATGAAGCACCATCCTATAGCACTGTGAAAAACTGGTACAACGAATTCAATCGTGGCCGACGCTCGCTCAAAGACGAATTCCGTGAAGGTCGTTCAAAAACAGCCGTTGTGCCAGAAAACATCGATGTCGTACGTGAACTGATAATGCAAGACCGTCATGTAACATACCTTCAGATAGAGGCATGCCTATGCATTTCTCCCACCAGCATACATTCGATATGCCATGAACACCTGGCGGTAAAAAAGGTTTGTTCTTGTTGGATCCCGCACAATTTGACAGTCGCTCAAAAAAACGCTCAAAAAAAGTGCTTCGAAAATTGGTTTGAGCGCATGCAGAAGTGTATAAATCTTGATGGAGAATATTTCGAAAAACAATAAAAGCATTTTCGTTGATAAATATTCCTATTTTCATTATTAGGCCAGAAATATATATAGCAGCCCTCGTATACCCTTGCATGTAAATTATAATTTTACTTTATTTATTAAATTAACAAACTTTATTAAATTACAAAAGATTAAATATAAATTTGTCTTAGCAACCAACGTGTCCAAAAGTCTAATTGCAACCAACGCACTGCTGTTAATTCTGATTGGAACAACCTTGAACCTCGCTCTCCATCACATCTCGCTGTTAGCTGCTCAGTGTGCTCTCACAATTGTTTGATTCAACTTGTATTTTACTGCTAAATGCACTGATCGCTCTCACCGCAATTGGTTCGCACTTGCTTTACAACTGCTGGGATGTAAAGTAGTAGCTGTTAACTACAGTGATCGCTCTCACAGCGTTCGGTGCTAAACAGTCTAACAGCTTTCGATAATGTTATTAGGTGGGTGACCAGCAGTTATTACTGCTTAACTCTTCCCCTTCTAAATGAGGGACGTCCACGATCCTCAACAATAATGCCTAAATTATTGCATAAACTTCTGACCAATTACATTGTTGCACATAGAATAGGTTGAGTTATAATTTTGTATGGTTATGGTTGAGTAACTTTACTTTTGGCATTAGTTCCGCAGATCCATACATATATTGGAACAGGAATGAGTTACAAGTTAATGACTGAGATAGAGAGAACGACGAATATGAGTGATTATGCTGGTATTTGTGAGCAAGTTGCAATTACATGGTTGCCAAGTCTGTTTTTCTTAATTCTACTAACTATCGTTATAACTTAACATAAATTTACATTTCATTATAGTTAACAAAATTTCAAATTACAAAAAGTTTTACATAGTGGAAATGAATATTCGTGAGATGCTCAGTTACCTAGTCACCATAAAATTCGATGTAGCAAAATTTAATTTTTTGTAATAAGCCTAGATTTCTGTTATTGGAATATCAAAAAAAGAAATGGGGCCAGACTAGTATTTACTTTATATTGTCTTTATGGACCACCCTCCCTTAATTAAAACTGTACTTCCTTGGTCTTTTTCAATTGTATGTTCCTCATACAGTGGTGTTAACTTATTACCTAGTCTAATATTTCTTTTTACCATAACTTTATCTCCTTCTTTAAAAACACGCTCGATTCTGTTTTTGTTGTGACTTGTGAGCTCTTTTTGTTGCGCACATCTAATACGTTCAGATATTTCATTATTCGGTTCATCAATGGTGGATCTAAATACGTCTACTGGCCTCATTTTAGTAACTGAATGTATTGTTTTGTTATATTCAATGGTTGACAGCAAGATTAGATCCATCGTATCATCAATACATCTTTCCAACTTCAGGCATCTAGCAATTTCGATTAAAGTGCTGTGAAACCTCTCTACTTGACCATTGGAGCAGCTATGCAAAGGTGGAGCATTGATGATGTTAATACCAAAATTATTAGAAAGTTGTCTGACAGTGTTTGAATTCAGCGATTTTTCGTTGTCACAATAAATAATTTTTGCTTTTGGAAAAATGTTCAAAATTTGTATTAATTGGGGCTTTATGTCCAAAATTGTTCTCGACGCTATGGTCTGAACGATTGCGAATTTTGAGAACTTGTCTATACAAGTCAAGAAATACTTTGAGTCGGTAGAAAAAATGTCAATATGCAGGATCTCTCCTGAGTATAGTGGAATGGGTGTATCTGCTATTTTATGTTTCCGATGCTGCCTATTGTACTTCGATTTAGAGCAGATCCTACAGTTTAAAACAACCTCTTTGGCTTTCTTTTCCATCTTTGGGAAAAAGTAGTCCCTTAAGATTTGCTTAACATTTTCCTGTGCTGCACGGTGTGCACGATTATGCTCCGCAGCTATTATTTCCAACTGATCATTCGGGTCAAAAATGTCAGTTACATATGTTTTAGTGTATCTAAATTTTGTACTTGGAAACATTTGCACCAAGTCATGCTGAATGTAGGCGAGTATGGATAAATTACAATGAATTGCGTTAACTACATTAGTATTCACAATGTCCTGAATAGTTCCTAACAGCGTGCTTTTGTCACAAAACTGTATGCAGTGTCTAGTTTTATTCCCAAAAATAATGAAAGTTCGTTTTGATGGAAACTCACTTTCTTCAATAATTATTTGATTCCTAAAACAATTAACCGGTTTTTCGACTACCTCTATGGTGTACGTTAACGATCTTTCGCTGTGAATCGTGGCTGAATCTGAGTTCATATTTTCGTCCATCATATTAACTTGCTGTCGCGAAAGAGCATCGGCAACGTAGTTTTCTTTTCCAGGCTTATAATAAAGCTTCGCATTATGTTCGTCGATAAATGCTTTCCAACGTTTAATCTTTGCATTTGGATTTCTGTCAGACACCGCAAACGTTAACGGTTGATGGTCAGTAAAAATATTCAATTGGCGTACACCATAAAGATAGTTACGAAGGTTTTAATGCCCAGACTATGGCCAAAAGTTCCCTTTCATTAGTGGCAAAGTGAAGTTCATTGTCTTTTTGGGTTCTGGAAATCATAGTTATTGGTCTGCCTTCCTGAGAAAGAACGGCACCCAGGCCACTGTTGGACGCATCCGTAGTTAAATCAAATGCTTTTTTAAAATCGGGGTAAGCGAGCATTACGTCTTCCGATACTAAAATGTGTTTAAGTTTCTCAAATGCCTGCAGTTGCTTTGAATTTAAAGTATTTTCACTCTTTTGGATCTGTAAGCGCTAACTTTTCCATTTTCCCCCTTCAAAATATCAGTCAATGGTTTGGCTATACTGGCAAAGTCTTTCACGAAGCATCTATAGTAGCTTGCTAATCCTAGAAAGGACCTAAGACCGTACAAGGTTTTGGGTGTGGGAAGTTTAGCATTGTGCTAACTTTATCTGGGCACGTCTTAATGCCACCCCTTGATACAATAAATCCGAGATACTCTGTTTCAGTTTTGAAAAATTTGGATTTGTCGACTGACACCCTCATGTTAGCGTCATATAGACTCTTCAAGACCCAGTCTATGTCTTTTATGTGTTGTTCTTTAGATTCGGAATAAATAATAACATCATCTACATAAACAAAGCAGCTTTTCCTATCTTTTCCCTTAAGATGTCGTCTATGGCTCTTTGAAAAATACTCGGAGCGTTTTTTAATCCGAAAGGTAGCCTACAAAATTCGTACTTTCCGTTGCTAACGGAAAAGGCTGTTTTTCCCTGTCTCGCTCAGCGAGTTCGATCTGGTGAAATCCAGACTTCAAATCAAGGGTTGTGAAGTATTGTGCATGTCCCATATTTGATAAAATCGAAATGACATTTGGTATTGGGTATTTGTCGTCAATGGTATTTTCGTTCAGTTTGCGAAAATCTACCACCAGACGTTTTTTTTATTGCCAAACTCATCAATGCCCTTCTTGTCCACGACCAAATGGGGTTATTGTAAGGAGACGTAGATCGTCTTATAATACCATTTCGTAAAAGCTCTTTTATTTCATTGTTAACAAAGTCAACTACCCCCATTGGATATGGATACATCTTAGAATAAATCGGTTCTTCATCTTTTGTACGAATCCTAGCAACTACATTTGTGTTATATGGCAGTGATTCGTTCGGATCAACGAAAGCCTGTGATCTTTTTTTAATCATATTTGAAAAATTCTCCCTTATTGCAAGAGGTACACTTTCCTGTTGAATTTTCAAAGCATTAATGCTGTCAATTTTTATAAAATATAATTTTTCAATTCCAAAATCATGAACTATTTCACCTTTTTGAAGGTCTACGACTGCATTGACTTGCGTTAGCAGGTCAAGCCCAATTATCGCGTCAAAACTTATTAAATTTGGTAATATTATAAAATCTGAATTTATGCCAAACAAGTTAATTTTACATTTTTGCCCTACTTTGCTCTCGCCGTGAACTGATTTAACTACGAACGGTCTCGTTAAAGGCACAATGCCTTTTAATTCAGTAAGGGCTTTATAAAGCTTTTGAAGCTCCTGTGTCCACTAACATTTTTATCTCTTTGCCCTCAACTCCTATTGTTCGTTTGATCCAAGGGAGTTGGGCACCCTTTCTAAAAAATTAATTTCTTCGATATCTTCGATTTCCCGTTCCACAATACTATCGTACGTAGTTTTTGTTGCTACATCTTCCGATGTGTCTGATATGTGGTGAATTCTCTGGACTTTCGGACCAGTACTTCTGTCTGATACAGGAGGTCGCTTAATTTGCTGACCTTGATTGCCTGTATTAAAAGGGATTTGCCGATTATTAGAGACGTGCATATTTTGGGACTTATTTTGCTGTAAAAAATTTCTTGTGGGATTGTGGTGCTCGAACTTCGTTGAGCGGCGGAAACCCTGATCTCTATTATTACTCGAAAGATTGCGCTTTTCTTGTCTATTTTGGAAGTAGGGGTTTTTATGACCGCTACGTGATTCTATTTGGTTGCTCTTGGTCTCATATATTCTCTTAACTGAAGAGTGACCTCGGTCCTTGTCCTCAAGGTGTTTAGAGTAGTTTGATGCAAACATGTATCGTTCATGATTTGCTTCTACTTCCTGAGCCAGTGCCAAAGCAGATGGCAAATCTGTTGGACGAGTGGAAAATAGTATATCGCAAAGGGGCTTCCTAAGGCCAGAGACAAAAACGCGTAATGCATCTAACCTATATTTATCATTTATTGAGTTAGCTATGTGACTTTCATATGTCATGATAGTTTTATTGGTAAGCAACGTAAGCTTTCTTTCGACTTCGTCGTAGAAATTCAACACCGTCAGATTTCCTTGTCTCAAGGTACTTAGCTCCTGTTCAATTAAATATATTGGTCGCTTATCAGCGTACGTGAAATCTAATCTTGCCACTATAGCCTTAAAGTTAAGAACAGTGTTGAAAGACGCTAAAACAGCATCTGCAGCGCCTCTAATTTTGTTTCTTATAATGGCCCTGCCTGATAATGTTTAGCGCTTCCATCATAAGGTTCATATAATTTATAGGCCGTATGTGCGGCTTGCCTCCATGAGACGTAAGTCTCTTGCCTACCATCGAATTCAGGCAAAGATTTAACTAGGTCAAGAGTTTCCTCGCAACGCACGGTACCTGAAATCCTAACCTCTTCGAAACTCTCTACGTTAGCTGTTGACGTACTTGTAAATCTTTTTGAGATTTCGTTCAACTTTTTGTCGAATTCCTCTTTTTGTGAGCTTAAGGCGGCTGATACCGCAGCTGTTATTATAGCAGTTAACTCCTCAGTATTCATTTTTGATTGATCTTTATCTTTTATAACTAAACTATTAAAAAGGCTCACTAAATCTACGTCGCACATTAAAGTATTGACCGCGCAAAAACCCGGTATAATAAAATACCGTCTTATATCAATCACAAATCAAGTTAGATTTATAAAAAAAGTTTCAAAAATACATCGAATTCCAATGGTGATCATAGTATTTAAATACATTTATTAAGAAAAAAGGCACTGAGCAAGTCACTTACATAATTTACTTTATCTTAGCACGTGGTTTAATTTGCTACATCCTTAAACATTTTTTTGAGGTTAGCCAAGGCCGTAAGACATCACATCAGGTGTCGCAAAACTTTGTAGAATCCAGTGATTTGTTCAGCAATGGTTATCTTTTCATGCTTTGGATGCCAAAGCATCCAATTTAAAGCAAAATTAAAAACGTGGTTTAAGCTCCTCCGTAAATGAAAAACGTGGTTTAAGCTCCTCTGTGGGCGGGTTCTTTTTTGGTCAGCAGACAGCAATGTTCACGTGTTAGTTTTAGTTTTTCGGAACTTTTCAGTACTTTAAGAAATCCGAAATTTTAATAAAAATTGAGGCTAAAGATTTTGTTAGCCCCACGTTGGGCGCCAATTATAATTTTACTTTATTTATTAAATTAACAAACTTTATTAAATTACAAAAGATTAAATATAAATTTGTCTTAGCAACCAACGTGTCCAAAAGTCTAATTGCAACCAACGCACTGCTGTTAATTCTGATTGGAACAACCTTGAACCTCGCTCTCCATCACATCTCGCTGTTAGCTGCTCAGTGTGCTCTCACAATTGTTTGATTCAACTTGTATTTTACTGCTAAATGCACTGATCGCTCTCACCGCAATTGGTTCGCACTTGCTTTACAACTGCTGGGATGTAAAGTAGTAGCTGTTAACTACAGTGATCGCTCTCACAGCGTTCGGTGCTTATACAAGTTAAGCAGTAATAACTGCTGGTCACCCACCTAATAACATTATCGAAAGCTGTTAGACTGTTTAGCACCGAACGCTGTGAGAGCGATCACTGTAGTTAACAGCTACTACTTTACATCCCAGCAGTTGTAAAGCAAGTGCGAACCAATTGCGGTGAGAGCGATCAGTGCATTTAGCAGTAAAATACAAGTTGAATCAAACAATTGTGAGAGCACACTGAGCAGCTAACAGCGAGATGTGATGGAGAGCGAGGTTCAAGGTTGTTCCAATCAGAATTAACAGCAGTGCGTTGGTTGCAATTAGACTTTTGGACACGTTGGTTGCTAAGACAAATTTATATTTAATCTTTTTGTAATTTAATAAAGTTTGTTAATTTAATAAATAAAGTAAAATTATAATTGGCGCCCAACGTGGGGCTAACAAAATCTTTAGCCTCAATTTTTATTAAAATTTCGGATTTCTTGAAGTACTGAAAAGTTCCGAAAAGCTAAAACTAACACGTGAACATTGCTGTCTGCTGACCAAAAAAGAACCCGCCCACAGAGGAGCTTAAACCACGTTTTTCATTTACGGAGGAGCTTAAACCACGTTTTTCATTTTGCTTTAAATTGGATGCTTTGGCATCCAAAGCATGAAAAGCTAACCATTGCTGAACAAATCACTGGATTCTACCAAGTTTTGCGACACCTGATGTGATGTCTTACGGCCTTGGCTAACCTTAAAAAAATGTTTAAGGATGTAGCAAACTAAACCACGTGCTAAGATAAAGTAAATTATGTAAGTGACTTGCTCAGTGCCTTTTTTCTTAATAAATATATTTAAATACTATGATCACCATTGGAATTCGATGTATTTTTGAAACTTTTTTTATAAATCTAACTTGATTTGTGATTGATATAAGACGGTATTTTATTATACCGGGTTTTTGCGCGGTCAATACTTTAATGTGCGACGTAGATTTAGTGAGCCTTTTTAATAGTTTAGTTCTAAAAGATAAAGGTCAATCAAAAATGAATACTGAGGAGTTAACTGCTATAGTAACAGCTGCGGTATCAGCCGCCTTAAGCTCGCAAAAAGAGGAATTCGACAAAAAGTTGAACGAAATCTCAAAAAGATTTACAAGTACGCTAACAGCTAACGTAGAGAGTTTCGAAGAGGTTAGGATTTCAGGTAACGTGCGTTGCGAGGAAACTCTTGACCTAGTTAAAACTTTGCCTGAATTCGATGGTAGGCAAGAGACTTACGTCTCCTGGAGGCAAGCCGCACATACGGCCTATAAATTATATGAACCTTATGATGGAAGCGCTAAACATTATCAGGCAGTGGCCATTATAAGAAACAAAATTAGAGGCGCTGCAGATGCTGTTTTAGCGTCTTTCAACACTGTTCTTAACTTTAAGGCTATAGTGGCAAGATTAGATTTCACGTACGCTGATAAGCGACCAATATATTTAATTGAACAGGAGCTAAGTACATTGAGACAAGGAAATCTGACGGTGTTGAATTTCTACGACGAAGTCGAAAGAAAGCTTACGTTGCTTACCAATAAAACTATCATGACATATGAAAGTCACATAGCTAACTCAATAAATGATAAATATAGGTTAGATGCATTACGCGTTTTTGTCTCTGGCCTTAGGAAGCCCCTTTGCGATATACTATTTTCCACTCGTCCAACAGATTTGCCATCTGCTTTGGCACTGGCTCAGGAAGTAGAAGCAAATCATGAACGATACATGTTTGCATCAAACTACTCTAAACACCTTGAGGACAAGGACCGAGGTCACTCTTCAGTTAAGAGAATATATGAGACCAAGAGCAACCAAATAGAATCACGTAGCGGTCATAAAAACCCCTACTTCCAAAATAGACAAGAAAAGCGCAATCTTTCGAGTAATAATAGAGATCAGGGCACCGAACCAATGGACATAGATCCATCCACATCTGGTTTCCGCCGCTCAACGAAGTTCGAGCACCACAATCCCACAAAAAATTTTTTACAGCAAAATAAGTCCCAAAATATGCACGTCTCTAATAATCGGCAAATCCCTTTTAATACAGGCAATCAAGGTCAGCAAATTAAGCGACCTCCTGTATCAGACAGAAGTACTGGTCCGAAAGTCCAGAGAATTCACCACATATCAGACACATCGGAAGATGTAGCAACAAAAACTACGTACGATAGTATTGTGGAACGGGAAATCGAAGATATCGAAGAAATTAATTTTTTAGAAAGGGTGCCCAACTCCCTTGGATCAAACGAACAATAGGAGTTGAGGGCAAAGAGATAAAAATGTTAGTGGACACAGGAGCTTCAAAAAGCTTTATAAAGCCCCTTACTGAATTAAAAGGCATTGTGCCTTTAACGAGACCGTTCGTAGTTAAATCAGTTCACGGCGAGAGCAAAGTAGGGCAAAAATGTAAAATTAACTTGTTTGGCATAAATTCAGATTTTATAATATTACCAAATTTAATAAGCTTTGACGCGATAATTGGGCTTGACCCTGCTAACGCAAGTCAATGCAGTCGTAGACCTTCAAAAAGGTGAAATAGTTCATGATTTTGGAATTGAAAATTATATTTTATAAAAATTGACATCATTAATGCTTTGAAAATTCAACAGGATTGTGTACCTCTTGAAATAAGGGAGAATTTTTCAAATATGATTAAAAAAAGATCACAGGCTTTCGCCGATCCGAACGAATCACTGCCATATAACACAAATGTATTTGCTAGGATTCGTACAAAAGATGAAGAACCGATTTATTCTAAGATGTATCCATATCCAATGGGGTAGTTGACTTTGTTAACAATGAAATAAAAGAGCTTTTTACGAAATGGTATTATAAGACGATCTACGTCTCCTTACAATAACCCCATTTGGGTCGTGGACAAGAAGGCATTGATGAGTTTGGCAATAAAAAACGTCTGGTGGTAGATTTTCGCAAACTGAACGAAAATACCATTGACGACAAATACCCAATACCAAATGTCATTTCGATTTTATCAAATATGGGACATGCCCAATACTTCACAACCCTTGATTTGAAGTCTGGATTTCACCAGATCGAACTCGCTGAGCGAGACAGGAAAACAGCCTTTTCCGTTAGCAACGGAAAGTACGAATTTTGTAGGCTACCTTTCGGATTAAAAACGCTCCGAGTATTTTTTCAAAGAGCCATAGACGACATCTTAAGGGAAAAGATAGGAAAAAGCTGCTTTGTTTATGTAGATGATGTTATTATTTATTCCGAATCTAAAGAACAACACATAAAAGACATAGACTGGGTCTTGAAGAGTCTATATGACGCTAACATGAGGGTGTCAGTCGACAAATCCAAATTTTTCAAAACTGAAACAGAGTATCTCGGATTTATTGTATCAAGGGGTGGCATTAAGGCGTGCCCAGATAAAGTTAGCACAATGCTAAACTTCCCCACACCCGAAACCTTGTACGGTCTTAGGTCCTTTCTAGGATTAGCAAGCTACTATAGATGCTTCGTGAAAGACTTTGCCAGTATAGCCAAACCATTGACTGATATTTTGAAGGGGGAAAATGGAAAAGTTAGCGCTTACAGATCCAAAAGAGTGAAAATACTTTTAAATTCAAAGCAACTGCAGGCATTTGAGAAACTTAAACACATTTTAGTATCGGAAGACGTAATGCTCGCTTACCCCGATTTTAAAATAGCATTTGATTTAACTACGGATGCGTCCAACAGTGGCCTGGGTGCCGTTCTTTCTCAGGAAGGCAGACCAATAACTATGATTTCCAGAACCCTAAAAGACAATGAACTTCACTTTGCCACTAATGAAAGGGAACTTTGGCCATAGTCTGGGCATTAAAAACCTTCGTAACTATCTTTATGGTGTACGCCAATTGAATATTTTTACTGACCATCAACCGTTAACGTTTGCGGTGTCTGACAGAAATCCAAATGCAAAGATTAAACGTTGGAAAGCATTTATCGACGAACATAATGCGAAGCTTTATTATAAGCCTGGAAAAGAAAAACTACGTTGCCGATGCTCTTTCGCGACAGCAAGTTAATATGATGGACGAAAATATGAACTCAGATTCAGCCACGATTCACAGCGAAAGATCGTTAACGTACACCATAGAGGTAGTTGAAAAACCGGTTAATTGTTTTAGGAATCAAATAATTATTGAAGAAAGTGAGTTTCCATCAAAACGAACTTTCATTATTTTTGGGAATAAAACTAGACACTGCATACAGTTTTGTGACAGAAGCACGCTGTTAGGAACTATTCAGGACATTGTGAATACTAATGTAGTTAACGCAATTCATTGTAATTTATCCATACTCGCCTACATTCAGCATGACTTGGTGCAAATGTTTCCAAGTACAAAATTTAGATACACTAAAACATATGTAACTGACATTTTTGACCCGAATGATCAGTTGGAAATAATAGCTGCGGAGCATAATCGTGCACACCGTGCAGCACAGGAAAATGTTAAGCAAATCTTAAGGGACTACTTTTTCCCAAAGATGGAAAAGAAAGCCAAAGAGGTTGTTTTAAACTGTAGGATCTGCTCTAAATAGAAGTACAATAGGCAGCATCGGAAACATAAAATAGCAGATACACCCATTCCACTATACTCAGGAGAGATCCTGCATATTGACATTTTTTCTACCGACTCAAAGTATTTCTTGACTTGTATAGACAAGTTCTCAAAATTCGCAATCGTTCAGACCATAGCGTCGAGAACAATTTTGGACATAAAGCCCCAATTAATACAAATTTTGAACATTTTTCCAAAAGCAAAAATTATGTATTGTGACAACGAAAAATCGCTGAATTCAAACACTGTCAGAAAACTTCTTTCTAATAATTTTGGTATTAACATCATCAATGCTCCACCTTTGCATAGCTGCTCCAATGGTCAAGTAGAGAGGTTTCACAGCACTTTAATCGAAATTGCTAGATGCCTGAAGTTGGAAAGATGTATTGATGATACGATGGATCTAATCTTGCTGTCAACCATTGAATATAACAAAACAATACATTCAGTTACTAAAATGAGGCCAGTAGACGTATTTAGATCCACCATTGATGAACCGAATAATGAAATATCTGAACGTATTAGATGTGCGCAACAAAAAGAGCTCACAAGTCACAACAAAAACAGAATCGAGCGTGTTTTTAAAGAAGGAGATAAAGTTATGGTAAAAAGAAATATTAGAATAGGTAATAAGTTAACACCACTGTATGAGGAACATACAATTGAAAAAGACCAAGGAGGTACAGTTTTAATTAAGGGGAAGGTGGTCCATAAAGACAATATAAAGTAAATACTAGTCTGGCCCCATTTCTTTTTTGATATTCCAATAACAGAAATCTAGGCTTATTACAAAAAATTAAGTTTTGCTACATCGAATTTTATGGTGACTAGGTAACTGAGCATCTCACGAATATTCATTTCCACTATGTAAAACTTTTGTAATTTGAAATTTTTGTTAACTATAATGAAATGTAAATTTATGTTAAGTTATAACGATAGTTAGTAGAATTAAGAAAAACAGACTTGGCAACCATGTAATTGCAACTTGCTCACAAATACCAGCATAATCACTCACATTCGTCGTTCTCTCTATCTCAGTCATTAACTTGTAACTCATTCCTGTTCCAATATATGTATGGATCTGCGGAACTAATGCCAAAAGTAAAGTTACTCAACCATAACCATACAAAATTATAACTCAACCTATTCTATGTGCAACAATGTAATTGGTCAGAAGTTTATGCAATAATTTAGGCATTATTGTTGAGGATCGTGGACGTCCCTCATTTAGAAGGGGAAGAGTTAAGCAGTAATAACTGCTGGTCACCCACCTAATAACATTATCGAAAGCTGTTAGACTGTTTAGCACCGAACGCTGTGAGAGCGATCACTGTTGTTAACAGCTACTACTTTACATCCCAGCAGTTGTAAAGCAAGTGCGAACCAATTGCCGTGAGAGCGATCAGTGCATTTAGCAGTAAAATACAAGTTGAATCAAACAATTGTGAGAGCACACTGAGCAGCTAACAGCGAGATGTGATGGAGAGCGAGGTTCAAGGTTGTTCCAATCAGAATTAACAGCAGTGCGTTGGTTGCAATTAGACTTTTGGACACGTTGGTTGCTAAGACAAATTTATATTTAATCTTTTGTAATTTAATAAAGTTTGTTAATTTAATAAATAAAGTAAAATTATAATTTATACGCGCCACACATTGAACGCGCGGTTCTTTTATGCTGTTATGTATGTTTATTATTTCTCTTAAATTTTTTATCTATGATATTTTCAAATACAATTGCTGCAATCATCACCCAATCGCGCGTAATCGATTTCAACGAATTTCTATGCAACTGAAGCGAGTATATGGAGCGTCTGTAATCAAAACTAACTTAACCGTTTGCTATACCGATACCTGACACGAATCTACTTCTGAAGCAATTTCCATCAGCCGCCAACCGTCAACGGCAAGAGGCAAGCAAACAAACTAAACTGGCCGCATGCCGTCTACTGGGCGATGTTAGCGTTTATTACCGCCAACCAAACTGCATTTGTAGCAGTGGTACCAGTTCCATGTTGCCAACAAAACCGGAGTGCTGAGCGCATGCATGCGAATTAAAAATTAAAATGTTGCATAAATAAATTGGCATTATAATAATTTCAACGATTGCGATGGTGGTAGCAGCACGCATTTCAGCAAGCAACTTTGAAAACGCGGCTTGAGACACGCAATCGTTATAATCAATTTAAGCGCTACGTCTTCTATTTGGCCGCCATTAAGCTACATAAGTGCGCAGGAGTACTCAATGCTTGGATGTCGCCTCGTTTTTTACAATTGCATTTAATTTTCGTGCGTACACATTCTGTGTTGCCGTTTGGTGAGTCATCTTTCTTGGATTTGTTGTGGATTTTCTACACAGTATATGTACATATACATATGTATATGTATGTATATTTGGCATTTCTTTTTTATTGTATTCGCTGTTGGGTTGTTTTGGCGTCTCGCCTTTGCTGCGGTTGGCTGAAATATGAGCGTTGCAAATAGCGCGCGTGGGCAGTTAAGTATTTTCTTGAAAAAGTGAATCTCGCTAACAGAACTGGAAGTTAAGCTAAGCTATTAAACATGAAGCCATTGTCTTCTTTTGGGCATTACAAAATTTCTACAAATTGTGTGAAGTGGGTAATTTAATAGTTTTAAGTAATTTTTTCATGAGCGAACCTTCAATAACCTGAGGAAAATTTCATTAAATTTTCATTCTTGAAATGGTTTTTGTGTTAAATACGGTTTTTTTAAATACTGTTAAATAGTTTTTCTAATAGAGAGAATTTCTTTGCGTTGGTTTTATACTTATCATACTATTTGCATTCAACTAGAGCCCAAGCTTAGTTTATTTGATTAATTTATCTAAATACCATTTATAAACAAGTATTTTAATTCGTGGTATGATTAAATAGGAGACAATAATTCGTTCAAAAGCTGTAATATACTAATAAGACCGATTCTATGTAGCTTTCGTATTAATCTTGAATCAAATTCAGTAAAATTATATTTGAAACTATTTCAACAACTTGTGTGACAAACAATTTTTTATGTGTTAATATTTACTTAGTCTTAATACGTTTTTGTATTTTTATATGATGCCAAAGGTTATAAGAAAGGTTCCTTGGATGTAATAATTATTTATAAATATACGGAAATCATATTCAATGATGTCAATGATTTAAAAAGTTCCTATCAATGTTTCTCAGTAATTTATCTTTGGAGTTCTCGACTGAGAACGGTGCCCCGCACTGTCTGCAAATGGAAACGCGGAGCTCCAGTGATTGGAAGAAAAATTGCATTGTCTCATACGCAATTTGGAAGATAAGTGAAGTTGAAAGGCATTAAATTTTGTTATTTTTACAGTAGGAGGATGACCCGCAAACAACTCCAGCCAAAACAGCTACTTAAGGAAAGTCGTATTGCGCTCAAGAGGCTTCGACTAATTAAGTCGATAAATATTGGAGAAGCCGCGTAGGCATTGAAGAAGGAGGCTTAAGTGCACATATGCGCCCACATAAATATATTTCCATATATGACATTTCCCAATTGAAAACAATAAAGACTGGCGCAAGTGTGGATTATTGTTGTAAACCGCACATCCCAGTCGGTGTGCTGCATAAGTGAAGGGTGCTGGTTTACAGTGTTTTTTATTACAAATTGAGTCATTAAATTATTTATAAGCGTTGAAAGCGACTAACTTCCGCATATTTCGCGAAATTTGGTGCCAACTGTTCGGGACAATTGGTGATTACCGATCGGTGGGCGGATGCAGAAAGTTTCTTCGCTCTTAAGTAAACGATAATTTATTTTCTGTTCGGTACTACAATAATTTTATGTAGCGTGCATGGTAAAAAAAAACGTTCACATACTTGTTTCTTTTATTTTTATTTTTTTGTGACTAACAAGGTTCGACGCATGAATGTGCCAGTAATTGACTATGCGCTAATATGCGAAGATTTATGGGCAATAAATGCAATAGCAATTATATTGAGAAATGTATTTTATAAGAGAGAAAAAGGTTTACATTCAACAAGAACTGTTTTAGTTTTTATTTTATCCATAGTAATTTAATTTGTTAACTAGAACTAACAGTTCAGTTAAAAAAATGGTGATAATGTATTATTTTCAGGGAATAACTTGACTCTTGTATGTACATACATTTAATTGATATATATTGATTAAAATAAATTCCAAAAAAAGTCAACATTTGTTTTTATTGCTTTTGCTCTTATTCTTGCAAGCGCACTATCTTCCATCAAATATCTGTAAATGTGGTATTTTCTTAATTAACGATAGGCAACCACTTGTTGCAGACTTTCCAACGCATTTGCGTTGAAGAAATAGACCTTCATCTAGTACAGCATTTCAATTGATATACTTGAAGCTCCAGGCAAAGCGAACAAAAAGAAATGTCTATATAATGTAGTAAATCTGCTTCAAATGGTGGTGCATCAAGTCGTTGCAGTGTTCTGTGCGGAAAGCTAGAGCTTCCAGCAACATCTTGTGCTGCTTTTGCCTCTCAACTGCACAAAGAGGTGCCCACTCTAGATCTCTGCGGCCTCAGATATGTTTGTTTTGTCCGCTTCATTCAAAGTTCATGCTTGTATTTTCAATTTCTCTGCATCTTGCTTATTTTTGCTTTCATTTTTAGTCCACTATGTACACATTTAACGGCAATTGTCAACTGTCAGTGTCACTTTTCATTAGTTTGTTTACATTTCTGCAATCAGTTGGCAGTAAATGCTGCTGCACTGTCGCGCTGTTTGCCTGACTTCCTTCACCAGCGGATTGACAGACTGAGTGACGTGCGGTGCGCACATGTGTTTCAAACGATATTTTTTATACAAATTTTTAAAACATTTTATTCTACGTCGCTTGATTCATCCAAAGAACTTTTTTCGAGGCAATTTCTTTACTTCGACTTCTTTTAGGCGTTAAAGTGCCATAGCAAAATCTTGTATATGTACATATATATCTGTATATATAAGCAATTAAATTGATAAAGTTGAACATTTCAACGCTCGTTAAGTATTCTTTGTTTAAATGTGATTCTGCTGGTAATTCTTACTTATAATTGATAATGGTAAATTTTCCATTGCCCATTAGCTGGCTGACCGCACGTCTACTATTGTTGTAAATATAAGCGCTATAATTAAATATGCTTCGCAAAACTGGCTTATCTTTTTCAATCCTGCGGCTGGATGGATCTAAGAAAATATGAGGTCAGCAATGACAAATAGTTTATTCCTCTGTTGAGTTGTATTGCATAATGTTATGATAAATTTTTAAACGAGTTATCATTACTGTTCTATCAATGAAAAAATTAAATTAATTAAAACACATGTCTTCATAATTCAACTGAGTGCACCGAATTTCATTAATTTACTGCTACCCGGTGGTAATCTAAGAGAGAAAATGATAAAAAAAAGAAAAATATTTTATGAGTAGCTCGCATGAAACAAGCCAATCCAAGTTCAAACCAAAATTGTGATGTGCCTCTGACAGATAAACTTGTCTTTATCTCAGAAAAAGTCTAATCGAAAAAGCAAACAAAGAAATTAATTTACTGGGTTATTGTGCCTGTCACGCAACCCAAATAAATCAAGATTTTCATTTTTTCTAAACCCCAAAATTGTGGTAAGTCAAGATAGGAAACAAAATAAAAACAAATTAACAACAACCATTGGACTAGGGACTCCTCATTCAGCAGTACATGAAAAATTATAATGTAAATAAAGAAATAAAGTACCGTTGAAAAGGAAAGA
This sequence comes from Zeugodacus tau, assembly GCA_031772095.1. Taxonomy (NCBI): domain Eukaryota; kingdom Metazoa; phylum Arthropoda; class Insecta; order Diptera; family Tephritidae; genus Zeugodacus; species Zeugodacus tau. Next base: position 49,023,717 of record CM062649.1, on the reverse strand, counting down.
TAATTGTTAGGAAACGCAACGCTGTGTGGGTTCTCTAAAATTAAGTAGTCGATATGTAAACTTATTTAGGAAATACAAAAATTACTAGGTCACTCAATTAAATTTGTCGATTAATTAATCAAGATAAAAATATTATGTGTAAAGGGAAGAGCAATAAAAATGGAATCTTAAATATAACCTGATACAAAAATATTCTTTAAACAATCTTTGGGATCTAATCGGGGAGTGAAGTGACTATAAAACCTCATTTCCAAGTGGTGATCCCTGTTACCGCTAACGAGACCGAGCGCATAGGCGGTATATCCTTCAACCAGCACAGAGGAAATTTTGTTGCCCACTTGACGGCATGGAGGCCCGCTAGCAGACCCAGCACCAGGATCGGGTGCGATGGCCCAATCTGTCATCCATCTTAAATCACATGATTATAAAAACCACAAGCAGAAACAATTTATTAAAAGTTAAGTGAAATCTTGTCTCAAATAAGACTGACGTAATCATCGATTGTTGGAACACTGGCCGCACAGAAGATTCAGATATTTTTGTTTGCTACTACAGTGATCCCCTCTTAAGTGCCTTTCCCGCTTAAGTGACCATATTTTGCGGCATCGTTATTTTTTCTCTCTATTTACATATAAAATTTCCCTCTTAAGAGCCTCCGTTTAAGTGCCTTTCCCGTTTAAATGCCTGCAATATTTAAGTCACAATAACAAAATTGTTTGCAAATTTCCTCTTTTAAGTGCCTTTTAATATTTTTGACATTGAATGCGCTGAGTATTGTCAAAAGTAAAACATCTACATAGTTTTTTAATGTTTTTTTCCATATTTATTATTATTATAAAGTATTTTTTTGTTATTAATAAGAAATATGTGCTTTTCATTCTAAAAGAAAAAAATATTAGATCGAAATATTTGGGAAAAGGCACTTAAGCGGTATTCATTTAAATGCCTTTCCCGCTTAAGTGCCTCAAAACTCTTGCATGTTAAGAGGGGGCACTTAAGCGGGGATTACTGTATTATGATTTTGTTTTCAGTTGATGAATGCAAATTTAATTCAAATTCTAATGAATTAGACGGCACTTTTCAATTTCCTTTCACAACTTTTGTATACTAAAACAAAAGAAATACATTTTCTGAAACAATTTTTATTTAAAATCTTAAATTAATAATAAGTATGAACATATCTATGTATTCAATAGGCCTTAGATAGAATGACTAGAGGCATATAATTTCCTAACTCTCTACAAAAAAACATACTACATATGATTCCCAAGAACCATTCATCCATTACCTTAGGAAATGAAAATAATCTCATCAGTATTACCATATTTTTTAGAAGAACTGCGCTATACAATAACGATTGCTCGTGAAGTGAATAAGCCGTTGTATTTTTCTATCTAGAAGTTGAGCGGCAGGAAGTAAAAACCACTTTCAAACAAAAAAAAAATAAATAAGAAATCAATAAACTGTATTTTCAAAACCTAATCATTAGCACTTCTGTAATCCATCATAATTGTTGGAAATAAGTTGACTCAACTTATGATTCGTAATGATTATTGAATTATGATGCTAGGAAGCATGTTCTAAACTAGCAATTAGAAAAAAAGTCTAAGTTCTGGTGTAACCGAACATTTTATACTATCGCAATTTATTTATTTAATTTTATTAATATAACATACAATTTGACCCACATATTTCGCATAAAGTCCGCTAGAAAACAAAAATCAGTATATATCGTATATGTAGTATGTAGGCTGGGTAATTTATGGACCGATTTCAACTTATTTTGCCACCTAGATACATTCTATCCAATTTCACTCATTTTTGCAACACAATTAGAAGAAAAAGAGTCCCTCTGAACTACATTAAAATATCTGAGAGAGGTCCTCATGTTCGGTACATGGGCCCTGAAATTGTCTTGTCCGATTTCGACGATTTTTAGAAGGGCGATGCCACACTATAATTTCAGTATTTGTGCAAAGGTTCAGAACAATTCAGATCGACTTCAAAGTTTGGGTATATGGAAAGTAGGCGTGGTTGTCAATCGATTTCATTTTCAAAACATATCATTGGGATGCCAGGAGTATGAGATGGTCGAGATACGAGATATGTACAAAAAACTTAATGGAGGCGGTTTACGCCATTTTGTGGGACTTCCCATTTTCAATACCAACCTCCTCCGCGGTACAAGGAATATGTGTTCCAAGTTTCATTAAGATATCTCAATTTTCACTCGATTGCACGGACAGACATTCGGATTTCAACTCCACTCATCATCCCGATCATTTATACATTTACAGTCGACTCTCGTTAATTCAAACCTGCGATAATTCGAACCTCTCTATAATTCAAAGTTATCACGAGTTCCCTACTAAATCTCTTTATATTTCGAACTAAATCAATACATTTTCATACACTTGGTAATTCGAACGAAAAAATCATTGCTATTTAACAAAACGACGCGTTAATTTGAACTCATCAGCGTCCAACACTCGACAATTCAAAGATGCAGAGAGAAGAGGCGGAAAGATTGTAAGTACATTTTGCGACAAGTTCAAACTTGTATCAAGATACACGAGCCTTTGTTTTTGTTATGATTAGTTTGACTATTTGACGCACACACTTCTCACGAATTGGTTTGTTTAGTTATTCAGTTACTGTTACTCATTCGTTGGTATGCAGATTAAAAGTTAGCGTTAGTTATGATCCCTAGAAAGTATAAATGTTTGACGATTGCTGAAAAGAAAAAGTTAATCGAAAAAGTAGAAGAAGGTGAGAAGAAGAGTGATGTCGCAAAAGAATTTTTAGCAATAGAACCGTTAGTTGACATCAGCGGGGTGAGTTTTTCTGATTTTGTTCAAGTGGATGAAAATGTTGCTGTCTCAGGTTCACTAACCGATGGCGAAATTTTATCTGCGACAGATACGCAAAGTAACGATGAAGATGAGGACGATACATCGGAACCTTTGGCACATGTGTCAATTAAGGAAGCAAGATCCTCATTTGATACCTTACAAAGCTTCTGTCTACAAAACGAAAGTGATGAAAAAGCATTTCAGGCAATTTTTCTCTTAAAAAAAGTTATTGAGCAGTGTGCAGCAGAATTGTGTTTTAAAGCTAACCAGTATAACAAAGTTCTTTCGAAAGATTAATTAATTCACATTACGAATACATGTATGTACACGAATGTACCTCTTAATTCTTGTCATTTTTATATTAATAAATAAAAATTAACCAACACTTAGTAATTCGAAGTTTTATTTATTTTCTCTCACAAATTTCGAACCATTTGATATTTCAAACACTCGATAATTCGTAATAATTCAAGAGCCCCTCGAGTTTCGAATTAACGAGAGTCGACTGTATTAATAACCCCATATCTAACTCTTTTATTTCTGGGTGACACAAACAACCGTTATGTGAACAAAACTATAATATTCTCTTTAGCAAGTCGACGAAATAAAAGAATTTGAAATATTTTAAAAGTCGGTCAGCAACATTTTCATGTGTCTGTATCAACGAAATTTTAAGCACAACGATTGCTGTGAAACCACTTTAGTGATTATTACCAATTTGTTGTTGCTACTTGTTTCTACTTGACAGTGCACATCAGCATCAATCATCCATATTTTGCAGCCAGTTTCGTTTTATGTTTTCCTTCTTGTCCTCTTGTCTTCTGGCTTTGTGTTTGCCTATCCGTCAGTGGTTAGCTGTTCAGCTGCAACATGTTGCAACACTACACTACTGCCGGATTACTTTTGCTGGAGTGGCGAGCCATGAAATTTTGCTGCAGGGATTTTTTCACTTGCCATTTTTATAGCACAAGCGAAGTAAACGTGCAGTTACTGCTGTTTAGTGCACGTTGAGTGCTTGTCTTAGCTGCGTATGTATAGATGTGTTTAGGTGTGTTTACATACGCCTTACTCACTTGGGGCTATTGTAAATCTATTATTCTTAACGCTTCGATGGTTCTTTAAGACACTTTCGCTTATCCACCGGCTGTGTATTTATGTTGCTTTTCTTGTTGTTATTGAATATAGACATCGTAATGTTGTTTGCATTTGTTGCTTTTCTGCGCTTTATTTACAAAATCCGTTTAAACGCTCCTCCGCAGTTGTAGTAATAATAGTGTATCAGTTGCATATGGGGCACATAAAGACACAAATATGTATGACGTTGCACCGCAAATCCAACAACTATTACGTCAACTGCTCCTCGCTGTAGCCGTTGTGGCGTTCGTAGCTTGAATCTTTTGTGTGCCGTGGTGGCTGCATGCAAATGTGTAATTAGGCTCATGTATACGTATACACATACAAATATTTCCCACACATTGCAGCTAATAATGTCCATCGCATCAAGTTTTCCCACTCATCAACATTTTAGCGCAAACGAGTGTATCATCTGCTCCCACACTGAAACCGAAACTAAATAAAAAAAGTTATTGCGCAGAATTCAAACAGTTCGTGAGTTTTAGATGCATTTCTGTTTTTGTTTCAGTCTTCGTTGCGTTTAGTTGCGCTGCCCCATACTCGACAGTCGCTTGTCAACTAATTTCAGCACACCATTTTTGGTAAACCCGTATTCGATAGCGTCCGTCGCCATAAATGCTCGGTGAAAAGTCGTCTCGTCGAAGTGATTTATTAATTTTTTTATTTGCATTTTTTGTAATGAAAATTACACATTTGGCTTTATTACGCAACCGGTTGGATGAGATTCGTGCGACGTATTCAGATGCTATGCTTATATGCTCAGTGTTGTATGACCTTACGTTGATTAACGAACCAGCTAATAAATGAACCAGACGAACAGACAGATGACGAATTATTTATATTAAATTTATAATTTTCATTCTGTTTTATTTGTGTAGTATTTTTGTCAGTTATTGTATTGGTCACCAAATTTCAAAATATATAGATTGATATAGGGAATTCGAATAAAATTTATTAACTACAAATATGGGCAGCATTTTCTTATCTATTTTTTGGCATTCAATGACGAAAATCTGTGGCTACATTGAACATGTGAACAGTCGATATTTAATACCAGCTGTCCATTAGTGCCAATCAAAGTTCAAGGTCCCACTAATTCTTAATACACAGACTGACAGATGGATTAGGAGAGAGCGTACATCGAATGAGTAAACATCTGTAATGTGATGGGTTTCGTGTGAATTATGTAACAAATAGTTTCGTCAGGATGACATAACTTTCGCATAATAACAGAAGAGTGATTTATGGGGCGACTCTTGTGAACTTGAAAAAAATTATGTTATTGGTGGGTATAAAGCAACAAGCATGCGTGTATTTGTGACACACACAATCGCCAACAACTACAAGCGCGTTAAACACAATCAACAAACCAGTGGATGGCCAATACGCTACTGATTGTCTCACGTTATTTTTAGAAAAAGCGTGCATCTGTACGCCCAGGTGTGCAAACCAGCAGGCCACATTTGGTGGTGCTAAGTATGAGCAGAACACATGCGTGCCTCAGCAAATGCACCCAGCTGCCAGTTAAAAAATTCACACTGCATCGGCCTCGTACAACGTTTTACCACCGCCGTCATAGCGCAGTCCAACACTCACATGTGAGAAAGATATTGGGCGATTTATTATACTCACCGTTCGCGGGGTTAACCGGCCGACTGTCCAGCCACCGCAACCGGTGTGAAAGACTGTGTGTGCGCTCCCGCACTCGCTTAGCTTTGGACTGCGAACCCTTTCCTCAATATGTATTTTCTCGTGATAGTTTCTTGTTTGTTTATTTGACTGACGCATGATATATTAACGAGCGCTCAGGTCTAATATCAATACTGAAATGACATATTTGCAGAAGCTACGGCGACGGCTGCGCACGGGTGTGCAGGCGGCCACGATTACCAGTTATGGTAAGTGTATAAGGCGGCGGCGGCTTTGGCGTGTGAAGTCGGATTTGATTTCCGACACCAATGTGACAGTAGGCATTCTAAAGCTGTGCCGAGTGTTAGCAACAATGTTGCTTGTTGGTGCTGCATAATTGGTAGTGGTATTTACTGCGATAGCTTCAAGCTAATCGGTTATTGAACTCACATTAAGTGGGATACTTCGCGCTTGTTAAGAAGCATCAGGCGCTTCACCCGTACTCGCACGTTTACCACCTTTACACAGAGTTATCATATTTCGTTTCAGATGCTATTTCTATGCGTAATTTTTCATAGATTCTGTCTTCAAACAAACTAACATTTTAAACACTTTAAACCGACCTACCTCCTGGTATGCGTATTTATATAATTTCAATGTAAATCTAATATACATATATATAAGAAAAAAATACACGTTAATGAAAGATTGTATGTCTAGATGTAGAGAAATTTTTCTGGTAATATGCCAATTTTTCATAAATTTTGCCAGTATTTTTTTTTAATAATATTTAGATTTCGGAGGCTATCTTTTTTTACTTATGACTCCATCTTACGCTCCAATACCCCGATTTTGCCGTATATTGTAATGATGCTCTACGAAAAAGAAAAAAAAGCGAGTATAGCTAGTCACTATACAAGTTTATTATTTTATATTTTAGCTATCTTACACAATGCAATTTCATGGTACGTTAATTGTATTATTTTATTGTGGTTCACCTTCTTTTTCTTTAATATAGTTTACACCTTCTTTTTCTTTAATATAGTTTAGGTTAACAATTCTTTCGATTTCAGGGCCATCATTTCTGGAACACCAATTCAATTATAATAAACTCGTAAATTAAATATCTAGATGTTTTAATCTAATTCTACGTCATTACAAAAATAAATCAAATCTTGTCATTGTTATTACGACATCGATCGTGTTTGCGTGAATTACGGGAATAATATCAAGGATAACCAGAACACATTGCAATAATGTTTATTCTTTGATTAAATAAACGCATCGATTTTATTTTCAAAACCAATTATAAAAGCCTTATCCAATATTCTTAAGGTTACTCCACTAGTTTGCTCTTTAGTTTTCAAATATTCTTCGCCGCAAATAAGTATAATAATCCAGAAATAATATCAAGGTAATCAGTACACAAGACAATCAAGTATATTCTCTGATTGTTGAGTTTTAACGCGTCGATTTTTATCTCTAAAACCAATTATAAGGGCCTTATCCAATATTCTCTTGGTTACTCCATTTGTTTGCGGTCTGCTCTCCTACACTCATCGCTGCACTTACGCGAAGCAATTAAGGTAAGTAAACATGCGAACTGACAGAGAATGGGCGATCATGCGATGGAAAACATTCAACAGATAAACATCGAACTGGAATAGTAAGCGATGCAGCAAAACACACACACTTATCACAACACGAGAGTTGCCGTTGAATGAAAATGTAACAACCGCAACAAAGGAATTGGCGCCAAAAAGAAGCAAAAATTGCAACACTGTTAACGTTTCACAGACGGACATCCTGTCAGCAATTAGAGGACGGCGTCAGCCACAGCGTCAGTTAGCGCTGAAATTTTCCTTTCTTTGCGTGTCTTCATAGATCTCGTGGGAACAAATAGTCTATGGTCTATGAAAAGATTTCAATAGGCATCCTATTTACAAGTTAATATTATGCTAACAAGATTTTCTATTTGGTTTCAAGTGATTTTATTTTAATTCCTGCTTTTCTTCATTCTTTTGGGACTTCCACCGAGTTTCTGTGAACCTAGTCAGGTGATAGTGGTGTATAGAAGGAATAAAAAATTCAATTCAACTGCAAATAGCTCGTTTTGAGCAACAATACAAGATCATAACAAACTTAGACATTTGCATAATGCGATCTTGAAGTCAGAAACCAGGTGAAAAAACTGGAGTTGTACACAAAAAATATCAAAAATTACACTTTTTAATAAAACTTTGACATGTTTTGTCACATGTAAACTCATATCAAATATTAAATGAACTAGGGCCACTAAATAATAATAAGTGTATCAAAACATTTTTCACGACAGGTTTTCTTGTGACACCAAAAAATACATTTTTTTAAAAGTACAAACATCAACTACATTAAGAGAAATTATTACTTTATATAGAAATTATAAATTATTATGTTTTCGTGAATATTTGGCTTCTGGGCGATCTTTCTTAAGTAACCAACAATAATCTGCTAGAATCCATGCGCATCACTATTAAAGAATTGTCCTGATGGTACCTCTCGCCTTGGTCGACACTGATAGCTCCAAAATTTCCCGGAAAGAAATTCAGATGAAAGTCATATACTGGACTTTATTGTTATGGACATATATCACCCAAAACCTTTACAATGTCATACGAGTTCTCTTATGTCATTGTAATTTTCCGATTTATGGTTTCCTAGAAAATATTGGACAACGTTTACAAAAAAAATTCCAAGGGAGTTTTTCATGATTAATCATATTTTCTTCAGAGCTCTTATCCTTTATCAGTTGTCGTATTTGTGGATCTACAAATATTCCCCTTTTTCATGCTAATTTGGAACAAGTTCCAGAGTATAATCCAGATTTTCTGATCGAAATAACAATCACTTGCATGATCCTTTAGGTCGTTCCAAATCATTGGTATAGCAAATGGCATATGTCGTTTTTTTACACAACATTTATGTGGAAAGCAGAATTTATCGTGAAATCAAAAAAATAATAGAAAAAACTGCTCGTGATTGAAAGAAAATTGCTAATGTTCATTAAAGCAGAATTCATATCTAATTTGTTTACGATCCCTTAAACTTAATGTATAGAAATATACCATACAGTACATTTCCACAATTTTATGTGCAGTATAGCACAATCAACACTTTTCGAGCAGTCAATTAAAACGATTTAAGTATTATGTGTGAGTATTTTATTGATTCATTTCTAAATTAAACTTCATTTCTTAGATGCAATTTCAGACCTACCCGGTCGTGGCTTCTTAGCACAGTAGGATTTCACTTTTTAATTAATAAATTTCGATAATAAAAGCCTTGGATTACGGGCAATGATAATAATTCATTGTCCAGACAATGCTGTCGCCGTGGCTGCCACCAAGAGCGCTGCCACACACAATAGTCAGAAGGCGGCTTTACGCGCATAATGGCATTTATGTGTACATATATGTATACGAATATCTGTATGTTTTTAATCCTTTTTTAAATGTTTTACCTGTGAATTAGTATTTTGCTGCAATGCAATGAAATGCGATTGTTTACGACGCTTGAGCCAATACGGTTGGATTCTCAGCAGTGGGCATGTTCGGGTATTCCTTTCACTGCGCGCACTAAAAAGTGAATTCGAATTACATATTGGACATAAAAGTGTTTTCGAAAGCCAAATCCGACAATAAAAGCACTCACAAACCGGCAGGCAGTGTTCGTATTTTAAGTCTATTAAATTCGCGCTGAGCTCAGAATGCATAGAACATGTGTGTTGCTTAATGCAGTGAATTCATGTTGTTTTCATCTCTGCCATGCATTGCGGCTGAACGTTTGCGAAAGTGTTTTGATCTGTCATATGAGTGCCGGAGGCCGAGGAACCTTGACCACAGAGCATTGGTATCGTAACAAAGCTAAAGTTATTGTACGGGTTTCCGAGATTTGTCAACGTTGGTAGGGGGTTGTTGGTGTTATTCTTCTCGTTTCACGCACGTTGTTATAGTATCCTACAAAGTTCATTGATTTCGCAGCTTCTTTTTCCTCATATTATGTATCTATATTTATTTTACTTGTGTATTTCCTAGCTGGGATTTGCGGTTTCGGGGCGTTAAATTGTGGTTAGTAGCTGGTAATGTGACACCGAGTGAGATGCTTAAATACGACTCTGCTATGCGTTCGAAAAACAAAGTCTTCGTAAAAACCATACGGCATTTTCTGTCAGTTGTGATTGTTGTGCGAATCTTCCACATCTGATATTAAGTGTGTGATTTCTTAATTTGTCAATTTTGATTAATTTTTGTTTTTTAACTTATAATTTGCAAATCGAAAGGATTCAGAAGATGGTATAGTCAATTTGAAGTGCCTTACTGAAGTTAGACGAATTAAAAAAAAACCATTTGTATTTATATGTATGTATATGCTTCAGACATTATTCCGTATATTTGAATGAAGTCAAGAAATTCCTCTAAAACAAATATGCAAATTGATAAAGAAATAGCATTAATACAGTTCTTCGCTATAGCATTAGATTTGGAGTATTTGCATAAGAATGGTGAACTTTATGGGCAAGTGACGAGAAGCAAAAATGTTGAAAGTTACCTGTTGCCGAAATTTATTAAGAAAATAAAATAAAAAATAAATAAACAAAACAAGCTACAAATCTATTTTGGAGAGTGAATTATTGCCCTATTCTGAGTGCGAAATGCCATTACGTTGGGTCTTCGAACGGTGCAATGATATAAAGCACACGGCTAAATATATCAGATCTCGGTTTCAAACAAACATTGTCAAAGGTCATTCCCTTTGATTTAAAACCTATTGAGAACTTGTTGGTGCTGGCTAACAGGCGAATAAATAGTACGAACATTAAAAATGGTGATGAACTTTTTAATAGACTTCAAGAAGGCTTGCAAGCGATTCTGATGAAAATCTTTGATATCATAATTTCAGCAGTTTGCAAAGTTTAATGGTAAGATATACTATATACTTTTTTCTAAGCCCGTATTTTAGTTGGATATGATAAGTCATCCCAAGATGATGTAAAATGTGCACAATTATGTATGTCTCAGTGCGCTATGTGTTCTGTTCGTTGAATATTGATTTTTTTGTTTTTCACTCAATCTGCTTTTTTTTAGATTTATCACAACAAAATTATAACGAGGTGCAACCATCGTATTTTTTTTTTAACATTTTCATTTATGACTTATAACTTTATGAAAACTTGTGAGTACCCTAAATATTTATTTGAAGCTTCTAAAATGCATTTTATAAATTCATAAGCTTAGATTGATAACATTAAAGTTGCGATTTCAGAGAACTTGCACACCAACTAACGAAATTACGTAACAAAACACGAAGAAGGTTACAACGAAGCAGAACCAATATTTCTTTATTTACCGCACTAGCAAACCATTATGCGAGCTCATTATTTTCCAAAGTCTAAAAATGCTGACATACCATAAAAATCGTCGCTATGACATAATACAAGCATGCTTATGGAAACCCAGTTGGCTTCGTAAGCCTTATAGTGACTTGCCCACGTCTGTGGACACTAACAAAAGCTGTTGTAATAAAGCGGAAAAGGTAAACCACATATGCACATAGAAGCGCATAACAAGCGACCGCCGGCTGCCGTGCGAAAATTGGTGTCAAAGAGGTGGACGACTCAGGTGTTAATAGATAGGCGGGTAGCCAGAAAAGGCTTTTGGCTGTTAAAATTATTTCATGCTTGCCACAAAAGCTTTCAACGGCCGATGGCATAATTCTAACATTGGCTGAGCGCATATAACTATATGCATCCGCATATGTATGCACAGGTGTGGTGTTACTTCTTTTAGCTTTTGTAAAATATGAGCAAATCATATAAATATGCAAAGTTTTTTTAAAATTTGTCATTTTCGGATTTCAAGAAAACAAATTCTTTAATTTCATACTTACACATACATATAAACGTATATTCTTAAAGCATAAGCAAATGTATGATTGTATATATGTATTGGTTAATCGCGCCAATAACCCAAAGCACATTACACAAAAGCACAAACCATAATGAAACTTGAAGATAAAAACATGAGAAAACAATAAAAATGCTAATAAATCTTAATTTACACAGAAATCTTGTATCTATTGGCAATTAAAAAACCAGACGGTCAAATATCTGATAAACACAGATTTCATGACACGAATTGCGTTGTACGCACACAAACATATAGAACCGGTGAATGAGCGGCGAAGCGAGCAGGCCAATTGTTGCGATTGAGTTGAATTTCAGTTATAAATATTTAATTAAGATTTTAGCTTCTAAAAGTCACCTCTGTATAGTTTTTGGAATTGCTTGCTGGTGTGCGTGCAACTGCGGCTCAATGCTGCTTTTGCTTCATGTGTGGTTGGTGCACATTTTTATATACACGACGATGTGACCCTGAAGTTACGCCTCCAAACCGGTAGTAGTATATTTAAAAACGGTTAACTGCTATGAACGAAAAACCTGCTGAGCACTTGCCAGTTCAAGATGTCTATCTTTTCAACACAAAGAGTAAGCTTTTGAAAGCTAATAAAACGATATCAACACAACAAATTAATAAATTAATAGAAAAAACCAATAAAATAAAAAAATGTGTAGTTAAGACGTTCGAGTTCATATATAAAATTATATGCAAATTAAAAATGTGTGTCATAAAATATTTATTAATATTATCTTTAAATCCTTATAATTCAATTCCTTTGACTCTATAATGCAAAGTAAGTATACTTAACTTTACACTAAATTGATTTTGAGAAAAGCTCTCATACGAGGGCTGCTATATATATTTCTGGCCTAGGCAACACTAAGTGTTCAATCTGACATTTCCATTGGAAAGTTTGACATTTTTTAGCATAACATGACTCAGAACGTTTTGTCATTTAATCGTGAATTGTTTTATTTACAGGGAATTAAAAAATTCATCTCGCCCAAAAAATGGAATTAACTCGTGAACATTTTCGTGCGATCATTTTTCACAACTTTCGACGTGGATTATCGCGACAAGAGTGCATCGATGAACTAAAATCTTTGTATGGCTATGAAGCACCATCCTATAGCACTGTGAAAAACTGGTACAACGAATTCAATCGTGGCCGACGCTCACTCAAAGACGAATTCCGTGAAGGTCGTTCAAAAACAGCCGTTGTGCCAGAAAACATCGATGCCGTACGTGAACCGGTAATGCAAGACCGTTATGTAACATACCCTCAGATAGAGGCACGCCTATGCATTTCTCCCACCAGCATACATTCGATATTGCATGAACACCTGGCGGTAAAAAAGGTTTGTTCTTGTTGGATCCCGCACAATTTGACAGTCGCTCAAAAAAAGTGCTTCGAAAATTGGTTTGAGCGCATGCAAAAGTGTATAAATCTTGATGAAGAATATTTTGAAAAACAATAAAACCATTTTCGTTGAAAAATATTCCTATTTTCATTATTAGGCCAGAAATATATATAGCAGACCTCGTATCTCTAATTGAACAACTGTTCTGTTCTGTAAATGAATCTTAGAAACCTGTTCTGTTGTGAACTTTTATTTCCGCCGCACAGAGTTTGTAGAAATATATGTGGATATTATCACATTTGGGGCAATATTAGATATATGCGAATTATACCAAATTATTTTGTTAGTTAAATTGTATTCAAAACGTGAAAGTGAAATGTGAAAAATAGTTACATTTAATTGTATTTATAAGTGACTCAAAGATAGAACGGAGTGTTTGATTAAGAAACTTCCACAACTGTTGAATAAATATCAATTCAAACATTGAAGCTATTAAGCTTTTATCCACAAGCGTTTATGCAAGTATGATTATAATTTTATTAGTTGTAAACCAAAAGATATTTAAGCTTCTAATTTTCTCATATAATTCACATAAATCACGCTAAAGCGACAGGCTATTTCCTCCAAAAAACATATAATTTTTAGTAATTATGCGCTAGATTACATATAATATCTGCATCTGCAATGAAATCTTAAATCATCAGCTTTAAAAAACACACAATAACAATAAAACAAATATAAATAAAGGCAAAAAGCAAGACTGAAAGTTACCCTTAAGTCATCAATACCTGCTTGCGGCCAACTCACTAAAATTATTCTAATTAAATGCTAAGTATGTTTAATTATGTACCTAATAGGCATAACGAACCACTCTCAGCTCGCTCCACGGCTCAGCTTGAGCGGTGGTGCTTCTTTGATTAATTATACAACGAATGCCATAATTGCCACACACTCGAAACTGTTAATTTGGTATAATTGAATGAGATGGGATGGAGTTTAGATGCTGTGGGAATTGTGAAAATCGGCGTTGCAGTGTGAAGCCAATATGTGTCATGCCGTCATATGTTGCACGCTAACGAAATTCAATTGCAACACGCAATCGTGAATCAGTAAAATAAAAGATTATGAAATAAAGAAACAATTTGTGCTCTATGAGTTCCGAAGAATCTAATGTAGAAAGTCTACTCCAATTTAATTTGATAATAAAATATTGAAATTATTAGGAGTAAATGGCTGTCAGTCAATAAAGCAACCGAATTTTAATGGAAGCAACAATAATTTATTTTTCGGAAGTCAGCCAAAAAGGCTAGTAATAAAAAACTCAATATCTCCAAGGAATTATTAAAGAAAATTAAAAAAGGTTAGTGTGTGCAACAAAAGTGTATTCTAGAGTCCGCCCAAATACCAGTGAATCATAAAACGATCTTTTATGATGCGCACTCAGTATGCCCCTTTTTCTTGAAGTGATTTGACAACAAATTGGATTTTTATTCACCATTCTGCGATGGAACATTATGCATCTGCAATGATATCACACACGCATACACACTAACACTTGACATTCATAAAAATTGACTCCTAATGTTCCTCTGATGTTAAATCCACGAGCACACTTCCCTATCCGATCCACAATGCACGCGACACCGAATGTCAGAACTGATTTCTTGCAATTTGTTGCTCATATTATTGGCGGGTAATTATCGTAAAACCTGCAACTAATGAACTTCTGCTTGTTTGGCCATAAAATGCCATTGTAAGCGTGTCCTTCGCAAATAAAGATTAAGCAAACCAGAATTTTAAGTTCACTGATTCGTGCTACTCATTGGCCCATTAGCCGGACGCGAAGTGGCGATTAAACGGTGTTCAATGAAAAATAAAATTAAAAAATAAGAAATTCCTTAATATGTTCTTAAGCCACAAGCCTTAATTGACACCAACGCATTTACTTAGCGATCATGACGATAGTGGGCTGCGGTTTGGAAATATATTGAAATTTCTCTGCTCGTGATAAAGTCAGTGCAATTAATAAGGAATTTTTATATGCAATACCAAATTTATTTAAAAATATTTATACGCTTATATGTTATCATAAAATCTTCTTATTCATGAATTGTGGTTAATTTTAGGTTTGAATAAATATTTCAGTCGAAATTGTTTTGTCGCGCCATAATACCGAATAAACACAGTTTAAAAATTATTTCAAATGCTTTCTGATATGCATACATACATTATGCAAACACTTAAAGAAAGTGGGAAACCAGAAGTATGGTTATAAATAAACCTAAATTTAAACTGAGTCACAGTATTTTTAAAAAAATTATCGTATAATCTAATGTCGAGGCCATAAAATTATCCAGAATTGTACGGACTAAAATTGAAAATGTACGAAATTAAATGCATAAGCTGGCAGAAGTAGCTTTAGATTTTTATACTCTCGCAACAACAAAGTTGCTAGAGAGTATTATAGTTTTGTTCACCTAACGGTTGTTTGTAACACCCAAAACTAAACGAGTTAGATATAGAGTCATATATACCAAAGTGATCAGGGTGACGAGTAGATTTGAAATCCGGATGTCTGTCCGTCCGTCCGTCCGTCCGTCTGTCCGTCTGTCCGTCTGTCCGTCTGTGCAAGCTGTAACTTGAGTAAAAATTAAGATATCTTGACGAAACTTGGCACAAATATTCCTTGGCACCATAGGAAGGTTGCTTTCGAAAATGAGCAAAATCGGACCACTGCCACGCCCACAAAATGGCGAAAACCGAAAACACATAAAGTGCCATAACTAAGCCATAAATAAAGCTATGGAAATAAAATTTGGTATGAAGGATCGCACTATGAAGGGGCATATTTGGATGTAACTTTTTTGGGGAAGTGGGCGTGGCCCCGCCCCCTACTAAGATTTTTATACATATCTCGCAAACCAATAGAGCTATATAAACCAAACTTTTTGTAGTCGTTTTTTTAGTCACTTCCTACTACGGTCCAAAAATGAAAGAAATCGGATAATAACCACGCCCACCTCCCATACAAAAGTTAGGTCGAAAATTACTAAAAGTGGGTTAACTCACTAACGAAACACGTCAGAAACACTAAATTTCACATAAGAAATGGCAGATGGAAGCTGCACTCAGATTTTTTTACAAAATGGAAAATGGGCGTGGCGTCGCCCACTTATGGGTCAAAAACCATATCTCAGGAACTACTCGACCGATTTCAATGAAACTTGGTTTATAATAGTTTCGTTACATCCCAATGATATGTTGTGAAAATAGGCCAAATCGCTTCACAACCTCGCCTACTTCCTATATACCAGAACTTTTAAGACAATCTGAATCGTTTACTTTACAATATATAAAGTAAGCACTAGTGAAGATATCGATGCAGAACTTTGCACAAATACTATGTTAATAGTGTGGCAGCCCCATTCTAAAAATCGCCGAAATCGGACCATAGGTTTTTAAGGCCCCATATATCGAACACGAGGACCTCGGTGCTTCTAACCTAATACTATGGTTTCCAAATTTCCATGGACTTTATACAATATATATGACGAATATGTGGGTCAAATTGTGTATTATATAATATAAATAAAGTTAAATAAATAAATTGCGAGAGTATAAAATGTTCGGTTACACCCGAACTTAGCCCTTCCTTACTTGTTTTGAATGAACTTTAGGTTAGGTTTAGATAGTTTAGTAAGGTCTCTTAATAAAGGAAACAATACAACTTATAAATTCTATGGTAGAAATGAATCGTCGTCAACTTACTTTCTCTATTTCGTATTTCACAGTATTTTGTTGTTTATTTTGGCTACTCGTCGAATTAAGATCTCATTATTCACTTGAAGAAGAGCATTCGCCAGAAGATGTTGTTTCAAAAAGCACTACGAGCGTATTCCAGCCCACTTCAGAAATTAACAGAGAAATCGACAGCACGCAACCAAAAATAAAATCGTATTAACAGATAGGAAACCCAATAGGGAAAAATATATTGCTAATAGTTAGACCATCGAAACGACTAGAAAATTATGCAAAATTTCAACAGTAAAATTAGACAATAATCTAATAAATGAAGAAAATAAATTTATTTTTGTTGATAAGGTTAAGCTAATAGTCTGGAATAATTTGAGTAAAGATACGAAATACGAGGTGCAGAAATAAATTAAAAAAAAGACAAAAGCACTGAAAACCTATGAATTTATTGAAAGCAGCAGGAAACTACATTAAAATATTAAATAATGAATTCGACTGAATTTACACAATTATTGAGCCAACAACCAAAGTGAATTGACGTCAACAGCCAACCTAACCACCTTTGGAAGTGAAAATGAAAATTAAAAAAATATGACATGGATAATCCGCTGCCAGAAAGTATAATTTTGATTGAAAAGCGCAAAGCAAAAACACAAAAAATATTGAAATGATAACAGTAAAAGTGATATATATAAACCGAAATCAAAACAATAACCAAATTTAAAACGAAAAGGTACCAACTAACCCAAATGAAGACGGGTTGGTTGACAATATAAGTGACTTTGATTGAAGAACGCTAGCATACATCGAATCGAATGGTGAAGGCCTAAAGGCACTGAAACAATTGATGAGACGCAGTGACTCAGTAGCGAAGAGCAGTCAACGCATCAGCAGTTGATTCCGATTTATACTTGAGGTGAGAAGTGGATTATAAACAGCGGCAGTATGGCGCGAGTGTGTGACATTGGCACAGTAAAAATAACAAAAACAAATAGAAAATTTTGCATAAATTAGTTTCAATTTTATTTCACAGTTTCTTTAATTTTTTGTGCTTGTTGAGTGCGCTTGATCCACGTCACTTTTTGATATGCGCGGCACACGCCTAAATCCCACTTGCTTGCCAAATGAAGCAGGTCATGTAGTTGTGTTGCACTGCCGACACTGTGGCGCACTAAAAACACCAAACGACATGTGCCACTTTGCACGTGATGCCAACACTTTCATCAATAAACAGAGAAAACACCAATGAAATGGTGATAATAAACTAAAGCAAACAAACAAAAGCAAACGACGAGCTAGCAAATACCGACACATTTGACTTTTGGTGCAGTTGCAACTAGTGACACACCTCTAACAATTGCCAAAAAACACACTACGGCCACTTAAAACATAAAATAGGTGAGAAAATAAGCAACAAGAAAATATGAAAGCACTATTTCGAATACGACCACCAACAACAACACCATAGTTAAAATAGGTAAGCAAATCTTATTATCTGCTTGGTTGCAGGCATTTTTTATGGCAACAAAAGTCAGCAGCAATTTCGAATTGCATAAATGTCACTCCAACATGCAAACCCCAAATTGGCTAAAGCTCCAAATTGTCACCTGCATTCATTGCCACTCGCCTGCATGAGCAAATCAGTAGAGATTTGACAACAAAAGTTGTAATAATATATAAATAAAGAACAATAAGTACATTCATATATATATTTTCCAATATTACCCTAGACTAAAACCAGCAAGTATTTGTTTACGAATCCAACTAATTGCAATTTATAAACCGCATTTAAAATACCAATCGTGTTGTTTTAAATTGCAGTTACTTTTTCGAATGGAAAGGCAAGTGATCAGCAATTTATAAATAACTAATAACGTCATACATCACAGACTTTTCAACAAATCGAGTATAAGCAATGTGGTAAACGATTTTCGATATCAGAAAAAATGGTTGGTAAATTCAAATTTGGTATTTCATCAGATTTGACAAAGAATTTCGCAAATTTATTTGAGCAAATTCGGAAATATCCAAGTAAGACAAAGTCGCAAACGTTTCTATTCGAAAATAATGATAAAGAACTAGGCATAAATGAAATATTATTAGAAGAATTAATACATACAAAAACAAGGGGTATTCTTCCTTATGGTGAATGATTGAGAGGAAATGGTTTTAATGTGCATTTCATCCCAAGATCATTTCATCTTAAACAAAGTATATATCTACAAACTGTATCATTTATATTAATTTAAGAGAGAATTTTAGAAAGTATTGGTCTTTTCTAAAATATATTGGAGAATCTAAATGTTTTATAAATTAAGAGTTCACGGAAAATATTTTACTACTAAATACTAACACCAGCATTTGTTTTAACGTTTCAAGTATTGTGTGTTTAGAAAGCGAAAAATCCCACTTCTTTTTTTAATTTGTTATTTCAAACGTGACTGTTAGGTAGGCAGTCATTGTCGCATAATGCACGTGTTGATTGAATTATAAATAGTTACTTTTACGATTGCTAATTCACTTGAACTTCCATTTTCACTCGACAAAATTCTACGTCCTAACAGAGAAGAGAGAAAGAGAGACCATATATGATAACATCCACAACTTTGTAACAGAAGAGGCGTGAATAAAAACAATGAATACGAATGAAAAGTCACAAAAAAATATTGTATGGAAATATATTTACAATATTTATAAAATAACGATTTCTAAAACGGTTGCTGCCTCATCGAATATGCACACAAGCGTCACTGAATTAACCCACTTCAGTTCGGTTATTTATGATTATTGAGGGAGCGAGGAAAAAAGCAAAGTAATTCATTGTGGGGCATGAAATATATGTATATTGGCAGTGGTGTAGACAAGAGGGTTGCTCATTAGGCTAATACATACAAGTTTTTATAGAATTTGAACCCCATAAGTTATTATAGAGGAGGGTTATAATGCAGTAATGTCGAACGAGTATCAAAAAGAAATGTGAAAACTATGAGAATAATTGTTATGAAATTATACAATTTCAGTACTTCGATTATATAATATTCCAGGAAAATATATTCTTATACATAGGTATTGTGAGGCGAGTAGTTCACGAATAATTTAAATAATATCAGGCCTCATAAAAGTGTTGTTTGATATCTCAAAATATTTCTAAACAACGCCTCGAATTTATAGTACCTGCGACCTACGTATTAACAGTACAAAGCTTTTGCCTAGGTAAGAAATCAAAAAAAGGAGTCAAGTAAAATATGTAAAAAGTAATTTGAATTCAATCACAAACCTTGTTCTCAAAACGTTCTGACCGCCACGCAGTCTGAAAGCTGACATCAGCTCAAAGCACACTGGACAAACAAGAAAGCGTCAATGCCAAATTTGCAATTCAATGAAAATCATTTCGATCAGCATTCTGAGTGAATTCGAAACCTCCTCAGTACAGAAACAAAACTTAATAATTTTAAAGCAAAAAAAATTGTAATAAAACCAAAAATTTAAAACAAGAAACGAGTACAACCATTTGGGATGTCTCGCGTCAATCGAATCGAATCGAAGTTTGAAATGTCGATATGATCAACGTGTTTAGCAACATCAGTACTGCGATCTCATTACAACAACATCGCCAAACGATATGATACATTTTCAGCCAATTCGTCGCAAATGTTACGAAAAGAAACCGTTAGAACTGTCAACTGAGTGTCAGCTGAATGTAGGAGTAAGATTGCAAACGAAAGAAGAAAATACACCGAGTGTTTTCGCTACATCAGTAGGTTGATGCGAACGTGTGTGACACACAAACAGACTTAAATGATGAGAGTGGCTTTTGGAATCGATGCAATTGCGCACGACCGTTATTGAACTAAGCCACTAAATTGAGATGAGCTGAGTGGAGCTAAGCTGCGCTAAAACTATAAACTACCACATTGAATTGCAACATAGTTAAGTGGCATGCTACGAACGGCAGAAAGTAATTTGCTCGCTCATGTTACGCGTGGCATAGCCAATTCGGCGTTGGCTAGGTGATGCGGTCACGCCACAAATGCCGTGGCTATTATTGGCTGCGCAATCACGGGACAAAATCTGGAAAAATAAGAAAATAAAAACCCACAATAAAGCGAATGCAGCAACGGTTATATCGACTTTTGTTGCATGGTGAATGGTGTTTGCAGTGCAAGATGCTTCCTGAAATTCAATTAACCTAGTTTTGACTGCCATAGCACATCGGACAAATTGATGCGGCCGAAAGCTCGTTGTGTGCGGCAGCATAAACAACAGAAGCAGCTAACAAAAAATAAGAGAACTAAGCGTTGAAATTTGTGTTTGTTGTAGCTACTGCCTAAATTACTCAACTGAACACCGAAAAGGGGGCCAGCAATACAGTTTGCTTCTTACCGCCTCGTTTTGTTACGGTTGCATAATAATTTACGACTCCATAGGCGTCTGCAAAGCTCCACGGAAAACGCTTAGCAAAACAACACATCGATTTACGGGACAGCGCACGTCTTTCACGTCATCATCATTGTTTCGTTGGAGTACTTGTGGAATTTTAAGCTGTTGAAAGTTAATCACGAAATACTTAGGCTGGTAACCTGTCAATCTGAAATCCTTATCAACGAAATCATAATAAATAAGCCTAGGATAAAACAAACAACCACATAGATAACGATCTTTATCATGGAAAATAGGACCAGATTCGGGACATGGAATATTCTCACACTCTCAGAAACATCATGACTAGCCCCCGTAAACAAAGAACTCATCAACTATAAGTGGCTTTTTGCTTTGGCCTCAGTGGCACCAGATGACTTGACTCCGGAAAATATCGACTTGCTTGCTGGCTTAACTTCTGTATTCCGGCAAACCCAGTGGTCATCCAAGTTCGAGTGGTAAACACTTCACTTTGTCCAAGCAAGCACTGGCTGCGCTTGTATCGTGGCGACCTCATTATGATCGAATACTAGTTACCCGTTTTGACTTGAGTCAAAACTATTACGAGCAATCAATGTTGTTAATAG
Organism: Zeugodacus tau; assembly: GCA_031772095.1. Lineage (NCBI taxonomy): Eukaryota > Metazoa > Arthropoda > Insecta > Diptera > Tephritidae > Zeugodacus > Zeugodacus tau. Next base: position 49,002,046 of record CM062649.1, on the reverse strand, counting down.
AAAAAAACTTGCTTCCCCGAAAAAGGAAAACTTGTACAGTCTTCTGACACAGGTGGCAACAACAATTCATAAGTGGGACATTACTTTGGTATTTGGAGGTCTAGTTATCGGTGGCACATTATTTTCATACAAACCTGTTCACAAGGTTCTGCGTATCCCCCGATCATGTTACTGAAAATAAGATCGACCACATTACGATTGGTCCGCCCTACTGGAACGTACGAAAAAACGAGAGGCGAATGTCCTACTGATCACCTTCTGCTCATCAACGAAGGCAGTGGAATGACAGTTTATCTATATCTGGGGAAAAGTGCTCTTTAATCGTATAACAGTAGAGGTGGGCGTCCGTAAGAGCTTCATTCTGTTACCGCTCCTGTTTGAAATCAGATATACATAGTAATGAAAATAAATAGGCTGGTGTCTAATGAGTGAATGAAGATGATATATGCTTAATGAAACACGCCTTTGTTGATATAGATAAAAAACAAGTTCTGGTGCAAAAAGCTGTTGCAAAATTAATATTAACATTTACAACAACACTGTTTTCTGAAGAAAAAAATGGAGCTGGATTTGGTATGTGCTGAGATGAGACCCAGATGCAATCACCGGGAACGCTATCGACCCAATCTAACCTGGAAAACAATTTGGACATCGAAATATCTAATGCTGAGATGAGACCCAGATGCAATCACCGGGAACGCTATCGACCCAATCTAACCTGGAAAAAAATTTGGACATCGAAATATCTAATGATCGAAATAAATAGAAGAATGTGCTTGACTCCCGTGCTTTTTATTTAGATATGTGAACATTCAACTACACTTCAATGCGCTGATAGCATTACGTTGAACGAAAGAATTTGAGATATCTTCACATATTATACTTTTTGTTTTGGTCTTCTCCGTAGAAGTGAATACCCTAAGTATTGTTGACCTTAGCTGGACGTCTTCCATTAGTGAAAAGCGGTCGGCTGATCGTTCATAATGTGCGCAAAATTATGTGCCCTCTGTGAAAATCTCTCTATCATGGTTAAATGAATGGGGGGCAAAGATTTGACAACAATAGCTATTCTTTTCCGATTTGTTGATTTTACTTTGAAATAGTCAAATTGCTTCAAAACATTTTAATGAAGGGTAAGTCTAAATTAGGCTCCTCTTTCCATCACTATTACGATTTGACATGTACATGTTTGATTGCTTGATTGATTTGCTAAGAAAATGATATACACTGAAGGGGACTTTCGATCTCATTTCTGAGACATCACAATAAATCATAAATATTTAAAATGGCTCACCTTTGCGTTGTTATTTTGAACGTTCAATTCTGAAAATAATGAAAAGAATATGATTAAATTATATATTTTATGAAATTTGAAAACCTAACATGCTATTTAAGATTCACTTTATCTAAATGGTCTGCATACTTATAAATGGTAAAAATAAAAAAGAAAATATTTACGAAGAAAATGTATGTAAGAAAAATATTGCACATTTTTACGTTTGTACACACATCGTAATGATAACTCCCAAATGTGTTGACAGAAAGTGAGATAGGCACTTAAAAAGTAAATAGAAGCAATAATAATTAAATACCCTATAGAGGGAAATTAAGGGGCAATAGCAATGACAACATGTGGCAACATTCACTTTCCGTAAGCACACGGTATAACGTCCGCATTCAGGGATATTGCAATCACAAAAACCACAACAACGTTAGAGTCAACGGTAATACCATACACGGTGCATTTGTACTTGGGTGTTGGTTACTGGAGAAACTGTGCAGGCTCAGTGTGTAACCTGCGCTCTGCTAGTTCCTTTTACTTTCGAGCAACGGCGAGGAGAAACTGAGCTATCGGATTGTGATTCAGATTATCACATACGCAGCGTTGAGTGCTGAATCAGTATGCGTGCACCTTTCCGAATTTTGGGCTGTGCTCCGCATTCAGCGCAATGTCATGCAAATTCTCATGTCAGCCAATTATCCAAAAAAAAGAAAATGTAGGAGGTGATCACATCAATTTGGAAAATCACTTGTGAGTCGTCGTATTCGATTCGCAGACTCCCTCCGGAGCGCATGAGCCTCACACATCGGGGAAATGGCTTGTCAACACGCTTTCGACATGTGTGGCAAGCAGCTCGTCCAGCTTCGATATGTGCTTAAATCCTGACAATAAGCGCCAAACCAAACTAGCAAATGGTTTGTTGCTCAACTCTTTTGTTTTAGCGGATTTTAAGATTAGTTGGAGTTAGGATATAGCGCTTTAACCAAACCATTCTCGCTTTGCGTTTTACTGTTGCAGCTTTTAGCCATTAATGGCTATTTAAATGACCAATTTGGCAAATCGTTATAGCGCAATTTGGAAATGCTAGTGGTGAAGCTAAAAATCGTTGCTACATAGCACTTGCGGCTAACCCGTGCAACGGCAGAGCCCATGTATTACTACCCCGTGGATTTAATTCACAACAACATTTGTTTTTACCAAAAACCCATATTTTATATTTGAGTCAAAAAGTTGGTTTTGTTGTTGGCAGGCCACGAAACTGACTATTATTTCTATGCGACGCTTCATTGGCGCTCTGATGCCTAAATGCGGTAACTTTTGAAAACTCCTGAGGAGCGAAACTCCTCACCCGCGAGCCTGCGTGGGCACAAATACAGTGTTTGCCCGTCGGGCCTTAATTGTTTGAAAACGACACTTTGTTTGCCTAATTTCATAGCAAATTTCCATTGTCAACTACGATCGTGCGCAATTTGCGTAAGCTCACACTTATAGACACATATACAAATCACTCACACAAACATTAATGTTGTCGACTGTTGCATTTGCGGATGATGGTCATTTAAATAGTTGGAGCGCGAATTGGTTTTAAAATGAAAATGAAAATGGAAACTGAAGCCGAAACTTTTCCGCATTCAAGGAGGCGCAGAAACAATAACAACAAGAGCCTCCCAATACCCGCAATTTACAAGTCTTTATTTCTGTGCATCGGCACATTTGTTTATCTTCGACAGTGATTAAGTGCCGCCGAATCGTGTTGAGATGTCCGCAAGTCATCACTTTATATTATTTAAATCGAAAGAAAATGTTTCTTAGGGAAACTCTGAAACGGACATTGGTCAGTCAATACAATTACATTATTTCTTTCGAACCAAATGACATCCCTTCACAGTTTTAAAGGTTGGAAAAAAATGTAATACTACCACCATTAATGTATATACTAACCCAACCAAATGATTGCCGCAAACGCTTTGAAGGCAGTTGAACAAAAACCACATTGTTTGTCTGTGCGCTCCTTACACGCTCATTCAATGTTCATTCATTCATGCTTCTGTTGCCCTTTTAGCGCCAGGCGTGTAGACCTTTTGCAACATGCCACATCCAAACAAATGAAAACATGACCAACAACAATCAATGCCAAAGTCAAAAGAGCAACAACAATGGTTACCTGAAAACACCGAACAAATAAAGAAATAACAAAAACAAGAGACTGCATTAACCAGCATCCGTGAAAAACAGCCGTACCGAAAGCAACAACAAAGCAAATCGCTATTGCAATAATTCACGCGATAAAAATCTCTCATCGCCAGCGACTGTTGGAATTACCTTTATATTATGCTTGGTAATCCTTTTTTATTGCTGCAGTGGAAACAAAAAAATTTTGTTGTATGTAGTGTTGCTAAATCAGCCAGCAGTGTGAAGAAATTTCCACTTAGAAAAGGCTCAGGCGCCGCAGTCGTTGTGGTCGTTTTTGGGTTTTTAACTGATAGTGCCAGTAGCGCTGTTAGTACAAAACATATTAGATCGCGTTCTCACACGAATACTATTGTCTCGGTAACTGCTGGTTTATAGAAGAGGGGTGAGGAGGAAAGGCCGTGTTCGGCAACACGCTTTGTGTTCTTTGCATTTCTTCAAATGAATATTTTCAATATATTTCGAAATATGAATTTTATTATATATGTACATATTTTTAGTAGGTTATATGCAAACACATATAGAACAAGTAAGGAAGGGCTAAGTTCGGTTGTGACCGAACATTTTATACTCTCGCAATTTATTCATTTAATATTATATAATACACAATTCGACCCACATATTACTTCACATATAAATGTATAAAGTCCATTGAAAGTTGGAAACCCTGATATTAGGTAATAAGCACCGAGGTCCTCATGTTCGATATATGAGACCTTTTCGCCTATTTTTAGAAAGGGGCTGCTACACTATAAATGCAGTATTTATGCAAAGTTCTGTTCCAATATCTTCAATAGTGCTTACTTTGCATATCGAAAAGTGCGTAGTGTGTACCAAATTTTATTTCCATAGCTTTATTTATGGCTTAGTTATGGCACTTTATGTGTTTTCGGTTTTCGCCATTTTGTGGGCGTGGCAGTGGTCCGATTTTGCTTATCTTCGAAAGCAACCTCCTTATGGTGCCAAGAAACAAGTTTCATCAAGATATCTTAATTTTTACTCAAGTTACAGCTTGCACAGACAGACATCCGGATTTGAACTCCACTCTTCACCTTGATCATATTGGTATATATAACCCTATATCTAACTCGTTTAGTTTTGGGTGTTACAAACAACCGTTATGTGAACAAAACTATAATACTCTCTTAGCAAGTTTGTTGCGAGAGTATAAATATAATTGTGACAATTATTTGAAAGTGAAGGACATAAAAACCAAAACCGAGTTGTCGAACAAAAATGTTAAGTGTGAACGAAATGGGTGACACCAAAATTGAATCTGAGTATAATTAGCGACAATAGTATTTGTGTATGAACGCTGTCTTACATACATACATAATACAGTGGAACTTCCATAACTTGAAATTCTATAACTCGAAGTTCTCCATAGTTCGAACTCTTGAATTGGCAATCGAAGTTAAATTTCATACAAATCTCCTTCCATAAATCGAACTTTTCGACCAGGGCATAATACAAAATTTAAAATTTTACTATCGAGGCAGAATTTTAAAAGAGTCCCTCTATATCGTATGGAGGAGAACAAAAAATATGATATTACTCTAATGGATTTCATAAATCATGTAACAAAAGCATGGGATACAGACGTCAAGAGCTAAACAATAGCAAACTGCAACAAACAAAATTACAGAATACATTCATGCGAAGTAAATAATTAAAACTGTAGCATTTCTATAACTCGAAGTTTTTTTGAGGATTGTGGTGATTCGAGTTAGAGAAGATCCACTGTATATAGTTTACTTTCACGCGGCAAAATTTGTTTACTTTCGCTTGCTGTTCGTTTTTCTTGGGAGTCCTGCTCGCTCGCCTTAAAAACATAATTTTCTACCCTCGCTTGACTTCTGTTAAATCGCAAAGGCAAGTGTGGGGCGTGGGAGTTTGTACATAGATGGTACACAGACTGTTGTGTTTGTCGACGTTGGCGGGTAGTTTTGAAATTTTCTTCTAACAGTAATTTCAAAACATTGCTATTCGTGGTGTCTTTTTGAGTTTTGTTGAGGCTTTGAAGCGCCGCTACGTCACGCCGTACATTGAGCAGATTGCTTATTTCATTTAATATATCTAAGTTGAAATGTGACTCATATCTCCATGTTATTGGATGTTGTTATTGCTTTTTTTTCATTTATTCTTTAATAGTGACCGTAGTTGCAAGCTTTTGCCTGTGCTGTTCTAATTCATTCGTGCCAGTTGCAACACGATAATGCCCCACTTTCAAGGCAAATAAACTAATAAGAGCGCACATTTGAACGACTAGCGAGCATTTGAACTATTAAAATTAACATAAATCTACAGAAGAAACCTTAAATAAGAAACCTTATAAATACCATATCTATAAGAGAAATTTCGTTATTATTTATTGCCGATCCGTGGTAGCTGTAGCTTGTTGATTCCTAATATTTGATTTCATTTATATACCTTAAAAGTATAAAATAATGAATAAAATATAAAACAAAATTCGATTACGAATAGCCAGTGTTACGCGATCATGTGACGACGCTTTAATATACAGTAGTTTTCCGAAATAACGAACACATTAATTGTCAGGCTTGTTCGTTACATCGAATTTTTCGTTAATTCGAGTACTCACTTTGAGGTTTTTTTTCAATAAAAATTAGTTAAATATCTGTAAATTGCAATTTAATAAATTAGTTTATAATTTATTTGTTAAAAAATGAAAAACCATAACAAGAAAATTCAAATCCAATAAATTCAAAATGGACCAATACACACTTATAATTCTATTTGGTGCTAAACAATAATTTTAAGCTTTTTTTTTATAAAATTCAACATTTTTTCAATTTGCAAATTTCTCTTGAATTTTTTCAAGTCATATTTTTAATTCTGTTTCGATGTTATTTTTTCCTCTTTCTTGATATATCTTCTTCATGTTGTTCGTTAAACCGAGTACTTACAAATCCTCGATGTTCGTTATTTAAGGTACTCAATGTAACAAATTGGCTTGTTCGTTATAAGCGGTTTTCGTTAAAACGAATATTCGTTATTTCGGAAAACTACTGTACATACATATATGAAATGAGAAAGCATACAAATAAGGCAATAAATAAGAAATAACAAGAGAAATGCCAGCAAATCGAAAAGTCGAAAATCGTATGAATTTACACACACATTGCACGCATAATGCAATGAGTGCATGAACCGCGACGTAGCCAAAGTGATTCAAGAGAGGGGCGCAAGAAACAGAAAAATAAATAAATGCCAAGAAGCAAGCTTAGAGCGTAACGCTCGCACAGCGTAAGACATGGCAACAACAAAACTCAAACAAAACTGAAACTGGACACAAACTACCGTTTGATCGATCGCTCTGATTAAAAATGCAACACATTGCCGTGATATGTCACAGACATCAGAGGCGACGACCGCGTCTATAACGTTGCCGCTGATACTCCACATTGCATCTAACGCAGTTAAGTTTGCGTTACAATAAGGTAACGTTGTTGGAGTGGCGCAGCCGGCTGTGCAAATGTTTGCTGAAGTGAAATTAACGTCTGCGACCACATTGTACGCGCGAAAAGCATTAACAACAACACATGCAGATCAATCCATATTGGTCCCACAGCAGAGCTTGAATGCAGACGCCAAATAACTCCATGGCGAAATTTTAATTAATTCACCCTTTTGAGAGGAAATCGAAGTCGTACATTCAAGTAGATTTCACACATGACCCAATATACTCCGTTCGTGCAGCCAAGGCCTTATCACTTGCTCTTTTGAGCGTCTAAGAGATCTTCAGATATCATAAGCTGGAACTTTCGGACTAGCCGGCCAATATTGCCGATGCTGTTTTCAGACGATATTATTTCCAGACGAAACTGCTCTCGGTATCAGTATTTTTACACTAATCATGAAATGGGTCAAGTCGTGCCAATATTAAGAAGACTAAGTTATTTAGGTATGGGATCATTAGACAACAGCTCCGAGAATGTCACTTTGGATCACCTATCTTCGTTAAAACTAGCATAACCGATCGCAACCGTTGTAAAATTCCATACACGTTTTTTGACATTGGATATTTAGGAAAAATATAGTTAAGACAACAGAGGTTTTAGCCGTTCCGAGCAAGAAATCTTTCGAATATTAATAATTTGGATTGAAACTGAGAGTATAATTTGCGACCAATAAAACACAGATGATATTTCTTTTCCTTTCTGTTATAAAAGTTTTCCTATAATTATGTAATAATGATTGTGTGAACGAAGCATTAATAACCTCCTGGCATTTATACCCACAAGCGAAGCCAATGTCTCGTGTTTCAGAAGCACCTCCCATCACCTCTAATGGTGCGCCCATGTGGTTTTTTGCTAGTACACTCAGCGTCAGCTGCTGCATATCTTGTTGTAATACACGTTGTTGCCGCTGCATCAGCCCACGTTGTTGCTTTTATAAATAGTTCACTCGCTGCGTTCGAGTTTGTTTAACAATTAATGAAATTCGATATTTTTATTAAGCATTTATTTGAACGCATTCGAAGTGTGTATTGACAGGCGCACAGTGTGGCAAATTGCGATTGCAACTCTCAATGACTGAATGGTAAAATGGCAAAAACACACCCTGTAGTGGCAAATGTGCGTTGTCTGACAGCTGACAGAGCGGCGCATGCGCTGCGGCTGCGATTGTTGTTGCAGACTTGGCAAATATAGAGAAGAAATGTGGTGTTTAACGAAGAAAATGCAGAAAAAATTGCTTTCATTTCTTCTATTTGCTGCTTTCTTATGCTTTTCCTTTATATCAGCCTTTTGTAGTATAGAAAGTGTCAGCGTTGTTGTTGGTGTTTGTCCCATTGCGCGTGCTGTTGACAATTTTCTATTTGCTCATGGCAGCTAGTCACACACACAAGTACTTACAGTCCGTTGCGGACAGGGTCGCCGAGCGGTAACAACAACATATCTGCGGTAACTGACGCATTTGTAGCGACTGTTGCATGCCACGCATCATGCTGACGCCGCCAAGCTATGTGCGACTATTTCTGCGTGTGTTGCATTCATTGAACTCTAGCCAGTCGAGTAATAGCGTCTGCCACTTATTAGAAGAGGACACAACCAAAGCAAACAACATATGAATGGCAGTAACAAAAACGGTTTGCGTGGCGTTGTTGCCGCCAATTGCTGCATGTCGCATAGTACAAGCTGCACAATTTGTGGCTGCTGTCACTACCAAGATCAATTGACTTTTCCTCAACTACTTGTTTGCAAATAGTGGCAAGTTGCACAGCTCTCCAACGCACCATTTGCGTCGTGGTGGCAACAAATGTTTGCTTGATTGTTATACGTGCCATACATGAACACTCACACACAAACTGCGATGTACATACTTTGCAATTTCTCGTCTCGAAATGTGCGCTTCATGACTTTTCACCCGTTTCACTAAAACGTTGCCATTTGATTGTGGTGGCACTTGAATGTCCATTGAGCCGCATTAACCTTGATAAACTAATGGTTATTATGTATAGATGCTCATAAATATATTTTAGTAAAAAGTAAAATATTTGAAAGTGACGCGAATTTCTTACACGGTGCGTATGATGAATTTTTGATGAAAATCATGAGTTAAATTGAAACTACTATTTTAAATATACAGACAACACGTATTGTATATAGTATATACACTTTAGGATCTTGTAGTTGAATGTGTTGCACTATAACTGTTTAGTAATGTTTGTGGATTTATGGATTATTTCCGATAGAGTAAAATAAATTCAATACGAAGAGACAAAATGTTAATAACTTCAATTGAAACACTGGTTTACATTATGCCTCGTTATAATAACAATTTCTCAAAATACCATAAAACATTATTATTATATTTTCTTAATTAAACTTTGATTATGTTGGTGTATACTTCTGAAGCATTTTATATTACGTACGACAAGTCATCGCAGTATACTAAGAAACGCATACCCGATTCTACATTTTTGAGAAGCACTGTTAAAAGAGATGGGATCAGATTTGTGCACGAATTAATTAAATTATTCGAAAGCATAAAGTTGCAAATGAATATAAAAAAACTAAAGTTTACCATTCAAATTTTCATCACTCATATTATACATATTCATAAATCTAATATACATATAAAACACTAAATTACCACGAATAATTCTAATTTGTATCGATTACTTTTTTTTTTATAAAAAATAAAAAGTATACAAAATTATGATATTCTTATATTTTTTTTTTTTTATTTTTTTTTACCGATTACAAAACAAGGGATATACAAAGTTATATAATCAAACAGCTGCCACAGTCACAAATCGTTGTCGCTGGCGCTTAAGCTTTTAAAAACGTGTACAAATCTTATTATTTTTGTTTCTACAGATAAGTGGTGTGAAATTTAAAAAAAATTATATTTTTTATGTACTTGTGGGTCACCCACAAATCAAATTATTTATTTTGGTGTCTGTTTAGAACTTTTAATTTATTAATACGCTTAAGAGGTGAATGGACCTTTGCAGAGAGTTGGAGATTAATCATTTACAAACACAAACACATTCATATGTTCATTTGTACAGACATATTAAAAAGAGCACAAAAAACTAAGAAACAAAAACAACTAACATGAAGAGCGGAGAAGGCGCGTTACTGCTACACCTATAGTCAGCCGTCAGCTTATTTATTTTTCCTCTACCGGGAGCTGTGCTTTTACTGATAAATTGAGATGATTTTACTTCTTCTTTACTTTGCGCTGGAAAGCGATAAGCACTCGCCTATATAGAAGCGTTGGTCACATCCACCGAAAACCCCCTCCAGACAGCGTTGTCCGACGATTGTCGCATTTCAAGTTGTCATGGAAGTATTTAAGCATATAAGTCACAGTGCAGCTATTGTTGGGGCTTGAATTAACGAAGTCTCTAAATTACTGATGTTGTAAGCAGTATCTACTGTGAAAAGTAGACGCATTCATTGGCATATCAAGTTACCATAAATCTAATTAGTTGGTTGTCTCCCTACGCACTCTGCTCACTTCGGCAGATTAAAGTAACGAGTCTTCATCTATTTTTTTTAGTATCTTTGCGTGGATCCTGTTTGCCTCGGCTTTATTTTGTGCTTTATTAGTGCTTTCGAGATATAATACCTTTAGTACTAGAACCTCTAATCCAACGTGACAACGCAGCCCACCAAAGCGTCTTAAGAATATTCATTTTGCTTGCATACAAAGCTTTAATGTGTTTACGTTAGCTATGGAAACACCTCTGTGACACACACGCAATCTATCTGTCAATTGGGATAAGCCCTTGTACTTGTACTATATACATACATGCTGATATGAAGCGCTATTTTCATGCACACTCACTCATATACCCAAAACGCTCTGAAGATAATGTCTAGCAAGTCAATATATATATATATATACATGTTAATATAATTTCCGTATTTCTAGTCATCTCGAAATGATGCTCTTGCTGTCATTAGTGGTTTTATTCAGCCTATAGATCACTGTTGCTGTATTTGTATTTTGTTTTTGTAGTATTCGTTGCCTCTTCTAATAATTGTTGCTTAATATTCTTGTCAACCGTTTCTCGGCATCTATATTTAGACAAGTAATTTTCAACATACGCATGTACAGAACATTTTCAGACATACATATATTCGATTTATGTGTTTTGGCATATCTGCGCTATGGTCAAGGTTGTGAATTCGGCGAAGGAAAAATGTTTACCAAGCAAATTGGGGAAGTGTGTCACATATTATTCGCACTATTTTGATATATAAATATAAGAATATGAATTTTAAGCACACATGAAAAATCAGGGAGATCTCTCGAAATAATAAATAAATGTGTCATACTAAGGAATGGAAATATCAAAACAAGCCTAACCAAAATATTGTGTCTAATCTGTGTCCACCATCGTATCGCACTGTAATATTTTCTCCCTATCCTGATATTATATCGGTTACCACGCCTACTTGTGGAGAATTTAAATTTTAAAATGTTTGGTTACACCCAAACATATCCTTTCCCTTCTTGTTAACGTTTCATATACACGAGTATTGATTATATTGTGGTTTGCTTTCGAAAGGGGATAAAAGGCGAAGGGAACGCTAGTTGCTAGCTTTTAACCTTCAAGCGGGCGCGCGTAGTCGAATCGACTACGATCGAATATTTGAGTTATGTTAATTAGTTTAATAATTGTTTTTTTTTTAATAATTTTAATTATTTTTTTGGCAAAATAGACTTTAAGGACAATGATAATATATCTAAGTACAAATAAATAAATAATTACTGAATAATTAGTGCTTTATTTCTTTTATTCATCCCAAACGTCTTTTCGGTTACGCGCGCCCGCTCCCGTTAAAAAAAGACCGCGCGCCCGCTTGAAGGTTAAGTAGCTGTTGATACAAAAAATAAAAAATATTTTAGGAATGTGCTCAATTTTGGTGTAAGTTCCTATCATTTTACCTGCAATTTGTGGCATATCTCTGACCCAGTTTTTCGCTTACTTAACATAAGGCAAGACTGCAAAAGAACCAAAACTTAAATGTCAACGACTTAAGTCACCACCTGTCGCTATCGTTGCAATCTGGCGCCCTCGCAAAAGGTGTCATATTACACATGTGCATGGACTGTTTAGCACGCACCGTCGAATGCTCGAAACATTTTTTCCAGTAATAAATTGTTCAACGTTGCCAACTGCACATTGCTGTTGTTGTATTTCGTTATTCCTGGTTATCTTGGTGTTGTGCCTTCGTTGTGCCTATGAAAAACACATAGCTATTTGCCTTTTGCTCAGACCTTTAGTACAATACATGAACAAGAGGCTTTTAAGTCAAAAGTAGCAGGTATTTATTGTCACGCTTTCTTATTACTTTATTTATATTTATTTTTTATTTTAATAAATTATTTAGATTGTCTTCACCAGTATTCTTATTGATTGCCAGCTGGCATGCGTATATTATGCTATGGTAGGTACAAAAATAAAATTAATAACAAATAATAATAATAAAATAAAAGTAGTAATTAATGTGCTCTGAACTAGGAAAGGAGGAAATTATATTTTAAAACATTACAAATATAAAAAGGTTTTTAGTATGATTCTAGTGTAGTTGAAAAACGTGAGTAAATAGCAAAGCTCTTTGAAACTTAAAAAAAAATTATCGGAAACAAACTGTAACCTATTCATGGAACTAATAGAATATTTTCGTCAAATACTTAACAAAGGTGGCAGAGCCAACTTTAAAGGTAAACCCTAGAAGTACATACTGATACAATAAAGCACATGCCAACCATAGAATAATTAGCTAAGAACGAAAAAAATAACATAAAACATAATGAATAAGCGCATCACATTAGCAACCACACGTTAGCGTAGAATTTTAATGAATAAACGCTTAAATCTTCAAGTGAGGAATGTACATACACGCAGCTTTGTAGCTATTGTTGTTACTGTTGTTTGTCCTTTGCATAACAATGCCTCAAGTTATGGTGCTTTGTTCTTTTCTTTTTCAAGATTAGCGGCGAGCTGACACGCTGATGGCGGAGCGTATCTAATGAGCCTGCGCAAAGCATTAGAGCTACATATGTAGTTATATATGTATGTAGCGTGCTTTCATACCTTTCTAACTTTGACACTGTATGTCCACCGCTGTTTCGGTATGTTTGTCACAGCAAGAAACCCGTTTGATTCAACAACAATATGACAGGTGAAGAAAAATGGTTTTCTGATTGCATTTCGCATTTCAATTGGCTCAAAGCATTGCCGACACGTCAATGGCTTAGCGCGGCAAACAGTTTGTGGACGTGCGGCTAGCTTCTTGTGAAGAGATTGACTTTAGAGAATGCATTTTCATAGAGGAAAAGTAAAAAGTTATCGAAGAAAATCTGAGGAAGGGGAAAAAAATCATGCTGCGTTAAAATTTAAATTTGCTGCAGTTGTAATTAGAATTTCGTAGAAACATGTTTGATACGCTGTTTAATTGTAAGTGTTGGAAACTAAATTGAAAATGCCATATTTGGTAATGTGTTAGAGTGTGTTTTGTAATAACAAAGAACAGTAACTATAGCAGCGGTTATACTGGAATAAGTAGTGTAAAATAGGACAGATGTTAAAAATTCTTTTCATACACCGTAAGCCATCTAATTTGGGACAAATGCATTCTTCGGAAATGAAACCAATTTCCACGTGCCGCCACTTTAAATTCATTAAAATTTAAAAACTTGTTCACAAAATAGCATTCCCATGCTGTTACCCAAAACAGAGAGCTAAGGTTAAATGGCGCTATCAACCAGTCGAGATCATAACGTCTGCCAAGCCAGCGAAACTGCTTGTCATGGCAAGTAACTTCACCCACTAGTTGAATGCGCCAACACTTAGGCAACCATAACCCCGTTGAATGGCACTAACAAAAAAAAACTATTTGTAAGTTTACATTAACAACAATAACATTAATAATAACAAAAAAATTAATTGCTACCCTTACGCGGAAGGCTGAATTAAAGTTACCTATGCACTCCACACATATACAATGTTGCACGAAATAGTGCGCCTGCGCACCAGTCGATGAAATGAAGTTGAGTGAGTCTGAGTTGCCTCTGCTGGCGCGCCCTTCCTGCGCCCAACTTAACTGTAATTGTTGATTATAATTATGATTGCCGCGCGGATGGGTGACCGCATAAATTTTAATTAAACATTCTTTTTGTTTGTTGTTATTATTATTGGCAGCATGGTTTTCGTTAGCAGCGACAGCAGCTGCTTTTAAAGGGTGAGGCTTTTATTGCGAGGAAATTGGGAAAGCAGTTAATTGGTCAATGTTTTTTATTTATTTTTTGTTACAGCAAATGCAAGCTGTAATGTTAATTATACGAGGCAAGTTGACGCGTGCAACGACATCGCATCTTTACAAGATGTGGCTTGAATAACTTAAGTCAGCATAAGTGCACGCAATTAAAAAATATATGAATGACAGGAAAAATGGGAGGTTCGCTCAATGTTTGTTTATATTGAGTCTTGATTGATATATATATAAAGTCCATTGAAAACTTAGTAGAAGCGGGGTCACGCCCACTTCATAGTAGTGATGAGAGATAGTTCAGTGATCACAGTAGCAATTTTAGTTGCGATTTCGATAATTTTGTGTACGGTGATTACGAAAGCAGTTAAATCTAACCAAAATTTATTAATTAGTTCATTGTGATTACAAAATCATGTAATTTTGTAACAAATATGAAAATATAAAAAATTAAAAAACAAACGAGGAGTACAAATTCTCATAAATTCGTTTTTTATACTCTCGCAACATGTGTTTGTGTCACCAACAAATAAAAGAGTTGGATATGGGGCTATATATATATAAATGATCAGGATGACGAGTGGAGTTGAAAATCCGGATGTCTGTCCGTCCGTCTGTCCGTGCAAGCATTAACTTGAGTAAAAATTAAGATACCTTAATGAAACTTGGAACACATATTCCTTGGCACCCTGAGGAGGTTGCTTTCGAAGATGGGCAAAATCGGTCCACTGCCACGCCCACCAAATGGCGAAAACTGAAAACCTATACAGTTTCATAACTAAGCCAAAAATAAAGTTGTGAAAATAAAATTTGGAACATAGGATCGCATTAGAGAAGGGCACGTTTGCATGTAATTTTTTTGAAAAATTTGGGGCCGTCCCCCAAATTGGTTTTTTGTATATATCTTGCAAACCAATAAAGCTATATAAACCAAACCGTTTCCTTATACAGTCCAAAAAAGAAAGAAATCGGATAATAACCACGCCCACCTCCCATACAAAGGTTAGGTTGAAAATGACTAATAGTGAGTTCACTCACTAACGAGAAACGTCAGAAACACCAAATTTTACATAAGAAATGGCAAAAAGAAGCTGCACTCAGATTTTTTTCCAAAATGGAAAATGGCCGTGGCGTCGCCCACTTATGGGTCAAAAGTCATTTCTCAAGAACTACTCGACCGATTTCAATGAAATTCGTTATATAACACTTCCTTGATACCCTCATGACACGGGTGGAATATCGCAGCGAAATCGGTTCACAACCACGCCTACTTCCTATATAACTCAATTTTGAATTCTTCTGATTCGTTCACTTTATAATACATATATACATTAGGAACAAATGAAGATAGCGGAATAAAACTTTACACAAATATTGTATTTGGTCTGTGCCATCAGTTGTGGAAAAATTGTCAAACTCGGACCATGACTTTTCAAGGCCCCTGATATAGAACATAAAGTACTCAGTGCCTAAGGGCAATTTTTCACCGAAAATATAGGTAAATCTCTCGGATATTTCAATGTAATTCATTCCCTCTGAATTTTTTTCTTATAACAGTTTCTCTCTGTACCAAAAGTGGTTAAAATCGGGTCATAACTTCCCCCAGATCTCATTTACCTAATTATAGGTAATATAAAATTAATTGAGCGTATAGTATTCGATATATTGTATCATAGTGGTGAAAACGGTTTAGGAATTACCTCAGTCCTCATATACTATTTATGATGTTTTTCGTTATTCTATTGAACTTTATGCCGGATATATGGGTCGAATTGTGTTATCTTTATAAAATTACATCAATAAATTGCGAGAGTATAAAATGTTCGGTTGCACCCGAACCTATCCTTTCCTTACTTGTTTTTTGTTGCGCTCGCAATAGCAATATAAAATCACAGTGATTTAAAAATGGTAATAGCGCTCATTACTACTTCCTAGTGCTATCCTTTGTACCAAATTTTACTTTCATAGCTTTATTTATGGCTTAGTTACGACACTTTATGTGTGTTTGGTTTTCGCAATTTTGTGGGCATGACATTGGTCCGATTTCGCATATTTTCAATACCAACTGTCTCATGGTGACACGGAATATGTGTACCAAGTTTCATTAAGATAATTGTGACTCCCTAGCAAATTTTTATAAAAATGTTGTGTTTTGTATATTTTCCACTCGGTGTCAAATAAATATACATATTTTAACCGATTAAAGATTTTAATAATGTTGGACTTGTCGGACGTTTCGCAAAAAGTAATTCTAGTTCTTTTGCGGAAAGACCGCAATAGGTATTACTTTTCAAAAAGTGCATTTGAATGGTTACTTTCATACTAAGTTCATAATTATTTTACTCTGGAGACTAACATTTCGGACATTAAAGTACATTTAATTAAGGCTCAATTCAAATTCTAATATTAACACCAAATTCTTAATCAATTGCAATGCATTATTGTGCAGTCAACACATCGACTTCGTAGTCGCATAAGGCCTAAATAAAAGTTATATTTTAACATACGAGATTCGAAAACCAAATCGAATCCCAATAAAACTTGCAGTTCATAAGCCACTCGAATCGGCATATAGCATCATAATTAACAAGGCAAATATTGGTTTTTCTACTGCACAACTCACTAATGCACTTATGCAATTTCAAGCAAATATATGACAAATATACAAACATGCATACGAAGATATGTGAAAAATAAGCTGCATTCACACAGTCATTCGGCGCTGGCGCATGTATTTCCAAAAAAACCCTGACCTAAGTCCAGTGGAATTAGATACCTACAAGTATTGCATATGCATGACGTCAACAATAACAAAATTTGTATATGCATATCTTGTAGTTGTTTGTGTTTTATGCTCGACACCCGGCGTCAAGTTTTACACGCTCACATCAGCAGCTATTGTACATGGCGACAACTTCATTCGTTTACACAATTCTCTCTGCGATCGCATTTATTGAGCCACGTGCATTTTGGTTGAACAAATTTGCTGGAAATGTGCAAAGACATTTGTATGTAAAAAATATTTTTGCATATTTCATTACTGCAAACCAAAGTGTGCGGGAGAGAGGTAAACGCTTAGCAATCTGTGTTCTAAGCTGCGCAGGTGCTCGTTAAGAGCGGCATCAAGTAAATTAGACGATTGAGGCATATTTTGAAGGAAGTTACCAATCACTTTACAAAGAAGATATCGACAACTTGAGAGATCGTTCCCAGTATCATCAAACTTACATTGATTTAATATCGAAGTATTGATCGTATTAAAAGTAAATACGCGAGAACCTCATTGATCGTTAAAAGTTCAGTATCTGTTTTTACTACTTCTACTTTACTTTATTAGCGAGTTTTCATATTTTTACAAAGAAACCATCAATCAGTAGCACATAATAAATTTCGAAGTAAGCTGGTATGTGTAACAGCAATAACCCTCAACTTAAAGGTAAAAAGAGCAATTTCAATTAATTTAAATACAAATTGGATTATGTCCAATTCAATATGCACATGACCAACGTGTGGTGCACTGCGAAATGTAGTAATCACCAGAGATTTGCATACAAATAAATGCACCTACATATATGCATTTCCATATGTACTTATGTATGTATGTTTAAAAAGCTGCATATATTCATACATACCTGCATAGTTCGGACGGCTTTTACGAGATAATTTGGGTCAACGAGGAATTAACGCGCCAAAGTCACCGAGTGCTAGTTTTCAAGCTTCATTGTAAATTATATGTGAATACTGAAAAGGCACATGCCCAACGAACACAGCATGGATTAATAACTGCATTATTCGAACACACTATATAGCTCAAGTATTTTAGTTTTACGAAAGAGAAATACATTATTTTTACCCGAATAAATGGTATTAGCTTATTTTAGTTACTTAACTAAAACCATTTAATCAAATAACTAACAACGATTGTTATTGCTAAAATTTATCTTCGAGAATTCGATCTTACTTCGAACTCGTGGGTTTGCTAGGTTGTAATTTTTTGTATACTTGTGCTAGAGTAAGTATTTGTTGTTGTCGACAGCTTATTTTTCATAGTGTTTTATTTGTTAGCTGATTTCTTGCTTACTTTTAAGAAATGAAGGAATGGAATTTTATTGTAGTAAAAAAGTTAAAGAAAGGAAGATAATAGTTTTCATAAATAATATGAAGCTGGGTTTGCTGCATCCTTTATAACTTGAAAATTACAGAACCGATTTAGTCAATCTCTAATTTTTCCAACTCGGGTCTGCTCGGTAGAGCAAAATAACTACTAAAAAATCGTAAATACTTCCACAGAATATAATCCAAATACATAAGCAAGTAAGGAAGGGCTAACTAAGTTCGTGTGCAACCGAACATTTTATACTCTCGCAATTTATTTATTTATCTTTATTCATATTATATAATACACAATTTGACCCATATATTCGTCATATATATTGTATAAAGTCCATTGAAAGTTGGAAACCTCAATATTGGGTTAGAAGCACCGAGTCCTCATGTTCGCTATATGGGGCCTTGAAAACCTATGGTCCGATTTCGGCGATTTTTAGAATGGGGTTGCCACACTATAAACGTAGTATTTGTGCAATGTTCTGCTCCGATATCTTCACTAGTGCTTACTTTATATATTGCAATGTAAACGATTTGGCCTATTTTCACAACATATCATTGGGATGTAAGGAAACTATTACGAACAAAGTTTCATTGAAATCGGTAATCGAGTAGTTCCTGAGATATGGTTTTTGACCCATAAGTGGGCGACGCCACGCCCATTTTACATTTTGTAAAAAAAAATTGGAGTGCAGATTCCATCTGCCATTTCTTATGTGAAATTTAGTGTTTCTGACGTTTTTCGTTAGTGAGTTAACCCACTTTTAGTAATTTTCAACCTAACCTTTGTATGGGAGGTGGGCGTGATTATTATCCGATTTCTTTCATTTTTGGACTGTACTAAGAAGTGGATAAAAGAAACGACTGCAGAAAATTTTATTTATATAGCTTTATTGGTTTGCAAGATATATACAAAAAAACTTATTTGAGGGCGGGGCCACGCCCACTTCTCCAAAAAAATTACATCAAGATATGCCTCTTCATAGTGCGATCGTTTGTACCAAATTTTATTTATGGCTTAGTTATGGCACTTTATGTGTTTCGGTTTTCGCCATTTTGTGGGCGTGGCAGTGGACCGATTTTGCCCATCTTCGAAAGCAACCTTCATATGATGCCAACAGTGTGCCAATTTTCATCAAGATATCTTAAATTTTACTCAAGTTACATCTTGCACAGACAGACATCCGGATTTGAACTCCACTCCACACCCTGATCACTTTGGTATATATAACCCTATATCTAACTCGTTTTATTTGGGGTGTTACAAACAACCGTTATGTGAATAAAACTATAATACTCTACTCTTAGCAACTTTGTTTTTTGATTTGTGATCTAGTTAATTCAAAGCGTTGTTTATAAAGCACTTAATTGTGATCATACGTTTTGGTTATTTAGCACCAAACTTTATCACATGCTCGGTTCCATCAAGGTCATCAAGCAAATGCGCTCTCAAGTACGAATCGAAAAAAAATTTACAATATTTTTATATATCAACAAAACTAAAATAAAATAACAAAGATAATATAATCGAAGCCAGCATACAATATTGCTCGCGCGTGCACATTGGCTTTGAGAGGCTGGGTGAATTGCAAACTAGTTCTGCTGATGTCGTCCAGTGACAATGCTGCCAACAAAGTTGACAATAGCTATAGCAGCACCAAAAAATTAAAGCAGCAACTCCTGATTTGGTAGCAAGTGTTAGATTCACATAACTTTTTTTGCTCGTGCTTCGTAACATTTTACTTGTTTTTTTTCTTCGATTAAATCTTGATCTAACAATCACAACCGAATAACCAACAAATTTAGTGACTTTTTCTGAGCAACGACAAGGGCGAAACGTCGACGCTTCGTGCCGCAGTTGTAGCCGCTCAAGGCGAATCGTTGGGTGAAGCAGCAAGTTGTTTGAAAATTTATTGCTATCATCGATTGGTGTACACTGCGATTAACATATGCCAGTACATGGATGTGCAAATTGGAGCTACACCCGGACGCAGGAGCAACAACAGACAGTCAACCAGCAACTGGAAACCACTGAAGGCTGCCGCAACATTTGCTTAAAAGCACCAAAATTATTAAATGCTTCTATTTACTTATTTTCAATGTTTGGTCCTGCTATTTGGCTTGTTGGCAACATGTTGCGCCAATTGCAGGCACCGCAGCGGAGATAACAGCATTCCAATTCCGCATACCGATTTATCGAATTAATAAATAAATTCTCATATAAGACAAACTGGTTTGTGGCGCATTAAATTTTAAAGCTGGCAGCGGGAGAAGCTTGCATTGGTTTGCGTGCCACTAGATTTTGTCATTAGCTTTATTGTGTTTGTTGGACAGAAATTGTTGTTATGTTATGCCACTGTTTGCGATAACAAGAAATTTCATTTTTAATTTGTCTGCGCATTTTTATCGCCCATCTGTGACACACGTGCGCACAAACATTCCCACCTGTAGATATATTTCTATATAGATTTATATGCAACTTTTTTGTGTTTAATGGTAAAACTTATTTTTGGAGCTAGATCACAAAATATTTCGGGTAGAAAATTTTAAAATTAATGGGACCCACCACATCAAGACATTAGACTAACATCGCCACCTATCGAATTGATTTTGTCAAAACTAACGACTACAGTGCCACCCCTCGACTTGACTTTTAGCGATAAATGCCGACTTTAACATACGAATACTAGTTTTCGTTTCGAATTTGAAGTAATTCAAACACATCTCATTTACATGAATAGTGTCACAACTCAAAAAAGTCGATTTTTCAGGAGAGCGGTTTAAAGTTTTCAATTGTCTCTTATTCGCCAAATATAAAAAAATGCCATAAGTGTATTGAAAAAACTAGTGACCTGTAATATATTAAATAAAATGCTGGACATAAGTGGACTAAAAAGAGTGTACTGAAGCTCTGCCGTAGGCATAAATGTGACCCATGTTGAATTATGTCGTTATTTGTGAAAAATATAAATCAATTTCGCTGGCATAAGTTAAATGTGGCGTTATTGTTGAAAAAAGCAACACGAAAAATATAATTCCCTTTTAACAAATATCGTTCTAACACAAAACATGTCTTTCTTTCTGAAAAAAAAACATATCTGGCACAACTGAAATGTGCCGTTGTTGTGCTTAAAAATTAATTTAACATAACAAGTTTAATAACGGCACATTCTTATTTCACGGTTTATTTTTCTACGAATCAGAATGCAATATTTATACAATATGGACGATGAAATTGAGCACATTTCTGCATACTCAACTCAAAAATCGTGTTTCTTGAGTTATGACACTATTCATGTAAATGAGCGATATGTATATAAAAAAAATTTTAGAATATTTATCTTAAGTTATGTGAACTTGATTTATATATGTAAGTGCCAATGGGCTTTTAACATTCTTCATTATCGAATTTCAGAATCCATCTGATTTTTTCTAAATTTAACATATTAGATTTTCGTGATACCACAGAACATTAATCAAAATTCGTTTGTCTTTCGCTTAAACTAAAATATGCCAAAGCATTTGAATTATTAATTAGTATTCTTAATTGTTATCGGTTTATTAGGTTATCGGTAGAGGTAGAACAAAGTGTAGGCTTTAAATATCGTATTACATCATTGTCTAAGAGGTATGAGATAACCAAGTAAAGTTAGTTCAAAGCAGAATTAATTATGGAATTTCTAAGATGTTAATTTTTAATTAACGCACGTTTAGTCTAAAAGTTACGAAATTAACATAATCAAATAAATTACTTAAGTAAATGAATGTCAGATGAAAAATATGATATTTGTATAAAAAAGTTGTTGAACTAAAATTAATTCATAAACTAACATGCTTGTGCTCATCTCAATTGTGATATTTCAGACATACACTGGTGCCCACATAATTAGGGACAAAATAAAGTTGAGTAAAACACGCGTTTCAGTTCAATGTTTTTAGCACTAAATTTTCGCCTAGAGACCCACTGTAAATTGCAACGGTATATTATAACTGTGCTCAAAAATGTAGCACGTTTTTGAGTGACAAATTTAGACACTTTTACTAAAATTCGGCGGTTTGATGAATTTATAGTATTTTGAGTGTGCTGGTGCTTGGTCACATAATTAAGGACACCAATTTTTTTTATTGGATTTTTTATTATTTTAACACAAAAACTTGCGGTAAGTTGTGTAAATCATTTGTATATTAACTAAATATTCAATATCAAATAAAATAACTGTTAGATATGGGTCGAAAAGAGAGTTGTACTCCAGAATTGAGGAAAATGATTATTTACAAGTACGTGAAGGAAAAAATGTCCATTAGAGCCGTAGCGAAGGAACTTTTATGCTCAAAATCAATGGTTTACAATGCTTTGATTCTTTACGGAGGACAGGGAGTAAAATAAAAAAAAAAACGGCCCAGAAAAACTACTTCAAAGGACGATCGTGTAATCGCAAGAAAAAAACCGCACGTATCAAACAAAAACTTAAAGAGTCGTATTAAATTTGCAAAGGAGTATATCGGAAAACCTTTAGATTTTTGGAAACAAATACTGTTGAGCGATGAATCCAAGTTTAATTTATTTGGTTCAGATGGGATACAATTTGTTCGTTAAATTTTCAATAAATCTATACCTTAGAAGATAATAAATATGGTAACTGAAGTTTAAAAAATATGTCGCTTTTAAATTATAAAATAAACCAATATTTTAAAAGAAAACGGAGTGTCCTTAATTATGTGACCACCAGTGTATGTATGTATATACAGCCTGCGTTAGCTAATTAACAACACTTAGACAGTAGAAAATAAATAAACGTTTTCCACTAAAGCCTGTATTATCATACTATTTTCCCACATTTTATTTAAACATATGAACAAATAAAAAGAAATTATTCGAATTCATTTATTAAGATTTTTGTGCTTTTGCAAAAACATGTCAAGTCTTCGATTTGAAAGGGACATCTAATTAGACACGAGTATATATCATCCGATGAAGTTAATGACAATGGAATAATGCATTTACTTTAAGTTAGTATTTAACTGCATAACTATTTTGCTTCAAAATTTTTTTTGAATAGAACAGAAGTAAGCAAAACTTATAAGTAAAAAAATAATGGCAATTTTAAGATTTAATTAATATTCTCATCAAGTGTTTCTGATTAGCTGACAACCGCTGTATCTGTAATAAACCTGTTTATCAACATTTTAATGTATTTTTATAATTCTAACTCATAATATTATGTCATAGTATTTTTTATTTCTGCGTGACAATACAAATGTTGGCATCTAGCAGTACTTAACCACACTCATACAATAATTTCATTTTTAAGTAAAAGTCACTTTAGCTTGGAATCTTCGACGCGCAACAGAAATATTTGAGAGTAAAAGAAGAGTCACGTTATACATATTTCTACCAAAACTTTAATTTTAGCCTTTCTTCATAAATGCGAGATCATAATGCAGCGAGCGTAAGTGGCTTGCACGTGGGGAATAAATGCGCACACACTAATGTTTACACATTCCTCAACTGAAATAAAAGCCCTAATTGCATTATCGATCGCTAATTTGGAGTCATTGTTAGCTCATAAAGTTCGCTTTCGATACACTCGTTCGGATAACCGCACCACCCGCGTAGCGCAGTGGGCCTTTCACCTGTTGAACAACAACGCAGCAGGTTATTAAAAACGTAAACAAATATCTCTTACAACTATATCTTAAGCAACAACAAAAAGTCATTCTCCAAAACATTTTATGCTCAGTAGAAATCTTTTCGGCGAGAGTTCGTTTAATAAAATAAAGACCAATTGCAGACATTTCAATTAAACTTACCTAATTTTGTTGTTGCTGCGGTATTAATAATGTTGAATGTTGCAATATACTCTTAGCTACACTGCCACTTTCTTTATTCGAGCCCACGAAATACTTTTAACAAGCTATTATATTCGCACTGCAATTGATTGCTCGTTATTGCGCAATTTAAAATACTTATTTTCATTTAAATTTTTCCAAACTTTTAATAAACGATTTAATTACTTCACTGATTTAATTCCGGAAAAATTAGTGCAGTGGACGAAATATGAGCGGAATCTGTAAAGAAATGAAAGACAAATTTATTAAATAGTTTAATTCAAATCGAAATTAAGAAACAGAATATTTAAAACAATAAAAAAAAAGAAATTTTATAATCAAGAATCAATCGCAGTATGATGATTTTTTTATAAATGGAATATAATAAATAACTAACATTTTATAAGCTGATGTGGCTTACAGAACATTTAAACACATACAATAGGCCGGATGAGGAACAACTGCATGATATACCCTTACGAATGAACCTTGGATCTTTAAAACCGTCTAGGTAAAATTAATTTGAACAAATAAGCCCAAATGTTTAACTGATATACAACAACAATCACAATATTTCGTTAAAGCTTACCGCCCGAAATCGCACCGAATGACCTGCAACGAGTGAACATACTGCGCTTAAAATTCCTTTGCAGAACTCTCTTAAATTATGACTCCTCTTTGTTAGATATTTTGATTATTATTGATTTTTGTGTGTGTGAAAGCAGCTTGCGAAATAACTTCACATTCCATACAAAGCATTTAAATGTAAATGCAATCAGTTAGCTACGCTCACTGTTATCTAATTGAGTTTAGCTATTGCACTCCTCTCTCTTCATTAGACTCTCTTCTAAACTGTTCGATTGAATCGCCGCTCGCTCAGCAACAACACTTTCACTTATCACTGCATTAATCATATTTCATATATTTCCTCTAATTTCACCCAGCACATATCGAATAATTGCGGCATTTGTTAGTATAGCTCCTAACTGTAGTTTGTGTGATTGGTTATCTTATCTGCATGCGATATGGCTAAGACGTTGAAGCGCTCGTTATTGCAGTGATAAAATGACTGATAGTGGCGCTCATATTTATTGTTGCTTATTTGAATCATTACTTTTGTTGTTGTTTTTTGCACATAATATACAGTTTTCTTGCCGTCCGTTGTGCATCCAAACGAATTGTTTTGTATAGCACCGACGGCTTCTGAATAATATCCCTTGTTCTTTGCGTTATGACGTCAGCCCCTTCTCACTGATAAGTCATACGATTTCTATTTAACAGGCAGTCAGTCAACTTTGCTCTGGAAGAATATAAATATAGTTTACGTAGTCAAGAAAACTAGTCTTTGTTTAATGCAATTTCGGGTCAAACAGTTATTCCTTATCACGGAAAACTCTCTAGAAAAAGGAATTTAATGTATTAAGCATAAGGAAATAGAATAACTCAACCGTTTTTGAAGGCGTTGAGTACTTCGAGACCAAAACTTCTAACTAAAATAAAAATATTCGAAATATGAAAAAGCTCGTGAAAAACTCCTTTTAGTGCTTTTTGAATGTCTCTCCCGGCGCTGCAATATGCTTGAGGTTACCAAATAAATTATTATCCTAGTATTATAAAAACTCTCCTGAATCCATTATAATTTTTATACAAGTTTTCAAAACTACAAAAAATATTAATTGTATCCCACTTAGATGCTTTAGATATGCAACAACAACAACAGCAAAATGAATAAAACAGTAATGTAATATGTTAATCACCAAACATGGCTGCCGATTGAATTGTATTCTCTATCACAAGTCTTTATCTGCACCGCGTTGCCTTGCTCGTCCGTCAAATTGGTGCAATCGGACATGCAATCAAGCTATCCATCAGCAACTGTGTAAAGAGCCAGACCCCTTGCCACACCTCGTCATTCATAGTTTTTCCAACCACTTTGCTGCCGCTATTGCATGCTACTTCATACAGGATGAAGTCAGAGATTTTGTGTGCAACAAAATGTTGTACGATTAACTTGCCAACTTCATTCACACCGCATCTCGTTTTGCTGTCTATTTCATTCGTTATCTGTTGGCGAAATCGACATGCGGCATGTTTTGGCATCTGTTAGATAAACGTGATAATAAGATTGATAACAGTTTGACTGAATTTTCAAATTTCTTATTGCCATATTGTTGATTTGTTTGCATGAATAATTGCACGGTTGCGTGACTGCGGCTCAGGAATTTCCATCGAGCTCATGTGGGAGCAAGAGCTAAGAGCTTTGTTTTTTAAACTTGTATTTAGTCACACATCGAAAAGCAACTTTTTTTCCCACTAAAATAGGAAATGCAGCTATCAGTTGTCGGGTTTCCTAATTAAGTCAAGGTTTATTTGTGCGCATTTGTTACAGCTGGCCTGGTATTTCGCGTCTCACATTTCTCGCTAACACTCCGATTATATAATACTGCTGCCGCAAATGGTCGCGCTTTGTTGCACATTTCTGCTTTTTTTGCTTTTATTTATGTTTTCTTGAAGATTATATGTATGTGCGTTTGTCGCGGAACGGAATGGGGACATTTCTTATTTACGTAAATGCTAAGTGTATCGCATTCTATATACCGATATGCGCATGTGCCAACGATATGGAACAGTGCTTCTAACTTTTTTATACATATGTATATTAGTAGAGGTGACTCTTAGGGACCCGACGTCAAACATTTCTAAAGTTTTTTAATATTGGCGTCTTCTTCTTATTCTAAATATTGGCTTGGATACTAAGAACTTACTTAAATTTAATTCGTTCAATGGATCGATGTCTGAAATTGACCAAGATTTCATTAAACACTTACTAAATACTTCGGACATATATTATATATCATAAGCGATAGATAACCGAAGTTGAAAGGTTAAAATCGTATATTCAGTGGCGCAAGTGCATCGAAAATTTTAAACAGTTTCGAAAATTCAGTAGGGTGTTTTCAAAATATTTTGAAAATATGTATTGTATAAAAGTTATTGTTTTATTTCAATTCCTAGTCAAATGATCGAATGATACGTAACATTTTTTACAAATATAATATCCATAAATGCAACCCTGCATTATTTACTTTCCATTTCATCGTCACAAATGCTGCAATCACAAAACTTAATCTTAATATTTCGGCGTTTTTCATAAGCAAACACAATATCATTCAGTTGTTATAACTTTGAATGAATTTTGATATCTTTTGAAGAAATCAAAGTAATGCAGAAGAAGAATTATATGTTCATTTTTACGCTAGACGCGTCAACTTTAACGTAGATGCAACACTTACTCGTCACTGCAATTTTCATCGTTAATATGCATAAAACATTTGAAAGGCGTTTCCAGTTCCAGTATAAACAATAGCTGAAGGCCTATATTTTCCACCAATCTTTACTTACAGAAATGAACTTGGCTTCAGGTGAGTTTTCCGCCTTCGTTTTTCATAAATTTTTTTTTGGTCGTCAATAACCGTTTAGTATGCAATTTTAGACGTTTAAAAAGACTAAAGCGAAAATAGTGAACAATCGACGGTCCACAACAACAAAAACCAAAGGAGGTGGTGTTGTTAGTGGTAGCGGTGTAACTGGTTAGTCGAATCGGTAGTTGCAATTATGAAAGCGGCAACCGAGGTATTCTACCGCATACATCGTCGGCGTGCTCTGAGCGGTCGAATGAGTGGCACTGGCAGTTTGTATTAGTGTCCCAGCAAGCAAACACATTGAAAAGCGTGGATCAGTAGCAGCCAAGCAATTGCTATGCGAATGTATATTAAAGCTGCATTACACTTTGCATGCACACATACACACATAGTCTTCAGAAGCTCTATCGTATCTGTAGTAGCGAAGCGAGGTTGGTTGACCAGATAGTCGGCCGCGAGCCAGTGCAGCGTCGAGTGGTAGCGCCAACTTGTCTGTCAGTGTTGCACGCAGACTTTATTGTTCACTCGCACATCAACATGCTGACTGCGGGAACACTCTTGCCACACTCTCACTTGATTGCTGGTTGATCGATGGGTTAGGCGCTTGCGCATATAAACTATCGCGTGTAAATGCAGATCAAGGAAATTCGTTAGTGGCGAAATTTTCACCGGCACTCGAACGCTAAGCAATGGATTTGTTAATGGTTGCATAAGTCTTTTAATTTATTTTACCTTCCTGCTATCTGTCGGGTGGAGTACAAATTATCACGATAAATACAGTTATTATTTAATTAATATTTTAATGGTTTTTGATTAGTGAATTATTTTTTTAGAAATTGCGAATATTTTCAATGGAAACACCTTGTACTAGCCGTTCCCATTGTATATGAAATGCAGTTGCAATGAGGAAGATTTTTAGTTCCAAAAACTATACCACGATCTAAAAAGTTTCCACAAGGGATCAGTTCTTAATTTATTTTCTACAATCTGAATATAAAATTTCGCAGCAAATATATAAATGAAGAAATCTTGTCCGTGTTTGTTTGCACCCAGCACAAGTTTTTCGAAGCATTTAATCCGATTTTAAGAGCAGCACTCAATGTCTTGTTGGCATTTTGTAAACTGTGCCTTATTTCCCACCATTTATCCAAAGAGCCCATTTATAATTTCTCAACATGCCCTTTAGCGCGAAAAGTTGGGAGTGCGCAATACCGAAATGTAGACCCATAAATCAGTAAAAGAGTCATACATGACCATGATATATACCAGTACAGTTACACGGGAGATATAAGAAACCAAGAGAGCTGCCATATAATCCGTGCATGCCGAATTGTTCTAATACTATATCTACGGGACAAAGCCAAAAGATACATTAAAAGTGTTAACCAAAGCACTTTGCAGAGCTCATAATTCAAATCTCCATACAATATACACAAATACACACGAGTTCACTGTACCAGATAAGCGGAGCAGTGAGTGAACGGTTTGCTCATACACGAGGAAGGGGTTTATATGATGTGTTGCTTGCTGAACTTTTAAGTTCATGCCAAATTTTGCATTTAATTTTTTTTTCGTTTAAAATACTTTGTCGTTCTGCTACAGTCATTTGGCGATGTTTAACCAGCCAAGCGAGCAGCGCCAAGTGACGACCAACAACAAGCAGCGAATCACACCAAATGAATTATGAGCCTCATATCCGCTCTGGAAACGTAACTAAAGAGCAGCCAAAAGCTTTTGAAATGCACCGCAAAGGCTAGTGTTGCAAGAGCAGTAACATATGGAAAAATACTGCTCCCAATAAAGGCAAATAAACCGAAATTTGTTAGTCGATTAATTTGAATCTCTTGGTCCCACGCGTGTATGTTGTTGTTACGGTTAGCTGGCCCTCTGAAATTTTAATGGTTTTAGTTTGAATTGGTTAATTTAAGAAAACGTAGAAACTTTTATTTCAAGATAAGACGCCAGCTACAATGAAATAGCTCACAAATAATAATATTGATAAATAGAAATGAGACAACTAAGTACAGGAGCGTTTTGAACTCGCACCAGCGCTGAATGCTTCTCTGTTATCGAGAACACCAAAGCCATTTGAGAAGCAATATCTGACAAGCGTTAAAAAACTGAATTGCAACGACCTTGTTGGGACCGCCTGCTACTTCGGTTGTTACCGGTCCAAGTTTAGCTATGCTTGGTCAGAATGCACCGCTACTGCTACTAGACTCTTATTTTTATACTCTCGCAACAAATGTTGCTAAAGAGAGTATTATAGTTTTGTTCACATAACGGTTGTTTGTAACACCCAAAACTAAACGAGTTAGATATAGGGTTATATATACCAAAGTGATCAGGGTGAAGAGTGGAGTTCAAATCCGAATGTCTGTCTGTCCGTCCGTCCGTCCGTCCGTCCGTCTGTGCAAGCTGTAACTTGAGTAAAAATTAAGATATCTTGATGAAACTTGGCACACTTATTTCTTGGCACCATAGGAAGGTTGCTTTCGAAAATGAGCAAAATCGGACCACTGCCACGCCCACAAAATGTCGAAAACCGAAAACACATAAAGTGCCATAACTAAGCCATAAATAAAGCTATGGAAATAAAATTTGGTATGAAGGATCGTACTATGAAGAGGCATATTTGGATGTAATTTTTTTGGGGAAGTGGGCGTGGCCCCGCCCCCTACTAAGTTTTTTGTACATATGTCGCAAACCAATAGAGCTATATAAACCAAACTTCCTGCAGTCATTTTTTTTAGCCACTTCCTAATACAGTCCAAAAATGAAAAAAATCGGATCATAACCACGCCCACCTCCCATACAAAAATTAAGTTGAAAATTGCTAAAAGTGGGTTAACTCATTAACGAAAAACGTCAGAAACACTAAATTTCACATAAGAAATGGCAGATGCAAGCTGCACTCAGATTTTTTTACAAAATGGAAAATGGGCGTGGCGTCGCCCACTTATGGGTCAAAAACCATATCTCAGGAACTACTCGACCGATTTCAATAAAACTTGGTTTGTAATAGTTTCCTTACATCCTAATGATATGTTGTGAAAATAGTTCAAATCGGATAACAACCACGCCTACTTCCTATATACCAGAACTCTGAAGTCGATCTGAATCGTGTACTTTACAATATATAAAGTAAGCACTAGTGAAGATATCGGTGCAGAGCTTTGCACAAATACTATGTTTATAGTGGGGCAGCCCCCTTCTAAAAATCGCCGAAATCGGACCATAGGTTTTTAAGGCCCCATATATCGAACACGAGGACTTCGGTGCTCTAACCTAATATTATGGTTTTCAACTTTCAATGGACTTTATACAATATATATGACGAATATGTGGGTCAAATTGTGTATTATATAATATAAATAAAGTTAAGTAAATAAATTGCGAGAGTATAAAATGTTCGGTTACACCCGAACTTAGCCCTTCCTTACTTGTTTCTTTTTTGTTTTTTCTTTTTCGCAAGCTTATTGCAAAATGTATTTAACTACTGTTTATTGAAGACTGTGTACATCATGACTGAGAAGCATTGATTGCGTTGTTTACGTTTTTCAGATGTTTTGGGTATTTTTTGGAGAAATTTAGAAGGTGAAATGTTGTTCCAAGCGTCAGTATCTTCAAATTGTTATGTCCGCCACGATAAACGCAAAGGCCTTTTGCATGTGCAACACAATTTCAGACGAGGAATATTTAACTTTCTATTCGTTCTCACACAAAAACTATCAACATAAGGCTTTTTTAAACACATATATAAAAATTGAAGCGCCCAATTCAGACACCAAAAATTCATTATACAAAGTCCTTACTCCTTCAAGTTTACAAAAGACTTAAGCAGCA
The DNA here is from genome assembly GCA_031772095.1 of Zeugodacus tau. NCBI lineage: Eukaryota > Metazoa > Arthropoda > Insecta > Diptera > Tephritidae > Zeugodacus > Zeugodacus tau. The sequence goes on along the minus strand of CM062649.1, from coordinate 48,970,616 downwards.
AACTTACTGAGCACAAAAGTCCACTTCAACTAGGCCTGCTCACTGCACACCCAATTTTGTATTTACATATGTATACATATAAACTAAAATATTACATATTTAACAACTGGCAAATGGCATAAATGCCGGAAGGTTAAGCTAATATATACATACATATAAAATTTCCAATTCATGAATTCACTGCAAGGCACAAAAATCGCCAAACATATTTAAAATACGCCACTGATATTTCGATGGCATTCTCAAAGATGTTTGACAAGTGCGTTATTGGCTTAATTTTGTTTATTTTTCATTTTCTATGCAGCTTTTCGTGTAATAAATTGAATTAATTACAATTAATAACTGTTTACTAACTTGAATGCCCAACGGGGGGCTCTTTGGCGCGTACCCCGACTTAATGAGGTTTTGTGCTTACTTCTTAGTCCGAGTGTGGATGTGCGTAAAAGGAAAAAAAAATTCGAAGCGGTTGTGATAATTTGTAATACAAACATAAACACATGCAATAATATAGACACAATTGTAACTTTGTGTGTGAGAGCGCGTCTGTATGTCGCGTAGTGTCTACTGGTTGGCCTATTACTTTGTATGCCGTACGCATTGTCAAATAAAATGTCAAGTTTATGAGACAGTTTAATGACAAAAAATTGGTACTAAAATCGCATGAGATATCAGATTCGGCGTACAAAACAAAAACAAAGTAAGGTAACTAAAAGAAGTGTTAAATTAAAATAAAAAAACAGAAAACAAAATAATAGACGACGTTAAGCGCAAAAAGCAGGTACCATGTGCAAGCAAATCAAGCCAATGCACAGTGCTTCCGTCCATAGGCCAAAAATCAAAAAATCTATAACAGAATGTTTTTACAAAATGTAAACGAATTTTATGTGACAAAAAAGTTTTATCTGGCAATCTAAGGGGATTTTCTAAATATAGAATCGAAGACGTGTAAACATGTTCATTTTCAGAGCGCAGCGAATACTTTTCAACTAAAGGGAAAATTCAAAATGGTCTGTAGAGTATTTACGTTCATGAATTTTAATAATTTTAAATGAATTTTAAGTGAAAGGTATATATTTAATGTTCCAAAATAATAAAAGCTAATTTGTGATGTATTTTTTTTTATTAATGCTTTTCTTTACCTTATTTTTTGGATAATTTGTATGCGTCTTTATTATTTTTAGATACAGTTTTGATTGTGTTCCCCCCTCTCCCTCTTTGATTTTTTTGTCAAGTGTATTTGTGGGTGTCTTAAGTTAAAATAAATGTTAAAGTTTGCTGCAGAAATTTGCAGATATATGCATAATCTACAATATATTAGCGCTTTTTTTCTTCAAGATCAATTTCGCCTTGTAAAGTCCTTTAAATAAGCCATAAATAAAGTTATGAAACAAAATTTGGTACGAAGGATCATTTTAGGGAGATGAATATCTGGATAAAAAAGTTTTTGGAAAGAGGGCATAGCCGCGCCAATTTAATTTTTTTGTGCATATCTCATAAACTGCTAAAGCTAATCAACCAACTTTTCTGGAGTCATTTCCTTTAGGCCCTTCATTATACAGCATGGAAATCGGATTATAACCACGTCCACCTCCCATACAAAGGTTATGTTGAAAACTACTAAAAGTGCTTTAATTTAGTAAGGTAAAACTCCAGAAAAATGGACAATGGGAGTGGCGACGCCGACTTATGGGTTAAAAACCATCTTTACATCATAATTTTGAAGTCCATCTGATACAAATACTGTATTTAGAGTGTGGCATCGCCGGTGTAAAAATCTCCGAAATCTTTTGAAAAAATTCGGAAAATCTCTCAGATACGAACTTAGCCCTCCCTTACTTGTTATTCATTTGTTAAATATCTGATAATAATGTCTTATTAAGCATCTGTATATATGTATAGAAGTGGGCGGGCGCGAGTTAACCACGCCTTTTCCCATCAATATATTAATATCTCAGTTATTACAATAAAATTAAAAAGTTTGGAACCGAAAATAACAAAATTATTATAACTTGTCCCGATCCTTTCTATGGGAGCTATAGGATATAGTCGCACTATGTAGCATATTTTTTACAATATATTTAAAATATTTTTCTAGATTTTTGTCGAAAATTTCACAACGATATCTCAACGGGAAGTATTTATAGCCGCGGCTTCATACAAGCGGAACCACTGTGCAAAGTTGTCTCAACTTCGCTTAGGAATTATTTAAATATAAATTAATTGTGATTTAAGCAAAATAAATTTAAGATTAAAAACTTTTAAATCACACAGTATGTACCGTTACTCCTTGTAAAGGGGTGACAGTGAAAGTGTATTTTCCACAAATATTTACTGAATTTCTACGCACTAAACGACTAATCAAATACGGCTCAGATGGCAAGGTTGTGCGCATTTCAAATGTGTATATGTGCAATCCATGTGTTTGTGAGCGGCGGTGAGTTAGATGCTAAAATTAGCATTTCAAAATGTGGATTACGTCAATGCTTATGAGTTCAGCTCGACTTGGCTGCATCTGAAATTAATTCCTAGATTACGTAGGCGTTTTTGAGTATGCCAGCCAAATCGTGTATTCGCTTTTGGTCTTGTGTATTTGCATGTCAATTTAAAGGTCTAATGTGCAACGCTTCAGTGAGCAGTAGCAATTGGCTTTTAATAAAATACTGTCCACAACAAAGGTAGAAAATTGACCATTCGGGTCTACGTTGCTGCAAGGAGGGGATAAAAGAGGAAATCGAAGCTGATCTAATGTTTTATGCAAATTATATGGCAGAAGCGGAAAATTTAAAGCTGAAACTATTTTCTATACCTACAAGGGAATTTTGCTATTATTTCTATTTATTTCTTTTTTCTATTTATTTAAAAATCATAATAATAAATATAAAGTAGACAGATAGCACATAAATCAGAAAATATGCTTTAATGAAGCAACGCTAACTATATTAATGAAATAACAATTATATTTTGAAGAGCAGATAAAAAATATAGTGAGAGAGATTAAGTAATTTTCATTAAAAGTTGATGATGGATTAGGTTGTAATAGCGTGTTTAGACAGGAGCTAATTGATCTATCAATCGGCCTCTGCTCGATTAAAACGCTTATTAAGATTCCATATGGATAAGATTCAGTCAGGTAGTTTCGAACTGTGTCTTATAAATTAATTTTTATTTCCTCGTTTAAATTTAATTAATATAAAAATTTTAAATATGATTGACACTAGCAAAACTTAATAAGATCGCTTGTTCGAGAACAATCAAATATACCTGAGAAACATGTCTTGCTAACCAAATATTATTGGTTATCAAGTAGCCGGCAGTATAAAAAGCAAAAAATTATAATTGATCTCATGCTGTCTAAAACGGCTATTAGTTTGAATATCTATTTAAGAACATTTTTTTATATGTTAAAATGATTCCCAATATAAATGTATTTCTCTACTTGGAAAATGTATGTAGTATTAAAAGTAAAATATTTGAACATGCAAAAACATAACTGAAAGAAATCGTCAAACTTTCATTAATTATGGATACAGCTTTCTCAAAAAAACTCAGATATAAAAACCGATGAAAGTCACTTATAGAATTGCTATCAATGCTGGATATTTTTAAATATTAACTTTCCTGAAAGTAATTTGAAAATAATTTCGAAAACAAATAAAATTAGTTCTTATTAGACAAAAGTTTTCATTCAATCTTAATCATATGCAAAAAATAAAATAGCAAGTTTTGCATTACATTAAATTTTTTTAACTTAATTAAATATTAATTAAATAAAATATTAATTTAATCAAATACAGTGGAACTTCTCTAACGCGAAAAGCTGTAAAATATGGTTTTACGCACAGTTATATTTATTTCCTTCGCATAACGTTTTATGTTCATACGATAAAAAATGTATTCTGTAATTTTGTTTGTTGCACTTTGCTATTGTTTGGCTCTTGACGTCTGTATCTCATGCCTTTGTTACACGATTTATGAAATCTATAAGTGTAATATCATATTTTTTGTTCGCCTCCATACGAACATAGGGACTCCTTTAAAATTGTTCCGTGATAGTTTAATTTTAAATTTTGAATTATGCCCTGGTCGAAAAGTTCGAATTATGGAAGGCAATTTGTATGAAATTTGATTTCTAAACGCTTTTGTCAATTCAAAAGTTCGAGTTATGATATCCATAAGTAGACTAATAGAAGTTCGAGTTATGGAAGTTCCACTGTATTAATATATCACATATAAAATTGATTTATTTTAAGCAATGCCGAGTCATGTTTATCAATGCAGGTTACTTTCTTTTCGTAAGTTTCTTCTCTGTGTGGCTTTAAGGCGACCTATCTACGACTTCCTTGGCGGTTCCAATACAGAGCTTCCGTAGAATATTTCTAAATAAATATCGAACACATTTCAATTCCAACTTTGATAGCATACAAAGGTGAGTGGCTTGGATAATAAGTCGGTCAGTGCATTAATGAAGCAAAGAGACGCGTAAGTCTGTGATGACTTACAATGACAACTAATTGTGGGCACTCTAATCATATAAGTGTGCAAAAAAAGCACTACAGATTAGAACTGTGAAAAATATCGCATCTTTATGCAGCCAACTTTATGGATGTTCTCCTGTGATGGTATGGCTTAAAGTGAGCTAAAAAAGTTTGCTTAGGCATATCACAAAAAAAAAAACAAATAATTACGCGAAAGGTATATATTGTGGTGGCGTAATCACTAAAGACTTTAAAATTGAAGTAATTAAGTTAAATTGATTTTAGTAATAGTTTCAGTCAGTTAATAGTAGAAACCAAAAACAAAGTTTCACTCAAGTATTTCCTATACACTGTACTTGGTACATAGTACAAATCGAAGGCAAGCATGCACTCCTTGCTGTTCGGTCACAAGATGAACAATTCTGATTAGCTGAACACACAGCAACGAAGTATTTTCATGTAGAAGCATAGTCACAGCCAACAATTTAGTTGTGCATTTGTATTTGCAACAACAATAACAACAATCAGCAAAGGAAACAACGATTCACTGCCTTACTGTCATAGGACTACCAACCACTACTATGCGTGTCACTCCGCCCTAGTTTCTGTGGCCGTTCAACTCTCGATTAGTTGCGGCATTTTAGCGTTGATTTCTAAATTATCGTTCTATCATTATAACTGTCAGAGTGCACAATCGATCGGCAATTTAAAGAGCGCACAAAAACTATTAAATTGCTTTGACAATTAAAGAAAGCAGTTAAGTCAATCGATTTTCTTTATAATTTACTCCCTTTACTGCTGCGGGTCGATGGCTCACGCTGGTATGCCACACTTCAGAGAGGAGGGGGAAATTATCGTAATGGCAATTGTGCAGTTGGCATGGTGGTATTGCATGAGCAAATAGCTTCTTAATACATAACCAACCGTACTTATGGAAATACGTGAATACCCTGTAGGAATACCAAATTAATTTTCAAAACATTGACTACAGGCCAAATAGCTAAAGTGATCACTCAAAACTTATTTAGCTAGTTTCCCAGTTTCCAACTAAGTACAAACTAAAGTTATTTTTGTTAATGGCTACGTCTGTGGAATAGACACCCAACTGCATCTTTAAGCCATTCGGTGCAGACTAAAACCTTTCAGTTCCACAATTTTTCAGACAATGTAAAACCAATTAAGTATAGGAAATGAAATACGGAAGCATCTGCGGATCTCTAAATGCCAATTATATTAACGTCCTTGTAGTTCCATTTCCCTGAGGGGCATGTGCATCCAGTGTTTTCGAGCCAATCCGAGTTGTTTAAACAATTATATTTTTATTTTTTTCGACTTCCACTCGGATTTCCTTCACATTCAAGTAACACTTTTCATTAATTGTGCGTTGTTTGGTTTCTGGAAATGCATTAACGCTGAGAAGGGGTTGCCAGTTGTACCTCTACGAGTATATGGTGTAATGTAAATACTCTTAAGTGCATCCATTTAGGCTACGTTTCATTCAAAGCCAATAAGTACGCAGTGTGCAGTGCAACATACAATTATTCGTGTGTATGTCAACGCTTGTACGTGATGATTTTCTGCCTTGGAAAGTGTGAAGGAAATTTAGCTGAGTTCTTCATTTAAATTCGTTGAGCCCTTCGCTTATGTCAAAAGGTCGTTGTCTATCTGTTAACATACACAAATGTACATATGAATAATTAAATACTCACACATATCCAGACTGCAATTATGTGAAATAGACTTAATGGTTTAGAAGTTGAAAAAAAGTGAGGTCAACGTTCAGATTGAGATTCCGTTTATGAAAGGGCATTTTCAAATTGTTAAATAATCTGAGAATTACATTCATGATAAGGACGTTCCTATATAAAGGAGAGTTGTGGGAAACTAAAAATTCAGAAACGTACGTAATTGTTTTAAAAAAAATTTTTGATTCAAGCGAATTAATAAATGTAAAATCAAGTCATATTCATAACGGCAGAAGTAGGCTGCATCTATATATTCATTCCCTATTTAATTTAAACAGAATTTTACAATTTTAATAAATTTACAGATTCATAAATATGACAATTCACTGGAAACGTATGGAGGTTCACATGCACCTATTATTCATATATGTATGTGAATTGTTTGGTTTTTTATATTAAAACATGCCGCTTTAGTTTTGGTTCTTATCAGCATGTCTAAATCACATTAAAGCTAGCTTTAAGGTCACCCTCAAACAAGCAAAATAGTACCCACATGACCACTGTTACATATTTATGTACATGTGTGCTTTGACCAATGATTTCAAATGAAACACCTCAGGCGGTCGTTAAATGAATGGTCGATCACACGCTTTAAGTAATTCGCAGTTCGATTTCAAATTCATTATAATAGTTCCCGAAATATTGCCATACAATGCAAATACATAATTCACTCAGTCTCTTACATAATGACCAACTGAGTCCACAGGCGGTCGGACACTCGCCTCTACGATAGCACAGGGGTCACACTCATATGAGACCGCACATTGAAATGGATTTTCGATATAGAAGCGTGTATCACCCATTAAAATGTCAAAATAATAAGAAATTCGGTTTAAGGCACTTAAACGTGTGTGCGTGATTTCCTCTGCTTTCATATGTTGCAAGTTGATCTAAAAGTTGAGAGATTTTAATATCTATGTAATTAACACCACGCATTTAATGTATCATATAAATTTAACATAAGTCATGTCACTCGTTGCAGTACTTAAATACATAAATACTACGGTTTTTTCCAATACTTCTCGATTATTGCAACTCATTTTTGTTTTATTGTGGCTCTAAGTGATCGCCAAGTAGTAGTTCGACCGCGGTTGCAGTTGGCCACTTGGTCTGTTGGTCAGTCAGTGCACATTGCCCTGTTGTTAACATCATTACAGTTGCGGTGTTTTCACTTGCTTTTTAACCTGCTTCTTAACTTGTTAACTTTGATTTTTCTAATTTTTCTTTGTAATTGTGTATTCAAATATCTTTTTTTGCGCAACAGTTAAATGGCAAACATGCTCACAAGTGAAATTTAGTTGTTAAAATTGTTGACTAGTTGAAGTTTGAATTTTAAGAACTTATTTCTTCCAACTACATAAGCTACTGATGGTCATAGACGAAAAGAAATTGGTCACAAGTTGGCGTTTGATTAGGTCTTTTAGAAATAATTCTAGCACAGTTATTAACATTTTTATATTGTATAGTGTTTGAGAAGATCCGCTAAAGAAGTAGCAGTAGTAATACGAACCGCTCAAATTACTCGATGAATTGGTGGAGTATAAAACCTCTTTTTTACCTCTTCTTTTTTGTTCCCTTCGATCAGTAATCAGACTTCGTCCTCAGAAGGAACTGGACCACTAGCATGTTTTGACATAGCGTATACCATGTTTTATACAATTTTCTTCTCTTCCGACAGATTTAAGCCGCCCTTTGTTGAATATAAATATTGAAGAGTTCCTCCAGTAGTTTCTTATCTTTGAATTTTTAAATATTTTGTTTCTATTTTTTCTTTTCCATACTAGGCACCTTCATTAGTAGAGAGGTGTAAACTGTATTGAATTGTTTTTTATTTTGTTGTGCTAATATTTTATTTTTCTGCAACCCCAACTGACCAACTGGAGGTAGACATTGCTCTGTCATGAAAATTTATTCGGATATTTAGCGGCTTTCCGCGACATTTTGATCTGCAAAGCAGTATCTATCAAGAATTTCAGAGCATTCTGGTCGGTGCGCCTGTGTAACATTTATGTATGCCGTAGTGTGGTGGACGTAGCTGTCGCATGCAAGTTAAATATGTAGATAACTCACCGGCGTTTGACTTCTGGTTCAACTCGTTGTTGCGTAATGCATTTGCAATGAAAGCACTTACAAACGTACATAACTATGTCGATATGTGTGTTATTTGTCAAATAAATTAACTAATTTATATGGTAATTGCACTGATGTCAGCGGAGAGCTTAATATCACTACGTACTTAGGCGAAATGTCTTTCTATTCAAAGAAGATGGGTCAGTAAACGCAGTATAAAACAGATAATATAAGAAGCGTAGAAAAATTACAAAGACTGGTTCGCCAGTTCGGTAAAGGCATTGTTTTGAGTAACTTGGAATGCGTTGCATTGATGCGAGTGGAATTTAAAAAAAAGGACTGTTAGAATGTGATATTTTATGCTTGTGACTTGTTGTATATGACTATATTAGTTTACAATGTTCACCATAAATCTTGGTCAATACTTGAAAACTCTTAATAGACTTTGGTCAGATTATTAATTATTTCACAGAAACTGAACTATATCGGACACATCATCCGTTCAAATTTAATGCAATTAAGAGTAAGATGATTTGTTAGGAGGGGTACATTGTGCCTTTTACAATACAAGGATATAAAATTAAACAAATGTATTGTAAGTAGTAAAGCTGATGTGTCTTTACTCATCTTCCATTGAATGACAATGTCATTAACCTTTTTGTGGAGAATTAATGAAGTATCACGTAGAACAAATCTTCTACATTATACTACACGCATATAAAAAAAAACTGTAAGAACACTCGCTTGACACGAATGAGACCTAGAACACTGCAAACGTCATCATCGCTGGTATTATAACTCCACCAAAAGTCAAACGAAAATAAAATACACCATTTGAACATTAAACGACCACACACACATTCTCATACAAACATATATTTCATGAATTAAAAGAGCGCAAAAATAGTTGGAGGGAAGAAAATCCTGAGCTGTATATTGTTGATGCTGATCAACTGTCGGTTCTGGTCTCAGGAACACAATGCGATCGTGTGTAATACAAACAATACTGAGACGAGCTGCCGTGCTGCCGTGGGCATGGCACCGCCTAACTAATGTTTTTGTACATATCTTCTAAATTACTAAAGCTATACCAACCAAACTAATGTCTTCTAGGTACTACCTTATACAGTCCGGAAGTTGAAGGAAATTGGATTATAACCACGCCCACCTGCCATACAAAGGTTATTTAAAAAAATGCTTTAATTCAGTAAAGAAAAACACCAGAAACCTCAAATTTCATTATAAAGATGGCACAGAAGAGTTGCACTCAAAATGGTATACAAAATTTTAAATTGGCGTGGTTCCGCCTACTTGTGGGTCAAAACCCATATCTGCGAAACTACTCTACAAATTTCAATGCAATTCGATTAGTAATATATTCCTGGCATCCCAGTGATAATTTATGAAAATACACCAAATGGGTTCACAACCACGCCTACTTATATACCAGAACAGGGAAGTCAATCTGAGTCATTTATTTTTCAATATATAACGTAAGCTTCTAAAAATCGAAATCGGAACTTACGTTTTTAAGGCCCATATATCGAACATGAGGACCTCAGTGCTTCTAATACATTTTTTAGCGAAAATATAAGTAAGGCCCTCAGATATTTTAAGGGAATTTTTTTAAATAATATGTCTCGGTGCCAAAAATTAGTGAAATCGGGTCATAACCCTAATTAGCTCGCATATTCCTAATATTAGGGTTTATAACTTTCAATGGACTTTATACCACATTTATAAAGAATATGTGGGCCAAATTGTATATTGTATTAATAAAATTAAATAAATAAATTGCGAGTATAAAATTTTCGGTTACCCCCGAACTTAGCCCTTCCTTACTTGTTCTTTCTTGTTTTACGCTGGCACCTCTTTGACTGGAACAAATAAATAAACAATTGATCGAATAAACAGCAAACAACAGCAAATAGCAGCAACACATTGACAGGCCGGCCTACAGCTACATAGTTACATATCCATATACGAGTATGTGTGTACATGTATGGGGTGTCGATATCGAGGAATTAAAGGAGGAATACACTACTTATTCGTGTGGCAAGGGAGCTTGTGAGATCCACAAAAAATATAACAAAAAAAATTAAAAATAAACACGTAACATGAAGCATTGGATGGCGTTGATTCATGGGGCAGAGATGTTAGAACCAATGTTTTCCGATGTCTAAACAAATTTATTTATACGAGTGAACATACAGTGTACTCAAACATGTGTTACCTACAACCATTGAACTCTGTGCGCCGTTTCTCAAACCTTTTGTAACTGGTCAAGTGAGCCAATCGATCAATGAGAATTGACGCCTTTGTTTAGCATAGAGAACAGAAATTAACAGAAAGCAGCGAGTCATGCTATATAGATGGTGTTAGAATGAGGAATGTGGGGATGTTAAAAACTGGAGGCATCTAGCTTTGATAAATGAAAGAAATCTGCTTAACAACTTAAGAACATGGATTGATGTTCTAAGGGTATATAAAAGTTTAAATTTTAAAATAAAACAAAAGAGATAATTAAAGAGCTATTAAGATTGTCCAGAAATAATCAACTAACTTAATCAAATACAAATACTATTTTTTTCTATTTCATTGTAATAATATTTCAATAAATTACACAATTTTTTGCTTAATAATTACATATTTTGCGTTTCTCCGTGTTGTTCGCGAAAACCTAATTTGTAAGTCACAATACACTTGAGAGCGCCTTTTTCTTAACGCATTTATGTACATCTGCGTGCGCTTGTAAATCAGACATATAAATCTTTAAGCGCCACAATAAAAGGCCATTGTCTAGCCATTGATGTACTTCATTGAAAATTAATTGAAATTCTGCTAAAGCAGAATACTTCCGCAATTAGGTACACGTGGCTGCGATGGACATACGATATGTACGCGAATGGTATTGCAACGTAGCACACAGTTTATGATTCTTAATTTTTCTCCCCGCACACTTAACTTACAACAATCTCTCAATACCCGCCCACGGTTATAGGATTGCTTTTTTTTGTTTTATTGAATATTCCAAAGAAAAATGAAGTCAACTATGGTCTCTTTCACTTGAAATAGCCACTCGTTTTGGAGTGTATGCATATATAGAAGTACATTAAGAAACTTTAAAAATATCCACAATTCGTTACTTTGCCTTGTGAATTCCTCGTGAGCGTTATTAAGTTCACAGAGCTCATCCCACATAAATAAAGTATGAAACACCCATATAATACTCACTGTATGTTAACCACCAAAAAATTAATACACCCTTGTACAGAAACTTGTAACACGATTACGGGCGAAAATTACTGAAAAAGGCTTTAGAATGGCAATCGCTTATGGGTGTCAATAGCGAACCTCTCCGGCTTTAGCATAAAATATTCTCTTTAAGTTTCGGCTACATTTATAAATAAGTTTTAAACTCTATATATGTACATATGTAATTATACAACATGTCCATAGGGATTATTGTGGAAGAATATATTGGGGATGAGTATATTCATAACTGATCAGAATCAAAAATATGCATTGTATCCAAAAACGCCCCGCTGTGCAGCACCGATTGAACATAGCAAATGTAGCATTTCCTATGTACGCTTCTAATTTACCACACGGTAACGGTGTTTTCTTCCTCGTGAGCAATTTACACAACCAACCGTTAGTATCAGAGCGGACGACCATTGTGCAACGTCACATTTCGCACATTCACAACCGGTCCCATAACGGTTTAAATGCATCCCTTTTGGTTGCGTTCATTAAAGAGCGATATAATCCACAAAGTACTGCCTTCAGCAAGCCTAGACAGACATTTATTCTTTGACTTACGGCTGGAGCACTTATTGGCATACATTACTATGCCATCACAGACAGATGCGGCCAGTCGAAGCGTGCCACAACAAGATGAGACGAGACAGTCAGTCACTCATTCACTCTCCTGCTGGTTGTTTGTTTGAGTGCATGCTTACTTGTATTTGTGCTGGTGGAGTAACAGATACCTATTAGGTATGCGTTGCCAATTTGCTTTTGTTTTGGCAAGACATGCTGGCGAGCCAGCTGCTTCCTGGATGCCTCAATTGCCTAGATTGGATTGCACTGTGTTATTGGCTCCATGACTGTTCGGTTGGATGACTGGATGAATGGTTTGATTCGCTTTGGCGTTTTGTTAGACAGACAGCTGGCTGCTTGAGTGCCTCTCAACTAGTGAACCTTTTATGCCATGGAAAGCGACAATGGCAGAGACGATTGATACCAATATCAATTTTCATACAGATGAATGGAAGCGATCATCAGAGGCTGGTAACATGTATATGTATGTGGTTAGATGCGGAAATGAAAGCGTAGCATATGCCGCGGTTGCATGGAAAAGTAATAGTAAAGCAGAAACGACCCTCTACAGCGATCTAATCATTCGCTTTTGAAATGCCAAAAACATAGACGCATATTGTTTGGTTGTGTGTAGAACTTCGAGATCAGTTATGGCAGATAAGCCAGTAGGAATATTCTCATATCCCCATAAGATCGGAAATGAGGCTGTTATGCCCATTAATTCGTAATTTACTAAGGAAATGCGAGCGAGAATGTCGCTCGTTTTTATAATATTAATTTAGTTTTCATCTCAACATTATTTTCATCTGAAGCATTGTAATACATATACATACTTATACTACGAGTATATCTAAACTGAACAGGGTCGCCACAGCCGCACTTGAAACTGTCGGCCTCGCTGGCATCACTGGTATTTGGAATTTAAAACTAATAAATAAGAATGTATGTGCACACACAATTAAAAATTCGCAAAGTCAGACACATCAACACATTCATATACACATGTACATATGTGGGTAATAAGCAATGAAGGCAACACATTGTAATCGTTGTCAGTCATGCGAAAACTTAAATGCAATAGCAATAAGAACAGTTGAAAGTGTGCATTACGATGCATAGTTACGATAATGTGCTGAAAATGACTGTAACTACTCATAAACTCCGATATAAGTATACCATTCTTCAATGAATAACAAAGTTGATAAAAGCACACAATGTGATGGCTTATGAGGCATGCTTACAACTACATATTGCACGAATGGCGACGGATATTACATGCATTCAAATGCAATGTGTTGAATGTAATGCGCGGCTAGCGGCAACAACTGGAAGGCCAACGTCATCAGCGCCGCCTCCGCCTTTGTCATCGCTCGCTGTTTCGTTGTGTGTTTGTATCCACCACTGGCCGTTAATGAGTTCATTTAACCACCAACTCCACCACCGCTGCCATCCACCGTGCCACATGTCGACAAAACTGTCAGGGCACCAGATAGTCAAACAGCAAGCCACTATGTAAAACGCTGGCCGAGTGATCACTGCATATGTGTATTTGTTGCTACAAAATGCTACTGACACGCTCTGTTTGCGATGAACAACGAAAACAAACGATTAGATTGTAGCGGACGCAAATGTGCGCGGTCGATCTGCGTCGATAGGTGAGCGGGCGCTAGGGTATTCAGCAACCATTGACTTTGATGTATGTTTGCGATGGCAGATGACTTCTACAGGATTTTCGAAAAACGCAATTACCCCTCTAGTCGGATTGAGTTTTTGCATCAATTCCATTTCTGTTAAATCTTACATTCCAGTCATAAGTTAGACGCCAGTACATTTATTCAGCATAAGAAAGCTATGCAAGCCGCCGATTTCTCTCAGTGCATCGGCTTGGCTACAGGCAAAATACTTCAAGTTTATGCATGAGCTTGAGAGGTGGTCACAGATCACTTCACGTTGCTTGGTGGCACAAGCACTTCATTTTAATGTCTTACAGTATTAGCCTTTTCCATTACAATAACTTACTTAGTTTCTTTTTCCTGACAATAAGAGCGAAATTCGTATAACATATGTTTGTACTGACATAAAATATATAATTACTCGTCTTACATTTACTCGTGTGCCTGGAATAGGTAAGTACGGTCTTTATAACCGCACGAACGCCTCTTAATTACGCAAAAGGCACTTGGACACTTTTGACAATGGCAGTTGTTAACGACTATTGTTCAAAAGCAAAGGAATACGTAGCGCAGACCTCCAGAAAGAACAGCAATTTATAATAATATGGAACCCAAGTCTCGTGTAGCTAAGGCATATCTACTTAGTAGATTGTGAAAAATTGGCAGACTGACTGGCGATAGCAAAGAGTGATAAAAATATGAGAGTGATTAATAGGAAGCAGAAGTGCTTCTTTTACTTTTTATAAATTTTTCTTGATTGATAATTGCACAGGTGGAATATTCTCATATTATTCAGTATTATACTCATACACAGCTCGAGAAATTACTTCTATGCATCATTTTCAACTTACTATTACATGTACTTATTAAGTGTACATTGTATTAATCATCAACATGAAGAACTACCAGAAGAATCTGCCAAATTTTAAATGCGGGTATTGATTTATATTATATCGAAAAATTCGTCACATAATTTCTACAGACAATTGGCCGTTTAGAAAACTGCAAACTGAAAGTTTTTCATATTATTTTATTTAATTTTGTTTTTTGGCAATGCACAAGCGTTTGCGTCAGAACCGGCAAAACACCCAAAATTTGGCAAGTGATCAACGATGACACACCATATATCGAGCATAGAACCACAAATAGAAAGAGAAGTAAATTTAAGAACAAAAATATTTGAAATTGGAAACAAAATATCGCTAATATGAACGCAAAATGATATAGAAATATCTGTCATATAAAAATAATGTTTTCAGAGCAATAAACGGTGTCCATCAACGCTATTATAGCAGCATTTGCTCTCTAAGCTATAAAATTGGCCAGACAATCAAAGTATTATGTATACATAAATGAATCTGCGTGAACTATGGAACTCACGAGCGATTAAAGAATGCTTTTTATTAACACAACTGAAGAAACAAATGAGACATAATACAGAAAAGCCGAGGCATAAGTAATAAAGCACTGATTAAATAGCTAAGTATAGTGGGGCCACCGCTGATAAAGTATCTGCCTTATGTGAGAATAGTGTGACAAAAACATGTTTACTCAAACTAAAGACCGCGCTAAATGTGAGTTCGCAGCATTACCGACTGGCAAACAGCTGATAAGACGACCGACGAAACCGAACGTCGGAGGGTCATGTGGACGAACTAATCGGGAAACATATATCAGCTACATATAGTACTAATAAAGCAAGACAAAACATAGCGCAGATACCAGCAAATTATGTGCGACACCGACAAAAGCAATAAATACATGTAAATAATAGAGATAAACTCCGGGGAAAATGTAGCAGCAACAACATGACTATCAACACGGATCTTGAACAGAAGAACCTGTTTCTAGCTAGACATATGAACATATCTATATACCGAACTATGACTACACTACACAAATACAAATTCGAAAAAAGCCTAAGCTACAGTACACTAGAGTACGAGTAAAACACAGGCAGAACCGGGTATGCTCTAAAAATATCAAACAACAATACCTCCAGCAGTCACTTTAACTCGAGCCATACACTCTCAGACGCAGTAGGCGTTTCAAGCCAGCAACCTGTTCGGCCTCCTCTTCTGCGGCCAACTAATTAACACATAAACGTACCCAAACACTTACTGAAAAGAGGTAAATATAATACAAGAATTGGTGGTAGCCGAATAACAACAACTTAGGTGACACTCTTGCACACACTTTTATAGCGATAGTACATTAGAGTTTTCTAATAATTTTCCATTTATTTCACTTTTACGTAATTTAACTCGAAGCCTCAAGCTATATCAATACATGTTTTTTTTAATATTTCTGGTTAAGCATTTTCCAATCAGTTGCTTATCAGTTTGTGGCGGGAAAGAATATAAGAAAAACACCACACACACATTCCTAATCACCGCGATTAGAGTGCTGCAACATGTGGCAGTCAAAATTAATGCAAGTCTGTGGTTAACACCGTGTGAGTATTCAATGCAATCAACGGCAAAGTGCCGGCTCAATTCGGCGTTGTCATATCTATCGACTCATCTGTATTATGTGGACATATTTTGTGGCAGAATATGGGACACTCGAGTGGTGTAGGTTGTGATTGCGACGAAAAGAACTTCAACAAAACTATCAGAACGAAGAAACGCGACTAATACGAGCCTACATACGTATATGTATTTACTTTAATCACTCTCCACTCACTCCACTCACTTTTACAATCACTCTCCTGATTGACTAAGAAAGTACGAAGATGGCTGTAAATTTTGTGGCAGTATCAGCCGGCTGTGGTGAGAATTATTATTCTGCTGAGTTAAAAGACAAACAGTGGAAGATGACATTAAACCATTTACTCATTTCAAATTATAAAAATTAGAGCATATTATTTAGAGGGATTATTCATTCTTATTACTCGAAACTCAGAAGGTCGCACAATAATCAACAAGACTCTATTTTTTAAACTAGTGTCAAGTTCGTTTCTCAGTCGTATGGAACAACCGCATTAATCTCGCTCCGAAATACGCCAGTTCAGATGCCACTCCAAATATTTTAAATGCACGCATGAGATCACTCTAAAGTCACAGACGCAATTATGGCGTGTAAACAATTTTACTACGTTCTAAATGATCGCGCTACAACCGTTCAACATTTTAAGTTTTTTCCCCCATAGACATGTTCAAATTATTCATTTTTTCTTCCAACTTTTTGACTTTTTGCATTCATTGCCCTGAAATTAACAATTCTAAACCGCGCATGTGCGCACCACATGTGCCTCAGCAGATATCTGGGCTTGGCGAGGCCGCGTGGGGTACACTCTAACATACACATAGCTGAATGCCAGCTATTATAAGGCTATAAATATGCGTTAACATAGAGCGCAGAGTAACTGGTAGTTAGCCGCGAAATATGACACAGATAAATTACTTAAGTTCTCCTATTTTGCACAATATTATTTGTAGAGAAATTAATTGCTAAATTGTTTTAAAAGCGGCTAATTAAAAAATATTTGAAATGAGATAAGAAGATTGAAAGCAATTATATTATTGTTTTTGTATTAACCTGACGGGCAGCCTATGGAATATGATAAAATAATGAAATAGAAACATATGGACTATTAGGCAGGGAATGACATTAGCTCTATGACTTAATGGCTTTCTACTAAAGGGTATTTGTAGAGTATGACAATATACAGTATCGGACAAAACTAAAGCACACCCTGAGTGCAATTTTTGAAATTGCTGTTTTTCTTAAAATTAAGAGTTCAGAAATAAAAACTTCTATCTTATATTATTAGGCTATATATTCACTTAAAATAAATCGATTTAATTTTTATTATTTTGTTGTGATTTTAAAAATTTCAAAGAAAATATTCCAGAGTCTTCAAAAACCCATCGGACAAAACTAAATCACCCCCTTTGATTGGTGTCAGTAAATAAGTTTCTGTACTAATATTTTGTATGATTTCAACTATTTTGTAGTAAGATAAACGACTGCAGAAAATTTGGTTTATACAGCTTTTTTGGTTTGCGAGATATATAAAACCCTATTTGTGGGCGTAAAAGTGGTCCGATTTCGCCCATTTTTAATACCAGCTGTCTCATGCCAAGGAATCTGTGTGATCTCAATTTTTTCTCAAGTTATCGCTTGCACAGACTCAAGTTATCGCTCCAGACAGACATCCGGATTTTAAATCTACTCGTCACCCTAATCACTTTGGTATACATAACCCTATATCTGACTTGTTTAGTTTTAGGTGTTACAAACAACGGTTATGTGAACAAAACTATAAACTTTCTAGCAACTTAATTTTGTTGCGAGAGTATAAAAATGATTAAAGTAATCAGAATATTATAAAATGTATGACGGATGTAAGTACTAAAAATACTATAATTTATGCCGGTATCCGAGCAGTCTCAAGTCTCTAATAGAGACGAATCTGTGGTGTAATCTCTGTAGAGACTTTTCGTATTATGGCGAGTTTGTCTCAACTCTATTTGAGCAATATTAGTCTCTCAATTGTTATGTGCTTAAAACCAGGTCACAGAAAAACAGGAGCACAATAATGGATGATGCAATTGGCCCAATATATATTATAATGAAAAAACGAGAGGAAGAAGAGATAGAATGTATTAATATTTGTTATTTTGCAATAATGGATAACAAAGTGATTATGTTTTAGCAACACTCGTAAGCGCAATCTGGCTATTTTGCGCAACAATGAAGATCCCTTTTTATATGAAGAAAATACGTTTAGGAAATTCTTTCGATTTCCAAAATACAAATATGTATACAGTGGAACTTCTCTAACTCGAATCACCATAATGAACAAAAAAACTTCGAGTTATAGAATTTTCATTAAAACATAAAATTTTTCAAAAAGGCGTAAAATGTAGTTTCATACCCAGCCTTATTTATTTACTTCGCATAAAGTTTTATGTACATACGTTAAAACATGTATTCGGTAGTTTTGTTTGTTGCAGTTTGCAATTGTCCGGCTCTTGACGTCTGTATCCCATGCCTTTGTTACTTGATTTATGCAATCAATAAGTGTAATACCATATTTTTTGTTAATCTCCATACGATATAGAGGGACTCTTTTAAAATTCTGCCTCGGTAGTAAAATTTGAATTTTTTATTTTGCCCTTGTCGGAAAAGTTTGATTTATGGAAGGAAATTTGATTTCTAAACGCTATTGCCAGTTCAAAAGTACGAATTATGGAGATCTTCGAGTTATAGAAGTTCGAGTTATGGAAGTTCCACTGTATATAATAAACATAAAATAATGAAATTTGTATTTTTTACAATTACTTACCTTCTATTGCCATTATGCTCTGAATAACCAAATGATACATCCTAATTCACAATTGTGACAAATAGAGACATGAGACAAACGTGACAAGCAGAATACCGGCATTAGTTTTACTTTCGTACTTTGATTAAAATGAAATCAAAAAAAAAGAAACAAAAATGTCATGGTCAGTTTCAAAAGCAGTAAGAATTATGTAAATGTTAAAAAATAAGCAAATGGCGTAAATGTATGTACATCTAAATGTATGTTAATTGACAAAGCGGCTAATTTATTATTAATTGTTTAACGAAATATTGTTCGTGTGCAATTCAATTTTATTTAGATACTTTTGTTACTCATATTCTGTATGTATCTGTGTGTGTATATCTACAAATTGTTTTGTCTAATTACTCCAATATGTATGCACGAATGTGTAGTGCAGCCAAATGAGTTCAGAGGAATTCTCTAAATTGGAAACTTGTTTTACAAGTTACGGCAATATTTTTCATACTTTGAATGCTCAGCTACTTTAATACTACACCAGCTAAAGCACACAATTTATAAGTAAATATAATAATAGTATACATCGACAAATATTAATGCATACGTGAATAAACACATTTTTCTATATTTGAGTGTGAATTGTCTTGTTTGTTCAATGTGCTGTCTAAATGGCTGCGTTGTTCTCGCGTTTGAACTAAAAATGAAAATTAATAAGTATTAAATATTCTAAGTAAAACTTACAAAGATCTTATTTCGTTATTAGTTTATTTTAAGGTTTAACTACTTCCTTATCACTATTTTTCTCATTTCTTATTTATCAATAATTACATGTTTATAATATAATGTTTTTGTGCTTGTTTTGCACATATTAAACTCCTCTGCTTCGTTCAATATTTGCCAAGCAATTATGACTCAATGCTAGTCGATAATTATTTCGCCAATATGTACAATGTATGTATTTTTAGCTCGTGAACGCAAGTACATGGTGGAACAGAAAATGCCAATAAGAAGCAGCTATCTCGAGTGCTAAGTATTATGAATTAATTTGCTATGTACATATAAGTAGGAAATAATTAAGAACTGATATGTATATGCATTACTATATTCATACTTGTACAACGTAATCACGGAAAGTAAACGATGCTTAATTTAGTTTTTTTATTGTATTATATTTTATTATAGGGTGTTGATCTCACCCTCACTTCTGATCCCTGTTTATATTGAAATGTAATCCATTATTTAGTGTCTCTTAGATAAAGTTATTCACAACACTAATCTTTTTCTGAATTTTATCTCTAACTCTTATCTGTCAGTGCTCTTTAACAACATGTATTTGCTCCAGATCATGCCTGTAGACTCAGTAAGTGCGAAACTAGAAACACAAATTAACCATGTAACTAACTAACATTATCAGCAGCCGTTTGCTGCACACACACATACATTTTTTGTATTTAAACACTTGTCATACATACCAGATGTACGCGCAGGTTGACGCGTTAAACTTTTCACTTAATAAATGCAATGGGATGAGTACACTTTACCGCACGCACTTGATGAATTGGTGTTTAACAACTCAGAGACAACCCAGTGACATTACGCATACGCCATCGTGTTTTCACTCACATACATATATTTATATGTACTAATAGTGGTACAGCGTGTTAAGAAAAGGCATGAAGCATCGTTGTAATACAAGAAAGAGCTTATCAGCACTGCAGTTTGCAATAAAAATAAAAAAATACATAATAACGAGTATATGTATAGGTATGTAAGTATATACATATGTACATATCTACTCATGCATGTTTACATATGTATACATGCTAAGTTAAAATTTGTCTGCATATGTATATTTAAGCAGAGCAGTGCTACATATTAATTGTTTTTTTTTGTTTTTACAAAATTCAACTGTATTACTTTACATTTCCGCAGCTTGCAGCACAAAGAATGCGTATGTGGAAGTTTGTATGATCGCAGAATGACTAAGCGTATGAAAAGCTGTCGAAACGTGATTTACATGCGTGTTAAATCACATACACACATACACTACAAACAGGTAAGATAAAGAAACTTTTTCTTTATTTTCTTGGAAGACAGAAAATGTTTCAGTTCGTGCGGATGGTTTATGTGTCGTATATTTGATGCGCTGCTTTGCTTTCTTCGGTGTTATGGCAGTTCATCATTCATGAACAACCGTAGTTGTTGTTGCGTGCTTTTTTAATCTTTTGCGTAAACTCACTGATTGACGGAGCGCGCACATTTCTTTTACTTTATATTACCTCCGAATGCTTTTTCACATTTGTTGCAAAACAAACAACGACAGCAGACAGACAGCATGACAGTCGATACCATCGGCTCAATTCTCCATTCATATTTTCACCCTTAATGGTTCACCGGCTGGTTGCTGAACCAGAACTAATGGCCGTAACATCAAAGGCCTGGCTGTCACAGAACCAGGAACCGATTTACTTGGTGGTGCTGAAAGCAAAAACGCTACTGTCTATTCGAATATCATCATCGGAACAAATAGGTGTACACAAATATAAACAATTTATGCGAACTTTTTGTCGGTAATGCGAATTACCATACGTGAACATATAATCTGAAGCCTAAAATTAATAGAATAGCATTTACAATAAAATATATTAGTATTACTACAAATAAATTAGTCAAAAATCTTAAAAAAATCATAGTAAGTGCTAAGTTTAATTGTA
This sequence comes from Zeugodacus tau, assembly GCA_031772095.1. Lineage (NCBI taxonomy): Eukaryota > Metazoa > Arthropoda > Insecta > Diptera > Tephritidae > Zeugodacus > Zeugodacus tau. The sequence goes on along the minus strand of CM062649.1, from coordinate 48,948,845 downwards.
ATAAGTATGTTCTTACATGCATAGCAACAATATATGTACAGTGGCTCACAGCTTATGTCGTATGCCTATTACATAAACAGAAAATGTTCAATATTTTCGTATATATTTTATTAAAAAAAAACTTACATTACATTATTTTCAGTCACAAACACAAAGAAAAACTTTCAAAATTTGATATTTTAACTTTTGAAGTGGTCGGGCGCTAAGATTAATTTCAATTTGGTAGATGGTTCTCGAGCGTCTATAGAAAAACGGGAATTAGTGATTACTCATTACAAAACTGGAAAGTGGCAGACAATTGGGAGAATTCTTCGAAGCTGATTTTCATGGTCGGAGAGCTCGAAACCTACCGTTTGTAAGTGAGCGCAATAGAAAAATCATAGTGAAGTTGCTGATATATTATTAGAGACAAAACATACTGTAAGGACGTTACTTTTGCAAATGAAATCAAATTTACTATTTTTAGTTCAGATGGGAAGTCTTTCGTCTGGCGGAAACCCAAGACGGAGGTGGATTCGAAGAATCTGCGATGTAGAGTGAAACATGGTGGTATGACTACCCTATGTGGTAGTGATGCGCGATATTGCTATTTTTAAATCACTGTGACTTCAGTTTTTATTTATCACTGTGATTTTATATTGCTATTGCAATCGCAACAAAAAAAAACGAATTTATGAGAATTTGTGATAAAATTAAGGTAGCCGCGACAAGCGAAAATACGCGACAACGTAAATAAAATGTAGCAAGCACAATTAGCTATGTTAGAAAACTGTGTGGCACCAGACTCTATCTCCAGTATCGCCAATTTGACTAACGTTTCTTGTCAACTCGCGCGAGTCATTTGGCGTTCAAGGTAATGCGATGCGATTAATTCAATACCATATCTTCTTATTATTGTTGTTTGCTTTTTTTCTGCGTATTTGTTCATTTTTATTTTGCACATACACATTCACTAACTTTGACAATGACTCAGAGCTCCGTCGATGTACGTCAAATAAAGGGCATGAACTTTGTTAATTTTGCTGCACTGCTGTAGATAAATATTCAATGAAAGCGAACACGAATCGCTTTTTACACACGTTCGTATGAAGAACATTGGTGCGTGTGCTTGTCTAAGGTAATACGAGCGTACATATTATATGCCCGTTAGCGGTTATGGCTATGTGAGTGATTTGATAAAATTAAGTTTTACGATATGTTTGCATTGCACTTATGGAGGCTTAATTAGATAAAAAATTGTTAGCTAAATTTAGTATTGAGTATTGAGGAGCGTAGTAGACAGTTTTAGAACGAAACTACACTGCCGAATTTAACTCTTTCATGCATGTCGTTAAGTGAATTATATTTAAATGTTAAGCTTAAAATTACAGTTGTATTATAAATTTTGATAGAATTTTTGGTAAATAATTAAATTTTTAGCGAAAAATTGGCAATACGGGAACCCTGTATATGCAATTTGTCAAAACAATATACACCGCTGCTGAGTCCAAAAACAGATATATGTCCTTACTTTCCAGATATAAGGGGTGTGCGGCATAAATCGGTTGAGAAGTGTTCGGGCAGAAATGCACGAGCAAAACCAACCACTGACCGACTCAAAAAAACAGGTTTTTCTACGAAAACTGACTACCCACTCGTCGAAGTTTTTGCGAAAAACCGGTTTTCGCTACACCATCCGATTACCCACAGTGCCACGGGTGGGCCAAAAATAATTTGGTGCCAAAATGTAACCAATAACCGGTTACTGTAGTACTACACAGTACCAGGCGTTTGCCGTAAAAATTCGGTAGTAAGTGGGGTAGGGGTTTTTAGCGAAAAATTGGCAATACGGGAATCCTGTATATGCAATTTGTCAAAACAATATACACCGGCACAAAAAATCAGCTGATTTGACGTTCAACTTAACTCTAAATCCGTTTATGCACCCGAGTTAACTCGTCTGCATACGTAAAGAAAATGTGTATATTCTATCCGAGTAGATCATTTAACTCGTGGTGAAAAGGTGTTTATGAAAGTGGGTTGAACTTACCCGTTTATAATATAACCGAGTAGAAATGAAGCATAAACGTAGTATATGTATAAATAATATTTTTTATAATGACTTTTACAAATCTAATAAAATGCTGAACATTTTCAATTCGTCGCATATCCAATATATATCATATTGAAAGATTAGGCTATATACTAATGCTCAGCTTCGTTGATTCTTTTTTAAAAGATAGATATAAGTCCTTATGTCACGGTTAGAATCCGGAAAGGCGAAACTGAATGCATGAAAACCGAAATCGAGTTATGTAACAGACCAAGAATGATAGAATACAAGATTACGACATTCGTTTACCTTTAGCTTAAGGTCAAAAATTAACATTTTTGTAAATTAACAGCAACAAGACTTCAAATATAGTTAAGGTTTTCATAACTTTACTTGAATGAAGTATACGAAGAGATCTGACTAATCAGAAAATACAAAAACTATCCACATGCAATAATCCAAATAATGGTTTGTTATCTTGCAACACAGCACCATTAGAATCGCAAATGCATTGCGCATGCGCGACTGCCATAACGAGACAGGTCTTTAACATACATACAGGGGCATATTTGCAAAAGCTAAAATGCATAACGAATCAAGTGCGCGAACTTGTTTGTTCGCATTTTTATTTATTCCAGCAACTTAGACACACGGTGTTGCTGGCAGTTGGTTGTGGACAAAACCGTGAGTACAATGTCCTCTTAGACTGGAAAGGCTTTACTATTTACCTACAAAATACCTAGATAAGCAGTTTAACATATTTATTTTTATAAATGTGTGTGGTTTGATGTTATTCTACAGTTATATTAAGGCAGTCTAGTAGAATTTGCGCTTACTAATATACACATACACATTTCATTATATGAGCGTGCTCGACTGCGCATGAACACTTGTCTGCTTTGCACACATTTTTGAAGGCCTCGTATAAGTGCAGCCCACACATGTATGCAATTTGCATATTAATAGAATTTGTAAGATAATACCAAAACAAAACACTGAGCTAGGCTACGCTAATACACAGAGAATAGAAAAATTTTATTGACAATTTTCAGATTTTTCGTTTTAGTGACAAATAAGCACACATATTGAGATGTATTCATAAACAAAATTTGTTTAATGTTTCACACAAATATGCATTCGTAATGTATGTACATATATTCACGATTGGGGGGAAGAAGTGCAAAAATTTAACCATTATGAATATTAATGTTAAAATTGTATATAATACAATAAACCAACTGTGATACATTTATTTTGCTTTACATCAAGAATTAGTAGGTTAGGTAACTAACAGTGGTGGCACCAACTTTATCGATTATAAAAAGAAATATAGAAAATACTAGAAATATTTCATAATTGCCATATTTACAAACAGAATTTTGCCGACATTCAATTATGTCATTTATTGTACTGACGAATGCACAGCTTCCATGTGGTGTGTCCATAGAAATTCAAAATATAGTCAAAAACTAAAAGTATTTGCAAGTAATTGCGAATAAAAGTGCGACAATAAATATTTCGGTTGTTAATAATATTGTTGTTGTGGTGATTTATGACTTAGTGGGATGAAATATTTGCGCGGCTACTTTGTAACAGAAAGCATGGTGGCAAATGCAGCGGGCTGGTCACCATACAAAGCACACCCACACTCACGTACATGTGAGTTTTATGTCGGCACCAAGCCCTAAAATGTAAACGCCCTTATTGAAAGTTGAACAATAAAACAGTAAATTGAAGCTTGTAAATGGGACGAGTGTAGGCGCTATTAATTAATAGCTAACTAAAAAACAATGGCTCTTATTAAAAGCTATTCAAACTTCTTTCAATTGAATACATCTTTTGGAGGTCATGAAAGCACTTGAGAGTATACGTAGCCGACAACGACAGGCTAATAAAACACTTTATTCAAAACTAAATATATATTTTTTTTTATTTTTTCACTGTCACACTACTACGCCACCAACACGCTTAGTTAATTACATCAGCTCAATTATTATCGTTTTCGCTGACACATTGTCATGGCTTAATTTGCCACTTTGTGTATGCGAAACAGGTGATTTGCCACTTCCTGCCATCGCGACACCAACAACATCATATAATCAACAAGCAAACGCGAAAAGTAGACGAAAAGCGAAATCCCGCGGCTTCTGCGCTTGCTTCGTCTGCTTACTCTATTGGGGGTTTGTGTGTGAGCGCGAATTGCCGCCAATTTTCTAAAGCCGATTGAGCTAAACTCTGTGTAATTAGACACAATCGACGGAAATAAAAAGTAGTTAGACGGGCGGGCGATTATTCGGGCTTTCATTGTGATAATGCTCGTGTGAAATTATCTTGCTCGGTTGCTAGTTACAATTTTTGCTATTTTGCGGCGGTTTTGCGCACTACAGATTTGCTTGTATAAAAATAAAAATCAAAACCAAAGGTAATTTGCGGTGCCCACTGGAACGCAATAAATTGGAATTTAAATAAAAACCAGCGGAACAAGTGGGGGTAATTACGCTACACAATGACATGAAATCATAGCGGGCATTAGCGATTTCCTCTTGATTTTTCTATCTCTAATTTTACTGTGTAATGGTTGAATCCATGAAATATCGGCAATTTGTAATGCTGCACACTTGCGGGCATAACAAATGGATAATTTATTGTAGTAAATGTGATAATGCGATATTCAATTGAATTTTTGAATTATAATAAATGAATATTAGCTATATATTATATACATATACATATATACATATTTCGGACCTCGATTGGGGTTAGAAACTGATTTCATTAGCTTTAATGTAATAAGTAAGTTATTTTTGATGACTTAAAATACATTATTGTGTTGGATTCAAATAGACTAATAGTAAGTATTAATAAAAAATATATGATATGGACCCATCTAGGAGTAGTTTGTAAAGTTTTTACAATAAGATCCGACAAGAAAAATGGAAATCCTACCAGGAATGAAATCCTATCAAAGCACATTTTCCAAAGCAGTTCATAGCAAATTGATTAAACAAATATTCGCTATATACTTCGCTCTAAAAATAAACATTACGCAATTTAATAGAATTGCTGCTGATAAACAAAAACATAGGTGTGTATATACATACATACACACATAACGTAATACTGCCTTTTGCCTCGACATATGAAAAATTAATTTTATTCGCAATTTATATACATTCCTACGAGTATGTGTATTTCATATCATAATTCTACAAAGCATCAATCAAAAATAGAAACGAGCTAAAAATACGGACGAATGTGCAATCGATTGTAGAAATGTATGAATAAATGCATATGAAATAATAATATTGTGAAGGAAAGTGAACTTAAATAGAAAAATTTTATTTGCATCAACTTTTTCTATAAAGCAAATATACATAATTAATTAGCGATTCGCTTCGAAAGCAACTTCAAGCTTAATATAAAATTGCGGTTTGTTTACTATCCAATTATTTTTCGTACATTCCTATTTCTATTAGTCTTTTAGAAAATATTAACAAACAATTACACGGAGGTTATAATAAGTGCTGAACAAACAAGGTACGAGAATTTGAAGAAATGTGAGACCATTTTGTTGGGCCACCTATGGCAATCAACGGTCTCTCTCGTCCCATCAGCTAGCGCTTATCAATTCTAGCACACCAGAGGGCAGCTAACCGCTTATAAGACTGTCACATTGCGGCGGCTTAATTAGGCGTAAAGCAAATTCGATTCTGCGCATTGACTTTCGTTGACTCAACCCATTTCTTATCGAGGCGTTGCAGTCAAGGGAGTCGATGGAGCACGAAATAGGTAGATTTGTCGATTACAATTGAGAAGTAAATAAAAGTGAATTCAAGCAAAAGTAGAATAAACGACAATGAAAAGACAATAAAAATGAGCTTAAGACATTAAAGGAAAGTAAGTATCTTTTTTACGATAGCTAACCATTGAACGAAAGCGATTGACAAGCAGCTGTCAGAAACGAAATGCTGAAAAGCTGTTGAACTGCTAAGTCAGTGACAGCGCAAATACCCGAAAGTGTTGAAGGCGGCAAGTTGTAATGCATCAAACCAAACAACCTTAAGGTAGCTACGGGAACCGCAACAAATACAATATAAAAGATTTTACTATTTTTTTATTTCTTAATTTTTGCTCAGTCAAACAAAAAGTAAGCGCTCCCAATATTCAAACTGTTGCATGTTTTTAGCGTCACAAAGCTTTTAAGATAGCTTTTTAAAATAAAATAAATAATTCCGAAATATTTTTTGAGGTTATCTGTGTAATTGTCGACTTGCCGTTTTAATTAATTAATTAGTTGCTCAATAATACTATAAAATACTTACTAACATATACAGTGGAACTTCTCTAACTCGAATCACCATAATGCACAAAAAACCACCATAAGAGATATAATTTTTCAAAAAGCAGTAAAATATAGATTTATACCCAGTTTTATTTATTTAATTCGCAAAAAGTTTTATGTTCATACGTTAAAACATGTATTATGAATTTTGTTTTTTGCAGTTTGCAAATGTTTGGCTTTTGACGATTGTATTCCATGCTTTGGTTACATGATTTATGCAATTCATAAGTGTATTATCATACTTTTTGTTCGCCTCCATAAGATATAGAGGGACTCTTCTAAAATTCTACCTCGTTAGAAAAATTTTAATTTTGTATTATGCCCTGACCAAAAAATTCATTTATGGAAGGAGATTTGTATGAAAATTGCCTTCTATAACCACTTCAAAAATTCGAGTTATGGAGAACTTCGAGTTATAGAAATTCGAGTTAGGGAAGGAAATTTGTATGAAATTTGGCTTCTAAACGCTACAGCCAATTCAAGTGTTCGAGTTATGGAGATCTTCGAGTTATGGAAGTTCCACTGTATAATACTTTTTACTAATTTCTATTAAAAAAACAAAATCTATATAAAAATTCTGCAGGAATGAGTAGCGTTTGTACAAACAAAACAATTAGAAATGAACTCTTTAAAACGACAGTAAGTTAGCTGGCAGCTACGAAACGCGCAATACTCTGCGCCACACGCTGTTTTATGACTTCTCCATTGGAAAGTGCAAGTAAGCATAAACCCACATGCGACAACAATGAGGAAAAATGTGAATAAACATCGAAAACCACAACACACACATGCCATACGTCACACAACTACAAGCTTATGACCCACGGAATGAGGTTGTCAAAATATCGTTGATCGTTAAACGAACAGGGGCCAATGACTTTTTTGTTTGTTGGAAAATCCATCATACTATGTGGCCTAATAAATATGCAAAGGAATTCGAATTTTCAAAGAGAAAATCTAAAATAAATTAATTTCAAATAAAAACAAAAAAAAATGGCAAAATAAATTATTAAGATATTTGAAAAGTAAATTTTAAAAGAAAAAAATATTTAGTTGATTTGTTAAATATAATACATTTACACAAATCGAGAACCGCTGGTTAAAATTGTAATTTAAATATAAAACTAACATTACGACTTAATGCTTTTATATTTAAACAAACAGTTTATCCCTCCTTTATATTTTCTAAAAAATATTGTGTTTTTTAGATAAATTGTAGAAACTAAGCATAAGGAATATATAGATTAATTTATTTTTCAATTCATTCCAAGAAGTGATAAAAATGTCGAAGCGCTTGGTGATACTCAGTAGATGCCAGCAACTTCACGCTGCAATGTGGCCTTCCATAAAATTATATTTGTAGGTACACTAATAGAAATCTGCTTGTACACGTACCAAAGTATATACATACATAAGTACATCAAAGACTGCAACTAATATCTAGCTCAGAGCAATTGAATTACATGTGTCGACTTCAAGTAGGTCTAATAAACAAACACGAGCACACGCACACAGTGAGCACAATGCCCAGCAAATGAACAAGTAATTGAGAAATGCAGAGAAGAAAACGAGCGCACTACTATTATGTGAGATGCCCTGTTGGAAAAAGTTCAAAGACGAAGAAAATTACGTAAATAATATTGGTTTTTCAACACTATGATTAAGTAAAAATTGATTCACATGTGATTTTCCAGATGGAAAAAACTGTCGTGATATTCAATAAAACTCTTAAAAATACCTCTCCAATAGCTCTTGGTTTTCTTTTGAGGAAACTCACGAAAATACCAAATTTCCTGTTGGATATGTTCACAGTTAAACAATGAAATACTAGAAACTCTAATAGTAAACGTAAACTTGGAAAAACTAGCAACAGAAAGTCACAGTAGAAGAAGAATGTAAAAGAAAACACATTAAGAAGTCACAGAATGCTGAGAAAAATAAGTGAAAAGAATGCTAAAAGTGTGAGGAAAACCTGGAAAAACATATTGGAAACATATGTATGTGCTTACATGATCACCGTAAAGGCATTACAATTGCGCATATGAGTGCATTTGTCTGTATGAACATACATACATACTTATATTTAATGTTTTAGAATGTCGTTTGTGTGTGGCACACCAAGGCTGAGTCAGCCGTAACCAATTCGAAACTCTAACATAAGCGGGAGTATTCATATACATACATATATGAATGTACACACATTCATACTTATATGTATGCACATTTTATACTCGTGCAGGTGAGAGATTATGTTCACGTAAGTTAGTTTAAGAGACATCAAATAAAAAAGCAACTACTGAATGACACTACGAACATATAGGTGTATGTACAAGCATAATCATTAGGTGTAATATTTTTTTTGTGTTACCAAATATGGGCTCACACCCAAACAAATGAATATAGATACACCATTCGATGTTTATTTAAGTTTCAACAAAGAAAAAATATTAAAATTAAAAAATCAATTTAGAAAAATGTCCACCAATTGGCCTGAATCATTCTTGTGTTGAGTAGTACAAAGATCGATATGTCAGCTTGGAATATACACTCACATACCTGAGCTTGTATCGTGTATAAAATATAATTACTTATTGAATTGAATATAAATTATTGATCCATTGATCACATCTCTGGCTTCGCTTGTCATTCTGCTTCAACAATGCTTGCATTATTATTACACTGCATTCCAACAACAATGTGGAAAAAATGAGTAAATCAGGGTTCGATCTACACTTGTTAATTGTTAATTACTTTATTATACTAGTTAATTGCCCTTTTCGTTTATTGGCGCTGTTTTCGGCACAAAGGAAAGAGTGACAGCACTCGTTGATGAAAATTTGTAATTTTTCACACACGAAGGTAATAAATTCCCCGCATTGAATGCATATTTTTATAGCAATTTTACATCTTGTCATAGCAGTTTTATTGTGGGCGTTTATCGCTTTGCTGGTTTTCGTTTTTTCAACTTAATATTAATTTTTAATGTGTCGTATTACGACTGCCAAATGATGGCGACTGCAGCAATAATGTGTGAAACAGGTTTGTAACAATATTTAATAACCCCTCATTTGCCAATACTCGTACACAGATATGTATATATGTATGTATGTGTATGTGAAATTTGTATTACTCAATCCGCGATGATGAGATCATAGTCATAGAACCGTTTGACAGCTGTTAGCTGGCGCATAGGAGAGTACAATGTAGTTGTAATCAAATATGTATGAAGCATAATACAAATCTTAAACATCTACATCCAATTACTTATTTTTCGTTTTTACGGTTAATTCCCCATATTTCTCAATTCTGTCGTTGCTGCCACGCCCTCGCGCGAAACACGCACTCAAGCCAGGTGGCAGCAGTTTTCATCGCCAACACAATCGAATCTGATGTCTTCACTGGTATCTCAGTTGTCATAAATAATTAGGAAATTCACAGAATGAAATAGGCAGAAAAGCGGCGATAGTGTAATTGGCACACATGCGTGCACATTCTGGAATTTTTACGCTTCCTTTTCTCTTCGCTCTACACTGGGCGGGCTTCTGCAACTTTAGATGCACTGCTTCATATGTGTATGTGTTTAGGTGTATTGCTATTGCGTGTGGCACATCCGCCGTGTGCGTGCAGCTTGCACTGTTTACTCGTACATCTTTCAACACACACACACATATATATAAGTTCATGTGTTTATGGCTATTTTCATTTTCATTACAGCAGAGAATTTAAATTACAAATTCCATACCGTTAAAAACAAGCTGGCCTCCATTCTAAACTTTAGCATTCAAAGCATGTCTACTTGTGCCCATAAATAAGCGTGTGTATGTATGTACTAGCATCTACTTGAAGCAACATACTTGATTGTTAGCACACGCACTCATTCATTTACGACTGGTTCAGCGCTGGTTGCTGCTATATCAAACTGTTTTGGCGTTCTTCTAGTGGGGTGTGGCAGGAAGCTGTGATTGCCACAATCGATCACTCGTTTATTGATTTGATCTGTTTGATATGATAGTTCGCTGTTCTTTATGCACATATGCATTTATGTACATATCTCTTTTTTATTCTCGTATAAATAGAGCCTTTGTTCAACTGAAGTAGCTGTGATGTAAGAAGACGTCCGTTGTTGTTTCGGGTTTGTTAGAAGTATACAAAGCATCTTGAAAGTTTTCTCATATGTACATATTTATGTGGAAAGAAGTATACAACGAAAAGTAATAATTGTGAGTATTATAAATACTTTAAATTGAACAAAAACATTAAAGATATTGATGTTAGATTTTGTGTTGCTTTAACATATACATACTTACACATACATATATGTATATTAAAGATAAGCCATTTCTACGTTTAAATTCTATACGATAATGTGATGTCATTATTTTTTATGAATTCGGGTTTTTTTAATTACATTAGGATTGTTCATAAAACAGATGAAATAATATCCTATGAACTCCGCTTTTTTGGCCAAAAGATCTTTATAGAAATACGATCATTATAAAGCTAAGTTATTCTCAATTTTAACTTTATGAAAAAGGCGTGCTGAAACCTTAATAAAAAGACTCACCGTTATAAGTAATATACATACTTCAATTCGAAAAAATAATCAAACACAGCGCACGCTCGTAAATATGAACGCTCTAAAACGTGAACACCAAGAAACCTCATGACTCTTTTTTGTGCATTGACTATTGGAAATTGTGTATTTCAGAGCTGCCCAAAATTGAAAAATCTATTTATCCTTTGTTTATCCGTGTGGGAAATAAAAACTGACAATAGAGTGCTTTATTGTTGAAAAAAAAGCCAAAACCCTGCATTTAAATGTGTAATTACCATATATTTTTGGGTTTTCGAAAACATGAACAATTCGCAATTGTGAACTGTTTTGTTTTTATTGTTTTTAATTAGTTCACGTTTTCGATTGTGCGCTGTAGACTAAATATTTGTATATGTGTATACATATATACAGATGTTTCTGTAACTTAAGTAAACTACAAGTAGTCGGAAGATACAAAGCAACGCACAATAAGAATAAAGGGGCATTTACAATAAGAAAATATATGACGTGATCCGATCGTCGCTTGCAATGGCGAATAGAGGACTAAGTGAATGACTGAAAGATCGACAGGCTTGGAGTAACTGGTTACTTCAGTCAATAGCTGACACATGTACGAGTGCCTACTTGCATATGGCTGGGCGAGTATTTGCTGGTAGCACCCGCACCTCGTGTTCTCACTTATAAACCACACTTTCACACAAACATATATGCATACTGGCGATTGGTTATACTTTCATATACAAAATATGTAGTAAAACAGTTCCCACTCGAATTTTATGCTAAAGTATGCGTCACATATGTGAAAACCGGGGCTAATAAATATAGATAATACATACAAAAAACAGACTTGAACACTTATTACTAGAAGCAACAACCAAACAGTCAACTAGGCGTCAAGCTACATTCCGATACAAGGTATATATATATAAATATAATACGGGATTAACAACAAAAAATATATAAAATACACAGGAAATAGAAGCAGAATGCGGGAGAGTCAACGCTTAAACAGGTAGTGGAAGGAGGAAAACGGAGAAGAGTGGCAGAACAAATGACAATTTGTAAGTAAATAAATGTTTATGCAAAAATGACAATACGACACAACACAGGAAGTGACAATTGATGACCCACGTCGCGACGACGGCAACGACGACGCCGTAAAACTGCAATCGGCAATTGGTAATCGCCACACGGCGCACAAACAGCAAAATCCATAATAAATTTTGTACATATGTATGTACATACATACAGTGCAAGGAAATGTATTTAAAGGAAATAAGATTAGAAAAAATAATAAAAAGTGAATTAGTTAAAGGTAATAGCCTAATTGTTTTGAAGATACTTTTCAAATGTTCGAACTAAACATATTTATATACAAACAGATGTAATCAGGAAAATACTGCCCAGAAAAGTATTTCCACATAATTGTTAGATACATGTACATATGTATAGCTATAAGAATAATGTGTTTCATTGTCCAATAATCTTGAGTACCTAGAGATACATAAATATTTATGTATGTATATACAGTACATGTGCATACAACACTCCATCCGATATTAATAAAAAATTCTTCGCACACATCAGACACTAATTGTGAGCACACATTTGACAAATAGTACATTGCAATTTCAAAGAATTTTGTTCGACTAACTGTGTTATTGGCATTCAAGTTTCATGCTTGTCATCATGTCACACCCATAATTGGGTTATCAGAGCATATGGATGAATGGAAAGTGTGTGTGCTGAAAGAGTGTAGGTAGCAGCTAAATAAATAGGTGCGAAAAACTTCGATTGACAGTTATTAAATGAATGCAAAACAAATACAAATATGAATAGTCATTAACTAAGTATATGACGGACAAATTAATTAAGGAACACTACTGATTGGGGTGTTCAGAGATGCAAAGTTGTTTTAGGTTTAGGTTGTTTAGTACAAATAAAAATAAAAGACTTATTTCACTGAAATGACTAGAGAAGAAAAAAATATTTTTGAACAAAAATCAAAAACGGCTTCATTTTGAAAAGTAAATCAGCTATGATTATTGTAGTATTGACCACTTCACATTAAAAAAATTTAATTGATTTCTACATGTGTAAAAGAACAACAGAGTAAGAAAAATAATATTTATTTACTATTTTGGGCACGATTCCGATTACTTTGGCGGTCGGTGTTTGGCAACTCCGATCGGTATAAATGGGGTATCGGGTGAAAGAGGAGGAATATATATGAATATTCTTGATTGGACATATAGTTTTTGAAATATTCATGTTTAAAAGTCCAATTTTTTCTATAAGTAAACACTTTAACGCTATTTTTTGACATTTTTCACTTCACATATTGAAAATTACACTATTAACATTAAATTTAATTCAAAATATAGATTTATTTAAGGTTTTTTAAGCGAAAATTACTTATTTTAAAAATCACTTAGCACACTAATATCTGAAAAGGTTTCTGTGTTTACAATTATGTGGAAACCGAGCGTTACCACATGTTAGAAACCATAGATGATAGATTTTTTAACGACTGTGTTTTATTTATTTGCATATCATAGTTTTTTGTCGTAGAACTTTCTTCTGCATCAAGTATGTATTTAAAAACTGGCGGCTTTCGGGGGTGCCCGAAGTTGTTCGCGTAGAACTCCTTTCTGCACGATTCAAAAAAATTACCCTGGTCGAGCCAAACCAGTAGAACTCCTTTCTGGTCAAGCCAACACAAGTGTTAGCAAAATAAGAGAGGAATTTTGCCAAAAAAAGAGAAATTTTCGCAAAAAGAGGAATCTATGGATTAATTTATATATGGTATCTACAATGTGGCAGCGCTCGTTTTCCGAATAATTGTAAACACATAACTCTTAGAGTGAAAAGTGATTTTTAAAATAAGTAATTTTTGTTTAAAAAACTTTAAATAAATGTAAAATTTGAATTTTATTGAATGTTAGTAATGTAATCTCAAATATTTGAAGTGAAAAAGAGCGTAAAATGTGTTAAAGCGTGTGAAATTGCTTGTTGAAAATTTTGATTTTTTCATCTTTAAAGCGGAATATCTCGAAAACTAGGCGTCTGGGCGTACCTATAACCTTATATATTTTTTAATCGGGAGGACGTCCTCTTCCAACGGTGCCCTCAGATCGCGACGCCATAGTAATCGGAATTGTGCACCACTTTGAATAACACTATAAAGCTGTGAAACTTAGCTCAAAACACTTCACATGATTTTAGTCGGAATTACATTATGAAAATATTAATTTTAATTAATTTAATCCGTCCTCGCTTTCAGTTTTTGATTGATTTATGATTTGCATTTGAATTTGTCACATACTTGTCAGATAGAATGTCTAAAAAAGTAATATTTAATTAATGTTTTCAAAAGAATTTGCACTAAAATATTACTAAAACGTTCAATTAAAAATATAAGTATATCAATTTTACACATTATTTATTAAACATTTCTAAATAATTAATATCGTTTTATTATAGAGTTTCTTTAATGCAATTTCTCTCTTAAATACATTAACATTCTTCCGGATTTCCAAATCTGTCTCATAAGCACTAAGGGTCAATGATCTACATACGTACGGAGCATTGAACATACATATTCACAATTTTACACAAACCTTAACAGAATTATATGCTTATTTACTATTTATTTTATGTTTATTGTCATTTTAAGCTGATAAGTTAAAGTAACAACGGAAACTTATGAACACAACACTGGCCTTTTAAAGAAAAATATAACAAAACTCACTCACCTTTCAGGTTTCTGCAATCGCGTTTAATTTTATTATGAACTCGTCGTCAAAGTTTGCACTTGTTATTATTTTTAAAACATTTTTAATATTTTTAAACAACAAACATATGTATTTTCGATAAATACTTTTAATTGAATATGAATACTCTTTATGCAACACGAACACTATTAATTTTGATAGATTTTTTTTATTTGTGTTGTTAAGTTGTGAATTTATTATAAAATCTTTTTATAGTTACAACCAAATTTTCAATTCTTCCAATCGAATTTTTGACACTTAATTTCTTTTCGAACACAATTTTGAAGAGGCATACAGCTCTACTGAAAATAGATTTACACTGTTAATTCCGAATTTGAACACAATTTGCGTTAATTTTTCTACAAACAATTTTAATTTCACTTTTCCACTCGTAAACTCTCTTTCGATTCTTTTACCGACATACAAACGTGGCATACGCGTCACAATAGAAAGATAATAGAAAATATTTAATTATTTAATTTCAGTAAGCATTTATTCGTGATAACACAGAAGGGCGAGTGCTTATAATATTTGTGAATGACAGCGCGAGACGGTTGCTGTGTTGTACGTTTACATTCTATTCTCTTTTACTTTATTTATATTTTATTTCCTGCCTTCACTCTATTCACACACACACGTAGAATATATTTTTACGCACTGCTCACTGTTTTTGTTGTTGTTGTTCACTTTTCGCGCGTCATTTCCAAAAAAAAATAAACAAACGCTCCGATCGATGAATGCGTTTTCTACAATTGTGTTTTGTTTTTATTTTGTTGCTTTTGTTGCACTTTTTCCAAGCAAAAACAAAATTTATTTGGAAAATCATAAACGAAATAACAGGCGTGGGGGACAAATGTGATAAAATATTTTCGTAGTCGGTGGAACTTCGTGTTGTTGTTGCTGAAATGTTGTGCTTATCGCTCACGGCTTTTTGTTGTCGTTTTTCTGTTTCACACTAGTGAAATGCAAACAGCAAACAAATTTCTGAATTCTTCAAACGGAACGCACTCTTCGCAATTTTGTCATCATGCACTAGCACTAATTTCGCACTTGTTTCTCATTCATTTACTTATTTATTAATTTTCAATTATTTTTCATTCACTTTTCACATTTCCAAATACATATCCTCAGCTGTGCAGCGGAGCTTGTAATTTCACTTTAATTTTGTTTTTCCAAAAAGCTCAACACAAACAACAAGTAAAATTTTTCTTTAATGCGTTTGAACAATGAATTTGTTTAATTCCGCAGCACACGCTTATTCTCACTATCTCGTATTATCACACACTCGCGTATTTACCTCTACACAAACTGAACAATCGTTTGCATTTATTCGCACTTTGCAAAGAAATTGGAAAATATAATTTTTTTTAATTTGATTTTGCTTACACACAAAAACAATTCCACTCCGTTCGTTGCTATTTTTTCGATACATTCACAACGAAGTTATGTCTACTTAAAATATCCAAAACGCGAACAAAAATTATCCGACCGATCTAAACACACGATGCTCGTTGGCAACATTGCCCTCAGTGACTAACATGGCAGCACCAACGCAACCCAACGCGAACTAACGCCTTTGGAGTCGACAACCGCGATCGAACCTGCGCGCCGCATGATGCCATTCGAACCAGTGCGAACAGCTTGTTTGAGAAATACGATTACAACGCAACAATAGATAATGTGGTGTTGCCACCTCACAACCAATTTAGAATTTTTTGCTGAATCTGGTATAAAAGTACATGTTTGATCGAACTCTCTTCTTTGTTGATCACAATCAGATAATGAAGCATCATGATTGAATTTGAAAAATTTATGAATTGAATGAAAAACAAAATCGTGATCCCTAATTTAGTAGAATATATACTTAAAAATAAAGCAAAATTGTATTTTGAATAGTTTAATTGGACGTTCTGTTCTGTACCATCGAAGTGTTTCAGCCTTTTGACAATTTATGATTGAACTTTTTTTTCCTAGTTTCTATTTTTTGCTCTAAATATTGTTATACTTTTTTTACCAGCCATGTTCATTCATCAGCCTTACACTGTTGCAAATATTGTTATCAAAACAAAAGTCACAGCTGTTGTTTAGCTATCAAAGTATACAAATATTATGTTGTTTATGGTGTTAACTTCTGTGATGGTTAGTGAACCGATGTCGGTTTTTTATTCGTTGTAGTAAACATGAATACTATAGCACGATCTCGGAGTTGGCTCACTATTGCAGATCGAATTGGTCCAGCGGTATACTTGGAGCACAATATTCAAAAAAGAAAATAACCATCGTACTGTAGTGCATGCCTCTGTCTAATCAGAGTAGTAAAACTCATTTTTTTAGAAGAAGCTGTGAATGAATATATATTTGTATTATTGACCTTCGCTAGACTGTGACACTTTGAATCACATACTAAAGAACGCAAGAAATTACCCTAAATAGGAAACTATTCTCCTTCCTTTTTAACGAAAATCGTCTTTCTTTTAAATGACTGTTAGTGAAACAATTTTTCTAACTTCAATAAAAATATGAATATTCATAATAATTCTTATTTCCTGATGTAATGGAATTATTGAAATATTGATCTTTATGAACTTTATAATAGTGAATAAAAATATGGAATCCAAGTATCAAATTTTCAATACTTTGCGAATATTTCCCAATTTTCATTTTAAAAATGTAGTCGCCAAATGTTTGGTGTCAATCTAACGTATTTGCTTTAAATATTAACTTAATTTATGAGAAAATAATGTTCGTTTGAACTTATTCAGTGGTGAAAGGTAGAGGAATGAAGAATGAAGTCATCTAAGCGTGTATAAGAGATCATTTAAGAAATACCTATTTTTGCTTTTACTGTATTATATATCATAATATAACTTAGTAAACTGTCGCAGTACTATCAATATGGGCAAAAATATGTATAATCTATTAATTTTTAATTTCTAAATAATAAAATATCATTTTTTTTACTAACTTTTTTTCTCTGCTATTAACTGCTTAAATAATTCCGATTGTTGGAGCTCAGACCAAAAACAATTAGAGTACTCATTAACGTCTCAAATGTTTGCTAACAAGAATGTTTTTCGTTAAACAACAATTCACCTGTGAAAATGTATAATCAGCAAGTAAACAACGCGCCAGATACTATCATCTAACTATGTACTTATGTATGTATAAATGTGTAGTATGTTATGTATGTTCCTCACAATGCTTCAGCAAATATATTGCAGTTTTATAAACGAAAGTGAATACTAAAAATGAATACCTGCGCACATTTATGGGGCTCACTGTTAGCGGGAAATGCAAGGTGGCTGTTGCATGTGTTAGAGATAATAAAAGTATTTGTATGATTGTGTCTGTAATTTATAAAAAAAAACACAACAATGTTGTTATGAGTTCTTTGGTGTTTTCTTGTAATGAACAGAAATATACAAACTTTGTATTATAATGAAAGAAAGAATAACTGAGTGCATACGAACATTCACATATGTATATACATATGATGCTGCATAATACATTTCCTGTGTGCACTTAATGAAGATAATAATAAAAGTAATGCTTATCAAAGCATAAACACTACTGAGAAAGTTTGTTTATTCGGCCTAACCGCAGATTAGCGGCTGCAATAGGTTATAAAAGTACCATAGTCCGAAGATAAACGCATGTTAAGGTTTGAGAATTTGTTTTAATTTTATTACTTCTTAGAATTCCTAATTGGGCAAGATAAGAGATGGTTGAGAAGAAGAGCGAGAGGATCTAAAGTATGAAATTCGATATCACACACTAGAGTTGAAATGTCGCTGCGATAAGCGTTTATTGCCTGCTAGCATCACGTCTTTCAAATGAAAGTTCCACCATAAACATTTTATCCAAAGCATGTGTATGTATATGAGGCGATGATTGTTGTAATCTCATTTCATTCAAGCGCACTGGCAGGAATTTAAAACAACATCAATCGAAGATGAAAACATCAATCAGCATTAATATCTCATCAACGAAACCTGGAGTTTCGCGCTCAAAAGTTCTCAGACCATGACGGCAACTCGTTTGACCATCTAAATAAATAAACACATACATACAAACCATACTCACACTCGTCCTTATCAGCGCAACGCACCGCTAGATCAGCCGTGCCCATGTGCAGCATTACCGATTCTGCTTAAAATAGTCATTTCGCTGCTCAGTTGATCCTTTGAAATCGAAACCAGACTGTTATGATCGTGTTTGAATTTCGTTGTTCAGGGTTTTTTCAATTACTGTATGTGTGCGTATTTGTGTACCCCATAATCGATTATGTGATTTTTGCTGTCATACACACTTCCAAGTCCCTTGTACTCTGCGAGCACGAAAGGGATATGATTGACAACTCTAACGCTTGCTTTTCTGATTTCTCACATAGTTCTGCTCCGAAATGTGCGTTGAAAGTATTGACATTGCTATTCCTTAGAATTTGGAATGTTTATCGGTGGAGCATCCATACATCACTTATTCTCTGACGAAGCGAAGTAATAGGAAAGGTAAAAGAATATAAACTGTTCGATTCCTTGTCGTTGTTTTGTATTTCTGGATGCGCTACTTCTTTGTTTAAAAGATTGAAAATACCCTCATCTGATTTATACGAATATATTTACTTGTTTGTATTGTGTGCATATAGAAAATTAATTAAAATCTAATTATCTATTAAGTTAATACAAAAATCATTTCAAATATCAATTGGTAAACTTATTACCCAAATACATAAAAACTTATTTAAGAATTAACTCAGTTATGAAATAATATTTTTGAGGAAATATACATTTTTGTATGAAATTTAGAGTTCATTTGCATATCTTCAGTATAAAATTTTAATGATATCTTTTTGAAAAAAAATCTTCATTTTGAAGATAATTATATAATTCTGGCAACACTGCTCCTAGCTGCTGTATTCGTCTGCTCCTAAAATACTTTCCAATCCAATTTCTTTCAACAAATGTGTTAAACAGGCCATTCGAATTATAATACTTTTCGTCAGAATTTTTTATTCTTACTAAAATTTCAAAAAATCAAAGCAGCAACTCGCCCTACTTCAAAGTAATTAATATAACAAACAATTTGACTCACATATTCGGCATATATATAGTATAAAGCCCATTGAAAGTTTGAAAACTCTAATATTAAGTATATGGGAGATAGATGAAGTTTCCGATTTCACTCATTGTTGTCACGGAGACATATTACACTGGATCACAAATTTGATTTTTTTTTTATTCCACGGATGCCACTATCCAATTTGTATGTGAAATGGCTCGCTGATTTCGAAAATCGAGTTAATTTTTTTTATGGATACGTTTTTGAGATATTTGCAATTTACCGTAATTCGACCAAAAAAAAAAAAGTTTTCATTTAATCATGTATATCTCACTGACCAGTTGAGCACTCTTACTGCAAATTATAGAAAATAAAAGTGAATGAAATTTCCTAAAAATATTGCCTACTCCATTTTTCCATAGGCCTTATAATTTCTGAGAAATTGATTAATCACTTCGAGTTTTTAAATTTTTTTATGAAAAAATTAACAAAAAATAAATTTTGGCAAGAAAAAAATTTTAAAACAAAAGATATTTTTTAATTTTTTTTTTTATTTTATATGAAATCCTCTTTCTTTATAAAAAAATAAGCTACCAACGAACAAAATACATGGATAAATAGGAAAGTTGTACATGATCAAATAAATATATCCAAGTCGCGCAAAGTCAATGTATACGTATATGCGTATGTAGTGTGTAAAGTAGGGGTGGGATATCTAGCTATGCGCTGTTTCTGTTAAGTAAAAAGTCAATTTTCATGTCGTTTTTAGTTTTTATAAACTCATTTATTTATATATTAGTAATATATATATATTAAAACAATGTGTTATTTTTGTCTTAAGTTGATGTTCTTACATTATAGTCGAAATGATTATGTGTTTTGTTTTGTCGTTTATTTAGTTTAGGATCGGTTTCTCTTATGAGAAACCAACAGTAGTCACCCATCATACCGACGTCCCAGAAACCTTGGTATCGATTCTTCTGCGCGATCGGGATCGAGGGCTTTTTGTTGCCATTATGCAGTTATACGGCCTTCAAGCTCAGTTTATTGTTGTCTATGAACAATCGCCACTCCTCGGAATCCTATGGTTGACCAAACTCTTTGAATAATCCTGGAATGTCTTTGCAATAGCATACATTGTCTTCCTTCGTATAGTGTTTGGCAAATGGTTCGTGACGATTTCTGTAATATGTCACCTTAACATGGGGTGACACGAATTGAAATTGTTGCATACGAGAGGCAGGTAGCTCAGCTTTTTCCTTGTTTCCAAATCTCTAATCCAATCGTTTAGTTGCGCTTGTGATAGAACGTTTCTCTCATTTTCCACTGTTGTTGACAACGCAACTTCAGCTGAATGCGGAACTGGCAATGAAACGGCAGGTACGTTAGCATAAATCACTTTTCTTGATTTTCTAAAGCCAAGTACTTTTGTCATACAAATATAACAATCTTCTGAGTGGCATGTAGGTTCTCGCTATATCATTGGTACATTAAATTTCATGTATTGCCTGAAAAAAATTAAAAATTACTATTAAATAAAAAGAAGCATAGTTTCATAATTTTAATACGTACTTTGTTGATCCTGATTCCCATTGAACCAATATTATTCGACACAAGGAACACAAAATATTCGGAGTCCATCGTTTATCAATATTTTTAGGTTCAATACCAAAATATTTTGAATATATAGATTGGATCGAATCTTTAAACTGCTTCCGATGACGTACAAGAGTATATTCACCGCATATGTAACAGAACATATCCGGATCGTTGGTACACTCAAATTCTCGCGTACGTTTACTCATTTTATTTTAAAAAATAGCTCACGGTTTTTTATATTGTAATTATAAACTGGAACCGGCGAGCCTTACAGATATTATGAACTTTCAAGGGGCATTTATCCTTATATATAGCTTGATCGCGAAAAAATAAAAAAGGCAAAACCTACCTAAACAAAAAAGTTCCTTCATATTAACGAGCCGGGAAAAGAAAATACTACCTGCTGTTGACGTTGGCCTTAAAAAAATTAATGAATTTACCAAGATATATTTATTTAATTTTTTTTAAACGAATAGCGTTATTAGTTTATTCTTATGATATTCAAAAACAATCCCACCCCTACTTTACACACTACATACGCATATACGTATACATTGACTTTGCGCGACTTGGATATATTTATTTGATCATGTACAACTTTCCTATTTATCCATGGATTTTGTTCGTTGGTAGCTTAATTTTTTATAAAGAAACAGGACTTCTTATAAAATAAAAAAATATCTTTTGTTTTAAATTTTTTTCTTGCCAAAGTTTATTTTTTTTTAATTTTTTCATAAAAAAATTTAAAAACTCGAAGTGATTAATCAATATCTCAGAAATTATAAGGCCTATGGAAAAATGGAGTAGGCAATATTTGCAGTTAGATTGCTCAACTGGTCAGTGAGATATACATGATTAAATGAAGACACCTTTTTTTTGTCGAATAACGGTAAATTGCATATATCTCAAAAACGTATCCATAAAAAAAAATTAACTCGATTTTCGAAATTAGCGAGCCATTTCACATACAAATTGGATACTGGCGTTCATGGAACATTTTTGCTGTAAACCAGTGTTATTAGAAGAAACATATTCCCTCAAAATTTCTTTAAAATATCTGAGAGACTTAACTCTAATTTCGGTAAAAAATGTGTTAAAAGTACTGAGGTCCTCTTATTCGATATATAGGTCTTGAAAACTTATGGACCAATTTCGACAAAGTTCTTTTCCGATATCTTCACTAGTACTTTATATGTATATTGTAAAGTAAAGTAGTGGTATATAGGAAGTAGGCGTGGTTGTGAACCGATTTGGCCTTTTTTCACAACGTATCATTGGGATGCAAGGAAAATATCACAAAACAAATTTCATTGAAATTTGTCGAGTAATTTCGGAGATATGGTTTTTAGCCAATAAGTGAGCGGAACCACGCCCATATAAAATTGTGTATACCATTTTGAGTGCAGCACTTCTATACCATCTTTGTAATGAAATTTAAGGCTTCTGATGGTTTTCCTTACTGAATTAAAGTATTTTTAGTAGTTTTCAACATAACCTTTGTATGGGAGGTAGGCGTGGTTATTATCCGATTTCCTCCATTATTGGACTGTATAAGGTAGTACCCAAAATAAAAATCTCTAGAAAGTTTCCTTGATATAGCTTTAGTAGTTTGCGAGATATGTACAAAAAACTAGGGAGGGAGAGGGTCACGCCCACTTCCCCAAAAAATTACATCCAAATATGCCCCTTCATAGTGCGATCCTTTGTACCAAATTTTATTTCCATAGCTTTATTTATGGCTTGGTTATGGCACTTTATGTGTTTTCGGTTTTCGCCATTTTGTGGGAGTGGCAGTGGTCCATCTTCGAAAGCAACCTTCGTAAGGTGCCAAGAAACAAGTGTGCCAAGTTTCATTAAGATATCTTAATTTTTACTCAAGTTACACATTGTACGGAAGGACGGACGGGCAGACAGACATCCGGATTTGAACTCCACTATTCGCCCTGATCACTTTGGTATATATAACCCTATATCTAACTCGTTTAGTTGTGGGTGTTACATACAACCGTTATGTGAGGAAAACTATTATACTCTCGTAGCAACTTTGTTGTGAGAGTTTTAAAATAATATAAAGTGCGGTTAGAAATATTTAACAGCTGTAATAAATATTAATTTACAAAACTTTTATGTTTCTAATTGACACTGACAGCAAATAAAAGTGTTGAGTAAAAATTTTAAAATTTCACTTTTCACCAATTAGTGTGTTTAAAACATTTGCAACAATGTGTGTGGCATAGAGATGATGAGGGTGACCGTGCTAACGTCACAACCCACACAACAACAATCAAAGAAAACGCCCATATCACATTTGCAATTAAAGTGGTAACAATGGTTGAATACCCTTCGCCAAAAGTGAATAATATTTTTTTACATTACACAACAACACATTAAAAACGACAAAGCAACAAATTTGCTAAAACATTTATCACCAAACACCTCAAACATCGGCCAAAGCAAAAAATCCGTCTGTAAGAAACTCATCAGCAGCCATTATCGCTTTTTAACTTCGCCAATAACAACAATTGCTGCTTTATTGTGGTGGGCGTTCTCGTGTGTTGTTGTGCTTATGCCTGCAATGACTGCTGTCTATTGTTACTACTTTTGCGGCCGCCTGTCAGTTACTATGTAACACTTTTACTAATTGAACATGGACAGCGTTTATCATGCGGCATCAGCAACATGGCAATGTCGGAGAACGCAGTTGCAACAGCGGTGGCTACGACTGATAGCTGCACCAACAACAAATGCCATTAAAGAGCATTCCGGACCACAGCAAACGGCAACCAACAACAATAGTAACACACGCCAAACGAAAACGCCTTCGCACAATCAGCAGCAACATTTCGTTAATAATTTTTGATGTTGCAAACAATTGACTTAGCTTGCAGCTTTTGTTGTTGTCGTTCGTTAGCTGTGGACACCTACCCACGCGTATGCAATATTTTGCCAAAAACGAAATACATTGTAAACTCTCCCATATCTGATATATGTACATACAGAAATTCTTCAAACTACGTGGCTGTCTCCTGATCGAAACACGCGCAATCAAATCGATCATGTTGTGATAGATCGAAGACATGTCTCCTGACTGGTCGACGTAAGTAATGCTCTAAAATGTATGAAAAAATTAAGCGATTTACAGAATGTTTCAAGACCGGAGCATTATCATGTAGGGGTCGATGAGTTAATCTGGTAACGGATGTCCGGAGAATACTGGGATTATGGAGGGAATACTTCTCCGACCTGGTGAATGGCAGTGAAAGTACAACACCATGAGATGGCGATGGAATAGATGTTCCATTACCCGCTTGAAGAACTACAAAGTGGTGGGTGCCGATGGATTACCGGCCGAGCTATTCAAATACGGCGGTGAAGAACTGATAATCTAAATAGAAAAGGTACAATCTTCTATAAGAGTGTATAGCTGCTGACGTACGCCGATGATATTGATATGATGATGACGCAACAAGCGCGTCGTTAGTTCTGCATTTTCCAGTCTGAATAAGAAAGCGAAGCGTATGGGTCTGGAGGTGAATGAGGACAAGACGAAATATCTCCTGTCCTCAAACAAACAGTCAGCGCACTCGCGTCTTGTCTCCCATGGCACTGTTGACAGTCATAACTTTGAAGTAGTAGATAATTTCGTCTACCTGGAAACCAGCATCAACAACACCAACAATATCAGCCTCGATTGCCAACAGGTGATACTTTGGACTGAGTAGGCAATTAAAAAGTAAAGTACTCTCTCGACGAACCAAAACCAAACTATACAAGTCCCTCATCATTCCCGTCCTGATATATGGCGCTGAAGCGTGGACGATGACAACATCCGATGAGACGACTCTTGGGGGTTTCGATTTTCAAATTTATTTTATAAACAAACAAATTCAAAGGAAAAGTGGTAAATTAAAAGGCCACAAATGCATACATAGCAGATAACTAAGTTATTTCCATAAAATCCGCCATCAACATAACTTAGTCTATCATAAATCAAGAATCACATTAAGTATAAGCGACATTGGCTTTAAATTGTATTAAGAATAAATTATCATCATCACTAATAAATCAGGCTTCTTCCCAAAACATTTAACAGCGTTTCTTTGGAAATTAAATCGACTTTAGTACCAAATTGAATATTACATTATATTTTATTTGTTTGTTTAATGCCACTTCAATAACAATGATTTCCAAATCTTAATATAATATAAGAAAAAATAAAATGTGTAAAACAAATCTAATAATATACCTGCTATCAAAGTGAGATAGAAATCATTGGTATAGAGGCTACGGAACAGATCAAAACATATATGTACCTAAACGTATATCTTGTTTGATGAGCAACTCATTGAAAAAGTGAATAAGGTGATTGCTTTTAATAAGGCGTTTTATGAAAAGTAGGAATAGCTCATTTTCGCCCGATTTTAAACTGCGACGTATAACATTACGTTCCAAATATTTTCTTTTAAAGTAAAATCTAACGAGTTTTACTTGTAATGACAGAACTTGTGCAATATAACACAAAATGGCGATTAGGTTTCGCCCACTTGTTTATCAAATATTATAGTAAAACACTTACCTTTTCCTATAACATTCCTATATTAATACTCATCATCGCATCATTATATATAACTATGCAAAATGAAAACTTTAACCATTTTACTAGCATTTATATTTTACAGCTATTTCGTTGTTCTAGTTGCGCTGGTGCGCTATAATGACAGTATGTGTCACACGCCAACCCACTAGGGATGCAAACGATGTATCGATGTTTTTGAAACATCGATGTTTCCATCAAAAAGCATCGATGTTAGCCATCGATGTCTCGAATCTAAAAACATCGATGCATCGATGTTACTTTCAACGATGTTTTATGTCGATGTTTTATATAAAAATTTGACTTCACACCTTCACACTTAATATAATAGTGAAATATAAGCTGTCAAATTTATCTACAATTACAGGGACGGAAGGTTGAAGAGAAAGTGTATCTCGGCTGTTACCCCTACCAATCAGAAGCCAATAGAGTTTGGGTTGACATGAATACTGTGTTTCCGGAGTTGTATAAATAGGCTTATTAATATTTACACATTGTGGTCACTTCAGTGCCGAGTAAACGACCGTTTTCTAAACCCAGGACAACTATCACTCAGAAGTAAAATCGAAAAGAAATGACAGTGGAAACACTTTCCATGTCGTTGGTTTGAAATTCTGTTATTTATTGAGAAAAAAACTTTAACAGACATATAATGCTAAGTGAAATAAAAGGTATCAACTTAAGACGTACTACATTTCATTTATTTATGCTTCTGCTTCTGTATCCTTTAGCTTTTCACACTAAATTTATAATAAGTTAAAAAGTTCAAAAATACATCGATGTTTCGATGTATCGATGTTTGAATGGCCGATGTTTTTGATTTCGATGGGTTTTGAAGAAATATCGATACATCGAACCATCGATGTTTCATTTCACGATGTTTGCATCCCTACAACCCACACGCTGTCAATTAGCAGCATAAGATTCCTGCGCGTCGCCATCCTTATCTACTAACTGGTTGTCCACCCTCATGCTGTGCTAGTATGAAAGTATATGTGCAAGTACACTTACTAAAATATGAGTGGATGAGTTGTGACTTGATATTGGGATAAGTGCAGTTTTCATGCGCAGATTTGATTCAACTGTCAGTCCATTTTGTTCAGTAGATTATTAAGATAAACCAATGAACAACTTACAACGGCGCATGTGGTCTTTGGGTGGTCTCAGTGTTTTTCTATATTTTTGGTGAAAATTTCATAGCGATATCTCAATGTGAAGTATTTATGACCGCGCCTCACTTTTATGAATTATGAACTTGAAAATATCTTAAATATGTTTATAAAGATGAATATGAGCTTTTTATTTTAATTCTGTCACTTCCAAGCTCATAATTACATTTATGCGGTTCAGCAATTGAGCACACTTTTATTATATTTAGCTCATGAATTCGTTACTTAAGTATTTTAATTACAATCTACTTTTGCAATGAGATATCATTTTCAATAAAGTGGCTTGTATTTAGTCCGAGAGAATTCATTGATATTTCTTCGTGGTTTCAATGTTATTGCAGTCATTAAGTTTTATAGCTTCTCCCATTTCCTTTGTAATTATGAAATTGCACTTACTTGCTGATGTGTGAATGTTGAAATTAAATGTTCAGCGCAAGTTGGGGCGCCATGAGCAGCTAGCTAATTCTGCAATGAGTTTTTTTTTGCATTCCGTGCGCTTTTCAAAAGAAAGTTGTTTGACACATTTTCCCTAAGCAACATTTAGTAACTGGACAGCGCTTGTTGTTGGTGCGGTAGTGCTTAGTTTAAAATTTGAAAACATATTTCTGCACATTTGAAAGTAGAATACAGCGAAATAAGCAAAAAATTAAATATTAAGGGTATTCATTTAAAGAGTCATTTATGTATATAACAATGGCAAAGTGGCAACATGAGTTAAATGAGCGCTATGTGGCAAAGTTTAAGTCAGCTTTTTTTTATTTGAATAGCCAAGAATAAGTAAAAAGCAAAAACCTTAAAAAATGATTGGAAGTATCTCTTCCATTTGTCTATTCATGCAAACGATGTCTTATGTAGAAATTAAGGTATTCCAACAAAATTACATAAATGTTAAATATGTTAACATGATAATATTGCAGATGGACGTAATCGGATGATTGCCACGCCTACAAAATGCCATTACCCAACATAAATAAAGTAATATAATTAAGCCAGAAAGTAAGCTTTCAGAAAGTTTAGTAGAGGGGATACCATTGTGTACTAAATGTGCGGATTTATTCGTAATATCCAATTTGAAAATGGGCGAAAGTGGCACCACTTGTCTAAAAATTTTCGAGTCGTACTATAACATTTCGAAGCCATATATACCAAATATGAAGAGATTTAATGGTTTGCAAAAAATATCGGCAAATCAGTCAGATATGTTAATAAAATGCAGAGGACGTCTTTTCTTTATTACCTACTATCGGGCCCAGCGGAGAAGTTTCTTCCGCTTTAGAGGCAATAAATAAGGAGATTTTTGATTTTATTGAGTTCATTTTTTTATTAGAATAATATAAGTATTTTAAATATTCTTTAATTGTTATTTATTTTTGACCATGGGTTGCATTCTTCAGTCAAGCACCTTGTGATATACGACAAGACAAATCGGAAATTGAAGTATTTTTAACTCAAACGTCATATTGGTAGGAATCATCGAGATCCTCGAAATGAAAACTTCTTATTTTTTTAGCATCAAACACGTTTCGGTGCACAGTTTTTGTTGGTTTAAGTTTCGAAGCATGATTACTACGGAGCCAATCTTTAGTCGTAAATTGTACGGTGGC
Organism: Zeugodacus tau; assembly: GCA_031772095.1. Lineage (NCBI taxonomy): Eukaryota > Metazoa > Arthropoda > Insecta > Diptera > Tephritidae > Zeugodacus > Zeugodacus tau. The sequence goes on along the minus strand of CM062649.1, from coordinate 48,920,119 downwards.
AAGCCAAGTACATCCAAGGAGTTTAAAAATTCAATTGAATAGTTGGTGGTTTCACTTTCAATTATTACACAGTCAATAGATTTGGATGAATGGAGTGGAGTGATCTCATTCTGAGTTATGTAGTTTAAGTCATCTACATCTTTATCCTTAGACCTAAAAATTGCTCGCCCACTCAACCATTCATTATTTTTGTGATTGGGAATACCTTGTAAATGAGATCGTTTTTCCATAAGACAAAGTTACAGAAATTCGAAATCCGAAAGGTACTTGACTATTACCAACAACGGTCAGCAATTGCTCAGATATATCTTCAACATATGTATCGTTCAGTATCACAGTAACACAACTCTCATGTCTGTTGTTAGTTGAAGTTTCTTCACATACCGTCATATATTTGATGATTTGAGGCAAACGTGTATTTCGTCGGCAGCAGTTGATCTTTTATAGCAGTTTTTGGGGGAAATCGTCAGACAGTAAAATCATTGCGTCTCTAAAGCATACCCAGTCATTGTGTAGATCTTTTAGTGTTCGGTTAAGTGCTTCCAATTCACGTGTATGCGCCATTGTGCATTCTTCCCATGTTATTTTCGACAGGGGTAAATTCATTTGAACTTCTAAATTAAATTTCTGGTGATCACATCCAGTCTCTCGTTTATGTTATATCCTATCACATGTTGTATAAATGTTACGTTGCCCGAAGAGCGAAAAAAACTTGGTAAAAATACACAAAATATAAACGCACTGTACTAAAAGAAAAATATATTAAATTATTGCCTTTCTCAATTAGTAAATTTTACCACTTCTTACACTGACATCACGCGGTTAGATAAAGGGTTAAATTCAAAATTTCAAATCTTCAAATATTCAACCATAGACAACATTATTTTTTTGTCAGTTGAATTTTGTTTTTCCATTTTTATCAAATGAAATGAAAATATTTTGACCGATAATTTTTCGTTTTGCATCAGTTCTTTTTATACTCTCGTAACAAATGTTGCTAAAGAGAGTATTATAGTTTTGTTCACATAACGGTTGTTTGTAACACCCAAAACTAAACGAGTTAGATATAGGGTTATATATACCAAAGTGATCAGGGTGAAGAGTGGAGTTCAAATCCGGATGTCTGTCTGTCCGTCTGTCCGCCGTCCGTCTGTGCAAGCTGTAACTTGAGTAAAAATTAAGATATCTTGATGAAACTTGGCACACTTATTTCTTGGCGCCATAGGAAGGTTGCTTTCGAAAATGAGCAAAATCGGACCACTGCCACGCCCACAAAATGGCGAAAACCGAAAACACATAAAGTGCCATAACTAAGCCATAAATAAAGCTATGGAAATAAAATTTGGTATGAAGGATCGCACTATGAAGGGGCATATCTGGATGTAATTTTTTTGGGGAAGTGGGCGTGGCCCCGCCCCCTACTAAGTTTTTTGCACATATCTCGCAAACCAATAGAGCTATATAAACCAAACTTTCTGCAGTCGTTTTTTAAGCCACTTCCTTATACAGTCCAAAAATGAAAGAAATTGGATCATAACCACGCCCACCTCCCATACAAAAGTTAGGTTGAAAATTACTAAAAGTGGGTTAACTCACTAACGAAAAACGTCAGAAACACTAAATTTCACATAAGAAATGGCAGAAGGAAGCTGCACTCAGATTTTTTTACAAAATGGAAAATGGGCGTTGCGTCGCCCACTTATGGGTCAAAAACCATATCTCAGGAACTACTCGACCGATTTCAATGAAACTTGGTTTGTAATAGTTTCCTTACATCCCAATGATATGTTGTGAAAATAGGCCAAATCGCTTCACAACCACGCCTACTTCCTATATACCAGAACTTTGAAGACAATCTGAATCGTTTACTTTACAATATATAAAGTAAGTACTAGTGAAGATATCGATGCAGAACTTTGCACAAATACTATGTTAATAGTGTGGCAGCCCCATTCTAAAAATTGCCGAAATCGGACCATAGGTTTTTAAGGCCCCATATATCGAACAGGATGGAGCCATATGTAGAAGTTCACGTAAGTGAGGAAAGTTTCTGACTGCCATTCACTTGGGAGTGGCCAGGAACGATTCTTTTACATGTGGCTCAAGCAGCTCACAACTTCCGGTCTTAGACCAAGTATCCTCTGGGTAGCCAACAGACATCCGTCTGGAAGCGAGCTAAAGTGAGAAGGCGAATCCCGCTTATGCGGTTGTGCGTTGGGCTTGGGACCCACCACATAAAAACGAATAACCAGTGAATAAGAAACACAGGCCTCGGATGAGAAACCCCCCTTTTGATGACGACCACGGCAAACGTATAAAGGACTATGATTTAAGGGCATGCACCTGGAATGTCCGAACCCTTAATTGGGAAGGTGCCTCTGCCCAGCTGGTTGATGTCCTCGTAAGAGTAAAGGCTGACATCACCGCAATCCAAGAAATGCGATGGACGGGACAAGGACGGAAGAAGGTGGGTCCTTGTGACATCTACTACAGCGGCCATATAAAGGAGCGCAAATTCGGTGTGGGATTCGTGGTGGGAGAGAGACTCCGTCGTCGAGTCCTGGCATTCACTCCGGTGGATGAACGTCTAGCCACAATCCGCATCAAAGCGAGGTTCTTCAACATATCGCTGATTTGCGCCCACGCCCCGACGGAAGAGAAGGACGAAGTGATCAAAGATACCTTCTATGAGCGCCTAGAACGTACCTATGAGCGCTGCCCCCGCCACGATGTCAAAATCGTGCTTGGCGATTTCAACGCTAGGGTGGGTAAAGAAGGTGTCTTTGGCACAACAGTCGGAAAATTCAGCCTTCATGACGAAACATCACCAAACGGTCTGAGGCTGATCGACTTCGCCGGGGCCCGAAATATGGTCATCTGTAATACTAGATTCCAGCATAAGAAAATCCATCAAGCTACATGGCTGTCCCCGGATCGAATCACTCGCAACCAGATCGATCATGTTGTGATAGATGGACGACATGTCTCCAGTGTTTTTGATGTGCGTACGCTTCGTGGTCCCAACATCGACTCGGACCACTATCTTGTAGCAGCTAAGATACGCACCCGCCTCTGTGTAGAAAAGCGCACACGTCAACAAACACAAGGAAGGTTCGACATCGAGAAGCTGCAATCACAACCGACAGCCGAACGATTTTCTACTCGACTTGCACTCCTGCTCTTTGAGAGCACTCATCAGCATCTTGGTATAAGGGAGCTGTGGGACGGCATATCAAACTCCTTACGTACAGCTGCAACCGAAACCATTGGCTTTCGGAAAAGCCCAAAAAACAGCTGGTATGATGAGGATTGTCGTCTCGCAGTGGAGAGAAAACAGACTGCCTACCTCGCAATGTTGCGATCGACCGCAACACGAGCGGGATGGGAAAGATACCGAGAGCTGAAGAGGGAAGCGAGACGCATTTGCAGAAAAAGAAAGAAAGAGGCCGAAATGCGTGAGTATGACGAGCTTGACAAGCTGGCCGACAGGGGTAATGCTCGAAAATTTTACGAAAAGATCCGGCGACTAACTGAAGGTTTCAAGACCGGAGCACACTCCTGTAGGACCCCCAGCGGTGATCTAGTGGTTGATGACCAGAGTATACTGTGTTTGTGGAGGGAACACTTCTCCAGCCTGCTGAATGGCAGTGAAAGTACAACACCAGGAGATGGCGAACCCGATTCCCCAATCGACGACGATGGAACAGATGTTCCATTGCCCGACCGTGAAGAAATTAGAATAGCAATTACCCGCTTGAAGAACAACAAGGCGGCGGGGGCCGATGGATTGCCGGCCGAGCTATTCAAATACGGCGGCGAAGAGCTGATAAGGTGCATGCATCAGCTTCTTTGCGAAATATGGTCGGAAGAAAGCATGCCCGACGATTGGAATCTCAGTGTACTCTGCCCAATCCACAAAAAGGAGACCCCACAATCTGCGCCAACTATCGTGGGATAAGCCTCCTTAACATCGCTTATAAGGTTCTATCGAGCGTACTGTGTGAAAGACTAAAGCCCACCGTCAACAAACTGATTGGACCTTATCAGTGTGGTTTTAGACCTGGAAAATCAACAACTGACCAGATATTCACCATGCGCCAAATCTTGGAGAAGACCCGTGAAAAAAGGATCGACACACACCATCTATTTGTCGACTTTAAAGCTGCTTTCGACAGCACGAAAAGGAGCTGCCTTTATGCCGCGATGTCTGAATTTGGTATCCCCGCAAAACTAATACGGCTGTGTAAGTTGACGTTGAGCAACACCAAAAGCTCTGTCAGGATCGGGAAGGACCTCTCCGAGCCGTTCGATACCAAACGAGGTTTCAGACAAGGTGACTCACTATCGTGCGACTTCTTTAACCTGATGCTGGAAAAAATTATAAGAGCTGCAGAGCTAAACAGAGAGGGTACCATCTTTTACAAGAGTGTACAGCTCCTGGCGTACGCCGAGGATATCGATATCATTGGAAACAACACCCGCGCCGTTAGTTCTGCTTTTTCCCGCCTGGATAAGGAAGCGAAGCGAATGGGTCTGGTGGTGAACGAGGACAAGACGAAATATCTCCTGTCATCAAACAAACAGTCAGCGCATTCGCGTCTTGGCTCCCACGTCACTGTTGACAGTCATAACTTTGAAGTTGTAGATAATTTCGTATACCTAGGAACCAACATTAACACCGATAATAATGTCAGCCTTGAAATCCAACGCAGAATCACTCTTGCCAACAGGTGCTACTATGGACTGAGTAGGCAATTGAAAAGTAAAGTCCTCTCTCGACGAACAAAAACTAAACTCTACAAGTCCCTCATCATTCCCGTCCTACTTTATGGTGCAGAAGCGTGGACGATGTCAACATCCGATGAGACGGCACTAGGAGTTTTCGAGAGAAAGGTTTTGCGGAAGATTTACGGTCCCTTAAACATTGGCAACGGCGAATACCGCAGAAGATGGAATGATGAGCTGTATGTGTTGTTCGACGACATAGACATAGTCCAGCGAATAAAAAGACAGCGGCTACGCTGGCTGGGTCATGTTGTTCGAATGGATGAAAGTGCCCCAGCTCTGAAAGTTTTCGATGCAGTACCCGCTGGTGGAAGCCGAGGAAGAGGGAGACCTCCACTCCGGTGGAAGGACCAGGTGGAGAAGGACCTGTCTTCACTTGGTATTACCAATTGGCGCCAAAACGCCAAAAGGAGAGATGCGTGGCGCACTGTTGTGGACTCGGCTATAACCGCGTAAGCGGTTTCTACGCCAGTTAAGAAGAAGAAGATATATCGAACACGAGGACCTCGGTGCTTCTAACCTAATATTATGGTTTCCAACTTTCAATGGACTGTATACAATATATACGAATACGTGCGTCAAATTGTGTATTATATAATATAAATGAAGTTAAATAAATAAATTGCGAGAGTATAAAATGTTCGGTTACACCCGAACTTAGCCCTTCCTTACTTGTTTGTTTTCATTTTTATGAGATTAACACCTGCTCTGATGTTTTAAATAAAAAATTTCGGTTTTATATGGAATGTCAGTCGCGTTTTTTATTTCACAGTTTATTTACTTTCTCGTCACGGTAGTAGAATAAAAAGTAGCATATCTTCGTCCTCGATTCTAAGCTACATCCAAACCAAATTTAAGTCAAATCGGTTCAGCCGTTCTTCAGTTATAAATAGTGTAACCAACACGACTTTCTTTTATATATGTATGTATATAGATGTGGAATAATATATTTAAGTTTATTTTTATTATGAAAATTGAATTATAATGATTAAAATGATGATAAATACAAATTATTTGTATACGAATTAAAACTAATTTAATTAATTAATATTGATTATGAAAACCGGCCGCCGCACGTCTTAGGGTGCCTGCAGAGTGGACGCTCAAAGCCAAGCCGAGCGTAGAGCTGATTTCGACCAGCGCTGTTCAATTTTTGGTACCGCAGAGTGTGTGCGATGGTTAGCGCTTAATACTGGAAGTAATTTGTTGTTATACACATTTGTACTTTTGGCTTTTAATCCTTTTATGTTTGCATAAAGATTAAAAAATGTTTCAGAAAAAAATGTTTAAATGTGTCCGAATTAAAACAAAAACATTCGATTATGTTATTGATTGAAACAAGTAAGGAAGGGCTAAGTTCGGGTGTAACCGAACATTTTATACTCTCGCAATTTATTGATGTAATTTTATGAAGATAACACAATTCGACCCATATATTGGGTATAAAGTTCAATAGAATAACGAAAATCATCATAAATAGTATATGGGGACTGAGGTAATTCCTAAACCGATTTCACTCGTTTTCACCACCAAGATGCAATGTATCGAAGACTATACGCTCACCTAATTTAATATTACTTATAATTAGGTGTATGGGATCTGGGGGAAGTTATGACCCGATTTTTACCATTTCAGGTACAGAGAGAAACTGTTATAAGAAAAAAAAATCAGAGGGAATGAATTACATTAAAATATCTGAGGGATTTACCTAAGTATATTTTCGGGAAAAAATTACCCTTAGGCACTGAGTTCTTCATGTTCGATATCAAGGGCCTTGAAAAGTCATTGTTCGATTTTGACAATTTTTTCACAAGTGAAGCAACAGATCATATACAGTGTTTGTGTAAAGTTTTATTTCGCTATCTTCATTGGTTCCTAATGTATATATTACAAAGTGAAGGAATAAGATGAAATTCAAAAATGAGTTATATGGGAAGTTGTCGTGGTTGTGAACCAATTTCGTCCATTTTTCACACGTGTCATCAGGGTGTCAAGAAAATATTATATACCGAATTTCATTGAAATCTGTCGAGTAGTTCCTGAGATATGGTTTTTGACCCATAAGTGGGCGACGCCACGCCCATTTTCCAATTTGTAAAAAAATCTCAGTGCAGCTTCCTTCTGCCATTTCTTATGTAAAATTTGGTGTTTCTGACGTTTTTCGTTAGTGAGTTAACGCACTTTTAGTAATTTTCAACCTAACCTTTGTATGGGAGGTGGGCGTGGTTATTATCCGATTTCTTTCATTTTTGGACTGTATAAGGAAATGGCTAAAATAAACGACTGCAGAAAGTTTGGTTTATATAGCTTTATTGGTTTGCGAGGTATATACAAAAAACCTATTTGGGGGTGGGGTCACGCCCACTTTTCCAAAAAAATTACATCCAAATGTGCCCCTCCCTAATAGGATCATATGTTCCAAATTTCATTTTCATAACTTTATTTATGGCTTAGTTATGACACTGTATAGGTTTTCGGTTTCCGTCATTTTGTGGGCGTGGCAGTGGACCGATTTTGCCCATTTTCGAAAGCAACCTCCTCAGGGTGCCAAGGAACATATATTCCAAGTTTCATTAAGATATCTTAATTTTTACTCAAGTTATCGCTTGCACGGACAGACGGACAGACGGACGGACAGACGGACAGACGGACAGACGGACAGACGGACAGACGGACGGACAGACATCCGGATTTCAAATCCACTCGTCATCCTGATCATTTATGTATATATAACCCCATATCTAACTCTTATATTTCTTGGTGACACAAACAACCGTTAGGTGAACAAAACTATTATACTCTGTGCAACAGGTTGCGAGAGTATAAAAATTGGACCAAGTTTATAAATATTATATTATTATATAAAAAACATTTTAATTTAATTGTATATAATTAAAATTATCAAAATATTAATATATGTACATATTTGTTCACTAAATTGGAAGTAACTAATCAAATCAAGTGAATAAATAAAATGTATGAGCGCGAGTCAGCGCCGAAACTTCCAAACTGTTTTTCTCGTGTTGATCAGCGTTACGCTCGGCTACCACTCTGCGCTACCTGTGTGATTTTGTATGAAAATGTATGCGCACAGCTTTGAAGCTTATTTCTCGCTTTCATCAGCGTTGCGCTCGGCTCGGCTTTGAGCGTCCACGCTGCAGGTACCTTTACGCTTCACGTATTACTCGTCACGCTCGTCGTCTTCAACTACTCTTCTTCTTTTTCTGTGAGTCAGATCGAACCATTCCCACACCTATATATGTAAGTATATTTATATAAAAAAAACCACCAGCTCTAGATTCAATACATTTTATGCACTAATGTAAAGATTATCGCCCATCCGATTGTCAATTCCCGCTTATACCCAATAGTAGCGGTAATGTCCGATTCCACTTAACCCTTATAATTTTATCTTCGAACTTCAACCATTTCACAATTTAAATTTTTAAGCTAGTCCAAAAACAAGCAATTTAAGAGTTTAGTTCTATTAGCTAAAATTTTGTCTACGCTTTTTAAGTAATTTATTTGTAGAGATTGACAATTTATAAGCTCATTTCGCAATGTTAGATGTTCTTATAATAGTTTTTCAGTGTATACACTTATGTGAGTACTCTTGTTTTATACATTGTAATTCTATTCATCCAACAAGCAGTTAGTAAAAGTCGACAGAAATTTCTATAGCATATTCTATAGTGAACCGTTATAATATATGCAATTACGTTCTAAGCATTTCCTTAATTAATTTAAACCAACATTAACTAAAAACCAACATACATGGACAAGTAAGTAGCTGAATATTTATTGGAATGGTCCAATTGGGTATCATTGCCACCGTCGACACTGATTAATGGCCATCTATATAGAACAAACAAGTGTACATCTACGAATGTAAATTTAATGACTGCCTTTGAACTAGCTTAGATTCTTCTTTTACTTGTGTTTTGAAGATAATAAACATTTATTGTGGGCATCATGGTATGTCATTTGTTACTTGGTGTTGCATTCACTAATTTTATGTAGGTGTTTTGTTTTACATTAAGCAATTAAGTTCGCCGCTTAAGTCTTTGGTTGTGTATGTTGAGGAAATTAATGGATAGTAATGGATAGTAATTTATATTGGAGGATGGAGTCATATGTAGAAGTTCACGCAAGTGAGGAAAGTTTCTGACTGCCATTCACTTGGGAGTGGCCAGGAACGATTCTTTTACATGTGGCTCAAGCAGCTCACGACTTCCGGTCTTAGACCAAGTATCCTCTGGGTAGCTAACAAACATCCGTTTGAAGGCGAGCTAAAGTGAGAAGGCGAAACCCGCTTATGCGGTTGTACGTAGGGTTTGGGACCCACCACATAAAAACACCTCCCAATGAAAAGAACAAAACAGCCTCGGATGAGAGACCCCAATTTTGGACTCGGCTATAACCGCGTAAGCGGTGTCTACGCCAGTCAAGAAGAAGAAGATATTGGAGAATTTGTCTCTTAATTCGTAATGTATATGAGTCTGTTAGAATCCTATTAATTTTTTTAATTTACTAGTACTTTACTTTATAGTTTTTTAAACCGTTGTGAAAATTCCTTATTTATAATAATAAAGAATAAATAAAAGAAACAATCCAAATTATTATTTTTTCACCAACTTCTAACATACCGCCGTTTCTAATTTCATCAGTTCTTTAAACTTTCTTAAAATAACTCAAGTATTAACAGGTAAATCCAAAACAATTCTTGTACCCATGGTATGAGATAACATTCTGGAAGTTAGGTAACTCATATGATTTTGAACCAAAAATAATAGAATGGTTTTACTTCATCGCCTTTCTAAATATAATATAGCTTTCAACAGATGAGGTTAGTCGCTGATAACACTACGATGTCATTCCATAAACTACCAAATTTTCAGAACTTTCTTCGTTTTGTAATAACTTTACAATTCCTCTAACATACTTTCCAGTAATTAAGATTTACTTCCCTCAAGGCTTTCGTATTTTTCGAAATTTTTGCTGTTCGATTTTCTTGCTTTAGAACTTGTTGGAAACAATTTCCACGTTTTTCTTGCTTCAGTACAACCATTGTTGTTGTTTATGTTATGGGTTTTAATTACCACTTCATCGGTTGCTTTTCTTGTTGCGCTGTTAACCCGGATAATTGTGGTACATCTGGTTGTTGTCCCACTACTGCGCTGCAATTTGATTGTACATATAAAGATTTAGTTGCTTGTCGTTTTTAAAATGTTTTTCACTTTTGCGCAAGTTTGGTACCAGCAATTAACACAATAGGAAAGTAGGTAAATATTGTCCACCAATATTGTTGGCTAAATAATTTAAATGGTCCACTTCATTTTCAGGGATGCCAAAAAAAGTATTCTCATAATATTTTGTGAAACCTGAAAACTTGGGTTCCTCTTTAAAAACAGAGTAGAACAAGTAAATAGAATTACTAACGAAATCAGAAGGGCGTTCGATTACAGAGAGTACTGTTCTGCTATATTTCTAGATGTGGCTCAGGCTTTCCATAAAGTGTGGCACGACGGGCTTTTATACAAGATTAAAAAATTCTTACCTCTAGAAATGCATAAAACCTTGGAGTCTTATTTAAAAAATAGAAAGTTTACTGTCAAAGTAGGAGACATCATATCTGAAGAACAACTAATAAGAGTTGGTGTACCGCAGAGCAGTGTTATAGGGCCAACTCTATACATAATATGTACAGCAGACCTTCCAACAGCTAGTAATGTTTTGACATCAACTTTTGCGGATGACACAGCTTTAGTGAGCCAAAACAAATGCCCAATTATAGCATCAAGAGTATTTGAAGAGCATTTGATTTTTGTCGAAGCATGGCTAGCCAACTGGCGTATAAATTTAAATGAACAAAAGTGCAAGCATGTTATAATACATTTTCCCTAAGACCAAAAACGTGCCCGTCAGTTAAAATTAACAATACTTTAATACCCCAAGCGACTGAAGTTACTTATCTTGGTATTCACTTGGATAGAAGGCTCACGTGGAGAAAACACATATCGAGCAAAATAACCTGCATGAAGATAAGAGCAGCAAATTTAAATTGGCTTATAAACAAAAATTTAAAACTTAGCCTAGGCAACACAATTCTGTTATATATATAACGCGGTCATCCCGATTTGGATATATGGCATTCAACTGTGGGTATGTACTGTGCAACCAATATCGATATAATTCTGAGATTCCAATCAAAAATGCTTAAAACAATCACGTGCTCACCATGGTACATGCGTAATGAAAATATCCATAAAGATCTTGGTATTCTCATGGTAAAGAAAGAAGAAGAAGCAGAAACAAATATATGTATATCCAAACTCCGAGATCACCCAAACCCATTGGCTAATGCTTTAGTACATTCTTGTAATTAATCACGTTTAAAAAGAAGAGATATGCCTGCACACTAAAGAGTAACGTTTCACCAAAACAACTCAATCACTTGGTTGAGCTTGTCTAGTATTAATTAGAATTAAGATTTTATAACTTATTGTTAGGCTTCAAAGAGCAGATTCAATAAATGAAGAAATATTGAAAAAAAATTCAAAATTCACTTACGCACAAATAATTATCGGCAAACGTGATTTTACAAAAATCAATATTGCTCGAGTATCCGCACTTGCTGAACGATAAATTCAAATTGAGGAAGTATGTGCCAATAGGCGAAGAAATCAATCGACAATAACGGAGGATTTAACAACTGGAATTCAACATAACTGGGTGGTCCATATTATTATTATTTTGGACCTACGTGGTTCATATATTGCAATATGTGTGTTGTTGTTTCTAATATCATTTGGAAACGGCTTTAATTACATTTTAATTGAATTCCAAAATATGTACTCCATGCAGGGACTCTAGCTGTTGTCTACCATTGCAACAATGTGGACTTAATTATTCTTGCCTCACATAGCATGTAGTGAGCGATAGTTAGTTTTTGAAATACATTCTGAAAGTGTACAACATAAATCGGTCCAGGAATTATACCAGGCCCCATATACTGTGTAATTTAAGTATAATAAATATGATCTCTTATATGTTGTTATTATAATTAAATTATTTTTTTATATTATTTTATATTTTTTACATAAGCGAAGATCGAGGCTCAGGAAAACAAAATGTTGAAGCATCTTCTCTTTTTGAATTGTCAAGAAGTTCTTAAAATATTTGTAAGGATATTTTATTTAATTAACTTAGCTTATAACTTGTAGAAGTATTAATCACCTATATTATTGTTGAAGACTTGAAGATAATGTTTAAAGACCTGTTCATTCAGTGTATGTGATGGATATAGACTCAAACCGGTTTTGACATAATTCCATGGAAAGCTCCAGTAATAAATTCTTTATTATATTAGGTTCAATACTATGAACCTCTGGCATCCGGCCAACGATTAAGGTGTCCATTTTCCATTAACTAATCAATCAAATTATATTAAAGCTTTCCTTTGATGATGGTCAATGGGTAATGAATATGGATGCGGTTCGATTGGAACACTTTCTGACTACTTGACATTCGGTCGAGTTGTTCGTCCGTGTTTACTTGTGCCAGGAAAGCTATAGTATTTCATATTTAAGATTCAAATATTAAATTTATTAGCAGCTAAGCTGATGTTTTCCATTTTCAAATTGCGATTAATTTGGTGCTTAAAAAAACTGTTATACTTTTATTCAAATTGTTCTGTGGTGTACATACAAAAGTGTTTGTGGTATGGAAAATATAGTAAAATTAAGTTAAGAAAATATAATTATCATATTGAAGTGTGCAAATAAATTTACTTAACATTGTAATAGGCGCATATTTCTACCAATATTCGACCTTGTGTAGCCCCGGTCCAGACAAAAAAGTTATGTTTTCAATCATTTGTGTCATCAATCAAACGTTGTGCGAATTGCAGTTTCAGCTCCAAATCCCACAGAGCCACTGCAGCGTCTAAGCCTATTCGGTAGTATTTTCATACATTCATTTTTATGTATATACAAATTTATGTATATATGTAAGCAGTTGTTTCAAGGTCAATACAACATAACATCACTGACCCACATTTTGCCGCTCTAACGACAGTAGCACCCCACCTGTTTGATCGTAAAATTAATTTGTATTTCTTTCTCTTTTCTCCCAAGTTGTTTTCCTTTACAGTTATTTATTGTTTGTTTTTATAAATACACATATGTACATACACATTTATGGGCAGCTCCTCTTTTCCTCCGTTGTTTATGACCCAGAAATTTTATTTGACGTATATGCACTCTATACTTGTTTACATATATATGCATGTATGACTTGGTAAGTATTTTGTTGAGTAGCGTATTTGAAAACAAAAAAGCAGTCTGTCGGAAGTCGACCTGCTTATTAGCCATCTAAGTAATTATATATGTATGTATGTACATATGTATTTGACAGTGTTGCGCTTTTTGTGCACTTCAGCATTAGTGCATTTTTTGTATGTGTTTCAAAGGCGTAAAATTACATAAGTAAAACAAATTGACTTCTCTTATCTAACACAGTTGTACAGTTACCTATATAAATATGTATGTATGTCTACATATGCACATGCGTGCATACATACTAACAAATAGGTTGATTGGCTTAAAATTCAAGGGCACGCGGGCTTTGCTACGTTGCATTTCAAAATTTCAAATGTTGTTGGTTTATTCGTTGAGCTTAATTAATCAGCGAAACTAGAGCATTATTGTATCTGTATGTATGTGTATGTATAGAGTCGACGCTAAGCTAAAATACGATTTGGTGTTCATTTACTGGTGTTGGTTGCGGAAGTTTCATTAATTTCGTTTTTCTTTCACATAATTTTGAATTAAAAACAACCGTAAAGGTTGAACGATGTTTATCATTAATTAGAGCCAATTAAAACGCCCGTATTAGAGTTTTGAGTGGCACGCTGTAAAAGAGAGAGGGGCAGATAGGGAATAAACGTTTTCAGAATTTGCTTGCAATAAATTTCAATTAAAATAATAGTTTCTAATTATGTTGCTGATTGGGGAATTTCAAACTAGAGTTAATACTTACATGGGCAATTTAAACAAGTATGGAAGGGCTAAGTTCGGGTCTAACCGAACATTTTATACTCTCGAAGTTTATTTACTTAATTTTATTAATATAACACACAATTCGACCCACATATTCGTCATGAAGTCCATTAGAAAACAAAAATCAGTATAAACATATAGTATACGGGGGCTGGGTAATTCGTGGACCGATTTCACTCTTTTTAGCCATGAAGCCACACTATTAGAAGAAAAAGAACTCCCTCTGAACTACATTAAAATATCTGAAAAATTTACCTACATTTTACCTACCTACACTGAGGTCTTCATGTTCGATACATGGGGCCTTGGAAACTTATGGTTCGGGCAATGCCACACTATAAATGCAGTATTTGTGCAAAGTGCAAAGTTTTTGTTCAGATATCTTCATTAGTACTTACTTTATATATTGTAAAGTAAACGATTCAGATCGACTTCAAAGTTCTGGTACATTGAAAGAAAGCGTGGTTGTCAACCGATTTGCCCCATTTTCAAAACATATCATTGGGATGCCCGGAAAATGTTATGTACCGAAATTGGTCGAGTGGTTTCTGAGACATGGTTTTTGACGTATAAGTGGGCGGAGCTACGCTCATTTCTAATATTGTATACCAATTTGAGTACAGCTCTTCTGTACCCTCTTTACCATGAAATTTCTGGTGTTTTTCCTTAGTGAATTAAAGCATTTTTAGTAGTTTTCAACATAACCTTTGTATGGGAGGTGGTCGTGGTTACAATCCGATTTCATCAAGTTTTGCACTACAGTGGAACTTCCATAGCTCGAACTTCTATGAACATAAAATTTGATTATCGAGGCATAATTTTAAACGAGTCCCTTTATATCGTATGGAGGCAAACAAAAAATATGATATTATACTTATGGATTGCATAAATCATGTAAGAAAGCCGTAGAGCCAAGCAATAACAAGATGCAAAAAATATTATTATAGAATACACGTATGTACATAAAACTTTAAGCGAAGTAATAAATAAAGCTGGGTATAAATCTATATTTTACAGCTTTTTGAAAAATGTAAGTTTTAATGAAAATTCTTTAACTCGAAGCTTTTTTGTGGATTAATTTTTGTCTGAGGAAATGTTATGTCAAATGGTTTTGCCACATCATCCACACTCACCCCTATTGGTATTCAGTACGCCTACTAAACCCGGGTAGGCCTTTTATAGATAACGCCATAATCTTAATTTAGAATTCCTTTCGTCTGTCTGTCTGTCAGTATATCTGTCACGCTGTAACCTTCATACACTTAATAGTTTCTTTCTTTTTTCTCTAGTTTAGTGCATTACAAATATACTCCAATATGTTAAGATGTAATGATAGAACGATTAATCCATTTCGCATCGAAAGCATGTACCTGAAAAACAACAACAACATCAAACAAAAATAGTTGGAAGGCATTGGCATGTAATTTGATTTGTTGGTGGCGCCACTAATTATTTTTTACCACACATCATGTGTGCTCACAAACACGATTATCAAGAATGAAATACTTTCTAATATTTTGACTTGAGTGCAAAAATGTTAGCCACTCAATTTGTAATACTGCCACTATTACTGTTATTCTACTAAACCTCTCCAACTACACTGCCTTCGTTAAACTGCATTTCTCCTCGTTTTGTTTTGTTGCGTTTATTACGTTTGCTGGAGCCCTGGTGGAAATTGATGATGTCAGGTTAACGCAGTATGTGGCCTAATTCCCGACTAATCGGTTGTGATTTTGAAAAATTGGCCAATAACTTCCGGAGGGTGTGAAGAAAAATGGTCTATGTTTGGACAAGCGTGGCAGGGTATGAAATGTAACGAATAAAAAACAAGTAAGGAAGGGCTAAGTTCGGGTATAACCGAACATTTTATACTCTCGCAATTTATTTATTTAACTTAATTAATATTATATAATACACAATTTGACCTACATATTCGTCATATATATTGTATAAAATCCATTGAAAGTAGGAAACCCTAATATTAGGTTAGAAGCACCGAGGTCCTCATGTTCGATATATGGGGCCTTGAAAACCTATGGTCCGATTTCGGCGATTTTTAGAAATGGACTGCCACACTATAAATACAGTATTTGTGCAAAGTTTTGCACCGATATCTTCACTAGTGCTTACTTTATATATTGTAAAGTAAACGATTCAGATCATCTTCTAAGTTCTGGTATATAGGAAGTAGGCGTGGTTGTAAAGCGATTTGGCCAATTTTCACAACATAAACATATTATTGGGAGGTAAGGAAACTATTACAAACCAAGTTTCATTGAAATCGGTCAAGTAGTTCCTGAGATATGGTTTTTGACCCATAAGTGGGCGACGCCACGCCCATTTTCCATTTTGTAAAAAAATCTGAGTGCAGCTTCCATCTGCCATTTCTTATGTGAAATTTAGTGTTTTTGACGTTTTTCGTTAGTGAGTTAACCCACTTTTAGTAATTTTGAACCTAACCTTTGTATGGGAGGTGGGCGTGGTTATTATCCGATTTCTTTCGTTTTTGGACTGTATTAAGAAGTGGCTAAAAAAAACGACTGCAGAAAGTTTGGTTTATATAGATTCATTGGTTTGCGAGATATATATAAATAACCGATTTGGGGGCGGGACCACGCCCACTTCCCCAAAAAAATTACATCCACAAATGCCCATTCTTGGTGCGATCCTTTATTCCAAATTTTACTATTATAACTTTATTTATGGCTTAGTTATGACACTTTATGTGTTTTTGGTTTTCGCCATTTTGTGGGCGTGGCAGTGGTCCGATTTTGCCCATTTTCGAAAGCAACCCTCTCACGGTCCCAAGGAACATGTGTTCCAAGTTTCATTAAGATATCTTAATTTTTACTCAAGTTACAGCTTGCACGGACGGACGGACGGACAGACGGACAGACGGACAGACGGACGGACAGACATCCGGATTTCAACTCCACTCGTCATCCTGATCATTTATATATATATAACCCCATATCTAACTCTTTTATTTCTTGGTGACACAATCAACCGTTATGTGAACAAAACTATGATACTCTGTGCAACAGGTTGCGAGAGTATAATTAAATATGAACGAAGCAAATGACAGACTGGCAGGCAGACAGGTGGACAGGCAAACAAATAGACGTAGTTGTAAGTATCTGAAAATACGAAACGATCAGCTGTAGCCGTGTAAATAAGTGAAATGAGGATGTGTAAATTGAAGGAGTGCTGAAGCAGTCAGCAAAAAGGTGGCCTTTTGGGCATGGAATGTCGTTCTAATTTATGGGGTGTGAGTGAATGATGGAATTTTTATACTCTCGCAACCTGTTGCACAGAGTATAATAGTTTTGTTCACCTAACGGTTGTTTGTGTCACCAAGAAATATAAGAGTTAGATATGGGGTTATATATACATAAATGATCAGGATGACGAGTAGATTTGAAATCCGGATGTCTGTCCGTCCGTCTGTCCGTCCGTCCGTCTGTCCGTCTGTCCGTCTGTCCGTCTGTCCGTGCAAGCGATAACTTGAGTAAAAATTAAGATATCTTAATGAAACTTGGAACACATGTTCCTTGGCACCCTGAGGAGGTTGCTTTCGAAAATGGGCAAAATCGGTCCACTGCCACGCCCACAAAATGGTGGAAACCGAAAACCTATACAGTGTCATAACTAAGCCATAAATAAAGTTATGAAAATGAAATTTGGAACATAGGATCCCATTAGGGAGGGGCACATTTGGATGTAATTTTTTTGGAAAAGTGGGCGTGACCCCACCCCCAAATAGGTTTTTTGTATATAACTCGCAAACCAATAAAGCTATATAAACCAAACTTTCTGCAGTCGCTTATTTTAGCCATTTCCTTATACAGTCCAAAAATGAAAGAAATCGGATAATAACCACGCCCACCTCCCATACAAAGGTTAGGTTGAAAATTACTAAAAGTGCGTTAAGTCACTAACGAAAAACGTCAGACACACCAAATTTTACATAAGAAATGGCAGATGAAAGTTGCACTCAGATTTTTTTACAAAATGGAAAATGGGCGTGGCGTCGCCCACTTATGGGTCAAAAACCATATCTCAGGAACTACTCGACCGATTTCAATGAAATTCGGTATATAATATTTTCTTGACACCCTGATGACACGTGTGAAAAATGGACGAAATTGGTTCACAACCACGATAACTTCCCATATAACTAATTTTTGAATTTCATCTTATTCCTTCACTTTATAATATATATATATTAGGAACCAATGAAGATAGCGAAATAAAACTTTACACAAACACTGTATATGATCTGTTGCATCACTTGTGAAAAAATTGTCAAAATCGAACCATGACTTTTCAAGGCCCCTGATATCGAACATGAAGAACTTAGTGCCTAAGGGTAATTTTTCGCCGAAAATATACTTAGGTAAATCCCTCAGATATTTTAATGTAATTCATTCCCTCTGAATTTTTTTCTTATAACTTCCCCCAGATCCCATATACCTAATTATAAGTAATATTAAATTAAGTGAGCGTATAGTCTTCGATACATTGTATCTTGGTGGTGAAAACGAGTGAAAACGGTTTAGGAATTACCTCAGTCCCCATATACTATTTATGATTATTTTCGTTATTCTATTGAACTTTATTCCCAATATATGGGTCGAATTGTGTTATCTTTATAAAATTACATCAATAAATTGCGAGAGTATAAAATGTTCGGTTACACCCGAACTTAGCCCTTCCTTACTTGTTTCATAATATCATAGATCTAAACTGATTTCTTTCAAACAACTATGTATGTAAATGAAAAAAATGATATGGCAAATGTTTGTAAGGTTTTTTTTCTGAACATTGTGCATTATTAGTGCGGGAATGATTACGCTGAAATTCAGCAAATCATTACTTGAAGTTTTGGTAATTGGAGATTTTGTATAATTTAATAAGATAGTAAACGAAAGCAATTTTTAAACCCATCTAGCTCCTTAAGGTATTACATTAGGATAACCATCCGTTATGTATAGAAAGTCACTTCTATAGGTTTACACATAATTAAGTAACATTAATGAGGAATATAATAAGAACAAGTAAGGAAAGGCTAAGTTCGGGTGCAACCGAACATTTTATACTCTCGCAATTTATTGAAGAAATTTAACCAATATGCGAAATAAAGCTCACCGTATTTTTGAAAAACCTATAATTAGGTATATGGAAATGTTATGACCCGATTTTAATAATTTTTGGAACAGGGACACACTATTAGAAGAAAACAATTTCCTCTGAATTAAATTGAGATATCTGAGAGATTTACCCATATTTTCGGTTAAAATTTATCCTTAGGCGCTGAGTTCAACATGTTCGATATCTGGGGCCTTGAAAAGTTATGGTCCGTTTTCGACAATTTTTTCACAAGTGAAGCCAGAGATGATATGCACTAATTGTGTAAAGTTTTATTCCGTTATCTTCATTGGTTCCTTATGTTTACATTATAAAGTGAAGGAATAAGATGGATTTCAAAATTGAGTTACATGGGAAGTTGTCGTGGTTGTGAACCGATTTCATCTATTTTCCACACGTGTCATCAGGGTGTCAAGAAAACATTATATACCGAATTTCATTCCAATCGGTCGAGTAGTTCCTGAGATATGGTTTTTGACCCATAAGTGGGCGATGCCACGCCCATTTTCCATTTTGTAAAAAAATCTGAGTACAGCTCCCTTTTGCTATTTCTTCTGCAAAATTTAGTGTTTCTGACGTTTTTCGTTAGTTAGTTAACCCACTTTTAGTAATTTTCAACCTAACCTTTGTATGGGTGGTGGGCGTGGTTTTTATCCGATTTCAACTATTTTCATGGTGTGTGGTGGGGGATGTAAGAGAACCGACTGCAGAAAGTTTGGTTTATATAGCTTTATTAGTTTGCGAGTTAAATACAAATAACCGTTTTGTGGGCGGGGCCACGCCCACTTCCCCAAAAAAATTACATCCAAATATGCCCCCTCCTAGTGCGATCCTTTATTCCAAATTTTACTTTTATATCTTCATTTATGGCTTAGTTATGACACTTTATGTGTTTTTGGTTTTCGCCATTTTGTGGGCGTGGCAATGGTCCGATTCCGCCCATTTTCGAACTTGATCTTCTTATGGTGCCAAGGAATATTTGTGCCAAGTTTCGTCAAGATATCTTAATTTTTACTCAAGTTACAGCTTGCACAGACGGACAGACGGACGGATGGACAGACATCCGGATTTCAAATCTACTCGTCACCCTGATCACTTTGGTATATATGACTCTATATCTAACTCATTTAGTTTTAGGTGTTACAAACAACCGTTAGGTGAACAAAACTATAATACTCTCTAGCAACTTTGTTGTTGCGAAAGTATAAAAACGTTTTACGGGGTCTTTGAAAGACGTAAACATCCGGTACGTTTAAAGAACCGATTCCAGTTTCTTGTGTGCCTAGCTTTCTAAGTGGTTAGTTCAGAATATGCCAATTTTGATTAGTGTTGAAACCGTCTCTTGAGAAACTCATATTAGAATATTATCGATATATATACAGTATGTCAAGAAACAGTTTACACATTGAAAATAAATACACTTTTTCACTTTCCGCAGCAAAATTTTTTACTTTTTACTTCAGTTCAACATATTTTTTTAATCAGGGATGGTTACTTACAGTATTTCAAGAGATGTGATGCAAAAAAAGCTGCGAAAGCAATGCAAAAACCAACCAAGAACAACAAAAAACTAAAATCATTCAATTTTGTTAGTGTCAAGAAAAACTTTACACACTTCGATTATTTTACTTGTTAAGCACGTGTTATACAGTTAACCGTACTTCACCGTTACCTATTCTTCGCAAAGGCATTTACAGTGAATTTGTCAATTAGTTGGTGATTAAATTTTGTTTTTTTTTTCATATCTGAAGTACCTATTATTGTCTTTTTAATATTCCATGCAAAGGTTTGAAAGAGGTCCAACTATTGCCCCATAATCCCCAATGGGGGAAAAACGTTTGAGATCTAACAGCAATGTTTTCTTTAACCCTCTAAATAGTGTATAATGGCTAAAATTGATCGGAAAATATGGAAATACAAGAAGCAAAGCCAGAAAAAGGCCCTAAATTATAAATAAGTGGACATGTACAGTGCTTAATGTCTCGAAAACTTGACCAAATTCCAAAAATTTCGATCAGTGTTCTTACGAACGAGTTCTAGGAAGAGTGCAATATTCAGATTTCTCATGAAACTGCGCGACAAAACACGCTTCTGCACCATAAAGCGAAACGGGAATGATAAGCGACTTGTAGAGTTTGGTTTTGATTCGTCCAGGGAAGACTTTACTTTTCAATTGCCTACTCAGTCCAGTAACACCTGTTGGCAAGAGTGATTCTGCACTGGAAGTCGAGGCTGACATTGTTGGTGTTGTTAACGCTGGTTCCCAAGTAGACGAAGGTATCTACGACTTCAAAGTTATGACTGTCCACAGTGACGTGGGAGTCAAGACGCGAGTGCGCTGACTGTTTGTTTCATATTATCCTCATTTACCACCATACCCATACGTTTCGCTTCCTTATCCACTCTGGAAAAAGCAGAACAAACGGCGTGGTTGTTGCTTCCGATGATATCAATATCAGTGTACGCCAGGAGCTGTACACTCTTATAGAAAATTGTACCTTCTCTATTTATTGAAGAAATCGCACGATAGTAAGTCGCCCTGTCTGAAGCCTCGTTTGGTATCGAACGGCTCGGAGAGGTCCTTCCCGACCCTGAAGGAGCTTTTGGTGTTGTTCAACGTCAGTGTACATAGCCGTATTAGTTTTGCAGGGATACCAAATTAAGACATCGCGGCATAGAAGCAGCTTCTTTTCGTGCTGTCGAAAGCTGCTTTAAAATTGATGCAAATTTGGTGAGCATCGATTCTTCTCTCTCGGGTCTTTACCAAGATTTAGCGCATGGTGAATATCTGGTCCATGGTCCTTCCAGGTCTAAAGCCACACTGATAAGGTCCAATTAGTTCGTTGACGGTGGGCTTTAGTCTTTCACACAATACGCGTGACAGGACCTTATATGCGATATTGAGGAGACTTACACCACGGTAATTGGCGCAGATTGTGGGGTCTCCCGTTGTATGTATTGGCCTGAGAATAACTACACGTGTTATTATAGCTCAACATCTTGATTTTCAGACAAACTATTACTTTATACAAATGAGCGGATAATTGCCAGTTTATAAAAATTATGGAAAAATCTTCAATAAATAAAGAATAAATAAAAGCCAACGCCTAAATAATTTCAAAACAAAACACCTCCTCCCCCTCCTCTTTGCCTTTTACGACAACTCATGACTTAAACTGTCGCAAGCAACAATATGATATTTATGAATGCTGCGCTTTGTGCCCAATTTTATGAATTATGAATATTTAATTTTCACAAATTGAGCATTTTTCATGTTCGATACATGGGGCCTTGTTTTTTTATTAGCCGGTAGCTTAAAATTGTGCAATTGCTATTGATAGTTGCTGGAGGTGATGGTGTTGCGTGCAGCACTGTCGGTTTTCATCAGACACGTTGGTGAAGGCGGCGGCAACAGCACGACTGGTAATGCTCAATTTTTCGTCGCTACAAATTGAATTGACACATATATACATTGTTGCAACAACGCTGCAATACAAAAAGCAAATGTAAGAACAACGAACGCGATTATTTGCGTGTATTTGCGTGCAATTTCTTTACCGCATTTCCGCATAATTAATATAATTTCTGTTTTTTACGAAATTACGATTTTGAAAATTCCGGTTGACTTTATATCGTATATATCGGTTAATATGTGAGGTATCTACTACGTTCGGACCGACATTGAAAACATGTTTTGATTGAAAAAATGGGTTTTCGTTCGAAATATACGTGTTCGTGTTTTCATCCATGCAAAATCTGTCAAACGAAATCACAGTTTTCGCTGGAAACTTTATGAAAACCTACATTCCACTCATTATAATCGATGTCTGCTCTAGTTTAGTCGATATTATTGGAAGACATATTTTGCCAGCTCTAAATTGTCATTTGATATTGTAAACAAATTCCACTACTTTGTCAAAATAATGGAGAAACAGAAATAAAAACAAGTAAGGAAGGGCTAAGTTCGCGTGTGACCAAACATTTTATATTCTCGCAATTTATTTGTTAAGCCAAAAAATAATTCAGTCAATTAAAACAATTAAATTTTTCATGAAAACGTCACTCGCCTGCCGTATTTCCCCTGGCAAAATAACTGCCAGGGGAGATAGTTAGAGACCAGGGGAGTTACTACTCATCATGACACCCGGACCGGAAATCGTGAGCTGCTTGAGTCTTGATACTTTCTTGCGTGAGCTTCTGAACATGACCCCTTCCCCACCTCCAGCCATCACTAGCATCAACAAAACCAAAAATATTAGCCTCGCAATCCAACGCAGAATCGCTCTTACCAACAGATGCTAGTTTGGACTGAATGGACATTTAAATGTTAAAGTCCTCTCTCGATGAACCAAAACCAAACTCTACAAGTACCTTATCATCCCCATTCAGCTTTATGGTGCAGAAGCATGGACGATGTCAACATCCGATGAGACGACACTAGGAGTTTTCGAGAAAAAGGTTTTGTGGAAGATATATGGTCCTTTGAACATTGGCAAAAGCGAATACCGCAGATGATGAACGATGAGCTATACGACGGCACTGACATAGTTCAGCGAATAAAAAGACCGAGGGTACGTTAACTAGGTCATGTTGTTCGAATGACGAAAGCCCTTCAGCTTGGAAAGTGTTCGATGCTGTACCCGCTGGTGGAAGAAGAGGAACAGTAAGCCCTCCATTCCGTTGGAAAAACCAAGTAAAAAGTGACCTGGTTTCTATTTGTATTTCCAATTGGCGTCAAACAGCAAATAGGAAGGATGACTAGGGCGCTCAAATAGATTCGCCTATAATTGCATAAGCGTGGCATACGTCAAATATATACATATATGTACGTATATATAAATAAGATCAGGTTAGCCAGGGGATATATTACTTCTTTATAAGTGAGTAAATGTATTTGAAATAACTTAAGATTTTATATAATATTTAAAATTGTTTTTGTATATTTATGATAAAGAGTGAATTTATTGATTTGTTATTTTAATTTTATGGTTTATTCATCTAATTTGTAATACTATTTTAAATTAATTTTTTGTTTTTGGTAAAATAATTATCAACCATAAACTTTACGTCTCTCCCCTGGGCGATGTATTTCCACTGGTCGTCGAAAAAGTAATAAAATATGTATTAATGAGAAGATAAATAAATAAATAAATTCATGAAAAAAATCCAATGTTTTTCTTTGGCCGTTTTCTCTGCAATTGAAACCTCTTATCGTTAAATCAGCCATATACCTCTTGCACAATTCGGGGAATGATCTTGGTACAATCACGGATGAAAGTACCGAAACTGCAAACCAAAACTGCATGTGCACTTTCAGTACTTTTCTTGGTACAATCACGAATGAAAGACCCAAAACTGAGAACGAAAACTCCACGTGCACTTTCAGTACTGAGTCCCACAAAAGCCCTGAAATGATACCCGCTATTATCGGTTAGTTCTACCAAAACCCGAAATGAGAATTTAATAACAAAATCATTAATTATATTACATATTTATTGAAAATATCACGCCATTTAGGTGTTTATTATTATATTTACTTTATACATGTATTATCGTACTACACTATATACATATGTATAACGTATTGAATAGTTGCGGGCTGGAAGTGTAATCTGCGCACATTATGTGAGGACTCTTTTGGTTTCTTTAGGAGTTTTTGTTAGTTCTGTTTTTTCACTGAGGAGGGTTTCTATAAGATATAAAGTAAAATTTGAATTTTTACAACTTAAAAGTTGGTAATAATTACCTTATGTTTCAGGAATTCTAAATCTAGCACGGGCAACGTTCTAGTCTTAACATCCATGCTCTTGCTGCAGTATTTCCATTGAACTAATTTCGGTGAATCCATGTCCTTGTTAAGCGATATAACAACGTTATGATTTCTCAATTCAAGGTGAAAATGAATCAAAAAAGTCCACCTAATTGAACATATAAGAAGTTGTTAAATTTCTATGATCACAAACATTCATTCACTTTAATTTACCTATTAATTTTTGTGTTTTAGCTGCTAATGGCACGGCCCACTGAGGTGCCGGTAAGTCCAAAAATACTGCCACTGCTTTGCCCTCTAGCTCATTGGCAAAACCCAGTTGACACACGTCGCGATGATAAACGGTTGCAAAAACATCTCAACCATGTCGTCCAATTATTCACGTGCTTGTGTTGACCAAAAGGTTTAATTGCACGTAAAAAAAGTGACATTCAACCTAATATCTGGTGTGTAAATGATTTGTGTTCGATGTAGCAGCGATTGCATCCATAGTTCTGGATTTGCTTGCAGCACATATTCCATCGCTTCGAAAGTTCTACGCTGCTACCATAAGTGACACCAATTAGGTTGCGTACATTTAACGCTGCGTATGAGGTTTGAAATATCTGTATGGAAAATTAATTAGAATTTAAGGCTATTATCTTGCTTTATTATATTCAATGTTGGCGTAGCTTCTATTGCGTGCTTCGAATTGACAGTGCGATGAAGTATTACGGTATCACCCTCTTCAATTCCATATTTTGGCTTTAGAAAACTTTTATTTTACGTTTTACTTATTTAAAAATGCGTGCTTCAATAATTTAAACTTTAATTAGGCTGCAGATCACTGATTTAAATAAAACACGCAAAATAATATTTCACAAGCAGCCATGATATAGCTCAAAACAAAACTTGTTGTTTCTTTCTATCATTCAGGGTGCTGTACGAGAAAAGAGTTGAGGTAAATGTTTATGCACATTTTGCCCTTTGTCACATGTGTGTATATGTAGTGGTGTTAATAAAATTTCTTTAAATGTGTTGGAGTTTCAGTAACCATTACTTGCCGGGTAGGTTGCAGATAAAATAGTGCCGAAATGAAAGTTTAGGTAACGACACACATCGATATGAGTTTATGTAAATTTAAAATTAATATCACTTAGAAATTTCAACGCAAATTTCGCGTGAATGACGGAAAGTGACAGTACTCAGGAGAAACTTCTGTTATTTAGCTAAAATATGAATATTCAATTGAAAGTTAAGTGAACTATGAGGTTTGAGGTTTGAACAAATAAATGTATGTCACAGCAGCGAAGATAAGCTAAAACGCTGAGTTATTGAATGGTACCATACTACTGTATTCACTAACTAAATACTTGCTCGTACGGCGTACATACAGTCACAACGTAAATTTACCTATAAGCGTGTGTCAACATAAAAAATTAAAGCTGAGGCAAATATTTAATTATCTTGATTATTAACAAACATGCGTGGCATACACTTGCACGCATTTCGAAATTATTCTACCCCGCAAATCGCAAACTCCGCTTAGAAACTTTACTTTCATCCGAAAAATCAACTTTTAAAGTATGATTAAGAGGACATTTTAGTGTAGGCTAGCTCCATAAGTGCTGCCTGTCTGTTTGAATTACAGGAGAGTGCGTTCTTTTGGCTTCTCTATAACGCTTAACCAACCGATGACAGCTATTGAAATTTTTATGTATTTCAATGGAATTCTAGTACATATTAATATATCTTTTCTTATGGAATATTACGTCGATTGATTACGACTACAAAACAAGCTAACAAACAACGAGAATAAAAAAAAAACTCAAAAGATTCAGCTTATAAAAAAAACTCAAAAGATTTCAACTCTCACCTTTTAATACTGAACTATATAGGTAGTAGTAATATGAACAATTCTTTAGAATATTATTAAATTTGAGTTTATTTAGTTACTTTACTAGTCAACTAAATTCTGAAATCTGAGCGACTCATCGCTAGGGATGCAAACGATGTATCGATGTTTTTGAAACATCGATGTTTTCGTCAAAAAGCATCGATTTTAGCCATCGATGTCTCGAATCTAAAAACGTCGATGCATCGATGTCACTTTCAACGATGTTTTATGTCGATGTTTTATATAAAAATTTTACTTCACACCTTCACACTTCTCACACCCTCTATTTGGATACGGTTTATTACATTGGAATTCGATTTTTTAAAAATACGGAGAATTCGTTAAGGGAATGTCCGCTTGGACAATACTGCGGTTACTTTTATGATTTATTTATACAATTTAATCCTGGCGAGATTCAGAGATTCAAATTACTGCATTTTAAAGATGATATGGATAAAAGAAATACTTTCTTTTGTTTCATAAAAAATTCAAAGAATCGCACTGATACAACAGAATCTTCGGATGAGTGTGAAACAGAATACTTGTTTCATATTTGGAACCAGAATAAACATTTGGTCCACCAAAAGGTGAAATGTAAGCTGTCAAATTTATCTACAATTACAGGGACGGAAGGTTGAAGAGAAAGTGTATCTCGGCTGTTACCCCTACCAATCAGAAGCCAATAGAGTTTGGGTTGACATGAATACTGTATTTCCGGAGTTGTATAAATAGGATTATTAATATTTACACATTGTGGCCACTTCAGTGCCGACTAAACGACCGTTTTCTAAACCCAGGGCAACTATCACGCAGAAGTAAACTCGAAAAAAAATGACAGTGAAAAATTTTTCCATATCGTTTTGAAATTCTGTTATTTGTTGAGAAAAAACTTTAACAGACATATAATGCTAAGTGAAATAAAATGTATCAACTTAAGACGTACTACATTTCATTTATTTATGGTTCTGCTTCTGTATTCCTTAGCTTTTCACACTAAATTTAAAATAAGTTAAAAAAGTTCAAAAATACATCGATGTTTCGATGTATCGATTGTAATGGCCGATGTTTTTGATTTCGATGGGTTTTGAAGAAACATCGATACATCGAACCATCGATGTTTCATTTCACGATGTTTGCATCCCTACTCATCGCCCGCGTTGATAGCCGATTTTTTACCGAAAATATAGGTAAGTCTCTCGGATATTTAAAAAAAAAAACGAGGGAATATTTTTCTTCTATTAAAGGCTTCGTGCTAAAAATTTGTGAAATCGGGACATAACTTTCCCTTTCAATGTACTTTATACCATACATTTGACGAATATGTAGGTAAAATTGTGTGTTATATTTTTAAAATTAAGTTTAATTTCTACTGAAGTTATAGCTCATACGGTGTAACGTACGAGCGGACAGCAATCTAAATCTACTCGTCATCCTGTTCACTTTGGTATGCATGTGGGATTTAGTTTCCCACACGGTATATAAAAAAACGGATTTATGTGATTTAATGTAATTCAATGAAATTGTTTTTGTTTATCTGTTGGAGTTGGTTTAAAAAATAAGTATAAGTAAGTTATTTCGCGTAAAAGTAGTTTCAGGATTGCTCAATCCCACATATATAACTCCATATCTAACCCGTTTTGTTTTGATAAAAAAAAACCGTAGCTATACTACCCTTATCGGCCCACCTGTCAGTGTAATTAGTGTTTATCATACCCGAACAGTGTCAAGCAATTACTGAATCCTCACAACCGAAAGTTACCGGCTCAGCTTATTTGCGCATTCGCAAGTCAACTCCATGTGCGTTCATTTACTCTCAAAATACACCAGCTGAATATTCTTCCTTTTTCTCTTTATTACGTCCCAACTGTAGAAAGTAAATGCCCATTATTCAAAATCAAATGTCAGTTGGGAGAAATTCAATTGAAATATGACAAGCATTTATTCATGTAGCCATCAGTCATTCATTAAACACTGCATCCGAGTAATGCTTACCCGTTGGCATTTGGGCCTCAGACAGAAGAAGTTTTTGTATTATTTCACTTTCGTTTAACCTTGAAGCACGATATAAAGTGCGCGTCTGTATCTTATATAACTACTATATATGGGAAAAAATAAAAATAAGAAAATTAAGAAAAACGACTGTTTTGAATTTGTAAGAAACTGGTATAATAACTGTTTTGAAAATTGAAATTCAAATTTATTTGTTGACAACTTGCATACATATGGACAACATACATATGGAGGATACTGTAATTTTTATATTATAGATATTGATATGATGTGTTTTAAAATTATAGATATTTCTGATAATAAAATTCATAGTGGAGCTGGGAATTTTTTTGAGTCTAATGAGCAACAATTCATTTTAATATATTTTGAAAAATTATTTTAATTTTAGAGTAATAGAAATCACTACAGTGATTAATTGATTAAGAGTATATTATTATATTATCGATCCAATCATTTTATTTTTCCACAAAACCTAAAACAATAACACTAACATATTTGTATACATTCATAACATGTTGCCATTTGTCGCTCTGGTCAATTGGTCGGCTTTGTCAAAAATGTTAAATTCAACTGTAAATAAAGATATCGAAATGAATAAATTCTCAATTTTGCCATAAAAAATAAAAAATATGGTATTTTTTATATATAGTATAAATTAATGAATGAAATAAATGGCACTGTGGGTGCCCCGAGTTGTCTTTACTGGCGAGCGAGTACCTTCGCTGCGCTATCAGCACCTATAATCACTCATACAATTTCTGCCGCCAGCGTCGTTTCTGAAATTTGATCCACTGAAAAAAAAAAAACATTTAATGACACCGCTGCTTTAACTTGGTAATATGTATGTGGGAACAGTAGTGCGACCCTTCTCTAAAAGTGGAGGCACATACAACGACATGTAACCCTGAAAGATAACGAGTAATAAATAGAGTAGCGAGAAGGACGACGAGTAAAACCCACATGTATTATATTACATTCATATTTCTGAATTCACATATAACGCGCAGACGAATCGCTTCGAGGCTTATGTAATTATGTAAAGCGGACACAAAGAAATGTGGCAGGATAAAAAACACAGTTGAGAAGCAAAAAAGCAAATTGCGAGAGCATTACTTACAAATATGTGAAATTGTCAATTACAGTTACCGTTTACGTATGAAGTCAGAATTACGAATTCTTGATGTCTTGTTCTTAGTTAATCAATATCGTAGTGATAGCACTCACTCTTGGTATGCCTAGATTTATTAATTCCTTGGATGGTTCAATTAAAGAAGTGTAAATGATACCCTTGTATTTCCATCTTTGATAATGATAAATATAGGTATAAAGAAACCCGATGCCCAGAACCTGGTACCTTTTGTTGTTCCTGCAGTAATCCTCAGTAATCAAAATGAAACCATTTTCGGATACGTTTAACGTAAAAGTAATTTGCTGCTATCGTGTGCTGAAATCAATTAAAGGAAAAATCAATCGCTTGACTCAGGGATAATTATTGCGCATAAGGCACAAATATATCACCGTCGACAAAGAGTTTTTAGGAGGGTCCCTATGACATATTCCGTATAATAGCTCACTAAAGTCTAAAACAGGCATCAGAAGCTTGAGAACAATAGAGCCTGATTTAAAAACTTATATGAAATACAACGGCTTTGACAAAATCAAACAAGAAATCTTATATTGGTGTGTCTTGTTCCGACGACTACACCTCTACAATGGACTTTCAGAACCATGTAGTTTATTATAAGTTTAGATACTACTAAAATTTTCGACATGGTATCAAGCACAATCTTCAAGTAGCTTTCCACTTATGGAGTTAACAAGATATATAGGCTGAACTATGGAATATATTTTCAGACAAAAACTTAGGAATTGCATATAGGAAATACAGCATTCCAAACAGCATCAACATAACCGCTGACGTTCACATAATTGTTAAATATTTGAGAAACTGTTATTAGTTGATGCGCTAATATACCCCGAACTGAGGTTATTTACATGAGATTATTTATCATTTTAGTTGTAGAAAGAGCCGGTAGACCCTCATCTGCACGCTCTTCATTCATCTTTTTCTAACCTTACGGTAACATGCGGGACTGATTACCTCACAAATTCCATAATTTTCACTGTTTATACTTGCAATAGCAAATATTTATGTTCTTCATTTAAAACAGCTGGCACAAGAAATACCCATAGTATCGTCGGTATATTTCTACTAATCTGAATAGAAATGTGCAAATATTTTGATCATTGCATTCCAAAGATAAAATATTTTCTATATTTTGCTTTCTTTATAGAAAGCTAAGGCTGTTATCATAATTTCTGCTCAAAGTCCGAGTGACTCACTACATCTAAAGCTAAAAACAAAGTCTGCAATTCTGACATTGAACGAAATTAGCTTCAGCGCCGACAAGCCACATAATTGAACTTTTTATAATATTTTATTTTAGGCATGTCACAACAAATATCAAATGTGTTGTATATTCCGAAGGCAAATAAAGAAAAATGTGCAGCAAATGATTAAGTACAAGTGCATACAGTTAGTGCCCATCGTAGTAACAGCAATAGATAAAAATGTGTTCACCTGCAATTATTTAAATGGGCTGAACATACCCTGCCAGCCAGGCCTAACCACTTTCCCCTCATGTTTCTTCAATTACTAACACCAACGCACACGTTTGGGTTGTTTTGTTTTTGTATTCGTACGTGTGAGGGGAATAGTGGTTAAAAAACTCACAAGCAGCTATGCTGGCCTATGTGGGTTTAAAAAACTTCGGTTTAACCAGCTTTTTCACCACCTTTGGCTGGCAGGGTAGACTGTTTGACATACATAAATGTTTGAATGTATATGTCAATAATATCTCAGCAATTCAAGCGAGTATTAAGAGCACGTCGCCAGGCATAAGGGTACACTAAACCTTGAAGAAGCACTTGTTTTTAATTTTACATTTAACTATTTTTCAAAAAAAAACACATGTGTTTAATATGCCTCTATCTCTCGTTATTAATACACATGTACATCGAATACAATTACACATTTGACTAATCTTAGACTGACTAACTAAGTTGTCGATTGGATTTAGCACACATAGAGAACAG
This sequence comes from Zeugodacus tau, assembly GCA_031772095.1. Taxonomy (NCBI): domain Eukaryota; kingdom Metazoa; phylum Arthropoda; class Insecta; order Diptera; family Tephritidae; genus Zeugodacus; species Zeugodacus tau. The sequence goes on along the minus strand of CM062649.1, from coordinate 48,888,375 downwards.
TTCTGAATTCGGCGAAATTTATGAAGTATTAAAATAACACACATGTTTAGCTTCACAAAGTTCACTTCACTAACACAAATCATTACATATAGTATATGGGGATTTGCATAATTTGTGAACCGATTTCAATTATTTTCACCACCGCGCTACATTTTTTCCAATAGACGTGTTTTATTTAAATCATGGACAAATAAAATGCACTTAACTTATTTCATATATTTGCTTAAAAATGAGTTGTGGGCCAGAACTCTCAGCTGATATGTAATTTATTTGAAAAATAAAAGGTTGAATTTATATATCAAATTTTCCTTTTGTTTACCACTTTTCTATAATATTCTGACCTTTTAAGGGTTCTACAATCATAATTAGATCCGGGATGGTCAAAATAAATATGGACAAAGTTTTCAATTGCCATTTTGCACATCGATAGAATTTAAAATTTTGGTTTGTTTCCATTTGTATTTGTCAAGATGGGGTTTTTCGCTATTGCCAACTGCTTTTTTTAGGAAAAAACCTACATATTGTGAATGAAAGTTCAATATACAAGCTATGATAGGTTATGACAAGCCAACATAATTATGTTGGCTAAGTCTTCCATACAAAACAAGCTAATAGCTTAATTTGATGGTCAAATAAAACACGCCTAATATTATACTAATTCAAGATTAAATCTAATTTTGCTTAATATGAACCGATATATACGGAATGAAACCTAATGGAATAACCTAATATTAGGTATAGGGGAGCTATATTGTCAAGAGAGTGAATCAGATGGAATCCGAAATTGCCTTAGAGAGGAAGTAGGAGAGATTGTGGACCGATTTCACACATTTTCGAAACGTAAAATCAGGATGTCAAGAAAATATTATGAACATTTTAATGAAACCGGCCGAGTAGGGTTAACAGCTATTGCTACATTTTTTTCTATATTTTATTTTTTTTACAAAAATATGAAGCAATAAGCACGATGTGCGAGAAAAAATTTCAGCTGAAAGTCCATGTGATTCATCACATCCAAAACAACATTTGCACTCAACCAACAACCAATTATTTATGAAGTTGTTGTTATTATTGCAGAATAAACAAAAATATTTGCTAAGCGTATGCTTCGAAATTATTATAATGGCACATATACATATAGTGCGGGCTATAAGTATTTTGTTATATAACTTGAATAAGTCTGAATACAATCAAGCAAAATTATTAATTGGAGGTGCTCTCAATCATCTAAATGATTCAGCTATTTTGTAGCAATTCAATTTCCTTCTGTTCTAATAATGTAACAAAAATGGATAAAATCGGGTAATTATTTTCCTTAGCTCACATGTACCTAATATCAGTATTATCAAGTTTCCGATGTACTTATACCTTATATTTAGATTATTATGTGATATATAGCTGTGAACGCATAATCTTGCATATAATGTAGCTTCCTAGCCCTCTTATATACTATATACAGCACAAATAATGCGACGACCGAAAAAATTAATTTTTTTGTGAAAACCCGAACTTTTCTTTAAGTATTTGTGTTTATGGTTTTACTCAATCTATCTAGGTATAATAACCATTCAATAAGTCCCATTATCTTTCAGCGTATGTTTTTATAATATAATAGTATAATTAAATATTGCTGGGTATTGAGGTGATCATCCAACCAGCACATTTTTAAAAAGTGAAATTTTTTTAATTCTATACTATCCCTGAGTGACATAGGCTATATTTAGTTTAAAAAAAAATTGGGTTCCTTACCAAAACTCCGATAATGTAAAAAAAATACCAAAAAACTTTCTTTAATCGCGAATGCTGCGAAAACGATTGAAGATATAACAAAGTGATGTACTACAATTTTGTAGAACTTATCATTATCTACAAAAAACGCGCGACATCATACCTCTAACTATTATAGTTTTGTCACAATAACCGATTTTATATAAAAAAATTAATTAAAATACCACTACTTGAAAAGGCTCTTTATTTATACCTTAGTATTAATCCTTATCGAAATAAATGATTTATTATTTAAGATCGCTTCAAAACCTTTATATAACTTTTTGAATTATTAGATTCTGACATAGCATTGAATGATATCACGAGTTTTTGAATGGTCCTGTGCGGAATTAAAAATAATTGTCGCTTGATAATAATATGATATAAAAATGAATTGCTGTTCGTTTGTGCCGCAAAAAAACGAGAACGGCCGATCTCGCTAATTATAGTCTTGAAATATTCGTGGAAGGCCAGAAAAAGATTAGAAAGTGAGTAAATATGAAAAAATTTCGAGGAAGATAATAATCGAGTTGACAAGAAAAATATAAAAAGAGAAAACATAAAAATAATATTCTGAAGGTTATCATTGTTGCTTTGTTAAAATATTAAAATATCATTTTCAACACCAAGTATTAACGGGAATAGGGGCAACTTGGCACCTGTTAGTAGGCAAACAAACGGCACATTCGGCTTTGAAATTACTCCTAAATTGCAAATGAACGAAACACCAGTCGGCAAAATCGCCAAAAATAGCGCTTTAACGAAAATTTTCCAAATATTCAAGAAGTCGTTGGAGGTACTGCACAGGACTTTAAAAGATCTTGATTGTCGATGAACGTTTTTGGTGGAGCCAGGATTCTGTTAGTATTATTGGTGATTTACGCCAGACTCTTCCAATTATTCCTGGGTCAACCGTTACTGACGGGCTAATCGCATGCCTAAAATCATTTAATTTGTGGCGACACATAAAGAATCGCCAATTAACAACTAACATATGAGTGTTTTTGCAACAATACCAAATTGCGGTTGTAGAAATAGTTGGCAGTTGACACCTCGATGGATTAATAGCATTTCCAACAGATTTCTTTCACTTCATTGACTCAAAAGAGAAGTTTTCCAGACATGAAACCTCAATATGATAACCATAAATGACTGATTGAATGACCTATATTGGTGATGATCTTAATGCGACAATTTAGAATTTCGGTCCAAGAGAGTTGACACAGCTACTAACCAGAATGACGTAGTCAATTATCCCAAACTATTTAAAATTGCCTGTACTTTGCAATTAAAAGTAGTGTGAGTTGTAATCATGCTGCGTAGCATAAATCAACCTCGAGTAATCAATATCGTCGCCGAAGCCAAGATTGGACCAACTTAATTTAATGTATACCTTAGCCACAAAAACGTGTGGCCGGGTCTGCTAGTAAATAATAAAAACATAAAAGTGTACAATAACCGCGAAAATCAAAAATGCCTGAAAATAGAGCCATTTCTGAAAGTGCGATGTCCATCCTGTTAAGTCTGGAGAACAAAAAATTTAAGAAATAAATTAATAATATGAGTAGAAAAAGCCACGCATGTCAAAAAGACTCATCCAAAATCGTCTACACTTCGCGATGAGACATACGGATTAGAACCTAGTTATACTCTCGCAACAAAAGTTGCTAAGGGAGTATTATAGTTTTGTTCACATAACGGTTGTTAGTAAGTCATAAACTATACGAATTAGACATAGGGTTATATATATCAAAATGATCAACGCGACGAGACGAGACAAAATCCGAATGTCCGTCCGTTCGTCCGTCCGTGAAAGGGATAACTTGAGTAAAAATTGAGATATCTTGACGAAACTTGGCACACATGTTCCTTGGGACCGTGAGGGAGTTGCTTTCGAAAATGGAAAAAATCGGACCATTGCGACGCCCACAAAATGGCGAAAACCAAAAACACATAAAGTGTCATAACTAAGCCATAAATAAAGTTATAAAAGTAAGATTTGGAATAAAGTATCGCACAAGTAAGGGCCATATTTGGATGTAATTTTTTTGGGTAAGTGGGCGTGGCCCCGCCCCCAAATCGGTTAATTGAATATATCTCGCAAACCAATAAAGCTATATAAACCAAACTTTCTGCAGTCGTTTTTTTAGCCACTTCTTAATACAGTCCAAAAATAAAAGAAATCGGTTAATAACCACGCCCACCTCACATACAAAGGTAAGGTTGAAAATTACTAAAAGTGCGTTAACTCACTAACGAAAAACGTCAGAAACACTATTATAAATTTTACAGAAGAAATAGCAGAAAGGAGCTGCACTCAGATCTTTTTACAAAATGGAAAATGGGCGTGGCATCGCCCACTTATGTGTCAAAAACCATATATCAGGAACTATTCGACAGATTTCAATGAAATTCGGTATATAATATTTTCTTGACACCCTGATGACACATTTGGAAAATGGATGAAATCGGTTCACAACCACAACAACTTCCCATATAACTCAATTTTGAAGTCCATCTGATTCATTCACTTTATAAGATATACATAAGGAACCAATTAAGATAGCGATACATCTGATGCCTTCACCTTATAAGATATACATAAGGAACCAATGAAGATAGAGAAATAAAACTTTACACATATACTGTATAAGATCCGTGGCATCGCTTGTAAAAAAATTGTCGAAATCGGACTATAACTTTTCAATGCCCCGGATATGGAGTATGAACAACTCAGTGCCTTATGGTAATTTTTCACCGAAAATATTGGTAAATCTCTAAGATATCTTATTTTAATTCAGAGGGAATCTTTTTCTTCTAATAGTGTGTCTCTCAATCAGAAATGATTAAAATCGGGTCATAACTTCCCCCAGCTTTCATATAGCTAAAAGGATTTAGAGGATTTTCAAAAATACGATGGGCTTAATAGCTTACAAATCGATTAATATGTGAAATATCTTAGCTAAATTAAGTGATCATATAAGTTTAGATATAATGTATGTTGGTGAAGAAAATGAGTGAAATCGGCTCAGGAATTACCTACAGGCTGAGGCTATATATGATGATTTTCGTTTTTCTATTGGACTTTATGCCGAATATATGGGTCAAATTGTGTGTGATCTTAATAAAAATATAGCAATAAATTGAGAGAGTATAAAATGTTCGGTTGCACCCGACCTTAGCCTTTCCTTACTTGTTTTTTTTATAAAAATGTGCTGTGAATTGATTAAATATAATACAAATTAATAGAATGAGTTCTGATAGAAAATTAACTGTTCTAAAAGTCGATCATGGAATCCAAGTACACAAAAACGACAAACGGCCTAATTTTTCGAACAAATGGGAGAATAAATTATTTTTAATATTTAGACATATTAAGAAACGAAATGGAACAATTTGCTTATTGGCTTATGACAAAATAAATAATGGTTTTGGATTGATCAGTGCATAGCGCTGACCTTAATCCTGTAGAAAACTTATGTTGCGATGTGAAACTAAAAATTTCTGCTTGAATTGTAAGAATTTTGTGGATTTATTAGGAAGTGTGAAGGAAATTTTGGCCTCCATTCCATTGGAGAGATATGGAAGTTTGTAGAAAGCATAATAGGCTTTATTTGAAAATTGAGGGTCCAGTATGAAGTACAAAAACGTATTGTTTTGTCATTTTTGAAAAAAATTGTGCTGTTTGAATGTCCTCAACGTTTTCGAGTTTAAGTTTTTTAATGAATATAAAAAATTAGTAATTTTTTTTTTATTTACTTAAAAAGATGAATTAATAACTAAGTAATAATTATTTAAGTCCGTTTCAATAATTTAAAGATCATTTTCAATTATGTAAGCGCTTATTTCAATGTATGACAAAGCGTACCATTTAGGTGACCATATAACTATTTTCGTTATTCGAGTGGACTTTATGTGGCATACATGATTGACATAAATATATTGTGAGAATATAAAATGTTCGGTTACACCCGAAATTCGCTTAAAGAGACGTTAAACAATAGAGGTGCATTTCTGCAGACATTTTACAGTCACCATTGGGAGCTCTTACTGCTTTTCAATTGTGATGTTCATGAACGTTCATTAAAATACTTATTTGCGCTTATTCATCCCAAAAGAGGAGTAAAGAGAGCAGTAATATTGTGCTGAAATGTGAACGCATGTGGCAAACGCTTGGCTGCAGATGATGGTGCAATGGCCTGAAAACGGCAACTTCAGCGGTGTGCTCAAAGAATGTGGAGTGAGAAATTTCGCACAATCGCGGACACGAATATTAGCTAAGTTGAATGCAAGCTTATTTGCTCTTCTATTAACATTTCTCTATTTTTGGGCAAATACTTTTCCTTGAGCTTACGCTGTGTGTCGCAAATGTAGATACAACAGAAGGTTCTTATCGCTGGCGGCTCTTTAGAAGCATATAAAGTGTAGAGGCACCCAGAAAAATCACGTAAGGCTGGAACAGCTACTCCCATACCATATTCTGTACGCGAAGTAGACAGGTCGATTCCATATAGCGAAGCACATCTCAGTATTTCTATTCAATCAAATAATATTTTTGTGAACGATTTATGTTGTGCATTGATTAATAGTAAATTTTTTCAGCGAAGCTATGTAATTTCAATTCTTTATTGCCGAATAATGAAGCTATTTGGATCCCAGGGCAACAGCGAATCCGAATTTCTATCAGTGTAAACTCCTTTTTCTTATTCAATATGATTCTAACTTGATTATTATTCACCACAGCAAAAATTGAGAATATTATAGGGAAGTATATATTAGCATATCCATTGCTTTAAGCACATTTCATCTTTCATTAACCACAAATCTTTAGATACATTTTTAATTATTTAGTATCACTTACATAGGAAGTAAATGTTTGTGGTGGGGCAATGTGCCCAACGTGTATGCCATCTATTTGTTATTTCAAGATTGAATAGCTTTGATATTATTGAAAGTTCAGTGAACGGCAGAGTATAATATTCAATTTGATATGCGTTTGCGAGAGTTAACCGGCTATTGTGGTGGACGCAATCTCTGCAATAGGGTCAGAAATTACTATAACATCGTTGTGTGAGTGCTTTGTTAAATAAATATTTTTAATTTATTCGCCAACTTTTAAACAATTTTGATCCACTGATGCACTTTTTACTGTGTGTATTCTATGTGCGCAATTTTACTTTAATATCTTCGTTTTTGGCTTTGTTATTTCGTTAACGTCCATCTGCAATACCAACCCACGGGTGCCAAGGAATATTAGTCCCAAGTTTCTTTAAGAAACACACCCTTTTTTATCCATGTTCGTGTGAGTGATACTACGGTCAGACAGACTTCCGGATTTAAATTCTTTATATTGATGACTTTGGTATATATAACTCCATATCTAACTCATTTAGGTTTAAATGCTACAAACAATCGTTACGCTAAAAACTATTATACTCTGTACAATACTCTGTGCGAGAATACTTTATATTGTGTAGAAGACAAACAAAATTGTTAAAGTGCAAACGAAGATAGTAGCAGCTCACTAACTTAATTTACTTTAATAGTACACCATGTTCAAAGAACGTAGCCAATTGGTACTGCTTGACTTGTAAATTTGTTTACTCTACCCTTTGACACGAACGAATGATGCAAATTTGCTCAAAATATTTAAATAAAAATTGTCTAAAGAAACATCAACAAACGTCAGTTTAGGTATCATTTCCCCTCATAATACCATACTTTATTAGAATTAGCCCTTTTAGTGACGCACTTAGCTACCATGAGTGTATGTATGTGCATTCGTGCATATGAATCCGAATGAGTGGTCATTTAAAATACAGTATACTCTCGAAAAGTAAATCGATTGGTATTTTGGGTAATTTACTTTTTCGAATAATTTACTTTTCCAAATATATACATAAATTATCTGTTTTTATAATATTAAATGCATTTTTAAACTTAAAAAATTCATTCATTTATTTGCTTCAATAAAACATATGGATTTACATGAAAAACATATTTACATTTACATACATACATATGTATTTACTACGAAGAGAAAAAATCTTGAATATTTTTTTGTTTTTTTCTTTTGCAATATATTTTCTGACCATTTTTGTACGACAATTCAAAAAGTCTGACACCTGATTTGCATCGTTTTCATTTTTAAACCAGTGGATCAAGTAGGAGAGTTTATTTACTAAAAAGACGCGATAAACAAGAGAGTAAGTGTTTTTGTAACATCGTAAAAAACGCTGCTTGCTTCGTTTCGAATTTTTTATCACACTCTCTGAAAATTAATTAAAAAATTTACTTTTTCGAGGTGCATGTGTAATCTTAAAGGTGATTAACTTTTCCGCGATTATTTACTTTCTGAGAATTTACTTTTCGAGAGTATACTGTACTTAAGCCATATTATTTATGTAGCACAATAATGCCTGAAACGATCAACACCATAAACGTATGTGCAACGCGCCACAATATCTAAAACACAGTATTAGGTAGCGCTTTAGCAGGCATCCAGTAGCCGTCTTTCGCTTCATAACCGCCTTTGCAATCCGCTTTAAATAAAATAAATTCGAATTTAGTAGAGCACCGCCTTGAACATTTGTGTGGGTCTAATCTTGACATAAGCCCTCAGCTGTCTAAAAGTAAGCGCATTGAAAATGAAAACTGTTGATTGCATACATATGCACGTTAGTATGAAAACGTGAAGAATTGTAAGAAAGAAGATGAAACTGAAACTGAAATAAAACATAGTTTTCAATAATGTGCTATAGCATGGGGTCAAAGTTTTATGCTATGCATATACGTTTTAAGGCATACTGGAGTTTCGTACCAACAACTGTGTAAATCCAGCTACCCTCCTTTAATCATTGCGAAATACGGTTAAGATAATGTCTGATAGCCTTTAGCGTCGCTGTCAACATTTATTTAATCGCGCGCCTAACAAAGGATACGTCAGCCAAGTGGCGTTAATTGAGTCGCTAATAGTATGTAAGCTCGCATTTAAATGCAGCGATGCGGGGAAACTATAAAATAAGTTGTCAAATTAAAGAATGTGTACACACTTGTTATTTATAGAAGAGTGGCTAAAGGGACAGAATTGTGCGTGAACAGCGCCAAAGACATGTTTATGTGTGCTTAAGTCGGCGGGAGCCGATAAATTGTTTTTTATGCGCGGTCTACCCGCTTAGCACAGCAATTGAAGGTGTCGCAAAGAAATAATTCACGCCACCGAGTTTGTCGCTTAAGTCTTTTGTTTTCTCACGTCTCACAGTTGCAGCATTAATTTTACTTTGACAATAGTTGTCACTTGTGGACTGTTTGCATTTTATTTGCATAGTAGGTGCGCTAAACTCCATGCCAAAGTGTAAATATTGCGGATACAAGTTATTACTGTTGTTGTTTAGCATTTTCTTATATATGTTTTAGTTGATTCACAGTTAAGCACACTTACGGTAAGTAATGTTGTTTGTTTGTATGAAAATGTACGGATTGTTGACAGAAAGCCTTGAATGGGTATGCATATATAAAATAAATGAATTAAAGAGACTCGCGGCTATTCTGAGGAAACCGAAAATCAGTCATTTATAAATGACTGAGTAATAGAAACAAAGGCTATTTAACAACTTTTTCTTCTTAAAAGAAGCCTTCATTGACCACAAAATAACAGTCCTCTGGGAGCAAAATTAATTTTATTGTTGACAGTGAAATTTAATGACTCTTCATTTATTTTTAAGCCATACACACACAGCCTTATTTGCCTTAACATGGAATACACATTACGAGAACCATCCACACGTTGAAAAAAAAATACAAAACGATTTCGTATTAAACACAAACATGTAAGTTTACACACATATGTATGTATGTATATGTTTTATGCATTATTTATTTACGCATATTGACGCTCTCAGTGTACAACAGCAACAAAGTGGCTACTTTAGAGTAAGCACTGTGTACATCATTCCGCTGGCTCACTTTTTCACTTTTTGGTTTTCATAGCATGTTTAAGTTTTACGCCTGAAGCACTTATTTTGCCGACTAAACAACAGCGCGCCATTAATTTCTCCTTTTGGCAATTTGGCGCCAATTGGTAATACGAAGTGAAGACAGGTCCTTCTCCACCTGAGCCTTCCAACGGAGTAGAGGTCTCCCTCTTCCTCGGCTTCCACCAGCGGGTACTGCATCGAACACTTTCAGAATTGACATAGTCCATACTGCTGCATCATAAAGTAGGACGGGACTTTTTTTTGAAAACGAAAAAAACATTTTAATGAGTCTTGGGGTTATATACGTATATAAATTTTCTCCATAAATATCTAAGACTATACGCTCACTTAATTTTGCTACGATATCTTATTAGTAATCGATTTATATGATATTGAAACTACAATTTTAACCAATTTTGGTACACAGACACACTTTCAACTGCAGAAAGTTTGGTTTATATAGCTTTAATGGTTTGCGTGATATATACCAAAAAACATATTTGGGAGCGGGGCCACGCCCATTTCCCCATAAAAATTTCATCCAAATATGACCCTCCCCAGCGTGATCCTCTGTACCAAATACTACTTTCACAACATTATTTAGGTTTTTTTTACACTTTATAGGTTTTTGCAATTTTTTGGCCGTGTTAATGGTCCGAATCTGCCCATTTTGTGAAGATATTTTAATTTTTACTCAAGTTATCCGTTGCACGGGCGAACAGACAGACATCCAGATTTTAACTCCTCTCATAATCTTGATGATTTTGATATATTTAACCTTAAATCAAACTGGTTTAATTTTATGACATACAAACAACCGTTATGTGAACAAAACTATTCTACTCTTTGCAACTTTGTTGTTGCACAAATTTAAAAAAAAAACACCTGCGTTATTACTACCTCGGTTGAACGATATAAATCCATATTATTTTCAATGGATTCCAATTCATATTTCAATGTAACTGGCCCTCTACGCCCTCAGGGCGTTAAACACTTGATCAAACAATTTATGAATGCTTAATTTTAATATTTTCTACAGGGCAATTTGGAATGCATGTGCTTATAAAGGCCTTTAAAAATCATGCAAATCACCCTAATAATAATGATAAATCCACGTACATGTATAATTATGGATATGTTTACAAAATAACCCAATCAAATGTTGCTCGGTTCGGTTTTATTTGTTTCGCCCATACTTTTTCAACATTTTACTGTTGTCAATTTAACATGGAATTTGAAGAAGAATTTTGATAACTGACAATAAGTGCGTAGACCCTCATCAATATTTACAAACTCAGGTTCACAGCCACGAATAAACAGGCAAAAAATAATTATGAAATTAATACGAATGAAAGGCGCGGAATTCAAAGACAATTTTTGCACTAAGCTGTGTGATTAATTAATGTCAGCACTTGGGAAGTTCAACTCTCTATTCGTTTTGATTGTCATTGATGGAGTCTGCTCAATTTATACACTTACGTTCAAAAGAAATATATAAATCTGCGTGAATAGATTGGATTATTGCTGTGCAAGTGTATAGATATAGCTTTAGCCAGAATCTATTCATACTCGGTTTCCCGGTTGATTTTTATACTCTCGCAACAAATGTTGCTAAAGAGAGTATTATAGTTTTGTTCACATAACGGTTGTTTGTAACACCCAAAACTAAACGAGTTAGATATAGGGTTATATATACCAAAGTGATCAGGGTGAAGAGTGGAGTTCAAATCCGAATGTCTGTCTGTCCGTCCGTCCGTCCGTCCGTCCGTCTGTGCAAGCTGTAACTTGAGTAAAAATTAAGATATCTTGATGAAACTTGGCACACTTATTTCTTGGCACCATAGGAAGGTTGCTTTCGAAAATGAGCAAAATCGGACCACTGCCACGCCCACAAAATGGCGGAAACCGAAAACACATAAAGTGCCATAACTAAGCCATAAATAAAGCTATGAAAATAAAATTTGGTATGAAGGATCGCACTAGGAAGGGGCATATGTGGATGTAATTTTTTTGGGGAGGTGGGCGTGGCCCCGCCCCCAAATCGGTTTTTTGTATAAATCTCGCAAACCAATAGAGCTATATAAACCAAACTTTCTGCGGTCGTTTTTTTAACCATTTCCTTATACAGTCCAAAAATGACAGAAATCGGATAATAACCACGCCCCCCTCCCGTACAAAGGTTAGGTTGAATATTACTAAAAGTGGGTTAACTCACTAACCAAAAACGTCGGAAACACTAAATTTCACATAAGAAATGGCAGATGGAAGTTGCACTCAGATTTTTTTACAAAATGGAAAATGGGCGTGGCGTCGCCCACTTATGGGTCAAAAACCATATCTCAGGAACTACTCGACCGATTTCAATGAAACTTGGTTTGTAATAGTTTCCTTACCTCCCAATAATATGTGGTGAAAATTGGCCAAATCGCTTCACAACCACACGCACTTCCTATATACCAGAACTTTGAAGACGATCTGAATCGTTTACTTTACAATATATAAAGTAAGCACTAGTGAAGATATCGGTGCAAAATTTTGCACAAATACTGTATTTATAGTGTGGCAGCCCATTTCTAAAAATCGCCGAAATCGGACCATAGGTTTTCAAGGCCCCATATATCGAACATGAGGACCTCGGTGCTTCTAACCTAATATTAGGGTTTCCAACTTTCAATGGACTTTATACAATATATATGACGAATATGTGGGTCAAATTGTGTATTATATAATATTAATTAAGTTAAATAAATAAATTGCGAGAGTATAAAATGTTCGGTTACACCCGAACTTAGCCCTTCCTTACTTGTTTAAACTACATATGGGTTAATAAGAAACATGTTTGAATAAAATTATGTTAACAAATTTATTCAGGCGTAATGTAGCTTGCTTTCCCCCATATACCGAATGTAACGATTTTTACAAACTAAGCCTTTCCTCCTTGTTTAATATCATATTATTTTCGTAATTTTTCGTATTTGCTTACCTTATTATTCTGATTATTACCTTATTTTGTGCAGCTCTTACCTCGACCTTATAGGTGTTATTTATTTACTTAAGTGCGTTTCCTCCAAACCCACGTACCTCCAACGAAAATTGATAAATGCGTAACATTTTCGAGGGCATATAAAATTTAAAAATTTATTAATCGCGTGTGTCATTTATTGACTGCTTGAATGTAATAAAAGTCTCGCTTTCACATGTAAAGCGTAAGCATTGCAATATCATAAACAAACAGCGTGTTCACTGGCCAACGGCACAGAGAAGACCCCGATTAAGTTGCCAGTGACAGCGACATGAAAGGGAAGTAGAGAGAAAGGGCCACGAAAAGTAATGCCAAAAATCATAACATTGACCCACAATTTATGCTAAGTCCCCACACAAGCCAAGCAAATTAAATCCTCGCATTTCGAGTTTCACTTTTTGGCCCAAATTGGGGACTGTAAGCCCAGCTTATCCACATATAGCCGCGCACACGAGAGAATACGAAACTAGCGAAAGAGTAGCATGAGTATACGTGTTTGCGCCTACGCACTTTACATACACTGTCGTTTGATTCACAAATACACATTACAAAGAAACATTGATTGGATTAAAGTCGAGTGTAGACTACAGGTCGCACAGAAATTTATGAAAATGCTGTATTAGCATGCCCATATAGACTCTCAAGGTGGACGACAAATCCAGCGTTAAAGCAGTCGCGAGGAGACAACTAAAGGCTGGCGCGGTTATTTACGCGGTAAAGGAAAATACAGTATACTCTCGAAAAGTAAATTCTCAGAAAGTAAATAATCGCGGAAAAGTTAATCACCTTTAAGATTACACATGCACCTCGAAAAAGTAAATTTTTTAATTTACTTTTCAGAGAGTGTGATAAAAAATTCGAAACGAAGCAAGCAGCGTTTTTTACGATGTTGCAAAAACACTTACTCTCTTGTTTATCGCGTCTTTTTAGTAAATAAACCCTCCTACTTGATCCACTGGTTTAAAAATGAAAACGATGCAAATCAGGTGTCAGACTTTTTGAATTGTCGTACAAAAATGGTCAGAAAATATATTGCAAAAGAAAAAAAACAAAAAAATATTCAAGATTTTTTCTCTTCATAGTACATACATATGTATGTATGTAAATGTAAATATGTTTTTCATGTAAATCCGTATGTTTTATTGAACCAAATAAATGAATGAATTTTTTAAGTTTAAAAATGCATTTAATATTATAAAAACAGATAATTTATGTATATATTTGGAAAAGTAAATTATTCGAAAAAGTAAATTACCCAAAATACCAATCGATTTAGTTTTCGAGAGTATACTGTAATAATAAGGCTCAGATATTTGAATTAACGTCAATGGGAAATATGAAGAGGCACTCAGGCGAAATAAGCTGTGCCTAATTGTGGGCATGTGGGCGGTAAGGGGTACTCAATACACAGTGAAATCGAAGATGCAAAAGTCACGCACCCATGCAAACTCACGACTTATCTATTGCGAACATCACGGAGATTTTGGCAGCGTGTGAGTTGTTGCTCACTAATAATTAATTACCATATCTCACACACAACACTTAAATTGCAACTCAATTACCAAAGAGATAAGAGTTAAATGGTGCCGCAGCAGCTTCAAATCCACATTTCCGTTATCACAGCAATATCAAATTATTTTTATCATTGTTTGCAAAAATGTGAATTATCTGTTGATCAAAAGAGCGATCTCTGCGACTCTTTAACGGACATTGTGAACTATGTAAAGGCGAAAGAAAGTAATATTACAAAATGTGGCCATAATTAAGAAATGATGAAAACGGTTATGCAAATAACTAACAAATAAATTCATTATTTTTCGAAGTGGTAAATGTTGACGTTTCTTAAACTACGCACTAGACGCATCGTTGGTGAATCGGTCCAATCATTCAGGATGAACTCTGCATTATTACCAAGTCGTGGACGCGAAATGCCACCTCCGACGGATATGTATAACTAGCATCTTAAAAACGATACGACTCTTTGGATAAGTTTTCGCTGTCTTCGACATTCAACTTGAAAAATCATTCATTCATTAAAAATCATAAATATTCATTATATATGGTTTTTTTTTGCTCAAAATAAGACTCAATTTTGGATTATAGGTTTCTTATTAAGTTTTTTGCTAACATTTTTTCATGCTCAATTATCTATTTTTTTGCTCAATAATAATGCTGTTTGCTTTGTTTCTGTGACAATTCTAAGTGTTTGATTTTTTGGTTTAAAAATCAAAACGATAATCATTATTTACGGTCCCTGGAGGGAACTGAATGAAAGATATGTATGTAGATTTAAGCAAATCATCCCATTCCTATAAACTAGATATAATGATTTTCGCTATTCTAGTGGATTTTGTTTTGAATATGTATATGAGCTTAATAAAAATTGGGAGTAGAAATATGACTGATGTTACCTGAAGATAAACAGCAATTTGATATAATTGCTAACAAATAAAGTCAAGATCAGTGGTTCGCTCTAATTGAGAGTGTTTTTAGACGTGTGGTTTTCAATGAAGCAATACTTTTTTCGGAATTGGTGGTTTTGACACACGGCCTTTTCAAGCTCATTACTATTGGTACTCACATTGGAAATGTGAATGTTGCTAATATGCGTCGAATCCATTCAGAGGGTATAGAACATAATTCCTGTTGACAATGGAATAATTCAGTTTAGTTTAAGTGATTAATATCGCTTTAAGAACCTGAAATTGCTAAACAGGGGATACAATTTTAATTTTGGAATCAATAAATTAACTTTTTAACGAATTGGTTGTTTTGACACACGGCCTTTTCAAACTCATTACTATTGGTACTCACATTGGAAATGTGAATGTTGCTAATATGCGTCGAATCCATTCAGAGGGTATAGAACATAATTCCTGTTGACAATGGAATAATTCAGTTTAGTTTAAGTGATTAATATCGCTTTGAGAACCTGAAATTGCTAAAAAGGGGATACAATTTTAATTTTGGAATCAATAAATTAACTTTTTAACGATTTGGAAATTCGTCTCTTTTTTTATAGTTTTATTGGTCCTTAAAAGGACCGTTTTGGTTCATATAGTTTGATTACACTTTTCAAATTTGGTTTTCTAATTTTCATTTATTGAGGAATATAGATGGAATATATTTTAAAGAGATCCGTTGAACTGAACCATCTACATACATGCAGTATCTTTCCAGTCACGGTTCTCCAAATGAAGTTAAAAGGATTTTAGTATCACATATGTATAATCTCGCTTTTCGGTCAGTCGTTTACTTCCATAGTGCAAGAGTCTCTTAAAATTCTGTGTCCTTCTTGCTATTAATTGCGAACCAATAATGATTAACACATTTTTTACTTACCATTGTCAGTATTCAAACGAGATCCTCGTAGAATGGCGGTACCTTATAGTTTAATACAATTTATAAGAGTATAATAAGTTTGTTTACATAACGGTTAATTGCAACACCTAAAACTAAACGAAATAGAAAGAGAGTTATATAAGTACATACTAAAATGATAAGGATGATGCGACAAATTGAAATCCAGTTGACTGTCTGGCTGACGTGTGAATGGTACACACGTTTCTTGACACCATGATTGGTGCAGTGTTGCAGGTGGACATCGGACCATTGCCCATAAAATTATGTTATCCCAAAAGGAATAAAGCGCCATAATAAACCAAAAATTTATTTATGAAAGTACATATGGTATATAAATAAATATAATTGAATTAACTGTGTTAGAACGCAGTCATTTCACCCTTTAACGGCCTCGTTCTCTGCAAAAAAATAAAAAAATAAATTTATCGTACAGAAGAAGAAGTGTAAATAACAGATACGTTCTGTAAAAAGTTGAAATTAAATTTAAAAGCTATTCAGTGTGACCTTTAATTCTTCACGCACATTTTGCGAACATCCACGCACGTTTTTTGTGGCTTACGGTCTCTCTAATTAACTGAATATTTAATCTATTGCATTTGCCTGTATAAAAATAATAACCTGTTTAAGGTGCTGTTAAGAAAATGCATTCGCCACTATATACACGTATTTGTGTGCGAAAAAGGTCGGAGAAGTTATGGGGGAAAAGCATCAGTGCACAGCTACAATGTGCTGAGCTTTTAGCGAAATTATTTGTGAACACAAATTGAATTTAATATAATATTCGAGATTTTTTTATACTCTCTCTACATGTAGCACAGAGTAAAAAAGTTTTGTTCACCTAACGGTTGGTTGCAAGTCCTAAAACTAAAAGAGTCAGGTATGGGGATATATATATCAAAATGATCAGGATGACGAGTATAGTTGATATCCGGATGTCTATCTGTCCCTTCTTCTTAAATTAAGATATCTTTACGAAACTTGATGTACATGTTCCTTGGGACCGCGAGGGAGCTAGTAACGCCCACAAAATGGCGAAAACCGAAAACCTTTAAAGTGTCATATCTTACCATAAATAAAGCTATGAAAGTAGTATTTGATACAGAGGATTATAAATGGCATCCAAAACAAGAAAAAACGTTAACTTCGGCTGTACCGAAGCTAATATACACTTCACATGTGCATTTCTTTTAGCAACTATGTGTTTAAGCAAATCTAAAGACGTAAGATAAAGTAAATAAAAAAAGAAAATATTTTACAAATTATTTTTAGCCGGATTGTTTGCTAGAAACATTAATGTTATATAGTTAACCGATCTGAACAATTTCTTCGGATATTATATTATTACCTTAAGCAGTAATCCATGTCAAATTTAGTAAAGATACCACGTCCAATGCGAAAATTTTCATACAAGCCATTGATTCCGATCATTCAGTTTGTATAGCAGCTATATGATATAGTGGTCCGATATCAGTTCCGACAAATGTGTAGCTTCTTGAGTTCAACATACTGATCATTTATATATATACTTTATAGGGCCTCCGACGCTTCTTTCTGGGTGTTACAAACTTCGTGACAAACTTAATATACCCTGTTCAGGGTATAATGATTGCCCCAGTGCCAATGGACTTTTTATTTATTGAACATGCATACACCAAAACATATTTCTTCCTTTCTTGTTTATAATATTGTTGGTTCATGTGGGACTATTAATATCTAAGTAATGGATATAACTAACTGAATATTTTTATAGTTTAAAAAATTCTATAATTAATTTGACATTTTGTTTTTAAAATTTGAACTTTGATATCTAGGGGTCGTGATAAAAGTCTTTGCAGTCTTTACAACACAGATATTTGTATGTGTAGTAAAAAGTAAAGGCTGTGTTGAGTTTTTGTGGATTAATATGTTGTATAATCCCACTTCTAGAGCTCATGTATATTCGATTATTACGATTGTAAAACCCTTGTAGCTTGCAATGTGATTGGATGCGAAGATGTGATTGTTATTGTATAATGAGATGCTTGTAAACAAACTGACGGATCATACGTATATTTTAATCACAAAATTTGCTCTCCTAAATAAATACACAACATTTCAATGTAACATTTTCCGTAAACAACACATCTGTTCATACATAATTACAATACTAGAAATTTTCTTTGGAATTACTAACTGCTAGATATGTTTGCGGGGCAATAACAATGTGCCCCTCCTGCGATTTAACGTTCGTGCATTTAGCGCCATAATGCCTCTATCTTCCGTTTTGGCCAGTTTTCGAATTTTTGTGAAAAACTGCGAAAGATTTTATATTTGCGGATCGTTATCGGCATGCGGTCAATTTCACTATTTCATTTGCACATTTACTTTCACATTAAAGTCGTTTGGCGCTAGCCATAAATTCTCGTTAAATTTTGAATGCCACCAAAACATTGCTTAAAAAACGCTCTGAATGCCCGACGCTCCGCAATGTGAACATGAATTTGCTGTTGTCGCTTCGACGCGTCTATAATCAACAGAGCTTGTGAAAGCACTTGGATATGCGAGCAACTTGGGGAAATGTTGCTGTTGTTGGCCCAGTATAGGTGAATGTAAACAATGTCGAGTAGAGCGAGCCTGAGCAGCCGAACGTTTGCACTACCTAGCCGAAGAGCCGAGCGTATTCATTATCGTCATTGTAATCACCATCGATACACTATAGCCACTTCGCGAGAGTTACGTCGACGTCGACGCGAACCACTATTTGTATAGCCGGTGTGAACGAAATTGCAGTACATAAGAACTCCAATAACGAAACTACGCTCCCGACGCAACTTTACCAACCTAAACGTTTTTAAACGTTTACTACTGGAAAAAAGTTCGATAAGTTATTTAAATTTGAAACTGACTTGAACACGAGTTCAATAAATACAATTCGCGCGCTATGGACACAATGATGAAGTATGCGGGTAAAACAAAAACAGTGTGACTTGCTTGTATAAGCAGTAGTTTTTGTTGTTGTGGGCGGATGGGGGTGCGTGCGCGTGTTTAATATTGTCAAGGACGAAAAAGGTGTCGCTTTAAATGTATGACGTCACTGTAGTGATGAATTGGTAATTGTTCAAGCGTACTTTCAGTGTGTGCGCGCATTTTAGTATTAGCTCATAAGAACATATATGTGATGCATTGTTTTGGTTTAATTAACAACTTTTAGCTTTCTATTTATTTCGACTCTAAGCTGCAATCAAAGCTGTAAGCACATCGTTGAATGTCTCTGGGTAATCATATTCACAGAAGGTTGCTGCGTGTCAAGAGCAGCTTATAATTATTTAATGTGAGCAAAATGTGTAACGTTAACATAACACCAGTTCATCTCAGTTCAGTTCACGCGGCGTATACGTAATAATTGGATTCGATTGTTTGACAAACTTATTGGATTTCTGGGAAATATTAAAAGTATTTTCATTTGAAATAGATTATAATTAAATTGTTTGTAAATTAAATAAATAAAATTATAAACTGCTTATACGCAACAAAGTTAGAATAAAACTATAATACTCTGTGCAACATGTTGCGAGAGTATAATTAGGTTACGACTCCTCATCCTGTCACAAATTTGGAATGCATTTAACACTGGTTCTTGAGGTCATGGACAACAAAGAAAGTTGACAGCACGTTTTGTTCATGGCATTGCTTACCGCAACCTTGCTTTTATCATTGTAAATATATTGTACCCGTTAAATGGCCGGCAAATAATATCTATATATAAAACTATAGCTTTTTAAGCAGTGAGTTGTATCCCATCTTTCCAAGAACTCCTTTTCGAATTACAAAAGGGCTGAGTATTCCAAAAACTCTCAGCAAAGTAAAACTTCGTTCCGAGCTGAGTTCATTTCAGATTCTTTATGACCTTATTTATTTGGCTTTCTAACCCTCATGTGCAAGGAATATATTTTTGTGCTTTACATTTCCTATAGTAATTTTCGGAAACCATTTTCGGTTTGTTAGTTAGTCTGGTTGTGCAATATTGTGACCCAATTTCATTGTTGTATATATGTGCATATGTAAATAATATCAACAGAGAATTCTGTTAATTATTACGAATATTAAGAGAACACCAGAAATTTTGGATAAATCTATAATATTTCGGCTGATACCCTGAGTTCCCCATTTAATAATGCAATGTTAGCTATAATTAAATTTCTTCACAAACATAAAAGTTCTCATGTATGTTGTATAATATATTGTATTGCCGTGTCCACTTTAATGTCTCTGTAGTTATACTGTAATTACCATTTTAAGCCGACGCTCGTTTATGTTAGTAAGTTGAATAAATATTTGCAAATCTAACAAATGCGAAGAGGCCAACCGTTAAGTCCGCGAATATGCATGTATGAGATTAGCCATATAATATAGATTAGACGTGTCCAACGTGCAGCGGCCGGTTTTCTTAATCAATAATTCGTTTTAATTCTTATTCAAATCATTTGCTTAAAGTATTATAATTCATTTTTCATAGTCAATAATTCATTAAAATTCATATGCAAAATCATTATAAATGTGTAAATTATTATATGTATGTATTTAATTATAAATAAAAGAGTGTGCGTCGAAATTCTGTTCTTTTGATTTGGAGTGGAGTTGATTAAATATAATTGTTTGCTATATACTCGTGTCTACGACACCAAACGCCTGATATTTATGTGTAGTCCCTATAATTGCCACGAAAGGCAATTATGAGCAATTGCTTGTGTGATATTAACTATCTCGGCAATAAATAGTATATTGTTATATTAGATATCCATTTGCATAACAATTAGTTACTGATATATCTGTAACAATAAAATACTTAATAGAGTTGTTGCTCTTTGTGGTGGTGCTCACTATCTTATCAATTAATTAACCAACTTATTCTTTTATGTTCCACTCACCTGCCAAGTATCGATCACTTTGCGATAGTGGATTTTTTTGTATCATGATAGTATCTATTTATTTTAAATGTAAACTTAGTATGTATTTATCGTTAGAATTAGTCAACCCTCTATGTTCTAATTACAGGTTCCCACCATTTTCAGCATGATAATATCATTATTTAAAACCAACTGCACTGTTCACAAGTCTCAACTTGTTTCTTCTTTACTAGTTACTCACTTATTATCTTAATTGATGGCGCCAACACTCCTCAATATTGACTCCAGTTTTGCCTAGCTTTGCCGTAGATATTGCCGATGTGGGTGTTGTCATCTTCGCATGATTAATGCGCTCCCAATTTGGCCATAGGATGGTGGCCTTGACTCGGGCTTTTTTTTGTGCGTACAATGTGCTGTGGCGTCGTTGTTGCCGAGCATTGTGTCCATATCGTTTTCCAATTGACGCTGTCGCCTGCTTTTAAGTGATTCCTCTTCGTTTTCTGGGCGGTGTGGCTGCACAACCGTTTAATGTTGTCACCATTGAAGGGCGGCGTTGACTCCTTTGCAGACCCAGTTGCTGATGATGCTACCGACGTTGTTGTTTCTTAAATTTTCAGTATCGTTGTTGTTGTTGACGAGTTTGTTTCCATTGCTGTTGTTGTTGTTGTTGTTATTGGTGCACTTGCTACCGCTGCATCGTTGCCGCTTTGTAAATTTGTCAGATTATGATAATGCTGATGATGTTGCTGGTAAATGTTGATAACCGTTGCGATTGCCGGTGCCACCGTTGTGGACCGTTGGGTGGTTGTTGCTGGTGGTATGATGCCTATGCCAATAAAGTTCGCATATAGGCAACACTCGGCTTGGTTGAGGTGCAAGTGGTGCCAGCATTACTATTGGAGCTATTGTTGTAGTCGTCATTTGAGCCATTATCGAGGCGTCCAGACCTCCAGGTGAGGTTAAACGACTACAATGGAATATATACTATTGAATGGAAAAAACACAAAAAATTAAACAACAAAAAGAGAAATAATAAATTTTATTAAATTCTGTCTGGTAGCGTCCGTTCGCTTAGAACAGGACAGTTTCAGGGCCGATCACTTTCAGTTAATAATATAAGAATTTTTAGCTACATCTAGTCGAACAATGCCTTATGACACGGCTAATATATGCACATATATAAGTACATGTCTTGAAACGTTCGACATGAAAGCTGCGCGTGACTTGTCGAATTGTTTTCGGTAACGATGTGCAATAATAAGCAAAGATCTTCTCTTACTTCTTGAAGGACCTTGAATTTTAAGTGGCAGGGCCGCTGTACCACCTAAGTTTTTGTCTATACATATGCGTCCATTTTTATGTTTTCGACATACATATTTATGCAAATTATAAGTCGTTTTCGCAAAATTTTAGGTAAGTCCTATGATATTATGTGTCCACAGCAGCACATTCTTAATATGCTTGAGATAATATTAAACAACTATTGACATTTTGTTTGATTTTCTGTGAATTCATTTATAAGATGCTTGAGAATATAAGAACTTGTTTTCTTGCAGCAACTTGCAATTGACGTTCAGAGCAGGAGAGCAGAGCGATAGAGATATAAATATAGCTACGAATAACTGGGAGCAGTCAATTCAAAAACACTCACTATACACTTCCTTTCTTTAAAGAACAATGTATGGATGATAAATGATAAATGAATTACATATATGACTGTTCTACATTTGAAAGATTAAGCCGAAATTGAGGATATAAAATCTTGCATGTATGTGTTGTAAATTTTGTTGAATAATTTTTTTATGGATCGCTCCAAGGAATTAAATTGTTTATCGACATAATTTTGATGCTGGAAAAATAACTATTTTTGTAACAATTAATCCTCGATTTACACTTATTGTATCTGAGGGCTCATCAGTTGCATTATTTTTTACATGAAACAGTTCAAATATATAAAATTACACCAATGATTGAATAAATCTAAAATCTTAAAATTAATTTTGGTATATAGTATTAAAATTTTAGCAAAAAAAGAAGAAATAAATAAATAACGCGTTTTAACCTCGGTATAAATAATTCATGTAGTTTCTGTAAGAAACGATCGCCAGTGCAGCTGTAATGATTTAACTTATTTTCGTTGCATCTACTCGCTCTAGATTCTGCTTACATTACATTACCACTCCATACCAGTGCAGTGTTGTGCAACATTGTTGAGATTCAGTCAGATGAGTCCATTGCCAATATCTATAATTGCTGCACCACCATATTTGGACAAAATAGCAATTGACAAGATGTGCAATTGCCGTTCTGCACTGTAGACATGATAAAAATCAATTGTATATGCCAAACAATGCAATACACTTGCAAGGACTAAAGAAACACACACATATGCGCATACCAATGAAATTGCCAACACAGCGTTGATGCCATGATTTGTGGCGATAACACGCTATCGTTATCCCAATCGCCATTGTTTGACGGTTCGACCAGATGCCACTCAAGCGACAATTTATTCAACAATGAAATACATTTATATAGACTTGTATGTTCATATGTATGTTGATGGCTGCAATTGTGGCATGTAACACACGGCAAGTGTTACATGCAGTTCTCATTTGCTGCAGATATTTGTAAAGTTCGAAATGTTCCAAGTGCACATCATATAGTCTATGAATAAATCATTGTAATTCTGTTTGATTTTGTATATTTTCCTGTCGATCATTGAAGCTGTAATGAATGTGCGACATGTCTCCGATGTGTAGGTAGCGTATCATTTGCCTGTTTTCCATCTGCGTTTTTTTAGGTTTCTTGCAGAAAAAATTGTCAATAGCTTGCAATGTAAATACAATTGACATAACGAACTTACAATGGTTAAAAGCCGACCGAACTTCCATACCATAACATCCACATACGTTAAGCATGGGTCCAATACGCAATGCCTTGTGGTCTCAAGCTCTTGTACCAATAAGGCCGCAGTAAAAGGTCACAAAGCCACACTGGCACTGCCACGTTTGTACATGTTGCAGCATCCTTTGTTGTAGCTCAGTGTGTCCTTCGCTTTGGCTTCTCCTTGATCTCAGTTTCAAGGCAATTCTACGTGTTTGTTGTTGTTTTTTTTTTTTGTTTGTGTAACTCACAGATAATATCTTCGCTGCCGTCGCATCTAAAGCAGCTGATACATGAATCTCATCACGTTCCAAACAACAACATATGCGTGCATTTTTTCATTACAATATCTCCCTCTACGCTCTGGCACACTCGGCGACAGTGGTGCATAAGTGCGGCTTTACTATGCGAATAAATCAGTAACAATGCCTTCATGACTTTACTTATATAAACAAGTAAATCTATGGATGCATCTAGTACAAACCAATATACATACTTATAAGTATTATTGTTAGCATTTTTATAACAATTATTGTATTGTACTTTTCATTAGGCGAAAATTGTTCGCCACACTTTCAATGCTTCATTGCAAGAGATGTCACCGCAATCGTGGCATTGGCAGTTGCCATGGGGCTTTGTTATTTTAACGACTTAACAATGTTAGGAAAGACACAATTCAAAAGGTAGCGCTGGTCAAAAGTTAAGGTTTGCTAATTTGAATAAGCTGAGGGCAATCGACTTTATAGTTTCTTAAAAATAGTGCTTAATACAGTTTGAAGAGTCCAAAATCCTTTAAGGGTTTTCGCCACCCTGTAACAAAAACAAAATACTTTTTTTGTTTTTGCTTAGTCTATATTGTAATGAGTAATTTGAGAAGTCTCCGAAAACAATTATTTTACTTGTTTCAGACAACAATTGAAATGCCAATCATGTAAACGATCAAGGGGTGCTCCAGAAAAATTGATCCACTTCAATGCATATATCTCTGCCATTTTTAGCTAAAAACTATCTTTTTAATATTTATAAAGCTTAAGATATCTTATCAGTGTGGCTTTAGACCTGGAAAATCAACAACAGACCAGATATTCACCATGCGCCAAATTTTGGAGAAGACCCGTGAAAATAGGATCGACACACACCATCTCTTTGTCGACTTTAAAGCGAAAAGGAGCTGCCTTTATGCCGCGATGTCTGAATTTGGTATCCCCGCAAAACTAATACGGCTGTGTAAGCTGATGTTGAGCAACACCAAAAGCTCCGTCAGGATCGGGAAGGACCTCTCTGAGCCGTTCGATACCGGACGAGGTTTCAGACAAGGTGACTCACTCTCGTGTGATTTCTTTAACCTGATGCTTGAGAAAATAATACGAGCTGCAGAGCTAAATAGAGAAGGTACAATCTTCTATAAGAGTGTACAGCTACTGACGTACGCCGATGATATCGATATCATTGGAAACAACACCCGCGCCGTTAGTTCTGCTTTTTCCAGACTGGATAAGGAAGCGAAGCGTATGGGTCTGGTGGTGAACGAGGACAAGACGAAATATCTACTGTCGTCAGACAAACATCAGCGCATTCGCGTCTTGGCTCCCACGTCACTGTTGGCAGTCGTAACTTTGAAGTTGTAGATAATTTCGTCTACCTGGGAACCAGCATTAACAGCAATAACAATGTCAGCCTGGAAATCCAACGCAGAATCACTCTTGCCAACAGGTGCTACTATAGACTAAGTAGGCAATTGAAAAGTAAAGTCCTCTCTCGACGAACGAAAACCAAACTCTACAAGTCTCTCATCATTCCCGTCCTACTTTACGGTGCAGAAGCGTGGACGATGTCAACATCCGATGAGACGGCACTAGGAGTTTTCGAGAGAAAGGTTATGCGGAAGATTTATGGTCCCTTAAACATTGGCAACGGCGAATACCGCAGACGATGGAACGATGAGCTGTATGTGTTATTCGACGACATAGACATAGTACAGCCAATAAAAAAACAGCGGCTACGCTGGCTAGGTCATGTTGTTCGAATGGATGAAAGTGCTCCAGCTCTGAAAGTATTCGATGCAGTTCCCGCTGGTGGAAGCCGAGGAAGAGGGAGACCTCCACTCCGATGGAAGGGCCAGGTGGAGAGGGACCTGGCTTCGCTTGGAATAACCAATTGACGCCAAACTGCCAAAAGGCTGGATACGTGGCGCGCTGTTTTGGACTCGGCTATAACCGCGTAAGCGGTGTCTACGTCATCAAGAAGAAGAAAATATGTATTATATTAGCAATAAATGTAAAGAAATCCTACCTCAAATAGTTTTGTCAAAAAAAATCCTAAAAAACCATCCGATTTTCATGCGTTCAGCGTGTCGTAACACCTTAATTATTTTGAACAGACCACGTATACATATTACCTTTTAAATATATTTGCTTGAAGAGTTGAACGGCCGACAATTCCATGACAAATTAGAGTCAATTGAGTACATTAGAGTACATATATCGTTTGAGCTATGTATAACCGCACTGGACCATATAATCAGTAGCTATCAACGCTTTAGTGTATAGAATGTTACCAATTCCATAACTTAATTTTTGCACTAGTTCGGCTGAGTTTATCTTTATAAGTTAAAGTACAGTTTAATTTTCGAAATCTATAAAACTCTATATGTGTATTAAATCTACGTTCTTGAACGGGAGCTCATAAGAAGGTTAGGTTATTTAGAGACATGCCATATCATTGTTAGGATGATATTCCAGAATACTACTGCTACAGTTATAGAACTGACTTGCATATGTTGCTGTTAATCTAAGAAAGTGAACTACATTGGGAATGGTGTAATTATTGTATGTATGTATGTATGTATGAACATGTAACAATATTTAATTTTGATATTATTTTTGTTAAATAATCTCATTAAAATTAGACTATTTAGAAATACGCCCTAACAAAAGTTAATTGATTGTGCAGAGCAATACAAACAATACAAGGACACCAACAACAATTTAACGCTTTAACTTTATTAGCTTTTGCTTCAAGGCAAACATCGATTTAAAAACTATAAAAGAGCAAATTAAACGCATTTTATGGTAATCAAATTGGATAATGAAAAAATCAATGAAAATCTGAATGTCACAACACTGTAAAAATAAAAAAATCTATAAAAAATTTAAGAGAAAAACACAAAAAATGCTTAAACATAATATAATATGTAAAACATGTTGTATTTACGGGATTTCAGTACATAAGATGTTGTTGTTACAAAAAAGTTGCATATCTACACACAAATACTCAATACACACATTGAACGCTCAGTATACATATGTATATGTTGCTTAGATCGGCGACATTAATGAGCATGTTGTATACCACCTAAAAGGTCGTAAACGTAAACCAATGCTGTTGAATGGGCGAAAGAAAGGCAAGTGATGATTTTACAATGTTGTAGTATCGGCTTCTTTTTTATATGGAACAAATTATTTTATTTATTTATTTAAATTTGTTTTATTTTTATATTTTTTCATCAGTGTTCATCAATCCACTTGCTTATAACGTCAATTGATTAAGAACTGTTGATTGACCCAAATTGGTAACACACACGTGTTGCATACCAAAACCGTTCTTCGAATGAGTAACTGACAAAATTTTACTAAATAATTAAATAAGAAAATGAAAACAACCTTCCCATGGGATTCAACGGAATTGATGTAATAACACAATTAGCACCACCCAATCGCCTTTTAACGGGCATATGCAAATAAAGCTGACAACCATAAATAAATCACAGTCTGTGCTGCATTCACAAATGGGTAAACAAAAGCACACGAGATAAACAAATCAACGTTTTTATTTGCCACACATGTCCGTGCCACGTTCATATGCGCCCTTATAAACAAATTATGCTGACCTAACGAAAGTCCATTACTGGAATGGCTTTGCAAAAAAAGTTTGCAAGAACAACTCTCGCGCTCCGCATGCGATGTCAAACAGCTGGCGAGGCTCGGCATTTCAGTCCTCTACAACGTAGTGGTTACGCTGCGCAATGATAATACACGTAATTATCAAATCAAAACACTTAAACTGCTGACAAGCCTACCGTTTAACGCAACGTCTTTGCCCTCAAGTGTTTACGACGCGGCACAGTCTGCCGTGAAATAAAAACGCGCGTTGGACTCTTAGCCTACTTTGAAAAGGTTTTGGGTTCTTCAAGCCATGCAAACGCATAAAAGTCAATAAAGGTAAAAGAACAAGAGCAATGCGCATCCATCGCCGCAAAGAAATTAAAAAGAAAATGCAGAGATGATAAGAAACGCACATTCGCCTCGCCTGTTGGAGCATTGAGTGGCAATTCATCATTTAACCGGCAGCAACAATAAAAGGGCAGTCCCAGCGCATGGTCAGCAGGACAGCAAACGTGCCGCGCTGCACAACTGGCGGCTTTGGCATTGTTGTGCTGTGTTTGGAGCAGCTGGTAGAATCACTTTCGCAACGCAACAAAATTAAAACATAAAAAAGAATGCCGACATCTATGTACATGACGTGAAAGACTAAGCCCCCCAAAAATCAGAACACGTTCTTGACGATGGCAAATTGGAGCATAGGCATTCTTAGCTGCAAAGCTTCCTTAACCTACTCTCTCTTTCTTCCCTTTTGAGTAGCTTGCTGCGTTGTTGCATTGCGTTGTCGTTGTGGACCATTGAAATATGCATGCAAGCGCTTAGCGGGGCAATCCTTTCTGTGTTTGTAGGATATGTGAATTTGGCATTATTTCTCGTACAAATGTGCTAAGGTTCTGTAATGCGTTTGTCCGTCCGTGTATTTGCGTGACCGCTGATTGTGGCTCTTGTTTCTTTACTTTTCTCTGTTCATTTGTGCTTTAGACATACTTCGAGAAATTACTGACCCACTTTTTAACGTTTCAATTTCATTCTGCAAAATCATGAACATGCCTCTGCAGCAATGAACGAGTGTGTGTATTTATTTATTGTCACTCATGCAACTAATGCACTCGCATTGTGGATATAACGGTTAAGTAAAGGCGGTTGACAGCATGATGCTTCGGTTGGGCATTTCTTTACCTCATATGATCGGCTAGGCATCTACGTTGACGCTGACACAGTTTTTCAATTATTCGTTTGGTAAAGTGAAATCTTAATAAACTGTCTATAGCACGTTGACTTGATTTATGCACACTGGTTTCATAAATCAATTAAATGTGTGAAGACATGCGCAAACTGGTAAAAGTTTCTCGACGTATGTTATCAATTTCAGTGCATTTGCCATAGCGTGACAAGAGAAGCCTTTTCCCGGATTGCAACGGAATGTGCTACCTCTGACTAGAGCCTTGGACCTTCTATTGCTGTTACTTAAAGACCATAGTTTGAAACGAGTCTGACTATCGCAGTTTAAAATGTATACGTTATTATATGGCTACTAGCCGCTAGGATACTATACACAAAAATTAGCATCACAATTTTTGGTGTTTTATGTATTATCCCCCCTATGTTATCAATTTGCGAGTTTTGGAGTATGATTGCGAGCACTTCTTATTGAATAATTTAGCAAATTGTTTCTACAAGAAAATCGTTAACATTTACCTGTAAGTAAACTAATAGTTACCATCGATACAAAAATCGTTTTTATTTCACAGTTAAATTTTAATGTATAAATGTAAAATGATTTATTGATACACAATAGTAACTGAATTATTGATATTTGAATCATTTAACGATCGTTTATGAATTAAGCAAAAAAACATAAAATTTCTTGCCCAAT
The DNA here is from genome assembly GCA_031772095.1 of Zeugodacus tau. Lineage (NCBI taxonomy): Eukaryota > Metazoa > Arthropoda > Insecta > Diptera > Tephritidae > Zeugodacus > Zeugodacus tau. Next base: position 48,858,718 of record CM062649.1, on the reverse strand, counting down.
TCCCTTTGTTTCAAATGTGAATTTAAGTAACGCAATGGAATGAATTTTGAGACACACTCTGTCCACAAGACTACCAGCATTCTCTTTGATCATTAGTGTCTACTAGGAATTTTTCGATGTGATAAAATAAATACAATAAAACTAATATAACAATTCGAAAATTTGGCTGTCGTGTTTGACATTTCTTACCAAAACAGGAACCCTTGAAAGTGGTAAGAAGTACAGCGTTACAAGGGAGTTGAAGTGCGGTGAAGTTTATATGCGATCCAGTTCAAGTGCTGAACACATAGAAGACGACAAGCGACGAGCGACATCTGTCAAATATTAAAATACACGCGTTCTTATGGGCACAGATTTTTTGACAACAGCACGACTACGCGACAACAGGCTTGTAGTTGTCGTTGTCGCCAAATTAAAAATGTTTCTAATTTTGCCGACGACAATGGCCGCTGTAGAGCTGCCACTAACATGTGAAATGTATCAATGTTTAAGTTTCCAAGTGGTTAAATATGAGAGTTTTTTGTGGACTTTAGTTTGCTTGTGTTTGACTTTTCAGGAGGAAACAGCAATAATGGGAAGTGCGCAGCTGTATAATCGCTACATTTCAGACCGAGTTTATTCCACTTATGAAGGTATGTATATTTGTATGGAAATGGAAATGGTGCTAGACTGCGTTCGAGTTTATCATCGGTTTATCGCACGCCCATTGAGTGACATTTGCCTTTGTTTACACATTTCGATAGTTTAAGCATAATTCCTACTTTGTAATTTACATTGCAGTCGAAAAGAGGCGCAGTTGTTTATTAATGGATAAATTAATGTCACTTCTGGTTGGTGGCGGGTTTAGGGGACTGTTGGAGCGACTGCAGGAGCGGGCGAATTCGTTTATAGATAAAATGTGTTTTCGGATGTACTTGTTCCGCAGACAGGTCTCGCATATGTCCTATACATGCTGGAATTTGAATTTATATTGTCTGAGGTTCCCTTTCTGCAGTTGGCTTCCTCCTAAACTTGTGTGTAACACATTGGCTGCTTGCTTGAAACACTTGACCTCTGGACAAATATAAATATTTTTTTTATTTATATTTTTTTCTTACAATACTATAGAGTTCTGTGAATTTTCCTAATAAATACAATTAATTTGAATTATTGTTAATTAATAATTAAGTTTAAAATAAAACTGTGAAATATTTATACAAAAATAAATATTTTTAAAATATTTTGTTTATTTGTTAACAGGAGTATAAAACATAAAATCTGTCCTGTTGATTTGATTTTTGTACAAGTGTACAGGCGGTTGAACAGAGTATCTTCTATTCCCCTAAGTTAAAAAAAAACTGGGCAGCTGAGAATGGAAGGACTAATCCAATGTCTAGGTCTAGTTGGGATATAATCAATGAATGAGTGAGTAAAACATACAAACTTATCTGGCAAAAATGGTGACAAATAATTTGAGCGCCAAAGGATATTATGATTTAACTGAAATTTGTTTTTTTTATTTTCAAATATTTCACAGTGAGTAAGAAAACATTCTCAAGTTGAATTAAAATAATATTAGCCCCGAACGAGTCTGGCCACTAAGGCAAATAATCGTACTCGCCCAGTATGCGACCCATGTGGTCATTTGGGAACATAATGGCAATTGTAAAAAAGTCAAACTATAGTACACAATCCTTAAATTAAATATCCACCTAAAGACACAGTAAATATACCACATATACTTACACGCTAGAGAAAATGTTGCGACCAAAACAATTTCAATGGCAAAATCGAATAAAACTCATAAATCAGCCGAAATGGCTATGAACATAATAAAAATATAATATTGCATAATTTAAATTTTAGCTTGTGTGTGCATATTTACATGTGAGCCAAAGTGTATTGTTGGAGAGGCAGGCTCTGTTCCCATTTTGCACCAGCTATTTGGTATACAAAACCGAATCGCAAAATTGTGATAAAGAGCGCTCTGCAAGAAATATGTGCCATAAAATTTCAAATAATAAACAAGCGCATGCGACAAGCAATAATCAATAGCAGCAAGCGGTTGTTGCAATAACATAGTGGATGGTGGTGTACCACCCGCTATGCTCAGCGTGTCGTGGGCACCTTGTAATCGGCAGCAATCCATTATTGGTGTTGTTTGGGACCAAAATCAACAGACCACCTCACACACATACTTACATGGAATATAAGCAAGCCCAAACAGTGCCATCGCAGCGCGATTGTTTTCGATTTCAGCTACCTTCAGATTTTTCTTTTGCTTGCATTGCTTCTTATTTTGCCAATTGTTAAAACGCTTTTCGTGGTTTCTGCTTGCGCCCGGTGCGCTCTTCCTCGCGGTCGCCTACTTGAGTCCGCGTGCAAAAGGTGCTTGAATTTATGAAACCGATCGCAAAATTACCATAAATTTTTAATTCGTATCACGGTGATGTTGCTTAAATGTGCGGCAGGTCAACTAAAGATTGCACTACTTGACTTACTCGCCGCGGCAAGGCAGTCTGCCGTTCTGCTGCTACGCCACTAAGAGGCCGTGACGTGCCTTTGTGCAGATACATTGTGTTAATGCTGCATGCAACTTATGTCTACGGAGACATAAGCCCCGAATTGTGAGGCTGCTACTTAGCAATTCCACGGTTGACAGTTGCGGCTACTTACACCGATACGTCTCGTCTGCTTGCGCCACACTGTCGCGAACGTGTGCACAAACATATGTTTACAACAAGTTAACAGCACAAAAGGTTAGCGTTGAAGGCGCTCACCTGCATTCGATAACTATCAGATCGACTTAAAATGTGCTTGTAAATATTGTAAATGACCAACGAATCAGATGCTGGTGTAATAGGTGAAATAGATTTTATTTAAAAAAGATAAAAAATATATACTAAAGAATAAATGTATAAGAGATTGAACTCTCATTTAATTTTGCTGAGTTATCTCACATATTAATCGATATATTAGGTTTTTGAGAGATGAGGGAAGTAATTACCCGGTTTTAGCACTGAGGCACATTATTAGAAGAAAAATATTCCCCCAGAATTTCTGTAAAATTTCGGAGAGATTTACCGATATTTTCGGTAAAAAATTATACATAGGGACTGATGTCTTAAGTAGACTTGATTGTTAAACGATTTCAACCATTTTAATATATAACTCTAAATGTAACTCGTTCAATTTAGAACTTAAAAACAAAACTGTTATACTCATACTTACAACATGTTGCGGTAGCATAAAAAGGTTGAGATGAATTTACATACTGGTGTGCGACAGTCTTTCTTTTTGAAAAGTACATATAAAACTGTCGTAATCGAAAACAGATTCAGTCATTGATATGTGTACTTACATGTTTCTCGGGCCGCAGTAGCACGAGTCCGTTGGCTACACAGTTCTCGGCACATGAAGCAATTGAGGTGAGGAAGGCATTAAATTATCCAAATCACGTAGAAATTTATTAGCCCAAACATTCACATCCTCCTGTGTGCTGGCTGTGGTGGCGTCATATTCGTTGCTACAAACAGGTTCAGAGTTAGAGTTGTCTTCGTTATGCTTGTCATCCGAAGTCTGGCCGTTGAGACTTAGAGGTGGTGGTGATAAGCTTTAAGTTCTGTTGTGTGCGAAGACAAGCCGTGTCGTCTGTAGTGGGAGCCACTGAAAATCGGCTGTCATTGTCTATACTTGTCATATGGAGCGTCAACAACATCGCATTGGGATAATCTGTTATCACTACTTTGGTAAATATTAATAACTGCGGCATCATTAGATACGGTTGTATCAAGTTGTACGGCATGTCGGTCGCTCGCTTGCATTTGTTGGGCGCGTTGTCGAACGCGACGATCCTCGAATACTTCGTTGATTTCGTGCTGCAGGAACAAATAAAATTAGCTTATTTTTATTTTCGTATTGAAATAATCACATAATAAAATAAAAATAAAATATATTTGCTCTAAAATATTGTTATTTCCACATTTCACTAGAAAATAGAAAGAGCTTCTATTATTATTTTAATTGAAATCCTGTTTCATCTTCGCCTACTCAATTAGAATACTTTTATTTCAATTTTCAGCGTTAATTTATTGCCATCTTAATCTAGACACTATATACTCGCATACAAATGCCAATTCTAGAAAAACAATTCCTGTTTGGATAGTATCTGTGTAGGCAAATTGGCGTAGGAAATCCCGTCTACTAGCAGCCCTCGGCATGCCAATCAATTTATAATAATGTCAATATAGCAAAAATGGAAAAGAAATAAATTATAACGTCGCGTCTGAGATAGCCGGGGATATTCATCGTTGGCGTCTTGGTTTTACTATGTGGCAAATGGCATTGCTACAATTTATAAGCTGGATTAGAAACGAAAAAAAACGAAACAATCAAATAAGAATGATATACGCAAGCGCACCGCCGGTCCACATTGAATTTCGCTAGCATTCATGGACCGCGGTTTTAACGCATCGGTGTAGGTTCCAGGACTAATAAATTGGTTAAAACATGCCCACGGGTTTTGCCTCTTTGCTGCAAGTTCCAGCTTCTGTTTTACTCATTGTAGCGCTGGCAAATCACAGTTTTCCTTTTTCACTCACTGCGAGAGATACCATGTCAAGGCATGTCATCCGTTTTTACCTTTTTCATGCATTTCCGATCGTATATTAGAAGGTAATAAATTATTGCGCAAGACAGTATAAAGCGGCGTACAAAAAGAACAGAAGCAACAAAGAAGGAACTCGTGGAAAGAATGTAACTCGTAACTAGCAACTCACACTTTAGTCCCCCAGTCGCTATGAGTTTATTGTGTGCAAATGTTTTTGTATGTCAAATAATTTGGCGAAGTTTGCTATTGGGTTTATCGTAATTTGATGGACTGACGGTACCGCTCTTATTTACATTATATACTATTTGTGCTTTCTGTTGAATTCAGCGTATCATTTGTCTTATGTCAGGACGTGACAAATTTATGAGGTACAAGCGATTGTGACTTTATTGAGTAATTTTATATGGTAGCGTTGTACACCGCGTTTGATATGCCGCTGCTTTAAGTGTCTACCAATCAACATGGATGATGGATACAATTTGTATTCGAATTCCACGACTGTGATGAACGCTTAATCTCTATGAAGCGAGAATATTTTTGTATACATTTTTCTAATTTCGTCAACATTTTAAATCAGTCTTGAAAAATAAATTTGGAAAATTACATTTTTTACTTTTTCAATATTCTATAATTACATCCATTACTGAACATTATAGCTAAATGATATACTGAATATAATAGCTTAAGTCTTGTGCTGAGTACCTTCATATCTGAGGTATCCACAAGTAATGTTAATATTCAAAACTATTAATAGTTTGGTAAATATCTAATCAAAAAATTATTAGACAAGAGTATTAAGGCTACAGGTTTGCATGTGAATTGGTATAAACATTTAATAATAGGTGTGATAACGCCCACTTTGGACCAGACGCAGCACATATGCAACATTCTCTTATGATCTTCTTCTTTATGAGGTAATACAATCACCCCAAATTTCCTTATTACATAAAACTCCTCAACTCAAATATTGCTTTTAAGGGCTGTAAAATCGTCTGGTACTGAATATTAGAAGTTCCGATACGATCTGATCTTCATATCTATTAATTTGTAAGAAATTTTAAAGGAATTATGTGGGCATATTTTGCTGATTGTGGTGTGACTTGGTGTTGAAACATAATAATTTCCCATAAGTATCCCATATATTAAATATCATACTATAATTTCGAGACGAGACAAAGATTGAAAACCTCATATGAATTACCATAGTCCCTATATGGAAAAATAGTGATTTAAGATCCGTAGGTTGACTTTATGCTTATCATATAATAGATCAGTTTTCGGACTTGCTAAATATTGTGTCTAAGTATATAGGAATTACTTTAAGAATAGAAAACCAAAATGTGAAATTATCAAATACGATTTTACTAAAACGAATGAATAATAATTACATTAATAAATGATGAATAATTGCAAATGCAAATAGCTAATTTCGATTTCGATTAGCTTAATTTCGATTTCCTCAAGATATTTCAGAGCTTAAAATATTTTATTGTCAATATTCGCAATAACAGAAAATATGATAGCACGCGCTCATCACAACTCGATGACTCGCCAGTGAACGGCAAAGCTCCCGCCCGATGATCCAACTTGCAAACAATGCCACAGTCCATAGAACGCAACCATGCCTGGGTGGGCTACTGTTGGCTTCTTGGTAAATATGCCATAGACATCCAAATTGACGCTGGTGCATCTCTTGCTGATGCTGATATAAAAGCAACTTGAAGAAGTTCAGCAACTTGAAGAAGTTCAGCTACTTTCAGTTTCTTGCAAAAACGCTTAGAACCACCACGTCGTACACGTTGGTGGTCTGCGAAAAAGAATAACCGGTCACAAACGGTGATAGGGAGGAAACAAATTGTGGCCACCTCAATCAAGAACGCAAAGTAGCCGACAATTGCTTCTCCTTGTGTGCGTGCTTATAAGAGGGAGCCAACAATCGCCAAACAGCATGAGAATCATGCTTTCCGTGCCCCTTGCCATGCTCGCAATTTATTGCGGTGCATCTGTTTTATCTTTGCCACCATCGCTCTCGCCACTGTGGCATCCATGGCTCGGCTCAATGTTCACCAACCACGAGACAACTACGGCAGCGATTCCAAAACAGCTGGCACCACCACGATTCACTTACCACAGCTCCATGCCGTTGCATACCCGCAGACACTGCCAGGCGGTGCGACCCAAAAAGGATGCAGGCAGCTTTGGGTTATATGGCGGCAACATTGCCACAAATGCCTACACTGGAGGGGCACCAGCACCGATAATACCAAGCGACTCTCCAGCATGGATCTAAATAACCATAACCACAACTATGCTGGCATCAAACAGTCGCACGCCTTCGAGCTTAGAGGCAAGTTGGCAGACGTTAAGAGCATGAAAGTTAGCGCTGCGGCAATCCAAAATTACCGTATGAGTACGATTTAAGTGCGGTGTAGGCCAGCACCGCTGATCGTTTGGAATTGCAAGTGAAAACCCGCAAGAAACGCCCCAAAGACGGCAGCTACAACCATATTCAGCACAATGGTGGAATATACAAGCACAACGCAAACGCGACATGCAGATAAAAGAGTTCTTTATGCCCCTCAAGTCCTGGGCGCATCATTGCCAGCCACCCGATTACAACTGTCTGCAGGAATACTACCGTGCGGTGCTTGCTGACAGATGAGAAGCGAAACGAAATGCAGAGTAGCGGTGCGGAGAAAAAAGGTTTCACCAACACTTTGAGCTTTAAATATGGTGAGCTTCAAGGTTACAGGGAAAGTATTTCGCGTGCGAATAATTTCTTTTCTTTGCATTGTTTGCTTCGATATACCTAATTACTGACTTGGGTATAATGCCACGGGGCTGGCTTATACTTGCTGGCCGACTGTCCAACTGTCTATTGTTAGTTTTGGGTTAATAATTTAGAGTGCTACATACAGCCCCAAATGTCGAAAACTTTTTGTAAAAGTTTGGAATGCGAAAATCGAGGACCCTTTTTGTAAAGTCATTACTGTTTATCATTAAAGCCCTGATACATCTCAGAACAGTAGTAGTTGTTCAGGCCCAGAAAAGTCAATACGACAGTCGGAAAAGTATATTAAAATATCATTGGCATAACATTTGCTTCACTCTCTATTGTTTCTTAAACAGGCGAGTTAAGCCAGAAATTGTATGGCGTAGCTTGCGAATTTTTCGGTGGCACTTTGAACTGAAATCGAAATGAAATTTCACTTTTCATTCACAAAAACACATTTCATTTTCAGTTTTGATTAGTATTTTGTACAGTTAAATTGAAAACATGGATCAAAATAAAATCATACGGTTAAAAACGTAATAAATCTCTTTAAAATAATTGAAATTGATGTAGAAATTTTTGCTGTTTTTGTACTATCGCAACCAAAGTTGCTAAGAGAGTATTATAGTTTTGTTCACATAACGGTTGTTTGTAGTCCATAAAACTAAACGAGTTAGATATAGGGTTATATATATCAAAATGATCAGGATGACGAGACGAGTTCGAATCCGGATGTCTGTCTGTCCGTCCGTCCGTCTGTCCGTGCAACGGATAACTTGAGTAAAAATTTAGATATCTTAACGAAACTTGGAACATGTATCCCTTGGCACACTGAGGTTGCTTTCGAAGATGGGCAAAATCGGACCATTGCCAAAACCAAAAACCTTTAAAGTGTCATAACTAAGCCATAAATAAAGTTATAAAAGTAAAATATGGAATAAAGGATCACAGTAGGAAGGGGCATATTTCTGTTTTGGGGAGTGGGCGTGGCCCCGCCCAAAATCGGTTATTTGTATTTAACTCGCAAACCAATTAAGCTATAAACCAAACTTTCTGCAGTCGGTTATCTTACGTACCCCACCACACACCATGAAAATAGTTGAAATCGGATAATAACCACGCCCTTCTCCCATGCAAAGGTTAGGTTGAAAATTACTAAAAGTGGGTTAACTCACTAACAAAAAACATCAGGAACTCAAAATTTTACAGAAGAAATGCCAGAAGGAAGCTGCACTCAGATTTTTTTACGAATTGAAAAATGAACGTGGTGCGCCCACTTATGGGACTAAAACCATATCTCAGAAACTACTCGACTGATTTCAATGAAATTCGGTATATAATATTTTCTTGACACCCTGATAACACGGATAAAATGGGCGAATCGGTTCACAACCACTACCACTTTCCATATCACTAAATTTTCTATTCCATCTTGTTCCTTCAATTTATAATGTATGCATAAGGAACCAATCTAGATAGCGAAATAAAACTTTACACAAATATGGCATATCATCTCTGACTTCACTTCATTACTTCCCCTTGCTCGTATATACCTAATCATATGGCCTTGTTACACGTAACGACTACAGTGGCGAGACAGTATTCTGGCCGAGTATGATACTCGGTCGAGAGAGTTGCGTTGGCGAGTAGAGGTTTACACGTATTTTGTTCATCTAGTTAGACAGTGAAGTTTTTCAAAGTTTTATTTACTATGTTTGGTAGAAAAAAACATTTTAAAAGAGTTTTTAATGAAGTTCTACCGCATCTCATAAAAGAGTTGTGGGATTTATTGGAAGCAGAAAATAATAGAGTGTGGACAAGACCGTAGATATTGAAGCGATCCGCTATTGGTGCAACAAATACCCTCTTTAGAGAATTGGAATCAGAAGATCCTGATCTTTCACAATGCAAAATGCAATTGAAACTAAATAAACAACATAAAAATCGACCGAGTGGCGAGTGAAGACCGAACGCGTGTTCACATGCAACGAGCGAGTCAGTGATTAGCTTAGAAGGGGCAAAAGAGTAAAGAAAAAAGAAGCACTCGGCCTAGTAAACAAAATGTGATTCTAGTGACTCTCTCGCCACTATACTCGCCCACTGACTCGGTTCATTACTCGTCTTACTGTTTAAACGAAACGAGCACTCGGCCGAGTCACTGTCTCGCCACTCTACTCGTTACGTGTAACAAGGCCAATAGGTTTTTCAAAAATACGGTGGGCTTTATTCCGCATATATGTATTGGTTAATATGTGAGATATCTTAGCAAAATTAAGTGAGCATATAGTCTTGGATATAGTGTACCTTGCTGGTGAAAGGGAATGAAATCGATTAAGGAATTACAGCAGTCCTCATATCTATATATGACGATTTTCGTTATTCTATAAAACTTTATGCCGAATTTATGGGTAAATTTGTGTGTTATCTTAATACAATTTCTTCAATAAATTGCGAGAGTATAAAATGTTCGGTTGCACCTGAACTTAGCATTTCCTTACTTGTTATTGTTTGTCTTCATACCTCATTATTTAATACATATTATTACTTATTTATTCACTCCCATTTATTACACAATCATTTGAACATGGAATAAAGGAAAACTTTACCTACCACTTCATTAATTGGTCATTAGTAACGAATTCTGTACTCGTTAAAAAATCTGTTATTTCTATACTTTTAAAGAAAAAAATTAATTGTCGCTTGCAGTAATGCCGATTATAAACACAAATCAATAAGAATTTAGTATGGCAACAAAAAATTAGAGCCTTTGGTTTATAACATTTTTCATCTATAGAGTTTCGCCTCCTCTACATAGTAAAGCAAATAAAATTTTACCGTCATAAATTGAATGCACCTCATGTGAATTGATTATATCTTGTTCAGAGAGAGAAATTAGCCAATGCAATGGAGGCTTAAATTGGCTCACCGTGTTTGAGTGTTAAGCTACACCTAAAAGCATCTGACATCTTTATAAAATATTTGAATTGAATGGGCCATAAATTTAGCTCGAATTATTCCGTTTTTGGTTGGCAATAAAATAAAAGACTAATCAGCTAAATAGTTCATTAAATTGCTCAATTTGGAGCGCGTTTGGAGATATACATGCTAATTTAATCACTCTACTTAGACTTCTAAAGTAAATTGTGCTGCTTCCTTTAATTTTTTGAATTCTGTTAAACTATAGAAATGTATTATATTTAAAATTAGAAAGTTTCCCAAATAAAAATTACTTAAATTGGTACTATCATGAGATTGTAGTATGATCAGTGTGTTGAACAGCAAAGCATTTTTGTTGTTTATTAAAATCTTTATATATATTTCTCATCACGCTGATTATGCTATGATATAAGTATTACACATTAGAATCATTCCCATTAAATTGCAATAATTCATTTTGACCTTCACACATTTACCAGCGCCAGCAATATTAAGCGATAAGCTTTTCGACGACTTGTAATCGCTGGACAGATTATTGGAGGGTTTATAAATATACTATACTATTTATTGACCTACAAAAATATAAATATCAAAACGAGTGATTATGTCCATACGCTTGTGCTTAAATAACATATATAACATATACTCTATGATGATTGTACATATGCAGACGCGGAACAAGTGCAATTCAAAACAATTTTAAGAAATGTTATTTACTAGATAAGTTAGATAAGTTTTTTATTGTAAACATCATAACCCATTAGATAGTGATACAAAACGAACAATAAGAGCACAATTACGCTGTTCGTCAGTGTAAAATTAGTCTGTATATTATTGTTTGCAGATATAAAAGAAATTAAATGCAATGAATTAGATTTCTGGAGGTCCAGGCAGCCTTCCCGATAAATAAAATTTTGAGAAACGGACTTAGCACCGCCTTACTTACAACTTACTATATGTATTACAATTCTTACATATTGAACGGTTGAACAGATATGTATGCACTTACGCAGCCATAAGACTAAAAATATTTGAAATCGCCACACACGCCAGAGACGCGCAAGTGCTCATATTTGTTCAATCAAGTCGAAAGACGAATAAAATAAAGTCAAACTTAAAACTCTCAAAGGCAGAGAGAAGCTGAATAGATGTAGTGTTGAGAATAGTTTGCGTGCCATTTGTGGATAAATGAGCAGTTATTGGGTATGGGTATATATGACGCCATAATAAAAATGACTATGAAGATGAAGACAACAATGCTGGCAATGACATTTTAATACTGCCCAGCGGCGAAGAATATGTCATGAGATTCCTGAGATGGGCCTAGCAGTAACTCTATCCGTATCATTATTTCGCACAGCTGAACGATAGCAGCCGGGTGGAGTACTGCCACCCGGGCTGTTCCACTGAAAAATTGAATTTATCGGAACACCTCGAGCCGGATTTGTTAGTGGAGGTGCCGCATTATGTGAATGTGCGGCGCGAGCCGTTGGAAGGCGATCCGCAGCCAGGTGAGTAGTATGCACATATTTTTCTAAATAAAAAATCAACACATGCCTGCAATATTGAAAATATTGCCACATATAAATGCCATACGTGGCGCTACTAGCACTCGCCGGCACATTTACTTTTAATGCATGCGGCCCATGTTTGGAACTCGCAATTGCATTTTTGGTTTTTCAATATTTTTCATGTTGTTGTTTTTCCGTTTTTTAATGTAATGTTGTTCCAATTTGTATTGCTGTGTTCACATACATTGTTCGCGGCGCATTTTTCAGACGATTATCGATGCAAGATCTGCGTTCCAGGCTGTGACGCAGCGGTTGACCCAGCCGTACTTCAAACTGTTTCTCCTACATGTGGCGCTGCTCCCTTAATGTAATTCACATGTCACAGCCAGTTTCAGCTCACCAGCAGCGTTGCATTATAACGCCCATACATTGAACATACAGTACCGCACGTGATCTGTAGTGTCGCATATCGGGGTTAATTTAAAATTCATGTTGCGTATTACAGTGATTAAATACGAGTATGTTGAGACGAAGTGGAAATAAGACAAAAAATTACTTTTACATAAAAATATGCTCCGCAATTGTCTCTGCGCATATTTGGTTAACATTTAATATTATCGTTTGTGAGAATTGGAAAAAATTTTTTTCAAAGAAACACAAATGGAAAACAGTTTGCAGAGCTGAAATAAATATTTCAGCGGATCTGGATGATATGACAAGTCTCTCAAAATTAATTATGGGAATGAGAGCTGACAAAAACACGATTGCCTATATCTTTATCATGTTTTTAGCCAAAATTTGTATGCGAGTAACAAAACAACGCACAACTCGGGTAACATTTTTATGACGGTAAATTTTGGTCTTCTGTATGATTTAATTGTTGTTTGTTTGTAGATTGGTTCGATAAACATAGATATGTAGTGCTTTCGCAATTTTCTTTAAATTAATTTTTACTATGAATTACTATACTTGAACTCAAATATTCGTATTTGATTCGGCAAGTTAGAGGACTACGATCCGGAATATGGTTATTTTATAATTTTTTTATCAATAAATTAAACTTTCGCATGAAACAGGTTCTACTGGAGTAGAGTACAAGTTAATTTACTTCCATTTCAGAAGATTTTATTATACATAAGTTCGAACTTTTTATTTTAAATAACAGATTGTTATACTTTTCGACACTTATTTTGTATCCTCCGAAAGCCATTTCAAAGGCTTCAGTGAATGAGAGAGCCAAAGGGACAAAGGGACAAAGGGAATAGCACAGAACACAACCGCTATATGCAAATGTTGAAATTATAAAGCTTCAAGTTGAAGAAGGTTATAACATATAAATGCTCTTGGATATTTTATAAATATTTTATCTAATTTGGTAAAATTTCGTAGATTTATATTTTAATAGCTATTTTAAACAATTTACAGAAGCTTAGTTGTTAAAGTATACGAAAACTAATGCTATAATTAAAATTTACAATATATGTATATATTGTAGTAGATTCTATTGACTACGATTACCGACACTAGTAGCCATCCTAGCGTCACCGGGAGCGCTACAATCTCGGTTTCTCTACAATTCTTCTATAAATTTAGTCTAATTACTTAAAATTTGAGACAGAGATATAAAAATATATCTAAAACCAAAGACCGCGAACTGAAGCAGCGCAATTTTTAAATATAACCACGGTAGATTTAGTTTGTTTGACACTGACGTATCGCTCTCAAACCATTACCATTGCGCGGCATGTCTAACAAGCTTAAAAGAGAACTACATTTTCAATAGCTTTTCAGTTACAATTGCGTGAAATAATCGAAACAAGCCATTTCGTTACAAATGAAAGCGCAATGCTCGATTTATCACATTTTGATGCTCCTACATATTCCTGCAATTCATATTTAATCTTTCGAAAGGCCCACAGAACAAATCCATTTCCATTCATACCGACGCGTGGTCGCAAACATAATTTGATAATTTGATAATTTTAATCTTTCGAAAGGCCCACAGAACAAATCCATTTCCATTCATACCGACGCGTGGTCGCAAACATAATTTGATAATTTGACCGATCTGGGTGCATTGTTGAATTATTACGCCGAATCGCGGCAAACGCGACAAAATCATAGGCATTTTTTAGTATGATGATATATTCCTTCCGAATCGCGGTAAAAACCAGAAGCCGTAAAAACTGCAGACCATATATACAGCGAACGGGGTGGATGCAGTAGATGAGGCGCCCAAAAGCAACGCAGACGTTGGTGATCAGACTGAGAAAGCGCTGCTCTTGAACAATCAAGTTGATGACAGCAATGACGAAAATGATAAAGAAGCTGCTGCAGCCGCCTCCATCGGTTGGGCAATGCGCAATACTCCACTTGCAAAACAAACTTGACAAAAATTATTCAACAGAGAACAACCTATTAACCAAATTACACTGTCCAACAGCATTTTTGGAACAGAATAGCGACCCTTTAATTCTGAAAATGTATGTTGAGTAGATCATTTTTGTAGAACAAACTTATGGTCCAGCACGTCTGAGTTTTTTTTTTACAGTGGGTCAAAGTTTTCATTTTTTGGTCGAAGGGAGCATTATACTATATGAAAAAAATGTTGTAAATTAATGTCTGAGAGAATTCTTATGGTCAGAGTTGTATTGTGGAATTGTATGAGGATTATTTTTGTGGAAGATCTTAACCCTCTAACTGGTTTCTTTATGGGTCAATTTGACCCTTTTTTCGAGAAAATAAAAAAATATCATTTAAAAAAGGACATGTAAGGATTAAAATATTCTACGAAATGGTTTGGCGGAAAATTTCAGTGGGGGTCACCAAAGTCACCATTGTTGTAAATAAAGCTCTTTACGATTAATTGGCAAAATTACACGCCAATATATACAAAGTAGGTGAAAACGCCGTCAAGTTTGGCCGAGCCAAACACTGAGTTCTCGCGTCTAGTCAGCTGTGACTTACAAATCGGGTGTGATAAAATTAATCATAATTGACTTACTAAGCAGTACACATCGGATGCGATTTTTACTAAAATTAATATAAAAAAAGAACAATTAAAGCTTAAATAAGCATGGCAGATTCTGTTTGCAAATTAAGAGACTGGTTTTGTTTTATTTGTGGACATTTTACGCACCTTCAAAGCAGAAGAACCATATTTTCTTTTCTTTGGAATACGATTTTTATGTGAAGCTTGGATGCCAAAAACTGTATGCACTACTTGCGAAAGTGGTCTTTTGACCTGGTACAAAGGCGGTACTAAGGCGCTGCCATTTTCTGCGTCTATTATATGGATTGAACCTGAAAATCACAAATCAGATACATGTTATTTCTGCCTAAATTACAAATTTGGTAGAAGCCAAAGGCACTACGCGATAATGACATACGAAGCACCAAATAATGTCATTTTACCAGAAGTGCGCTGTGAAGGTGTTGCGGTGCCTCAACCGCCTACACATACATTTTCGGAAAATATAACATACGCCAATACAGAAATAACAACGGCGGTTGAAAACATATCAGATATAAGTTACTTGCCTCCTGGTGGTTTAAACATATGTCCTAATTTGATAGACCAAGCTTATTTTGAAGATCTTGTAAGAGATTTAGGACTAACAAAATAGAAAGCTGAAATATTATGTTCCAGATTGAAAAACAGGAATTTGATAAAAGCCGATGTAAAAGTTACATCGCCAAGAAAAAGACACGCCGATTTGGAAAGTTATTTTAAACAAGTAAGGAAGGGCTAAGTTCGGGTGTAACCGAACATTTTATACTCTCGCAATTTATTTATTTAACTTAATTAATATTATATAATACACAATTTGACCCACATATTCGTCATATATATTGTATAAAGTCCATTGAAAGTTGGAAACCCTAATATTAGGTTAGAAGCACCGAGGTCCCGATATATGGGGCCTTAAAAACCTATGGTCCGATTTCGGCGATTTTTAGAATGGGGCTGCCACACTATAAACATAGTATTTGTGCAAAGTTCTGCACCGATATCTTCACTAGTGCTTACTTTATATATTGTAAAGTAAACGATTCAGATTGTCTTCAAAGTTCTGGTATATAGGAAGTAGGCGTGGTTGTGAAGCGATTTGGCCTATTTTCACAACATATTGTTGGGATGTAAGGAAACTATTACAAACCAAGTTTCATTGAAATCGGTCGAGTAGTTCCTGAGATATGGTTTTTGACCCATAAGTGGGCGACGCCACGCCCATTTTCCATTTTGTAACAAAATCTGAGTGCAGCTTCCATCTTCCATTTCTTATGTGAAATTTAGTGTTTTTGACGTTTTTCGTTAGTAAGTTAACTCACTTTTAGTAATTTTCAACCTAACCTTTGTATGTGAGGTGGGCGTGGTTATTATCCGACTTCTTTTATTTTTGGACTGTATTAAGAAGTGGCTAAAAAAACGACTGCAGAAAGTTTGGTTTATACAGCTCTATTGGTTTGCGAGATATGTACAAAAAACCTATTTGGGGACGGGCCACGCCGACTTCCCAAATTACATCCAAATATTCTCCTTCATAGTGCGATCCTTCATACCAAATTTTATTTCCATAGCTTTATTTATGGCTTAGTTATGGCACTTTATGTGTTTTCGGTTTTCGTCATTTTATGGGCGTGACAGTGGTCCGATTCATTTTCGAAAGCAACCTTCCTATGGTGCCAAGAAAGTGTGCCAAGTTTCATCAAGATATCTTAATTTTTACTCAAGTTGCAGCTTGCACAGACGGACGGACGAACAGACATTCGGATTTGAACTCCACTCTTCACCTTGATCACTTTGGTATACATAACCCTATATCTAACTCGTTTAGTTTTGGGTGTTACAAACAACCGTTATGTGAACAAAACTATAATACTCTCTTTAGCAACTTTGTTGCGAGAGTATAAAAATATTTGTATTTGTGTATCTACATATGGCATATTGCCCACTTACATTAAGTGTAATGGTTATTGGTTCAAATAAGTCTATCTCCTGAAGGTACTTGATTGAACATGCTTTTGAAATGCCAAGTTCCGTAAGTAGCTATAAGCGTTCATTCATTCAAATAATACCTCACACGTCTGCCACATTTTGTTACACTCTAGTTTCTACGCATGAAACATTGACATATATAAGTGTGTAAGTATGTATGTATGAAAGTATGCTGCAGATCTACCATTGGCCATTTGAAGGCCATACAAAATTCATTCAATAAATCATTGTACACTCAATAT
This sequence comes from Zeugodacus tau, assembly GCA_031772095.1. Classification (NCBI taxonomy): domain Eukaryota; kingdom Metazoa; phylum Arthropoda; class Insecta; order Diptera; family Tephritidae; genus Zeugodacus; species Zeugodacus tau. Next base: position 48,841,668 of record CM062649.1, on the reverse strand, counting down.
CTTTCAAGTGGTGCCGCTGCACGAGTGAGTATGTAAACACAACTGCTGTGCCGTAGCCACCGAATTATGCTTAATTCCCATGAAGTTGTTTTTGCTCTTATTTACAACCATTTCTGTTTAAATTTTAACACCTTACAGAAGATTTTAGACTACATCGCATAGACCGTACCGTACATTGGCCATTTAACCAGATCTTCAATAGTAACATCAACTATAGTAACATCATAAACCACAGCGACCAAATCAACATTTGTGGCTACGGTTAGAGCTTGGTTAGTAGTTTTTATAAATCTACATCGTCAAAAAAGTGCCTCTCTTTTGATGGGTACATGTGTATACATGTGGGCTTGTGTGTGAGATGACCTTCGATGGTGTTTTTCCTTATTTCTTTCAGTGTTTTATTTATATTGCTTTGTTTTATTGTAATTCGCTTTGTTCAATTTGTTTTCATTTTGTTTTGGCTCCTTCAAAATATTGATGATGATAGATAACAGCGGTCAGTTTGACTTTTCATTGCAGACCTTCTTGAAGCTGTATTGATAGTGTTGTTGATTTCATTTGGTTTTCGTCTCTTTTTTGCCGGCGATCATCATTATTTTGTAGCGTTCGGTTGAAGTGACGGCTCTGCACACGACAGCCAGTTGGTCAATGTCAATGTCAAGATGGAGTTGTAAATACTTGAAACCGTTTGGGTTATTATTGGATTTTGTATGCTTCACTGCGCTTCGCTGTTGCTGTTGAGCGAGTTCATCGTAGCTAATATAGCAAGGCACTTAAACAGTAATTACAACTAATCTTTTAATTATATTTCTGATAAATATTAGTTGGCCTATATATACGCGTAGGAACCGCTTACGCGATTATAGCGGAATCCACCAGAGCACGACATTAATATCTCCGTTTTGCAATTGGCGCCATTTGGAAATTCCAAGTGCTGCCAGGTCACTGTCCTCCAGCGGGTACTACATCGAACACTTTCAAAGCTGGACAATTTTATTCGCTGAACTACATATGAGATTAGATTGAGGAAACGCACGATAGTGAATATGTCCGGATATGTCCTTCCCGATCCTGTCGGAGCTTTTGGTGTTGCTCAACATCAGTTTACATCGCCGTATTAGTTTTGCAGGGATACCAAATTCAGACATCGCGGCAAATAGGAAGCTCCTTTTCGTGCTATCGAAGGCAGCTTTAAAATCAATTAAAAGTGGTGTGTATCTCTTTCTCGGGTCTTTCGAATTTCTTCATGGTCGGGTAATGGAACATCTATTCTATCGTCATCGATTGGAGAATCGGGTTCGCCATCTCCTGGTGTTGTATTTTCACTGCCATTCAGCAGGTCGGAAAAGTGTTCCCTCCATAATCCCAGTATGCTCTGTACATCCGTTACCGTTACCGTTCATTTACACAAATATTAGTTCATTAAACATTAAGTATGCCATTTATTCCAATTGTTAATACCTTCATATATGTAGGTATTATTTTAACCTTCAGTTGTCCTTCGCTTCATCACTCACCATGTAAATATTACTTAACTAACGTTCTCTAACCATATCTAAGCATTTAGGTACGTCTATATTATTTTTCATTGTGCTAATACACTCTGAAAACGTTGAAAATACATCGTCGTATTTTTTGTTTTTTATAGCCAAGACCCAGCGATCCGCCGAATAATCAAATGTCACCAGCTGAAAGAGAAAAGCTATAACCAAAGGATGGAAATTTGAGGAGAAAACCACAATAGCAACGTCTGCAAAAAATTTTTGAAATACTAAATAAAATAATGATTTGGCGAAATACAAATGTCAACGCATTTCAAGCTATATCAAATTGCGTGCGCCGAGCATGAAAGCATACATGCAATGCCGCAGATATTTGTGTGTCATACTGCTGATAAGCGGCATGGTGGGATGTGTCGACTGTTGCGCGAGTGCGCTTTTATTGCTTGCTTTGGAATCATGGCTATTGCTGCGTGCTCGCGTCACTTTCATTAAAAATCTCGCCACCGAAAATGCAATCAAAAGAAAGTGTATTGCTAACAAACGAACGCTACCAGAAAGGAAAGGAAAAGCTTACAAAGAAAAGTCAAATGCACTGCAAGTGGACGGCAAGCAACAAACAAATCAAAGTGGCGCATAAAATTCAATACATGCAACATGCTGTATTTATTGCATTGCCGATTTGTTTGTTGGCTGTCAGGAAAAATCCGATAGCCTATCAGCAACGGTCAACGTATTGCCACTCTTGGCGCACTGACAAACATGCAAACTGAGAACAACAACAACAATCGGCACAAAATTGGAGGTGACAGTAGCGAAAGGCAGCTGAGTGACAAGCAGCGGTAGCCACACAGCAAACAGATGTTGCATGTAACACTAGTGCACAGTAAACAGTCCATTTCTTTGTGGTTGCACTACTTAGTTTCGCCTCTGTCGGGACAATTATGATTGCCGCCAAAGTAGTCGTAGTGGCCATATCGACCGCCAACTGTCGTTGCCAACGAAAATAATCAAACAGTGAGCGAGTTGGATAGCCAATTTGGTCTTCGACCACGGCAATCAAGCCAAATAAACACATTCAGTTACTCCTCATTCACTCTTTCACTCGCTGTTTCACTGATTTACTCTGTGCTGCAAATCAGTTGTCTTCGCCCTGTTGGCGCGCAAAGTAAAAATCGCTCGACTTTCATGCGCACTTTGCTATTTTATGCTAATGTTTTATTTTCAAGTATCACTTAATGTATGCGCGATTGGATATTTCAAAATTTCTTTAATTTTGTGAGGTAGGAAAATATAATCTTATATTGACAAACAAGAGTTAATGAAAGTGGTGCAATAGTAGGTATAACAAGTAAGGAAAGGCTAAGTTCGGGTGCAACCGATTACACTCTCGCAATTTATTGAAGACATTTTATTAAGATAACACACAAATTTACCCATAAATTCGGCATAAAGTTTAATAGAATAACGAAAATCGTCATATATAGTGTAGGTAATTGAGGTAATTCCTGAACCGATTTCGTTCATTTTCACCAGCAAGGTACACTATATCCAAGACTATACACTCACTTAATTTCGCTAAGATATCTCACATATTAACAAATACAGATTAAAGACCACCGTATTTTTGAAAAACCTAAAATTAGGTATATGGGAGCTAGGAGATGTTATTAACCGATTTTAATAATTTTTGGAACAGAGACACACTATTAGAAGAAAACAATTTCCTCTGAATTAAATTAAATTATCAGAGAGATTTACTCATATTTTCGATTAAAATTTACCTTTAGTCGCGGAGTTCAACATGTTCGATAACAGGGGCCTTGAAAAGTTATACGGACGAACGGACGGACGGACAGACAGACATCCGGATTTCAACTCGTCTCATCATCCTGATCATTTTTATACTCTCGCAACAAAAGTTGCTAAAGAGAGTATTATAGTTTTGTTCACATAACGGTTGTTTGTAACACCCAAAACTAAACGAGTTAGATATAGGGTTATATATACCAAAGTGATCAGGGTGAAGAGTGGAGTTCAAATCCGAATGTCTGTCCGTCCGTCCGTCTGTGCAAGCTGTAACTTGAGTAAAAATTAAGATATCTTGATGAAACTTGGCACACTTATTTCTTGGCACCATAGGAAGGTTGCTTTCGAAAATGAATCGGACCACTGCCACGCCCATAAAATGGCGAAAACCGAAAACACATAATGTGCCATAACTAAGCCATAAATAAAGCTATGGAAATAAAATTTGGTATGAAGGATCGCACTATGAGGGGGCATATTTGGATGTAATTTTTTTTGGGGAAGTGGGCGTGGCCCCTCCCCCAAATCGGTTTTTTGTATATATCTCGCAAACCAATAGAGCTACATAAACCAAACTTTCTGCGGTCGTTTTTTTAACCATTTCCTTATACAGTCCAAAAATGACAGAAATCGGATAATAACCACGCCCCCCTCCCGTACAAAGGTTAGGTTGAATATTACTAAAAGTGGGTTAACTCACTAACCAAAAACGTCGGAAACACTAAATTTCACATAAGAAATGGCAGATGGAAGCTACACTCAGATTTTTTTACAAAATGGAAAATGGGCGTAGCGTCGCTTACTTATGGGTCAAAAACTATATCTCAGGAACTACTCGACCGATTTCAATGAAACTTGGTTTGTAATAGTTTCCTAACATCCCAATGATTTGTTGTGAAAATAGGCCAAATCGCTTCACAACCACGCCTACTTCCTATATACCAGAACTTTGAAGACTATCTGAATCGCTTACTTTACAATATATAAAGTAAGCACTAGTGAAGATATCGGTGCAGAGCTTTGCACAAATACTATGTTCATAGTGTGGCAGCCCCATTCTAAAAATCGCCGAAATCGGACCATGTGTTTTTAGGGCCCCATATATCCAACACGAGGGCCTCGGTGCTTCTAACCTAATGTTATGGTTTCCAACTTTCAATGGACTTTATTCACTATATATGACGAATATGTGGGTCAAATTGTGTATTATTAATATAAATAAAGTTAAATAAATAAATTGCGAGAGTATAAAATGTTCGGTTACGCCCTTCCTTACTTGTTATATATATAAACCTATTAGATATAGGTTTAGTTTTATGACTTACAAACAACCGTTATGTGAACAAAACTATATTACTCTCTTAGCAACTTTTGTGGCGGGAGTATAAAAAATGCAGTACTAAGTGGTAAGTAGTCAGTCCTAGCAATTAACCAAGTATTTAATGATGTGTGCAACAAGTTGATACGGCGTATTGCAATTGTTGATTGCTAAATGTTGCAAAAACTGTTAGTTGTTTTAAAAACAGTAAGAATTCATACTCATGTGTGTTGGCTATGACCGATTATCAAAAATTGTTATGGCAGTGCTACTTTAGTTGTTAGGCCACGAGAGTTTTCCTTGAATATTCGTCCGGACAAATCAAGCGAATCGCTTTGTGGAAGGCCACATGTAGCCAGGAAACTGTTGTATGTTGTTTTTATTGCTTCTGCAGCAACAATAACGTATTTAATCCATTTGCGTTTGTTGTTTTTGTTGCTATAGCGGCTGCTTGCGCCGTCGCTGAAATTATACGCGCACCCAAGCGCGACGCATATGCATACGAATGTGTTGCATAAATTGCATATGCCACACACGTGAGCTGCATCAACGGATTTATAGATCATTATTGCGTGATTAACTGAAGCAACACACTCATTCCTCTGCTGTCTCTTTTTGGTTACGTTGAACTTTTTTTTGTTTTAAATATTTTTATGTTGTTCAACTTTTTGTTTCAAATCTTGCTTTTTCAGTGCCTCTGGATGTCTACATTTACGCCTACTTGCTGTATTTGTTAACTGGTCGCTCGGATTTCGCATAGGAGTTTTGCTGGGTGTTGCCCGTAAAACGGTAATGCATTTAATTTAAATTTATTAAATTTGAATTTAAAAATTTAAATCTTCGTACGTGACTGTAATGTGCGGCGACTGTGGTCGCGCCTACGGTTAGCGTTCAGATCTTATCGAAAATAATATTTTTGCAAAATGACGGACCTGGGATGGGTTCGTGATGGTCTTTTTGTCAACTGTGGCACTCCTAAGTGTGTGAGTCTTTGTTGTGATAAATGCATTTTTAATGAGTTTTTGCTTTTTCATAAATTTTTTATTGCTTGTAATAATAAATAAATAACATACAATTTTAATAATATGCATACTATTGAGGGCGATAAAAATCGCTCGTACAAAACATTGTAAAAAATAATTATTATTAAATTATTAGATATAATTATTATTATGTTTTGATTTATTTGACTATTCAAAATCCTTGTACCTAGCTTTGCCATATTGAATATTTTATCGCAAAACAACTTCGGGCAATATTTTAGTTTTGAACGAGCGAAGTGAATTGCTACATGGGGTGAATCGTATAGTTTTTGAGCAATCTCATGTTCATGGTATAGTAACAATCCATCCGTCATTTAGACACATATTTTTATTATTATCTAAATATAACTGATCTCCATTTTACACAAAATTCCTTACATTAATTTTGATAGTATTAAAAGTCTATCTAGAGTTCGGTAATTATATTCCGCATATACCGTATTTCATAACCATTTCCAGCACGAGACTTACTACTGTCAGATAGTACTGTAGCTTAATGAATTGTGACCTACTTGAAACGGAAGCAGCGGGAATTATGTTTTTGTTTTATAGCTCAGAATAGCACTGAGCAATACATTAAACTCAATCGCTTACCAAAAACTAAATTATTTCATATTTTTATTCTACTGCAAATCTCTTCTTTACCCTGACACACTTTCTCGACAACTTTACGCTGTCGCGCATTAATGGATGCATGTGAATTTATATAAACGCCGCCAATACGCCTGCGCAACCATAATTTTCGCTACATTTAAGCAAATTCAGCGTCCGCTTTGAGCTGAACGCTTCCTTTAGCACGAAAGTAGTACGTTGCTCTTTTTTTGTTGCTGGTGTGGCAATAAATGCAAAATATTGCACAATTATTTCCTGTGCAAAATGAAAAGACCGACAATTGCAGCGTAACAACAATTACTATAACAACTATAACGGCACTGCTATAGCGCACTATTTATCATAATAAAAACATTTGCACAAAAGGCGCGCCGCCATACTTACATTGACGTCATTTAACTTATGCCGATCATTGCATGGACTTTTGAGTTTGCTTTTTGCCCTGTCGCCTTTGATTTGGTCGTTGTGCTGATGCGTGGGCAGCGCGGTGACAGATTTTGCCATCATTAGCTGCCTTCCTGCTTGCCGATATGTGCGACGTATATACAGAGGCGGACAAAATTATTCACACATCGTTCAGTTTTCCACAAAAAGAGTTTTATCTTGGAAATCATAAAAACTAGCTTATAGGTTTGTTCTAAGGAAATATTTATTCATATCTTAGGTATTTAAAAATTACAATAATTTAATAAATTGACTTTCCATTTTAAATAAATCTACCAAAATTGCATATTCCCAAGATTCAGCTTTTGAGGGCTTTCTTTTAAATTATCCTTCAGTATATTCAAGTAAACTGCTGTATCCATTGTCCCCTCAATGAATACGAGATTTCCAACACCGGCTGCTGACATACAATCCCATACCATGACTCCTCCACCATCATGTTCAACTGTACTTATTAAGATATTTTTCACAAATTCAGTATTAGGGTTTCTCCAGACCCGTTTTCTGCCTTATGACTGAAAAATATTGAATTTACTCTCGTCGCTAAAGAGAATGTTACTCCAGAACTCAGATGGTTTATTTGTATGCTTTTACGAAGTCCACCCTTTTTATTAGCGTTGATGACGACAGGTTTTTTCGTGCTATTCGTGAACTGTAGCCAGCACAATGCAAGATCCTGCGTACAGTTTTTACGAGAATATTCTTTCAAGTTTTCTTACAATTGCCGTTTTTCAGCGTTGGTCAGCTTGCGGGGTCTACAGGTATGAGCACAACTTTGAAGGTTTTCTTCTTCTTCAAAGCGTTTTATGATGCTGTAAATAGTATATCTGCTTCTATTTATATGTTTACCTATTTCGGCACTTGAAATATTTTGTTTATGTAAATTTAAAATATTTTTTCTTACTTCTGCGGTAGTTTATTTATAATGGCAACTCACTTGCACAAATAACAATACCGAATGTCGGAAATTCAATGTAAAATTTTAAATTTCGAGTGTAGCATTCATAGCAGTACATTTCCAAATGCTTCCGTTACATTTTATTGCTAAAATTTTTGATTTAAATGGCATGACCTTGAGTTGTGTGAATAATTTTGTCCCTCGAATAAATGAAATAATATGGAATTTTGGTAGATTTATTTAAAATGGAAAGTCAATTTATTAAATTATTGTTATTTTTAAATACCTAAGATATGAATAAAGATTTCCTTAGAACAAACCTATAAGTTAGTTTTCATGATATCCAAGATAAAACCGTTTTTGTGAAAAACTGAACGATGTGTGAATAATAATGTCCGCCTCTGTATGTATGTCTATTGATGTCTTTGCTTGCGTTTCTTTGACTGTAATTTACTTTCTTCGTGGACGTTCAAGTTCAAAACATGCTCTTTTACTATGACAAATTAATATATATGCCACAAAGACTTCAACAGTTTCTAGTACATCTTATGCTACAATTAGTGAACGACGCAAAACCGTAGACTAAGTCAGTTGATACGACCTATCCCTTGATGTCGAAATGTAAACACTCATCACCGCTTCTACAGTGCGTTTCTACCATACCGTACCCTGGATATCCACGTGAATTGAACATTTTCCGTAGAAACGAGACAGTTGATTGCTGATAGTCGAATCGGTAGACTATATTTAATAGATCTGAGTTTAAAAGATCTGAGTGGAGTTCTCCTCTGCCATTTCTTCTGTAAAATTTAGTGTTCATGACGTTTTCCGTTAGTGAGTGAACGCACTTTTAGTAATTTTCAACCTACCCTTTGTATGGGAGGTAAAATATTATTATATTTGTGTGGGTTCTATAAATTAAATTGAAATGTGACAAATTTCAATTGCGAATATTGTTCACTTGATATGTATTTTCATACTTTATTATATAATAGCATTTATATATACAGAAAATAGATAGATGTCCGTAATTCCATCCGAATCGACCCTTTAGATATGTTTCATGAATGTAGCTTTGTTTACATAATCAAGGCAACTTGCAGTTTTAGCTGCCATGCGACACCATGAGGGTAATGTACCCATTAAACATTCGGTATTTACGATTGAAAACAAAAAGAAAATTAACATGGCAAACAACGCGTCGCATAATCTCGTGCGCATGCGCGTCAGGATTTTAACAGCATTGTACTTGCGCTGCAAACAACAACTCAATACATAATAGAAAACTTTAGCTAAATAACTGCAAAAAATATGTGCGAAAGAGCTAATGAAGCTAATGACAAAAATGAAAATACGACATAAACGCACCCACATGGATGAACTGATCTAAAACTTGCGGAATTGTGCGTTTTCAACTTTATGTATTCGCGCTGATTTTGCTTTGCTTCAAAACCCATTTCATTGCTTACTTGTCACAAATATATGTATGAGATGCAAAAATATTAATAATTATGTAGTTTGGCTCACCCCTACGCGCCCCAGGTACTCCTGAAAGGCCGTATACGAATCCTCGCCATCATGATCGGTCAAATCGCGCACCAACGTCGCGTTATCAGCTGTAATAACCGAGTTGCCATTGAGGTTGAACGTGCCGCCAGTGTCACTACCACTGCCGCTTCCGCCTTACTTGCTGTTGCCAACACCAACGCTGCTACTGTTGCTGCTGTTGAGGCTACGACTCGGGATGATTGCATAACCGGTGGTGCGTGCCGGACTTGTGCTCGTGTTTCTTGTCGCTGGAGTTGAAGCTGCGACTGCCGGTTGCAGTTTCTGTGTCAGCCGGCAAACCTGATGTTGATTGAGCAGTTGCCGCTGCTATTGAAGTAACAGTCGCTGTTGTGACTTCTGTTTCGTCTTTCGTAAGAGCGCTTGCATTGCTGCTGATGACAGCAGTCGCCGCTTTGTAATGTTCGCCATTAATTGCTCTTACTTTGGCTTCACTTGTTCTTGTCATGTTCTTGTTGCCGTTGCTCTGATTGTAGTTGTGATATTGTGTTTATTGCTGGTGCAGTCTAATGGAGTTGTCATGATTGTGCGTTTATTGCTCTATGAGTTGGCGATAGAAAGTATAAAAAATACATTTAATTAAGTGCTGGCAAATAAATGGAAAATATAGAAAATGCAAATTGCTAGACCATTAGATAAAGGCAATAAATTCTTGAAATTCCAGCGCTATCTCTGCAGTCCACTCAGTTAGTATTTCAAACCAGCGGTTGAATATTGAATATGTATTTGTCGTTCGTACCCAGATTCGTGTATTTATACACAAACAAACACCGGCTAACATATGTCCATATGTGCAAAGAATTTTTGCAAATTTTCCGTTGCCCCAAGCTCATCAATTCCACTTGTAACATCTGTCACCAGCCACCTTGTTGCATGCTACCGCATCGATGTCACTTTCAACGATATTTTATGTCGATGTTTTATATAAAAATTTGCCTTCACACTTTTTCGGGTAATAACTCGAAACCCTCTATTTGGATACGCTTTATTACATTGGAATTCAATTTTTGTAAAATACGGAGAATTTGTTAAGGGTATGTGCGCTTGGACAATACTGCGGTTACTTTTATGATTTATTTATACTATTTAATTCTGGCGTAGGCTACTGCGTTAGATCAGAGATTCAAATTACTGCATTTTAACCCTGGACGGTCATCCTTTTTTTTGTACATTAACGTCATCCTTCGTCAATATGACGACGACTTATTTCAAATACATTTTCAGCAGGGTGTGAGTCGAAATAATGAACGCGTTTTATTTTTTTTTATTTATTTATTTCATTATTAATAAATACAAGTCAAAAATAAAAAGGAAAATTTTATTCTTTTAACCTAAAATTAATAATTCACAGTCTTCTAAAAACATATTTACAGTGAAAATAAAATAGTCCGTAGTCATTTTGACGAAGGATGACCGTCTAGGGTTAAAGATGCTATGGCTAAAAGAAATACTTTTTTTTGTTTCATAAAAAATTCAAAGAATCACGCTGATACAACGGAATCTTCGGATGAGTGTGAAACAGAATACTTGTTTCATATTTGGAACCAGAATAAACATTTGGTCCACCAAAAGGTGAAATGTAAGCTGTCAAATTTATCTACAATTGCAAGGAAGGAAGGTTGAAGAGAAAATGTATCTCGGCTCTTACCCCTACCAATCAGAAGCCAATAGAGTTTGGGTTGACATGAATACTGTGTTTCCGGAGTTGTATAAATATGCTTATTAATATTTACACATTGTGGCCACTTCAGTGCCGACTAAACGACCGTTTTCTAAACCCAGGGCAACTATCACGCAGAAGTAGACTCGAAAAGAAATGACAGTGAAAAAATTTTCCATATCGTTGTTTTGAAATTCTGTTATTTGTTGAGAAAAAACTTTTACAGACATATAATGCTAAGTGAAATAAAATGTATCAACTTAAGACGTACTACATTTCATTTATTTATGCTTCTGTATTCCTTAGCTTTTCACACAAAATTTAAAATAAGTTAAAAAAGTTCAAAAATACATCGATGTTTCGATGGCCGATGTTTTTGATTTCGATGTGTTTTGAAGAAACATCGATACATCGAACCATCGATGTTTCATTTCACGATGTTTGCATCCCTAATGCTGAGTGCAATAATTTTCTCTAAATTTCGAAAATAATTGAAGTGATTATGGTAGTGACAGCATTAGCTACCGATACAATCTTAAATATACTATGTATGAATATAATAGCAGTGTGAAAAATAATAAAAATAAATTATTATTATAATTACTCGAGTAATATTTTGAAAGAATTTGGACACTGAGCTTTGTATTGCATGAGGTGAATTGAGGTGCAATAGCAAAATCCATGCAAAATGCAAAATCAACTCCCTCTTTGGTAATATTATTTGAATACGTTTAAAATACGACTAAAATTATAACAAATATTGTAACTAAGACCGAATATTTCTCAATTAAATTTGGAGCATGAACACATATTTGGGTGTAATTTCTGTGGGAAGTGGGCGTGGCCCCGCCCAGAAATAGGTTTTGTGTATATATCTCGCAAACCTATACAGCTATATAAACAAAACTTTCTGCAGTCGGTTCCCTTACGTACTCCACCACACACCATGAAAATAGTTGAAATCGGGTAATAACCACCCCCATCTACCCCACGTACTTACGTACCCCACCACACACCATGAAAATAGTTGAAATCGGGTAATAACCACCCCCATCTACCATTCAAAGGTTAGATTGAATATTACTAAAAGTGCGCTAACTCACTAACGACAATCCTCAAAAACACTAAATTTTGCCGGATAAATTGCAGAAAGAAGTAATACTCAGATTTTTTCACAACATGGAAAATGGGCGTGGCGTATCCCACTTATGTGTCAAAAACCATGAACTACTCGACCAATTTCAATGAAATTGGGTATATAATATTTCTTGACACCCTGATAACACACATCAAAAATGGGCTCACAACCCATATAACTCAATTTTGAATTCCATCTCATTCCTTGACCTTATAATATATACATAAGGAACCAATGAAGATAGCAGAAAAAACTTTGCACAAGTACTGTATGTGATCTGTGGCACTACTTGTGAAAAAATTGCTGAAATGGGACTATAAATTTTCAAAGCCCCAGATATCGAACATGAAGAACTGAATGCATAATGGTAATTTTCACCGAAAATATCCGTAAATCCCTCGGATATTTTAGTGTAATTCAGATGTCTTTTGAATGTTGGTGGTGAAAATTAGTGAAATTGTTCTCATAAACCTTGCACGATGATTTTCCTTATTCTATTGGACTTTTTGCCGAATATATGAGTCAAATTATGTGATATCTTAATAAATCTATAGCAATAAATTGCGAGAGTATAAAATGTTCGGTTGCGCCCGAATTTAGCCATACCTTACTTGTTTTTATTAAAGGTTTGAAAGGGGAGTGCAAAATTAAAAACAGCCGTTAAAGGAACACTTTGCTTGTAAAATAAAACAACAATAACTACAAAAACCAAAAAAGGAACAACATGAGGCAAGTAACTGAATTTACGCGACGTCCCACTGAGTAGCCATATGTTGCCGGAATTTCAAAAATACATACTTACATACAAGTAGTATATGTATTTAAATGCCAATGGAATTCTGTTGTTGCTCGCTACAGCAGTGTAACGAGTAGACAATTCATTCGCCGTCATCGTAAATCATTTAACGCAACAAGACACATACCATAGACACACAATCGCACATTTGTAAACATTGGGCCTAATTATTGAATCCGCAGCGAATTCGATTTCAATACGATAAAGATTTTCCATCGAAAATGTTCATGCAATCATTGATTCCGTCGATAAATTGCTTTACCACAAAGTGGCAACGTAAAACTGTTTTATCTACCTTTATCGACAAATGCGACAAATTTGGTAAAGTGTCTGTTCTTTTTGCTTTGTTCAAAAAAATTAAAACTGACCTTTAACTATTGTGAAATTTCTCCCAAAAAAATATTTAATTCGCCTGAGGCTCTTTGAGAAAAATTTTCGCTATTTCGAGGGGGCAACTTTATTGTTAGTATGTTTTTGTCTCTTGTCTCTAAAATACCCATTTAAAACATAATTTAGTCTGTCTTCAGTAATTAATTACATAGAAATTTCACAATGGTTTATTTCTTTTACATTTCCGCAACTTATTCACAAACGGATAGATTTTGACCAAAATTTTCAATTTTGCGGATTCAATGATTTCGTAATTAGCGACATCTATTAGCCGCGGAAAGTGTTTTTTCGAGTCGGTAAGTAAGTTTAATGTGATCGTAAATTCTATTTTCGATACGGTTTCAATGATTCCGGCGGAAAATTTTTCGATCAAACGGATTCAATGATTAGGCCCATTAATTACAAATTAAAATAGTTTCCAATATTAGATATTATTTTGATTTAAATGTATAAATGAAATTATATTAAATATATGTACAATGCATAAATAAGGCCTTTTAGTCACGTAGGCGCAAAATACAATATAATCTTTCTTTTACCGAAATACTACAAATAAGTGGCCGCACAAGAATTGTGAATACCTATTATTAGATAAATGCATATAATATACATATCGTACACAATCAGTACTACAGAATTGATTTTTTTTGTTGTAGTCTATCGCTGCCTGTCGGTGAGGCCAAAGCCGAAATAGCATTATAATTGACTTGCAAATGTTGAAATTTCAATTTCCATTTTTTAAAGCTGAAGCCAATTCAGCAGTAGCGGCGCGGTTTGCAAACAGAGAAACAAATTATTTTGTTAAGCATTAATTGGTGTTTACTTATTGAGTTTTTTTTTAAGTATATCTAACAGTTTTTTATACGTGAATAATAGGAAATGGGTGTGTCCAGCAATGCGAATATAATTTACCACCTAGAATTCGGTTTGCCGCCTTAGGGCAAAAACTCTGAAAACAATTTTTCAAAAAAATATTGGTTTTTATATCTTTAAAAAAATAAATGGGAGCTTTCAAATATTTTATAGAACATACATACATATATGGAAATTAACAATTCATTGGCGGCCTTGGATAATTTCGAAAAGAAACGATACGGTTAGTAATTTGGTATTTCGGTAACATTACAAATAGGGTCACAATCACGATTACTTTCACTATACCACAACATATAAATTAAGCACAAGTGAAGATATCGGAACCAAACGTTGCACAAATACAGCATTTCTGATGTACCCTCAGGTCAATAGAAGGCTTCATTTAACCGCTATACACCTCACATACGGATTTTCAAACTTCCCATGGCCTTTATATCGTATCGGTTAATATGTGAAATCTTGATATACTATAATGTAGTTTTGTGGCCAAACTAGTTGACAGCGGTCTAGGTTCTACCCAACTTGCACATACTATATATAATGATTTTTGTTATTCTAGTGGACTTTATGCTGAAGAAACATCATGGGTTCTGGCTCCCCGTGCTGAAGATTTTATTCAACGGCGAAAAGCCAACAACTTTCACGCAATATTAGTAGCTTAGACAAAGAAATGGCTACAACCAATGATGCACATAAATATGCGCACAAAAGCGAGTAGCGTAATCAATATCTCGAAAGCGACATGCCAAAGGAATCTGGCGCATGTAAAGTCAAGCATGCAAAGCGGCGGGGTTAATATACGCTAGCCTATAGATCCTTATTATGCGATTATTTTCGTCTAAGACATACACACACAGACTAGATGAAAACGTGTTGCGGATCACAGGCTGGTTAGGCGATGGCACCTATGCGTATACTCTTGCCCGTATTGCCTAGGTCTCGTTATAGCGCTGCGACAGCGTCATGATCATCTACGCTTCGGCAATGCATAGCTCCATCCATTGTTAGTACACCTGATCGTACCAGCGTATCTTAATATTATTCCTTGAATTATTGACCAGAATGGTGGCTGGTGTGGAACCGAAGGGCATGCGTGCTGCAAACAGGCGCATGCGTTGCGATTCAAATGCGTACCATACAATGGTAGAGAGGATTGTTACTTTGCTTCTTGTCCGTATTTCATGAAAAATATTTGCTACACGCATTGAATACTATAAAAGTCAACAATTTGCGACAGCTATGACGACGGACACTGCGATATGCGACATCAACGTTAACTGCAATATTAGCCCTAAAAGGAGGGAATCAGCCCGGGCATGATGACTATGTCAGTAAGCCTTACTATAAACTCAGCAACTCAGAGGGAGGCGGCTTTAGCGTGCTGTCTTTCGCATACGAATATCTTCTGGTCAGTCTTGATGACTTGAAATACTCGACTCGCTGTCCTCAGTTTACGACATTCGAGTACGACCTGTGTTTATGCCATTTGACCGAAACAATTTTTATGTGAACAGTACGTATTTCAAGCCTCATTTGTCTACAAAATTGCATTAATGCTAGTTTATTTTGCAAGCAACGCGAAAGAGAAGTCGTTGCTTTCAGTTAAATTTGGGTACAATATATTTCATGCCGTGTGGCAACGATTTAATTGCATGTACAGTAGTCCCCGCTTAAATGCCCCTTTTTAACATGCTTTTTTTTCAGGACACTTAAGCGAGAAAGTAACTTAAATGAATCCCGTTTAAGTGCCTCGAGGTACTTACCAAGCTTCTTCTCTCCTACTTATTAATAACAATAAATATGAAAAAAAGCATTACAAAACTATGTATGTGTTTTCCTTTTGACAATTTTCAGCACATTCAATGTCAAAAATATTAAAAGGCACTTAAAAGAGAAAAATTGCAAACAATTTTGTATTTGTGGCCTAAATATTACAGTCACTTAAGCGGGAAAGGCACTTAAGCGGGGAATTTTATATTTAAATTTAGAGAAAAATCAACGATGCCGCAAAATATGGTCACTTAAGCGGGAAAGGCACTTAAAAGAGCGGCACTTAAGCGAGGATCACTGTATTAAATAAAAAATTAAAAGATCACAATGGTTAAACTATTAGCCAGAAATGGGTTGAGATTTTCTCGCAGTATTTTATGACATGAAAATGAGAATGAGATGAGTTACGTTAGAAAATTCCTAATTGTATATCTCCTAACCATAAAATGACTGCACATTCTGAAGAACAGATATAGCATAAAGCTCCAGTTACCGATGCTTGACTTGACTCAGCTTCGAAAAATTTCGCTTGGAAAACTTAGATGCAGTTATACAGTTATTATATACACAACTTCAACTTCAGCTGTTATTATTATAGTTTCTGGGTAGAGTTGCCAGATGTGCAGATTTAGCTTTAAAATTAAGTTTTTTAAATTAAAATATCACCAAGATGAAGATTTCAAAACTAGTATACAAAAAAATCTTCACTATTAGGAAATCTGTGAAGCTCAGTTTTTCGATATTTAGAATTGTTAGAAGATGTAATAAATTGGAGCCAGCCAAGCGTATAAATGATAGGTGAAAAAATAATTTATTCAGATTGTTTTTGAACATTTACAATCAATTTTTCATTACATAAATTCGCAAAATATTTTTTTTCTGAGCAGATCACCACAAATTCATGCAGAGGTTCGCAATAGTAATGTTTCTGTTGCAAAATTTACCCTCATGTCGTACCTATTTGATTTGATTTGTTTATTGCACTTAAAGTATTTGCGTTATAAATACAATAAAATATTTTTTATTAAACACATTAAAAAATAATTGTTGTGAAAAAGGTATTTTCCTCTGAATTATCTTATTTTTTCTTTATTTGAAGATTTATAAATATTAAAGACTAGAATTTTAACATATTTAATTTTAACCGAAAACATTCAGGCAACACTGGAATAGTGTCATAATGAGAATGAAAAGAGAAGCAGTGAGAGAGGGAGAGCAGTTCAAATGTCAACTTAACTTGAAATTCTAAATTCAACAGACTTTCAAGTCAAGTCATGCGTTCGGTAATCAAATACATGCAAGGCCCATTAAACGGATCTTTTATGTGACAGTTCTCAAGTCTCTCTAGGTCAAGTCAAGTATCGGTAACTGGAGCTTAACGCTTCCTAAGTTTTAAGGAAAACGCCTAGTTTATATGTATGCGCCAGTGTGGTGTGCTAACTTTATTGTTGTTGATTTTTATGTATATCTGACCGCGCTCAGCTTTAGAGTTGCCAGCGTGTGACATGCCACAGTGTGTGTGGCGCGCACTGAATCGCTAACGCGACAACCTCTGTCACATTTGCGGAATGGAAATGGCAAAATATAAAATAATACTAAAAATCTGCAAAGGTTAAGAAACAATACATAAAAGCGAAAACAGATGCGAAAGCAGTCAGTAATTTTTTTTTTCATTTTATTTTATTTGCATTGTTCGACTGCAAATTACTTGCTTACAGCAAACCGCATAATTGCTAGCAATTGAGAAGTTAATAAAAATACGAAAATTTAAAGAAAAAGTACAAAAAAAAAATTTCGAATGCAAATTATATTGTGGTACTCATTTGTGTGACAGTCAATTGTTTTGGTTTTTGTTTATGTGTCTTTTTCTAAGCTCAGCTTTATGTAAGAGCCTCATCAGTGTGGATGAGTCACTGTTTGGCTCACTGCACTGCATGAGTCACTCGGTACTACAAAAGCAGTGTGACAACTCCCTCCGGTTGCGCACACTCCTACGTACAGAGCAACAAACCCGGGAAATAACACTAATAATTTTACGCTGTAATTCGTTCAGTAGCGTATTGGGTCAGTGGCATTTTTTCTTTCGGTTTTTGTGCCGACATATTCGTGTGCTGTCGACTTGTTATTATAAATATTCTTTTTGTTTTGTATTATTCTCATACTATGTCGATTTTCAAAGATTTTCATTATCGTTCGCGTTCAGTTCATATTCGAATTTCGTTGTAATTCGATAAATGTTTTACGAAACTATACATTGTTTCAGCCATGGGGTGCACAATTATTTCTAAAGTATTTGAAAGTTGCATACTTGCAATAAAATACAGTTATTTATTAGCAGAAGCACTTAGCAAAAGCGTAATTGAAATTATTTTAAGTGGTAAGACACAATTGAGATTAAATTCGCTTGAAAAGTTTTACTAAATGTATAAAAAGATTTAGGTGTTTTGTTGGTATTAAGTTGGATTGGACTTATCGATCTCGATTGGAGACTATACACGTCTAATTTACAATTTCATAGCTTTATTGTACCATCTATTCTATCTTTATACATTGTAGGACTGAATGCCTTTCTAACTTTCTTCAACTTTAAGCTACGGAAGGAAAGCCCTTTTCTCGATTTTTTTTTAATTGAATACCCCTAATTGGTATGGCGAATAGTGTGAGTATAGTAGACAATAAACAATCTCACAAAATTTGCACTATGCGTGGTGTCTACTTACTTAGCCTGCCCACGTATAAGTAATTAAATTTTCGATTAGTTTCAATTTTATATGTTTTCTCTACAATTTGAATTTCGGTTTACACTTCATTTTAATTTATAATTTCACTTAAGTTTAACTTTGTAAATAGGTAAGATTTTAAAATTTGTTTAATAAATGGTTGTCCTCGGGGTTAACTCGGCTGGAGAATCACTCTCGGTGATCGACCATGCTGCGACGGGACGGAAATCTAGATAAGAAAGGGGCCTTTTCTTCGCGTGAGGATCCTTCTAAGGTTTGTTGTGTGGTTAAAATGCGGGGATGGTGTGATGTGTTTGATGATTGTATTGTGGATGCAGTTGGTGGATGGTATGGTGAGTGGTAGTATATGTTGTAGGGATGCCACATAATCACTTGTCATAACTCATGTGAACACATGGCATTTGGCTATTGAACATATGCGCAGCCAGCCATAATTTTGTTTGGTATATTTACTACATATTATATATATTTACTATACCTTCAACGTCTTAAATTATTGTGCTTCAATTCTAGTTAGTCGGCCGCTGTTTTACGAATGTGCGCGGTGTTATCGTTGCCTGAGACGGTGACAATAGATTTAGTTATTCCGTCTAAGGTGTTCACTTCACCAGCGTTGCTTTGATCACAGTTGTTAGAGAGGGCATTGGTGATGCGGCAGTGTTCCGCAATTACACCGGTGAGACGCCCGCTATAGCTGTTGTTGCCGTGTTCGACACGGACGCGGAAGTGAAACGTTGGTTGTTGCAGCTTGAGCTCACTGCAGTTCTCACACTGTTGGGCGCAATTTCCGCTGTGGAAGCGTTGTTTTTCGCTGTTGTTGTTGCTGTGTTTGTTACTGGGGTTGTTCCTGTTGATGTCAACCCACAATCGACACGCGAATGCTTGCGACTCGCCGCATTCGTTGTGGTTATTGTCATTTCATTCTGCATATAAATTTTGCCGTCGTTCTCGTCGTTGTAGGCGCTTTTATCACTTTTGCTGTTGATCGCGGCCCTCGTTGGAGTTGATGTCGTTATAGATGAGTCAAGTGGGCAATTAACGCTTGTAGCTCACTGGCGTCACAGTTGTCGCTTGTAATGTTAACATTTGCTCAATGTCGGTCTTGTTGTCTTTGTTGTTTTTGTTGTTCCTTACAATTATTATTGCTATGCAGAAGTTCACTGTCGCTAAGTCTTTGTATTATTAGTTGATCGCTCTTATTTTGTCGTCGACTAACCAGTCGCTAACCAACTGTTGGTATTGTTGTTGTTTTGTCAATTTTTGTTGCTGTGTTGGTGCCGCCTGACACTTTCGGTTCAAAATCGCTTTCAATCAGCACTCGTGGCCTTTTGATTAGGTTTACTTTTGTCATGCCGCCTTTGTTGCAAATGATTTGTTTTATTACATTGCGGTGCAAACTCTACTAGATTGTATTGCTGTTGCTCCTGTAGTATTTGTTGGCAATTTTTGCGCTGCAATCTCCATTTTCCGGCATTTTCGACAGTATCACAGATATCATCGTAATCGTCCGCAAAGTTGCAAGCGGTGCTTGTGGCAGCAGGCTATGCTGTATGTTGTTGTTGCAATTGTAGCAACTTATCGGTTTCACACTGATGCCCGTCTAATCCTTTAAGGCTGACTAATGCTACCTGTCTGCGCAATTGTTGGTGCTACCGTTATGCACCTCGTTACTTCGCACACTACTGTAGTTTCTGTTGTTGTTACCTTTCTTGCATCATCAATGTACGTAAAATCATTATCCAGGAAAATGTTGCGCGCATCCAAGGTGGACTTAGTCTTTGGATGCTTCAAGTTGTGACGATTTGGGCAACAGCAGGTGGGTGAGGCGAGGGGTGGGAAGGAGTCGGTGACAGCTGCGGAGCCCTGCACATGTCAGCAAATAGCCATTGAGAATTCAATGAACTAACTACTATTTTTTTGTATGTAGTGTATAGTAAAAATGTAAGTAAAGACCAAATGAAAAGGACATAAAACAGTAACAAATAGCTTCACGTCATTTGGAGATGCTTTACGAGCGCTGTATTAGTGAAGATATTATTATTTAGCGTGGTAAGGCGCAAGTAACTGTTTGTACTTATTTGAAAATTCAATCACAAAAACAGCCAAAGACAAGGATTGTAATAAATTAACGAAATCGAACTTGCTCAGTGTTTGGCGGAAAACGAAAATCTCAGTGAACCGTTGCTACAGGTAAGCTAGAAAATAACAACCACAATTGCTTCGAAAAATGTGATGCCAACGTAGCTTAACTATCGATTATCGCCTGCTCGTGTACCGACGACGCGCTACCTCTTACCACTCCGCCTAACTATGTATTTAATGCCTCGAGGGGATTGTGGCAACAGGTAGCAGATAGCCACGCAGTAGTTGCAACATAGTAGCAACAGCCACAGCAACTCGACAAGTGCTTTGCAGAGGCAACTGTAACTGTGTCGACTGGCCCAGTGAACAAGTGGCAGCGGTAACGAAAGCGGAGAAAAAGGAGGCGGCAACCGCACTTAGATGATTAATTCGTTTTCGCCAGCAGGAAAATTAATTTGCAACTATAAAAGATTTCGCTTTTATACACTTAACTCCAACGTTTTTGCGCGGACTTCTGTGCACATGAGCATTATACGATCTTTTGCTGGCGGTCAAAGTAGCGGAAATGGCACCAAAGAGCGTTCGAAAAAAATTAAAAGAAAAATTCAATTCAAGACATTTTGATTGCAAGTGGCGGCTGGTAATATCACTACTTCTTATTTTATTGGCTCTTGGAAGTGTAATTTGTATTGTTGTTGCAATATTTTAATTGACGCGTCCTGTAATTATTTTTGATAGACTTTGGCTTTATACATGTAGTATTAATTGGCGTTCAAATTGATTTGATTTTTATTTAAAAACGCAATTAATTTTTATAAATGTTTTCGAAAACTGATGTACACATGAATATGGATTATTTTATCCGATAAGAAATCTTCTGTGAAAAAGTAAATTAACTTGCCGTTTTCAGGAAATAACTCTATGATGAATTGAAAAATTGTGGCAGCCTAAAATCACTTGGTCGATTCTTGAGGGTCTCTGGTTAGGAGTTTGCGGTATTACAAAGGACTGAAGATTTTTGCGGTCTAAATGAGATTCTTTGTGGCCTTTTTGTCGGGATTTGGTCTTTAACTTAACCTAATCTTACTCTATGATCTATGTATATTTGATCTATATCTGATCCATGGTGGATTTTCCAGGTCTAAAGACACACCAAGTTCAATCAGTTTGTTGACGGTGGGCTTTAGTCTTTCACACAGTACGCTCGATAGAACATTATAAGCGATATTTAATTATCCCACGATAATTGGCACAGATTGTGGGGTCTCTCGTTTTCTGGATTGGGCAGAGCACACTGAGATTCCAATCGTCAGGCATGCTTTCTTCTAACCATATCCTACAAAGAATCTGATACATGTACCTTATCAGTTCTTCGCCGCCGTATTTGAATAGCTCGGCCGGTAATCCATTGGTCCCGCCGCTTTGTTGATCTTCAAGCGGTTAATTGCTATCCGAATTTCTTCATGGTCGGGTAATGGAACATCTATTCCATCGTCATCGATTGGGGAATCGGGCTCACCATCTCCTGGTGTTGTACTTTCTCTGCCATTCAGCAGGTCAGAGGAGTGTTCCCTTGATAATCCCAGTATGCTCTGGACAGCAGTGACGAGAATACCAACTTAGTCTCTACTACGGGATCCTCCGGTCTTGAAACCTTCGTTAAGCCGCTTATTTTTTTCATAAAATTCTCGAGCATTAATCCTGTCGGCCAGCTTCTCAAGCACTTCATACTCACCCATTTCGGCCTTTTTCTTTTTTGTCCGCAAATTTGTCTCATTCCTTATTTATGTATTTTGGAGAGATTCTCTCTCGGTTACAAAGAAATGGTTTACTGGTGATAAGTTTTAACGCTGGGCTACTAAGAGTGCATATTTTCTATTTTTTTTAAAGATTTCGGGCACCACTTTTTTAGGTGGTCGGTTCTCTTACGTATCCCACTACACACCATGAAAATAGTTGAAATCGGATAATAACAACGCCCACCTCCACCACAAAAAGAGGGTTAACTCACTAACGAGAAACGTCAGAAACACCAAATTTTACATAAGAAATAGCAGAAGGAAGCTACACTGAAATTTGTTTGCAAAATGAAAAATGGGCGTGGCAACGCCCACTTATGGGTTAAAAACAATATCTCAGGAACTACTCAACAGATTTCAATGAAATTCGGTATATAATATTTTCTTGACACCATGATGACACGTGTGGATAATGGATGAAATCGGTTCACAACCACGACAACTTCCCATATAACTCAATTTTGAAGTCCATCTGATTCCTTCACTTTATAAGATATACATAAGGAACCAATGAAGATAGCGAAATAAAATTTTACACAAATACTGTATATGATTCGTGGCATCACTTGAAAAAATTCGGAAAAACGGACTATAACTTTTCAAAGCCCCGGTTATCGAATATGAAGAACTCAATTCATGGTAATTTTTCACCGAAAGTATCGGATATCTCTCAGGTATCTTAATTTAATTCAGAGGAAATCTTTTTCTTCTAATAGTGTGTCTCTGTACCAGAAATGGTTAAAATCGGGTCATAACTTCCCCTAGCTCTCATATACCTAATTATAGGATTTTCAGAAATACTATGGGCGTAATAGCTTATAAATCGGTTAATATGTGAAATATCTTAGTCAAATTAAATTAGCATATAATCTGAGATATAATGTATGATGGTGACGAAAATTAGTGAAATCGGTTCGGGAATTACCTCAGCCTATATACTATATATGATGATTTTCGTTTATTTATTGAACTTTATGCCGAATAAATCGGTCAAATGATGTGTTATCTTAATAAAATTACATAAAACAAGTAAGGAAAGGCTAAGTTCGGATGTAACAGAATATTTTATACTCTCGCAATTTATTGAAGAAATTGTATTAAGATAACGTACAAATTTACCCATAAATTCGACATAAAGTTTAATAGAATAACGAAAATCGTCATATATAGATATGAGGGCTGAGGTAATTCCTGAAGCGATTTCATTCAATTTCACTAGCAAGGTACACTATATTCAATACTATACGCTCACTTAATTTTGCTACGATATATCACATATTAACCAATACATATATGCGGAATAAAGCCCAACGAATTTTTGAAAAACCTATAATTAGGTATATGGGAGCTAGGGGATGATATTTTTGAAAAACGTGTAATTATGTATATGGGAGCTAGGAGATGTTATGACCCGGTTTTAATAATTTTTGGAACAGAGACACACTATTGGAAGAAAACACTTTCCTCTGAATTACATTAAATTAAGGGATTTACCCATATTTTCGATTAAAATTTAACCTTAGGCCCTGAGTTCAACATGTTCGATGTCTAGGGCCTTGAAAAGTTATAGTCCGTTTTCGACAATTTTTTCGCAAGTGATGCCACAGATCATATACAGTATTTGTGTAAAGTTTTATTTCGCTATCTTCATTGGTTCCTAATGTATATAGTATATTATAAAGTGAAGGATTCAGATGGAATTCAAAATTGAGTTATATGGGAAGTTGTCGTAGTTGTGAACCGATTTCGCTAATTTTTTAACCGTGTTGTCAGGGTGTCAAGAAAATAGTATATACCTATTTTCATTGAAATCTGTCAAGTAGTTCCTGAGATATGGTTTTTGACCCATAAGTGGGCGATGCCATTTTTTATTTTGTAAAAAAATCTGAGTGCTTCCTTCTGCTATTTCTTCTGTAAAATTTAGTGTATCTGATGTTTTTCGTTAGTAATTTTCAACCTAACTTTCGTATGGGAGGTGGGCGTGGTTATTATCCGACTTCTTTCATTTTTGGACTGTATAAGGAAATGGCTAAAAGAAACGACTGCAGAAAGTTTGGTTTATATAGGTTTATTGGTTTGTGAGTTATATGCAAAAAACCTATTTGGGGGCGGGGTCACGCCCACTTTTCAAAAACAATTACATTCAAATGTGCCCCTCCCTAGTGCGATCCTATGTTCCAAATTTTATTTTCATAACTTTATTTATGGCTTAGTTATGACACTGTATAGGTTTTCTGTTTCCGCCATTTTGTG
This sequence comes from Zeugodacus tau, assembly GCA_031772095.1. Classification (NCBI taxonomy): domain Eukaryota; kingdom Metazoa; phylum Arthropoda; class Insecta; order Diptera; family Tephritidae; genus Zeugodacus; species Zeugodacus tau. The sequence goes on along the minus strand of CM062649.1, from coordinate 48,816,974 downwards.
GGCGTGGCAGTGGACCGATTTTGCCCATTTTCGAAAGCAACCTCCTCAGGGTGCCAAGGAATATGTGTTTCAAGTTTCATTAATATCTTAATTTTTACTCAAGTTATTGCTTGCACGGACAGACGGACGGACAGACATCCGGATTTTAAATCCACTCGTCATCCTGATCATTTATATATATATATAACCCCATATCTAGCTCTTTTATTTCTTGGTGACACAAACAACCGTTATGTGAACAAAACTATAATACTCTCTTTAGCAACTTTGTTGCGAGAGTATAAAATGTTCTGTTGCACTCGAACTCAGGCTTTCCTTACTTGTTTATTATACAATATAGATAGCGTTTTCTTTTCTCGATGAAAATTCTGTCTCATTATATTATAAACTTATGTGAATGCTCCATTATCCATTTGAAATTGTGCCATTTTTTACATGACAGGCTGGGTAACTCTCACCTTTTGAGATGGATGGAAAATGTTGTACTTGTGCGAAAAAAAAACGTCCCCAAAAAAGTATTAACAGAAGAGCACGTCAATTTGACAGTTCAAGTATAAGGTAAAGTACAGAATAAATGCAACATTTTTGTGATCTACTGTGCCGGTACTAAGTGCCAAATTACTGAGTAACAGAGTTGAAATTACCATTAAAAAGTCGTTCACAAAAATTTTCACAGTAATAACTTAGATTGCCGTCACATATCACACATATTGCGATGAAAGGACTGTCACTGTTCAATTCCTCGTATACCTACATACATATATTAGCGCCTCAGATGGAGGTTAAAATAATGTTGTACGAATAGTACGAATAGTTTTAATCAAAAATAATATAATATAGCAGTGTAATACACACTTATTATTTGTTCAAAAGAGAATCCTACGGCAGCCTATATTCAAATAAATTCATGATCGCTATTTCTACATTTTAATCCGAGGAATTTTTCTTCTCTAAATGGTTTTATATCAATATTCAAAAGCAAAACCCATTGAATCCTGTACTCTATACGAATATATCCAAAGGTTGCTAGGTAAGCGTGCTAAAGTCAACTGATTCATTCGCTTTTCTCAGCAGTAGAACGTGGTGATTATACATATACAGAAGCAACGCGCGAAGTATTTAAGACAGACGTTTTCAATTACGCTGAAGCAAAAACACTGTACGGAGCCATTACTAAATTTCCCTTCACACAAGCTAAATATCTGCGGAGCCCTAGCAACACAAAAATTTTTTTTTTTAACATTTTATGGAATGTTGTGAGGTGATACACAAAAGTATACAAACAAAGAGCTAACACTATAACAACAACAGGAGTCCACAAAGGTAAAAAGTATAGATATTCTTATGGATTATACTTAATTTGGAAGGAAGACAAAAGGAACCTTTCCTAACATCCAAACGATGTATGTATGTACATTAGGGTGGCCCTTATTTTCCAAAGTATTCCGATTCTCGATCGCACCCCCTAGAAATATGCGAATAGCCAAAAAACTAGTATATACAAAGTTTTAGGTCAATCAAAAAAGGTTTAGAGGTTGCGCAAGGAGCTTGAAATCCTGAAAAATTAAGAATTTTTGCCATTTTTATGTCTCAGACTTCCGTATTTCAAAGCCACACTATCCCTTACTGGTTTTCCATATCGTAATAAGATTATAAGAATAACATTAGAACCGTTATAACGGTATATCACGAGCATGCGACGCTTGAGAATGCACGTGCAACACATTTAATTTACTTTCATATTTGTATTTCTGTAACTCTATCATCAATCGACCGATTTTTAAGATTGTGGTAATTTTGGAAAGGTAATACAATACAGATCTTATTACGGTATGGAAACCAGATAGTGTGGCTTTGAAATATGGAAGTCTGAGACATAAAAATGGCCAAAATTCTTAATTTTTCAGGATTTCAAGCTCCTTGCGCAACTTCTAAACCTTTTTTGATTGACCCAAAACTTTGTATATACTAGTTTTTGAGCTATTCGCACATTTCTAGGGGGTGCGATCGAGAATCCAGAAACTTTTTTTATCTTCCATACAACTAAGGGCCACCCTAATGTACATACATATGTATGATCACCATAAGAAAATTTAATTTGCTTCTTGTCACATAGAAATTAATCTAAAGTTGAATGACAGTAATAAAGCTTAGAAATTCAATTCTCATAGGTCATTTATGTTAATTTGATTTCTCTCACATCAAAAAAGTTCAAATAGACGAAAGCTGAAGTGCTGCGCTTGTCATCATGCTGCGTCGTGAAAATCAGCAACTCTTCTCGGAGTCAGAAGGCTGCAAAGGATTTCAGATAAAATAAAACAAGACACACAAATCATGACTTGTTGCAAACTTCTGCAACAATAATAACTGTGCATTTGGATAAGTGCTTATTTGGAGACAATGCTATGCGGATGGATGGTTAGTTGGAAGGTCGGGTAATCGGATGGACATTTGGACAGATGGATAGCCACCCGGATAAACAAATTGTTGCACAAACATATGATGGAATGACGTACTAGCACACGCGGATGGTTTATTAAAAAAAAACAAAAGAAAGTTATATCAACTGACAGCCATTTAAGCGCACAACAAAGACCGCTTTGCCTCCGGCGGCAGAAGCGTCAAGGAACCCAGTTGGAGACCATTATGTATGAAATGTTTTGTTACGCAGGCGCACCATTACGCCTTGTTGATAGGCGCTGAACATGAATTGGTGGCAAAGTGCATGTAAGGGAAAAATTATAAGTCTCATGGCACAGTGACATGAGCACATATATATACATTTCTTTGTTGCGGTTCTCTCGTGCGAGTAATTTGAACTATAATGACTGCCACGATTTGGCAAATAATTTTTACATTTCAACTTTAAAGATTTTTTTAAAACTATTCAGTTGGAATAGAAGGAATAGAATGTAATGTTTTTGTATTAATATTTTTCCTCTTTTTGTGCAAATAGTTTCCATATTTTCGTATTTTATTTGCGCACTTTTTCGCTTCATTCTCTTGAGCAAGCATTTTACAAATGCATTCACAGTTGTTTCAATAAAACGTGTTTTAGTTGTAATTTTGGTAAATTGGCGACGATAAGCAACGTATTCCTCGTATTATCGTATTACCTCGTAAAATACTGTAGGTTGCTTCTTGAAGCTCTTTTTTGAACCAACTTCGATGGATTAGTTATTTCATTCCCACTTTCTGCATTATAAACTGGAATTTTTTTTTAGCAATTATGATTACAGCATTCACACCAGGGAACCTGGGATGTAAAGAGAGCGTCAGCCATGCGCTGCCACTAGCTAGAAAAGTGAGTAATTCAGAATGAATTGGTCGCAAAAGGTCAAGCGGCGAGTTAAAACCCGTAGGAAATGCGCACGGTGTGAGGCATAGTTTTTAAACTGGATGAAGGAAATTCTAGTATGTGTCGTGTCCACATATGAAAGCAGAAAAAAGCAGAAAGACAGAGCACAAGGACCCTAAGCATATGGGACTACAATTTTGCGGTATGTGCGTCTGTACAATTCGTGTGACTAGACAGATTTGTTGAAAACGGCAAATTGCAGGCAGAAACAAAAGTAGAAAATCTCCGCAAAAGTACATCTAAGCCAGCTTTATGCAGCTCAAAGATTCCAAAACACTCACCAATTGTATAGCAAATGTTTCATACGCTAAAGGGTTAATGGATTATAGCAGCAGCAGACAATGCTGATATTAATGTAGCGTTCGACCCACCGTTGATTAATGTGATATTAGAAAAACGCAAAGTTTTAAACTTTATTGCGTGAAACTCTTTTTACATATCTTTGGACTCTTTCTTACAAGACCAATCCTCGATAGTGCATTGAGATCAGATTTCAGTAATAAACTACAGTTCAAGGCCAATTGCGGACTTGTCACTAATTTATTTGACTCGTGGTCAAAGTAGATGAATGTTGTCATTGTGAACCCGTTACCCCAAAATTAATTATCATTAGTTATCGCAATATGTATATTGTGAAATATGATGAAATCTCACATTGAAAATGAACAGAAAATAGTGGAATTCTTACCCAATAAAATCATTTTAGCCCTAAGCTCACCACTTCGCACATTTCAAGACCAAGGACGTTTTCTAGCTCACAAAACAAGCACTCAATAGAAGGTGTACAAAAGCGTGCCGCTCAAGTATTAATTTAAGTAGATTAAAGTGTTAGCTTTTGGCGCTTAGAAATAACAAAACAAACGCTTATGGGGTTAATATAAGAGCTCTGCGATATTTTTGCAAAATTCGTATTTTTTAGCTTCAAATGTGAGACACCTGTAGCTGTTTAGGCTATTTAGTGAAGCGAGTTGTGATGCGAAAAACAGTAACATAGAGTTTTGTAGCGATGAATTTTTGTTGTGTGAACCGCCGACAAACGGCACGACTGGTAAGCCAGTAAGTTAATAAAATTTTTGCTTAGACCTACATATGTATTAACCAGCTCATATATATGCAAACCACTATATGATACAATATATCTACCGCATTTAAGACCATTAAAAAGTTAAGGTGCGTGCAACTTGACACTCATTTGCGGCAGCACGAAGCGGCGTTTGGCAGTGGACACTTAAAGTGGACAGACAGACACGTCAAATGTGTTCAATGGAGGTGTCAAGCGGCGACTACTCATGGTGAAAAGTGGCTTATTAATTGCAAATTGTGTGTGTATGTCCATGCAAGGTGAGTGCCTTTAAAAAACTGAGTAAACAAATATGTCTGAATAAGTAGGTCTCTATAGATATGTCTGTATACATAAAGTTGCTAGAAAGAGCTTTTTCTACTGTGAAGTTGTTACTGTTGCTTGTGGTTGTCAAATTGAAAAATGTGCGTTTACCGTTGATGGTGATGTTAGGTTTCTTAGGCTAACAGCATTGTGATATTTGTAAAATATGTGTTTTGTTACATAGCACAGCCTGTAACAGCTTGGAAAAGCTGCGGCTTTTCGACTCATTTATCTCTTGCTGGGCGCACAAGCGATTGATTATTACCAAACATGCGTAGATACAGATAAATATGTACACACAAAATGCACACAGTCGGGCGCCACCGCTAGGTGCTGGGTCGGTGAGCCGCGATCGCGCGATCATAATGGCGCTTAGCGCTCGGTGTGCGATATGGGATGACAGCATGATAAATTGCCAATTGCGAAATTGGTACGAAATTTAAATATTGTGTCGTTCGCCGTAGCGCATAGTTTCGTTGTTGTTGTTGCTGTCGCTTTATGCGATTGCTTTATTTACATAGAGGTACTTTTGATTTCTTTGGATTTGAATTGGCTACCAACGTTTAATTTATTTATTGACCTGTCTTTTAAGACAGTATTAGGATTATAGAGCGACTAATGTTCTGACGAAATTGTAGACAAAGTTTGACTCTTGTAAAGTCTGCAACAGCAATGCGGTTCAATGTCAGTCCGAAACAAAAATAAAAAAGTTGAAACTTTTTCAACGAAATGATGTTTATGTGTGGGTTAGTAGTAAATGTATAAGTGTACCGCAAATTTTCGTTCATTATAATTCTATCCACATACGTATGTGTTTTTATTGTTCGTATGTACATACGTATGAGTGTGTGTAAGAGCCACGATTCGTTTATCGTTTTCATTATTGATTGAATATAAATAACTTTTTCGAATATTTTTGTTATATGCTTTGCATTTTAAGGTTTAATAAATTATAAGAAATATATAAAACACAAAATTTTTGAAATTAACGCATAATAATGTATGTGGGATTGAGGTAACCCCGACGTAGCTGGTAACCCTTAAATACAATACATAAAGTCTACATCAACGAGGGCAAGAGAGCCGGAGAGTTTTGGTAGTAGACGCGAAGCAAGCAAGACGAAAAGACGCTCGACGAAAAGACGCGAATACTATCTTATTAACTTTGAATCTTTAATCTAAAATATAAATCGTTTTTGAATAACTTTTACTCCTGATTAAAACTTTACAATATCTAAAACTATTCGTTTATTCATTGCTCAACCGAATTAGTAAGCGTGAGTAAAAGCCCTACATGTATAAGTAGCGATATGTATGTATGTCTAAAGTACACATGTGGGTTACAATTAAAATTCATAACTGGTTGCAAATAAAGTTTATTTGTTTATATAAAATGATATAATGATATGCAAAGATGTGCAGCTATGTTCGAATTGATTATACCGATAGGATTGTCAACAATACGTCAGTCGAAGAAATTTTACAAAAACAAAACACTGTGCGACAACTTAAGTGTTACAGGCAGGCAGAAAAGTATGTATCGTTACTATGATCTACATATATGTAAAACTTGACCGTTGGAAAATAATGGCATATTCAATATTTGCCTATAAGTGGTTCGTGGACTGTTTCGGCACAAAAACTGGAAAGAACGTGTTAGTTATATTGTTCATGAATAATTAGGTATGTGAAAGCGAAATTTTTCTGTTCTTAAACCTTAAAAATTGCTCGATGAAAAGATTTAAGTAAATTAACTTGGTAAGGAAAGGTAGTTGGTGCATTTGTCCATGACAGCAGTGCCTAAATAAATGAACAGATTAAAAGGATCTTTGGCTATCACACTCGGACTGAGCGCACTTTTTAACAGATTAAGAATTTACAATAAAGGAGCGAAATGTAGAAAATAAACGAATAATAATTAATGTGGGAGCTGATTTGCTTGATTCGACGAACGCACTACTGCATATACAGCCACAAACCCATGCCGCTACAACACACACATTATTTGCAATTAACTTTGCGCCCAGAGCCAGCAGCCTGCTAAGCTCTTCAATTAACACTAAATGCAATCGCCATCATGCAGCGTCCAGCGTTGGCGGCAGCTCTGTAAACGTTGCGACCGACCAACTGCAGTATGAGTAATTTCCAACTATTTTCATTGCTAATGAGTCGGGCAATTGAATGCCACAAGGTGCGCAGCGATGCATTGCAGATGCGCTTCCGAACATGCGGACGCACACACACACGCATTTATTCGGCTGCGTTCGATAATTGCTGTGGTGATTGGGTGGCGACGTGTCTCTGCCACATTCAGGTCATTGCGTCTTATGTGGCTGCGGCATCAGTGTTGCGGTTGCACCGTGCGGTTTCACGCCGTCAATGGGCTGTTCCGTTAATGAGGTGCAAAGGTAAACAAATTTTCAAAATTTATATTTTCCTTTTTATGTGTTATTCTAATCATTCACACAAATATACTCAAACTACATGCTATTGTGTTGTGGCGGTCAAAATAATTTGTTGAATTGTATTATTTCTTTCCCATTTCGCTATTGTTCTGTTTTGGTTTTTCTGTTCAAATAAACTGCAATTGCATTTGTAATGGTTACTTTTCGATAAAGTAAATAATCAGCTACACTTCTTTAACGAGTTTCCTGTGACTGGAATTACATTTGTTTGTATCTATAATTACGAATTGTTTGCTTTGGAGTTTTTGAACTTCTGGACTTTTGGCGCGGATTTCCACAGAAGCTTGTTGTACTCAGTTCATTGCACTTCTTCGTTTTGTCATTCGTTGTGGGGAATATTCTGTGGAGCTTTTCTGTTTGGAATTTGCTGGCGCTGAACTCATAACGATTGCAGCGGATTAATAATTTTATAGTATGCTCACACCAAAAGTATGTCAATTTTAACGAAATGACTATTTCATAAGTTCCAATTAGTGTTATAGATGATCTTGGATAGCTGATATTATATTCCAGTTGGATAATATGACGCGTTCCTTTCATCATTTATAGTGCGCGGCTTGGTGTAACCGACTGGCATATGCGGTTTGGGGTAATTGAAGCTGCCCTTTTGAATGGAAAGATTTTTCTATCACGGAGAATTTGTTATGAATATTAAATTTCAAGCCTTTTGACTTTTGGTGCTTCCAAAAATACGTAATACGTTGATAGAATGTAAACACAACTCTGCAAATGTAATCTGTAAATCGAGCGACCGAATGGACCGGGCACTACGCATCGATGTAAGAACATTCTCATGACTTATGTATGTCCTACTTACCACATTCAGGTAAGCCATAACGTAACTGCAAAATGCTGAAATTGTAAAGCAATTGTGAAATAAAAGAAATCAGAGCGAACCGCTGGAGGAAAACAAATAATAATTTCGGCGCGCTATAAATGGTTTAAGCTCAGTTGATGAAAGCAAGATGAGCGCAGCATGAAAAACCTGTACACACAGATGTGCGTGATCTTTGGGCCATATCTGTAAGTATGCTCCTGTTGAACACTTTGTCTGCGGCTAATGTTTGTTGAGATTTTGTCGATTTTAGCGATGGCAGCGCGGTAGCTTCTGCCGCTGGCCACGCATTGATCGCGCTGCTCTTTTAAATTTCTATCTATGATATTTTCAAATACCATTGCTGCAATCATCACCAAATCGCGCACAAACGATGCCAACGAATTTCTATGAAAAATAAACTGGCTGATGACACGCAACTGTGCGCTGTTGGCGCTGATTACTGCAATCGAACTTGCAATTGCCGCAGCCGCACCAATTGAATGTTGCCAAAATAAAACCTGAGAGCTGAGTGCATGCAAGCGAATTAAAAATTAAAATGCAATAATGCGGCATAAATGCAATTCCTTTATGAGCATTTCAACGATTGTCATGGTGGTAGCAGCACGCATTTCACGATGCAACTTTGAAAACGCGGCATGAGGCACGCAATCGTTATAAACAATATCTGATACGTGCAACAAAGGCGCCGCGACTGTTGGCGTTCGGAGTGCGCCGAGTACGAACGTGCGCCCGTATTAAAGCGCTGCGTCTTATATTTGGTCAATAATGCTAAGTGCGTACAGTACTAAATGATTGGATGTCGCCTCGCTTGCCACAATTGCAAATAATTCACATGCGTCCACACTTGCCATTTGGTGAGTAATATTTCATGGATTTGTTGTGGCTTTCTATGTAGTATATTATGTGTATTCTTGTTCTCCTTCAATGTATTCGTTACTGCGTTCTTTGTGTTTCTCGTTTGTTGCGTTTGGCTAAAATATGAGCGTTGCAAAAAGCGTGCGTGGGTAGCTAAGCGTTTTCTTGAAAAAGTGAATCTCGCTAACAGAATTGGAAGAAGTGGGTATTAAGCTATTAAACATGAAGTCATTGTCTAGCTTTTGGCATTACGGAATTGCTGCAAATTTGTGGAATGTATAATTGAATATTCTAATGCAGTAACATTTTTCGTGAGCGCGCCTTTAAATAACTTGTATGCAACGTGTTTAAAATTAATAATTATATTAGCTTTAAATTTCATTTTCTTTTTAAATTTACTGTATAATTTTTTATTACTATAAATTTGTTGTTACATACATATACTTATCTTGAGTGCAAAATTACTATACTTAATCCAATTTGCTGATGCAACTAAGATTTTATGAAAATGAGCTTACATGCAAGTATAGAAATATAGAAAAATATTAGCGAAATATACATAATACAATAAGTATTTCATAAAAGGAAAATCATTAGCATGAAACTGCCTTATAAGAGTATGAGTAATTTATTATAACTTTGAGAATCGATTGTAGAATTTTTATAAGCTGAAGAAATTAAACTAATCATTGTTTTAAAACACTAAAAGAATTGCGAAAGACAAAATTTGATTTAATTGTATATTTGGTGAAGTTAGTTGAAATGCAGGTACTTTGAGTAAAGCAAAAAATCGCAATGCGCGTATGAGGCTGTGCCTAATTGAGACGATAAAAACTGGAGAAGCCGAGTAGGCATTAAAGAAGGAGATTTAAGTACACATATACACCCAAGTAAAAGACATTCCCATATACATATGATATTTCCAATTGAAATAAACTCCACACATGCGGAGTACTGTTGTTTGTTGTGCTGCCTCAGGGAAGGGTGCTGGTTTACAGTTTTTTATTACAAATTGAGTCATTAAATTTATTTATAAGCGTTGAAACCGAGTAACTTCCGCATATTTCGCGAAATTCGGAGCCAACTGCTCGGGACAATGGACGATTACCGATCGGTGGGCGGATGCTAATCGGTAATTTATTTTCAGTTCTGTACTGCAATGATTTTACATAGCATGTATAGTGATAAAAACTTCCATATACTTTTTCTTATTTTTTGGGACTAACAAGGTCCGCGCATGAATTCGCCTTTAATTTACTATTCGCAAATTAGCGAAGATTTATGGACAATAAATGCAATAAGCAATTGAGTTGAGCAAAGCATTTTATAAGAGAGAGATGCAAATTTTTAAAATTACCAAGAATATTGTCAATTGTTATCTCGTCTGAAATAATTTAATTTCTCAACTAGAACTTACATTTAGTGAGGAACGAATCGAGCAAACAACTGGTATAAAACGGATAGATATATCAAATTCGAGATAGAATATCAAGTGGTTATATGAATACCACTCGTTGCAGGCTTTCCAATTCATTTGCTTTAAAGAAATAGACCTGCAGCTCATATATCCGTTCAATTGATATGTTTAAAGCTCCTGGCAAAGGAATCACTTTCCACTATACACACACTTAAGGGCAATTGTCAACTGTCAGTGTCACTTTCCATTAGTTTGTTTACATTTCTGCTATCTGTTTTTTGAACGGTTGGTTGTCATATCGCGGATGCTGCACTGTTTGCCTGGCTCCTTCATCAGCTGACTGACATACTAAGTGCGCACCGCACCGCATCGTCTTTCAAGCGATATTTTCTTTAAAAAAATTAAAAATATTGTTTCCTACAACGCTTGATTAATTTTTATAATCATATTAATATGTATACATACATATGTATGTACATTTCCCTAGAAAGAACTTTGGCCGGAGCAATTTCTTTACTTCGAATTCTTTTAGGGGTAAAAGTCTGAGACCAATATACTGTAGATGTATATATTTTTATATTCTCGCAACAAAAGTTGCTAAAGAGAGCATTATACATAGTTTTGTTCACATAACGGTTGTTTGTAACACCCAAAACTAAACGAGTTAGATATAGGGTTATATATACCAAAGTGATCAGGGTGAAGAGTGGAGTTCAAATCCGAATGTCTGTCTGTCCGTCCGTCCGTCCGTCCGTCTGTTCAAGCTGTAACTTAAGTAAAAATTTAGATATCTTGATGAAACTTGGAACACGTGTTCCTTGGCACCATAGGAAGGTTGCTTTCGTCGTGAGGAAGGTGAGCAAAGTCGGACCACTGCCACGCCCACAAAATGGCGAAAACCGAAAACACATAAAGTGCCATAACTAAGCCATAAATAAAGCTATAGAAATAAAATTTGGTATGAAGGATCGCACTATGAAGACGCATATTTGGATGTAATTTTTTTGGGGAAGTGGGCGTGGCCCCGCCCCCTACTAAGTTTTTTGTACATATCTCGCAAACCAATGGAGCTATATAAACCAAACTTTCTGCAGTCGTTTTTTTTAGCCACTTCCTAATACAGTCCAAAAATGAAAGAAATCGGATCATAACCACGCCCACCTCCCATACAAAAGTTAGGTTGAAAATTACTAAAAGTGGGTTAACTCACTAACGAAAAACGTCAAAAACACTAAATTTCACATAAGAAATGGCAGATGGAAGCTGCAAGCTGCTTTTTTTACAAAATGGAAAATGGGCGTGGCGTCGCCCACTTATAGGTCAAAAACCATATCTCAGGAACTACTCAACCTATTTCAATGAAACTTGGTTTGTAATAGTTTCCTTACATCCCAATGATATGTTGTGAGCCAAATCGCTTCACAACCACGCCTACTTCCTATATACCAGAACTTTGAAGACGATCTGAATCGTTTACTTTACAATATATAAAGTAAGTACTAGTGAAGATATCGGTGCACAAATACTATGTTAATTGTGTGGCAGCCCCATTCTAAAAATCGCCGAAATCGGGCCATAGGTTTTTAAGGCCCCATATATCGAACACGAGGACCTCGATGCTTCTAACCAAATATTATGGTTTCCAACTTTCAATGGAATTTATACAATATATATGACGAATATGTGGTTCAAATTGTGTATTATATAATATAAATAAAGTTAAATAAATAAATTGCGAGAGTATAAAATGTTCGGTTACACCCGAACTTAGCCCTTCCTTACTTGTTATAAATGCATTTTATTTGATAAAGATGCACAGTAATTATTCGAAACTAGATAGGTTTTCTTTGTTTATGTGGTTTTCTTTGTTATTTATACTATTGATAACGGTACATTTTCCATTGCACGTCCACTATTTTATATGAAAGCGATATAATAAAATATGCTTCGCACAAAGGCTTATCTTGCTCAATTCTGCGGTTGGATGGTTCTATGAAAGTATGAGGTCAGCAATGACAAATAGTTTATTCCTCATTGATTGGGCTGAGGGTCTCTGAAAATCCCTTATTGCAAGTAGTGGTATAAATACCTTCTAAATTCAAATAATTGTTGAATTGAAGTTTGAAAAGGTTTCAATTGCAGTGTTTGAACAAATTAAACAACGGAGTTAATGGTGCCAATGATAAAGGAATTATCATTACAGTGAAATCAATGAAAAAGTTTAATTAATTAAAACACATGTCTTCATAATCAACTCGACCGCACCGCTACATAATCTAAGATAGAAAATAATAAAAAATATGTTATGAATGGCTTGCACGCAACAAGCTAATCAAAGTTCAAAACAAAATTATGATATGTCTTAGACAAATAAACTCGACTATTTTTCAGATAATAAAAATAATAATATGATTCACTAGGATATTGCGTCTTTCACGAAGTCCGATAACAAATAGCAGGGACCGAAATTTAATTGTATTTTAAAAATCACATAATGATGATTATATAGTATATTGATTTTAATGGTTTTCTTCACCGTTAATGATTAATTTTGAGTAATTTTGTAAAAATTCATATATAATCATAAATTCATAAATAAGCATTATTTTTGAGCAAGGAAATTAAAAATCATAAATAATCACTATATATGATTATAAGTCATAAAACTAAACGAGTTAGATATAGGTTTATACATATCAAAATGATCAGGATGACGAGACGAGTTGAAATCCGGATGTCTGTCTGTCCGTCCGTCCGTATGTCCGTGCAACGGATAACTTGAGTAAAAATTGAGATATCTTAACGAAACTTGGAACACATATTCCTTGGCACCCTGAGGAGGTTACTTTCGAAAATGTGCAAAATTGGACCCTTGCCACGCCCACAAAATGGCGAAAACTTATAAATTGTCATAACTAAGCCATAAATAAAGTTATAAAAATAAAATTTGGAACATAGGGTCGTATTAGGGAGGGGCACATTTGGATATAATGTTTTTGGAAAAGTGGGCGTGAAACCGCCATCAAATAGTTTTTTTGTACATATCTCGCAAACCAATAGAGCTATATAAACCAAACTTTCTGCAGTCGTTTCTTTTAGCCGTTTCCTTATACAGCCCAAAAATGAAAGAAGTCGGATAATAACCACGCCCACCTCCCATACAAAGGTTAGCTTGAAAATGATTAAAAGTGAGTTCATTCACTAACGAGAAATTTTACAGAAGAAATAGCAGAAGGATGCTGCACTCAGATTTTTTTACAAAATGAAAAATGTGCGTGGCATCTCCCATTTCTGGGTCAAAAGTCTTATCTCCCTGATGACACATGTGAAAAATGGATGAAATCGGTTCATAACCACGACAACTTCCCATATAACTCAATTTTGAATTCCATCTGATTCCTTCACTTTATAATGTATACATAATGAACCAATGAAGATAGCGGAATAAAACTTTACACAAATAGTACATATCATCTCTGGCTTCACTTGAAAAAAAAAATGTCGAAACTTTTCAAGGCCCCTGTTATCGAACATGTTGAACTCCGCGCCTAAGGGTAAATTTTAACCGAAAATATGGATAAATCTCTCTGATAATTTAATGTAATTCAGAGGAAATTGTTTATTCTAATAGTGTGTCTCGGTTCCAAAAATTATTAAAATCGGATAATAACATCTCCTTGCTCCCATATACCTAATTATAGGTTTTTCAAAAATACGGTGGGCTTTAATCTGCATATATGTATTGGTTAATATGTGAGATATCTTAGCGAAATTAAGTGAGTGTATAGTCTTGTATATAGTGTACCTTGCTGGTGAAAACGAATGAAATCGGTTCAGGAATTACCTCAGCCGTCATACGCTATATGGGACGATTTTTGTTATTCTATTAAACTTTATGCCGAATTTGAGGGTAAATTTGTGTGTTATCTTAATAAAATTTTTAATTTTCACTTTCACTCGGATTGCCGAAGCTGCCTGATAATGATTATTTATGCTTTTTAATTTTTGCTCAATATTAATAATTCACGGTGGAGAAAATCATAAAAGTCTGAATTTAAAAAATCATGGGGGAAATGGATAGATCGTCCAAAATGGAGCATTATGACGTTATCCGTTTATTTCTGTGACAATTCTAAGTGATTGACTTATTAGTTTAAAGATCGGAACGTTAATCATTATTTACGAACTCTGCAAAGTTTGTCACCAATATTTGTCTGAATATATGATATGAAAAAGCTTTTGTGACTATAAACAATTTGAACTTGTTAATTGTTTCTACTTGGCAGTGCGCAACAGCATTAATCATCCACTTTTTCCAACAAATATGTCAGTTTCGTAGTGCATTTTGCCTCTTCGACAGTCAGCAGTTCAGCTGCAACATATTGTAACACTACAATACTGCCGGAGCATGTAAATTTGCTGCAGGGATTTTTCACTTGCCATTTTTATAGCACAAATGAAGTTAAAGTGCGTGTAACACCGGCTGATGGACAAGCAGACTGCTGTTTATTATACGTTGAGCGTCTGGCTTTGCTGCGCTTATACGGCTGCGTTGAGGAATTTCACTTGCGACAATTGAAAATCTCTTATTCTTAACGATTCGATAGTTATTTAAGACACTTTCGCTTATCCACAGGCTCTGTATTTATGTTGTTACTATAGTTTTGTAATATACATACTTTGGTGTACGGAAACCATAATGTTGTTTGTACCTGCGGCGAATAAATGCGCAAATAACGTTGCATCACCTGCTTTTTGCTGTCACAGAAAGTTCCGTTCGTTGCTTGAGTCTTTTGTGTGCGATTGTGGGTTCATACAAATGTGTAATTAGGCTCTTGCTTACACTCATGCACATATACCCCTCACATACATTGCAGGTTATAGTGTACACTAAACAGGTGCCGGTCATGCGATGAATCAAGTTTTCCCACTCATCAACTTTTTAACGCTAAACTGTTCACGAGTTTTAGATGCTTTGCTGCTTTTATTTTGGCCTACGCTGCCATGCACTCAGATTCGCTTGCTAATTAATTGCAGCTCACCATTTTCAGTAAACCTCTCTACGACAGCGTCCGTCGCCATAAATCCTCGGTGAAATGTCGTCTCGCTGAAGTGATTTATTAATTTTTTTATTTGCATAGTTTTTAAATGATATTATTTTGTAATATTTTGCCAACGGTGCGGTGTAGGACGCAGCTAAAGAAGTTAGGTTAGTCAAAAGATAGTTGGTGGAAAAAATTTGCATTAAAATTGTATATTAAAATAGATTTAGTTATTGCATAAAAATCTATGACGAAATAAACCACCTTATTCAAAAAGAAAGCAGACGATTTTAATATTTAGGATTTGTTCTAAACTTCAATGATTAATTTCGACATATGTACATACCTTTGTCTAAATAAGTAATATGTTTTTTGTTTTCTGAATACGAAGTATATTTACAACATATTGTACTTATAGAATCGCATTCAGATATTAGGAGAGATAAGAATAGTATAGACAGAATTCGAATAAAATGCCAAGAACAGTAACTAACGAGTAAGAAGGGCTAAGTTCAGTTATGTCATTTTATTAAGATAATACGTACATACATGTGGCTTATTGACTTAGTTATGGCACTTTATAAGATTTCGGGTTTCGCCAATTTGTGGGCGTGGCAGTGGTCCGATTTCTCCCATCTTCGAAAGCAAGCTACATCAAAATATCTCAATTTTTACTCAATTTATCACTTGCCCGGACGAACGGACAGACAGACATCCGGATTTCAACTCTACCCGTCAATTAACAGTATAGCTAACTCATTTAATTTCAGGACATACAAGCTACCGTTAGATGAACAAAACTATTATACTCTGTGCTACATATGCGCAAAAGCTCTGTATCTGTTTTTTGAAACATGTGAACATTCGATACTTAATTTTGCTTATTTGTTGTTTTATTTTTGGTTTCTGGCCAAACTACTTGCGTGTGCATGCAGTGAAAAACCACTGACTGCCAAGTTTTGTAATACGACTTGACGATTAAGGGGAAGCGCCCCCGTTTATGGATGTGTGAGTTTAACATACATATGTACTCATGTATGAGCTTGTAAAACCAGCTGGCCATTAGTGGCAAGCAAAGTTCAAGGTCCCACTAATTGCTTAATACACAGTCTGACAGATGGATTAAGAGAGAGCGGGCAGCGAATGAGTAAACAACTGTACTGTGATGGCTTTCGCGTGAATTATGTAACTAATAATTTCGTCAGAGAGACATAACTTTCGCAAATGACAGAATATTGATTTATGTGGTGACGCTCGTGGAAGACTAAAAATGATGTCGTTGGTTGGTACAAAGCAAAAAACATGCGTGTCTATATGACACACACAATCGCCAACAAATAAAAGCACGCTAAACACAAACGAATACAACCAACGAGTGAACGGAAAACGCGATGTTGATTGCCTCACGTTATGTTTAGAAACAGTGCGCACCTGTAAACCCAGGTGTGCAAAAGACCAAGCCACATTTGGTAGTGTGTATGAGCTTCAGCAGATACGCGCTGCATTCAGTTAGAAAAAATTATATTACATCGGTCTCGTCCAACGTTTCGCTGTCGCAGTCACACCGCAGTTCAACAATCACATATATTGATAGGGCGATTTATTATGCCCTCCTTTAGCGGGACTAGCCGGCCGACAGTTTAGCTACCGGCACCGGTGGGAAAGGCAGTGCACAGTGGTTCCACCATAGGACAAAAATCAAAAAATCCATCTCACGATTTTTCGACAAAATGTATAACCGATGGCCTCTAAATTGTCCACACTTCCTATTTGCAAACCGGGTTTTCCTAAAAATTTAACGGTACTTTATAAAAATAGAGTTAAATGCATGAACAACTGTATTTTTTAAAGCACATCAGAAATTTTTTTTAATTTCGAAGCAACAACGAACTTCCATTTGTACTGGTAATTGTTCAGGTTAACGAATCAAGTTATTTTTAATGGATTTTGAAGTTAAAGGTATATATTTTAACTTGTGAAATTAATTAATTCTAACGTGATTTGTATTTTTTGTGAAATTAGTGTTTTATATCACCTATATTTTTTTGTATCTTTTTTCTGCGTCTTCAATGTGTTTACATAAAGTTTTAATTGTGTTCCCCCGAGATCCCGCTTTAATTGTATTTTATATAGTATTTAGCAGAGTCTTAAGGTAATAAAGTGTTAAGGTTAGGTGCGGAAAGTTGCGGATGTATTTGCAATCGTCAAAATAATAATGGCCTTTGAATTAACTATTTTTAAGTTCAAACTCATCATAATTGGGCTAAGGAAGATTGGAAAGAAGGATAAATCGTCTTTATTTCAATCTGTTAATTTATAAGTTCTAATTATAATGGCTGTTGAATGGCAGTGAAAAAATAAACTGTATTAAATTGGTTGATAATTTGCTTTTTTCCTACATTAATTTTTTATAAGATATTATTCTTATATTTATCAGGTGGAATATAGGAGTTGGATGGGGGAAACTAAAACGACAAATCATGTTCAGCTTTTTTCTAGCTTTCTTAACTTTTTTTCCAAAGCCTTACTGAAAGTTTTGACGCTCCAACCATGACCATGTGAAGTATTTTTGCGGATCATTGCCATATAATGGCAATTACTGTTCTATGGGAGCTATAGGACCTAGTAGTCCGGTGGGGCTAATTTTTTAATATATATTTAAAATATTTTTCTATATTTTTGGTGAAAATTTCATAGCAATACCTCAACGGGAAATATTTATGACCGCGCCTTCATACAAGCCGAACCACTGCAGTGTGTGCGTTTTCTTTTTCACCCGCACTCGCGTAGCTTTGGACCCTTTCTCCCTAATATTATTTACTTAATTGCTTCTTGTTTGTTTATTTGTATGACGGATGATATATTACCGGGCTCTCAGGTCTAATATCAATATCGAATTGACATATTAGCAGAAACTGCTGCGAGGGCTTCTCCCAAGTGTGCAGGCGGCAGGTATTACCAGTTACAGTATTGGTCGTGATGGCTAAGGCTGCGGCTATGGCGCGTGAAGTCGCATTTGATTCCCGACACCAATGTGACAGTAGGCAGTCTAAAGCTGTGTCGGGTGTTAGCAACAATGTTGCTAGTTGACGCTGGTATTTGTTGGTAGTGGCTTTTGCTGCGATAACTTCAAACTAATCGGTGATTGAACTCGCATCAGGTGCTCTACTTCGCGCTTGCAGCGCTTATACTCACATGTTTATCTTATGCGTGTTGAGAAAAGTGAAATACACACGATATATAGATTGGTAAAATTTATACTCGGGATGGTAGGCGTTTAAATGTATCTGCGTTTCGATTCTGAGTAAACATAAATTGACAGACATGGTGGTTGGTGTGGCGGAACGATACGTTAACCTGCAGAAATAACTTGTTTTATTGTTATGGTTAGTGTCAGCGATTATGTCTTCACAATATAGATAGATAATGTGCTTCTATCGGCACTGAAATATTCGTCAGTTCAATACGTATAGCCGTAATATGTGTTATTGTGTTGTGTATTGCTACGGCTTTTCAATTGACTATACTATTCACACATTTTCAATTTTTGATATTGCATACCCCTTACTTCAAATATCGCTATATATTGTAGACAACTAATGCACCTAAAATGGCTGACTACCCAGTTTTCTAGTCTGAGTATAATAAACTCGTAAATAAAGTAATAGCCTTGACATACAGCCGCGTTAATCCCCATTAACTCTGCACTCAATCAGATCCAAATTTGTAGGTGACAGACGGGGTAAAGCGAGTTTGAAACCCCCTTAAACAGCTGATTGGCAATAATATTTTCAGTTTGGTGGAATGAAATTGGGTACAAGGCAGATATTGCGGTTGTTTACAAAATCACTTATTAATAAAAAAATATACATAAATACGTTATTAGTAGAAC
Source organism: Zeugodacus tau (assembly GCA_031772095.1). NCBI lineage: Eukaryota > Metazoa > Arthropoda > Insecta > Diptera > Tephritidae > Zeugodacus > Zeugodacus tau. The sequence goes on along the minus strand of CM062649.1, from coordinate 48,797,723 downwards.
TTCCACTTTAGAAAAATTTAGCTATTTAATTGCATGCGTATGTTTTTGTTTACATTTAATTGAAACACAGCTGTCTATTGCATGCTTTCAATCACAAAAGTTTAAAGGCGGCCATTTTTAATAATGTCGCCAACGAAAATGCCACTAACTCCCACTAACTCTCTAAAATTTTGAGGATTAAATCGGAGTTAGCAGCGGAGTTAACTAAGATAACTCTCGAATTAATCCCAATTAAAGTAGTTTAACGCCGTAGGATTAACGCCGCCGTCTATCAGGGTATTACTGAACTTTTTAATCACAGTTTACGCCATTACAATCTAGTATCTCCTACATATTGGGCTTCAACGCGTCGCTTTTATCCCTAAAACCGATTATAAGAGCCCTACACAATATTATTATGGTAACTCCATACGCTCAGCTCTCATACGCTCTTCACTGCAGTTAAATAAAGCGAAACAATTAAGGTAAGTAAACATGCCAATTGAGAAAGAATGGGCTATCATGCAATGCAAAACATTTAACAGATAAACATCGAATTGGAATCGTAAACGACGCAGCAACACATACACACTTATCAAAACACGACAGTTGCTGTTGAATGAAATTGTAACAACCGCAACAAAGCTAGGCTCCACAGGCATTGCACAGTGGTCGGCGTTGTATGGAAACGGCGGCCAAAAATACTTCCACTGCCTATATAATAGTGAAATTTTTTATCTTAGCTTTTTAAAGTCATAAACAATAATATTTAAGTAAATAAGTCCTTTCTCTTCCTCTCCTGCTTCCCACTCCGCCTCCCGCTGATGATAACGAATTAGAATTAATTATTTTAATAGTAAAAGTCGATAAACAAAAACAAAAACATATAAATTTACAATATAAGGTGTAACCGAGTATTTAATACTCTCGCAATTTATTTATTTACTTTTATTAAGATAATACACAATTCGTCCGATATATTCCGCAAAAAATCCTTTAGAATAACGAAAATCATTTTATATTTATTAATTTCTGGATCGCTATTAACTATTTTCTTCTACATTATATCAAAAATTGTACGCTCATTTCATTGTGACAATATATCTCGCATATTAACAGATATATGTATACTTTAGAAAGCCCATAGAAAGTTTGAAAATCCGTACACATGCTTGGAACAGAAGTACATCATTAGAAGAAAAAGATTCCCTCTGAATTTATTTAAAATATCTGAGATTTTTACCAATATTCTCGGTTAGAAATTATTCATTGGCACTGAGCTTTTCATGTTTTTATAAAATTTTGTTTCGGTGTGTTCTTTGATTCCTATTTTCCATCGGTAATATCGGTTGAGTTTTTGACCAAAAAGTAGAAATCACGCCCATTTTATGCATTCCAGTTCAAAAAAACCTATTTGGGGCGGGGCCACGACCACTTTTCGCTAAAAAGTTACACCAAAATGTAACTCTTCCTATTGTGATCCTTTGTTCCAAATTTCATTTCCATAGTTTTATATTTATTTTTTAGTTATAACACTTTATAGCTTTTCGGTTATCCATTTTCTTAGCGTGGAAAATGTCCAATTTAGACCATGTGCCAATGAACATTTGTACCAGTTTCATCAAGATATCTTAACTTTTACTCAAGTTATAGTTGCACAAACAGGCAACATGTTGCGATCGCAGGCTTGGTAGAATGACACGAATAACATAAAGAGATGCAAAAGGTGGCAGCTAAAATTAAAAACATAGAAATACATTTGAGGGCGAGACAGGGATCACAACTTTTTTATAACTTAAATCGATGTATAAAAAAACAAGTAAGGAAGGGCTAAGTTCGGGTGTAACCGAACATTTTATACTCTCGCAATTTTTATTTAACTTAATTAATATTATATAATACACAATTTGACCTACATATTCGTCATATATATTGTATAAAGTCCATTGAAAGTTGGAAACCCTAATATTAGGTTAGAAGCACCGAGGTCCTCATGTTCAATATATGGGGCCTTGAAAACCTATGGTCCGATTTCGACGATTTTTAGAAATGGGCTGCCACACTATAAATACAGTATTTGTGCAATGTTTTGCACCGATATCTTCACTAGTGCTTACTTTATATATTCTAAAGTAAACGATTCAGATCATCTTCTAAGTTCTGGTATATAGGAAGTAGGCGTGGTTGTGAAGCGATTTGGCCTATTTTCACAACATATTATTGGGAGGTAAGAAAACTATTACAAACCAAGTTTCATTGAAATCGGTCGAGTAGTTCCTGAGATATGGTTTTTGACCCATAAGTGGGCGACGCCACGCCCCTTTTCCATTTTGTAAAAAAATCTGAGTGCAGCTTTTATCTGCCATTTCTTATGTGAAATTTAGTGTTTCTGACGTTTTTCGTTAGTGAGTTAACCCACTTTTAGTAATTTTCAACCTAACTTTTGTATGGGAGGTGGGCGTGGTTATGATCCGATTTCTTTCATTTTTGGACTGTATTGGGAAGTGGCTAAAAAAAACGACTGCAGAAAGTTTGGTTTATATAGCCCTATTAGTTTGCGAGATATGTACAAAAAACTTAGTAGGGGGCGGGGCCACGCCCACTTCCCCAAAAAAATTACAACCACATATGCCCCTTCATAGTGCCATCCTTCATACCAAATTTTATTTCCATAGCTTAATTTATGGCTTAGTTATGGCACTTTATGTGTTTTCGGTTTTCGCCATTTTGTGGGCGTGGCAGTGGTCCGATTTTGCTCATTTTCGAAAGCAACCTTCCTATGGTGCCAAGAAATAAGTGTGCCAAGTTTCATAAAGATATCTCAATTTTTACTCAAGTTACAGCTTGCACAGACGGACGGACGGACGGACGGACGGACGGACGGACAGACAGACATTCGGATTTGAACTCCACTCTTCACCCTGATCACTTTGGTATATATAACCCTATATCTAACTCGTTTAGTTTTGGGTGCTACAAACAACCGTTATGTGAACAAAACTATAATACTCTCTTTAGCAACATTTGTTGCGAGAGTATAAAAAATATACTACTCAGAAGGTCACTTGTAAAACAATAGTTTTAAAACAATATAACAACATATTAGTACATCAAAATTACTTTGTTATATAATATATACCTTATTTCTCAACATGCATTTTGATTTAAGCGGGTAAACACCATTTTATATTGGAACTTAATTTTTTGTGAGAGTTAATTTTTAAGCTATTGGCTCCCTTCTCTCGCTATTCGTAGCGTGTACGAATTTCAGACTTTTATTTTTTATTTTTGGCTTATGAAATCGACCACTGAGCATTGGTGCAAAAAAGAATCAAAACATTCGACACTATTCACTAGTTTCACCTACGGAATTCCTGTCAGCTATTAGAGGGCGGTGTCAGTCACTGTGTCAGCTATCGCTGAAATTTTCCATTCCTTCCTTTTCTACATAGTTCCCATGTGAACATATGTATGATAAGCAACAAAAATACGCATATTTACAAGTTAATATTGTGCTAACAAGATTTTCGTCTGCCGTCAACTGATTTTATTTCAATTCTTATGGGCCTTCCACCGCGTTTCTGTGATAGTGGTGTTACCGCTAATACCACTTTGATCACTTAAATGTAATCTCGAAAAACAACTTAAGTACAAACAATAATAATGCCATGCCAACAACAAGTAAGCGCAAAATTAAACCGAGCAGGACATACAAAAGTCAAGCCGATCTTGGCCAAGCGATCTTGGACTGCCACCCGTTTTCATAAGAACAGCAACAACATACATTCATAAACTTCAATGCAGGCGCGATGATTATGGCAGCCGATTGTTCGCGGGAGACAACGACAAACATGCGTACACAAGCAAGCCTCTGGTTGAAGTACAAGCGAATATGTAGATTCCTTTTAGATATCTATCCGGTAAGCTATTTAAATTGAAAACTGGCAGAAAACAAGTTGTGCCGATGCTATTCAAACTGAACCTACTGACGGCCAAAGCTATTTAACCACAAGAGGTCTTTTCAACGAGCATGCTTTGTACGAGTAAGAAGAAATTCAATTTAAGTGCAAATAGCTCGTTTTGAACAATGAAGCAGCGTGACGAATTCGGACATTTGCATAATATCATGTTGAAATTAGCGATCAAGAGGGCGGTAGGGAGTTTATATCAGGAATAGGAAATTGAGAATGGTGTACGTATTCCTTTCACTGCGCGCATTTAAAGTAAATTGAAATCACAACGCGTTGAGGCTTGAGAGCTTATGTAAAAGTGTTTTGGCCTTTCATGTGGGTGACGGAGCAGGAAGCACCTTGATCACAGAGAATTTGCAACGTAAAAATGCTAAAATTCTTGTACGCATTTCCGAGAACGATGGTAGAAGGTTGTTGGTATTGCTCTTTTCGCTTTTGCTTCGTACGTTGTTATCGTACCCTGCAAAGTTCATTGATATCGTAGCTTCCCCATATTATGTAAATATATTTATTTTACTTGAATTAAAATGACACTTTATGTACTTCATGTTCTACATTTTATAAATGACATATCATATTGGGTTGATTTAAAAAAAAGTTAAGAGGTCGTCAACTCCTTATAATCTTAACTTAAAAAAATTGGTAAAATTAGAACATTCTATCTCTTCTTCTTTTGTTTTTGTTTTGGCCAATTTTGATTTCATTTATTACCTTTTTCTACTTCACTACAACATCTATGTGGGATTCTAAGTATCGGCCGTCCTGACAAGTTATTCGCCCTCGAATAGCTAGCCCCACTTCTTCATATTCTCTGCTACTGTAGTGGTCTTGTTCGGTTCTTCGTGGTTCCCTATTTTTTCTACTTCGTATCTTCCTTGTGATAATTTAGTGACAATTTTATACGGTCCAAAAAATTTAGGTCTCAACCTCATACTAACCCCAAACTGCGTTCATTTAATTGCAACTAGATCGTTAATTTCGTAATAAAAGTTTCGGTTAGTGTCATATCTAATAGTCATTTGTAGAATAGTCTGCCATCGGGCAGAAGATCCTATGATTTTCCAGGACCCATTGGCGATCCGACTAAAGGAAAACACAACACTCGTTAATTGTAACGAACTAATTCACACTTTATTCGTTTAATCCATACACTTTAGTGCCATTGGCAAAGTTAAATATTAATTGTATATAAAAATGAATGTTCGCGCGTACGCGGTACAAGAGCAAGTGAAACTATTCTATGTACATATGTAAGTAAGTAATCTTAGAAATTATGATGGCCGCCAGTTACAATTCACTATTCGAACTATTATCGAAATTCGAACAAGTGGTTGCCATCTGTTATGCTACGACTTTAATTGTAACTTATAACTCTACTTAGAATCCCACATCTATGCAAAGCAAATAAAAATTATTTTCATAGAAACATTTTTTTAATTCGGAGTTACTTCGTTGATGAGTAAAAAGTATTAAGTCAAAATTCTGTGATAAGTTTAGACTATATAAATCCATTAATAACAAATGACGTAAGCTTTATATTCGGCTTGAAAAGTGTGTCGGCATTAGATTCTTCACATTCACATTTTACATTTTGGAGCAGTATCTAAGGAATGTGAAAATCGATTTTGTGGCTAATCAGTATTCTTAAAGAAATTTGAATATGTGAATAAAACCAAAACGGGTTCAATAACAATGCGACAGATATACAAGTACAGACACTGTTCTGAATATTAGAATGAAGACAAGAAACACTCTTAAAACAAATATGCGAATTGATAAAGAAATATCAACAATACAATTCATCTCTATAGCATTATATACTTGGAAGAATTAGAATTGTCTCTATTGAAATACTGAAATTTATGCTCAAAAGACGGGAAGCAATAATGTTGAAAGTCACCAATGCAGAAATTTATTAAGACAACAATAAAAAAATAAGCGAAATACCCGAAATTCGAAAAGAGAAACGCGTTGTAAAAGCAAAATCAATGTCAAAATTATGTAAATAACTATGGAAGCGTTAAAAACACAAGCAACATTTTTGCACGACTTTCTTGTCTTCAGACACACTTTATAGCACAAACGACAGAAGGAGCTCACTCAACTTTACACCAACATTTCAAATTATAACTATACACACACACACTTATTTAGGTGTACATTTTGTAAATTTGTTTGACTGCCACGATTCATTTCCCATTGCCTCTGTGGCAATTATATCGAGCTATATGCCACCAACTCGACTGTCAAAGCGAACAAAACTCTTTGACGTTTTCTCGTGAGCATTATCCGACATTTTTTCGTGCAGCTTGTAAACATCTACCAAAAGTGTGTAAAAAATCGAAATGTTGTTATTTTCACCTTGCTGCTGACGTTTGGTTAATGTTGCTGAAAAATTGTCGACATTGATCTTGAAAGTGCGCTGTTCAAATAAGGCACTAATAATATGAAAAATTTTCATTTAAGTGTATATACAGTGGAACTTCTCTAACTCGAATCACCATAATGCAAAAAAAACTTCGAGTTCTAGAAATTTTCATTAAAACATACATTTTTCAAAAAGCTGTAAAATATAGTTTTATACACAGTTTTATTTATTTACTTCGCAAAATTTTTATGTACATACGTTAAAATATGTATTCTGGAATTTCGTTTGTTACAATTTGCTATTGTTTGGCTCTTGACGTCTATATCCCATACCTTTGTTAGATGATTTCTGCAATCCATAAGTGTAAGATCATATTTTTTGTTCGCATCCGTACAATCTAGAGGGACTCTTTTAAAATTCTGTCTCGATAGTAAAATTTTAAATTTTATATTATGCCCTGACCAAAAAGTTCGATTTATGGAAGGAAATTTGACTTCTATTGCCAATTCAATAGTTCGACTTATAGAAATTCGAGCTTCTAAACGCTATTGCCAATTCAAATGTTCGAGTTATGGAGATCTTGGAGTTATGGAAGTTTCACTGAAGAATTGTCCAATGAAAACGGAAATGCTATGAACAGAGAAACAAATTGAACATGAAATATATTATATTAGTTAATAATATTTAAATAAATAATATTTGTTAACTAAAGTGAAGTAACTTAAAACAGAAAACTCTTATGAAAACACATTTGTATCATATTTCGCCAACCTAAAAATTAAAAAAAATTGAGAGAATGATTAAAAAAATGTGTGTTTGCGATGTTTTCATCAAAAGTTTCTTTTATAGCGAAAATTAACATTACTTAAGTACTAACCTTGACTTCAACGCTTTGTTTTGGCTTTATTGTTTTGTACTACCGTGCAATTTGTCAGTTTTTCTTTCATTGTTTGTTTTGCTCGCGTGTTTTGGGGTCTTTATTGCGTCACTTAACAGGAAATTAAAACCCAAAAAAGCTAACTGTAAACGAATGGCGTTTTTGAAGTTAACCATATGACACTCTTTTAGGAATTTGCTTAGTCTTTTATTTATCTAAGGCTTCTAAAATAACTCCCGCCAATTCATAAGGTTATAAGGTTTAAATTAAATGCTGCAATTTCTGAGAACACTCGCACTGATAAGCGAAACGAATTTCGTAACAAAGCATTCAAGAATTCTTTACTTACCGCACTTGCAAAATTGCTTATAGACTAACCAGCACCCAGTTGGCTTCGTAAGCTTTATATTATTATGTTTGCCCATATCTGTGAACACTAACAAAGCTGTTGCAATAAAGCGGAAAAGGTAAACCACATATGCACATAGAAGCGCATAACAAGCGACCGCCGGCTGCCGTGCGAAAATTGGTGTCAAAGCAGTGAACGAGTGTCAACTGTTGGACAGCATACTGAGCACAATACGACACAGGTGTTAATGGACAGACGAGTAACCAGAAAATGCTTTTGGTTGTTAAACTGATTTCATGTTTAACACAGAAGATTTCAACGGGCCTAATTCTAACAATGACTGGGCGTACAAAAGCATATATATATGCATATGACAGCACTGAAGTGTTCGCCTCATCGTCTTTTATAAGGTAGGTGTATATCATAAAAAATAATAAATAATTATGCTTTAAAAAATTTGTAATTGATTGATATCACAAAAACAAATTACCCATTCTTATACAAGCATACGTACAGCATAAACAGATACATATTTGTAGATATGGATGTTGGCTGCCCGTGGCAATAAACGCAAACCCATTACCCAAAAGCACAAACAATAACTAACAAAAAAAAGTATAATAAAAACATGAGAAAACAATAAAAATGCTAATAAATCTTAATTTACGCAGAAATCTTGCATTAATTGGCAATTAAATACCTGACGGTAAAATATTTGAAAAAGACACATTTCATGACACAAAATGCGTTGTACGCACACATACACATAGAACAGGCAAATTGTTTCGATTGCGTTGAATATTTAATTAAGAATTTAGTTTTTAAAAGTCTCCTCTGTATTGTTTGTGAAACTGCTTGCTTATGTGCAAACAACTGTAGCTCAGTGCTGCCCATACTTCTTATGTGGTTGGTTCACATTTGTATATACTTGACGATGTAACCCTGAAATTACGCCTCCAAACCGGTAGTTGAATCGATTTTAAAACGTTTAAAAATATGAACGAAAAACTTGCTGAGCACTTGCCAGTTCAAGATGTCTATCTTTTCAACACAAAGAGGGAGCTTTTAAAAGCTAACCAAATGATATAACCACAAAATTAAAAATAAAAAAATAATGTAAAATTGATATTAATAGAAAAAGAATTAAAAAAAAAAATAAAAATATATGTACTGTTAGTTAAAACGAGTTAGAAGCACCATATACAGTGGTGCTCCAGTATAACGAACGCCGATATAACGAATGTTCAATATAACGAACGCTGTTTTTCAATACATTGATGACTCTATATAACGAAAGCTGGAAATTGGATGAACTCGATATTGCGAATGTATGGCGTTTGTATTTGGTTTTGGTAATTATTTTACCGAAATTCTTTACTGAGCAGTGTAGTGCAAAAAGAAACTATAAATACAGCGTTCATACCTCACCCTTTTCAATGCAGTTCAACTTATTGCTGCGGCTTGGGAAAAAGTTTCAGGGGTTGTTCTTCAGATGTGTTGGAAAAACATTTTAATTAATAAAACCACACCTGACGATGAATATACCTCTAGCAGATTTGTTATGGAGAGCACACTTTCTCTTATCCATACAATGTTTCCCCAGGTACGGTTTAACTTATGCATTTGTAGAAATAATTTAAATTAATATTCAAATAAAATTTTAGACAAACTTCAACACAGATGATTTGGAAGCATGGAACAGTGTAGACAATGTACTTGTAGAAGAGAACCCGAGTGCTGAAAATGAACTAGCTATAGAAATTTCGGAAGAGGAGGATACCGCTGCAGTCGTAGCTGTGCCGCCAATAAAGCATACTGATGCCATCGACTGCTTTGAGAAGTGTATCAAATGGTCTGAAGAAAACAACGTGGAACAGGAAAAAATATTTTTATTGAAAAGCCTACATCAAAAGGCACATGATCTCAAAATTTCTCGCCCACAAAAGCAAATGAGCATAACAAATTTCTTTTCAGTTGAATAATGCTCATATTTTTGTTATAAAATTCAACTTTTATTAATCTTATTGTATGCATTTTCCATTGTATATGTATTTATTTCAACCAATGCTTATGAATTCATGAATAAATAGTTATTTTTAAACATATATGTACCAATATTAATTTAGTTTTCGTAGAATCGTTTAGAATATAACGAATATTTCAGTTTAACGAACGGTCCCAACATTATATCATTCGTTATATTGGAGTACCACTGTATATGCAAATATACGGCACGATTCCGATTACTTTGGCGGTCGGGGTTTGACAACTCCGATCGGTATAAATGGGGTATCGGGTGAAAGAGGAGGATCTCCAGAGCAGGAATATATATAAATATTAATGATCGGATATATAGAATAAATATTCGTGTTTAAATTTCCAATTTTTTCTATGAGTTGCACATGCTATTTCACACACTTTAACGCAATTTTCCCATATTTTTCACTTCACATATTGATAATTACACTTTTAACATTGAATTTAATACAAATTTTGCCTTTAATTAAGATTTTTTAAGGAAAAATTACTTATTTTAAAAATCACTTAGCACACTAATAGCTGAAAAGGTTTCTGTGTTTACAATTATGTGGAAAACGAGCGTTGCCACATGTTAGAAACCATAGATGATAGATTTTTAATGACTGTGTTTTATTTATTAGCATATCATAGTTTTTTGTCGTAGAACTCTCTTCTGCATCAAGGATGTATATAAAAAATCTTTCCAGGGATGTCCGGCCGCACTTTAAAAAAAATTACCCTCATCGATCCAACACCGGGGGTATTCGAAGTTTTTTCGCGTAGAACTTCTTTCTGCAGAGGCGGCCTTCGGCCGCGCTCTACGCCAACACCGAGGGTATTCGAAGTTTTTTCGCGTAGAACTCCTTTCTGGCCAATACAGTGTTAGCAAAATAAACGGCTTTCCTCGATATGATTTTTAAAAATTTATTTTGTTAAATAAAAGAGGAATTTTGGCAAAAAAGAGGAATTTTCACAAAAAGAGGAATTTATGGATGAATTTATATATGGTATCTACAATGTGGCAGCGCTCGTTTTCCGCATAATTGTAAACACATAAATTTGAGAGTGAAAAGTGATTTTTGAAACACATAATTCTAACTTTAAAATTATATAATAAAAGTAAAATGTACATTTAATGCAACGCCTACAGTTTTATTTAATATATTTGAGGTGAAAAAAGTGCGCAAAATGTGTTAAAGTGTATTAAATTGTGTGAAATAGCTAGTTGAAAATTTTGATTTTTTTATCTTTAAAGCGGAATATCTCGAAAACTAGGCGTCTGCGGTACCTATTACCCTATATATTTTTGAATCGGGAGGACGTCCTCTTTCCAACGGTGTAATCAGATCGCGGCGCCATAGTAATCGGAATTGTGCCAAATATACATACATATTTTTCATAGATTTTGTGATCTAATTCATTAGTATTATCTTTAAATCTTTATAATTTAATTACGTTATACAATACATATTTTTCATAGATTTTGGGATCTAATTCATTAGCATTATCTCTAAATCTTTATAATTTAATTACGTTGATTCTACATATAATGCGCATCCATTCTAAATAATTCTACACGAAATCGATTTTGCGAAAAGCTCTAACAATTTGTAAGTACAGAAAAGCTTTATTTACAATTTTCTACAAAATTTCAAGCTTTTCTGTTCTTAAATTTGTATTTATTTTGCAGAATCTTTCAATCTCAGCAGCCTTTTCTGTTGTGAACTTTAATATCCGCTGCACAGAAATTGTGAAAATACATATACAGCCGATAGCCAATAGAAAAGCCGATATAATCACTTTTGTAGAAATATTAGATATATGCGAGTTATACTAAATCGATTTTTTACTAAATAGTATTGAAAACATGGCAGTGGAATGCGAAACAAATATGATATGTACAAATTGAGTAGATACTTGTATGTGTATCTGCAAGTGTTCAAAGATGACGAGATGAGATTAATTTCCTCCAATAATTAACATAAATTACACTAAAGCGACAGGCGGTTTCCTCCAAAAAAGGCATATATAAGTATATGCATTTTATGTAATTACACGCTAGATTACATATTATATACTAGCTGCAACTGCAACGGCCTTTAGTACCGAACAACTCACTAAAATTATTCTAATCAAATGCTAAGTATGCTTAATTATGCTAACGTGTGCCTAATTGGTATAACCAGACAAGCCGTTCAACCACTCCCAGCTCGCTCTACAATCACTTCAAGCGACTTCTTTTCAGAGCCTTTTTCGTTGGGCGGTGGAGTTCTTTGATTAATTATACAGTGGATGCCATAATTGCCACACACTCGAAACTGTTAATTTGTTATAATTGAATGAGGTGGGATGGAGTTCAGATGCTATGAATTTGCAGCGAAGGGGAAAACAACCGAATGCTGCTGGAATTGTGAAAACAGACGTTGTGAAGCCGATATGTACCATGCCGTCAGAACAGAATGAAATAAATAAACAAATTGTGCTGCTACGGGTTCTGAAGAATTTAACTGAGAAAGTCTACTACAAATTGCTTCATAATAATTAGGGGTAAATGGCTTTTAGTCAATCAAGCAACCGAATTTTAATGAAATCATAATAGCCATAAACAAAAAATTCTAAACAAATGAGCCCTTTTATTTTTCGGAAGTCAGCCAAAAAGGCATACTAATCAGAAAACTCAAAATCTCCAAGGCATGAAAAATCAAAATCAAAAAGCTTTCCAAAACCAGTGAATCATAAAACGATTTTTTATGACGCGATTTTTATGATTTGACAACAGATTGGATTTGTATTCGGCGATGGAATATTATGCGACACATACTAACAGTGACATTCATAAAAATGGACTATTAATGTCCAAAGTCATCGTTCCTCTGCTTTTAAATCCACCTGGTACACTCCACCATCCGATAGGCAACGCACTCACCACCGCCAATCGAATGTCATAACTGATTTCTTACAATTTATTTTGTCATCTTATTGGCGGGTAATTATCGTAAAACCTGCAACTAATGAATTTCTGCTTGTTTGGTTATAACATGACAAGGCAAGCGTGTCCTTCGCACATAAATATTAAGCAAAGCAGAATTTTAAGTTCATGCCATTACAAAATTATTGCAAATGCTCCGACGTGAAGAGGCGATTAAATTCTGTTCAATGAAAACTAAGAGTAGACTTAAAAAAATAAAAAAAAATCCGTAAAGTCTTAAGTTATAAGCGTTAATTGACATCAACGCATTTACTTAGCGCTCTTGACGATAGTGGACTGCGGTTTGGGAATTTCGAGATTTCTTTGTTCGTGATAAAGTCAGTGCAATTAAAAAAGAATTATACACAATTCCACAAGAATATTTATACACTTATATATGTGCTGCCATAAAACCTACTTTTAATCATACTGTCTTATTCATGAATTGCGGTTAATTTTAGCTTTTAATAAATACTTCACTTCAATTTGTTTTGTTGCATCATAATACCAAATAATGAGAGAAATTTTAAATGCTTTCTGATAAGCATACAGACTTTATGCAAAAACTTAAACGAAATTTGAAATCAAAAATATGGAGATGAATAAACTTAAAATAATCGAATACCGATGCCATAAATTTATGAAGAATTGTAAGCATATATTGAAAATGAACGAAATTAAATGCATAAGCTGGCAGAAATCTCTTTAGATTTTTATGAATGATCTTTAGGTTATGTTTAGGCAAGTTGAATCACCATCGCCGTCAACTTGTTTTTATACTCTCGCAACATGTTGCACAGAGTATTATAGTTTTGTTCACATAACGGTTGTTTGTGTCACCCAGAAATAAAAGAGTTAGATATGGGGTTATATATATATAAATGATCAGTATGACGAGTGGATTTGAAATCCGGATGTCTGTCCGTTTGTCTGTCTGTCCGTCTGTCCGTGCAAGCGATAACTTGAGTAAAAATTAAGATATCTTAATGAAACTTGGAACACATGTTCCTTGGCACCCTGATGAGGTTGCTTTCGAAAAAATGGCGGAAACCGAAAACCTATACAGTGTCATAACCAAGCGATAAATAAAGATATGAAAACAAAATTTGGAACATAGGATCGCATTAGGGAGGGCCACATTTGGATGTAATTTTTTTTTTAAAGTGGGCGTGACCCCAGCCCCAAATAGGTTTTATGTATATATCTTGCAAACCAAAAAAAAAACTGTATAAACCAAACTTTCTGCAGTCGTTTTTTTAGCCATTTCCTTATACAGTCCAAAAATGAAAGAAATCGGATAATAACCACTCCCACCTCCCATACTAAGGTTAGGTTGAAAACTGCTAGAAGTGGGTTAACTCACTAACGAAAAACGTCAGAAACTAAATTTCACATAAGAAATGGCAGATGGAAGCTGCACTCAAATTTTTTTACAAAATGGAGAATGGGCGTGGCGTCGCCTACTTATGGGTCAAAAACCATATCGCAAGAACTACTCGATCGATTTCAATGAAATACGGTATATAACACTTTCTTGACACCCTGATGACACGGGTGGAATATGGGCTAAATCAGCTCACAATAACGCCTACTTCCTATATAACTCAATTAATACATTAAGAACAAATGAAGATATCGGAATAAAACTTTACACAAATACTGTATTTGAGCTGTGACATCACTTGTGGAAAAATTGTCAAAATCGGACCATGACTTTTCAGGGCCCCTGATATCGAACATGCCTAAGAATAATTTATCACCGAAAATATAGGTAAATCTCTCAGATATTTTAATGTAATTCATTCCCTCTGAATTTTTTTCTTATCACATTTTATCTATGTACCAAAAGTGGTTAAAATCGGGTCATAACTTCCCCCAGATCCCATATACCTAATTATAGATAATATAAAATTAAGTGGGCGTATAGTCTTCGATATATTATATCTTGGTGGTGAAAACGGTTCAGGAATTACCTCAGTCCCCATATACTATTTATGATGATTTTCGTTATTCTATTGAACTTTAATCAGGATATATGGGTCGAATTGTGTTATCTTTATAAAATTACATCAATAAATTGCGAGAGCATAAAATGTTCGGTTGCACCCGAACTTAGCCTTTCCTTACTTGTTTCTATTTCGTATTTATTTTCGTTCTCAATATGTTGTTGTTTATTTTGGCTACTCGTCGAAATGTCTTATTATTCACTTGAAGAAGAGCAATCGCCAGAAGATGCAAATAGTTAGATCATCGAAAATACAACAAAATTATGCAAAATTTCTAAATTAATATTTATATTTATATAATAAATGAAGAAGAAATCGTTTTTTTCGATATGGTCAGGGTAGTAGTCTGGAATAATTTTAATAAAGAAATGAAATACGAAATGATGAAATAAATTGGAGAAATCGAGACAAACGCTCTAAAAAATAATCATTTATTTAATGAAAAAGGAAACAACATTTAAATATTAAATAATGAATTCGATATGAATATCAGAAATTGCAAAAGAAAGCAATAACGAAATGAAGGACTGGCTAAAGAAACTACTAAAACTACGTATTTTCAAAAGTGGCACAATTATTTTCCAAGAAGAAAAGAGAATTGACGTCAGCAGCCAACCTTAATGCAACATGCCAGCTTTGGAAGTAAAAATAAAAAATATTAAAATATCACATGGATAATCCGCTGCCAGAAAGTATATTATTTTGATTGAAAAAGAGCAAAACAAAATACAAGAAATATTGTAATGATAACAGTAAAAGTGACACATATAAACCGAAATAAAAACAATAGCCATATTGAAGACGAAGAGAAATCAACCAACCCAATCCCAGACTACTGGTAGAAAATATGTGTGATTTTTTTTCATAGAACGCCAGCGTGATTTTTTACATTGATACAGCAAAAATTGATGAGGCAGAGTGACTTACAAGGGATTAGCAGTCAAAGAGTCAGAAGTAGACATTCAATTCGAAGTATAATCAATTCAAGTATAATGAGGTGAGAAGTGGATTGCAATAACAAGCGGTAACTAATCGCGAGTGTTTGACAGTGGCATAGTAAAAATAATAAAAACAAAAAGGATTGGAAAATCTTGCATAAATTAACAATTTCATTTCGCACCTTGCTTTTATCTCTTTGTTTGTTGCTGCGCTTGATCCACGCCACTGCTTGCTATGCGGACCCATATCTCATTTGCTAGCCAAATGTAGTAGTATGTCTTGTTTTTGTTGCTCACCCGTTACTGTAGCGAATTAGAAGTACCAGCAGCGAACGGCTTCTGTGCAAATGAACGTGCGCCAGTTTGCACGTGATGTCATCATTTCCATCAATAAACTGAGAAAACAACAATAATATAATGGAAACAAACTAACGCTGAACGGCGAGCTAGCAAACACCGAGACAATTGACTTTTGCAGTTACAATTACTGACACGCCTCTGGCGATTGTCTAGACTATTCTCAAGGGTTAAAAATATTTTAATTCCTACATTTTCAAATTAACAAACTACTATCTAGTCGAAAACGAAGCTTCAGGTGAAGTGCGTTTAGAATGCGAAAATTCCCACTTTTTATAGCCCACTCGGCTATGCCATGAAACAAAATTTATTATTTCAAACTTGACAGTCAGGTAGGCACTCATTGTCGCATAAAGCACGTGTTAATTGAATTTTAAATAGTCACTTTTACGATTACTGTTTCACTTCAACATACATTTTTACTCTACAAAATTCTACGTCATAGCAGAGAAGACAGAGATAGACCATATATGATAACATCCACAATTTTGTAACAGAAGAGGGGTGAATAAAAACAATGAATACGAATGGAAAATCACAAAATAATATTGTATGGAAATATATTTACAATATTTATAAAATAACGATTTCTAAAACCGTTGCTGCCTCATTGAATATGCACCCAAGCGAGAGAAAGAGTAAAGTAATTGATTGTGATTGCATGAAACTATTTGTTTATATGTTTTTGGACAGTGGTGTAAACAAGAGGATCTGTCGGACATCCAGAAGCCCCTGTAAACATTTCAAACCAAAGCTGTTATAAAGGTAGTAATGTCAGTCGACTATGAACAAGAAATGACAAAATTACAAGACAATTTATTATGAAATCAATCTCCTGTTCGGTCAGTAACGGAATCGAAAGTTAAATACACGATTTTAGTATTTCGAAAAAAATACTTTCAGAAAATATATTCGTGGAACTATCATCAGACAAGTAGTTCCAAATAAATGCTTTATTAAAATAAAATAATGTCAGCGCTCATAAATGTGTTTTTATATTTATCGTTTATTGTTAAAGGAATTTACATATATTACCCAATCTGCATTCGACGCTTTTGCCTAAATAAGAAAACAAAAAAGCAATGAAATAAAATATGTGTGTTGTAATTTGAATTCAATCACACACCTGGTTCCCAAGCGTTCTAACCGCCACACAGAAAATTAGTTTACATCAACTCACACCACACTGGGCAAACAAAAAAACGTCAATGTCAAATTTGCAATTCAATGAAAACTATTTCGAGCAGCCGTGCGCATTTTGAGCGCTGAATTCGAAACCACCCAAATACTGTAACAAAAAAAAATACTTTTAAAAGCCAAAAAATGATAAAAGAAACACGTAAAGAGAACGCGCGTCACAATTTGAGGGCACCTTTCGCTGCTGTGACTGATTTCACACCTCGTTGCACGACGACGTCAAAGCAGAACGCGTCGCGCACAAGCGAATTACAAATCGATGTATGTAAATGTCATGATGATCAATGAGTTTGAGTTAATAATGATGTTGATTATTGCGATCCACCACATTAAAAACAACATTATAATGATCGATGTAATTACAACATCGCCAAATGATTTGATTGGTAAAGATCAAGATCGAACGATCGAGTGATGCTCTGAACACATAGACGACAAGCGACGACCGACATCTGTCAAATATTAAAATACACGCATTCTTATGGGCACAGCTTTTTAGACAACAACACGACTTTGCGGTAGCAGGCTTGAAGTCACTGTTGCCAAATTACAAATGTTTCTAATTTTACCGACGACAATGGCCGCTGTAGAGCTGCCACTAATATGCGAAATGTAAAATTTTTCAAAGTTCTAACAAGTATGACCGTTTTTTGCCAGCAGAAGCGTAAAATAGCTTTGATATATCTTTTATAATACCAATCGATTATTTAAAACAAATAAATCGACCTATTTTTATATGTTTTGCGCAAATAATTTCACTTTAAACTAAATATTTAAATTTTATTGAGGTGAAAGATTTTATTACGGCAACAATGAAATTGTTGTTTGATATGTCTTTGCCGTCTTCAAAATGTTCAAGACGCTGGCTTCAAAGCGACATTTGTAGCCAGCCGTCTTGTCGTCGTGTTTGTGTTCAGAGCATGAGGAGGTGGCATTGCGCTGCTCACCGAATTAACATTGTCGGCCAATTCGTCGCAAATGGTACGGAAAGAAACCGTTAGAACTGTCAACTGAGTGTCAGCAGAATGTAGGAGTAAGATTGTGAACGAAAGAAGAGCATACACCGAATTAATTGATGAGAGTAGCTCTTGAAATTGATGCAATTGCGGACGACCGTTATTGAACTAAGCCACTAAATGGAGATGAGCTGAGTGGAGCTGATTCGAGCTAAGCTGCTCTAAAACTATAAACTACCGCATTGAATTGCAACATAGTTAAGTGGCATGCTATGAACGGCCAAAAGTAATTTGCTCGCTCACGTTACGCGTGACATAGCCAATTCGACGCTGGTTGGTTGATGTGGTCTCGCCACAAATACAAATTCTACTATTGGCTGTGAAATCACGGAAAAAGCTGGTAAACAAAGAAAATAAAAACCCACAATAAAGCAAATGCAGCGACTGTGGCAGTGAATGGTTTTTATAGTGCAAGATGCTGCCTCAAATTCAATTAACCTGGTTTGGACAGACCCTGGCCCGAATGCGCGTTATGTGCGGTAATGCTTAAATTACTCAACTGAACAGCGAAAACGGGGCCAGCAACGCAGCGCGCTTCTTACCGCCTGGTTTGGAAACATTCAGGAAACATTTTAATAATTATACTCTCGCAACAAATGTTGCTAAAGAGAGTATTATAGTTTTGTTCACATAACGGTTGTTTGTAACACCCAAAACTAAACGAGTTAGATATAGGGTTATATATACCAAAGTGATCAGGGTGAAGAGTGGAGTTCAAATCCGAATGTCTGTCTGTCCGTCCGTCTGTGCAAGCTGTAACTTGAGTAAAAATTAAGATATCTTGATGAAACTTGGCACACTTATTTCTTGGCACCATAGGAAGGTTGCTTTCGAAAATGAGCAAAATCGGACCACTGCCACGCCCACAAAATGGCGAAAACCGAAAACACATAAAGTGCCATAACTAAGCCATAAATAAAGCTATGGAAATAAAATTTGGTATGAAGGATCGCACTATGAAGGGGCATATTTGGATGTAATTTTTTGGGGAAGTGGGCGTGGCCCCGCCCCCTACTAAGTTTTTTGTACATATCTCGCAAACCAATAGAGCTATATAAACCAAACTTTCTGCAGTCGCTTTTTTTAGCCACTTTCTAATACAGTCCAAAAATGAAAGAAATCGGATCATAACCACGCCCACCTCCCATACAAAAGTTAGGTTGAAAATTACTAAAAGTGGGTTAACTCACTAGCGAAAAACGTCAGAAACACTAAATTTCACATAAGAAATGGCAGATGAAAGCTGCACTCAGATTTTTTTACAAAATGGAAAATGGGCGTGGCGGCGCCCACTTATGGGTCAAAAACCATATCTCAGGAACTACTCGACCGATTTCATTGAAACTTGGTTTGTAATAGTTTCCTTACATCCCAATGATATGTTGTGAAAATTGGCCAAATCGCTTCACAACCACGCCTACTTTCTATATCCCACAACTTTGAAAACAATCTGAATCGTTTACTTTACAATATATAAAGTAAGCACTAGTGAAGATATCGATGCAGAACTTTGCATAAATACTATGTTAATAGTGTGGCAGCCCCATTCTTAAAATCGCCGAAATCGGACCATAGGTTCCATATATCGAACACGAGGACGTCGGTGCTTCTAACCTAATATTATGGTTTCCAACTTTCAATGGACTTTATACAATATATATGACGAATATGTGGGTCAAATTGTGTATTACATAATATAAATAAAGTCAAATAAATAAATTGCGAGAGTATAAAATGTTCGGTTACACCCGAACTTAGCCCTTCCTTACTTGTTTTCTATTTTGTTTTTCCTCATTTTCACGTGTTCAACTGTACTCTGTGTTTTCCCGATTTGTTGATAACATCTGAACCAGCAATTATGTACATATTTGAGAACTTGTTCATTTCGTTTGCTTACTGGTTTGGTCTGCTCTTTAGCTGTAAATATACATACATATGTAATCTGAAGGGTTCTTTGCAAACTTCTGACAAACATTGATTGACTGGGTTAAAAGAAAATTCGCTGTTTCCGATAAATTTTTCGAAAATATTTAAATGAAAGGTAGACTTT
Organism: Zeugodacus tau; assembly: GCA_031772095.1. NCBI lineage: Eukaryota > Metazoa > Arthropoda > Insecta > Diptera > Tephritidae > Zeugodacus > Zeugodacus tau. The sequence continues at coordinate 48,777,628 of CM062649.1, read as the reverse complement.
ACTTAGGAAACTCTCTCATTCAGTCGCATAGCTTAAGCGTCGATAAACAAATATTTGGATTGGCTTACCTTTACGTTGATTATATTGAACCCTCAAGAAATAGAGAAACCTGAAAAATTAAGAGAAAAAAAAATAAATTTATTAAACAAATTAAAAAAAGATGTACTTAAAATATATCAAATAATTGAATGTAAGTGAAATATGATATACATACTTATTTTATCATATATGGTCATATCGCAATGGTAATGAAAAGTTTTTACTGTGAGTGAAATAGACACTTAAATAGTAAATAGAGTAATATTAATAAAATAACCAGGAGAAGGAAATAATGGGATAACCGCAATGACAACATGTGGCAACATTCACTTTCCCTAAGCACGCCATACCACGTCCGCATTTAAAATGAAATGTAAAATTTAAAGTAAGACGAGGACAAGGGACAAGGGATATTGCAATCACAAAAATCACAATAACCACAAAAGGAGAAGGTGTGCAGGCTCAGTGTGTAGCCTGTGTTCTGCAAGTTGCTTTTACTTTCAAGCAGCGGCGGGGAGAAGCCGCGCTGCCCGTTTTCGACATGTGTAGCATGCAGCTGGGTCAGCTTTAATAGGTGCTTAAAGCATAACAATCAGCGCTAAACTCAGCTAGCAAACGGTACGTAGTTCAATTCTTTCGTTTTGGTGCTTGCTAATAGTTGGAGATGGCGCCTTAGAAAAATCATTAGCGCGCCTTGCGTTTTGGTTTTGAAGCTTTTAACCATTAATGGCTTTTTAAATGTCCACTTTTGCAAATCGTTATTGCGCAATTAGGCAACACAAGAGTTGAAGCTGAAAATCGTTGCTAACACTTGCGGCTAACTCGGGCAACGGCAGTATTCAAGTATTACTGTCCCGTAGATATAAGCTACAAATACAACAATTGTTTTTACCAAAAACGCACATTGCATATTCGAGTCAAAATGTTGCTTTTGTTGTTGGTACGAGGCGCAACTGTCTATAGTTTCTGTGTGACGCTTCATTCGCGCTACGATGCCTAGATTAGGTAAAATACAGTTTTTGCCCGTCGGGCTTTAATTGTTCAAACACGACACTTTGTTTGGCAAATTTCAATTGTCAACCACGATCGTGCGCAATTTGCGTAAGCTCACACACACATATACATGTCATTCACAAAAACACTAATGTTGTTGACCGTTGCATTTGCGGATGATGGCCTTTTAAATAGTTGGAGTTTGAACCGGTTTTAAAATTCGAATAGAAATGGAAATTGGAATTTTGTGTGATTTTCCCGGGTTCATGGAGCCGCAGATTCAATAACAACAAGAACAGCACAGTGCCCACAATTTGATTATCTTCGACGATTAAGTGCCGCACAATCGTGATGAGGTGTCCGCAAGCCATCACTTTAAATTATTGAATTCAAAAGAAAATATTTCTTTGCTGTGGGAAACCTTGAACCGGCATTGATTAATCACAGCCCAAACATAAATTATTTTTTCGAACCAAATTACATCCCTTCATGGTTTTAAAAGCTTGAAAAGAATGCAACGCCATCGCCTTAAATGTATATACTAACCCAAGCAAAAGATTACCGCAAACGCTCGAAGACAGTTGAACAAAAACCACATTCTTTGTTTGTGCGCTCCCTACACGCTCATTCAATAAGCATTCATTCATTCATGCTACTGTTGCCCTTTTAGCGCCAGGCGTGTAGACCTTTTGTAACATGACACATCCAAAACAACTGAAAACATGGCCAACAACACTCAATGCCAAAGTCAGAAGAGCAACATCAGTTAAATAATGAAAAAAACAAACACCAACAGAAGTGAAAAACCACTGAATTTGCCACAACAATAAAGCAAATCGCAATAATTCACGCGATAAAAATCTCTCATCGCCAGCGACTGTTGGAGTTTTATTTTTATTATTGTTGGCATTGCACTTTTATTGCTGCCAGGGAAAAAACAAATAAAATTAGTTGTAGTTGTAGTAATCGCGGAAAGTGTAGATCTAGTGATCTAGAAGTCGGCGATGATTAAGGCTCAGGGGCCGCAGCTATTGTGGTAGTTTAAGTGTTGTTGGTTCCCTAGCCGACAGTGCAGTAACATTGTTAGCACGAAACATATTACATTTATGTGGCAACATTTGTTTACTCTCCCTTGCTCTTCGTTTTTCAGGACCCTCAGCTAGTTCGACTGAAAAACACCATATTCTTCCCTCGCTTGATTTCTGTTAAATCGCAGAGGCAAGTTAAAGTTGCAGTTCTGCGCTCTACGTGGGGCAAACGTTAAAAGAGTTTCAAAAAACAATTGTTGAGGCTTTGAAATGCCGCTACGTCATGAGGTACACAAATTTTGTCACTTGAGTCATATTTACATACTATTGGCTGTTGTTTGTTACTGCTGCTGCTTACTTTAATATTAGTGCATATGCTTTCGTTTTTTATCTGTTGTTTAATAGCGATCGTTGTTGCCAGCATTCGCTTGTGCTGCGCGAATTTATGCATGCCTTTTGCAACACGACAATGCCCCACTTTCAAGGCAAATAACATAATAAAAGCACTACCGAATTGCAGCGAGTAGAATTATAATAAGTCTATGTACAAACGAAACCATAAGTAAGCTCTACTTCATAAACTCATTATCTATGAGAGAAAATTCGCTACTATTTATTATTGCTCTGAAAATATAGCTAAGTACATAGTATAACAAAGTATTTAAAAAAATTTCAGTAATGGAAAGATATAAGGTAAAATTCTTCAATATATGAATGATGAAATATTGGCCTAGCGGCTACGCTGGCTAGGTCATGTTGTACGGATGGAAGAAAACACTCCAGCTCTGAAAGTATTCGATGCAGTACCCGCTGGAGGAAGCCGCGGAAGAGGACGACCTCCACTCCGGTGGAAAGACCAAGTGCAAAGTGACCTGGCTTCACTTGGTGTTTCCAGTTGGCGCCAAAAAGCAAAAAGGAGGAATGAGTGGCGCGCTCTGGTGGATTCGGCTATAATCGCTTAAAGCGGTTCCTACGCCAAATATATATATATGTATATATATAGAAGTATATAAGAATGAGTAAAATTTATATTATGGAAATTAAGAGTTTTTCTTATATCTTCTAAAGTTAGAAATTCTAATTATGGATCATACCGCATAATTATGCGATCGTATGTTGCCGCTTTAAAATAAAAGTATGGAATGAATAACAAATAAATAATAAACAAATAATAATATGAAAGCACAAATAAGAACAAAAAATTCGATCATTAAAAGACGAAAATCGTAGAAATATATGCGATTGAGTTTTATCATTGGGCGTACATGTCATGCATAGCGCAAGGAGTGCATGAACCGCAACGCAGCCAAAAAGAGAGTCAGGAAGGGGAGTAGGAAACCGAAACCAAATATAAAATAAAACAAGTAAGGAAAGGCTAAGTATTTGTCTAAAGTTGTATTCCGTCATCTTCATTGGTTTCTAATGTATATACTATAAAGTGAAACAATCCGATGAAATTCAAAATTGAGTTTTATGGGAAGTAGTAGTATTATAACCGACGTTCATTAAAAGCGGTCGAGTAGTTCCTTAGGTATGGTTTTTGATCCATAAGTAGGCAACGCCAAGCCCATTTTCCATTTTTCTTTTGCTCACACCCAATTTACCAAAAGAATTACATCCTAATGCCCCTTTCTAGTGCGGTTAATTGTAGCAAATTTTACTGTTATTGCTTTATTTATGACTTAGTTATGGCACTTTATAAGTTTACGGGTTTCGCCAATTTGTGGGCGTGGCAATGGTCCGATTTAGCCCATCTTCGAATTTAACTTTTTTATGGTACCAAGAAACACGTGTACCAAGTTTCATTAGGATATCTAAATTTTTACTCAAGTTATCGCTTGCACGGACAGACGGACAGACATCCGGATTTCAAATATACTCGTCCCCTGATCACTTTGGTATATATGACTCTATATCTAACTCTTTTAGTAGGTGTTACAAACAACCGTTATGTGGACAAAGCTATTATACTCTCTTAGCTACTTTGTGGCGAGAGTATAATAAAATATACACAGTAAACGTAGAGTAAATCGTAAAGAACCCACTAGGCAAAGCGTAAGACAACAAAACTGAAACTGGACACAAAGCTACGGCTTGATCGATCGCTCTGATTAAAAATGCAACACATTTCTGTGATCTGTCCCAGACATCAGAGACGTCGTCCGCGTCTGCGACATTGCCGCAGATACGCTACATTGCATTTAACGCAGTTCAGTTTGCAATACAATAAGGTACGCTTGCGATGTTGGTGTGCCGCAGCCAGCTGTTCAAATGTTTCTGAAGTGAAATTAACGTCTGCGACCACATAACCGCGTGAAAAGCATTAACAACAACACATTAATATCATTATAGTACTTCAGTGGCTGTTGCATGCCACTCTTCAATGCAAACTCTAAAGCAATCCATAAACAGTTTCTTTACACCACACATCACTGGTGGTAAGCAAATATAACCCTTTTGAGAGAAAACCGAAGTTTTACATATGTATCATATCAGTATTTTTGTATAATGCTGAACAGGAAGTCAAGTCGTACTAGTGTTAACTAACAAGTAAATGAGATATTTGCTCTTCGACCACTATACTTCCGTTAGTTGCCTTGTATAATATGGACGTTGTGGAATTGAAGGTGTAATTATTTAGATATGGGATGATTAGTCAACAGCTCCGACAACGTCACTATCGATGCGTCTATCTTCAATATAACTAACGTTACTAAAACAATCGCAACCGACGTAAAATACAATAATCGTTTTTTGACATAAGTTGGAAAATACATAAGTAAGAATATGGTTAAGACCACAGAGTTTTTTGCGTTCAAAAAATACAGATGTTTCTCTTCCTTACTTTTATAAATTTGTTTATAAATATACAATAATAATTGTGTAAACGAAGAATTAATTACCTCCACAAACAAAGCACATGTCTCGTGTTTCATAGTCCTACCCACACCACCCCCTCCACATGGTGCGCCCATGTGGTTACGTGGTAGTACATTAACAGCAGCTGCTGTATATCTTGCTGTAATACACACTGCATCAGCAGATGTTGTTGGTTTTGTAAATAGTTCACTCGCTGCTTTCGAGTTTATTTTACAATTAATGAAATTCGATCTTTTTATTAAGCATTTATTTGAACGCATTCGAAGTGTCTATTGACATAGTGAGCCACAGCGCCATTGCAGCCGCAGTAACTGAACGATAGAAATACAAATACACACACATTTGTCATCTGTATTGGCAAATATGCTCCTCGACTGAAATTGTGGCCGCAGACATGGCAAATACAGAGAAGAAATGCGGTGTTTAACTCGGCGAAAAGAAATTCAGAAATTGCTTTCGTTTCTTCTATTTGCTGCTTTCTTAGGCTTTTCTTTTACGCCAGCCTTTTGTGGCTGGTTGCGTGCTAGCGTTGATGTTGGTTTTACCTCCAATGCGCGTGCTGTTGACAATTTTCTATTTACTCACGCCACACAGTGGTGCCAAAGCGGAAAAAAAGGATTTTTTTTATCATTCCAAATTTGTACCATCTTTTCAATTTAAGCTAAGAACTAATCAAATAACATTATCCGAATACTTGGGCTTGATATATTCAATGGTTTTTTGTTGGGAGAGCTTCAAAGTCCAACAAAGTATCAACGCAAAGTTACTCAGAAAAATGTGATGAATATTGCAAAGGTTAAAACTCAAAAGTTAACCATAAAATATCAATTCTAAAGTTTTTATTTATTAAAACCAATGTTATAGATGTGATTTATATCATCAAATGTATACTTTCTTTTCAAGATTTTTTTACATGATGTTTTTCATGGTCCAAAAAAATCATATATATCACAACTTCAACAGAATATAACTATTGTGCGCAGGAGCGCGCAGGTTAACCACTTACACAAAATAAACTTTAAAATCTCCTTAATCGATAGAAAAAAAAAAATCAGCTGCAATTAGCTGCCAATTCATGAGTAATTAGCATTTTAATCTACTACAACTGCGTTGTTTGTTTGCTTGATTCGTTGCTTTGTTTTTTGCCTGCTTCGTTGTTTTGTTTGTTTTTTTGATTGTTCGGTTTGTTGCTATCGTATGTGTCGTATGTGATACCGAGAGAAGTGCAAACGGGAGAAAAATAATTAACAAAACACGAAATTTTGAAATGTCAAAAGAAATAAAATATTGTGATATTGCAGAAATTTATATTGACTGCAATAATGATGAAAATTTACTCTTAGAAATCATATCAATAAATTATAGTGATTTATCAACCAATGATTTAGAAGTGTTTAAAAATTTATCAACAAAACTTTTATCCCGCGTTTTAAACAAAAATGGCAAAAGTCAAGTCGTACCAAACAATTATTTTTAAATCAAAATGAAAGCTGGTTGTCAAACATTTATACATTATCTCGTAATTCATTGGAATATTCTGATCCATGTTGCTCTAATGCAGCAACGCGTGGTAGTACAATTAAAAGTTTTGAAGATTCTTCTTCGCGATCAAAAAGAATGAAGATCCAACAACTATGCAGCGCCACTTCAGCTGATATTATAACATCAGCTGCGAAAAAAATAGAAAAAAATGAACAAATGAAATTTACTCCAGAGAAAGCTCTTAGTCTTATACTTGATGCTTCGTTATCCAAACATCAATATGAAATATTGCGAAATAGTGCTAAGGAAATTAATTGTGATATTTTTCCACCATATAAAGAGGTATTTTTTGTGGATATTAGCAGTTGTCAATTTTTGTGTTTTTGATGTTTGCCTTTGCGTACTTTTTTTAATGAAATTGTAGTTGTATTTTCATAAATGTTTTGCCAAAATAGGTTCATGTTGATGGTTTTTTGAATATTTTTTGCAATAAATTCAAAAAAAAAACATTTGTAGGTTCTTGCTGCTAAGAAGAAATGTTATCCTGAGAATTTGCGATCAGAGGAAACTTACAGTGAAGTTGGTTTGCAAGATTTGCTAAACCACACAGTTAAGAGAATTTTAATGTCCAAATCTGAAAATGATTTAAAAGATATCCCAAAAAATTTGAAGCTGACTTCGAAATGGGGATGTGATGGCTCTTCAGGACATAGTGTATACCAACAAAGCTTCACTGATGGAAATATGACTGATAAACATATGTTTTTAACATCTCTTGTGCCCCTCACTTTAACTGAAAATAATGAGGAGAAATTACTGTACTGGAAAAATTTAACACCATCATCCACTAGATTTTGTAGACCAATAAAATTCGAGTTTGTGAAAGAAACAGCCAATGTTATTACTGAGGAAGTTAACCGTGTTGAAAACGAAATTCGTAATTTAAATAACAGTGTAGTAATTATTTCAAACCGAATTTTCGAAATAAGTCATTGCCTTGCTCTTACAATGATTGATGGTAAAGTTGTTAATACCGTAACTGAAACCTCAGCAATGAGTGTATGTTTCATATGTAAAGCAAAACCAAAGGAAATGAATGATTTAGATGGTATATTGAGGAGAACAGTAAACGAAGGTTCCCTAAGATTTGGAATTTCTCCCTTGCATGCAAGAATTAAGTTTATGGAGTGTATTCTGCATATTGCTTACAACAAACATTTTTGCAAATGGAGAACTGACGATCGTACCAAAAAACTGAAGGCAGATGAAAAAGCACGTATTCAAGCAGATTTGAAGTCATCCTTGGGAATAAATGTTGATGTAGTGAAGCAGGGACTGGGTACGACAAATGATGGCAATACCTCACGAAGATTTTTGAGAATCCTGCTAAAACTGCCGATATTGTTGGCGTTGACGAAAACCTGATACATAGATTTAAAATAATATTAAATACAATCAATAGTCAAGCAGCAATAGATCCTCAAAAATTTGAAATTTATTGCATGGAAACTGCTAGGTTATATGTCAGCCTTTATGAATTTTACTATATGCCTATGACGGTACATAAAGTTTTAATGCATGGTAGTAAAATTGTTTCATCCTCTATTTTACCATTGGGCATGCTATCAGAGGAGGCTCAAGAAGCTCGCAATAAAGATTACAAGAAATATAGGCTTAATCATTCTAGAAAATGCGACAGAATTTCTACAAATCAAGATGTAATGCACTTGCTTTTAGCTTCATCGGATCCTTTTATTAATGGTTTCAGAACAAATCCCAAAAATAAAACTTTAGAATTGGACGATGATGTTAAGAAATTACTTGTTGAATAAATATTTAATAATATATGATCATTTTTGAATATTTATTGGTTATGTTATATGGGAGGTGGGCGTAGTTGTGGGCGGATTTTAACAAAATTTGTTTTTTCATCTAATTTGGCAATATGAGAGATGTGTGCCAAATTTCAAAGCCCTACCTCGATTCCTTCTATTTTTTGCCGCGGCTTGTATGAAGCGGCACCACTGTGCGCCATTTAGTCACACACATACATACACAATCACCCAGCCTATGGCATACACAATCGTCACACTATTCAACGCACAGAGCGGTGCACTGCGGTGACAACAACAGCGCTGCGGCAACTGACGACCGTTGCATGCCACGCATCGTGCTTACGAGTATGTCGCCAAGCTATACGCGACTATGCCACTATTTGTAACGCCACTGCGTGAGTTGCATTCATTGAACTCCAGCCAGTCGACTTGCTTCAGACAAGTAATGGCGTTTGCCACTTATTAGAAGAGGACACAACCAAAGAAAACAATATATGAAAGGCAATAAGAAACAATGTTTTGTTCTTGCTACATATTGCATAGTACAATTTTCCTTAACTGCTTTTTTTGCAAATAGTGGCAAGTTGCACAGCTCTCCAACGCACTACGTTGCCTTATTTTTGCACACGCACTTACTAAGATATGTTTTGCAATTTCTCATCTCGCGCTTTACGCTTAACGACTATTCACTCGTTTCACTTAAACGTTGGCAATTGATTGTCCATTGAGCCCCATTAACCTTGATAAACTAATGGTTATTATGTATAGATGCTCATAAATATATTTTAATGGAAAGTTGTATTCGAAAAAGACTCGAATCATGTACTTACTTACACAGTTGTGCTGTGCAGAAACTAATTATTTTGCCATGCGATTCTTGTGTCATAATACTTCCTATTTAGACCAAAGCTTTGATGGTGCCTATGAAGAACTACACGAGTTAAGTTGTGCGAGTTTTGACTATGCAGATACGGTTGAATTTCCATAATTTGTTCTCTGGAATCGGCAATAACTCCAACGAACGAAGATATCAGACCTTTTATTTTTTTTTTTGTAAAAAATTGAAGATGATCAAAACTTAATGAAAACTGATTTCGAATTGTGGTTGAGAAATAGTAAATACAAATATCTCTTCAAATATTACTATTACAGATTATATTGAGATGATTTGCTCAGCCGTTATAACAGATAATGATGATATTGTAGAACCGAATATTGCGACCCTACAAGTAAGAAGTAATTATTCAACCGCCATTCAAATATGATGTAACGCATTCCTTTGCAAGTTTAAATTCCTATTTAAATACGAAAATTAATACAACAGACAATCGCTACAAAGCACTAAACAGGTTAGAATCTCTTTTCACTGAAATAAACAAGCAAAAAATTACAAAAGTTTTTGCATGTTTTAACTGATGTACATAAGGAATAATCTTTATGCGAAGTAAATCAATAAAAGTGTTTATAAATATATACATATATACTTTACAGCTTTTTGTATGTTTTATTGCAAACTTCTATAACTCGAAGTATTTTTGTGGATTATGATGATTCCAGTTAGGGAAGTTCAACCTCTTTAGGTGAATTTACTTAAAAAATAATACAAAATATGTATATATGTATGTATCTACAATATGTTTTTATGTTTTGTTCTACTTACAATTTATTTTATATATATGTATGTAATCAAACAGCTGTCATGTGCTGAACACATAGAAGACGACAAGCGACGAGCGACATCTGTCAAATATTAAAATACACGCGTTCTTATGGGCACAGATTTTTTGGCAACAGCACGACTTCACCACAAAAGGGTTGAAGTCTTCGCTGTCGCCAAATTAGAAATGTTTCTAATTTTGCCGACGACAATGGCCGCTGTAGAGCTGCCACTAATATGTGAAATGTAAAATTATTCAAAGTTCTAACAAGTATGACGTTATTTTGCCAGCAGAAACGTAAAATAGCTTTGATATATCATTTATAATAACAATCGATTATTTAAAACAAATAAATCGACCATTTTTACATTTTTTGAACAAATAATTTCACTTTAAACCAAATTTGTAAATTTTATTGAAGTGAAAGATGTTAATACGGCAACAATGAAATTGCTCGAATATGAATAAGTCGCTGCCGTCTTCAAAATGTTCAAGACGCTGGCTTCAAAGCGACATTTGTGATCAGCCGTCGCTACGTCGTGTCGTGTCGTCGTCTTTGTGTTCAGCACTTCACTGTCATAAATCGTAGATGCTGGCGCTTAAGTATGAAAGCGTGTGCAAATCTTAGTATTTTTTTTACAGATAAGTGACGTGAAATATAAGACGTTTATATTTGTTATGCATTTTATTCATAGGCAGCGGTTACTGGGTCACCCACAAATGAAATTATTTATTTTGTTTCTGTTAGAACTTCTAAATTTATTAATATGCTTAAGAGGTGAATGAGCCTTTGCCGAGAGTTGGAGATTAATCATTTACAAACACAAGCACATTCATATCTTCATTTGTATTCACACTTATTAAAAAGAGCACAAATTATTAAAAAAATTATAAAAAACCAACGTCAAATAGTACGAATAGCGGAGAAGGCGCATAGGCGCTGCTTCACCTTTAATCAGACGTCGGCTTATTTATTTTTCCTCTACCGGGAGCTGTGCTTTTACTGATAAATTGTGATGATTTTAATGCTTTGCTTTGCGCTGGAAAGCGATAAGCGCTGGCATATAGAAGCATTGCTCACTTTCACGCAGTATTTCCGAACGCACCCTCCACGTAACCGCTATTGTCACATTTCAAGTTGTAACGAAATCATTTAACCCTTTCGACCCAGACTTTTTTCCTGTGGTTTACAATTGTTTCTTCATTGGAATCATAAAATAATGCCACAAAGAGATTACAAACAAAATTTCACGTTGCCACGCCTTTTATTATGGCCAATAATTTTATTAGTATTCAAAAAATCCTCACTTAATACACAAACGACTTACAAACAAACTTATTTTCCAACTAATATTATTCAATAAATTTCGAACAAAAATGCGTACTCAGTTTTCTATTAAATAAAATTATTATAATAATTGGATCGATTCCAACAAACGTTTGCAAATTTCCGTTCACAAATTATCATTGCACTATGTAAAAAAAAAACTATTATAATAACGGTAAAGAATGTGGTTAACTGTTTTGATTTTCATTCTTAATATATTAACCTATAAGTAGTCACTTAAATCAGGTTAAAACATTGAACACAGCTTTTTCTTTAAATCATATAACTGGTGAAATTGCTCACAGGCAACGTCGGCGTCGAAAGGGTTAAGCATATGAGCCAGTACAACTATTGTGGGGGCTGAAATTGACGTAGTCTCCAAATTACATATGTAGGTATGTTGTGAGTTATATAAAGCAAATTCTACTGTGAAAAGTAGACGCATGCATTTACATATCAAGTTGCCATAAATCTGATTAGTTGTATGTTCCCTACGCACTTTACGTGTCTGCAAGCATTTCTCACTTTTGCAGATTAAAATAACGAGACTTAATCTATTTTTCAAGCATTTCGAAGCAGCTTCTTTGCGCGGAGCCGATTTGCTTCGTTTCTATTTGTTGCATTTTTGGGGACTTTGAAATCAACTTTTAGTAGTCAAACTTATAATCCAACTAGGCAACGCAGACCACCAGAGCGCCTTAAGAATATTTATTTTACCTACATACAAAGCTTTAAAGCTACATATAAAAATATGCATGCATGTGCTTTGAAAACACTTCTGCTACCCACACGCAAGTCAATATCTCCAACGTGCAACTGATTAGTAAGCCACTACAAGAGATGATTTTTGTGCAGCCCAGTGACTCACGGATGCACTCCACAATTGTTCCTCTATATTTTTTTCCTCTGTGTAATGATCACTTTGCTTTTTTATTTGAACTCGTTTGTAATTTAATTTTAATTATAAGTCTGTTCGCCTGTCGTTGATAACAGCCTCATTTTTTTTTACTCGGTAGAGCTACTTGCTTTACAATAAGATGTTTATAGGAGAGTGTTTCACTGTTAATTGTCGTATAGAAATTACTTATTAATTAATAGTAGTTATTATTCTTTTCAGTTCCGTCTAAATGTTGAAATAATGCCAAAACTATTTTCTGTATCTTTTGGTGCAAGTTCTTGTCATTTTACAGCAATTTGTTTTTGGCAGTTTTTTTATTTTCTCACTTAATCTAAACAAAACTGCAACAAAATCCCAAAGGTTAAATGTCAATGACTTAAGTCTGCACCTGCTACTTTGTTGCAAACAAGCGCACTCGGCAAAGGTGTCGCATTACGCTTGTGCACGTAACAACAAAGCTTTGGTGTGAATTCTATTGTCGTTTTTTATTTTACCAACACAATATGTAAAGTAAAAAAAATGATAAACATAGTGCTATAGTGCCATCTAAGTGATTAATTTTTAGTTATTGATGTGTACCGATCTTGGAAATTTATTTTTATACTCCCGCAACAAAGCTGCTAAAGAGAGTATAATAGTTTTGTTCACACTACGGTTGGCTGTATGTCATAAAACTAAACAAGTTAGATATAGGGTTATATATGATCAGGGTGACGAGTAAAGTTCTTAACCGGATGTCTATCTGTCCGTCCGTCCGTGCAAGTTTTTTGTACATATCGCGTAAACTTCTAAAGCTATATCAAAAAAACTTTCTAGAGCCGTTTCTTTTAGGCACTACCTTATACAGTCCAAAACTGTCTGGTGGAAAACCACCTGAAACCTTAAATACCATTATTAAGATGGTACAGAAGAGCTGCACTCAAAATGGTATACACAATTTTGAATGGGCGTGGTTATGCCCACTCATGGGTCAAAAACCATATCTCTGAAACTACTCGACCAATCTCAATGAAATTCTGTTCGTAATATCTTCCTGACATCCCAATGATATGTTATGAAAATAGTCCAAATCGGTTCTACTTCTCATGGATGGTTTACTTTACAATATATAAAGTAACCACTAGTGAAGATATCGGAACAGATCTTTGCACAAATTCTGTATTCATAGTGTGGAAAGCCCTGGTGAAAATCACCAAAATCGGACCATAAGTATTCAAGGCCCATATATCGAACATGAGGACCTCAGAGCTTTGTTCCAAAAATTAGTGAAATCGGATCATAACTTCCCCTAATATTACCTAATATTATGGCTTTCAAACTTTCAATGGTCTTTATACCATATATATGCCGAATATGTGAATCAAATTGTTTGTTATATTAATAAAATTAAATAAATGAATTGCCAGATTATAAAATGTTCGGTGACACCCGAACTTAGCTCTTCCTTATTTGTTAATAATAAATTACAAATAAAAATAGGCTTTTAATTTAGGCAGAAACAACTGAGGGGATAGTAGAGCTCGTTGGAACACGCCAAAGAATTCTTATAAAACAAACTGCAACCCATTAGTGGAAGAAGGTCGTAAAATACCAAAGAAAGGAGGAAGCGCCAACTAAAAAGTCAAAGAAAATAATTAGCTAAAAACGAAAAAATGAATAAGCGCATCACATTAGCAACCACACGTTAGCGTAGAATATTAATGAATAAACGCTAAAATCTTTAGGTGAAGAATGTATGCACTCGCTGCTTTGTTGCTATTGTAATTACTGTTGTTTGTCCTTAGCATAGCAATGTCTCAAGGTATGGTGCTTTGTTCTGCTCTTTTTTCAAGATTAGCGATTGCCCAAAGTATTAGAGCTATGTAGTTATGTATGAAGCGTGCTTTCATACATTTATAACTTTGAAACTGAATGTCCACGGCGGTTTCGGTATGTTTGTCAGAAGAAGAAACCCGTTTGATGCCACAACAATATGACAGATGAAGAAAAATGGTTTTCTGATTGCATTGCGCATTTTAATTGGCTCAAAGCATTGCCGACGCATCAATGGCTTAGCGTAGAGAATATCTTTAAAGAAGGCATTTTCTTAGAGGAAAAGTAATAAAGTTAAAATCGTGGAAAATGTGAGAAGGTGAAAACAAATCATGCTGCGTTAAAATTGAAATTTGCTGCAGTTGTAATTAGAATTTTGTAGATAACTTGTTTGATAAGCTGCTTAATGGCAAGTAGTGGAAATAAATTGAATATGTCACATTTGGTAGTGCAGCACTTGTGCAAGAGTCGGTTGTGTAACAACCAAGAATATATACATATATTGGGCCAGTATAGATGGCGACTTTTGGTAACCTTTTCCCCTATGGAGATTTACAACAAGGGCTCTGACGATCAATCCAAAGAACACTTAAGAAAATAATAGTGACGAATAGAACAAAGAACGTTAGAAAAAATGTAAAAACAAATTATATTTGGAATTAGACCATCTCAAATTATTTATTTAATTTGTTTAACTTTAAACTTACATATTATTAAATACTGAAGGTGTACCATCGATCTCGATTGAGAGGTGACATAATCGTGATAGAATCACATAAACGAATTGGGAAGTGGCAATTCTTTGTGGGGGAAGGGTCAAGGGTCAAGTAGTGTAAAATCGAGCGCATGTATTTCTTAAATATGTATTTATCTGTGAAGATATTTTTACCTAACAAATGCATTTTTCTGAAATGTAAACAATTTCCACGTGCCACAGCTTTGAATTCACAAAAATGTTAAAGCCTAATCACTAAATAGCATTCTCATGCTGTTACTCAAGCAGAGAGCTAATGCTAAATGGCGCTATCAACCAGTCGAGATCACAACGTCTGCCAAGCCAGTCAAACTGCTTGTCATGGCATGTTACTTCACCCACTAGCTGCCTGCGCCATCACTTAGACAACCATAGCTGACCCGAGTTGAATGAAATTAACAAACAACGTAATATTTTTAAGTTTACATTAACAACAATAGCAGTAATAATAACAAAAAACTAATTGCTACCCTTACGCGGAAGACTGAATGATAATAATGTTGCACGAAATTGGGCGCCTGCGCGCAGCAGTCGTTGAAATTTATTGACACTGAGTGAGTGCAAGTTGCCTCTGATGCTGCGCCCTTTGTGTGCCCAACATAACTGAAATTGTTGATTACAATTATGATTGCCGCGCAGATGGGTGACCGCATAAATTTTAATTAAACACTCTTTTTGTTTGTTGTTATTATTTATTATTGGTAGCACAGCTTTCGATAGCAACGGCAGCAGCAGCTGTTGAAGGGTAGGGCTTTTATTGCGAGGAAATTGGGAAAGCAGTTAATTGCTCAATGTTTTTTATTTATTTTTTGTGCCAGCAAATGCACATTGTAATGTTAATAATGCTGCCAGAGCGTATACTTCTCATGGATGAGCGCGCATTATAATATGTGGCATGAATAAATTATTTAAGTGCGTATAAGTGCACGCAATTAAAAAAGAGAAATATGATAGACAGGAAAAATTGTACATATTTCATGAGAAAACATTTAACAAAAATTGAGTCAATTAGAATGTGTGCAAATGGGAAATGGGTGGTTCCGTCAATATTTGCTTATATTGAGTTTTAAATTAGCCTTTATTACAACTTATAGTATTTTCGCGCAGGAGCTAATTGATGAATTAATCGGCCTTTTCTCGATTGAAGCGCTGATTTAGATCGATTTACCATATTAAATAAAAATCTAATTTTTCTACATTAATTTTTAATCGAGTTGAAAATCTAATGCAACTTTGCGGCAAAGAACATATTTGTAAGTAATACTCCTCGGCGATAGATGTCGCTCCTGGAAATAAATAATAAATGAAACTTGCCAAACTTCTTATGAAAAACAAAAATAACAAGTAAGGAAGGGCTAAGTTCGGGTGTAACCGAACATTTTATACTCTCGCAATTTATTTATTTAACTTTATTTATATTATATAATATACAATTTGACCCACATATTCATCATATATATTGTATAAAGTCCATTGAAAGTTGGAAACCATAATATTAGGTTAGAAGCACCGAGGTCCTCGTGTTCGATATATGGGGCCTTAAAAACCTATGGTCCAATTTCGGCGATTTTTAGAATGGGGCTGCTACACTATTAACATAGTATTTGTGCAAAGTTCTGCACCGACATCTTCACTAGTGCTTCCTTTATATATTGTAAAGTTAACGATTCCGATCGTCTTCAAAGTTCTGGTATATAGGAAGTTGGCGTGGTTGTGAAGCGATTGGCCTATTTTCACAACATATCATTGGGATGTAAGAAAACTATTACAAACCAAGTTTCATGAAATCGGTCGAGTAGTTCCTAAGATATGGTTTTTGAACCAGAAGTGGGCGATGCCACGCCCATTTTCCATTTTGTAAAAAAATCTGAGTGCAGTTTCTATCTGCCATTTCTTATGTGAAATTTAGTGTTTCTGGCGTTTTTCGTTACTGAGTTAACTCACTTTTAGTAAGTTTCAACCTAACCTTTGTATGGGAGGTGGGCGTGGTTATTATCCGATTTCAACTATTTTCATGGTGTGTGGTGGGGTACGTAAGAGAACTGACTGCAGAAAATTTGGTTTATATAGCTCTATTGGTTTGCGAGTTATATACAAATAACTGATTTGGGGGCGGGGCCACGCCCACTTTCCCAAAAAAATTACATCCAAATATGCCCCTTCCTAGTGCGAACCTCTATTCCCAATTTTACTTTTATAACTTTATTTATGGCTTAGTTATGACACTTTATGTGTTTTCGGTTTTCGCCATTTTGTGGGCGTGGCAGTGGTCCGATTTTGCCCATTTTCGAAAGCAACCCTCTCACGGTCCCAAGGAACGTGTGTTCCAAGTTTCATCAAGATATCTCAATTTTTACTCAAGTTATCCGTTGCACGGACGGACGGACGGACGGACGGACGGACGGACGGACAGACAGACATTCGGATTTTGACTCGTCTCGTCACCCTGATCATTTTGATATACATAACCCTATATCTAACTCGTTTAGTTTTATGACTTACAAACAACCGTTAGGTGAACAAAACTATAATACTCTCTTTAGCAACTTTTGTTGCGAGAGTATAAAAATGTATAACAGCTGATAGATTATCGAGTAGATGGTTAAAAATACTAGGAGCTAGCGTAATTAGAAATTTAGTAATTATTCATTTCGGACATTTAGTGGGCATAAGCTCAAAATATATACATATATACAGTAGTTTTACGAAATAACGAACACATTAATTGTCAGTCCTGTTCGTTATATCGAATTTTTCGTTAATTCGAGTACTCACTTAGAGGTAGTGTCCGACCGATACCAAAATTTTGGCCGATGCCGATGCAGATGCCGATTAATCGGCCAGTTGGCAAAGAATCGGCCGATGCCGATGCCGATTCTTTCATCAACAACATTATTTAGTAAATTAGTATAGTAAGAAAATAAAAACAAAGACAAATAACATCACAAAATAGGTAAACAACTCAATTCATATGTAAATATGAAGTTGTTTAGTGATTTAATTAATATTAAAAACTAAATAAATTATTATTATAAGATATATGTTGATAGAACAAATAAGTTATTCGTGTTTTCTCAAAGCGAATCTGCAATCAGCAATATAGCTTTCTTCCTTTGAGGGGGTATACCGGTGTGGCATTTTCAAAAAATCTATTTTTTATTTTTTGCTTATTCGAAAGTTTATAATTTCAAAAATATTCTGTGAAAGGTACGGTCGTATCTTGAATAGTTTTTGAATGACAACGTTCTAAAGAGCAATCGCTCACATGTATTAGCCGCTATAGTCGAAACTTTAAACGCGTTTTTCTCGAAACGACTTTTCACAAAATTTCTGACATCATAATTCAACGACATATTGACCGATCAACTTCAAATTTAAACTGAATGTTCTTAAATATATTTACTATACAATGACCTACGATCTTTTTGATATGTTGAAAATTGTCAATTTGACATTTAAAAAACGACCATTTTTTACCTAAAAAATCGAAATTTTTTTCAGAACTACTCCATTTTGTTAATGTATGATATCTTTCAATAATCGTAGGTCATTGAATAGAGAATATATTCAACTTTAATAACCTTTTTAAATTTTTGTGTTCAGTTCGGCTGGATTCATGTCAGCAGTTGGGGAACTTTTTTTTTTGGTACCTCCCAAGACAACCCATAACACCTTTATTTTTCAAAATTTTTGTAAAATAAAAATCTTAAAATATAGTTGAAAGTACACCTTATTATGTCCAAAAAACTTCGAAACATTCGACCGAGTACTTTCTTTAAGAAAAATTCACTAAAATCGTTTAATTTTTCATGGTTACACTGCGTTACCCCTGAAGGACAAATATGAGCATTAAGGCCAATATTCGAAAATAGTGGGTCTAGTAAAATGAATCTGTTATTTTCAAAGAGATGACTTTGGTCATTCATATCTCAAATTGTGAAAGGCGGCAAATAGTGATAGTGACTCAATAGAAACTTCGGAAGCTTGTTTGGGAGGTTCTTTTTCATGCACCTTATTATAGTCCAGGCCAGCACCAAATGATTATTACGTGACCCTGTCTATGGCAAACTTTTAAAAATAAATTGACCTAGTTACGAATGCTTCTATAATAGTGACTTTATGACATTTTCTTCAAATCAACTTTAAACAAAACTGTACATATTTGACATAAATCGAATGTTTCTAGTAGTGCTAAATAAAACCTTTCATTAATGTAAAATTGTTGAATTTCTTTATACTGGACTTAAATTACCACCATGATGAATTGTTAGTTTAGTCAAATGTGATTCACTGTATTTTATATGGTAAACAGAAGAATTAAAATTTTATGCTCTAAAGAAATCAAAAAAGAAAAAAATCTATTTTAGTATAATCCGAAAGTAGTAGAAAGAATCGGCTAAGAATCGGCCAAATATGGCCGATGCCGATACCGATGCCGTCCGTCCGTCTGTCCGTCTGTCCGGAACATAGGATCGCATTAGGGAGGGGCACATTTGAATGTAATTTTTTTGGAAAAATGGGCGTAACCCCGCCCCCAAATAGGTTTTTTGTATATATCTTGCAAACCAATAAAGCTATATAAACCAAACTTTCTGCAGTAGTTTCTTTTAGCCGTTTCCTTATACAGTCCAAAAATGAAAGAAATCGGATAATAACCACGCCCACCTCCCATACAAAGGTTAGGTTGAAAATGACTAAAAGTGCGTTAACTCACTAACGAGAAACGTCAGAAACACAAAATTTCACAGAAATGATAGCAGAAGGAAGCTGCACTCAGATCTTTTTACAAAATGGAAAATGGGCGTGGCATCGCAGACTTATGGGTCAAAAACCTTATCTAAGGACCTACTCGACAGATTTCAATAAAATTCGGTATATAATATTTTATTGACACCCTGATGACATGTGTGGAAAATGGTTTAAATCGGTTCACAACCACGACTACTTTCTTTATAACTCAATTTTGAATTCTATCTGAATCCTTCACTTTATAATATATACATTAGAAACCAATGATGATAGCGAAATAAAACTTTACACAAATACAGTATATGATCTGTGGCATCACTTGTGAAAAAATTGTCGAAAACAGACTATAACTTTTCAAGGCCCCAGATATCGAACATGTTGAACTCAGCGCCTAAGGTTAAATTTTAACCGAAAATATGGGTAAATCTCTCAACTAATTTAATATAATTCAGAGAAAATTGTTTTCTTCCAATAGTGTGTCTCTGTTCCAAAAATTATTAAAATCGGGTCACAACATCTCCTAGCTCTCATATACATAATTATAGGTTTTTCAAAAATTCGTTGGGCTTTATTACGTATTGGTTAATATGTGATATATCTTAGCAAAATTAAGTGAGCGTATAGTATTGGATATAGTGTACCTTGCTGGTGAAATTGAATGAAATCGGTTCAGGAATTACCTCAGCCCTCATATCTATATATGACGATTTTCGTTATTCTATTAAACTTTATGCCGAATTTATGGGTAAATTTGTGCGTTATCTTAATAAAATTTCTTCAATAAATTGCGTGAGTATAAAATTCGGTTACACCCGAACTTAGCTTTTCCTTACTTGTTTTTTTTTATACTCTCGCAACAAATGTTGCTAAAGAGAGTATTATACAAGTTAATGACTTATTAATTACAAAGTCAAAAAAATAAATATTTTATGGTCAAGAGTGACCTTTATTGATTGAAATCAACTTAACAACTAACTCTAATTTTACAATTAAACATATTCTTAATATTGCCTAAATCTACCTGCGGCAGCAATTTTGGTTAACGTTATGGCGGATGTTGGTTTCTGGTTACTTTCGCTTATGCGGCGCATGGCGGATGTTGTTCCCAATTGTTTGATTCTGCTGACTAAACGTCTCGAATATTTCCTATTGGGTGGTAGTTGACGGCGGCAGTTATTGGTTTACTTGCAATATTTCTGGTGTTAACTCCTCCACCCCCAAAAACAAACGTCCCCGTTTGTTCTACTGGGTTACTGCATTTGGCTTACTAGCGTTATTGACTCTGTTAACTGTGGTGTTTCGGATGTTGTGAACTCTTTAGGGTCACTCACGTTTACGTTTACGTTATAACTTGAACGTTCTACCAGTTTGCTTTTGAAAAGTTCCCTTAGAACTAATGCGATGACTATTACCGCTACGAATATCAGACTGATGATTGAAAGCGATAAATTCGTGATTGAAGCTGCTCTGTGGGTTATATGTAGTGCTTTTAGGTGTTTGATGTTGTTCATGTGGAGTTCTTTCAACATTTCCAAACTTAGGATTTCTTCTTCTCTATTTGAAGGAAGATTTGGTTGCAGGATTGCGGGTAGTGGTTTGGTGCTTAACGTTTCGCTAAAGGTATATTTTTGTTCGTCAATGTTAACTGTAGAATTGTGATATTGTACTGCGTACGATCCAGTAAGATTTATCTTTTGGTTGTCGATCTCTATTGTGCCATTGTACTGATTTAGTAGTATGATACCAGGTGAGATGTTCTCTACTGATGGGATGTGTTGATTGTTTATAATAGTGCATTCCGCTGGTTCGCTTCGAAGTAGTCGAGGGACGCAAGTAGTGTTACTAATATCTATTAAGTTCTTACGGTTACAAATTCTTATATTATTATATTCCTTACATTTATTCTTAACGCCAAAAATTTTGTTATTATTACAAGTAACTATATCCTCATAGGGGATTTTATTAATATTTTTCTTCATTTTTATTGGTTTTATTAAAATTGAGTCGCAAATATCCTCATTTGTTAAGGGTATTCCGACTA
The DNA here is from genome assembly GCA_031772095.1 of Zeugodacus tau. Classification (NCBI taxonomy): domain Eukaryota; kingdom Metazoa; phylum Arthropoda; class Insecta; order Diptera; family Tephritidae; genus Zeugodacus; species Zeugodacus tau. The sequence continues at coordinate 48,756,132 of CM062649.1, read as the reverse complement.
TATAAAGTAACATTGTATTGTTTGACGCGACTTTTACATTTGCTAGTTCTAGTGAGTCTTCCATATTGTTTAATGTAAAATTATTATTTTCAAATACAGATTTTATTAATCTAAGTTCGTCATTTGACAAAATATATGAATTTACGATGCCGGCCTTTGCCCAATGCATTGCGTAATCTATATTAATTATTTCCTCTTTAATAATTTTTAATTTATATTTTATTTCAACAGCCAAATGGTGCTGTATTTCTTCGTTCGTTTGTAAGGTTTTTATTATTTTATTTGATATTGTGGTGATATTGTTAATTCTGTCAAAAATTACTTTGTTAATTATTACTTGTTTATTGTTATTTTCTATTATATTATTAAGTTGATCTTCGACCATAAATTGTATTGAAGATGAATTTAGAGATTTCTCGTTGTCTATGACTATTGTTTTGGGTACACCGAAAGCGAAAAGTATTTGTCGCAATGGTTCCCTGATATCTTCTATTGCTTTTGATTCTATTACCCTAACTCGAGCATATTTCGAGAATTTATCCACTGCAGTGACTATCAGTTTTTTTTCTGTATTGTATATATCTATATGGACTATTTCACCAGGATATTCGGGAATTGGGGTTTCGTGTAGTTGTGGTTTATTAGGATGGCGGTCGTATTTGTTCTCTTTGCAAATTTTGCATTGCTTTATTATTGCTTCTATCTTTGCTTTCATTTTTGGAAAATAATATTTTTATATTAGTTGTTTTGAATTTTCGTCTCCTAAAGGGATCCAAAGTTGGTTTTTGAAAACATTTATGGGTACTTCTACGGCTGGAATTAGATTGTGAGATGAGCTGTCATCTGAATGTGTGGCTACTGATAAAGAATTTATTTCGAATGGTCTTGAAAGTGTATCTGCTACTATGTTGGCTTTACCAGGTTTATATCTTAATTCGTAATTATATTCTTCGAGTATGGCTTTCCACCGTTTTAATTTAGAATTAGTGTTTTTATTGCTTAAGGCGTATGTGAGAGGTTGATGGTCTGTATGGATTACTACTTTTGCCGTGCCATACAGATAATTTCTAAAGGAATTTAGTGCCCAAATTATGGCAAGCATTTCCTTTTCGTTTACTGCATAATTTTCTTCGGTTTTACTTAATGTCCTAGATATAAAGGTTATGGGTTTTCCATTCTGTTCTAAGACAGCGCCTATGGCATATTTGGAAGCATCTGTTGTTAAATCGAACTCTTTTTTATAATCGGGATAATGTAAAATGACGTCTTTCGATGTCAATGTGGATTTTATTTTATTAAATGCTGCTTTAGCGTCATTGTTTAATTGGATTTGGATTTTTTTGGAAACACATGGTAGCCATCTGTTGTTAAATCGAACTCTTTTTTATAATCGGGATAATGTAAAATGACGTCTTTCGATGTCAATGTGGATTTTATTTTATCAAATGCTGCTTTAGCGTCATTGTTTAATTGGATTTGGATTTTTTTGGAAACATTTTTTGACATTCTACCTTCTTCACCACGAAGTAGAGTTGTGAGGGGTTTGGCTAACTTTGCATAATCTTTTATGAAACGTCTATAGTATCCTGAAAGTCCTAGAAATGATCTAAGGTCTTTAAGTGTTTTGGGGTATGGAAAATCTACAATACTTTTTACTTTAGATGGGTTTGTGGAAATACCAGCAGAAGAAATTATGAATCCTAAAAATTCTACTTGGTTTTTATAGAATTCGCATTTGTCTGCTTGTACTTTCATATTAGCTTTGCGGAGTGTATCAAAAATTTTGTCAATATGCTCTGAATGAGATTTTTCATCTTTGCTAAATATTATTATGTCGTCTATATAGACATAACATATTTTTCCTATATATTGTCTCAAAATATCGTCTAATGTACGTTGGAATATGGATGGGGCGTTCTTCAGTCCAAAAGGTAATCTTGTGAACTCATACTTTCCGTTGTTCACTGAAAAGGCGGTTTTCTCCACGTCAGATTCCTTAAGAGGAATTTGATGGAAACCGCTTTTTAAGTCGATTACTGAAAATATTCGATTTTCTCCTAATTGTGATAGTACTTCATTTATCTCTGGTATTGGGTATCTGTCAGCAGTTGTAACTGTGTTTAGTTTCCTGTAATCAATAACTAATCTGAATTTTTTTCCGCCTGATGCATCGTCCTTTTTGGGTACAACCCATATTGGTGAATTGTATGGCGACCTTGATTTTCTGATAATACCGTCCTCTAATAGTTTATTTATTTGTTTTTCTACTTCTTGTTTTAAATTGGCAGGATATGGGTATGATTTTGAGTAGATAGGTGTATCTGAATTTGTTCTAATTTCCGCTACTACTTTAGTTGTGTACGGTAGTTTTTCATTAGGTTCTGAAAATAAGTTTCGGTGTTTTTGTACAAGTTGTTTAATTTCATTTTTTCTGAAGTATTCATATGTTCGTCACGGATTTGGATGGAATGAACATCTTGGGCTCTATATTGATGGAGTTGAATTTTACGTTTGTTTGCTACGATCATGAAATTTTCTTTAGTATGGATAATTGCTGATAGTTCCTTTAAACTATCATTTCCAAGAATTGCGTGAAAAGTTGTAAGAGTGGGTAACAAAAAAAATTTTAATTTGCATTCTTCAATATTAAAAGATTTAGAAAAGTGTGATGGGTAATGTGTATTTTTCCACCGATTGAATTTGCGTAAAAAGGGTTATTGTTTTCTTTGGGATTTGGTACTAAATTAGATTGAATATAGTTTTTATTGGAGCCTGTATCGACTAGGATTTTTAAAATTTCTCCACTCTTCGTTTTGCAGTTGAAATAAGGTAACGAAGAGCTGTTTAATCTAAAAAATGTACATCTGTCAGGTCTAGTGATTGTTCGTTTTCGTCGGTTTGTGTTGTATCGGAAAAGTCATAGTTGTATTCGTTGTTTTGGTAGTCATTGTTGTATTGATAATTTTGTTCGCTGTAAGGTTCAAAGTTTGAGTTTACATGAAAATTCCTTTGAACTTTTGGTTGCAGATCATTTTTGTTTGAAAAATTTGATGGTCGTTTGACAGTGAATTTGGGATTTGGTCTATTGGCGTAATTGATAGCATTTGTTCTTAAGCTAACATCTACATCCATTGGTTGAGGTGGTTTTGGTGGTCTTGGAGGGGGATTATTTTGTGGTTGATTAAATGGATTTTGATTATGAAAACCATGTTGTTGGTTTACTGGATTTTGGGGATACCGTTGTTGACCATAAGGATTAAATATTTGATTTGGTTTTGGTATAAAAGCTAACTCTGGATGGAATTTGGTTTGAGGAGGTTGTCGATTAGGATTTGGAAAAAAATTCTGTTGTTGGAATTGTTGTCTAGGAAATTGATTGTTAGCGTGATTTGCTCTAAAGTTTTGATTTTCTAACTTCAGGCAAAGGTGAAGAGCTTGTGGTAGGCTTTTTGGTTCTCTGATGCCGAGAAGCCTAGGAAGGTCACCCGAAAGTCCTCTGACAAACGTGTCAAGGGCTTTAGCACGGTAGTTTTCCGTAAGAAGATGTATTGCTTCCTCTCCTACTTCCATACAACCAATTTTGTTGAGGATTAATGATAGGTGCGAATACACTTTTTGGTAAAATTCATTAATCGTTAGTCTTCCCTGTATGAGACAAGTCATTTGATACTCTAAAGTACCAATGTCTCTTTTGTCTGCATAATGGGTAGTTAGACAACGAGATATTGCCGTCCAATCTAAAGGCGTGTTATACGACTCTAGTGCTATATCTGCTTCCCCTATAATTTTGTTTCTAATTACATTTAGAATACCGAAATAGCGTGGAGTGCCTTTTGAGGGTTCGTATATCCTCAAAATCCGCTCGACACTCTTTTTCCAGGAGGTAAACTCCGAAGCGTTTCCTGAAAATTCTCGTAGTGATCGCACTACGTCGGGAATTTTGTCCATTTCGTTCATGTTGTCTCTGTATCTTTCGTCTATAGTTTGATCCCTAATGTTTTGGTTCGTACTATTATTCAAAATACTTTGTATTATGCTTTGTCCGTCCGTCTGTAACATCTGAGTTACAGCGTTTTTAACTAAATGTGCCAATTCTGGCGAAATTTGGGTGCCAGAACCGGAAGGTCCTGTTGGTGCAACGGGAGTTGTATTCCCTAGCACTGGTGGTCTTATTAAATTATTTGGGTTAGACATTTTTGGAGAGGTCCTTATATTATTGTGTTATTTATTTTGTTTTAATTAAAATTTATGTTATCCTGTCTAGGAATGGGTTATTTATACTCTAGAGGGTCCGGTCAACTCCTGAGTTGGCTACGGAATCGCAGAGATAATTAATGTTATTTGTTAAAAATATTTTTTTATAGGCTGTACAAGCCTTATTTTATTTGATTTGTTTATATTATGAACGATTTTGTATATTGTTAAATTTGCTTAATATAGATTTAACTTTTACTAATTTTCGTGAGAGGAAGAGAAAAATATGTTTCCTCCTTGTATAACAATTCACTTGATTCTTTTAAAAACTTTCACAATTTTAAAACAATTTTTGTTTTGAAGGATATTAAATGAAAATACATATATGTACATATATTCACTCTTTTAAACTTTTGAATTCTTTTAATTTATTTTGGTTTCTACCAATTTTCACAATCTTAACCTATTTCTTACATTATGATCAGCTTCATGGCGGCTGGCAATGATGATTTGGTCCTTTTTTCCTTCTGGATACTACTGGATCACCGTCTTGCTCCAAGTTGCTCACCTTCCTTGCTCAAGCGTGGGTAAGGAATTTAAATTCAGCTGCTTTCTCTTTGGCACTACTTATGGTACCTGTTTGAGGTTTTAATTATTCGTTGGGATTGCTCCTTATTTAGCATTACTTATGATGCCTTTTTACCGAAACTTCCCGTACCGGATAACTATTTCGAGTTGCTTCCCGTTTAGCACTGCATATGGTGCTTTTTTACCGAAACTTCTCATGCCGTATATTTTAGGCTCGGGCGCCAGTTAATGACTTATTAAATATAAAGTCAAAAAAATAATATTTTTATGGTCAAGAGTGACCTTTATTGAATGAAATCAACTTAACAACTAACTCTAATTTACAATTAAACATATTCTTAATATTACCTAAATCTACCTGCGGCAGCAATTTTGGTTAACGTTATGGCGGATGTTGGTTTCTGGTTACTTTCGCTTATGCGGCGCATGGCGGATGTTGTTCCCAATTGTTTGATTCTGCTAAACGTCTCGAATATTTCCTAGTGGGTGATAGTTGACGTCGGCAGTTATTGGTTTACTTGCAATACTTCTGGTGTTAACTTACATAGTTTTGTTCACATAACGGTTGTTTGTAACACCCAAAACTAAACGAGTTAGATATAGGGTTATATATACCAAAGTGATCAGGGTGAAGAGTGGAGTTCAAATCCGAATGTCTGTCTGTCCGTCCGGCCGTCCGTCCGTCTGTGCAAGCTGTAACTTGAGTAAAAATTAAGATATCTTGATGAAACTTGGCACACTTATTTCTTGGCATCATAGGAAGGTTGCTTTAGAGCAAAATCGGACCACTATCACGCCCACAAAATGGCGAAAACCGAAAACACATATAGTGCTATAACTAAGCCATAAATAAAGCTATGGAAATAAAATTTGGTATGAAGGATCGTACTATGAAGGGGCATATTTGGCTGTAATTTTTTTGGGCAAGTGGGCATTGCCCCGCCCCCTACTAAGTTTTTTGTACATATCTCGCAAACCAATAGAGCTATATAAACCAAACTTTCTGCAGTCGTTTTTTTTTAGCCACTTTCTAATACAGTCCAAAAATGACAGAAATCAGATCATAACCACGCCCACCTCCCATACAAAAGTTAGGTTGAAAATTACTAAAAGTGGGTTAACTCACTAACGAAAAACGTCAAAAACACTAAATTTCACATAAGAAATGGCAGATGGAAGCTACATTCAGATTTTTTTACAAAATGGAAAATGGGCGTGGCGTCGCCCACTTATGGGTCAAAAACCATATCTCAGGAACTACTCGACCGATTTCAATGAAACTTTGTTTGTAATAGTTTCCTTTCATCCCAATGATTTATTGTGAAAATAGGCCAAATCGCTTCACAACCACGCCTACTTCCTATATACCAGAACTTTGAAGACAATCTGAATCGTTTACTTTACAATATATAAAGTAAGTACTAGTGAAGATATCGGTGCAGAACTTTGCACAAATACTATGTTAATAGTGTGGCAGCCCCATTCTAAAAATCGCCGAAATCGGACCATAGGTTTTTAAGGCCCCATATATCGAACACGAGGACCTCGGTGTTTCTAACCTAATATTATGGTTTCCAACTTTCAATGGACTTTATACAATATATATGACGAATATGTGGGTTAAATTGTGTATTATATAATATAAATAAAGTTAAATAAATAAATTGCGAGAGTATAAAATGTTCGGTTAAACCCGAACTTAGCCCTTCCTTACTTGTTTTAATTTTTTCAAGTTTTATTTGTTATTCAGTTTCGATGTTATTTGATTTTTCTCTTTCTTCATATGTCTTCTTATTGTTGTTCGTTAATCCGAGTACTTACAAATCCCCGATGTTCGTTATTTACGGTAACGGTAAAAGTTATATTTAAGACACAAGATTTGAAAATCCCATCTAATCATGTGGTATGTAGCCAATTTTATTGATTTTGTCTATTATAGTCGGGAAATCGTTATTTTCTTTTTTTTACAGAATAAATATTCTGTTCATAGTAAAAGAATTAAGTTAAGGTATTTCATTCTCACTCCAAAAGTGGTTATTGTGGACTGGAATATAAGTGTATTTGGGTCGCTATATGAATTGCGCAATGAAATTCATCAAAATAAGCAATATAGCAATAATTATCAACTCAACAGATCGCAACAATCGGTATATCTAACTTAAATTAATTTAATTCCGTAGTGGTTAAACGAGTGGCTTCATAGTCATATATAAATTGGATTGTGTCAATTTCAATATGCACATGGCCAACGTGTTGCTCACTGCGAAATGTGGTAAGCTACAAAGATTTGCATTCAATTAAATGCACATACATACATATATTCATATATATATGTATATACTATATATATGTAAATATATACATAAGTATTTTTATAGGACTGCGCTTATGCATAGACACTTGGTATAGACACTTTTCACGAGTTAAATTGGGTCAACGAAGAATTAACACGTCAAAGTCACCGTGTAGTAGTTTTCAAGTTTCATTGTAAATTATACTTGTATATGAATGCTGAAAAGGCGTATGCCCAACAATCACAACTTGCACGAATTATACTATATTAACAACCAGAGTTTCGAATTCCGAGTCAGCTCAAGTATTTTAGTTTTACACCAGCTAATTTTAGTAATGTCATAATAAAACAATTTATAATTACTAACTGTTGCAAAAAGACTATAGAATTGCAAAACTTGAAATACACCGCCGATGGGGTAATTATTGTCATTGTCCAAATTCGATCGAGAATCCGATCGCACTTGGCACTCGAGTCATCTTCGTTTGGTTTACTGGGTGTTAATTTTCTGAAATGCACCTGCACCAAAGTTAGCATTTGTCGTTGTTGACAGCGCATTTTTCACAGTATTTTGTTTGTTAGCTGATTTATTGCTAATTTTTTAAGAGATAAAGGAAGGAATTTTAGTTTACTTAAAAATTTAGCTTACGAGGGGTAGAGAATGGTTTTCAGACATATGCAAAATTAAGTCAGGTTTGCTACACCTTTTAAAACTTAAGAATAAGAGAACTGATGTTGATCTCTGTGCTTTTGAATTCGTGATAGAGGATGTAATCAAAATGTATACTCGTATAAAATACTAGAGTTAAAACGTTGCTAACCATACACAAGAGCAAAAAAACTGTAAGAAATCGCCGACAAATCCACAATGTGATAATCCTCTATGCACAAGACGATAGGTTGTAAGCGTATACATATTTGTATAGCTCAGCGTTCCTTCTAGAGAACTTCATCTAAAACGATTGGAATCTTATCCTGTACACGATTTGTACACCATTTTATATGAAACCCATAAATACCAAATGCACAATAGTCAACTCTTGCGGGAGAGCTTAATAACTATCTAGATACATACAATATAATTATTTAAATCATTATTTTAAGATATTTATTAAATACAACCACTATAAATTAATATTGTATGCAATAATGACACGTTATAATTTAACCGGGGACAGTTTGTTTTCGATTAAAAGTAAAACAACAAATACAATATATTCGAGGCAGCAAACAATGTTGCTAAAGAGTGCGATAAATTTGAAGCGGGCTTTTAACGCGCATTGACAACGTTACACAGCGAAAAAAGTTCAGAATAGCCTTTGAAGAGAGACCGAGCGCGGTTAGTGGTTAGTAAGCCACAGGCAAAGCGCTGCGCATTGGCTTTGAGAGGTTGGGTGAGTTGCAAACTAGTTCTTCTGTCGTCATCCAGCGACAATGCTGCTACCAAACTGGACAGTGGCTATAAAGCGGCAAAAACTTAACTGAAAACAAAAATCGATCTAAAGGTGTAGCTATAATTTGGTAGCCACCTGCTGCTATGTATATTCGCTAAGCCGCTGGTTCGGTTGCAACAAATTTTTTGTCACACCAGAAAATAACAAAAGCTTAAAAAGCAAATAAATCTTTTCGCACCTAGCTTCGGTGCAATTTAAACTTAACAATTTCAAGTATTTTGAGCATTTTTTCGCATGCTTCAAATTGTGTTGTTTGTTGTTGCTATTTTTACTTTCGGTGTGTAACAACGCTTGTACAACTCCCAATTTGATAGCTAGTTTTCGATTCGACTTTTTTCGCTCGCGTTTCTTAATACTTTATTTCGTTTTCTTTGATCGTTTGAATCTCGTTTGAGCAATGAAACCAAATCACCACGCAATCTTCCAAATGGACGCTCCTTGGCGCAGTTGTGGCCGCTCGGGGCGAATCATAAGGCGAAGCAACAAGGTGTTTGAAGATTTATTGCCATCATTGATTGGCGTACATGGCGTTTAACATATATCAGAACATGGAAGTGCAAATTGGAGCTACACCCGGTCACGGTAGCAGAAACAGACAGCTAAGCAACTGCTGCACATCCATGTTCCCGCAACATTCGCTGAAAATCGGCAAAATTATCAAATCCGTTTAGTTACTCTTATTTTCAACGTTTGTTCCTGCTGTTGCTTTCCGCCTTGTTGTCAATATGTTACACTAGCAGCAGGCACTGCAGCGGCGTTAGCTACAAGTAGTACAGGTGCCGGAGCAGTCGAGACAACAGCATTCCAGTTCTCCATACGGTTTTGTCGAATTAATAATTAAATTCTCATATAAGGTAAACTAGTTTTTACTATCTTGCAAGGGGGAGAAGCTTACAGTAGTTTGCGTGCCGCAAGATTTTCTCATTCGCGCTCTTGTGGTTGTTTGAGAGAAATTGGATTAAATAAAAATGATGTAGATCCGCTGTGTGCGATAGCAAGAATTTTCGTATTAAATTTGTCTGAGCATTCATCTGTGGCACACGTGCGCACAAACATTTGCATGTGTAAATATGTTTCTTTATATGTAGATTTGTACGCAACTTTGTATGTGGCCAGTCAAACCAATGAATGATTTTTTGTGCTGAATGACAAAATTCTGCCTGGTAGCAGCAGTATGACTCTGAAGGCATGAAATCCGTAAATTATAGTAATACAGTGGAACTTCTCTAACTTGAATCACCATAATCCACAAAAAAACTTCGAGTTATAGAATTGTCATTAAAACATACAAAAAGCTGTAAAATATAGTTTTATACACAGTTTTATTTATTTACTTCGTAAAAATGTTTATGGTCATACGTTAAAAGATGTTTTTTGTAATTTTGTTTGTTGCATTTTGCTATTGTTTGGCTCTTGACGTCTATATCTTATGCCTTTGTTAAATGATTTATGCAATCTATAACTGCAATATTATATTTTTTGTTCGCCTCCGTAGGATATAGAGGAACTCTTTTAAAATTCTGCCTCGATAGTAAAACTTTAAATTTTGTATTATGCCCTGACCAAAAAGTTCGATTTATGGAAGGAAATTAGTATGAAAGTTGCCTTCTATTGCCACTTCAACAGTTCGAGTTATGGAGATCTTCGAGTTATAGAAGTTCGAGTTATGGAAGTTCCACTGTATTATCAATGTAACACCAACAGCGCCATCTGTCCAATTTAGAGAAATATGTCCACGTTATATAGACGCATACGAAAACCAGTTTCCATTTCGAACTTGAACTAATTCAAACACATATTTAAAAAAATTCAGAATATGTCTCTTAAGTTATATGAACTTGATTCTTATATATATATATGTATAATTTTATAAGCCAATGCTATGGTCTATTGTGTTCATTACGGAAGTTCAAAAAATTTCTGCTCAATCTTAATTCAAGAAATTAGCTTTTCGTGATAGCAAATTTCACTAATCAGCATCAGCATTTTTTGTCTTTCGCTTAAATATGCAAAGTATTATTTATTAGTATTCTTAAGTTTTTATCGGTGCAGGTATCGTAGAGGGAATGCAGTGTAGACTATAAATATCTTATTACATCACTGCCTCTGAGATATGAGATAAATCCAGTAAAGTTAGTTCAAAACAAAAACGCAGAATTAATTATGGAATTTGTAATATGTTAATTTTTAATTAACACAGGTTTAATCAACCAGTGAAGGTACCAAAAAGTTACGATATTAATATATTAAAAAATAAATTAATTAAGTAAATGTTCAAATTGATATTTGTATAAAAAAGTAGTTGAACTAAAATTTTTTTATGAATTAATTTTAGTTTCTTGATATCCAATGTTGTATGTACATATGTATGTGATTGGCGTTGAACGGTTTAGCCGGTTATAGCCGAGATATGAGAGCGCGCTACTCGTCTTTTTCCTTCGCAGTTCGGCGCCAGTTGGAGATCCCAAATGTAACCTGGTCGCTCTCCAAGGTTATAGCAATGAAATACTTGACTTGCTTGTAGTCAGCTAATATTCATGTTATTTCTCATAACATAATAAATATACTATATATAAACCACCCTTTTATGTATATGTATATTTATATTACATAACATTATTTATAAAGAAACAGAAAACTAAAAATCGTATAATTATACTAGAATTTTCTACAAAATCTGAATTCATTAATTATGCTTATATCGGTAAATTGAATACAATAAATAATCTAAATATAGCGGGTCATATGAAGAACAACTACAGTATACTCGTATACTCTCACGCATATACCGTGAATGAATATAAAGGATGTAGAAGAAAATGTAACAAAAATTGGTTAGGGTAGGTTAGTCTGGTAGGCCAATGTGTACGGATGAAAAGGATGTATCGATATTTTTGATGCATCGATGTTTTCGTCAAAAAGATCTACCGATTTATGGAGGCTAGCTCTGCGGCTTTCCCAAACACAAACAACTCTAAACTTCTACCACATTTTTACGTCAATCAACTTTCTATAATTTTACACGAAATCTTCTTCGTAGTTTTCCCAAAGATATTACATCTAAATATCTCCTGTCATCCTCTGCACCAAACACTACTTTAACCCTCTCATGCCCGAATTAAAATGGTCGGAGCTAACAGTTTTTTTAGGACAGATATATATTAGTCTTAACTCAAATATGAAGTGATAAAAATTTCAAAGTCCTATGCTACCTGGTTCATTAGCTATGTGATGTTGCTTATAGGCACAAATTAAATTATTATAAATAAACTAAACACTTTTTTCATGAAAATTTTTTAGTAAATAACTCTCTTATCCTTACTTATTTATATAGTTCACTTTGTTTTAAAATAAAACAATTATTTTTATGTTTTTGAACCATTTTTGTATAACAACTTTTGTACAACTTTTTTCGCGAAACTATTTTTGCCAGTTTCTCTCTGCTAAGAACTCTTACTGAATGAACACGTGCACAGCTCATATCAGAAAAAGTAACTGTAAGCTTGCATAACACATAAGCCTACATAATTGAAAAAACCGCTGGTTAAAAAAATTTAAATAACGAGAATTAGGAGCCGATAAGTACAATGTTGCCTATACGCAACATTGGGCATGAAAGGGTTAATAACATTATTTTGGCTTAGTTATGACACTTAGTAGGTTTTCGGTTTTCGTCTTTTCGGGGCGTGGAAATGGTCCGATTTCGCCCATTTTCAATAGGTACAAAGGATCGAACTATGAAGTGGAATATTTGGATGTAATTTTTTTGGGGAATACGAGCTATTCAAATACGGCGGCGACGAGCTGATAAGGTGCTTGCATCAGCTTCTTTGCAGAATATGGTCGGAAGAAAGCATGCCTGACGATTGGAATCTCAGTGTACTCTGCCCAATACACAAAAAGGGAGACCCCACAATTTGCGCCAATTACCGTGGGATAAGCCTCCTCAACATCGCGTATAAGTTTCTGTCGAGCGTATTGTGTGAAAGACTAAAGCCCACCGTCAACAAACTGATTGGACCTTATCAGTATGGCTTTAAACCAGGAAAATCAACAACAAACCAGATATTCACCATGCGCCAAATTTTGGAGAAGACCCGTGAAAATAGGATCGACACACACCATCTCTTTGTCGACTTTAAAGCTGCTTTCGACAGCACGAGAAGAAGCTGCCTTTATGCCGCGATGTCTGAATTTGGTATCCCCGCAAAACTAATACGGCTGTGTAAGCTGACGTTGAGCAACACCAAAAGCTCCGTCAGGATCGGGAAGGACCTCTCCGAGCCGTTCGATACCAGACGAGGTTTCAGACAAGGCGACTCACTCTCGTGTGATTTCTTTAACCTGATGCTGGAGAAAATAATACGAGCTGCAGAGCTAAATAGAGAAGGTACAATCTTCTATAAGAGTGTACAGCTACTGGCGTACGCCGATGATATCGATATCATCGGAAACAACACCCGCGCCGTTAGTTCTGATTTCTCCAGACTGGATAAGGAAGCGAAGCGTATGGGTCTGGTGGTGAACGAGGACAAGACGAAATATCTCCTGTCGTCAAACAAACAGTCAGCGCAATCGCGTCTTGGCTCCCACGTCACTGTTGACAATCATAACTTTGAAGTTGTAGATAATTTCGTCTACCTGGGAACCAGCATTAACAGCAATAACAATGTTAGCCTGGAAATCCAACGCAGAATCACTCTTGCCAAAAGGTGCTACTATGGACTAAGTAGGCAATTGAAAAGTAAAGTCCTCTCTCGACGAACAAAAACCAAACTCTACAAGTCTCTCATCATTCCCGTCCTACTTTACGGTGCAGAAGCGTGGACGATGTCAACATCCGATGAGACGGCACTAGGAGTGTTCGAGAGAAAGGTTTTGCGGAAGATTTATGGTCCCTTAAGAATTGGCAACGGCGAATACCGCAGACGATGGAACGATGAGCTGTATGTGTTATTCGACGACATAGACATAGTCCAGCGAATAAAAAAACAGCGGCTACGCTGGCTAGGTCATGTTGTTCGAATGGATGAAAGTGCTCCAGCTCTGAAAGTATTCGATGCAGTACCCGCTGGTGGAAGCCGAGGAAGAGGGAGACCTCCACTCCGATGGAAGGACCAGGTGGAGAGGGACCTGGCTTCGCTTGGAATAACCAATTGGCGCCAAACTGCCAGAAGGAGGGATACGTGGCGCTCTGTTTTGGACTCGGCTATAACCGCGTAAGCGGTGTCTACGCCAGTCAAGAAGAAGAAGAAGAAGAATTACTTCACTGATTTAATTCCGGAGCAATGTAGCGGATTCTGTAAGGAAATGAAAGAAACCATTATTAGCTAGTTCAATTAAAATCTAAATAAAGGAACAGAAAATTAAAAATCGTATAATTATACTGGAATTTTCTACAAAATCTGAATTCATTAATTATGCTTATATCGGTAAATTGAATACAATAAATAATCTAAATATAGCGTTCATATGAAGAACAACTACAGTATACTCGTATACTATCACGCATGTACCGTTAATTAATACAAAGGATGTAGAAGAAAATGTAACAAAAATTGGTTATGGTAGGTTAGTCTGGTAGGCCAATGTGTACGGATGCAAAGGATGTATCGATATTTTTGAAGCATCGATGTTTCGTCAAAAAGATCTACCGATTTATGGAGGCTAGCTCTGCGGCTTTCCCAAACTCAAACAACTCTAAACTTCTACCACATTTTTACGTCAATCAACTTTTTCTAATGTTACACGAAATCTTCCTCCCAGTTTTCCCAAAGATATTACATCTAAATATCTCCCTAGTGTGATCCTCTGCACCAAACACTACTTTCATAACATTAATTAGAGCTTAGTTATGACACTTAGTAGGTTTTCGGTTTTCGCCTTTTGGGGGCGTGGAAATAGTCCGATTTCGCCCATTTTCAATAGGTACAAAGGATCGCACTATGAAGTGGAATATTTGGATGTAATTTTTTTGGGGAAGTGGGCGTGGCCCCGCTACTAAGATTTTTGTACATATCTCCTACATTACTAAAGCTATATCAACCAAACTCTCTAGAGTCGTTTCTCTTACACAGTCCAAAAATGGAGGAAATCAGATTATAACCACGCCCACCTCCCATACAAAGGCTATGTTGAAAACTACTAAAAATGGTTTAATTCAGTAAGGGAAAACACCAGAAGCCTCAAATTTTATTATAAAGATGGTACAGAAGGACTACACTCAAATTGGTATAAAATCCGCTCCCTTATGGGTCGAAAACCATATCTCAGAAACTACTCGACCAATGAAATTCGATGCGTAATATTTTGCGGGGATCCCAATAATATTTTTTCACAACCACGCCTACTTTTCATATACCAGAACTTTGAAGTAGACAATATCTAAAGTAAGCACTAGTGAAGATATCGGAACAGAACTATGCATAAATGCTGCATTCATAGTGTGACATCCATCTTTCTAAAAATCGCCGAAATCGAACCATAAGTTTTTAAGACCCCATATATCGAATATGAGGTGCTCTACTGTAGTATAAATATTTATTCACAACTTTTATTTGTTATATAGATTTTCTACACTACTGCTCTCACTTATATGCTTCAATAAGCAACTACTTTAAAATAGTTCGCATTGCTCCGTTTAATAGAATCAATTAACTGAATAAAACTGCATAGCTAATTTGTTAATCGCCAACTACGTTCGCCGACTGAAGTGTGTTTATTTGTACAACAGATTCTTTTTCTCTATCAACAGACGTCTTTATCTGTTCCGTACTGTTTTTGTCCGTCCATAAAACGGTGTAATCGGACAGATAATCAACAAAACGTTGTACGATTAGTCAATCGTACCAACTTCATTCACACCGCATGCCGGTTTGCTGACGACTTCGTTCGTTTTCCGTTGGCGCAATAGACATGCGGCGTGTTTTGGCATTTGTTAGATAAATGTGATAATAAGATTGATAACAGTCTGATTGAATTTCCAAGTTTCGTATTTGCGGCGTTGTTGATTAACTGCGCAGTAATTTGCATTTAGTTCATATGGCAGCAATCGCTAAGAGTTTTGCTTTTGAAACTATGGGGCTTGTATTTAGTGAGACAGCGAAAAGCAACTTTTTTCCACCAAAACCGGAAAGTAGCTACCAGATAGAGAAAACTCATAGTTGTCGAGTTTCCTAATTAAGTCAAGGTTTATGTGTGCGCATTTGTTACAGCTGGCCTGGTATTTCGCGTCTCACATTTCTCGCTAGCACTCCGATTACACAAAGCTGCTGCCGCAAACGGGTGCGCTTCGTTGCACTTTTCTGCTGTTTTGTTATACTCTCGCAACAAAGTTGCTAAAGAGAGTATAATAGTTTTGCTCACATAACGGTTGTTTGTGTCACCCAGAAATAAAAGACTTAGATATAGGGATATATGTATATATATCAAAATTGTCAGGATGACAAGTAGAGTTGAAATCCGGATGTCTATCCGTCTGTCTGTCCGTCCGTCTGTCCGTCCAATGATAATTTGAGTAAAAATTTAGATACCTTAATGGAACTTAGTACACAAATTCCTTGGCACCCTAAGGAGGTTGGTATTGAAAATGGGCGAAATCGGTCCACTGGCTCGCCCACACAATTGCGAAAACCGAAAACATATAAAGTGTCATAACTAACACCGGTCAACAAAAAAAATATTTTTTTGGGTTTCTGTTCTCATGCTTGAATTCTGATTCTTCTTCTTAACTGGCGTAGAAACCGCTTACGCGGTTATAGCCGAGTCCACAACAGTGCGCCACGCATCTCTCCTTTTGGCGTTTTGGCGCCAATTGGTAATACCAAGTGAAGACAGGTCCTTCTCCACCTGGTCCTTCCACCGGAGTGGAGGTCTCCCTCTTCCTCGGCTTCCACCAGCGGGTACTGCATCGAAAACTTTCAGAGCTGGGGCACTTTCATCCATTCGAACAACATGACCCAGCCAGCGTAGCCGCTGTCTTTTTATTCGCTGGACTATGTCTATGTCGTCGAACAACACATACAGCTCATCATTCCATCTTCTGCGGTATTCGCCGTTGCCAATGTTTAAGGGACCGTAAATCTTCCGCAAAACCTTTCTCTCGAAAACTCCTAGTGCCGTCTCATCGGATGTTGACATCGTCCACGCTTCTGCACCATAAAGTAGGACGGGAATGATGAGGGACTTGTAGAGTTTAGTTTTTGTTCGTCGAGAGAGGACTTTACTTTTCAATTGCCTACTCAGTCCATAGTAGCACCTGTTGGCAAGAGTGATTCTGCGTTGGATTTCAAGGCTGACATTATTATCGGTGTTAATGTTGGTTCCTAGGTATACGAAATTATCTACAACTTCAAAGTTATGACTGTCAACAGTGACGTGGGAGCCAAGACGCGAATGCGCTGACTGTTTGTTTGATGACAGGAGATATTTCGTCTTGTCCTCGTTCACCACCAGACCCATTCGCTTCGCTTCCTTATCCAGGCGGGAAAAAGCAGAACTAACGGCGCGGGTGTTGTTTCCAATGATATCGATATCATCGGCGTACGCCAGGAGCTGTACACTCTTGTAAAAGATGGTACCCTCTCTGTTTAGCTCTGCAGCTCTTATAATTTTTTCCAGCATCAGGTTAAAGAAGTCGCACGATAGTGAGTCACCTTGTCTGAAACCTCGTTTGGTATCGAACGGCTCGGAGAGGTCCTTCCCGATCCTGACAGAGCTTTTGGTGTTGCTCAACGTCAACTTACACAGCCGTATTAGTTTTGCGGGGATACCAAATTCAGACATCGCGGCATAAAGGCAGCTCCTTTTCGTGCTGTCGAAAGCAGCTTTAAAGTCGACAAATACATGGTGTGTGTCGATCCTTTTTTCACGGGTCTTCTCCAAGATTTGGCGCATGGTGAATATCTGGTCAGTTGTTGATTTTCCAGGTCTAAAACCACACTGATAAGGTCCAATCAGTTTGTTGACGGTGGGCTTTAGTCTTTCACACAGTACGCTCGATAGAACCTTATAAGCGATGTTAAGGAGGCTTATCCCACGATAGTTGGCGCAGATTGTGGGGTCTCCCTTTTTGTGGATTGGGCAGAGTACACTGAGATTCCAATCGTCGGGCATGCTTTCTTCCGACCATATTTCGCAAAGAAGCTGATGCATGCACCTTATCAGCTCTTCGCCGCCGTATTTGAATAGCTCGGCCGGCAATCTATCGGCCCCCGCCGCCTTGTTGTTCTTCAAGCGGGTAATTGCTATTCTAATTTCTTCACGGTCGGGCAATGGAACATCTGTTCCATCGTCGTCGATTGGGGAATCGGGTTCGCCATCTCCTGGTGTTGTACTTTCACTGCCATTCAGCAGGCTGGAGAAGTGTTCCCTCCACAAACACAGTATACTCTGGTCATCAACCACTAGATCACCGCTGGGGGTCCTACAGGAGTGTGCTCCGGTCTTGAAACCTTCAGATAGTCGCCGGATCTTTTCGTAAAATTTTCGAGCATTACCCCTGTCGGCCAGCTTGTCAAGCTCGTCATACTCACGCATTTCGGCCTCTTTCTTTCTTTTTCTGCAAATGCGTCTCGCTTCCCTCTTCAGCTCTCGGTATCTTTCCCATCCCGCTCGTGTTGCGGTCGATCGCAACATTGCGAGGTAGGCAGTATGTTTTCTCTCCACTGCGAGACGACAATCCTCATCATACCAGCTGTTTTTTGGGCTTTTCCGAAAGCCAATGGTTTCGGTTGCAGCTGTACGTAAGGAGTTTGATATGCCGTCCCACAGCTCCCTTATACCAAGATGCTGATGAGTGCTCTCAGAGAGCAGGAGTGCAAGTCGAGTAGAAAATCGTTCGGCTGTCGGTTGTGATTGCAGCTTCTCGATGTCCTAGGTATACGAAATTATCTACAACTTCAAAGTTATGACTGTCAACAGTGACGTGGGAGCCAAGACGCGAATGCGCTGACTGTTTGTTTGATGACAGGAGATATTTCGTCTTGTCCTCGTTCACCACCAGACCCATTCGCTTCGCTTCCTTATCCAGGCGGGAAAAAGCAGAACTAACGGCGCGGGTGTTGTTTCCAATGATATCGATATCATCGGCGTACGCCAGGAGCTGTACACTCTTGTAAAAGATGGTACCCTCTCTGTTTAGCTCTGCAGCTCTTATAATTTTTTCCAGCATCAGGTTAAAGAAGTCGCACGATAGTGAGTCACCTTGTCTGAAACCTCGTTTGGTATCGAACGGCTCGGAGAGGTCCTTCCCGATCCTGACAGAGCTTTTGGTGTTGCTCAACGTCAACTTACACAGCCGTATTAGTTTTGCGGGGATACCAAATTCAGACATCGCGGCATAAAGGCAGCTCCTTTTCGTGCTGTCGAAAGCAGCTTTAAAGTCGACAAATACATGGTGTGTGTCGATCCTTTTTTCACGGGTCTTCTCCAAGATTTGGCGCATGGTGAATATCTGGTCAGTTGTTGATTTTCCAGGTCTAAAACCACACTGATAAGGTCCAATCAGTTTGTTGACGGTGGGCTTTAGTCTTTCACACAGTACGCTCGATAGCGATGTTAAGGAGGCTTATCCTACGATAATTGGCGCAGGTTGTGTGGTCTCCCTTTTTGTGGATTGGGCAGAGTACACTTAGATTCCAATCGTCCGGCATGCTTTCTTCCGACCATATTGCGCAAAGAAGCTGATGCATGCACCTTATCAGCTCTTCGCCGCCGTATTTGAATAGCTCCGCCGGCAATCTATCGGCCCCCGCCGCCTTGTTGTTCTTCAAGCGTGTAATTGCTATTCTAATTTCTTCACGGTCGGGCAATGGAACATCTGTTCCATCGTCGTCGATTGGCCATCTCCTGGTGTTGTACTTTCTCTGCCATTCAGCAGGTTGGAGTAGTGTTCCCTCCACAAACACAGTATACTCTGGTCATCAACAACTAGATCACCGCTGGGGGTCCTACAGGAGTGTGCTCCGGTCTTGAAACCTTCAGATAGTCGCCGGATCTTTTCGTAAAATTTTCGAGCATTACCCCTGTCGGCCAGCTTGTCAAGCTCGTCATACTCACGCATTTCGGCCTCTTTCTTTCTTTTTCTGCAAATGCGTCTCGCTTCCCTCTTCAGCTCTCGGTATCTTTCCCATCCCGCTCGTGTTGCGGTCGATCGCAACATTGCGAGGTAGGCAGTATGTTTTCTCTCCACTGCGAGACGACAATCCTCATCATACCAGCTGTGTTTTTGGCTTTTCCGAAAGCCAATGGTTTCGGTTGCAGCTGTACGTAAGGAGTTTGATATGCCGTCCCACAGCTCCCTTATACCAAGATGCTGATGAGTGCTCTCAGAGAGCAGGAGTGCAAGTCGAGTAGAAAATCGTTCGGCTGTCGGTTGTGATTGCAGCTTCTCGATGTCGAACCTTCCTTGTGTTTGTTGACGTGTGCGCTTTTCTACACAGAGGCGGGTGCGTATCTTAGCTGCTACAAGATAGTGGTCCGAGTCGATGTTGGGACCACGAAGCGTACGCACATCAAAAACACTGGAGACATGTCGTCCATCTATCACAACATGATCGATCTGGTTGCGAGTGATTCGATCCGGGGACAGCCATGTAGCTTGATGGATTTTCTTATGCTGGAATCTAGTACTACAGATGACCATATTTCGGGCCCCGGCGAAGTCGATCAGCCTCAGACCGTTTGGTGATGTTTCGTCATGAAGGCTGAATTTTCCGACTGTTGTGCCAAAGACACCTTCTTTACCCACCCTAGCGTTGAAATCGCCAAGCACGATTTTGACATCGTGGCGGGGGCAGCGCTCATAGGTACGTTCTAGGCGCTCATAGAAGGTATCTTTGATCACTTCGTCCTTCTCTTCCGTCGGGGCGTGGGCGCAAATCAGCGATATGTTGAAGAACCTCGCTTTGATGCGGATTGTGGCTAGACGTTCATCCACCGGAGTGAATGCCAGGACTCGACGACGGAGTCTCTCTCCCACCACGAATCCCACACCGAATTTGCGCTCCTTTATATGGCCGCTGTAGTAGATGTCACAAGGACCCACCTTCTTCCGTCCTTGTCCCGTCCTGATTAGACATTAAAAAACACTTAAATCTTTAGTTCTTTAAGTTTGCTTTGGGCCGATCTACATCGATAATTATATTTTAATTTATTTCATAAATCAAAGATGGCAGCACTTTGATTAACCCGAAAGTAAACAGTTTTATTATTTGTAAGAGGCACCGTAGTTAAAACTTTACACAAATACTCGTACTTCACATCATCTATATATCGAACATGATGAACTCAACGCCTAAGGGTAAATTTTAACCGAAAATATGGGTAAATCTCTCAGATAATTTAATGTAATCCAGAGGAAATTGTTTTCTTCTAATAGTGTGTCTCTGTACCAAAAATTATTAAAATGGGGCATAACTTCCCCTAGCTCCCATCTACATAACTATAGTTTTTTCAGAAATTCGGTGGGCTTTACTCCGCATATATCGGTTAATATGTGAAATATCTGAGCCAAATTAAATGAGCATATAATCTTGGATATATTGTATGTTGCTGGTGAAAATTAGTGAAATTGGTTCAGGAATTACCTCAGTTACCTTGTATGATGATTTTCGTTATTCTATTGGACTTTATGCCGAATATATGTGTCAATTTATGTGATATCTTAATAAAACTATTGGAATAAATTGCGAGAGTATAAAATGTTCGGTTGCACCCGAACTTAGCCTTTCCTTACTTGTTATACTCTCGCAACAAAAGTTGCTAAAAAGAGTATTTTACATAGTTTTGTTCACATAACGGTTGTTTGTAACACCCAAAACTAAACGAGTTAGATATAGGGTTATATATACCAAAGTTAATGAAACTAGGCACACTTATTTCTTGGCACCATAGGAAGGTTGAGCAAAATCGGACCACTGCCACGCCCACAAAAAGGCGAAAACCGAAAACACATAAAGTGCCATAACTAAGCCATAAATAGAGCAATGGAATTAAAATTGGTATGAAGGATTGCACTATGAAGGGGCATATTTGGATGTAATTTTTTTGGGGAAGTGGGCGTGGCCCCGCCCCCAAATCGGTTTTTTGTATATATCTCGCAAACCAATAGAGCTATATAAACCAAACTTTCTGCAGTTGTTTTTTTAGCCATTTCCTTACACAGTCCAAATGACAGATATCGGATAATAACCACGCCCCCCTCCCATACAAAGGTTAGGTTGAAAATTACTAAAAGTGGGTTAACTCACTAACCAAAAACGTCAGAAACACTAAATTTCACATAAGAAATGGCAGATGGAAGCTACACTCAGATTTTTTTACAAAATGTAAAAGGGCGTGGCGTCGCCCACTTATGGGTCAAAAACTATATCTCAGGAACTACTCGACCGATTTCAATGAAACTTGGTTTGTAATAGTTTCCTTACATCCCAATGATATGTTGTGAAAATAGGCCAAATCGCTTCACAACCGCGCCTTCTTCCTATATACAAGAACTTTGAAGACTATCTGAATCGCTTACTTTACAATATAACTATAAAGTAAGCACTAGTGTAGATATCGGTGCAGAGCTTTGCAAAAATACTATGTTTATAGTGTGGCAGCCCCATTCTAAAAATCGCCGAAATCGGACCATCGGGCCTTAAAACCCCATATATCGAACACGAGGGCTTCGGTGCTTCTAACCTAATATTATGGTTTCCAACTTTCAATGGACTTTATGCACTATATATGACGAATATTCGGTCAAATTGTGTATTATTAATATAAATAAAGCTAAATAAATAAATTGCGAGAGTATAAAATGTTCGGTTACACCCGAACTTAGCCCTTCCTTACATGTTTTTATTTATATTTTCTACATTTCTTGCTACTTTGCGCTTGGAGATTCTATGTATTGTTACAATATGTATTACTTCCTTCCGCACACATGTCGTTTTTTTCTGAAGATTTTTTCTTTTTGCAACGTGACATTTTGCTGTTTATTACATATGTATGCATGTGTGTTTATCGAGAATGGAATGGGGACATTTCTTCTGCTTATTTACGTAAATGCTAAGCGTATTGCATTCCATATACATATGTGCAGATGGTCGAAAGTTTATTCATTTGAAAAATGCGTACCAATGGATTCATCGTCATCGGAAGTTTTTGGCCAAAAATATACCACATAAATACAAAACTTCCATACTTACTTTCCATTTCAGCGTCACAAATTCTGCAATCGCAGATCTCATTTTTTGGTGATCTTTATAAACAAACACAACAATTTCATGCAGTTACTATAACTTTGAAAGAAATCCGCTATCTTTCAACGGAATCAATATAATCTGGGATATTTGCCATTAACAGTTTTTAGTTTCAGTTCAATTTCAAGTAAATTTTCGTATTGGGTTGGTACGCTAGAAGCGCCAACTTTAACTAGGGCTGCAACGCTCGCCTGTCACTACAATTTTCACCGTTAATATACATAAAACATTTCAAAGGCGTTTCCCGTTCCAGTATAAACAATGCCTGGAGGCCAATATTTTCCTCGAAACATAATCGGCTGCAGTTCCCGCATTCATGCATTTTTCCGCATTCGTTTTTAATTTAAATTAGTCCAAAAACATCAAGGACATTCGACCTGTGTCCAAGTAAACGAACTCATTGATACGCGTGGATCAATCGCAACCAAGCAATTGCTATGCGAATGTGTATGCCACATGCCACTTTGCATGCACATACTTTAAAACTGCAGAAGCTCGCTTGTATTTGTGGCAGCGAAGCGATGTTGGTAAACCAGATAGTCGGTTGTGCAACCAGTACAGCGCCGAATGGTAGCGCCAACTAGTCTATCAGCGTTGTCTGCAGAGTTGATCGCTCACTCACACATCAAAATACTGGCTGCTCTTGCCACACTCTCGCTTCATTGCTGTCTGATCGATGGCGCATAATCTATCAATCGATTGCTCTGAGCAATTTGCTGTTACATCGCGTGAAACTGACGATCAAGGAAATTTGTTATTGTCGAGCCGCTCGCTAAACAATACATTTTTTACTGGCTGCTATTTTGATTACATTTTTTATCAATTCCTTATTGTACTCTCACAAGAAAGCTGCTGATAATAACCACGTCTACCTCCCATACAAAGGTTATGTTGCAAACTACTAAAAATGCTTTAATTCAGTAAGTAAAAACATCAGAAAATGCAAAACGGTTCACAAGGGACTTTATACCATATATATGCCAAATATGTAAATTGAGAATATATAAAATGTTTGGTTACCCCCGAACTTAGCCCTTCCTTACTCGTTTTTGTTTGCCTTTGTTGTGTAATGAATTTCGCCTATTTTTCATAAATAAATACAAACATTGTTTTATCTTCCTGCTACCTGTAGATAATTACATTCATTATCTAATAATGAACAACAAATGAAGCTTTTCGATTAGTGAATTATCTTTTTTAAACGGCAAACATTGCGAATATTTAAATGGGAATGCTTTGTACTCAGCTATACAACTCCCATTTTATATGAAATTCAGTTCCAATACGAAAAATATGTATGCATATAAAAGATTTTAATTTCGAAAATATAAATTACCACGATCTAAATTTAGTTTCTAAGTGCTCAGTCCTTAATTTATTTTTCTGCAATTTGAATATACAGTTGAACTTCCATAACAAGAAGTTCTCCATAACTCGAACTCTTGAACCGGCAATAGAAGTCAAATTTCTTACAAATTACCTTCCGTAACCCGGAAGTTTCTCTAACTCGAAGTTTTTTTGCGGATTATGGGGATTCGAGTTAGAGAAGTTCAACTGCAACTGCAGCAGATATATAAATGAAGAAGTCTGGTCCACGCTATCTTGCGCCCAACATAAGTTTGGCGAAGCATTTAATTGCGTTTATGAGCTTCATCTAATGTCTTGTTCGAATTTTGTAAGCAGTGCATGGATTCCCATCATTTACCCAAAGGGCTCATTCATAGTTTCTCACCTTGCTTTTTAGCGGGAAAAGTTAAAGTTTGCAATATCGAAATGTACGAGTATACTCATAAATCATTAAAAGTTATATATGTCTATTATATACATGTGTATAGTGATATGGGCAACCAAGAGAGCTGCCACTAAATCCATTCAGGCTGGCTTATTCTAATACACATAACAAAGCCAAAAAATGCATCAAAAGTTTTACAAAAGCAGTTTGCAAAGCTCACAATTTAAATATTCATAAAAAATACAAAAACACACACGAGATCACTGTACCAGATCATTAAGTGAACGGTTTGCTGGCACACGAGGGGTTTATGTGATGTGTTACTTGCTGAACTTTTAAGCTCATACCGAATTTTGCATTTAAATTGTTTTTTTTCTTTACTACTTTTTTTACTTTATCATACTTTGTCGTTCTGCTACATATGCTTGTCCTATGGCGAACTTTATCCAGCCAAGCAAGCACCACCAAGTGGCGGTCAACAACAAGCAACGAATGAATTATGGCCATATCCGCTGTGGAAGCGTAACGAAAAATCAGCCAAAATTTTTTGAATGCACCGCAAAGTGTTGCAAGAGCAACAACATAAGCCAAAACTATGGAACAGGAAATAGCTGCACATAAACCGAATTCTGTTAGTCAATGAATTTGAGTTTCATGGTTCCACTCGTTTGCGTTGTTGTCATTACTTGCCCGGCCGTTTGCTATGCACCGCGACTACCAGAAGACTCTTAGTCTTTCCTTTCTGTTTTTCTTTAATTCGCAAGCTGATTGCAAAATTTATTTAATTACTTTTTATTGAAAACCGTGATCACTATGACCGAGAAGTATACGTTTCCTTGTTTTCGTTTTCTTGTGTTTTGCGCACTTTTCTTTGAGGAATTTAGACGGTAAAAAGTTTCAGTGAGCGTCAGTATCTCTAAATTGTTATGGCCACAAAAATTTGTCCGACACGATAAACGCAATACCATTTGCATTTATAACTTGGCAATTAGAGGCTAGGGGGTGCATACGTATGAGTGCTGCTGGACGTATGCCATTAGAAATGAATTTTATGATAATGCTGTTGGCAGGCAGTTGACAGTGCTGCTTTCTGTGCTCTTTACTTTTGAGAAAGTGTAAAACAGTGGTAGCATGAGCATAGAAATAAGCCAGCTAATACGAGGAAGAAAACGTCGACATGAGTCGACTTTTAACACAGTTAGAACTGTAGTGCCTCCAAGAGTTGATTGTTGTTTCTCCCTAAGCTTAGAGAACAGTGTGTGAACTCCAAATTTGTATCGTATTGAGAATATAGGATCATACATAATTCTAATTATCGAAACTAAATATTTCGAGTGTGAAGATTTTTTCGAAATCGAGTACATCTCAACCCAAGAATATTAAACTACCGATTCGTTTTAACACAAAAATAGTCAATATAATGAATTGTTAAACGCTTATTGAACCAAAAATCGTTAAACAAAGTGCTTATTCTACCAACTTTACAAAAGACTTAAGCAACAAACTTACTGTGCAAAAAAGTCCACTTCAACTACGCATTCTCACTGAAACTCGAATTTTATTTATACACATACACATACATTTAAACTAAAATAGTACATATTTAACAACACGCAAATGGCACAAATGCCGGAAGGTTATGCTAATACATAAATACATAAAATTTCCAAGTCATGAATTCACTGCAAGGCGGACAATCCGCCAACCGCATTTAAATTCCGCCATTAGCTTTTGCATGGCTTTTGCGCATTCTCGAATATGCTTGACATGTGCGTTATTGGTTTGATTTTGTTTATTTTTCATTTCAAAGACAGATTTTCGTGTAATAAATTCAATTAATAACCGATAACTAACTTGAATGCACAGCAGGGGGCTCCTATGGCGCGCACCCCGACTTAATGAGGTTTGGTACTTATTTTTTTCTCCCGCGTGTGGATGTGTGTTAGAGGAAACAAAAAATCAAAGCGGTTGTGATAATTTGTAACACAAACACATGCATTAATATGGATAAAATTGTGCATATATGTGTGAGAGCGCGTCTGTATTGAAGTGTCGTACTAGTTTGTCTATTACTTTGTATGCCGTACGCAGTTGTCAAATAAAATGTCAAGTTTATGAGACAATTTAATGACAAAAAATTGTTAATAAAATCGCTTGAGATATCAGACGCAGTAAGTACAAAATAAGGTAACTAAAAAAACTTTAAATTTAAATAAAGAAAAACAATAACAAAAACAGGTGCTAGGCGCAAAAGCAGGTGGCTGTGTGCAAGTAAGTCAAACCACTGTTGCTTTTAACACACCAGTTAGATATTATTTTAATATAAACTAATTGTGATTTAAGCCAAATAAACTAAAGATTAAAAGCTTTCATACCAGGCTGTATGTAGTGTTACTCCACGTGAATTGGTGCGAGTGAAAGTGTTTTATACACAAATATTTAATGAATTTCTACGCACTAAATGACTAATCAAATACTTTTCAGGTGGCAAGGTTGTGCGCATTTTAAATGATGTATATTTATGTATGTCGGCGTATAGTGTGGTCTGTGCATTTGAGTGTGTCAGCCGCGCTGAGTTAGATGCTAATATTAGCATTTAAATATATGGATTACGTCAATGCTCATGAGCTCAACTCGGCTTGTTGGCATCTGAATTGAATGCCTAGATTACGTAGGCGTTTTTGGATATACCAGCCAAATCGTGTATTCGCTTTTGGTTTTGTTTATTTGCTTGTCAGTTTAACGGTTTTAAGTGCAACTCTTCAGTGAGCAGTAGCAATTGGCTTTTAATAAAATAGTATCCACAACAAAGATAGCGAGTTTACGTTGCGTTGCAGCAAGAGATGATAGCGGAAGCTACAACACTACGTAACCCAATGCATTTATTTAGAGGTGAGGGGATGTACGCATTATACATATTGCGTTGGCGGTAATCAATTTGAGCTGAAATTTGCCTAATGTTTTATGCAAATTGTAGGACAGAAGCGAAATTTTGAAACCTGAAACTATTTTCTAATGAATTCAATATGATGTAATCTTCAGAACAGTTACAAAGGAATTTTGTTAAATTTTATATTTCTCACCAAAACATAGAGCAAAATCTCAGATATTGCAATATTTTGAAACTGTATGCTGAATTGTATTTTTAACATATCAAGCAAAAGAATACCTTTCCTGTCAGCTTTTATTCTACACCACGACGCACAATTCAGATGTTTTGCCACAAATATTAACTTAGTTCGTTCGAATAACCCCTAATTAGAGGTATGCAATCAGTGTGTTTAATCTCCATATTAACACAGACTGGAGTACTTCAATACATGTGCACAGTACTTCCTATATTACACTACATTTCAATTCCAGCATTTGTACTCTTATGTCTGTACAACTCTCCAACTAGTTTAAATACTCAGGTGAGTGGCTTGGACTGTAAGTCTGTCAGTGCTTTAATGAAGCAAAGAAATGCAAAATGCCACGATGACAGGGATTGTCTGCAACATATGGACACTCAAATCAAACAATTGTCCAAAAGAAGGAAATACTAAAGAGTAGAACTGGATAAAATATCGCAGTGCTTATTCAGCCAACCTTATGGGTGTTTTCCAGTGCTGTTATTCCTAAAGTAAACTAAAAGAGTTAAGTAGTTGTAGTTTCAAAAAATAAATAAAATAAACGTAAATTATACTTTTTGCTTGTATAGAGTTAGTATAAACCAAAAACAAAGTTTCATTCAAGTATTCCCTATACTTTGTACTTTGAACATAGTACAAATCAACGGCAAACATGAACTACTTGCTGTTCGGTCACAAGATGAACAATTCTGATTAGCTGAACACACAGCAACGAAGTATTTTCATGTAGAAAAATAGTCACAGCCAACAATTTATTTGTTCATTTGCATTTGCAACAACAACAATCAGCAATGAAAACAACGACTCAGTGCCTTACTTTCACAGGAAAAACTACCTCCAGCATTGGAAAAAATCATTTGAAAAATCACATTTTAATGTGCGAGTTACTCCGCCTTAGTTTCTGTGGCCGTTCAACTCTCGATTAGTTGTGGCATTTTACCGTTGATTTCTTAATTGCCGTTAAATATACAACAGCCAGAGTGCACAATCGATCGGCAATTTAGCGAGCGCACAAAAACTATTCAATTATTTTGACAATTAAAGAAAGCGGTTAAGTCAATCGAGTAACAATCCCTCCATTTCTCCTCACCCTTTCTAATTATCTTCCTTTTGGTGCCGCGGGTCGATGGCTCACGCTGGCATGTCACATTTCACAGAGGAGGAGGAAATTATCGTAATGGCAATTGTGCAGTTTGCATGGCGGTGTTGCAGCTTGTAAACAAACAGCTTCTTAAAACAAAACCACTACCGCAGCTACCAATGCATCCATTGCAATGGACCGTACTTATGGAAATACGTGAATACCCAGTAGGAATATCAAATTAATTTTAAAAGCCTTCATTGATTTTTATGACAGGGCA
The DNA here is from genome assembly GCA_031772095.1 of Zeugodacus tau. Lineage (NCBI taxonomy): Eukaryota > Metazoa > Arthropoda > Insecta > Diptera > Tephritidae > Zeugodacus > Zeugodacus tau. The sequence goes on along the minus strand of CM062649.1, from coordinate 48,727,130 downwards.
TATAACATTGGCAATCAACTAAAACTTCTACTCGGATTTCCTTCACATTGAAGTAATACTTTTAGTTAATTGCGTTGTTTCATTTCTAGAAATGCATTAACGCTTGAAGGGGTTGCCAGTCTTTGGACTCTTAAGTGCATCCAATTAGGTTACGTTTAATTCAATGCACATAAGTACTCAACATATATACAATTATTCGTGGGTCGATCAACGCCTGTACGTGATGAGTTTCAGCCTGGGAAAGTGTGAAGGAAATTCCGCTGAGTTCTTCATTTAAATTCGTTGAGCGCTTCGCTCATGTCAAAAGGTCGTTGCTACTATTTCTATCTTTTAACTTTCACATACATACATACATGTAAGTGTTAACAATTAAATACACACACGTATATCGTCCACAATTGTGTGAAATTGGCATACGCACTGCTAACATGCTAATGGCGGAGAAGTCGAAAATGTGAGGTCAACGTTAAGATTGAGATTACGTTTAATGGATAGAAATTTTCAAATTACTAAATAATGTGAGAATTACTGTCATTGTAAGGACGTGATTATATAAGGAGAGTTGAACGTGTGGCATACAAAGAAATTATATAAAATTTCTATTCCAAATATGCACATAACTGGATAAAACAAATAATATTTTTGCTTTTGCCATTTTCAATTAAATTTGCCATTGATTTCAAAAATTAATGATCATCATTTAATATGTAAGTTTTTTATATAAGGACAATAATATTATTATTAAATTAAATATTTTATAAATTTTACGAATAATGTTAAATATTTACTGCATTTAATAGTAAATTATGCAAATTGTGCCTGTGTGTCAGTTTCAAATAATAAATCCATAAATACTATGTCAAGTTTTTGGAATATTTTCAAGTTTATCCATGCACTTATTAATCAATGGGAAAATTTGTATGTGTGTGTTTGATTTTCTTCATTTAAGCTGTTCATATGCCGCTTTTGTTTTCATTTCTTATCAGCGCAATTAAATCACATAAAAATTCGACACACAACCCATAAACAAGCGAAACCGCATATACATAACTACTTTTACATACATATGCACATGTGTGCTTTAAACCGGCGATTTATCAGCCAAATCAAACACCGCAGGCGACCGTTAGATGACTGCTCGATCCTATGCTTGTAGTAATTCGCAATTCGGTTTTATTTTCATTAAACGTTTATCAGAAATATTACCATTCGATGCACTTAATTCACTCAGTCTCTTACGGAATGACCAACAAGTCCACATCCAGTCAGGGGTCACACTCGCATCAGACCGCATATTGAATTGGCAACTTTCGATATAGGTGCGTGTGTCAACTATAAAATATCAAAATACAGTATACTCTCGAAAAGTAAATCGATTGGTATTTTGGGTAATTTATTTTTTCGAATAATTTACTTTTCCAAATATATACATAAATTATCTGTTTTTATAATATTAAATGCATTTTTAAACTTAAAAAATTCATTCATTTATTTGCTTCAATAAAACATATGGATTTACATGAAAAACATATTTACATTTACATACACACATATGTATTTACTATGAAGAGATAAAATCTTGAATATTCTTTTGTTTTTTTTTCTTTTGCAATATATTTTCTGACCATTTTTGTACGACAATTCAAAAAGTCTGACACCTGATTTTATCGTTTTCATTTTTCAACCAGTGGATCAAGTAGGAGAGTTTATTTACTAAAAAGACGCGATAAACAAGAGAGTAAGTGTTTTTGCAACATCGTAAAAAACGCTGCTTGCTTCGTTTCGAATTTTTTATCACACTCTCTGAAAAGTAAATTAAACAATTTACTTTTTCGAGGTGCATGTGTAATCTTAAAGGTGATTAACTTTTCCGCGATTATTTACTTTCTGAAAATTTACTTTTCGAGAGCATACTGTACCACCAAATGCGGCTTAAGACACTCATACACTGCAAGTTGATTTAAAAGTTGTGTTTCGTAGATACCTCTACGAGATACCTCTATACTCATTTTTCTTTTTTTAATCTTTTTGTCTAAGTGATGCAAAATAGTGGTTCGACCAACGATTGCAGTTGGCCACTTGGATGTTTGGACGTCAGCGCACATTGCCGCGTTGTTAGCCTCATTACTATTGTGGTATTTTCACATGATTTTACCATTGCTATCAATCCAAATGACTTGCGTACTCTCTTTCCAAAAGTGACTCTTCATGTTTGATCAGAAGATTTTTCATAAACCATTCTAGTACGGTATACTCATCAACAGTTAAGTTCAAATCGATGGAAATGTTATTGAATTCAGAGTGTATGTTGAGTGCCGAGATCTCTGGCAGAGCGTCAAAACTACAAAAATATAAAAGTAGTATTACGAGTCCTCGAAGTGTCCCAATGTCCGTTTTCATTCTCTTCGATCAATAACCAGACTTTGGCCTTATAAGGAACTGGGCCATGTTTTTACCCAATGTGTACCATGTTTTATAACCCTTTTTTCTCTTCTGGCAACTTTAAGCCGTTCTTTGTAGAGGAAATATATTTATGAAGTCCTCGAGTATTTTCATACTTCAGTTTTTCTTTAACCATTTGTTTCACTATTTCACTTCATTTTTCATGCTACACGCCTTTATTAATTGAGAAGTATACTTTTTAATGCTTTGTTTTATGTGTTGTTGCTTTTAATTCAGTTCTTTTTTCTGATACCCCAACTGTGTTCACATGTACAAATTGAAATAGTAGTCGGATATTTAGTGGCTTTTCACGTCATTTAGCTCAGCAAAGCTATGTCTCCCAAGCATTAACGAGTTTTCTGGTCGGTGAGCCTGTGTAACACTTATACACATGTGTCGTAATGTTGTGGTCGTGTCTGCCTCATACAAGTTAGATAGATAACACTAGCGTTTGACTTGCCTGCCGTTAAACTAGTTGTTGCGCAATACATTTGCAATATATGCACATACATATGCATGTTTGTTTTTGGTCAACTAAATTGACTAATTTATATGGTAATTGCACTGATATCGGCGAATAGCTTAATATATCTATGTACTTAGGAGAAATTTCTTCCTACGTAAAGAAGATGCCAAACACAGTACAGAGAATATTGAAAGCATAGAAAAATTCGCATTACTGGTTCGCCAGTTCGCTTGTTTTGACTAAAATGGGAGGGTTGTATATTTGGGCGTGCAAATAAGGAAATGCGATTCTAAGATGACACTTTGTTCTTGCAACGTTAACTCTCCGATGCCTTCCCTAGTCCCATAGACCTACGAATCTCTATCCTTAATATCGATCCATTGAATTTTTTGTTTTAGACCTTATATAATGCATACATCCATAGGTTTAAAATTTAAATATTGGTCATTGATATAAACATTTGTAAAAAAATAATAATGATACAGTCTTATAGTTTCCACTTTCGTAGTCGTCAATCAACAACTTTTATTCGAAAGCGCGTTTATGAAAGATATTGTAGAATCCATTAAGATTTAATCAAAGTAAGATTAAGTTGGATTACTATAGTGGGTTCCACGTTAAATTATACGAGTATAATGATATACATATGTATGTATAATTGTACAAATAATTTGTACGTAGTAAAGCTGCAGTGGGAAATTCGTCAAGTATCACATAGTACAACATTTCGACATTAGCTCCAGCACATACAACAATAAGAACAGGCAATTGGATATAAGATCGACAGGTTAAAATATGCAAATGCATAATAGAATAAGCAACAAGAATATTCGCTGGTTCGCGGGAGTCCTAGAACACTGAAGCATCATCACCTCTGAAATTATCACTCCACCGAAAGTCAAACGATACAATTTTGAACTTTAACACATTCATAGATATAATTTACAAATCAATAGAGCACCAGCAAAGTTGTGGAAAGAAAACCTGACCCGACAACTATTCCTGGTTCTGTTATATGCCGTTGTCGTTATTCGACTGTCGGATGTTGGCTGAAATACATAATGTGATCGTGTAGAACACAAATAACACCCAGAAGTGCAAGCAAAGCAACAGTAGGCAGCATCAATGTTGGTGCATAATTCGAATGCGGTGAAACCACCAACGCATATTTGACTGGAACAAATAAATAAACAATTGATCACATAAATAACAAGAAGCAAATAGCGGCAGGCAGGAGAAAAACCATTTACATATGTATGCATATGCATACATTCGCGGGGTAAGAGAAGAGAAAATATCTTATAATAATTTGTACCACGACTGGTCGGTGAGATCCAGCAACAAATACAAAGCTCAGAACGGATAAGAAAAATTCATATAAATTAAAAACAATTAAGGAAAGGCTTAGTTCGGGTGCAATCGAACATTTTATACATTCGCATTTTGATACTGATATAGTTTTATAAAGATAACACACAATTTGACCGATTTCAATAGTTTTCACCATCAACATGCAGTATATCCAAGATTATATGCTCACTTAATTTTGCTAAGATATTACACATATTAACCGATTTATAAGGTATTAAGCCCATCGAATTTTTGAAGAACCTATAATCCCATATACCTAGGGAGCTAAGAGAAGTTATGAAAAAGATTCCCTCTGAATTAAATTGAGATATCTGTGAGATTTACCGATATTTTCGTTGTTCATATTTGATATCCGGGGCATTGAAAATTTGTAGTCTGCTCTCGAAAATTTTTTCACAAGTTATGTCACTGATTACATACAGTATTTGTGTAAAGTTTTATTCCGTTTATGGGCGACGCCACGCCCATTTCCATTTTTTTAATCTGATGGAAGGTGGCGTGGTTATTATCCGATTTCAACTATTTTCATGGTGTATGGTGAGGTACGTAAGGGAAACAACTGCAGACAGTTTGGTTTATATAGCTTAATTGATCTGCGAGATATACACAAAAAACCTATTTGGGGGCGGGCCATACCCACTTCGCCAAAAAAATTACATCCAAATATGCGCCTTCCTAGCGCCTTTTCGCCAAATTTTACTTTTATATCTTTATTTATAGCTTAGTTATGACACTTTATAGGTTTTCGCCATTTTGTGGTCGTGGCAGTGGTCCGATTTATATAGCAACCCTCTCACGGTCCTAAGGAACATGTGTACAAGGTTTCGTCAAAATATCTTACTCAATTATCAATAAATTACTCAAGTTATCCGTTGCACGGGCGGACGTACAGACATAGATCTGCATTTTAACTCGTCTCGTCATCCTGATCGTTTATTTTTATGACTTACAAACAACCGTTATGTGAACAAAACTATAATACTCTCTGAGCAACTTTTGTTGCGAGAGTATAATAAATTTGAAATATGGAATTCGTGAAGCAGACACGTTTGAAGAAATATTTTCTGACTTCTAGACAAATTTATAAATATTCACATATGTATGTATGTGCTAGACATAACCATTGAACTCTGAGCGCCGTTTGTTAGATCTTTTGTAACGGACCAAGTAATACCCCTGACAGACGGCGCGTTAATTTGGAATAACTGCTTTAATCGGGGTTAATACGAGAGTTATCTCAGATAACTCCGTTTGCTAACTCCTATTTAATCCTCAAAATTTTAGAGAGTTAGTGGGAGTTCGTGGCATTTTCGTTGGCAACATTGTTAAACATGGCAGCTTTTTATCTATTGTGAATGAAAATATGCAATACTGACAGCTGTTTTTCAATTAAATGTAATGTAAACAAAAACATACGCATGCTAATTTTTCCTAAAATAGAAGTTTTAATAATAACGTATTTATGTATAGTTTTTTAATAATTAGTGATTTTGTACTAGTTGTGCGGCTAACAACCGCAATATTTCCTTTCTATCCAATTTTATTTCACCAAAATGGAAATATTGTTGCCAATCAGCTGTTATGGGAGTTTATAACTCGCTTTGCTGCCGTCTGTCACCCAAAAAATTGGAACTGATTAAAAGCGCAGTTAATCCGAATTAACTCTGCCGTCTGTCTAGCGTATAAGCCAATCGATCAATAAGAATAGACAATTTTGTTTGCCAAGAGTATATCGAAAAGAAAGCTGCGAGTTATGCTCGATAGATGGTGTTGGAATAAGAATGTGGGGATGGTAAGAACAGGCGACATTTATCTTTGCTAAATGAAAAAAAAACTGCTTAACAACAATTATACACATACATATATTTACTACACAAATGTAACTCGGTGGGAACCTTCACGACGTATAAAGACATGGGTTTTATACTAATGATTTATAATAACTTTAAATTTTAGACAGAAGAGTTTAAAATTGATATGAAAAAGTTCAGAAAAAAGTTTATATCAAATTCGTACCATTGAAAGCAATACTGTGGCCAACAAAATGAACATAAGATATAAATCTATAAATCAAAAGGCATCGGAAAAACTAACGGATTTACAACTTTACTCTTAATACATGCATACATATACGGATGTATGTCCACATGTGCATCTTTATGTTAATATAGCCAAAGGTGTACATAAATACTTTAAGCGCCACAATAAAAGGCTATTGCCTAGCCCATGATGCACTCCTTTGGAAATTAATTGAAATTCTACCAGAGTAGAGTACTTCCGCAATAAGGCGCATGTGGCTGTGCTTGTCATGAACGCGAATGAGTTTTGCAAGGTAAAGCAAATATAATTTTTTTCAGTTTGCTCTCCGCGCACTTTACTGTTGTACAACGATCTAAACATCCGCCCACCACTGCAGGATTATTTTGTTATTGTATTGAATATTACAAAGTAAATTGCACTCAACTGTGGTCTCATGCACTTGAAATTGCCACATGTTTTGGTCCAGAATATATACATATGTTTGTACGTGGTGTGTTCAAAAAATAAAGGGAATTATGAAATTTAAAATTTCACGGGTTTGGAGATTCTAATTGTAATTTTTTTTTATTATTTTGACAAGTTTAATAAGATTTTCAGCTGTATTCATTGCTCCGACAAATAAAGACAACAGGCAATAGACACTTAAAACTCACTGTACATATGTGAGTTACTAATGGAGGATTCATTATTATTGGAGCAAAGTATACACAAATTTGCCTCATTTTAGGAGGAAAGTCCACGTAAAAGCCTAAAAATCGTGTAAAATGCATAATTTTGTTTAATCTTTCCAGACTACAAAAAATTGTTTTCCACGTTCAAATTGGCAGCTCAGGATAATTTTTGGTCTTGCTCTATTTATCACTCATCAACCATAGATGTGAATAAAAAAAATTGAAGTGTTTTTTAGAATATATTAATGGAAAGGATAAACCTATAAACCTAAGAGAAATTTAAAACCTAATAATCAATATTCGAGATCCCTCTCGACAGTACTCGCTCAACGTACTATATTTTCAGCTCATCGAAAAAAATTAGATTTTTTGAAAATTGTACATCTTAAATCATTAGAATCTCTCAAATATGTTCTAAAGGCTAAAAGTAGAGGGTATAAAAGTTCTGACCATAAAAAATTAATTTAAAGCTAATTCATAGAGTATTATCGTGGCAGTAAAGACTTGGACTACTTATACTGAGATGTATTGTACCAGATATATGATTTTAGACTAACAAAAAATTTAAATATTATTTCCTGCTCTCAATGGTATCTTTAATGACTGTAATTCGAAACATCTCATTTTTTGGCTTACGAGGATAAACTTGTGTGGTGTTTTGATATGACTCCTTTGTACTTGTAGGAAGTCTTATTTAGTACTGGATTTCTGCAAACGCTCCACTGTGTAGTATTTACTGACTCACATAGTAATGTACCATTTTCTATGAATGCTTCCAGTTTATCACACAGCAATGGTGTTTTCTTGCACGTGAGCAATTTACTCAACCAACCGCTAGTATTGGAGTGGACGCCGCTGAGTAACGTCACATTTCGCACATTCCCAACAATCCACGTAACGGTTTTAAATGCAGTATCTTTTTCCCATCACAGACATATAAGGTCAGACGAAACGAACCACCAGACGAGACGAACCAGTCAGTTACTCATTTACTCTCCTGCTGCGTTTTTGTTTGTCTTAAGTACGTGCTTACCTCTGTAGGTATATTTGTACAAGCCTGGATGAATAGTTCACTTTGATTAGTATATGCAGCATAGGATGCATTTATCCCATAGAATTCGGTGGTAGCGGTGACGATCGATACTACGATCATCTTTTAAGCAGATGGATAGAATCGATTAATACATCACCGGATTATTTTATATGTGGTCAGATGCGGAAATGAACGAGCAGCATACTTCTGTCGCGGTTGTATTGGCCTTGTTACACGTAACGAGTAGAGTGGCGAGACAGTGACTCGGCCGAGTGCTCGTTTCGTTTAAACAGTAAGACGAGTAATGAACCGAGTCAGTGGGCGAGTATAGTGGCGAGAGAGTCACTAGAATCACATTTTGTTTACTAGGCCGAGTGCTTCTTTTTTCTTTACTCTTTTGCCCCTTCTGAGCTAATCACTGACTCGCTCGTTGCATGTGAACACGCGTTCGGTCTTCACTCGCCACTCGGTCGATTTTTATGTTGTTTATTTAGTTTCAATTGCATTTTGCATTGTGAAAGATCAGGATCTTCTGATTCCAATTCTCTAAAGAGGGTATTTGTTGCACCAATAGCGGATCGCCTCAATATCCACGGTCTTGTCCACACTCTATTATTTTCTGCTTCCAATAAATCCCACAACTCTTTTATGAGAACTTCATTAAAAACTCTTTTAAAATGTTTTTTTCTACCAAACATAGTAAATAAAACTTTGAAAAACTTCACTGTCTAACTAGATGAACAAAATACGTGTAAACCTCTACTCGCCAACGCAACTCTCTCGACCGAGTATCATACTCGGCCAGAATACTGTCTCGCCACTGTACTCGTTACGTGTAACAAGGCCATATGGCCGAATACCAGTACAGCTGAAACGAGCCTCTGCAGCGATCTTATCTCTCTATTTTTATATGCTGAAAACAGTTTCAGGATATACATACATGCATATATTTCTTGTATGTGTGAAGAACTTCAATTGTAGAACTAGCCAATTGACGTACGATCTCAATGATAGGGAAGGGTTGTTCAAGGCCAGTTTTGGCTGATATATCACATTGTTTTTCGTTAAAGTACCAGCAGGAAGGAAGGAAGCCATTTATATACCCAGCAAAAAGAGAAATGTGGCACGTCTGCAATGTTCATTAACGCCGTAATTGAAATTAATTAATTGATTTAGCCGCTTAGCCTGTCATTTACTAACCTCTTTTTTGTTCTGTGAACAATTGCAAATAAATTGACTTTTAGTATATATGCATGCAGTCATGCATATATGTACATACATATGCACATCTGCAAAGACCAGGGTTGTCTCAAATGCACTATAAGCTGGCGGCCTCGCTGTCAGTACTGGATTTTGAAATTTACATCTAATAAACAATTGTAAAGAATGTGTATTATTGCATTCACAATTAAAAAATCGCAAAGCCTGTCATATTTACAAACATACCCATTTATACATATATAAACATACAGATGTACGTTTGTAATAAGCAATGAAGGTAACATTGTAATCATTGCCGCTAACGTCATTAATGCTGCTGCCTTCGTCTTTGTCATCGCTCGTCGACTCGCTGTGTATTTGCGCCCACCACTGGCCGTTTATGAGTTCGTTTAACCACCAACTCCACTATCGTTGCCATCCACCGTGCCACATGCCGACAAAACTGTCAGATCGACCACACGTCAGTCAGCCTGATAGTTCAACAGTTAGCTAGTCGAGTGATCGCTGCATATGTGTAATTGTTTCTACAAAATGCTACTGATGCGCTCTGTTTGCGATGAACAACGAAAACAAACGATTACATTGTAGCGGACGCAGATGCGTGCGGTCGGTCTGCGTCAATCGGTGTGCGGGCACTAGGGCTTTCAGTACATGCATATGCACTCACATCCATATTTTGTATGATATATGAGTTCATGTAAAACTCCATTCTAGCTCTTCTACCGGATTTTCCAAAAACGCAACTGCCCCTCTAGTCGGGTTGAAGAGATCATGTGTACATTATTCAGCATAATAAAGCTGTGCAAGCCGTCGACTTCTCTATTCTTTTTCAGCAAAACACAAGCGTTTGCGTCAGAACCGACAAAACATCCAATATGTGGCAAGTAATCAAGGATGATACACCAGATGTCGAACATAGAACCACAAATATAAAGAAAAACAAGTAAGGAAGGGCTAAGTTCGGGTGTAACCGAACATTTTATACTCTCGCAATTTATTTATTTAACTTTATTTATATTATATAATACACAATTTGACCCACATATTCGTCATATATATTGTATAAAGTCCATTGAAAGTTGGAAACCATAATATTAGGTTAGAAGCACCGAGGTCCTCGTATTCAATATATGGGGCCTAAAAAACTTATGGTCCGATTTCGGCGATTTTTAGAATGGGGCTGCCACACTATTAATATAGTATTTGTGCAAAGTTCTGCACCGATATCTTCACTAGTGCTTACTTTATATATTGTAAAGTACACGATTCAGATCGTCTTCAAAGTTCTGGTATATAGGAAGTAGGCGTGCATGTGAAGCGATTTGGCCTATTTTCACAACATATCATTGGGATGTAAGAAAACTATTACAAACCAAGTTTCATTGAAATCGGTCGAGTAGTTACTGAGATATGGTTTTTGACCCATAAGTGGGCGATGCCACGCCCATTCTCCATTTTGTAAAAAAATCTGAGTGCAGCTTGCATCTGCCATTTCTTATGTGAAATTTAGTGTTTCTGACGTTTTTCGTTAGTGAGTTAACCCACTTTTAGTAATTTTCAACCTTTTGTATGGGAGGTGGGCGTGGTTATGATCCGATTTCTTTAATTTTTGGACCGTAGTAGGAAGTGACAAAAAAACACGACTACAGAAAGTTTGGTTTATATAGCTCTATTGGTTTGCGAGATATGTACAAAAATCTTAGTAGGGGGCGGGGCCACGCCCACTTCCCCAAAAAAGTTAAATCCAAATATGCCCCTTCATAATGCGATCCTTCATCCAAAATTTTACTTCGATAGCTTTATTTATGGCTTAGTTATGGCACTTTATGTGTTTTCGGTTTTCGCCATTTTGTGGGCGTGGCAGTGGTTCGATTTTGCTCATTTTCGAAAGCAACCACCTCAGGGTGCCAAGAAATAAGTGTGCCAAGTTTCATCAAGATATCTTAATTTTTACTCCAGTTACAGCTTGCACAGACGGACGGACGGACGGACAGACAGACATTCGGATTTGTACTCCACTCTTCACCCTGATCACTTTGGTATATATAACCCTATATCTAACTCGTTTAGTTTTGGGTGTTACACAAAACCGTTATGTGAACAAAACTATAATACTCTCTTTGGCAACATTTGTTGCGAGAGTATAAAAAGTAAAACCACAAATGTTTGAAATTGGAAACAAAATTCCGTTAATACATATTCTGAATGAAATTAAAATCTCTCACGAGATAAATCTAGATTATAGATTATTTATATAAATAGATGGTCTCTAAATTATAAAGACAACCAGTCAACCAAAGTATTATGTTTATATGTAAGCAAATATACATATATAAATAAATCTGCGTGAACTTTGGAACTCACGGGTGATTAAAGAATGCTTTTTATTAACGCAATTGAGAAAAAGTACAAGAAAAACAGAGGCATAAGTAGTAATAAAGCACTGATTAAATAGCTAAGAATAGTGGGGTCACCGGTGATAAGGCCTGTGTCTTATGTGAGAATAGTGTGACAAAAACATGTTTACTTAAGCTAAAGACCGCGCCAAAAGCGAGTTCGTAGCATTACCGACTGACGAACAGCTGATAAGACTGGCGAGACCCAACGCAAATAAGGGAGGCAAATTCAGACAAAAATGTAGCATCAGCAACATGACAATCAACACGAGATCTGTAACAGAGGAACTTGTTTATAGATAGACACATGCACATACATGTGTTAATACCAATCTATGACTATACTACAAGAACACAAGAACAAGCTGTTAAAAACAAAAGTCTAAGCTGCAGTGCACTGGAGTATGAGCAAAGCAATAAGTAGAACTGGGTATGCTCTAAAAATATCAAATATCAATAACTCGAGCAGTCACTTTAACTCGAGCCATACATTCTCAGAGACAGTAGTCGTTTCAAGCCAGCAACCTGTTCGGCCTTCTCTTCTGCGGCCAACTAATTAACTCATATACATACCCAAACACTTACTGAAAAGATGTTAATAAAATAATTTGTGGTAGCCGAATAACGCATGCACACACTTATAGAGGAATAGCACTTTAGAGTTTTCTAATAATTTTCCACTTATTTCACTTTTATGTAATCCTACTCGAAGCCTCAATCTATGTATATCAATAAAAATTGTTAAAATATTTCTGTTTAAGAATTTTCCAATCAATTGCTTATCAGTGTTTGGCGGGAAAGAATACAAGAAAAACATCACACACACATTCCTAATCACCGCGATTAGATTGCTGCAACATGTGGCAGTCAGATTTAATGCAAGTCCAGTGCTATTGAGTGGTGGTGAGTGTGCAGTGCCACCAGCGGCAAACACCCGAACTACCATATCTATCGACTCATCTGAATTATGTGGACATATTTTGTGGTAGATTATGCGACACTCGAGTGGTGTAGGTTGAGAATGTTGTGAATGCGGCAAAAAGAGCTTCAGCAAAACTATCAGAACAAAGGAATGTGACTAATACGAGCTTAGATACTTATGAATATATTTGAAAATATGGACGAAGAGCGAGTAACTGTTAAGAATACATGAAGAAGGCGGCATCATCAGCTGGCTATGGTGAGTATTATACTTCTACCGAAATAAATGACAAATATAATCAGTAGGTTTTCTCACAAAAAAATCGCTATTCACTAGCACTGTACCGATCAGGGTACACTCACATACTCAAAGCTGAATGGCAGCTATTATCAGATCATAAATATTCGTTACCATAGAGCGCAGAGTAGCCACCAAATATGACGCAGATAAATCACTTAAGTTTGCACAATATTAATTTTAGAGAAATTAATTGCTAAATTGTTTTAAAAACTGTTAATTAAAAAATGCTAAAATGAGATAAGTAGATTGAAATCAAACAATATGTATGCATGTAGCTGCGCCTGCTGAGTATGGCAAAATATGGTTTATTCGACAAGGAATTACATTTGCATAATGACGTAATGACATTCTACAAGCGGGTATTTGTTGGGTTATGCTTATGTATATATGTATATATGTGGGAACATTCGCAACACGTGCCATTAACTTCGCCTAGGAATGTTGCTTAAAGAATACTATTCAATATACATACATATGTATATGGACTGTGTACATTTGCGTTCAATTTATAGCTGTTAATTCAAAATAGAAATCAAATGGAGGATTAGTCAAAAATCTTTGGAATGTTGTTCCCATCTCTTGAAAAAAGTGGCTGAAATTTAAAAAAAATATGTGGCAAATTTAAAGCTTTTGGGAAAACCTTCTTGAGGTTATAAGATAAGGTTGCCACCTATCCAAAAAGTATGAAAGTTATCAAAATATCATCAAATATATGGCGAACGTCAATTTTCAAAATATACAACAATTTAGTTTTACTTACTTATATACATACATACATATATGTATATTTAAATGAAATTAACTTTTCGACTCACCTGAAAAAGAAACAAAAATGGTCAGTTGCAAAAACAGTAAAAAGTATATAATTGTTTAAAATATATAACATGGATTATTTTAAATAAATGACATAATTATATATGTATGCACATATATGTTAATTGACCAAGTGGCTAATACAATAATTATTGTTCTACGATTTTTTATAATAAACAAAAAATGTTGTTCGAAAAATGTGCACTCATATTACATACATATGTACATATGTATGTATGTCATCTACAATTTGCTTTGTCTAAATTACTTTATTGTGATCTAATGTGAAGCGAAGCGTATGGGTCTGGTGGTGAACGAGGACAAGACGAAATATCTCCTGTCGTCAAACAAACAGTCAGCGCATTCGCGTGCATTCGCGTCTTGGCTCCCATGTCACTGTTGACAGTCATAACTTTGAAGTTGTAGATAATTTCGTCTACCTGGGAACCAGCATTAACACCAATAACAATGTCAGCCTGGAAATCCAACGCAGAATCACTCTTGCCAACAGGTGCTACTATGGACTAAGTAGGCAATTGAAAAGTAAAGTCCTCTCTCGACGAACAAAAACCAAACTCTACAAGTCTCTCATCATTCCCGTCCTACTTTACGGTGCAGAAGCGTGGACGATGTCAACATCCGATGAGACGGCACTAGGAGTTTTCGAGAGAAAGGTTTTGCGGAAGATTTATGGTCCCTTAAGAATTGGCAACGGCGAATACCGCAGACGATGGAACGATGAGCTGTATGTGTTATTCGACATAGACATAGTCCAGCGAATAAAAAAACAGCGGCTACGCTGGCTAGGTCATGTTGTCCGAATGGATGAAAGTGCTCCAGCTCTGAAAGTAATCGATGCAGTACCCGCTGGCGGAAGCAGAGGAAGAGGGAGACCTCCACTCCGATGGAAGGACCAGGTGGAGAGGGACCTGGCTTCGCTTGGAATAACCAATTGGCGTCAAACTGCCAGAAGGAGGGATGCGTGGCGCGCTGTTTTGGACTCGGCTATAACCGCGTAAGCGGTGTCTACGCCAGTCAAGAAGAAGAAGAAGATCTAATGTGTAGAGCTGGCAAATGAGTTAATCTAAGCGAATTCTCTAAATTGGAATCTACTTTAATACTACGTCAGTTAAAGCACAAAATATTAAATATATTTATAGTATAGACATAGAATAATCCATAGGCCGTTAATATAAATGTCAAAGTTTGCTGCAGAAATTTGCAGATATATCCATAATCTACAATATACTGACTAATGCCATATTTTTCCTTCAAGGTCAAATTTGCCTTATAAAGTGCTATAACTAAGCCAAAGTGGGCGTATCCGCGCCCATTTATGTTTTTATGAATATATCATAAACTGCTAAAGCTAAATCAACCAAATTTTCTAGAGTAATTTCCTTTAGGCACTTGTTTATACAGCATGAAAATGGAGGAAATTGGATTATACCGCGCCCACCTCCCATACAAATGATGTGTTGAAAACTACTAAACGTGCTTTAATTCAGACAGAAAAAACAACAGAAACCCTTAATTTTATTGTAAAGATCGTACAGAAAATCTGCATTAAGCTTGGTATAAAAAGTGGGCAATGGGCGTATGGGTTAATAACCATATCTCAAGAACTACTCGACCAATTCCAATGAAATTCGGTTCATAATATTTTTTTGGCATCCTAATACATGTATTACAACCTTTACACCACAATTTTGAAGTTCATCTGATACATATACTGCATTTAGAGTGTGGGATCGTTGGTGTAGAAATCGCCGAAATCGGACTATAACCTTTCTAAGGCCCCAGATTTAGAACATGAGGACCTAAGTGCTTTTGGCTAAATCGGAAAATCTCTCAGATACGAACTTGGCTCTTCCTTACTTGTTTTTAAGTTGTTTTGTTAAATATCTGATAAGAATCTTCATTTATGGATATGTATAGAAATGGGTGGGATGTGTCAACCACGCCTTTTTCCCTCAATATATTAATATCTCTGTTATTACAATAAAATGAAAAAGTCTAAAACAGAAAATAACAATATTTATTATAACATGTCCCAATCGTTCCTATAGGATATAGTCGCACGATATTGTAAATTTTTTTTATAATATATTTAAAATATTTTTTTAGATTTTTGGAGAAAATTTCATAGTGATATCTCAACGGGAAGTATTTATGACCGCGGCTTCATACAATCAGAACCACTGTGGACTGCGGTCACTCTTTAGAGCGCTGTCATTCAAAAACTATTCAAGATACGACCTTACCGCTTTGACAGGATATATTTGAAAGTATAAACTATCGAGCAAGCAAAAAATCAAAAAAATCGCTTATTTGAAAATCACACACTGGTATGGTAACTATGAACCCAAAACAGCCGCCAGGTATGTAGTTTACCAAGTGACGCTATCAGCAGTCGTTTGCTTCACACACACATTTATTAAAATTACATTTAAACACTTTTCCTACACATCAGATATACACGCAGCGCTCCGTGATAAAACAATAATAATACAACAACTTATCACTTAGTAAATATAAGCCAATGTCAACACTTTGCCGTACGCACTTGATGAATTGGCTTATGACAGCTGAGAGACAACCCATTGACATTACGTATACGCTATCGTGTCGTCGCTCACAACATACTTTCATACATATGTAGAGATAAAGCGTGTTGAATGCAAGGTATTAAGCATCATTGTAATACAAGAGAGAGCATTTTTATAATAATAAAATGTATACTAATATCTGCTTACATATGTACATACGAGTGTAATTATGTGTTTCTATATGTAAATTTAAGCAGAGCGGTGGTACATATTATTTTATATTGTTTTTAATAAATTCAAAGGTATTCATTTCCGTTGCAGTGTTCGTACAAAATGAGCTTATGTTTATGTTTGTATGCTCACACAATGACTAAGCGCTCGAAAAGCTGTCGAACAGTAATTTGCAACCGTGCAATAGCATATACACAAAAAAACTACAAGCACGTAAGAAAAACCAATTCTTCCATTATTTTCTTTGAACACTGCTTTGCTTTCTTCGGCTTTTTGACAGCTCGTCATTCATAAAATGCCGAATCGTAGCTGTTATTCTGTTTTCGCGCGTTTTTGTAATATTTTGCGTAAATACAATGATTAAGCGGCAGGCGACCAGCAAATTGCCATCTATACCATACGCAAACAACAGCTAAACGAAGTTTTGATTTTATACCTATTTTACTTGTCGTTACCGCTGAATACTTTTTCATATTTTTGCAAAGCCAAAGCCGTGTGCGATAAGTTCACCGAAGTTCTTTATTGTGATTTTCTCCTGTAATGGTTCACCGACTGGTTGATGAACCAGAACAGATGGTCGTAACATCAGAGGCCTGGCTGTCACAGAACCAGGAACCGTTTTACTTCCCGTTGCTAAAAGCAAGGCAGCTAATTTCTATTCGAATACCATCATCGATGCAAGTAGGTTTGCTAAATGTAAACATTTTATGCAGTAATGTGCCTGCTCACTTGTGAGCATCAGCCCATGATCAACGAAATTCGAAAAGATATGACAATAAAAGTTTACATATTTTGCAATATGATATGAGACAAAATAAATAAGTCGTAAATATAAAATAATGTAATACATTAATGAAGTTAATAATAAATAAATAAATTTTCAAATTCGAAAGAAACAAATAAGAAAGAACAGTAACATTTGTTTAAAATTCATTATTTTCAATATTAAATACCGTCACCACACCTCCAAAGGACAAATTATTGAATTCACTTAGAGTCCAAAAATTGTATCAATGACTCAAAAATCGCTATCAACAATAAGATCTCTAAAGCAACGAATAATACAATATAAACAAAGAAATGAATTAATTACTCGCAAGCACGGCAGAAAGCTTACTAGCCAATAAGCTTTTATTCAATCGATGCTGCTACTGCGCGCCAATAATATTAAAAAAGAAGACATGAAATTAAAACAAAACAAGTAAGGAAGGGCCAAGTTCGGGTGTAGCCGAACATTTTATACTCTCGCAATTTAATTAATTAATTTTATAAATATAACACACAATTTAACTCACATATTCGTCATACATATCGTATATGGTATAAAATCCATTTAGAGTTTCAAAACCCCAATATTAGTTATATGGGAGCTAGGTAAAGCTTTGACCCGATTTCACTCATTTTTGGCACGGAGACATATTATTGAAAGAAAAATATTATCTCTGAATTTCTTCAAAAATCCTTAGAGACTTACATATATTTTCGGTAAAATATTTATTAGATGCACTGAGGTCCTCATGTTCGGTATATGGGGCCTTTAAAACTTATGATCCGATTTCAGCGATTTTAGAATGGCGATGCCCACTATAAATGCAATATTTGTTCAAAGTTCTGTTCCGATATCTTCACTAGTGCTTAATTTATTCAGATCGAGTTCAAATTTCTAGTATATAATCTAGTATATGGGAAGTAAGGATGGTTATGAACCTATTTGGACTATTTTCATAACATATCATTGGGATGCAAGGAAAATATAACGAATTGAATTTCAATGAAATTGGTCTAGTAGTTAGTGAGATATGGTTTTTGACCCATAAGTGGGCGGAGCCACACACATTTAAATTTTATACAATGATTTGAGTGCAGCCCTTCTGTACCATCTTTGTAATGAAATTTGTTTTTCTTTATTGAATTAATAGTTTTCAACATAACCTTAAATGGGAGGCGTGGTTATAATCCGATTTCATTTTTGGACTATATAAGGTAGTGCCTAAAAGAAACGACTGTAGGCAGTTCGGTTCATATAGCTTTAGTAAGTTACGAGATATGTACAAAAAACTTAGTAGGACGCAACTTTGTTACATTTTTGCCGATACCGATGCCGATGCTGAATTTTGTGGCCGATGCCGATACCAAGGCCGATTAATCGGTCGGACTCTAATATATACATAAATATCAAGCAAACACAAAACTAAGATTTAAAGATATATTCGTTTAAAACTTATAAATCTTCCCACACTCACTAGTCGCAGAGAAATGCTAGGTATAATATTCCTAGTAAAACTTCTGAATGGTTTAGTTTGAAGTTCATTCCTTTTGTCTGATATTAAGTTTAATGTCCCATTGCGTTCATCCAGGCAGTTTAGACCATTATTTCTAAAATCTTCTAGAACAAATTTTGAGTTAAATGAACCATTCCGCCGAATATGTCATGATTTTAATTCACATTCCAGCACATTTAATCCATCTGACTCAATATTTAGAATCAAAAAAAACTATTTTGTCTTCTCTTAATAAGTAATATTCAGAAATTTTTACCTTTTTGTTTTTATAAATTTTTAAATCTCAGCTGTTGAAATGTTTCTTTCTGTAGCTGAGCAGTTTGAGAACCGGACGCTTAAAAATCTCTTGCCTTTCTAGACTCGGCAAATTCCTCTCGTATGCGGACTGCGCCCCACGCGTCGGTTGTTTATAAAAACAAGTAAGGAAAGGCTAAGTTCGGGTGCAACCGAACATTTTATACTCTCGCAATTTTTTGAAGAAATTTTAATAAGATAACTCCCAAATTTACCTATAAATTCGGCACAAAGTTTAATAGAATAACGAAAATCGTCCTATATAGTGTATGAGGGCTAAGGTAATTCCTGAACCGATTTCTTTAATTTTCACCAGCTAGGTACACTATATCCAAAACTATACCCGCACTTAATTTCGCAAAGATATAGTATCTCATATATTAACCAATACATATATGTAGATTAAAGCCCACCGTATTTTTGAAAAACCTATAACCATATGGGACCTAGGATTATTCGATTTTAATAATTTTTGGAACAGAGACACACTATTAGAAGACAACAATTTCCTCTGAATTACATTAAATTATCTAAGAGATTTACCCATATTTATACTCTCGCAACCTGTTGCACAGAGTATAATAGTTTTGTTCACCTAACGGTTGTTTGTGTCACCAAGAAATATAAGAGTTAGATATGGGGTTATATATACATAAATGATCAGGATGACGAGTAGATTTGAAATCCGGATGTCTGTCCGTCCGTCTGTCCGTCTGTCCGTGCAAGCGATAACTTGAGTAAAAATTAAGATATCTTAATGAAACTTGGAACACATGTTCCTTGGCACCCTGAGGAGGTTGCTTTCGAAAATGGGCAAAATCGGTCCACTGCCACGCCCACAAACTGGTGGAAACCGAAAACCTATACAGTGTCATAACTAAGCCATAAATAAAGTTATGAAAATGAAATTTGGAACATAGGATACCCTTAGGGAGGGGCACATTTGGATGTAATTTTTTTGGAAAAGTGGGCGTGACCCCGCCCCCAAATAGGTTTTTTGTATATAACTCGCAAACCAATAAAGTTATATAAGCCAAACTTTCTGCAGTCATTTCTTTTAGCCATTTCCTTATACAGTCCAAAAATGAAAGAAATCGGATAATAACCACGCCCACCTCCCATACAAAGGTTAGGTTGAAAATTACTAAAAGTGCGTTAACTCACTAACGAAAAACGTCAGAAACACTAAATTTCACATAAGCAATGGCAGATGAAAGCTGCACTCAGATTTTTTTACAAAAAGGAAAATGGGCGTGGCGTCGCCCACTTATGGGTCAAACACCATATCTCAGGAACTACTCGACCGATTTCAATGAAACTTGGTTTGTAATAGTTTTCTTACATCCCAATGATATGTTGTGAAAATAGATTAAATCGCTTCACAACCACGCCTACTTCCTATATAACTAAATTTTGAATTCTTCGGATTCGTTCACGTTATAATATATACATTAGGAACCAATGAAGATAGCGAAATAAAACTTTACACAAACACTGTTTATGATCTGTTGCATCACTTGTGAAAAAATTGTCAAAATCGAACCATGACTTTTCAAGGCCCCTGATATCGAACATGCCTAAAGGTAATTTTTCACCGAAAATATACTTAGGTAAATCCCTCAGATATTTTAATGTAATTCATTCCCTCTGAATTTTTTCTTATAACAGTTCTCTCTGTACCTGAAATGGTAAAAATCGGGTCATAACTTCCCCCAGATCCCATATACCTAATTATAAGTAATATTAAATTAAGTGAGCGTATAGTCTTCGATACATTGTATCTTGGTGGTGAAAATGAGTGAAATCGGTTTAGGAATTACCTCAGTCCCCATATAATATTTATGATGATTTTCGTTATTCTATTGAACTTTATACCAAATATATGGGTCGACTTGTTAACACAAGTCTTTATAAAATTACATCAATAAATTGCGAGAGTATAAAATGTTCGGCTACACCCGAACTTAGCCCTTCCTTACTTGTTATATATATAACCCTATATCTAACTCGTTTAGTTTTATGACTTACAAACAACCGTTAGGTGAACAAAACTATAATACTCTCTTTAGCAACTTTTGTTGCGAGAGTATAAAAAGAAGTAAAGACAATGTAGTGAAATATTAACGAAGTTGTGAATATGTGTTTGGTAAATGTACGGTGGCTATTAAGAACAAATATTCGTTTTCAGTTGAAATTCACTTAATTTCCATGGCGCTTTTGAGTCATAAAAATATTTTATTACTAAAACTGAGGCGGCAATGTAGCAAACAACGCGCAACTCATTCAGACCTAAGTAATGTCGACAGCAGCGAAGCGATTATTAATGAAGAGGTTAAGCAAATCAAATACTTTTATTCGCAAAGGGTGAGGTAAGGTGGTGATCGCAGTGGTGATCACGAAAAGGCGCGTCTGCTTAATTGCGGCGTAGCAAGCACAGTTAGCTAATTTTGTCAACGTACTGTGTGACAGCAAAATATGAATACTTCAGCACCAGCATTTGACTGACGTTTCTTGTAAACTCGCGCGAGTCATTCGCCTCTCAAGGTAAATCGATACGATTAATACAAGGCATATTATCTGTTTATTCTTATTGTTTGTTTTTGCTTTTTTTTAATCTGCACATAATGTGACAATGACTCAGTGCGCCGCCATCAAGTAAAGGGTATGAACTTCGCAAATTTTGTGTATATATAAATATTCAATGAAAGCGAACAAAAATGTATGTATGGAGTACGTTTGTGCGTGTGTTTGTGTCTAAGCTAATATGAGTGTATTCAGCAGCCTATCAGCGGTGAGGGCAAGGGAGTGAATTGATAAAAATAAGTTTTACGATATGTTTGCATTGAACTTACGGTAGCTTATTTAGATAAGTGTTAGTTAAATTTATGCCGGTATTCTGCGAACAGTCTCAAGTCTCTAATAGAGACGAATCTGTGTTGTAATCTCTATAGTGACTTTTTGGTATTCTGGCGAGAAATTCTTTCGATTTCCAAAATACAAATATGTATGTACATATACATATATACATCCAAAATCCAAAATATATAAAAATCATAAAATAATGAAATTTGTATTTTTTACCGTTACTTACCTTCGATTGCCATTAGCTGATATGTAATACCCCTGACAGACGGCGGCGTTAATTTGGAATAACTGCTTTAATCGGAGTTAATTCGAGAGTTATCTCAGTTAACTCCGTTTGCTAACTCCCATTTAATCCTCAAAATTTTAGAGAGTTACTGCCTTCCCTAAATAAAAGCGTTGGCGGAACGTTTTTTACAGTTCAGCGTTAACGTCGATGCGCCATCCCTAAATAAAAGCGGCAACTTTACGTCAAATTTCAAAATGTTTACTTGAATTGTTGTTGTGAAATTTTATTGTACAGAGAAACTTCGTTTTTCGCAGCCAACTTTACTTCGGAACGCTCTGTCAAAATATAATTTTCCAACCGCTCAGCGTCGCCGTCGCGTTATTTCGGTATGCGCCATACAAATTGTATGGGCATGAGGATTTTTTGACAGTCATTTGCCGCTGACGCTTTTATTTAGGGAAGGCAGTTAGTTGGAGTTCGCGGCATTTTCGTTGGCAACATTGTTAAACATGGCCGCTTTTAACCTATTGTGAATGAAAATATGCAATACTGACAGCTGTTTTTCTATTAAATGTAAACAAAAACATACGCATGCTAATTTTTTCAAAAATGGAATTTCTAATAATAACGTATTTATGTATATTTTTTTAATAATTAGTGATTTTGTTCTAGTTGTGCGGCTAACAACTGCAATATTTGCTTTCTATCCAATTTTATTTTATCAAAATGAAAATATTATTGCCAAGCAGCAGTTATGGGAGTTTATAACTCGCTTTGCTGCCGTCTGTCACCTACAAAATTGGAACTGATTAAAAGTGCAGTTAATCGGGAATAACTCTGCCGTCTGTCTAGCCTATTACTTAACAATTGATTCTAATTGAGTGCAAATTACCATTGTGAACAGGCACTCATCTCTAATCAGCTAAATATGAATACCAAAATGATACATCCTGACTAACAGGGGCGCTAATTCACAATTGTGACAAATAGAAGTGGTACTCATTTAACGTCGTAAACGTATGGCAACATCGCAAAATTACAATATCGTAAAACAGCTGTTAATTTTTACATACATTTCATTTTACGACAATCTTGCAAATATACGAGACCTTTTTCAGTGGCATTCATGGCATGCTTACAATTAATTCACAATAAGCTGATATTACCACAATATTGCCAAAGAGCGCTCATTTAACATTTGTTGCCATATTGCAAATTTACTATATTTATATCATTGCAACGTTAAATGAGTACCACTAGAGACATGAGACAAACGTGACAAGCAGAATACCGGCATAAGTATTGGGCTGCAAATAGAGCAGAATAGATAGTTTTAGAGCTAAAATGTAATGTCGAATATAAACGAACTCTCCTATGCATGACGTTTAGTGAACCATTTTAAAATGTTATAAAGTGTATGTGTTCTAAAATGCTGAAAACTTTCAAATAATCTTACAAGTGCAACAACGATATTTAAGCGGTTAGTAGCTTCAAAATTTGACAACAATTTTTGGTTTAAATAAATAGTACAATCTGTTTAAAATATTATCCAAAAATTTCAAATCTATCTGAGTAAAATTCCAAAAGATAGGCCCTTAGGAAGTTCCGCCCACCAGCCCACGTTGGTTTCAATTTCAAAATTTAAACGTATTTATACCTAGAATCAATTATTTAAGTCGTTGAACTCGAATTCTCGAAAAGTTATGAAGCGATTTTATTCAAATTTAGTACACATCTTTGAAAAATCATTATCTACTTATTGGACGAAGGATTTCTTTATTTTTATTGCAATTAATTTTTCCGAGCCAATATATGGCGAAAATTTTACAAAAACAAGTAAGGAAGGGCTAAGTTCGGGTGTAACCGAACATTTTATACTCTCGCAATTTATTTATTTAACTTTATTTATATTATATAATACACAATTTGACCCACATATTCGTCATATATATTGTATAGAGTCCATTGAAAGTTAGAAACCCTAATATTAGGTTAGAAGTACCGAGGTCCTCATGTTCGCTATATGGGGCCTTGACAACCTATGGTCCGATTTCGGTGATTTTTAGAATGGGGCTGCCACACTATAAACGTAGTATTTGTGCAAAGTTCTGCAACGATATCTTCACTAGTGCTTACTTTATACATTGTAAAGTTAACGATTCAGATCGTCTTCAAAGTTCTGGTATATAGTAAGTAGGCGTGGTTGTGAAGCGATTTGGCCTATTTTCACAACATATCATTGGGATGTAAGGACAAACCAAGTTTCATTGAAATCGGTCGAGTAGTTCCTGAGCTATGGTTTCCATTCCATTTTCCATTTTGTAAAAAAATCTGAGTGTAGCTTCTATCTGCCATTTCCTATGTGAAATTTAGTGTTTCTCACGTTTTTGGTTAGTGAGCTAACCCACTTTTAGTAATTTTCAGCCTAACCTTTGTATGGGAGGGGGGTGTGGTCATTATCCGATTTCTGTCATTTTTGGACTGTAGAAAGTTTGGTTGATATAACTCTATTGGTTTGCGAGATATATACAAAAAACCTATGGGGGGGCCAAATATGCCTCTTCATAGTGCGATCCTTCATACCAAATTTTATTTCCATAGCTTTATTTATGGCTTAGTTATGGCATTTTATGTGTTTTCGGTTTTCGCCATTTTGTGGGCGTGGCAGTGATCCGATTTTGCTCATTTTCGAAAGCAACCTTCCTATGGTGCCAAGAAATAAGTATGCCAAGTTTCATCAAGATATCTTAATTTTTACTCAAGTTACAGCTTGCACGGACGGACGGACAGACGGACGGACAGACAGACATCCGGATTTGAACTTTTCGCGTCACCCTGATCATTTTGATATATATAATCGTTTAGTTTTAGGACTTACAACAAACCGTTATGTGGACAAAACTATAATACAATCGTAGCAACTTTGTTGCGAGAGTATAAAAAAAAGTGTTCAAAGTCTGTCAAAAATTTAAATTCTAATATTTTTATTTTTCCTTGATTGAATTATTGATTGATTGCTGTCCACGGCAAGAGAATTTGTTAGACGTCAAGGGATTTGGGGTACCATCGGCTGAGTTTTCAAAATTTTTAAATAAAACAAGTAAGGGAAGGCTAAGTTCGGGTGCAACCGAACATTTTATACTCTCGCAATTTATTGATATAGTTTTATTACCATAATAATACACAATTTGACCCATATATGCGGTATATTGTCCAACAGAATAACGAAAATCATCATATATCTATACTAATATTATAAAGAGGAAATGTTTGTTTTTTTGTTTGTTTGTGTCGAATAGGCTCCGAAACTACTGAACCGATTTGAAAAATTCTTTCACCGTTGGAAAGCTATACTATCCCTGAGTGACATAGGCTATATTTAGTTTAAAAAAAAAATATGGTTCCTTACCAAAACTCCGATAATGTAAAAAAATACCAAAAAACTTTCTTTAATTGCGAATGCTGCGAAAACGATTGAAGATATAACAAAGTTATGTACTACAATTTTGTAGAACTTATCATTATCTACAAAAAACGTCGCGACATCATACCTCTAACTATTATAGTTTTGTCACAATAAGCGATTTTATATAAAAAAATTAATTAAAATACCACTACTTGAAAAGGCTCTTTATTTATACCTTAGTATTAATCCTTATCGAAATAAATGATTTATTATTTAAGATCGCTTCAAAACCTTTATATAACTTTTTGAATTATTAGATTCTGACATACCATTCAAAAGATATCACGAGTTAAAAATTTTGAAATTTTTGAATGGTCCTGTGCGGAATTAAAAATAATTGTCGCTTGATAATAATATGATATAAAAATGAATTGCTGTTCGTTTGTGCCGCAAAAAAACGAGAACGGCCGATCTCGCTAATTTTAGTCTTGAAATATTCGTGGAAGGCCAGAAAAAGATTAGAAAGTGAGTAAATATGAAAAAATTTCGAGGAAGATAATAATCGAGTTGACAAGAAAAATATAAAAAGAGAAAACATAAAAATAATATTCTGAAGGTTATCATTGTTGCTTTGTTAAAATATTAAAATATCATTTTCAACACCAAGTATTAACGGGAATAGGGGCAACTTGGCACCTGTTAGTAGGCAAACAAACGGCACATTCGGCTTTGAAATTACTCCTAAATTGCAAATGAACGAAACACCAGTCGGCAAAATCGCCAAAAATAGCGCTTTAACGAAAATTTTCCAAATATTCAAGAAGTCGTTGGAGGTACTGCACAGGACTTTAAAAGATCTTGATTGTCGATGAACGTTTTTGGTGGAGCCAGGATTCTGTTAGTATTATTGGTGATTTACGCCAGACTCTTCCAATTATTCCTGGGTCAACTGTTACTGACGGGCTAATCGCATGCCTAAAATCATTTAATTTGTGGCGACACATAAAGAATCGCCAATTAACAACTAACATATGAGTGTTTTTGCAACAATACCAAATTGCGATTGTAGAAGCAGTTGGCAGTTGACACCTCGATGGATTAATAGCATTTCCAACAGATTTCTTTCACTTCATTGACTCAAAAGAGAAGTTTTCCAGACATGAAACCTCAATATGATAACCATAAATGACTGATTGAATGACCTATATTGGTGATGATCTTAATGCGACAATTTAGAATTTCGGTCCAAGAGAGTTGACACAGCTACTAACCAGAATGACGTAGTCAATTATCCCAAACTATTTAAAATTGCCTGTACTTTGCAATTAAAAGTAGTGTGAGTTGTAATCATGCTGCGTAGCATAAATCAACCTCGAGTAATCAATATCGTCGCCGAAGCCAAGATTGGACCAACTTAATTTAATGTATACCTTAGCCACAAAAACGTGTGGCCGGGTCTGCTAGTAGTATATAAAGGCTGAGGTAATTCCTGAACCGATTTCACTCATTTTCACCACTAACATACATTACATCCAAGATTATATGCTCACTTAATTCAGCCAATCGTATTATTGAAAAACCTATAATTAGGTATATGGGAATAGGTAGAGACACGCTATTAGAAGAAAAAATATTCCCTCTGAATTAAGGGGTTATATACAGTTAGACGGCCGAAAAAAAGTGAATTTTCCAGAATTTTTTCTGAGAAAACTTTTTAATTTATTGATCCAAAAATTTATACACATATTATGGTATCTTTTAACTGTATTTTAAGACTTAGTTTTAGTAAAAATATTTATTTGAAATAGAGCTACAGCTGATCTCCAGGAGCTCCTCTCAAAAAAGACGTTTTGCGGTGACCACTATATCTCGGAACTGGATCATCCGAAATTAAAAAACCAAACAGATTTCGTTAAAATAATGTTAAATCTAGTAATTAATAGAAGGAATAAGCAAAATAAAATTTTTTGACAAAATGGCGGTTTCTCAAAAAAAAAATCGATTTTTCACCCAAATTTCGGTTTTAAATTGTTTATAAAAAAAAAAATATTTATCGGAGAGAAAAAATCTACGATTAATTACTAAAAAATATATTTAAGAAGGTCGTGTTAAAATTTGAGACTAATCGGTCTAGCCGTTTTCGAGTAATGTTGGTCACCGACTTTAAAAACACCATTTTGAGAAAAACGCGTTTAAAGTTTGGACCTTGTACTTAAAAGCACTCTGAAACGCCTTTTTCATTTGCTTGTAACTTTGAAAATATTCACCGGAACGATATGAAATTTTCTGTGTGTATTCTTAAATATATGTACATTAAGAAAATGAAATAAAAAAATCGATTTTTTGAAAATTCTAACTGTATATAACCCCTTAAACTAAGATATCTGAGAGATTTACCGACATTTTCGGTCAAAAATTACCCTAAGACACTGAGTTCTTCATATTCGATATTAGGGATTAGATTTCGACAATTCGACAATCACAAATGATGCCACTGATCATATACAGTATTTGTGTAAAGTTTTGTTCCGCTATCTTCCTTGATTTCTGATGTAAATCTTATAAAATGAACGAATCAGATGGACTTCAATCTGAGTGCAGCTTCCTTCTGCCAATTCTTCTGTAAAATTTTGTGTTTCTGATGTTTTCCGTTATTAAGTTAACGCACTTTTAGTAATTTTCAACATAACCTTTGTTTGCGTGGTTATTATCCGATTTCAACTATTTTCATGGTGTTAGATGGAGTTCGAAAGAAGCGAATGCAGAAAATTTGGTTTATATAGCTTTATTGGTTTGCGCGATATTTACAAAAAACTTCCCCAAAAAAATTACATCCAAATATGCCCCTGCTTAGTGCGATCCCTTGTAGCAAATTTTATAACTTTATTAATGGCTTATTTATGACATTTTATGTTTTTTCGGTTTTCGCCATTTTGTGGGCGTGGCAGTGGTCCGAAAGCAACCCTCCTACGGTCTCAAGGAACATGAGTACCAAGTTTCGCCAAGATATCTTAATTTTTACTCCAGTTATCCGTTGCACGGACGGACGGACAGACAGACATTCGGATTTGAACTCCGCTCTTCACCCCGATCACTTTGGTATATATAACCCTATATCTAACTCGTTTAGTTTTGGGTGTTACAAACAACCGTTATGTGAACAAAACTATAATACTCTCTTTAGCAACTTTTGTAGCGAGAGTATAAAAATGCTTTTTTGATATGATTACGTATATGATTGCTTATATTTAAAAAAAAATTAAAATACCTACCTAAATACCATAAATCTACCGACAAAAGAAACCTCCTATTACGGTTAGAACCCGAAAACCGAAACCATGTAATGTAACAGATTCAAGACGTGAAAATATTTTTATAGTACCAATGCAAAGCAGAGTACCTCGAACACAGATTATAACTAGATTTCAAGCAGGGAGAGCATTGGGATGAATAATATAAAAGAAAAAAATTATATTAGAAAGGCAAAATTTTCTTTATTAAAAAACTTTGTACGATTGTACTGTGTTGTGTTGTTTATTCTACACTCAAAATATAAACTTTTTTCTTTTAATTGAACACTAAATCATTATTTTATAACACATATATGTATGTTATACACTATCTTTCAAGGAAAAACGCTCCGCCCTAAAAAAACATAAGCAAGCACACTACTTATAGCACATATTCGAAGTAAATATAAAAGATAAAGATTGCAAATTGCCACTTTAGTCGTTTAACACCAACAATACTTCACATAGAATTCAGGCTTTCATAACTCTACGTTTAATTAAACATAAGGAGAGGTCTGACTGGTTAAAGATTCCACAAGCCACCCACATGCGCTCGTCCAAATAGTGGTTTGTTATCTTACAGCGCGATTGCATTGCGCATGTGCGACTGCCGAGACGAGACTGGTCTTTACCGTACATATATACAGGCGCATATTTGCAAAAGCTAAAATGCATAACGAATCAAGTGTGCGCGCTTATTTCTGCGCAGTTTTATTTATTCCAGCGGCAACAACTACTCAAATGTGACACCCAGTGTGTTAGCAGTGGGTTGTAGGCAATACCATGAGGGCAATGTCCTCTTAGACTGAACAACATTGCTATTTACAAACAATATACGTACACAATCAGCAAGCACTTAAACATATTTATTTATAAATGTGTGTGGTTTGGTTTTACTATTTTTGTTTTTATTCTAAAGGCATATTAATGCACTTTAGCAGAATAAGCCCTCGCTAATATACACATATACATACATAACATTGTACGACCGTGGTTGACAGCCATAAGCACTTGTCTGCTTTGAGATATATTAGAAGGCCTCGCACAAGTGCAGCCCACACAGGTATGCAATTTGCATATTAAACAACATTTTGAAGATATTACCAAAACAAAGTACTACGCTAGAAAAGGATTATTGATAATTTTTAGATTTTTCGTTTGGCGTATACATTTGTATTCATAAACAAAACAAGTTTAATACTTCGCACACAAAATGGCGAAAACCGAAAACACATAAAGTGTCATAACTAAGCCATAAATAAAGTTATAAAAGTTATAAAATTTGGAATAAAGAATCGCACTAGTAAGAGGCATATGCGGATGTAATTTTTTTGGGTAAGTGGGCGTGGCCCCGCCCCCAAATCGGATATTTGCATATATCTCTCAAACTAATAAAGCTATATAAACCAAACTTTCTGCAGTCGTTTCTTTTAGTCATTACACTCCAAAAATGAAAGAAATCGGATAATAACCACGCCCACCTCCCATACAAAGGTTAGGTTGAACATTACTAAAAGTACATTAACTCACTAACGAAAAACGTCAGAAACACAAAATTTTACAGAAGAAATAGCAGAAAGAAGTGTATTTTTACAAAATGGAAAATGGGCGTGACATCGGCCACTTATTGGTCAAGAACCATATCTCAGGAACTACTCGACAGATTTCACCCTGACACCCTGATCAGACGTGTGGAAAATTGATGAAATCGGTTCACAACCACGACAACTATCTGATTCCATCACTTTATAAGATATACATAAGGAACCAATGAAGATAGCGAAATACAACTTTACACAAATACTGTTTATGATCTGTGGCATCACTTGTGAAAAAATTGTCGAATTCGGACTATAACTTTTCAATTCCCCGGATATCGAATATGAAGAACTCAGTGCCTTATGGTAATTTTTCACCGAAAATATCGGTAAATCTCTCAGATATCTGAATTTAATTCAGAGGAAATCGTTTTCTTCTAATAGTGTGTCTCTGTACCAGAAATGGTTAAAATCGGGTCATAACTTCACCTAGCTCTCATATAGCTAGTTATAAGATTTTCAAAAATATGATGGGCTTAATAGCTTATAAATCGGTTAATATATGAAATATCTTAGCCAAATTAAGTGAGCATATACTCTCAGATATAATGTACGTTGGTGATGAAAATGAGTGAAATCAGTTCAAGAATTACCTCAACCTATATACTATATATGGTGATTTTCGTTTTTCTATTGAACTTTATGCCGAATATAAGATAAAATTGTGTGTGATCTAAATAAAAAATATAGCAATAAATTTCTAGAGTATAAAATTTACGGTTGAACTTAGCCTTTCCTTACTTGTTGAAATTAGAGGTACATATGTTATATTTTAAGGTGTAGTCGACTTCGTCCATCGTAAAAATCTCTTTTGGGCTGTGACCTCGCAAATTTACCTAGCTATTAACCAGAGACACCCTCCCGTGCCGTGATCAAGTATTCCATATTTTATAGCTTAATTTGAAACTTTACTTTAACTCCATTTTTTGTTTAAATCCATTCTTTAGTCCTTGCAGTAGTCCGATTTTGACCATCTGCAATACCAACTTTCTCATAGTGCCAATGGTTAAGTGTGTAAAGTTATATTTGGTTGTTCAGATCAAGTTGACCAATTGTCCGACTGAACAGACGGAAGAATGAAAATTGAAATATAAACTATCCTATCTTTTAAGTTGGACCAAACTACAGACGTGTACAAAGTTACATTAAAATCGGTTCAGTCGTTTAGTCGTCAATTCCGGACAAACAACGTGAAAGAGTTTACCGTTTTCAAAGTCAATGGGCGCGTAGGCTAATTAATAGCCAAACAAAAAAGAAAAAAATTAAACTCATTAAACGCTTTTCAAGAATTTTGAGTTGAATACCTCTTTGAGGTGAAGCCACTAAAGCAAAAAGCTCTATCCTAAATTAAATGTATTTTTTTTTTAATTTTCTCTCAGCCACACTACCATGCCAAATAAACAGCCAATACGCTTACATCAGCTCAATTATTATTGTATTCGCTGACACATTGTCATGGCTTAATTTCCCACTTTCCGTATGCGAAGCAGGTGATTTGCCACTTCCTGCCGCCGAAACACAAACAAAATCGTTAATCATCGAGCAAATGCGAAAAATATACAAAAACAGAAATCAATTGCTGTTTCACGCTCTTCCGCTATAGTCAAAAGCTTTCCGTCTCGCGGCTTCTGCGCTTGGATGCGCATTTGACTAAGATTGCGTATAATTACTCTATTGCGGTGTGTGTGTGTGTGTCTGCGAAATCATCGCACATTTCTTGAAAAAAAAATATTTTACGCACAATTTTCTAAACCCGATTGAGGTGAACCCAAAAAACTATCATGTAATTAGACACAATCGACGGAAATGAAAAGTAGTTAGACGGGCAGGCGATTGTTTGGGCTTTCATTGTGATAATGCTCGTGTGAAATTAAATTGCTTGACCGCTCGGCTTAGGCGGCACAATCGTTGCTATTTTGCGGTAAAACTAAAGGTAATTTGCAGTGGCCACTGAAACAGTATTTAAATAAAAACCAGCGGAACAAGTGACGTTAATTGCGCTACAAAATGATATGAAATCATAGCGGTCATTAGCGATTTCCTTTTGATTTTTTTGTCCTCATTTTATTGTGGCGCTTCGACTATGAAATAACGGCAATTTGTTATTTTGCACATTTGTGGCCAAAACATATGGATAATTTACTGTAGTAGTTGTGGAAATGCAAAATATATTACAATTAAAATATTATTTGTTATTATTATTATTGAAATGTTGAGTACCAATGATTTCAAATGGTACTCGGTATGACGACCTTGACACCTGGTATTACAATTCGAATTAAAACTTTGATATTAAAGTTTGAATTTTATAAATATTCGCTATATATGTACATGTATGACCTCAATAACCTCCATTGAGGTCCTAAAAAGAAACTTAATTCAGTGGTTTCAATGTAGTATGTGAGTAACTATTGATAAGTTAAAATAAATAGTTGGATACAAATTTCAAATGGACTATTTTTATACTCTCGCAACAAATGTTGCTAAAGAGAGTATTATAGTTTTGTTCACATAACGGTTGTTTGTAACACCCAAAACTAAACGAGTTAGATATAGGGTTATATATACCAAAGTGATCAGGGTGAAGAGTGGAGTTCAAATCCGAATGTCTGTCTGTCCGTCCGTCCGTCCGTCCGTCCGTCTGTGCAAGCTGTAACTTGAGTAAAAATTAAGATATCTTGATGAAACTTGGCACACTTGTTTCTTGGCACCATAGGAAGGTTGCTTTCGAAAATGAGCAAAATCGGACCACTGCCACGCCCACAAAATGGCGAAAACCAAAAACACATAAAGTGCCATAACTAAGCCATAAATAAAGCTATGGAAATAAAATTTGGTATGAAGGATCCTACTATGAAGGGGCATATTTGGATGTAATTTTTTTTGGGGAAGTGGGCGTGGCCCCGCCCTCTACTAAGTTTTTTGTACATATCTCGCAAACCAATAGAGGTATATAAACCAAACTTTCTGCAGTAGTTTTTTTTTAGCCACTTCCTAATACAGTCCAAAAATGAAAAAATCGGATCACAACCACGCCCACCTCCCATACAAAAGTTAGGTCGAAAATTACTAAAAGTGGGTTAACTCACTAACGAAAAACGTCAGAAACACTAAATTTCCCATAAGAAACGGCAGATGGAAGCTGCACTCAGATTTTTTTAGAAAATGGAAAATGGGCGTGGCGTCGCCCACTTATGGGTCAAAAACCATATATCAGGAACTACTCGACCGATTTCAATGAAACTTGGTTTGTAATAGTTTCCTTACATCCCAATGATATGTTGTGAAAATAGACCAAATCGCTTCACAACCACGCCTACTTCCTATATACCAGAACTTTGAAGTCGGTCTGAATAGTTTACTAAAGTAAGCACTAGTGAAGATATCGGAACAGAACCTTGCATAAATACTGCATTTTAGTGTGGCGGCAGCCCCTATCTAGAAATCGGACCATATGTTTTCAAGGCCCCATATATCGAACGCGAGGACCTCGGTGCTTCTAACTTAATATTATGGTTTCCAACTTTCAATGGACTTTATACAATATACATATATGACAAATATGTGGGTCAAATTGTGTATTATCCATATTAATATTATAAATGCGAAAGTAACTCTGTCTGTCTGTTACTCTTTCACGACTAAACGGCTGAACGGATTTTGATGAAATTTGGTATGCTGATAGATGATAACCTAGAAATGGTCATAGGCTATAAATAATCACAATATAATAAAAACAAATGGATGATTGAATGACCTATTTTGGTGGTGAAAAACAAAGATGTCAATGGTCTCAATGTGACAATTTAGAATTTCGTTCCAGGAGAATTGACACAGCTACAAACCAATATGACGTAGTCAATTCTCCCACAGACTATTTAAAATTGCCTGAACTATCAACACTCACTTTGCAATTAGAATTAGTGTGAGATGTCATCATGCTTCGTAACATAAATTCACCTCGACTTTGCAATAGAACAAGACTGACTGTGATTAAGGTAATCAATATCGTCATCGAAGCCAAGATTGAGCCAACTATGAAATTTGCTAATTTGTTACATACTCATTTCAATATACGATTAAAAAAATTTTAAGTTTAACAAACTATGATGGTTTACGCTTAATACAGATCCACAATAATGTATATCAATCAATATACCGGCTATAACGTTTACTTCTTTATGCGTAAGATTTGTTTTACTATATTGAAAAATTTAATAATTTAAAGTATACCTTAGCCACAAAAACGTGTGGTCGGGTCTGCTAGTATAATATAAATAAATAAATTGCGAGAGTATAAAATGTTCGGTTACACCCGAACTTAGCCCTTCCTTACTTGTTAAAACTAGTTATAGATACGGAATGGATTTCATATGTATATACATTATATATACATCTCTATGAGGGGAGTTTGTGGGGTTTATATGTGTACTTCATGTCATAACCTCTTGAAACTAACGATCTTATCTGGAATGGTAATTCATACCAAACTTTTATGCTTATGTAATTATTTAATCATGTAAAAAAAAGAAATACGAACGAGGTTATAGATAGAAGAACAATCGTTGTATGGATGGACTATCTATTGTCATCCTCCTAAAGTAAGGGCGAATAAAAGGTAATCTTAAGATTGTCGGCGTTAATAGAATAGTTAAATAATTATTTTTTTCGAAATTCAAGGCGACAATCATTCAATTCTTAACTATAACAAGTAAGGAAAGGCTAAGTTCGGGTGCAACCGAACATTTTATACTCTCGCCATTTATTGATATATTTTTATTAAGATAACACACAATTTGACCCAATTTGAAAATCCTATTATTAGGTATATGAGTGCTAGGGGAAGTTACACTATTAGAAGAAATATATTTCCTCTAAATTAAATTAAGATGCCTGAGAGATTTACCGAAATTTTCGATGAAAAATTACCATGGGGCACTGAATTCTTCATATCCGATATTCGGGGCTTTGAAAAGTTATAGTCCGATTTCGACAATTTTTTCACAAGTGATGCCACAGATTATATACAGTATTTGTGTAAAGTTTTATTTCGCTATCTTCATTGTTTTCTTATGTATATATTATAAAGTGAAGGAATAAGATGGAGTTCAAAATTGAGTTGCATGGGAAGTTGTCGTGGTTGTGAACCGATTTCATCCATTTTTCACACGTGTCATCAGGGTGTCAAGAAAATATTATATACCGAATTTCATTCGAAACGGTCGAGTAGTTCCTGAGATATGGTTTTTGACCCATAAGTGGGAGATACCACGCCCATTTTCCATTTTGTAAAAAAATCTGAGTGCAGCTTCCTTCTGCAATTTCTTGCTCTTTTTTGCTCCAAATTTCACTTATATAACTTTATTTATGGCTTAGTTATGACACTTTATGTGTGGGCGTGGCAGTGGTCCGATTTTGCTCATTTTCGTAAGCAACCTTCTCACGGTCCCAAGGAACATGTGTTCCACGTTTCATCAAGATATCTCAATTTTTACTCAAGTTATCAGTTGCACGGACGGACAGACAGACATTCGGAAATTAGTTTGCTCTGAAAATAAAGATTACGTAATTTAATAGAATTGTTGTTGATAAACAAAAACGTAGGTGCGTATATACACACATAGATACAGAACGTAATACTGCCTTTTGCTTCGGCATATTAAATATGTGAATGTCTATCAGATAATTTTATTCGTTTATACATATCGCTCATTTACTTGAATAGTGTCACAACTCAAAAAAGTCGATTTTTCAGGAGAGCGATTTAAAGTTTTTAATTGTCTCTTATTTAGCAAATAAAGAAAAATTCCAACTGTTTATTGACATATCTAGTGGCCTGTAATATATTAAATACTATGTTGAGCATAAATGGACCAAATAGAGTGTACTAATGCTTTTTCTTGGGCATCAACGTGACTCATTTTGAATAGTGTCGTTATTTGTGAAAAAAATAATTCAATTTCGCCGTCATAAGTCAAATGTGTCGTTTTTGGTGAAAAAAATCAATACGAAATATTTAATTACTTTTCACCAATATCGTTGTAATACAAAATATGTCGTTCTTTCTGAAAAGAAAACCAAATTCACTCTATGACAATATGTGTTGTATCACAAAATATGTCTCTCTTTCAGATAAAAATCCATGCCTAATTCTGGCACAACTGAGAAGTGTCGTTATTGTAGTTAAAAAATAATCCAACATAACAAGTTTAATAACGGCACATTCATATTTCACGGTTTATATTTCTGCGCATCGGAATGAAATTTTTATATAATATGGACGCTGAAATTGCGCACATTTCTACATACTCAACTCAAAAATCGTGTTTTTTGAGTTGTGACACTATTCAAGTAAATGAGCGATATATATTTCATAATATAATTCTACAAAGCATCAATCAAAAATAGAAACGAGCTTAAAATACGACCGAGTGTGAGCAATCAATTGTAGAAATGTATGAGTGAAATGCATATGAAATAATAATATTGTGAAGAAGACTAGGATTAAGTGGAAAAATTATATTTGCATAAACTTTTTTCTTTTATACATAATAATTAATAAGCGATTGGGAGCAATGTGTCTGTTTTGGAAGCAATTTCAAGCTTAATAAAAATTTCTGGTATGTTTTTTAGCCAAATATGTTTCGTACATTCCTATTTTTAATAGTTTTTAGTAAATATTAACAAACATTTATAACCGCCGTAAAAACTGAACAAACAAACCAAGAGAACTTGAAGAAATGAGAGTAGGCCATTTTGTTGGGCCATCAACTGCAATTAACGGTCTCAATCGTCCCATCAGCTAGTGTTTACCAATTTCAGGTCATCCAAAGCAGCTAACCGCTCATAAGACTGTCACAATGCAGCGGGTTAATTAGGCGGAAAGTAAATTCGGTGCTGCGCTATGACTTTCGTTGACTCAACCCAATTCTTGCCGAGGTGTTGCAGCCGACGGAGGCAATGGAGCACGAAATGGTATATTTGTCGATTACAATTGAGTAGTAAATAAAAGTGAGTTCAAGCAAAAGTGAAATAAACGACAGTGAAAAGACAATAAAAAAGAGCTTAAGACATTAAAGGAAAGTAAGCCACTTTTTTACGAGGGTTAACCATTGAACGAAAGCGATTGACAAGCCGCTGTCAGAGCAGTTGAGCAACTGCTAAGTCAGTGATGAAGGCGGTAAGTTGTAATGCCTCAAATCGCACAACCTTAAAGTAGCTTCGGGAACCAAAACAAATACAAAAGATTTTAATATTTTCAATTTTTACTCAGTGAAACAAAAAGTGAGCGCTCGCAATATTCAAAGCTTTTAACATAGCCTTTAAAGCACAAAATAAAAAAGACATACTTCAATTACTGTTTTTGAAGTTCATCAAGTACCTAATTGTCAACCTGCTGGTTTAATTAACCAATTATTCGTACAATACTATTAAATATTTACTTTTAGACACAATACTTATTACTATTATAATATAATACTAATGGAATAAATTGAGACAATATAATATACATAAAATTACTACAGGAATGAATAGCATTTGTACAAACAAAAATATAGGCAATGAAATGACAGCTGGAAGCTACGGAACGCGCAACACTTTGTGCCACACGCTGCTTTATGACTCCTCCATTGGTAAGTGCAAGTAAGCACAAACCCACATGCAACAACAATGAGGAACAAGGTGAATAAACATCGAAAACCACAAAACACACATGCTCATAAGTCACACAACTACAAATTTATTGCCCACGGAATGAGGTTGTCATAGTAACAGGCCAATTACTTTTTTGTTTGTTGGAAAATTTATCATATGTGGCCTAATAAATATCCAAAGGAATTCTTGTTAAAATAAAGAAAATTTAATATGAATTAAATGCGAATTTGAAAAAAAAAACATTAATTATAATATTTAAGATATGTATTTGGGATGTAAATTTTAGAAGGCAAAATTTTATTGTTTTATGTTAGAAGTAATCAGAAGTATTTATATAAAATTTTTGTTTTCCGTATTGGATTTGCTTAAATATATCATTATGTAAATCGAGAGAACTCTGTCGAGGTTCCACTCTCACGATACTAACGAAGATCAAAAGGACTACGAAATGAAAAATAAAGAAAGATGATGTCATAAAATGCAATTAATAATTTATTTTGATTTATTAATCGTCGTAAATTAATATAAATATATATATAATAATAGCTGCAATCGATTGGTCCCTTCTCTGCTTGCTATCTTTGGGCACTACTTACAAACATTTTACATGTGTAAGCAACAACAAAGTTATCCAGTCGAATTCCTGCAGGAGAGTAAGCAGATACCTCATTAAAAAGTGTATCGCCGCTTGCTGAGTGCTGCCAAATTTTGTTTTACATATGTAGTTGTTTTACAATGGTAAACATGGCTCAAAGGACAAATTATTGTTAAAAAGGACAATATAAATATATATATATATATAAATATAAATTAAAATTTATTAAATAAAACGTAAAGCATGGACTCTGCTAGAAACGATGAGACAAAAATAAGTTTTGTGCGCTGATTTAAGTTTTTTCCACCAATGAAAATCGTGCAACACTATTGCGCATGATTAAGAGGAGCGGGGTAGCACCATAAGTGCTGCCTGTTTGTTTGAATTACTGCATAGTGTGTTCTTTTGGCGTATCTATAACGATTAACCAATCGATGACAGGTAATAAATATGAATTGTGGGACAAAGTACCATTCACTTAGGTATTTTATCGGACACTTCGTGTATATTTTTTGAAATGGTATTACCATATGTAAAATATGGGGCGATGTAATATAAATGACGATAGCTCTTTGAGTCCACATGTTATAGACCCTGTACCAAAAATTTCATTTTATTTTAATGAAAGCGCACTTTTTTGCTTCTTATTTATTTTCCAAGCCATTTCGTGTTGCTTAGATAAATAGTAGAAACTAAGCCCCTATTTGCTAAACATAAGGCGTATAGAGAGACATTTCTGTTTTAATTCATTCCAAGAAGTTTAAGCGCATGTCCCCGGTGTGAGATGCCCTGCTGGAAAAATATTAAAATATGAAATTAAAATATTTTTCCGTGTTAATTTGAGTAATTACGACCATAATGATGAAGCCATCATTTAAACTCTTAAAAATACAACTGTAACAGACTGCCAAGGTTTTTGTTTTGAAGAAACCGGTTAAAAACTGAGAAAACCTACAAATTTTCTGTTGGATATGTTCACAGTTAAACAATGAAATATTGGAAACTAATAGAAAACGTAAGGTTAAAAAACTAGCAAAAGAAAGTTGGAAACATATCGCTCATCATGAATAGTGTCATAACTCAATAAACACGATTTTTGAGTTGAGTATGCAGAAATGTGTGCAATTTCATCGTCTATATAGTATAAAAATTTTATTCCGATGCGTAGAAAAATAAACCGTGAAATAAGAATGTGCCGTTATTAATCTTGTTATGCTGCATTATTTTTTAACCACAATCAGGACACTTCTCAGTTGTGCCAGAATTAGGCAAGGATTTTTTTCTGAAAGAGAGACATATTTTGTGTTACAACACATATTGTGAAAAGGTGAATTTGGTTTTCTTTTCAGAAAGAACGACATATTTTATATTACAATGATATTGGTGAACAATTAATTAAATTTTTCATATTGCTTTTTTCCATCAAAAACGGCCGGCGAAATTGATTCATATTTTTCACAAATAACGACATAATTCCAAAGGGTTTGTGTTTATTCCCAAGAAGAAGCATTAGTACACTCTATTTGGTCCATTTATGCTCAACATTGTATTTAATATATTACACGCCACTAGATTTGTTAATAAACTTATGGAATTATTCTATTTTTGCTAAATAATAGACAATTGAAAACTTTAAATCCCTCTTCTGAAAAATCGACTTTTTTGAGTTGTGACACTATTCAAGTAAATGAGCGATATGTGCTTATATGATCACCGTAAGAGCAAAACAATTGCATATGCTACATACTATGGTGCACATGTTTTATGTATATACATGCATGTGTATTTTTCATTTTTTAGAATGTCGTTTGTGTGCGGAGCACCAAGGATGAGTCAACGCGCAACCAATTCAAAACTCAATATGAGACATACATATGTATATGTATAAGCGGGAGCCTACATATATACATACATACATACACACACATGTACGTAGGAATTTGTACCGTCTACTCATTTTCTGCTCGTGCAGCAGAGAGATTACGTTCACGTAAGTTACTTAAAGAGACACCAAATGAAAATGCATCTATTGAATGAAACTACAAACATATAGAGATAACATATCGCTCATTTACTTGAATAGTGTCACAACTCAATAAACACGATTTTTGAGTTCAGTATGTAGAAATGTGCGCAATTTCAGCGTCCATATTGTATAAAAATTTCATTCCGATGCGTAGAAAAATAATCCGTGTAATAAGAATGTACCGTTATTAAACTTGTTATGTTGCCTTATTTTTTAACCACAATAACGACACTTCTCAGTTGTGCCAGAATTAGGCATGGATTTTTTTCTGAAAGAGAGACATATTTTGTGTTACAACACATATTGTGAAAAGGTGAATTTGGTTTTCTTTTCAGAAAGAACGACATATTTTGTATTACAACGATAATTAAATTTTTCGTATTGATTTTTTTCAACAATTATTTTTTTCATAAATAACGACACAGTTCAAAATGGGTCACGTTTATGCCCAAGAAAAAGCATTAGTACACTCTATTTGGTCCATTTATGCTCAACATAGTATTTAATATATTACACGCCACTAGATCTGTTAATAAACTTATGGAATTATTCTATTTTTGCTAAATAATAGACAATTGAAAACTTTAAATCCCTCTTCTGAAAAATCGACTTTTTTGAGTTGTGACACTATTCAAGTAAATGAGCGATATAGAGTATTTACAAGCATACGCGTAAGGTGTAATATTTTTTGTTTCCAAATATAGGCTCACATTCAAACATTTGAATGTAGATACACAAATTGATGTTTGTGCAAATTTCAACAATGGAAAAATATTAAAATTAATCTAGAAAATTGTGCACCAATTGCTCTCAATCATATATAAAGTTCGTCGGGTCAGCCTGTATGAAATTTTTGTTGATTTTTTTGTAGTTAGACGTACGTCTAATACATATGTATAATATATATATACAAGGTTTTATAGTTGTCATCTTAAATAGATGGAAATAAAATGCCTTGCGATTTTAAGATACTTCTTTACAATATTACATACATATATATTTATATATATATATATATATATATACAAACACCAGTTTTATTTTGATTACGAGATTTATGACATTCATACTTCACATACGTTTATGTTGACATTCATTTTTTTAATCAATAGTTTTATTTCTTGAATTAGTATAACAAACCTAAATAGTTTTCTCAGAAAGTCTTCTAATGAGGTTTGTCTTTCTAATTTATTTTGTTTTGATGCACCGGTCTGTAGAATTTAATATTAGAATGCCTAGAAACATTTCTAAAAAGAGATTTTGGCAACTAACGTAGTTTAGTAAACTTCGATAGTTCTCAGAATCAATCAAGCAAACCCTACATAATTTAAATTTTCCATGAAATGTAAGTTTTTTATTTAAATTTTAAAACAATACGGCTATATAAAATATTATTATTCAAACTGAATATAATAAAAATTAATCATCCATTGATTATATATTTTGCAACGCTTAATACTCTGCTACAACATTATTTACATTATTACTGTGCCATTATATTTTGCACTTGTGCTTTCTTATTTGTGTTGAGATCAGTGTTCGATCTGCTCTTGTTAATTACTTTATTATGTCACTTAATTGCCCTTTATTGGAGATGTTTTCGGCACAAAAGAACGAGTGGCAGCACTCGTTGACAAAAATAAGTGATTTTTCACACACGAAGGTGATAAATTTTCAGCATTGAATGTACATTTTTATAGTAATTTTACATCATGTCAATGCAGGTTTATTGAGGGTGTTTATCGCTTTTGTTGGTTTTCGTTTATTTTCAACATAAAATTAATGTTTAATGTTTCGTAATTACCACAGCCAAATTATGGCGACAGGCAATAAAGTAAAAAAATTCAAAGTGCGAAACAAGTTTGTAATAATATTTAATAACCGCTTATTTGCCAATACTCGTCCACAGCTAATATTTGTATACATATACATACATACATATGTAAGCGTGTGTGAAATATGTATTACTCAATAGTCGTAGAACTGTTTGACAGCTGCTGGATGGCGCATCGCCGAGTAGTATATGTACAATTGCAATCAAGTACGAGTATATATGAAACATGAAAATTATAAAACAAGTTTTATACATATAATTACTTTGTTTCATTTTAAGACTAATTCTCCATATGTCAGAATTCAGGCAGTGTCACTGATGCCATGTCCTTGCACGAAGCCCGCAAACAAGCGAAGTGGCAGAAGTTTTCATCGCCAACACAATCGAATCTGACGGAGGCCAGTCGCCAATTACCGATATTCGGCGCTGCCACCATCTAATATATAATATTTGGTGGTATCTCAGTCTTACATCACTAAGAAATTCATAGAATGAAATAGGCTCTAAAGGGGCGATAGTGCAATTAGCACACACAAGTCTACTTTTTGTTTATTTTTATACATTTCGGAATTTTTTCTCTTCCTTTTCTATTCGATTTCTGTGCGGGCTTTTACAACTTTAGGTGCACTGCTTCATATATATACATACATATGTACGTATGTCTTTAGATGCGTAGCTGTTGCGTGTGGCACATCCGCCGTTTGCGTCCAGCTTGCACTGTTTACTCGTATTTCTTCCAAGATGCAAATGGACATACGTAAATGCAAGTGTTTATGGATGTTTTCATTTTCATTACGGCAGAGAATTTAACAAATTACAAATTCCATACAGTTAAACACAAGTTGGCAAGAGCTGGCCTGCATTCTAAACTTTAGCATTCAAAGCATGTCTACATGGGCACCAGCATCTACTTGAAGCAACATACTTGATTGCCGGCGCACATATACGCACCGATCTACAGCTGGTGCAGCGCTGATGGCTGTTGTAGCAAACCGCTCTGATGTTCTTCCAGTGGTGTGTGGCAGGAAGCTGTGATTGCCACAATCGATCACTCGTTCATTGATTTTATCTGTTTGATATGATAGTTGGCTGTTCTTTATGCACATAAATAAGCTCATATGGGTATGTATATATGTATATGTTTTAATTCTCGTATAAATATACTCTCTGATCAACTGAAGTAGCATGTGATGTAAGAAAGCATCCGTTGTTGATGAAAAATTAGAAGTATGCCTGTTGAAAATATTTGTGGTTTCGTAAGCTTTTATGTGTGTTTATTGAACTATACAACGAATAATAATATTCAAAATAAATGTAAACACATTAACTGGAGCAAAAACACAAAAATGTGGCAAAAGATATTGAGGTTTTAATTTAGTTTTAGAAAAGCTCTCATTACGACTATGTGAGAGAACGATTCGAGTTTGAGCTTCCACTGAAAACAGTTCTGTTTAAAATAGGTTGACAAAATTGCGCTCAACAGAAATTTAAGAAGAGACAATTCCTGTTAATTTACACACCTGCTCAAAGATCAAGAAATTTATCTAGGACCTGTAGGAGCAAAAAAATTTAAAAATATTATATAAAGCGACGAAACAAAAATAATTTTGTTGTGAAGTGTACATGGACCATAAGGAAAGAATTTCCACGTCCGATTTAGTAATTCTTTATTTCTCTACTTTTTTGCTCCTGTCCAATCTACATAATTTCAATGCAAAGTTTAACCTCATACTAAAATTTTTTATTGCAATTATGGAAGCTTCCTGGCTATTAGATTTAGTAGCTTGACATTTTAGAAGCACCTGGGAACTGTTAAATCACTAACTTCATTTCCTATTTTTGCTACCATCGCCCAAGACCACTTGAAAAAGTCCTTTTTGCAAATAGTTACAATGCGACGATCAAGAAATTTATTAATTTTTTGTCGTTTTTCGCGAGG
Source organism: Zeugodacus tau (assembly GCA_031772095.1). NCBI lineage: Eukaryota > Metazoa > Arthropoda > Insecta > Diptera > Tephritidae > Zeugodacus > Zeugodacus tau. The sequence continues at coordinate 48,682,664 of CM062649.1, read as the reverse complement.
GTAACTACTAGATTTTCACGTTAAAGCATTTGTGAGACCTTTCCCTTAATTTCACGACATCCAGAAGTAATTTTCCTTGCGTTCTGACCTGGGAAGTTGAAGGGTTTCTTCAACTGAGCAGTATGACTTGCGATCCATACAGTATGTCCAAAAAAATTAGTAAACCAATCCGGAATGATGGTGAATATACTCTCTATTAACTAAATAATGTTAAATATACAACAAAACATTTGTATCATAATTTATTTTTCGACAGTAAGTGTCTTATCAAAAGTGTACCTATTATTTTGAGCAGGCTGATTTCGACTTTGTAGTGTGTTTGGATCCTTATTTCATTGTTTTGCTTTATTTAAACGTGATGTTTTTTTAATATTACTTGTGGATCTAAGAATAGCATTGCGACTTTTCTCTAAAAGTTAAATAAAAATTATTTTTGATGTGTTTTACTTGAAAAATTTTGTTGTACTTATTATTTTGAGCAGGTGTGTATATAATACTTGTAAAAGTAATGACATTATCTATTAATCCAACATTTACCATATTTGTATATTTGTACTGCTATTCAAAGCCATAATTTATCCTGAATGTGAAGAATTATTCTGAAATTTGGTCAGAAAAGTGTCATGTAAATATTTTTCATCAGCAGCGCACAATAAGAACAAAATGTATTTACTGTAACGCCACGACCAGCGTAGATACGACAAATGCGGCTCAGGCAGTGCGGCGCGTTAAATTCGGGCAAATCACATATCCAAACATATGTTGGCAATGTAAGCACGATTTTGCAATAATGCGTGTATTTCGATGTCGCACTAAAAGTTTGAAAATCAAACTCCTTTGATTTTGACCGCAGTATCGTGCGAGAAAATATGACATTTCCATAGCGAAAAGTGAAATTATAATATAATTTCAGTAGCACATTTATATATATACATTTTATTGTAGCCTCAAGCATTAACGCATAATCGTGTTGTAATTGGACGCTTCTTGTATTTCACGCATGATTTTGCGGTCCGGCATGCACCACAAAATCGTGCCCGTGTCCACGCTGGACGTGGCGTAAGGGTGCCTGCCGAGTGGGCGCTCAAAGCTGAGCCGAGCGTAAAGCTGATTTCGATCAGCGCTGTTCAATTTTTGGTACCGCAGAGTGTGTGCGAGGGTTAGCGCTGAATAGCGGGAGTAATTTGTTGTTATACACATGGGTACTTTTGGCTTTTAATCTTTTTATGTTTGCATAAAGATTTAAAAATGTTTCAGAAAAAAATGTTTAAATGTGTCCGAATTAAAACAAAAACATTCGATTATGTTATTGATTGAAAAAATTGGACCAAGTTTATAAATATTATATTATTATATAAAAAACATTTTAATTTAATTTTATATAATTAAAATTATCAAAATATTAATATATTTACATATTTGTTCACTAAATTGCATGTAACTACTCAAATCAAGTGAATAATTAAATCAAATAAAGTATGAGCACGAGTCAGCGCCGAAAAACACTTCCAAACTCTTTTTCTCGCGTTGATCAGCGTTACGCTCGTCTTCCACTCTGCGCTACCTGTGTGATTTAGTATGAAAATGTATGCGCACAGCTTTGAAGCTTATTTCTAGCATTCGTCAGCGTTGCGCTCGGCTCGGCTTTGAGCGTCCACTCTGCAGGTACCCTAAGAATATTTATGCCGTGAGCCGATCATCAATTACATTGGCGGATAAATGAATAAATGACGAACTTACGGTTACGGAGCCACTAGTGTAACTGATTACGTCAGTGAATAGCTGGCAAATGTATGAGTGCTGCTTACATGCGAGCTGGTATCGCCCGCACTTCGTGTTCTCCCTTATAAAACACACATTCATACATACTGGCAAACTTCTGTGAAAAACTGTAAAACAGATGCCAGTGCTGCCCGCACACGAAATTTATGCTAAAGTATGCGTCACATATGCGCAAACCGGGGCTAATAAAAATACATACACACATACAAAACACAGACTTGAACACTTATTATCAGAAGTAATAACCAATAGTCTAGCTAAGAAGTTATATTCAGAGACAGGGTAAAAATATTTATAGAAGCTAGAAAATATAAAAAGTTCTTCGCACACCTCATTTATTTAAGGTCTTTTATACAAAAATTACTTATTTTAAAAATCACTTTTCACTCTAAGATTTCTGTGTTTACAATTATGCGGAAAACGAGCGTTGCCACATGTTAGAAACCATAGATGATAGATTTTTTAATTACTGTGTTTTATTTATTTGCATATCATAGTGATTTGTCGTAGAACTTTCTTCTGCATCAAGTATGTATATAAAAAATCTTTACAGGGATGTCCAAAGTTTTTTCGCGTATAACTCCTTTTTGCACTGGACGGATGGACGGACGGAAAGTGTGCATGTGGAAAGAGTCTAGGTAGGCAGATAAATAGATAGGCAAAACAACTATGTACAACTGATTGCAAAACAGTTGTAAATGTAAATTGTCGTTTAGTTTATGACGGTCACTTTCATTGAGGAACAGAGCTGATTGAATTTATAATTTATATAATTATTATAATATTTATAATTTATAATTTTATTTATTTAATTAGTAAATATTTTTATTTAATAAATATCATTTTATTATTATTCCTGTTAAAAATAAAATTTTAACAAAATTATGTTCTGACTCCATATTAATTTCATGTTTGTTGCAATTTTGAACTGAAAAGTTAAAGCAACAGCGGAAACTTATGAACACACCACTGGCGTTAAAAAGTAAACTATAAAAAAACTCACTTACCTTTCAGGTTTCTGCAATCGCGTTTGGTATATTAATTTTAATATGAAGTTGTCGTCAAAATTTGCACTTGTTAACTTTTTTAAACACAAATGTATTTTCTACGAATACTTTTAATTATTTAAGATATTTCGTTAAACACAGATTCATTCTCAATTTATGCAACACGAACACAATTGTGTATTTATTATAAACTATTGTTTTATAGTTATAACCAAAGTTATGCGGAAAACGAGTGCTGCCACATTGTAGATACCATATATAAAATCATCCATAAATTCCTCTTTTGGTCTTTTGCGAAAATTCCTCTTTTTTTGACAAAAAGTTTGGACACCCCTGTTTTTGCTCGATCAGGGTTATTTTTTTAAATCGCGGCCGAAGGCCGCCAGTGCAAAAAGGAGTTATACGCGAAAAAACTTTGGACATCCCTGTAAAGATTTTTTATATACATACTTGATGCAGAAGAAAGTTCTACGACAAAACACTATGATATGCAAATAAATAAAACACAGTCATTAAAAAATCTATCATCTATGGTTTCTAACATGTGGCAACGCTCGTTTTCCGCATAATTGTAAACACATAAATCTTAGAGTGAAAAGTGATTTTTAAAATAAGTAATTTTTGCATAAAAGACCTTAAATAAATCTATATTTTGAATTAAATTGAATGTTAATAGTGTAATTTACAATATGTGAAGTGAAAAATGTGAAAAAATAGCGTTACAGTGTGTGAAATATCATGTGTTATTTATAGAAAAAAATTTGACTTTTAAACATGAATATTTCAAAAACTATAAGACCAATAAAGAATATTTATAAATATTCCTGCTCCTGAGTTGTCAAACCCCGACCGTGTGTGAAATTGCTTGAGGAAATTTTTGATTTTTAAAGCCGAATATCTCGAAAACTAGGCATCTGCGGTACCTATAACCCTATACATTTTTTAGTCTAGTCCTCTTTCAAACGGTACCTTTAGATCGCGGCGTCAAAGAAATCGGAATTGTGTCGTCACAGTAGAAACATAGTAGAAATCATTTAATTATTTAATTTCAGAAGCTTTTCGCTTTATTTCGTAAGCATTTATACGTGATAACGGCGTTGCACGTTTACATTCTTTTTCACTTTATTTATGTTTTATTCTTGCCTTCACTCTATTCACACACACACACACCCAAAATATTTCTTTGCGCACTGCTCGATGTGGTTGTTGATGTCCACTTTTCGCGCGTCATTTCCAAAAGAAAAATAAACAAATCTCCAATCGATTAATGCGTTTTCTACAATTTTGCTTCGTTTTTATTTTGTTGCTTTGTTACATTTTTTCCAAGCAAATGTGAAGTTTATATGGAAAATATTAAACGAAATAACGCGTTCGGCGGGACTAATGTGATAAAATATTTTCGTAGTCGGTGTCATGGTGTGTTGTTGTTGCTGAAGTATGTATGCTTATCGCTCACAGCTTCCACTGTTGTCGTTTCTCTGTTTCACACTATGAAATACAAACAGCAAACACATTTTTTATGTGAATTTTGATTCAGATGGAACGCACTCTTCGCAATTTCGTCATCACTCACTAACAGCAACTTCGCACTCTTTTTTCATTCAATCAATTCAATTCAATTTTGCTTTTCTAAAAAACTTAACACGAACAACAAATATAATTCTTCTTTTAAACAATGAATTCGTTTAATTTCACTATCTCGTATTATCAGACATTCGCGTACTGAACAATCGTTGGCATTTATTCGCACTTTGCAAAGAAGTCGTAAAATTCAATTTTCTTTGATTTTTATTTTGCTTGCAAACACAAACTTCTATTCGCACAATAACACTCCATTCGTTGCTATTCTTTCGACAAATTCACAACGAAGTTATGTCTACTTCAAATTTCCAAAACACAACCTAACCAGTTAAAATACACACCGTTCGTTGACAACATTGCCGTCAGTGACTAACATGGCAGCACTAACGCAACCCTACGCGAACTATCAAGTATCACATCGACAAACGCGATCGAACCTGCATGTCGCATGATGCCAACCGAACGTGCGCGAACTGCTTGTTTGAACACGATTACAACGCAACATATATTTGAACAGAAGATGTATGGTGTTGCCACTTCATAACTTAATGCAATTTGCAAAGTGTTGGCTGAAACTGGTATAAAAGTGCATGTTTGATCGAACTCAGGTCTTTGGTTATCACAATCATGATAAATAAGCATCATATCATACTTGAATTTCTTCTTGGGTTAGGAAAATTGTATAAATCGAGTTATCAAGTTTATATATTTAGAAATAGTATTGCATATATTTTTAATTGCTTCGATCCTTCGCTAGTTCCGTTCCGTAACATTGAAGAAAATTGCTCAAATAGTTTAATATCCAAAGCATAAAAAAAACAATATTCTTTAAAACAGCCCGAAACTTATATGTGTACTTATATATACGTGGTAAACCATTTTAGGAGAACGCTATTTGCATTGAAAGTCTACTCTGGCAACCTTTTAAAATTTACAGCGATTTCATTTTTTGAAAGTGTCATACGTGCGATAAAGTGAGAATGAAGCGATTAGTATAGCTCAATAATCTCCGCAAAAGAATTTTTTTAACAGCGCTCTCAGTATTTCATATTTTTTCGCTTCTAAATAATAAATTATTTTTTTTTAGAAACGTTTAAACATTTTATATTTAAACTTTGATAATGAGAAACGACTATGTTTTATACACAATAATTAAGTTTAAGTAAGAACGTATGTACATATGTATATGCTGCTACATATATTTCCTGTGTGCACTTAACGAAGATAATAATAAAAGTAATGCTTATCAAAGCATAAACGCTACTGGGAAAGTTTATTTACTCAGCCAAACCGGAGATTAGTGGCTGCAACAGGTCATTAAAGTACCATAGCCAGAGTATAAACGCAAGTTGAGATGTTTGAGAAACAGTATCTTTTTTTTAATGGTATAGCTTCCAAGAATTCCTAATTGGGCAAGATAACACAATGTCTGAGAAGAATAAGCAAGAGGATAATACAATTTTGAAATCCATAAAAGTAATTGGTGACACGAAAAACTAGAATAATGAAGATGCATAAGATATCACGAACTAGAGCTGAAATGTCGCTGTGACGACAAACGTTTATTGCCAGACAGCATCACACCATTCGAATAAATATTCTTCGCAAACGTATTTTTTAAAGGCGCTGCTCAATTTGTAAATGCACTTATCTTCTCTGTGTACATTTTTCGCTCATTACCTTTTTTGTTTTATATTTTAGTTATTGTTGTAGTATCTTTTTTATCTTTCAAACGGGCTCGCTTTCATCTGCTGCATTCATGCCCTCATCCGCTGTTATCGCATTGACAGTAATGTCAAACAACCTCAATCAATCAGTGGCGTAAACATATCCATCAAGATTAATATTTTATAACGAAGCCAGGGGTTTCGCAGCCGAATAAATGAAAACGCGAGCACAACCGAAAAAGTATTAATTTCAAGCAAAACAGCTGTATAGTGCTTGTTCTCAGAGCATGGCGGCAGCTCTTTTGACCATCTGAATAAATAAATGCATACATACCTTCAATTCACACTCTGACTCATCCTTATCAGCACAGCGCATCGCCGGATCAGTCGTACCCATATGCATACTTGTCGTTTCTATTTAGAATTATTCAATTAATTTCGCTGTTCGGTTTTTTTTTAATTGAAACCACACCTATGTCATCGTGTCTGAGTTTTGTTATTTATGGATTTTCGATCACTACAGATGTGTTTGTTTGAGCGCTCCAAAACAATGATCGATTATGCGATCATTTAGATTTTTCGACCCACTACCAAGTGTATGCGAGGATCCATCTGCTATAAAAGTAATGGATACACTTGACACTTCCAACGTTCGCTTTTCATATTTCTCAGATAGTTCTGAAAGATTAATACACAAAACTTTTCTAATATAAATTGGTGGTAAACTCATTAAAGAGTTTACTGAATTATGAAATAATATTTTTAGAAATATATTGTAAAGTTGGCAAATATGGACTACCAATCTTTTTTTGGTATATATTATAAACTGAAAAAACATATAAATACCCAAAAGGACAAAAAAAAAATATTGGAGGGTAATATGCACCAGATAGTTGTAAGGCTGCCTTTTACCCTTCCTAGACTATACTTGTTTCATCGATTTCATTTTCATGGATATTAAAGAAAGGTATTCACATAATATTTTACGAAATCTTCAAATGAAAAAAACAAAATATAAAAATATTGCGTACATGTAATCCTTTGCAACATTACATTAACATTTGAATCTTGAACTCTAATATTAAGGTTATCTTCAGTGAGAAGTTGCTGTGTTCAGAAATAGCGTTCGTATTTTCGTTTCGTATGGGAAATATGTCTGCCCATTAAAAATTTAATTACTTCAACATTATAAATTAATAGTTAATTCAATAATACGAATCATGTCGTATAGTCTACTCATCTTAAGTAATTATAAAAATTGTAATGAGTAATTTAGTCCTCCATAATAAAGAGGGACGCATGATAAAACCAAACCATACTCAAAAACCTGACACAAAATTAATAAAGTTCTCTCAACAGATTAATTATACGTATGACAATTATTTAAAATATGGTTTAGAAATGAAATTCGATTAATAATGCTTAATAGGAATAATTGGAGTTTAGTGTACTAATATCAAGTTGTTGCGTTAGCTATGTACGTCTGGTAATCCGAAAGTACCGAGCGCTGATTCTTGCTATGTGATGTACCTTCTAAATCCGTGTGTGAGACGTAGTATTAATTTACATTTCACTGCTCCAAAAACACAAGCAATGAAATCGATATCGATTTATAAATTCCCACAAATACCTGCAAAGTGTAAAAAGTTGTTGACACTTTCTGGTTATCACAAGTAGATACGGTATTCTGAATCAAAAATTCACTAGATAGTTAATATAATAATAAAATGTAATGATAATTATTAAAACTAAGGTTATTTTTAAAACTATATTTACATACGAATAATTTTAAATAGCATTTAATGCTTAAAAAGGCATGCACTTCGGCAGAAAGCGCGTTTTCGTTTTCGCTTTCGCCTTCAAACTTCAAATTGATGTTTTAACAGCGTACAGAAATATTTTACAGCTGTAATAAATGGCAATTTAGAAGGCTTTGATGTATCTAATTGACACTGACAGTGACTAAAAATGTCAAATATATATTTTTTTTAATTTCACTTTTCGCCAATCAACCGCGAAAATGACGGATCTGCCTGTAACGGAATGCACAATAATATGTTTGCAACAATGTCTGATCGTGTACAGTTTTGTGCCAGAGAGATGATGAGGGCGCCCCTGCTAACGTCACAACCACCACCACAACAATAAAACAAAACTCCCATAACGCTTTTACAAATAAAGTGGCAACAATGGTTGAACAGACTTCGCAAAAAGAGAAAAAAATTGTGTTTTAAATTGACAAAGCAACAAACTTGTTAAACTATTTTTCACCGAACACCAAACCAAAAACAACAGGCGAAGGCAATAGCCGCTCGGAGGAAATTCATCACCAGCCCTAACGGTTTTTTAACTTCACCCATAACTTGTTGTCAATTCTCGCAGCCTTCCCGATGTTGCATTTGCTGCTGTCTATTGTTGCTACTTTTGCGGTCGCCTGTCAGTTACAATGCAATACATTTACTAATTGAACATGGGCAGCGTTTATCATGCGGCATCAGCAACAAAACGATGGCGACAAAACAGAGCAGCAGCGGCTGTCAAAGCAAAGACAACAACAATAGACGTCAAACAAGAACGCCTTGTAGCGGTGCGCAAAACTCATAAGCATTACCATTATCAACATCATTGTTGTTATTGTTATCAACATTGCACAATCAGCAGCAACATTTTGTTAATATTTTTTGATGTTGCAGACATTTGACATTGCTTTCAACTTTTGTTGTTGCTGAGGGCACCTACGCACGAGTACACAATAGTGCCAACAAAGAAATACATTGTAAACTCACACTCAAACACTTATACATACACAAATGAAAACGCTGTGAAGTGAGGAAAAGAAATAACTGCTGCCCCTTGGCTGGGCTGTCAGTTAGACATCGCTCGATCATTGTTTGACAAATGGTGAAAAAAAAATTGCGAAAAAGTGCAAAATAATTTTGTTTAATGGCACTACTAATGCGCTGTTAGTTATCGCTTTGTTGCTGTTATTGTTAAAGTGTTGTCATTAGATAGAAGTATATGCGATGAGATGAGTAGATTTCACTAAATTTCACCACCAAGCTACAGTATGTCCAATAATATACGCTTAGTAAAGATATCACACTTATTAACCGATACATCTCGTATAAAGCCCACCGGATGTTCGAGGACTCTAATACGGGAGCTAGGAGAAGTGACCCGATTTAACCAATTTATGGTACAGACACACATTATTAGAAGAAAAAGATTCCCTCTAAATTTCTTTAAAATATCTATCAACAACAAGCAGGTTGGCATATCCACTTATATTGAATTACAATTAAATACACATAAAATAATTAACGAATATTGTTCACGCACATTGTTAAGCTTGGTTCACATCAAATTTTAGACAGTTTTCACTTTTAAAAATGACATATTAATCTTAACCTAGCGAGGTGGCATATAAATATTTAAAGTGGATACTAGATAAATGAAGCGATTGAATTTAATAAGGAGTTTTATGGAAAGTGAGAATTAGTTATGGCTCGTTTTTGCTCGTCTTTAAACTGCAACATATTACATATAAATATTTTTATAGTAAAATCTAACGCGTTTTCCTCGGCTGTCATACAAGCAACATAACACCAAATGCAGATCAGACTTCGACTACTTGTTAATTTAATTTAAATTTCGCCTCCAAAATATTTTAGTAAAACACTTTCGTCATCATCTATGTATATATCAATACGAATAAAATTACTGCTACATTTCTAGTTATTGAATACGTCATTAATTTGACAAAAATCTTCTTATTCTTCCTAAAATTTTGGATTTTTGATTGATATTTATAAAAAACATATATATTTACTAATATAAAGATGAAGAGCAATAATGATATTTTGTAATAGTTTTCGCATAAAACCATTGTGGACATGTGGAAATTACACCGAGATATTTCGTTTAGTTCTGTTTCTAAATTTCGTGTTCGCATATAAACATATATATATATGTATATACATACATTAATATATACGGTTTAGCAATTGAGCACACAGTTATTGGGCACACGAGTTCGTTGCTTAACTAATTTCTTTACAACCTACTTTTGCAATGAGCTGCCATTTTCAATTAAGAAGTGTCTTTCATTTAGTCCGCAAGAATTCAATGTTTTTTCTTCCTGTCAATGCTTCTGCGGCCATTAATTTGTATAGCTTCTCCCATTTCCTTTGCATGCGAAAAAGAAATTACATCTTACTGATGTGTTTGAAATCAGATGCACAGCACAAATTGTGGCGCCAATGAGCTTCTAGCATTTCGTGTGATTTTTAAAAGAAAGTTGCTTGGCACATTTCCCTTAAGCAACAGTTAGTAAGTGCGCTGGCCATAGCGCTTGTTGTTGCTGCAGTATTACTTAGTTTTACAATTACAAAAATATTTCTGCTCATTTGAGTGCAGCGAAATAAGCAACAAATTAAATGGTATAAAATATTGCAAGCGCAGTATTGGAAATATGCGAAACATGAAAGTGAAATGGTATATTTAGTTGCAACTACAGCATCGTCGTTTGAAATGGTTTAGTTACCCGAAGCAGAAGTAGCAACATAAAAGTTAAGAACAATTCCTCACCAATACTACTGAAATTGTGTACCATTAAATTTTTAGTATAAGCATGTCGTTATAACTATAATAAAACGTGATATACAGTTACAAATACTGTATAGAAGGATTGGCATCACTCATTTAAAAATTGTCCAAATCGACCTATACCTTTTCAAAGTCAACGGTATCTAATATAAAGACCTCATTTCCAATGGATAATTATTTACCGAAAATATCGGTAAATCTCTCATTTTCCTTTAATAATAAGCTTCAGTGCTCAAAATGGGTAAAGTGATAGTTCAGAACTTCGCCTGTGAATAGTGATTACAAATTTATAAGCACATTTCGCATTGTAAGGTGCTGTTACAATAGTTTTTCGGTATATACCTGAGTAATTCTGTTTTAGACTATTTTATTATATTCAGCGGTAGTCCAACAAGCGGTTAGTAAAAGTCGATAAGAGTTTCTAAAGCAAATGTCACAATGAACTGTTGTAATATATGCAAATGGTTGAAAGCTTTCGCTTAATTAATTTGGTGCCACGAATTTTATCTGCATAAGTGGCTTTACGCAGCAACAGTAAGATCCAACATATATGGACAATTAAGTAGCTGAATATTTATTAGACTGTTCCAATTGGGTGTCATTGCCACCGCGGACACTGATTAATGACCATTTACATATGTAGATAGAACAAGCGCCGTTTTTGTTCTCCTTTCTAGCTTACATTGATTCTTCTATTCTTTTGTTTTTTTTTGTTTTTAAGATAATAAAAAAGTTTTGTAGATAATAAACATTTATTGTGAGCATCATGGTATGTCATTTGTTATTTCGTGTTCACTAATTTTATGTAGGTGTTTTGTTTTACATTAAGCAATTAAGTTCGCCGCTTAAGTCTTTGGTTGTGTAGGTTGGGGAAATTAATTGTTAGAATATTGGAAAAATTGCCTCTTAATTCGTATTATATCGCTGTTTGGAAACTAAGAACCTTAACAAATTGTGGGCTGATGACCGGTTTTTTTTTAAAGCGTTGTAAAATTCCTTACATATTTATAGGTGGAAATAAAAAATAAATAATTTTTGTAAATGTTTAGTTATTTATCTTTCCAACGTGACAAATGAAGGTGATGCTTGTGGGCTTTAAATTACACTCCATACATGTATATCGTTAATTTTTTTCACATAACCATTTTTGGGATACAATTTATTGATATCAAAAGAACGTTGAAATTATATTTAATGGTTACAAAGGGAATTCGGCATGTGCAGACGATTTCTAAAAAGTATAAATTTTATTTTTTTTACATTAAAATATAAATAATGCGCCAGTATTGTGTTATATTAAAAAATCATTGGCATTATTTTGAAACATATATTTTAACCTTTTGAGGCAGACAACATTGGGGACAAAGATTATGTGTAACTGCCAAAATAATTGGGAATTGATCTAAATTCTTTGTTGAAACTTCCATTTGCGCGGAGTCATTTTTAATACGATGTTATTGGCGGAAATTTTACTTTCAATCTACTTGCAAACAAAAAATTAATTTAAATTAGATGTTTTCTCTCTTTAGAATTTATTGGAAGCAACTTCCACTTTTTCAGTTGCAATTAATAATTTGTTGTTGTGGCAGCTTTTATTGTTGCACTGTTAAGCTACCACTTTTGGCTACTGCACTTACCTCACACTTACCACACTGCAAACCGATTTCGCCCATTTTTCATGCGTTTCATTATCAGGTGTCAAGAAAATATGATGTACTGAATTTCATTGAAATCGGTCGAGTAGTTCCTGACATACATCCATATTTTAACTCTTCCCGTCATCCTGATCATCCTGATTTGATATACATATGTAACCCTATATCTAATTCGTTTAGTTTTATATGACATACAAACAATCGTTATGTGAACAAAACTATAATACAATTTTAGCATTTTTGTTGCGAGAGTATAAAAAATTATTAGCTTGTAATATGCACATATTCCAACCTACATTCGGCCTTATGTAGCCCCGGTTCGGACAACAAAGTCGTGATTTACGTTTCCAATCACTTGAGTCATCAATCAAATTGTGCGCGAACAGTAATTTCAGCTTCAAACTCTACAGACCCACTGCAGTACACTGTATCGCATCTGTATGTGTCTTCATGCAAGCATTTTATGCATACATATATGTACATATGTACATGTGTACTTATGCAGTTGTGTCAAGGTCAATGCAACATCGCACCACTGGCCCACATTTTGCTGGCGTTAGAGCGGCCAGCAGTGGTGGTGCCACTTGCTTAACTGAAAAATGTATTTGTATTTCATTCTCATTAATCCCTTCTGTATTCCATCACAGGTATTTATTGTTGTATTTCTTTCGTTTAGACGCAGACATTTTATTTGATAATGCTTTATGAACATGGTTGTATATACATATCTATATTAGGGTGGATCGATGTTACTTTTTTTTTTTGCTCTGGTATCCCTGCGGAAAGTTACTGTTTTAGGTAAATCGTGCTATGTTTAGAGGTGCCCCAATCGACATGAAGTTTTGAGAATTTATTTCAAATACTCATAGTGAATTCGCAAACGTTTGATAAATGACGATGATGAATAAAGCGATGCTATCTTAGAGTAAGTAAGTAAGATAGAAATAAATGACCTTAAAACAAGGTGTTACGTAACACGGGGGAGTTACACCCACCGATAGAGTGATACTGACTTTTAGAGTTTTCGCGCGCTTACAGCAGTTCTCTTGTCCTTTTATTTTAGATTTGGCCGTCCATTTATTTGTTTCATCGAATTTTACAGCTGGAATCGGGAAATTTACTGTAAGTAGTATATATTCATATATATATCATGCTTGTGCTTAGTTTATAACTGTAATTAGTACTTAGTATTGCTTGTCTTAATAGCAGAAATATCTCTCAAGTTCAAACACGACAAACGACGAGCTGTCCTGTCTTTGGACCTGTCACCTGTTTCTCAAATACTTACATGAATACATGGTATCTGTTCATAAAACATGAATTAAAGCCCGATAAAATAACAAACGAGCCGACAGTTCTTGAAATATCTGAAAGATTAGGAATTGTTTAAAAGGGTGTCATAAGGAGGAAGTAAGTTTCTTACTCGACCAAAGCTCAACCAGAAAAATTGTGATAGGCGGTGTAGAACTATGAAGAATAAGAAAAAAAGACAGAAAAGAAAAAAGTTTATCGCGTAACACAGAGATACACTATTTTGACAAGCCCTGTGGTTCTTGTTTTTGACTGATGACTTTTCAATTGAAAGCTCATGTGATAGTTTTCTCGTATCATCTAGTCCTAACCAAAATGAACCAGACCAGGTTAAGCGAAAGATATCACCACATCTGAAAAAAAGAGATTAAATTTACCGTCATTAGCCCTTATGTCTTAAAAGACGTTGGTATTATTTCAACGAACGATCCAAGTTGTGGCATTGATCATTCAAATTTGTGTCGTGAAAAAAGGGTCAGATCAACTTTACAAGAAGAGGGCTGCAATAAAATACTTCGTGGTTTGTATTTTGACGGAAGGAAGGATAAGAATTTGGTTCGTATTGATAAACAATGGAAATTTCACAGAAAACGACAGATAGAAGATCATTATGTGATTTTATCGGATCAAAGAAGCAACTAGTATTTTGGCCATGTCAATTGTGAGTCGGAGACATCTAAAAATATTAAAAACCCTATATTATTACATTTGAACTCGTAAGTCGGTAAAGATGAGTGAATTAGCTGTTGTTGGTTCGATGGAACTGTAATGAATACAGGTTTCAATGGTGGTGTTATTCGTCTGATGGAGGAGGAATACAATAGGCCATCACAGTTGTTTATCTATCAATTGCATTCAAATGAGTTACCACTACGTCATCTTTTATTACATTTAGACAGAACAACTACAGGCTTAATGCTTTTCGGGCGAAATCGAATCTCAATTACAATTACAATATTACCTGAAATAACTAGGGAAGAGCTTGGTACCGACCAAAATTATTTATACGACGACCATCAGTACTGGTATATTTTCTTCTGATTTAGCTAATATTCTAGATGACTAAAAATAGCAAATCGAATTCTAAGATTGTATGCCACTTAAACTGACCCAGAAGAAAAGCTAGTTGTATTAGCTACATACGTTATGGCAGTTTATGAAACAATGTGGTTTACGATAAAATGTAATTCCTCGTGCATTAACGGAGCTAAACCATTAACCTAAGTCGTTATTTGAATTCCGATATGGAAGCAATCGTTGACAAAGTATTTCAATGAAATGGATATTTTGGTTGCACAGAAAGTCTTCTCATTGCAATGATTGATGACGACAGATAGGTTATAAGGGATATTGCATATCGACGAATTGTAAAAGCAAGATCAGAGAATGCTCGAAAAATGCGAACGTTTAAAGTGCCTACATACAACTTCGATGCCAAAGGTTACACTGGCATTATTATGTGGCGAGACTGTGATACTGAACTAAACTGAACCACCCCTACCCCCTTTAAATATGTCTGATGAAACTTTGAAAGGCATTGTCGAAAACGGTCTTGGTACATGCCACACCCAAGACGTGGAGGCCTGCATCAAGTTAAAACATAAACATCGAGTTCAGTTTGTGGGGAAAACAAACGAGATGGTTTTTGGATGGCTATCGCGTCAACGAATGCATTATTTCAATACAAAAAAACAGTTGGATTTGTAAATAGTATTTGAGTAATGTAAGAGAGTATTTTTCTTAATAACTTTTTAAAATTAAATTTTTTAATACGACCGTACTGGGGCACCAGCTGTCTGATATTTTGGAGTTTTTTTTATTGTTAAAAGGCAAATTTTCATAGCTATGCTGTTAAGAAACAAAAAAAATTGTATCCAAACATTATCACTCCACCTTAATGTATATGTCTGACTTGGTAAATAAGTTGCAGAATAGCGTAATTGAAACAAAATATCACAAACATGCAATCTGTCCGAAGTTGACCTGCTTATTAGCCATCTAAGTATGTATATCTGTACATATGTATAAATGTATATATAGTGCACTTTTAAACACTTCAGCATTAGTGTATTTGTTGTAAACATTTAAAGCGATAAAATTACTTATTTTGTTGTACAGTTACCTACATAAATTTGTTTGTCTCCGTGCATATGGAGCATAGACGTATGCACATACTCACAAATACGACGACTGACTTAAATTCAAGGTCACTCGATTTGCTGCAGTCCATTTTATGACAATTTGTTGGTTTATTCGTTGGGTTTAATTAATCAGCGAAACTTGAGCACTGCAATATTTGAACATGAAACTATGGACTAATGCGCACTTAAGTCGAATGTTGGAAAGTATATATGTTTGTGTGTGTATAGAGTCACTGGTGTAGTTTGCTGAAATTTCATTAATTACGTTTTTCTTTCACATAATTTCTAATTAAAATAGACTGTTTTTAGAATTAAAATAGATAGTTTTTAATTATGGTTCCGATTGAGAAATTTCCCAATACAAGTTCAAACTTACTATTTAACAAGTAAGGAAGGGCTAAGTTCGGGTGTAACCGAACATTTTATACTCTCGCAATTTATTTATTTAACTTTATTTATATTATATAATACTCAATTTGACCCACATATTCGTCATATATATTGTATAAAGTCCATTGAAAGTAGGAAACCATAATATTAGGTTAGAAGCACCGAGATCCTCGTGTTCGATATATGGGGCCTTAAAAACTTATGGTCCGATTTCAGCGATTTTTAGAATGGGGCTTCCACACTATTAACATAGTATTTATGCAAAGTTCTGCACCGATATCTTCACTAGTGCTTACTTTATATATTGTAAAGTAAACGATTCAGATCGTCTTCAAAGTTCTGGTATATAGGAAGTAGGCGTGGTTGTGAAGCGATTTGGCCTATTTTCACAACATATCATTGGGATGTAAGGAAACTATTACAAACCAAGTTTCATTGAAATCGGTTGAGTAGTTCCTGAGATATGGTTTTTGACCCATAAGTGGGCGACGCCACGCCCATTTTCCATTTTGTAAAAAAATCTGAGTGCAGCTTCTATCTGCCATTTCTTATGTGAAATTTAGTGTTTCTGACGTTTTTCGTTAATGAGTTAACCCACTTTTAGTAATTTTCAACCTAACCTTTGTATGGGAGGTGGGCGTGGTTATGATCCGATTTCTTGCATTTTTGGACTGTATTAGGAAGTGGCTAAAAAAAACGACTGCAGAAAGTTTGGTTTATATAGCTCTATTGGTTTGCGAGATATGTATAAAAAACTTAATAGGGGGCGGGGCCACGCCCACTTCCCCAAAAAAATTACATCCAAATATGTCCCTTCATAGTGCGATCCTTCATACCACGTTTTATTTCCATAGCTTTATTTATGGCTTAGTTATGGCACTTTATGTGTTTTCGGTTTTCGCCATTTTGTGGGCGTGGCAGTGGTCCGATTTTGCTCATTTTCGAAAGCAACCTTCCTATGGTGCCAAGAAATAAGTGTGCCAAGTTTCATCAAGATATCTTAATTTTTACTCAAGTTACAGCTTGCACAGACGGACGGACGGACGGACAGACAGACATTCTGATTTGAACTCTACTCTTCACCCTGATCACTTTGGTATATATAACCCTATATCTAACTCGTTTAGTTTTGGGTGTTACAAACAACCGTTATGTGAACAAAACTATAATACTCTCTTTAGCAACATTTGTTGCGAGAGTATAAAAATGAAATAATATATACTATGTAAATTGCGAAAATTATCTAATGATGGTAACATTGATTATAAAGTATCGATGGTACGAAAGAACAAGTAAATTTGCGCATGGTTTGGCAAAACTCACGCACACCCCCTGGCATAGAATAATTGAGGGATAAATTTACAATATTGAACGCCTAAATAGACGGAAGGCACGATATATGTTCTCATATTTCCTTAAATATCTATTTCTCAACTAGCGCAATAACCTTAACCCTAAATTCCTTTTTTCTATCTGTCGAGCTCTAACCATCACCTTTAATGACATTACTTGAACTTTTTATATTAAATATAATGTGGTTTGGTGCTAAAAGCTTAAGAAATCGTTCTGTACATTTCCCCAACCAATATACACCCAAAATAACAATTGATGTTCGCGTTATACAAAGTCAAACACGAAGGAACCGAGAAATCATTGCGGGTTCATATATAAAAACGCAACGTTTGTTTTCAAACAGTATTAAAACAAAGAAAATACGCACATAAAAATGCAAACAAGAAAAAATAAATTCGTATAATGGTAATATATCAAACTTCCATAATACAACTTTTAATAAATAAACTTAAAATACTATTATTTAAAAATAAAATGTTAGTCTTACTTATCTTTCTTACTAAAACAACCGCAACTACTTCAAACGAATGTAGTCAGTTGGCGGCAAGTATTCGCCGTTTGTCTGAACTTGTTAGTGGCGTCACTAATTTTTACTAGTCTCATACAATGTGTGGGACAAACACACTTCCGAAGAATGATAAACTTTCTAATATTTTGACATGAGTGCTAATACCGCCACGGTTACCGCCTATATAATCTGTCAATGTCCGTATACCCTCCGCCTCCAACTACACCCTCCTTAGCGAACTGAATTCCTCTTCAACATTTACTACTTTTGCTAGAGTCGATGGCTAACCGATGAGTGATTAGACCAGGTTAACACAGTATATGGCCTGATTCCTGACTAATCTGATGTGATTTTTAAAAATGGCCAACAACTTCCGGAGAGTGTGAAGAAAAATATCCCCCGGTGCTGTTGTGGTAAGTTTCGATAAGCGTGCTGTGGCATGCAATTCAGCAATAGATTAGTTAAAAATTAAATCTAAGCGAAAAAAATGATAGACTGCGAAGCAGCATGTGGAGAGGGAGACAAATAGACATACATAGTTGGTAGTATCTGAAATTACGGAAAGATAGGAACCCTACAGTTAGTCAGCAACATGTTGATTTCATTTTGTCTAAACTGGCGATCTAATTTATGGGGTGCGCAAAAGGAATTGAAAACTCCGTATTACCACTGTCTTAAAATCAGCAACTCGACTGGTGCTGTAGAATTTTCGATCATAAAAGTTTATTTTGTTCCTTCGTTGATGCAATGACTTCAAGTGACTGCGTTTCTAATTCCTGCGAGGTATAATAGGTTCTGCCATTACGGAGATGATGATTAGAATTATGAGTAATACAATTGGTGTATGATTATATTTGACATCATATCCTGAGAAGTTTGTTAATATTATTCAAATTGTTCGAAAATCAATCATCATGGAGTCCATTAAACTTAAGTTTTATACCTAGATTCCTATAACTCGAATTTTTGAATTGCCAATAGAAGAAAAATTTCATTCAATAAATCAAACAATAGAAAACTTAACATTTTTCTATCGAGGCAGAATTTTAAACGAATTCCTCTATATCGTATGGAGGCAAACAAAAAATATGATTTTATACTTAAGGACTGCATAAATCATGTAACAAAGGGATACTGATCTCAAGAGCCAAACTTCAACAAACAAAATGTCAGAATATAAGTTTTATCGTATGTACATAAAACCTTATGCGAAGTAAAGAAATAAAACTTTGAATAATTCTATATTTTACAGCTTCTTGAACAATTTTATATTTAATGAAACCTTCTCCTAACTCGAAGTCTCTCTAACTCGAAATTTTTTTGTGGATTATGGTGATTCGAGTTAGGGAATTACAACTGTATTTCTCACTAAAAAATTAACCCATTACTGGTTGCTTATAGATCCCGCTGTACGACTTTTTTTTGAAAATGTGTGGTTATAGAAGTTGCTCTGCGAGATTTCAGGATTGTAACTTTCAGCATATCTGAGATATGCGATGGGTTTAAAATACCCAAGGGGATAATAACGGTTCTAAGTGCACCTAAATTTTAATATATGTATACGGTAACCTGCTGATCAGCTGTTCGTCAAGTGTCGCTCAAAATCAACTGTATTACGAAGTAGATGCAAAGTGAAATTGAAATTGTGGACTAATGCGGGTGTTAACATTGTGTAATAAATATAAATATATAAAAAAACTCATTAAATGTATAGACAACAAAAGTTTTTGACATGCAAGGAACTGCAGGCAGATGTAGACAGCTGGAGCGATGATGAGGAACCTGGACGGCATGCAGACAAAATCAATATTGTTCTCGTGCCTCCAAACGATATTGATGCAATCAGTGACAATGAAGATGTGAACGAAAATGTCCTAATTATGAACGATAGTGATGAGTTTCCATGCGAAGTACCAGGCAACATTGAAATAGAGTAAGTTTTCAACAATGAGGAATGCGATCGGATTAATAACAAGTAAGGAAGGGCTAAGTTCGGGTGTAACCGAACATTTTATACTCTCGCAATTTATTTATTTAGCTTTATTTATATTATATAATACACAATTTGACCTACATATTCGTCATATATGTTGTATAAAGTCCATTGAAAGTTGGAAACCCTAATATTAGGTTAGAGGCACCGAGGTCCTCATGTTCGATATATGGGGCCTTAAAAACCTATGGTCCGATTTCGGTGATTTTTAGAATGGGGCTGCCACACTATAAACGTAGTATTTGTGCAAAGTACTGCAACGATATCTTCACTAGTGCTTACTTTATACATTGTAAAGTTAACGATTCAGATCGTCTTCAAAGTTCTGGTATATAGGAAGTAGGCGTGGTTGTGAAGCGATTTGCCCTATTTTCACAACATATTATTGGGAGGTAAGCAAACTATTACAAACCAAGTTTCATTGAAATCGGTCGAGTAGTTCCTGAGATATGGTTTGTGACCCATAAGTGGGCGACGCCACGCCCATTTTTCATTTTGTAAAAAAATCTGAGTGCAGCTTCCATCTGCCATTCCTTATGTGAAATTTAGTGTTTCTGGCTATAAAAAACGACTGCAGAAAGTTTGGTTTATATAGCTTCATTGGTTTGCGAGATATATATAAATAACCGATTTGGGGGCGGGACCACGCCCACTTCCCCAAAGCAATTACATCCAGATATGCCCCTTCCTGGTGCGATCCTTTATTCCAAATTTTACTATTATAACTTTATTTATGGCTTAGTTATGACACTTTATGTGTTTTTGGTTTTCGCCATTTTGTGGGCGTGGCAGTGGACCGATTTTGCCCATTGCCGAAAGCAACCCTCTCACGGTCCCAAGGAACATGTGTTCCAAGTTTCATTAAGATATCTCAATTTTTACTCAAGTTACAGCTTGCGCGGACGGACGGACGGACAGACGGACAGACGGACAGACGGACAGACGGACAGACGGACGGACAGACATCCGGATTTCAACTCCACTCGTCATCCTGATCATTTATATATATATAACCCCATATCTAACTCTTTTATTTCTTGGTGACACAAACAACCGTTATGTGAACAAAACTATGATACTCTGTGCAACAGGTTGCGAGAGTATAAAAAGTGCAAATAAAGGTGCACTGCACTTTGTGACAGTTGATTATGTATCTCCGTCAATTAAAAAGTGTAATGTGCAATACGTTGTTTGTTGTATTTACTCTTACATGTTTATGTTGCCTTTGTCAGTGCGAATCACTCGCATGATCTTTTCAATTAACGAACATGATATTTACTGATATCAATTTGGTTGCATAGTTTGTGATGGCTGCGGCGGCGTCCATGCTGCTGTTGGCGATGATTTTATTAAAAGTTTGCGCGCAAATAAAGCATATCCGCGATCGTCTGACTAGCATTATAGACACCGCTGACATCTACAATATGAATAACGCTTGATGAGTCAATGATTTATTGACATTTATATGGGGTTTTTATGGCGATGCAGTTTAAGTATAATAATAGGACGTAAAATGCTTCATGACGTAAAATGCGTCGTTGCATAATAAACGTCGGTGCTATAATCGTATGTTTGGGGAATTTCCCTTACATGATTATATATCTTGTCTTATGGGATTTTACGTCGGTTGGTTACGACCACAAAACAAGCTAGCTAATGCAACGGGATTAAGATTATAGCCAGCTTATACGAAATTCAAAAGATTTCAACTCTTACTTTCCAATGCGAAACTACATATGAATAATGTACACATCGCTCATTTACTTGAATAGTGTCACAACTCAAAAAAGTCGATTTTTCAGGAGAGCGATTTAAAGTTTTCAATTGTCTTTTATTTAGCTAATATAGAAAAATGCCATTGACAAATCTAGAGGCATGTAATATATTAAATACAATGTTGAATGTACTAATGCTTTTTCTTGGGAATAAGCGGGAATCCTTTGGAATTATGTCGTTATTTGTGAAAAATATAAATCAATTTCGCCGGCCTAAGTCAAATGCTGAAAAAAGCAATATGAAAAATTTAATTAATTTTTCACCAATATCGCTGTAATACAAAATGTGTTGTTCTTTCTGAAAAGAAAATCAAATTCACATTTTCACAATGTGTGTTGGAACACAAAATATGTCGTTATTTCGTATAAAAATTACAACTAATTCTGAGAAGTGTCACAACTGAAAAGTGTCGTTATTGTGGTTAAAAACTAATGCAACATAATAAGTTTAAGAACGGCACATTCTTATATCAAGGTTTATTATTGAAATTTGTATACAATATGGACGATGAAATTGCGCACATTTCTGCATACTCAACTATAAAATCTTGCTTTTTGAGTTATGACACTATTCAAGTAAATGAGCGATATGTAATGTGAACGATTCAGATGGAATTTAAAATTGTGATATATGCGAAATAAAAGCGGTTGTATACCGATTTCGCCCATTGTCAAACAGTAGCAGTGACATGCCAAGGAAATGTTATGAACAGAAATTCTATTCATTTTTTATACCAATCTAAGGTCTCTTTTTGTTGTGTTGCCTTATTGAGTTACATCATCATCATTTGTATGGGTGGTTGATTTCTCCCATTTTCATGCTGTATAATCGGTCGTCTAAGGGAAATGACTGAAATGATAAAGATTTATAGTTTGTGAGAAACAAATAACTTAGCAGGGGCGGGGCCACACCCAATATTACACTACTTGCAACATGTTGCAAGATATATATTTATAAAAATGAAAACTGGAGAACGGCTAATCGGATTTTTCTTATCTTGGTCTCCATATGTCAGTGTGGAACTTTAATCAGAACTAAACCTCCTACGGTCCTGTACCGTTTCCCCCGGTACCACCGTCAAGTATTACGTCGGGAGGATGGTGGTCAAAATGTATTCAGTTGCAAGTTGCATTTACTTGGTCCCACCTCTGTTGGTCTAATACCCCGCCTCGTACATTGTTCGTCGCCAACCCTTCCCGTCACGTCAATGTTAGTGTTCGTTGCATTTAACAGCTCTCTTCTCGGCCGCTGTTCGCTGGCTCGTTGAGATTTTATAATTCTGGCTGCAGCTTCGCAAACAGCTTTCCATTTCTCCACTGATTCGTTCATTTGTTTTACTAGGTTATCGGGAATTGGGTCTATACCAAACGTATTTTATAGATGTTGCCTCTCATGGTTATATTTCGGGTAATGGAAGAACATGTGATCTACATTTTCAACGGTTGCGCCTACGCAATAATCACATATATTGTTGGTTTCGTGTCCGAATCGTTTCAAATATGATTTGAAGCAGCCATGTCCCGTGAGGATTTGAGTTAGGTGAAACACCAACTCACCATTGGATCTATTTAGAAATGGTTCAATGTTGGGGATCAAACGAAATGTCCAACGCCCGTTTTCACTGTCTTCCCAGCGTTTTTGACATATATTCACCGTTACTGTCCTGACAATTCTTTTTAGTGACGTGTGCGGTACGAGGTCTAAGGGATGTAGCCAGCAATTACTAGTGCAGCGTTTTTCGAAACTGTACGAAATCCGGAGCATACTCTCAGTGCGCAAATGACATATATAGAAAAAAGGCCACCACGATATGATTTTATTTCGAGAGCTTTTCCCCATATTTGGGCGCCAAACAGAGCGACTGACTTAAGTACCCCAGCTAGTAGTCGTCTTCTATTTTGCTTTGGCCCACGAGTATTGAGCATTAAACGGGTCAAAGCTCTGCACACTTTTGTAGCTTTTTCGCATGTGTAAGCTAAGTGTTCCTTAAAGGAAAACAAAAAATTTTGTTTACCAAACTGCGTTACATTGAAAAAAATTTATATATAATATAAATTCAACTTTATTTTCTTTTCAAAACAAACAGCTAGTTTAATATATAAGCTATAAGATTCTTACCTTTGTCTACCTTTCAGTGTTATAAGTTACCCAAAAACTTTTCACGCACAGGTTCAAGTATTTACCGAAACACAGCTGACCAAAATTAACGGTTCAGCTTATTAGCGCTCTCGAAAATTAGTTCCATGTTCGATCATCTATGCTCCAAAATGTTCAAGAAGCTGGTTTCAAGACGACAATGAAATTTCGCTGTCGCTACGTTGTAAAGTTCTGTCGTCTATGTGTTCAAGTCATAACTTATTATTCTTCCCTTTCCCCTTAATAAAACGAGGATAAAAAGGGACTGTTTTGTATTTGTAAGAAACTGATATAGTTTTGAAAAACGGTATTTAATTTTTGACAACTCGTAAAATATACAAGTTGTATATATGCAGGAAAGACTGTAATTAAACTGTTAATTGTGCACACAAATAATAATTAGTTCAAGTTATTTGATTTGATGTTGAAATGAGGGTAACTATCAGTCGTTTTAATAGCTGCTTTATTAATAAAGATAGCCAAAATTAATTTTAAAACAATTAATTTTTAACAATTTTAAATTTAATTGAAACTGTTTTTATTTACTTGTAGTTTTTTGGAGGATGGAGTCATATGTAGAAGTTCACGTAAGTGAGGAAAGTTTCTGATTGTCATTCACTTGGGAGTGGCCAGGAACGATTCTTTTACATGTGGCTCAAGCAGCTCACAATTTCCGGTTTTAGACCAAGTATCCTCTGGGTAGCCAACAGACATCCGTTTGGAGGCGAGCTAAAGTGAGAAGGCGAAACCCGCTTCGCGGTTGTGCGTAGGGTTTGGGACCCACCACATAAAAACACCCCCCCAATGAAAAGAACAAAACAGCCTCGGATGAGAGACCCCTATTTTGATGACGACCACAGCAAACGTATAAAGGACTATGATTTTAGGGCATGCACCTGGAATGTCCGGACCCTTAATTAGGAAGGTGCCTCTGCCCAGCTGGTTGATGTCCTCGTAAGAGTAAAGGCTGACATCACCGCAATCCAAGAAATGCGATGGACGGGACAAGGACGAAAGAAGGTGGGTCCTTGTGACATCTACTACAGCGGCCATATAAAGGAGCGCAAATTCGGTGTGGGATTCGTGGTGGGAGAGAGACTCCGTAGTCGAGTCCTGGCATTCACTCCGGTGGATGAACGTCTAGCCACAATCCGCATCAAAGCGAGGTTCT
This sequence comes from Zeugodacus tau, assembly GCA_031772095.1. Classification (NCBI taxonomy): domain Eukaryota; kingdom Metazoa; phylum Arthropoda; class Insecta; order Diptera; family Tephritidae; genus Zeugodacus; species Zeugodacus tau. Next base: position 48,657,588 of record CM062649.1, on the reverse strand, counting down.
TCAACATATCGCTGATTTGCGCCCACGCCCCGACGGAAGAGGAGGACGAAGTGATCAAAGATACCTTCTATGAGCGCCTAAAACGTACCTATGATCGCTGCCCCGCCACGAAGTCAAAATCGTGCTTGGCGATTTCAACGCTAGGGTGGGTAAAGAAGGTGTCTTTGGTACAACAGTCGGAAAATTCAGCCTCCATGACGAAACATCGCCAAACGGCCTGAGGCTGATCGACTTTGCTGGGGCCCGAAATATGGTCGTCTGTAGTACCAGATTCCAGCATAAGAAAATACACCAAGCTACTTGGCTGCCCCCGGATCGAATCACTCGCAACCAGATCGATCATGTTGTGATAGATGGACGACATGTCTCCAGTGTTTTTGATGTGCGTACTCTTCGTGGTCCCAACATCGACTTGGACCACTATCTTGTAGCAGCTAAGATACGCACCCGCCTCTGTGTAGAAAAGCGCACACGTCAACAGACACAAGGAAGGTTTGACATCGAGAAGTTGCAATTACATCCGACAGCCGAACGGTTTTCTACTCGACTTGCACTCCTGCTCTCTGAGAGCAGTCATCAGCATCTCGGTATAAGGGAGCTGTGGGACGGCATATCAAACTCCTTACGTACAGCTGCAACCGAATTAGATTAAATTTATTAGATTAGATTAATTAGAATAGCAATTACCCGCTTGAAGAACAACAAGTCGGCAGGGGCCCATGGATTGTCGGCCGAGCTATTCAAATATGGCGGCGAAGAGCTGATAAGGTGCATGCATCAGCTTCTTTTCGGAATATTGTCGGAAGAAAGCATGCCCGACGATTGGAATCTCAGTGTACTCTGCCCAATCCACAAAAATAGAGACCCCACAATCTGCGCCAACTACCGTGGGATTAAGCCTCCTTAACATCGCTTATAAGGTTCTATCGAGCATACTGTGTGAAAGACTAAAGCCCACCGTCAACAAACTGATTGGACCTTATCAGTGTGGCTTTAGACCTGGAAAATCAACAACTGACCAAATATTCACCATGCGCCAAATCTTGGAGAAGACCCGTGAAAAGAGGATCGACAGACACCATCCATTTGTCGACTTTAAAGCTGCTTTCGACAGCACGAAGAGGAGCTGCCTTTATGCCGCGATGTCTGAATTTGGTATCCCCGCAAAACTAATACGGCTGTGTAAGCTGACGTTGAGCAACACCAAAAGCTCCGTCAGGATCGGGAAGGACCTCTCCGAGCCGTTTGATACCAAACGAGGTTTCAGACAAGGTGACTCGGTATCGTGTGACTTATTTAACCTGATGCTGGAAAAAATAGTTCGAGCCGCAGAGCTAAACAGGAAGGTTATAAGAGTGTACAGCTACTGACGTACGCCGATGATATCGATATCATTGGAAACAACACCCGCGCCGTTAGTTCTGCTTTTTCCCGCCTCATCAAACAAACAGTCAGCGCATTCGCGTCTTGGCTCCCACGTCACTGTTGACAGTCATAACTTTGAAGTTGTAGATAATTTCGTATACCTAGGCACCAGCATCAACACCGATAATAATGTCAGCCTTGAAATCCAACGCAGAATCACTCTTGCCAACAGGTGCTACTATGGACTGAGTAGGCAATTGAAAAGTAAAGTCCTCTCTCGACGAACAAAAACTAAACTCTACAAGTCCCTCATCATTCCCGTCCTACTTTATGGTGCAGAAGCGTGGACGGTGTCAACATCCGATGAGACGGCACTAGTTTTCGAGAGAAAGGTTTTGCGCAAGATTTATGGTCCTCTAAACATTGGCAATGGCGAATACCGCAAAAAACAGCGGTTACGCTGGCTAGGTCATGTTGTCCGAATGGATGAAAGTGCTCCAGCTCTGAAAGTATTCGATGCAGTACCCGCTGGTGGAAGCAGAGGAAGAGGGAGACTCCACTCCGATGGAAGGACCAGGTGGAGAGGGACCTGGCTTCGCTTGGAATAACCAATTGGCGCCAAACTGCCAGAAGGAGGGATGCGTGGCGCGCTGTTTTGGACTCGGCTATAACCGCGTAAGCGGTGTCTACGCCAGTCAAGAAGAAGAATGGCGTGAAAGCTTACATTTAAGTGCGGGGATTCTGAAATAATAAAAAAGAAGTGGTCAAAATAAAAAAAATGATGAAGTTGAAGAAAATTTAAAGGGGCATTCAGACTGTTTTGCTGCAGCTGGAGTAGGAAAACTTATCCCAATCATCGGAATAATGAATGCCCAGAAATACATTGATATTCTAAAAAAAAGTTCAACCAAAGGGCAGATATTAAACAAAAATGATATCTCACTAACTACTAATTTTAATGTATGCTATTGATTATAGGTATCAGTTAGGGGAGTACGAATACGGATTTTGGGTGTGTTTATGCTATATTTTTATTTTTTTGTTGAAATATTCTTTACTTATATATAAAAATCAATACATTTGGCATTCTACAGTAATCCAAATCTAGTTTTTATTTTCAAAAATTGTTTGAAATGTCTATTTTCGCTGAAAAAATAGGATGTACGAATACGGATTTTGCATACTGTATATAATATTGTTCAGGATGGCGAGGCGAGATCCGAATATTAGGATAATACATAAATCAAAAACCCACGAATAAAAAAACTGTATTGGAGGCTCGTTTTAAACTTGTCGAAATAGAATTATAAATGTGTATGGCCTCAGAAAGCGGATTTGAGGACCTAAGTGTCTATGAATTTTTTTTACCGAAAATAATAAATCTATACAATGAAACTAACTAAACGCAAATGCATTCCCAACTTTTACTCTTCCACACCGCTTGTTGGGGCTTTATTTATGTCGTGATATTTTCACTATCTTATTAAAATAACCACATCCAATCAGCGTTTTAACTTCCCACCAATTTGGCAAATCACGTCGCCTGCAGTGCCCAAGCGATGTGCACTCCCAACGCAAACAATTATTAGGAAAGCCAATATTCTTCCATAATGAAAATGATTATGCGCAACAATTCCATTAAGGACGTTGTGGGCTTGCGACTAGCTGAGACAACAGGGGCCACTAAATAATGAAGGAGAAATTGAAGCATTTTTGCAAACATTTTACATTTTATTGTTAGCTGTTATTGTTGCAGTCAATACAATTTATCCTGTTATTGTTTTTGTTACTAGATAATGTTACTAGCTGCTGGCTGCTCAATTGCGGTTATCACGAACGCTCGTTAACAAACTTATTTGCACTTATTCGTCCAAGTAATACATACATCACACAAAAGGTAAGAGAGAGAGAGTAATACCAGTTGCAAGCGCCATCCTGCAGACGACTGTGCGACTATACAATGGCCGGAAAACGGCAACTTCAGTAGTGAGCTCAGAGAATGTGGGGTGAAAATTTTAATGCACTCCCATAAAAGTTTGATGAATTGTCATATTGGCTGTATTATTGAGCCAAGCTGTTGAATGCAGACTTATTTGCTTCTCCATGACTCTTTTTTCGAGCCAATACATTGTCATGCGCTAACGTTGGGTGCCACAAATTTTTAAATTAAATAATTTGAGAAAACATAAAAAAATGTCGACTTGGTTAAAATTTTCCTTACTAATACCATACTTACTTACCAGCAATAAAATCATGTCAGCCTTGAAATCCGACGCAATCACTCTTGTCAACAGGTGCTACTATGGACTGATTAGGCAATTGAAAAGTAAAGTGCTCTTTCGACGGACAAAAACCAAACTTTACAAGTCCCTCATCATTCCCAACCTGCTTTATGGTGCTGAAGCGTGGACGATGTCAACATCCGTTGAGACGATACTATAAGTTTTCAAGAGAAAGGTTTTGCGAAAGATTTATGGTTCTTTGAACATTGGCAACGGCGAATGCCGCATACGATGAGCACGATGAATGACACGACGACATTGACATAGTTCAGCCAATAAAAGGACAACACCTACACTCTCGAATGGAGGAAGGCACTCCAGAGATGAAAGTGTTCGATGCAGTGGAAGCAGAAGAAGAGGAAGATCTCCTCCGTTGAAAAGCTCAGGTTGAGAAGGACTAGGCTGGACTTGGTATCACAAATCGGCGCGAAACAGCGAAAAGGAAAAACAAATGGCGCTCGTTAACTCGGCTATAACGTGTAAAAGGAGTCTACGTCAGTAAAAAAAAAAATACCTTACTTTATGAGTTAAGTATATTTAGTGCAAACACGTGTGATGTGTGTATATGTAAGTACATGTGTGCACACTAATCCGAATCCGTGGACACAAATACAAAGTAGCGCTTTGCAGGACAGACAGTAGCCTTAAGCACAATTGGCCGCCCTTTGGTCTTTCGGTTCATTCACCCATGTGTGGGTTTAATCTTGATACAAACCCCCAGCTCTCTAAAAGTAAATGTATTGGAAATGAAAACGCTTGTACATTAGAATGAGAATTCTAAGAAATAAAAGATATTTAAAAAAGGCTCTGCTTGGGTGGGTTTGGCAAGGTTTTGTGACACAATTTAAGATTCATTACATACTTTATATATCTGCTTTGATTTTCCTTAAATATCTCTTTGTCTTTTTAAATTAATGCAAGAAACGTCAACAATTGTGCTAAATCGAGTTGCCTTGCGTTATCCATGGATGTTCACGACGAGAATTGTTCATTATGACCGGAGGCGACGCTGTCAACATTTATTTTATAGCCCGCCTAATAAAGGACACGTCTGCCAAGTGGCGTTAATGGAGTTGCTAATGGTATGTAAGCTCGCATTTAAGTGACGCGATTCGGGGAAATTATAAAAGAAGTTGTCAAATTAAAAAATGTGCACACACCGCAGAATTTAAAGGGCATTCATACTTGTTGTTTATAGAAAAGTGGCTAAAGGAACACAGGTGCGCGGTGACAACGCCAAAGTCAAATTTATGTGCGCTTAAGTTGGCGAAAGCCGGTGAAATGTGTTGTAAGCTAAATGAAAAACTCAGCTTAATGCGGTTCGTACGTCTGCGCGGCCTGCCCGTTTAGTTGGTGTTATTGCTACAGTAATTGAACGTGTAGCAAACAAAGAATTCAAACCACGGAGTTTGTAGTTGGATTCTTTTGTTGTCGCACTTTTGGACAATTTGCATTTTAAATGCGCTTAAGTTCATGCCAATGTGGCGGATGAAAGTAGTTATTTTTGCTGCTTTGCACTTTCTTATATTTGGTTCTTTAGTTGAGTCACGTTGGTTAGGTACACCAACGACTAATTGATTAATTGCACGAAATGATTGAAATCGTAAGTGTGTGCTAGGAATTAATGATTAAGTTATAAGTGTGTTTGACTGTATGCATGTAATATGGTACGGATTGTTGGAAGGAAGTTTTGAATGTATCTAGATAATCGGTACAAATTATCCATAGGCACTTCATGTTCAATATCTGGGGCTTGGAAAGTTATAGCCCGATTTCGAAAATTAAGATTACCATTTTGTGTATTATCTATAAAAAGCATTACTTTTTTCGTGAGATAACACTCTTTTTAAAGTTTTCCACAAACCTTTTGTATTGGGGATGAGCATGCTTATTACATGATTTCACCCTTTTGCATTGTGGTTTTTATAGGTAGTATGGGAGATATCAAAGCGAGGTTCTTCAACATATCGCTGATTTGCGCCCACGCCCCGACGGAAGAGAAGGACGAAGTGATCAAAGATACCTTCTATGAGCGCCTAGAACGTATCTATGAACGCTGCCCCCGCCACGATGTCAAAATCATGCTTGGCGATTTCAACGCTAGGGTGGGTAAAGAAGGTGTCTTTGGCACAACAGTCGGAAAATTCAGCCTCCATGACGAAACATCACCAAACGGTCTGAGGCTGATCGACTTCGCCGGGGCCCGAAATATGGTCGTCTGTAGTACTAGATTCCAGCATAAGAAAATCCATCAAGCTACTTGGCTGTCCCAGGATCGAATCACTCGCAACCAGATCGATCATGTTGTGATAGATGGACGACATGTCTCCAGTGTTTCTGACGTGCGTACGCTTCGTGGTCCCAACATCGACTCGGACCATTATCTAGTAGCAGCAAAGATACGCACTCCTCTGCGTAGAAAAGCGCACACGTCAACAAACACAAGGAAGATTCGACATCGAGAAGCTGCAATCATAACCGACAGCCGAACGATTTTCTACTCGACTTGCACACCTGCTCTCTGAGAGCACTCATCAGTATTTCGATATAAGGGAGCTGTGGGACGGCATATCAAACTCCTTACGTACAGCTGCAACCGAAACTATTGGTTTTCGGAAAAGCCAAAAAAACAGCTGGTATGATGAGGATTGTCGTCTCGCAGTGGAGAGAAAACAGACTGCCTACCTCGCAATGTTGCGATCGACCGCAACACGAGCGGGATGGGAAAGATAACGAGAGCTGAAGAGGGAAGCGAGACGCATTTGCAGACAAAAAAAGAAAGAGGCCGAAATGCGTGAGTATGAAGAGCTTGACAAGCTGGCCGACAGGGTTAATGCTCGAAAATTTTACGAAAAGATCCGGCGACTAACTGAAGGTTTCAAGACAGGAGCACACTCCTGTAAGACCCCCAGAGGTGATCTAGTTATTGATGACCAGAGTATACTGAGTTTGTGGAGGGAACACTTCTCCAGCCTGCTGAATGGCAGTGAAAGTACAACAACAGGAGATGGCGAACCCGATTCCCCAATCGACGACGATGGAGCAGATGTTCCATTGCCCGACCGTGAAGAAATTCGAATAGCAATTACCTGCTTGAAGAACAATAAGGCGGCGGGGGCCGATGGATTACCGGTCCAACGCCAATCACATACATACATGTACTCCCAATTATTATTATTTTGAATAAGGAATTTCAGTCGTAAAGTTGTCTGTTGTCATAGTTTTATTACAATATTATGTAAATATTCCTTCATTTTAAGTAATTTCATTGGCAACAAATTTCAAACAACATTTATTAAATAAATATACATATATACAATTATGTTCATGTATCAAAAATATTTGTTGGGACAACTTTGAAGAATACATTAAAAGTAAAACTAGCGATAACGGAATAAGTGAGAATCAAACTAATGTTCATGAATTTTATATTGAGCTTTACACCAAATCAAATCGAGATTTGATTTTTACCAGGAAGATATGCAGTTTTTAAATATTATAACTCCAAGTAATGATCTTTGGAAAAAAATATAGAAATACTACCATTGATTCAAAATTTAAAAAATTTAGGTCTGTGATATATATATATGTATATACATATATGGATATCAATAGATACATAGATTTTGGAGTACTATTAAAAATGGTATGATAAATTTTGTTTTATTTATTTATACAAGTTTGTGATTAATCTAATCACACTACCGCACAGTTCAGCCGCTGCGGACCGAAAATATTCGGAATTTGCACTAAAAAAACAAAATTAAGAAACATATTAAATATAAGTACTTTAAGTAGTATTATACATTGTAAAGAACTAGTACACAAGGGTGAAGTACGTTACGTATGGTCAGCAAATAAAGGATCTATAGATGAATAATTTTATAATATGTAATATGTTTAAACTTTATTTAAACACATGGAATGCGTACCTGTATATGTTTTTTATTTTTTTCAAACATAAAATGTATAATTTGAAATGATATTAAGCTCAAATCAAATCAGTTGTGTTAAAATGTTTGGTATATAAATTTTATTGGCTTTTTGCATGAGCCTATAATAATATTATTAATATATATATAATATAGTGAAGTTCAATAAAACGCCATGTTTTGATGAAATAAAATATGGTAATTTGAAAGGAGATTTGGTAGGCATTTTGGTACGTAAATATTTTTTCGAGTGGTAACACTGATGCAAACACACATCACTAACACGCTACATTCACCAAATGCAATCCACATCACCATTCAAGAGTGCGCTACACATCCATACTACACAGATAAACCAATAACAGGACGCACGAGGACACTACACCGGCCAAACAATTTTATACAAAAGGGATCGCAATAAGCAGATCTCGCCCCTTCTTCTTTGATACGTCGTCGAGAACATACAAAAGCTTTTTCACACCAGCCGATCGTTGATGTTTTCGCATTTGCGCGTGACAATCCTGTCTTCATATTAGGCGGAGACTTTAATGCCAAGCATCCTTGGTGGGGCTCGAGACTAACTAATCCAAAAGGAAAGGAGTTATACAAATGTATAACAAATGGTCGTTCGTCTGTTTTATCTTCTGATCCAAGAAAAGTACCTGATCTTTTGGACTTCGCTGTATACAAAGGAATTCCTAGGCATATGCTTTCTATTTCAAAAAAATTTTATCTGAGCCCTGATCATTCGCCAATTCTTTTCACTGTAAACTTGATGCCTCAGGCTATGAGAAGACAAAATTTAATAACTGCACAAACTGACATCGATTATTTTCATCAATATTTAGACGCTCGTATTGACTTGAATACACCGATTAAAAACGAATTTGAACTAGACATTGCAATAGAGTCACTCACTCAACTTATTTATGAGGCAGCATCTCAAGCTAATCCAATTAATGAAGTGTATGCTCCTAACAAAATTCTCATTCCATCTCAAATAAGAGATATGGTAAAAAAGAAACGTAAATTAAGAAAAACTTGGCGAAATAGACGACTACCAAGCGATAAAAAGAAATATAATCAAGTCACTAAAGATCTCAAAGTAACTTTTAGCGATTATAAGAACAAGAAAGTGTCAGATTTTCTCAAAAATATTGATGTTGATAAAAACAACGAGTATAGCTTATGGAAAACCACGAAATATTTAAAAAGCCCATGTCGAAGAAATGTTGCTATAAGAAACTGTAATGGTTCTTGGTGTAAATCTGACTCAAGTAAAATTCAAGCGTTTTGTGAATACCTCAAAGATATTTTGAAACCGCTTCCATTCAACGTCCATAAAGATGAGGAAGAAGTTATGGGATTCCATGATGGGCCTTCCAATAAAACGTATCTCACAGTTAGAGTTTGAGGAAGAAATAAAATCACTTAAAAACTCGAAAGCACCGGGTTATGATGGATGAAAACGATGAAAGTACTTCCAGAAAAATGCATGCAATATTTAACGTTGTTATTCAACACAATTCTTCGTCTTTCTCACTTTGCTGCGCAGTGGAAATGCGCGGAGATAATAATGGTATTGAAGCATAATATATCAGAAAATGATATTAAGTCATATAGACCAATTAGTTTGCTGGTGGCATTCTCAAAAATATTTGAAAGAATATTTCTGAGATGAATGCTATCAGTTATTGAAATAAACAATGTCATACCTGAGCACCAATTTGGATTTAGAAAAAACTACGGAACTATTAAGCAATGTCACCACGTTGTCAACATTATAACTGACGCGCTAGAAAATAAAAAAAAATATTGCTCAGGTCTTGAGAACAAAATTAAATTATACAAAGCGATATTAAAACACGTCAAACTGTGAAGTTTCATTTTTTCTCGGTTCTTGAATTTGTGCTTAAATTTATCAATATTATTAAAGAAAGTTTACTTTTAATAAGTGTAATCTAAAGCTAAGTATTTGTGCTAATTTGCTTTTGCGTTATATTTAAATTTTAATTGTATTTTAACTATTTTCTTAAATTCTGGTGCCGAGTCTTTTAAATCATTTGTTGTTGTTATCAATTATTAATTTTCTTTCATACTTTGCAATTGTTTGTGCGATTGCATATTATTTTTGTATTAATTAGCTCTTTTTCTTTTGATTCGTTATTTCTTTCATTTTTGCTCACAGCTGTTTGCGTGTTATTTTTAAGTGGCTCAGTGCTTCTCAAACTGCTCTCTATTATATTGGTTGTGATCTCGGCTAATTCATTATAACCATCTTTGTTTTTCTAATGCTTTTTCTAATGCTTTATTTACATTTACTATTATATCATATTTTAATTTTTATTATTATTAACTATTTTGTTTTTTTCCTTCAATTTAAATTTTTCCATAATGACTTGCAATTTTCCGAATTGCACTATTAAAGGCGATTCTGATCGTTTTGTTTCTTATTGGCTTTGTGACGGGCTTGCCCATCTTAAATGTGCTGGATTGACAGGTAGAATCTTAGATTCTATTCTCGATGGAAAGGCTGCGCTGGTCGTGCTTAAAGTGTTGACCGACAGAAATTGAATTATTTAAAGTTTTTAAACAGGTGCGCAATAATTTTAAAGAAATCGGTCGAGAACTTCAAAACCTTACAGAAAAATTTAAGCATTATGAAGTGTGGTTTCAATCATATAAATGCCTTAATGATCAAGATGATAATGCTAAGCCCTCATCAAAACGTAAACGTCCGTCTAATGAAGAACCTGCCACTTTGTCCGTAAAAAGTAAAGGGTGATTTTTTAAGAGCTTGATAACTTTTTTTAAAAAAAAAAACGCATAAAATTTGCAAAATCTCATCGGTTCTTTATTTGAAACGTTAGATTGGTTCATGACATTTACTTTTTGAAGATAATTTCATTTAAATGTTGACCGCGGCTGCGTCTTAGGTGGTCCATTCGGAAAGTCCAATTTTGGGCAACTTTTTCGAGCATTTCGGCCGGAATAGCCCGAATTTCTTCGGAAATGTTGTCTTCCAAAGCTGGAATAGTTGCTGGCTTATTTCTGTAGACTTTAGACTTGACGTAGCCCCACAAAAAATAGTCTAAAGGCGTTAAATCGCATGATCTTGGTGGCCAACTTACGGGTCCATTTCTTGAGATGAATTGTTCTCCGAAGTTTTCCCTCAAAATGGCCATAGAATCGCGAGCTGTGTAGCATGTAGCGCCATCTTGTTGAGACCACATGTCAACCAAGTTCAGTTCTTCCATTTTTGGCAACAAAAAGTTTGTTAGCATCGAACGATAGCGATCGCCATTCACCGTAACGTTACGTCCAACAGCATCTTTGAAAAAATACGGTCCAATGATTCCACCAGCGTACAAACCACACCAAACAGTGCATTTTTCGGGATGCATGGGCAGTTCTTGAACGGCTTCTGGTTGCTCTTCACCCCAAATGCGGCAATTTTGCTTATTTACGTAGCCATTCAACCAGAAATGAGCCTCATCGCTGAACAAAATTTGTCGATAAAAAATTTCGAACCGAACACTGATTTTGGTAATAAAATTCAATGATTTGCAAGCGTTGCTCGTTAGTAAGTCTATTCATGATGAAATGTCAAAGCATACTGAGCATCTTTCTCTTTGACACCATGTCTGAAATCCCACGTGATCTGTCAAATACATGCATGAAAATCCTAACCTCAAAAAAATCACCCGTTATATCACCGGTGAAAATAGACCTTATTAATCTCTCATCTCCTTGCCCTCAAGGCGAGAAGCCTTCCTCTTCAAAAGTGCATAATCCTCCGAAAATAATTACCGATAACCTTAAGCAGAAAACTATTCAGGATCCGCCTCCTATTAATTCTGAGTTTGTGGCAAAAAATTTGGTAGTAATACCACAACGAAAATCAATTTTCGTTTCGAGATTTGCTTCGGATACTACAATCGAAGATATAAAGTTTTACATCTCGTCGAAATTAAAAACGAACGATATTGATGTCAGAAAATTTAACTTTAAATACGAAAGAAATATATCTTCTTTTAAGATTAGCGTATCAAATGTTAATTTTCAATTGCTACTTGATGAATCATTTTGGCCACCCGGTGCTTTCGTGCGCGAATTCGAGCAAAAGCAACAAAAACCAACTGTAATTGCTCATATTCCAAAAAAAGCCGCGGATTCAAAAATCTAATTATTAATAATTCATTACAAATTCACTATCAAAATGTAAGAGGTTTAAATACAAAATTAAAAGAATTGTATTTGTACAGCATTAATTGCAATTTTAAAGTCATCGCTTTTACTGAAACTTGGCTTAAACCTCATATCTTTGATAAAGAAATATTAAATAGTGAATTTCAAACTTTTTGATCGACTGATTAAAGGGGGGGGGGGGGGTGGATGTTGTGTGTGCTATTTGATGTGCATTCTTCAATTCCATCTGAAGAAGTAGAAGTTCCTCATGCGGACATTATTCAATTTAAGTGCATTCGAATTTGTATTAATAAATGTTCTATTTATTTAACTTTATCTTATATACCGCCTCAATCGGACTTATCTGTATATATGCAGCATGCTTCTTTAATAAATAATGTTTTTTCAATTGCTAAGAATACTGATTACATAATTGTTCTAGGCGATTTCAATTTACCGTGTGTATCTTGGAAATCTGTTGTCGATTGCATTACCCCTCTTTGCACTCGTTTAAGCTTTAACCCTTTCGCGGACACACGAAATTTAGTAAATGTTATCAGAATGACACATGCATTTATTTGGCTTATAAAACCGATAATTGAATTCCGATTTCAGTTTTGGGTTTATGGTTTATTGAATATTTAATTTTTACTCAAAACAAAAAAATTATAGTATGTCGACATACACCGACGTGTCCTAGTTAGGGATATGCTCGACGTCGGACAGAGCCGACATGTCCTATTTCATGCAATATGATGTTACTGTCGGACACGTCGTCATTATCTGACAATAAAAGTGTATTTTTCTTTTTGTGTAATTAGATTAAAATACAACAAATAATATGAAAGAATATTCAGTTTCATAGAATAAATGTTCATTTATTTAAAAAAAAATATAAAAATTCGATTCACAGTCCATTCATTTGGTTTTTGTGTACATAACTAAAATTAATGTTTTTAAAATAAGCAAAATATAAAAATTAAAAAAAAAAATCGATTTCACAGTCAATTCATTTGGTTTTTGTGTACACATATAAAATTTATGTTTATAAAATAAGCAGGTTATATATCTCCAAATACTTTTAAACTAAAAACTAATATATAAGAATAAAAAAAGGGAACCTAAAAAAGTTATTCTAGATTTGACAATTTTGTTGGAGCCAATCAGTAAAACACTTGCCAACACATAGTCCAGGGTTAACTTCACAGCCAGCACATCGAACACTGGTTTCCTTACGAACGCCATTCTTAGAACATTGACGACATCGAATATATTTTTTTTTTGTACCTTTACGGGGTATGTTTTCCAAAAAATGATCAATTTGAATTGGAACTGTCAATCTACGTTTGCGACTAGGTTTTTCTGGATGAAATTTTGTTTTCGGCAAATCTATCATAGCATATATCAATTCTTCTCTAAAAGTTAAAAATTCCATTTTTGATTTTGCCGGAAATCTTTTTTTGTACAACAAAAATGAATTTTGTACTGCCAAATCTAGCATTCGGAATAAAACCTTTTTATACCACCGAATCGTCTTACGAGGACTTGAATAATAAGAATTCATTTGATCAGTGCGATCAACGCCACCCATAAATTCATTATATCTCAAAATTTCAAGTGGTTTTGACTTTTCTACCCCAAATCGGTTCTTTGTTATAACCATCTGTGGACTGTAGCCGGTGGTGATACATAGGACATCTCTTTTGTCGTACCATTTTGATACATACACCTTTCCTTGTCTTTTCCAAATATACTGACCTGTTTTTAATTTCTTTTTTGTCACTTCAATTGGATTACCTTTTCGATTACTTCTTAACGTTCCAGTAGTATGAGTTTTGAGCAGGCATAAATCATGAGATAAATTTATACTGTTATAATAGTTGTCCAAAAATAGGTGATGACACGTCCCAAAGTATGGAGTAACAAGTCGATTAACAATTGCGTCGATTTTTGAACCTTTCGTTGGATCTGGTTGTTTACCTTTATAAGTTTCAATATTTAAAACATAGCTGGATGAGTCGCATAGTTGACAGAATTTTATTCCAAATCGTGCCCTTTTCGATTTAATGTATTGACGAAAAACGAGTCTACCTTTATGGAGTAATAACGATTCATCTAGCACAATTTGCTCAGACGGCCAGAAAGCAGCTTGAAAACTCTGATTTATCAATTTTACGAAATTAAATATTTTTGCCATATGTGACTCGCCTTGCACATGATTAGCAGTAAGACATCTCAAGATTTGTTCGAACCCTCTGCCGGACATTGTCGCAGAGAATGTCGGGTGATAGTATAGTGCAGATTTAGAAAATAACTGACGAATCTTTGGTACTTTAATTTGTCCTTGAAGTAGACACAAACTTAAAAATTTTAACATTTCAGGACGATCAACGGGTGAAAATTTCATCATCCTTTTGAATCTGCTACCTCTCTGATGGTTACTTAATTTAAGTCCGTATTCATTTGTACAGCTAATAAGTAGCTCCATGATGTTGTTATTAAATACTTTATTGAAGACATCAATTGGAGACGATGTGTCACTTATTTCGATTTTTATACAAGACGAAGTAGAATCCAAAATAAAATTTGGTATATCGCTAACCGTGTCATGCCAATCCTTGTCATTTTCATCCGCTCCTACATCGTCCGTTTCGGAATCAATATTTTCATCTGCTTCTACATCGTCCGATCCGGAGTCATTGGCTTCACCATCGCTGCCAATGCATGCACTTTCCTCATCACTATCAACGTCGTCGTCACTTGATGATGAATTTTCCATGACGTAGTCCGAATCGCCATCGGCGTCAGTTTGATACGGGTCCTCTTCTGACGAATCGTCGGTACAGCACTCATCAAACATTTTTTGTAAATGTTCTTGTTGTTTTTCGTGATCCATTTCTATAAGATAATTTTTTTCAGTGTCAAAGCAAAAATAACACAGGGGAAAAGAAAGTAAAAAAATTAAACTTACCAAAAATATTACGTCTTCACGCAATGACACTTTTTTGGCAACTGTGCAAAAATACAAATAAGTACGTTGGCTATAACCGACGTGATGTTTCACGCTCACTCATCCACTCACGAAAATTTTCGTTATAGTTACCAAAAAAAAAAAAACAAAACAAATCGAATTGGGACACTAACTTAAATCTGATTGCTTCTGCAGTGGCACACAATAAGCTACTACATATAAAACCAATGCAGTAGACGTCGCCTATGTCCGACGTGTTTATATACGATTTTTTTTCTATGTCGGCATATACCGACGTGTCCAATTTAAGCCATTCGTTGTGTCGGATTATGCCGACGTGTCCGCGAAAGGGTTAATGAGTTTTTGGAAGAAATGTCTGAGATGGGTCTTAACCAAATTAACTTAATTCCGAACAAGTATGGTAAATTCTTAGATTTGGTCTATGTTGATAATACTTCAACAGTTTCTGTGGTCCGGTCTGATCCTTTAGTTTTGCCAGAGGACTCTTATCACCCTGCCTTGGAAATTAATATCGAAATCATGGACGAATTACGTGTTTACAATAAACAGGACCTTTGTTCTCGGTTCAACTTTGCGAAAGCTAACTTCAAAAAGATTAATTGTGAACTTTCTAAATTGACTTGGCCTGATTACAGTGGTAATATTGAATTAAATGTATCACATTTTAATGAAACAATTTTAAATATTTTTGAAAGATTTGTTCCGAAATGTTTTATTACCAAAAGAAAAAGTTCAAATTTGTGGTATTCAAATGAGCTATGTAAATTAAAAAATAAAAAAGCTCGAGCTTTTAAACTTTATAAAAAAACTGGAGCTCTTGTTGACTATTTAAAATATTCTAAATTGCGTCGACAGTTTGGGGAACTTAACAAAAAATTTTATAAAAACTACATAATTAAAGTAAAAAATAATATTATTCGTAATCCGAAATTGTTCTATGGTTTCGTTAACTCCAAACGTATGATATCTAATTTTCCGTCCGCGATGAAATATAAATCAACAATGTCATGTGACACTTATATTATTTCTAATATGTTTGCAGAATTCTTGAAATCCAATTATTGTTCAAACTCCCCAATGAATGTGCCATATCATCAAGTGTTATGTCCGAGTACTGTAATTAATACACCAATTATTTCTGAAACAGATGTCTTAAATTATTTAGTTACGTTAAAAAATTCGTTTAAATATGCGTGAGCTTTGAAAGAGTGCGGACGTGTTTTAATGCGCTCCGTGATTTATTTGATTTATCTAAAATAAAACAATTTACATTAAATAAGCAAAACAACTAAAAAACTTTCGCGGAAAATCAAAATCAAAACATAAACAAAAAACTAAAACAAGAGTTTAAAAACAATAAACAAATTATTAAAAAAGTTAGCAAAACAAAAAAAGAAAAACAAACATGAGCGCTGCGCAGCCTCAACAACAAGGTCGTAGGCATTCTTTGAATGCCTACTTCAGCTTTGTTGAGCCTGCGAAATCTGCTCCAACAAATAAACGAGCCAACGGTGATGCTGATGAGTCATCGAAGCGCTCAGCCGAACAGCAGAGAGGATCAGCAGAAGGAGAAAAAACAAACAAGTGCACAACAACAAATCTGCAAACACCAACTAGCAAGCAGGTACCAGCAAATGTTACACCGAAGGAAAACACAAAGCGAGGTGAGCATGTACTACAAAGTAAAGGACCATCTGTCCAGATTGGAATTGACCGCTACGTCAACATAAAAAGAAAATTAAGTCCTATCAAGACCGCGGTAAATTCCAAAAAATTTCAACCCGCCTCGCTTAA
Organism: Zeugodacus tau; assembly: GCA_031772095.1. NCBI lineage: Eukaryota > Metazoa > Arthropoda > Insecta > Diptera > Tephritidae > Zeugodacus > Zeugodacus tau. The sequence goes on along the minus strand of CM062649.1, from coordinate 48,641,035 downwards.
TACAAATAAGCCTGGAAATTTAAATGGCAACAGATTTGCCTTACTAAGCAATGGATTGGAAGACGATGCGAAGGGTACAGCCACTGTCGCAAATGCCAAACCGCCGCCAATATATTTGCGTGAGCGCAGCTCGAATGCACTTAAACTTATAAAGTTATGCGAACAGCCCATGATATTTGAGCCAAAAGTATCTCTAACATCTTTTAAAACTAACTGGTTGAAATATAGAAAATATATCAGTAGCCACATTAATATCGATTGAAAAATAAGTACAGTAAGAGATATTGATGAAGCATAATGGAATTCAATGATGTAATAACTAATGCAGCTATCTTGGCAACACCTAAAAGAAACGTTAAGGTTTTTAGAAACATCTCTAATATTGAAATAGAAAATCTTGTAAACTCTGCGTCAACTGAAATCGGCTGTACGTAAGTTAAAAAAAGCACTTAAACGCGATGAAGAATGCAATACTGAAAATTGTATAAAGCACCTGTGTCCGAATTCAAGCAAGAAAAACTCTCTTTGGAAAGGCCAAAAGTCTTTTAAGCCACCAGTAGATTCCAACATGCCTATAAGACATTTGAATGGTAATTGGGCTCGTAGTAATGAGGAAAAGGCAAATTGCTTTGCAAATCACCTAGAAAAAGTATTTCAACCCAATGGTCCAAAAAACAATTTTAAGTTGCCAACTTTGCCCAATATCGCAAGCGTGTCTATTAGGACGTCTACTTATGAAATTACCAAGATCCTAAAAGAGCTAAAACCGAAAAAGTCTTCAGGACACGATAATATTACTCCAAAAATGTTAATTGAGTTTCCAAATATTGCTATATCAGTGCTCTCTTTGCTCTTTAATGCAATTCTTGGTTTCGGGTACTATCCAATTTCGAGGAAAAAGTCGCAGATCATCATGATAGATAAACCTGGAAAAGACTTAACACAACCGTCTTCCTACAGACCAATAAGTCTCTTACCCTGTATTTCCAAAATATTCGAAAAAGTTTTACTATCAAAAATGTCTCCTTTCCTCCACGAAAATAATATAATACCAACCCACCAATTCGGGTTTCGTGCTAAACATGGCACAGTAGAGCAAGTGAATAGAATTACAAACGAAATCAGGAAGGCATTCAGCTATTTTTCTCGATGTAGCTCAGGCGTTCGATAAGGTCTGGCATGAAGACCTTTTATGGAAAATCAAAAACGTTTTACCTTACGATTTGCATAAAATATTGGAGTCATATTTAAGAAATAGGAAGTTTACAGTTAAAGTAGCAGATTTCATATCAGAAGAATGAGCAATAAGGGCCGGTGTACCTCAGGACGGTGTATTAGGCCCTACTCTGTACATAATATATACAGCAGACATTCCAATAATAACGTACTGACATCAACTTTTGCGGATGACACAGCCCTAATAAGCCGTAACAAATGCCCCATAAGAGCATCAAAAGTATTAGAGAAGCACTTAACTTGTGTCGAAGAATAGCTAGCCAACTGGCGTATAAATATTAATGAGCAAAAATGCAAGCATGTTACATTCTCGCTAAGATCGGAAACATGCCGGACAGTTAAAATAAACAATGTGCTAGTACCCCAAGCGAATGAAATAACTTATCTTGGGATTCACCTGGATCGAAGGCTCACGTGGCGGAAACATATAGCGAGTAAAATAACATGCATGAAGTTAAGAGCAGCCAATTTAAATTGGCTTTTAAACAAAAATTCTAAACTTAGCCTAGACAACAAAGTCCTGTTATACAATGCAAAACCGATTTGGATGTATGGTGTTCAACTGTGGGGTACGACCTGTGCAACCAACATTGATATAATTCAGAGATTCCAATCGAAAATGCTTAGAACAATCACGGGTTCACCATGGTACATGCGTAACGAAAATATCCATAAAGATCTTGATATTCCTATGGTAAAGAAGGAGATAGAGGGCAGTAGAAAGAAATATATTTCTAAACTTCGTGAACATCCAAACCCTTTGGCTAATGCTTTGGTACATTCCTGCAATCAAACACGTTTAAAAAGAAGAGAAGGAGAGATCTACCAGCCTATTAGAGAGCATCGTTCTACCAAAACAGCTCAACCACATTCCTGAGCTTTTTAGTTGTAAATAGATTTAAGATTTTATTACTTATTGTTGGGCTTTAAACAAAGCAGATTCAATAAATAAAGAAATATGTATAATAAAAAAAAAAAATATGCCCCTTTCTTAAAAATTGTGCAAAATATATCTATCTGCTCTTAACTAAGCTTTTCAACCTATCTCTTAAACAAGGTATTTTTCCGACAATGTGGAAAAACTCTTTTATAATACCTTTGCATAAAAGTGGAGTTAGATCATCTGTTGAGAACTATAGGGGGATACCTAAAATGTCAGCTATACCCAAAATTTTTGAAGCTATTGTCACTGACCAAATAACTTTCTTAATCTCTCCTTTAATTTCATTTTCTCAGCATGGATTTTGTAAAGGGAAATCTACAGTAATCTACTTGAATTCGTAAACCATGTGTCAATGGGTTTTAGGGATAATAAGAATACTGATGTTATATATACAGACTTTAGTAAAGCATTCGATAGAGTAAATCACTCAATTCTTTTGCAAAAACTGGATCTTCTTGGTTTTCAACCAAGACTTCTTGAATGGGTATCCTCATATCTTACTAACAGAAAACAACAAGTTTTATTTAGTAATACATTATACGATCCAATTAGTGTCACTTCAGGGGTTCCACAGGGTAGTCATCTCGGCCCGATTCTGTTCTTGTTGTTCATCAATGATATACCTTCTGTAATTAAGTTTTCAGAAATTTTATTACATGCGGATGATGTAAAACTTTTTAAATCATATACTTCTCATAACGAAAGGACTGAGTTGCAATCGGATTTAAATAATTTAGTTACTTGGAGGATGGGATCATGTGTAGAAGTTCACGCAAGTGAGGAAAGTTTTTGATTGTCATTCACTTGGGAGTGGCCAGAAACGATTCTTCTCCACATGGTTCAAGCAGCTCACGACTTCCGGTTTTAGACCAAGTATCCTCTGGGTAGCCAACAGACATCCGTTTGAAGGCGAGCTAAAGTGAGAAGGCGAAGCCCGCTTATGCGGTTGTGCGTAGGGCTTGGGACCCACCACATAAAAACGAAGTACCCATGAAAAATCTACGAAAGCCTCGGATGAGACACCCCCCTTTTGATGACAACCCCTGCAAACGTTTTAAGGATAATGATATAAGGGCATGCACCTGGAATGTCCGGACCTTTAATTGGGAAGGTGCCTCTGCCCAGCTGGTTGATATCCTCATACGACTCAAGGCTGACATCACCGCCATCCAAGAAGTGCGATGGACGGGACAAGGACGGAAGAAGGTGGGTCCTTGTGACATCTACTACAGCGGCCATATAAAGGAGCGCAAATTTGGTGTTGGATTTGTGGTGGGAGAGAGACTCCGTCGCAGAGTCCTCGCATTCACCCCGGTGGATGAACGTCTTGCCACAATCCGCATCAAAGCGAGGTTCTTCAACATATCGCTGATTTGCGCCCACGCCCCAACGGAAGAGAAGGACGATGTGACCAAATATGCTTTCTATGAGCGCCTAGAACACACCTATGAGCGGTGCCCCCGCCACGATGTAAAAGTCGTGCTTGGCGATTTTAACGCCAGGGTGGGTAAAGAAGGTGTCTTTGGCACAACAGTCGGAAAATTCAGCCTCCATGACGAAACATCGCCAAACAGCCTGAGGCTGATCGACTTCGCTGGGGCCCGAAATATGGTCGTCTGTAGTACCAGATTCCAGCATAAGAAAATACATCAAGCTACTTGGCTGTCTCCTGATCGAAACACGCGGAACCAAATCGATCACGTTGTGATAGACGGAAGATATGTCTCCTGTGTTTTAGACGTGCGTACGCTCCGAGGACCAAATATAGACTCGGACCATTATCTGGTCGCAGCGAAGATACGCACCCGCCTCTGTGCAGCAAAGAATGCCCGTCAACAAACACAAGGAAGGTTCGACGTCGAAAAGCTGCAATCGCAACAGACAGCCACGAAATACTCTACTCGACTTGCACTCCTGCTCTCTGAGAGCACTCATCAGCATCTCGGTATAAGGGAACTGTGGAACGGCATCTCAAACTCACTACGTACCGCTGCAGCCGAAACAATTGGTTATCAGCAACGACAAAAATCAAGCTGGTACGATGAGGAGTGCCGTCTCGCAGCGGAGAGAAAACTGCCTACCTCGCAACGTTGCAAACGACCATAACACGTGCGGGATGGGATAGATACCGAGAGCTGAAGAGGGAAGCGAGACGCATCTGCAGACAAAAAAAGAAGGAGGCCGAAATGCGTGAGTACGAAGAGCTTGAGAAGCTGGCAGACAGAGGGAATGCTCGAAAATTTTATGAAAAGATGAAGCGACTTAACGAAGGTTTCAAGACCGGAGCATCCTCATGTAGAGACCAAGGTGGTAATCTGGTAACCGATGTCCAGGGCATACTGGGATTATGGAGGGAACACTTCTCCGACCTGCTGAATGGCAGTGAGAGTACAACACCAGGAGATGGCGAACCCGATCCCCCAATCGATGACGATGGAACAGATGTTCCATTACCCGACCATGAAGAAATTCGAATAGCAATTACCCGCCTGGAGAACAACAAAGCAGCGGGGGCCGATAGATTACCGGCAGAACTATTCAAATACGGCGGCGAAGAACTGATAAGGTGCATGCATCAGCTTCTTTGCAGAATATGGTCGGAAGAAAGCATGCCTGACGATTGGAATCTCAGTGTGCTCTGCCCAATCCATAAAAAGGGAGATCCCACAATCTGCGCCAATTACCGTGGGATCAGCCTCCTAAATATCGCATACAAGGTTCTATCGAGCGTACTGTGTGAAAGACTAAAGCCCACCGTCAACAAACTGATTGGACCTTATCAGTGTGGCTTTGGACCTGGAAAATCGACAACTGACCAGATATTCACCATGCGCCAAATTTTGGAGAAGACCCGTGAAAAGAGGATCGACACACACCACCTTTTTGTCGATTTTAAAGCTGCTTTCGACAGCACGAAAAGGAGCTGCCTTTACGCCGCGATGTCTGAATTTGGTATACCCGCAAAACTAATATGGCTGTGTAAATTGACGTTGACCAACACCAAAAGCTCCGTCATGATTGGGAAGGACCTCTCCGAGCCGTTCGATACCAAACGAGGTTTCAGACAAGGTGACTCACTATCGTGCGACTTCTTTAACCTGATGCTGGAAAAAATTATGAGAGCTGCAGAGCTAAACCGAGAAGGTACAATCTTCTACAAGAGTGTACAGCTCCTGGCGTATGCCGATGATATTGATATCATCGGAAGCAACAACCGCGCCGTTTGTTCTGCTTTTTCCCGCATGGATAAGGAGGCGAAGCGAATGGGTCTGGAGGTGAATGAGGACAAGACGAAATATCTCCTGTCATCAAGCAAACAGTCGGCGCATTCGTGTCTTGGCTCCCACGTCTCTGTTGACAGTCATAACATCGAAGTTGTAGATAATTTCGAATACCTGGGAACCAGCATCAACAACACGAACAATGTCAGCCTCGAAATCCAGCGCAGAATAACTCTTGCCAACAGGTGCTAATTTGGACTGAGTAGGCAATTGAACAGTAAAGTCCTCTCTCGACGAACCAAAATCAAGCTCTACAAGTCGCTTATCATTCCCGTCCTGCTCTACGGTGCAGAAGCTTGGACGATGTCAACATCAGATGAGACGACACTGGGAGTTTTCGAGAGGAAAATTTTGCGCAAGATTTATGGTCCTCAGAACATTGGCAACGGCGCATACCGCAGACGATGGAACGATGAGCTGTACGAGTTATACGACGACATTGACATAGTTCAGCGAATAAAAAGACAGCGGCTACGCTGGCTAGGTCATGTTGTCCGAATGGACGAAAACACTCCAGCCCTGAAAGTGTTCGATGCAGTACCCGCCGGAGGAAGCCGAGGAAGGGGAAGGCCTCCACTCCGTTGGAGGGACCAGGTGGAGAGCGACCTGGTTACACTTGGGATCTCCAACTGGCGCCGAACTGCGAAGGAGAGAGAGAGGTGGCGCACTATCGTCGATTCGGCTATAACGGGCTAAACGGTTGCAACGCCAATCACATACATACATACAGTTACTTGGTGTCACAAAAATGATATGCCACTGAATATTAAAAAATGTAAAACGATGTGCTTTTCCCGTAGAACTGTTGATCTTTCTCCCTATGTAATCAATAACTTCGGTTTAGAGCAAGTTTTTAGCTTTGTTGATTTAGGAGTTACTATGGACCCTAAACTTAATTTTGATTCTCATGTAAATTCAATTGTCTTAAAAGCTAAAGGTGCTCTTAGCTTTGTTAAACGTTGGTCTAAAGAATTTAGTGATCCGTATATTACTAAAATTATTTTTACAACATTGGTAAGGCCTATATTGGAGTATGGTTCTGTGGTATGGAATCCTTGCTATCAATCCCATTCTGATAAGCTTGAGTCCGTTCAAAAACAATTTCTACTTTTTGCTTTAGGCCACTTACATTGGGATTCAAGATTGATTTTTCCCCCGTATACTAGTCGTTTAAAACTTATAAATCTTCCCACACTCACTAGTCGCAGAGAAATGCTAGGTATAATATTCCTAGTAAAACTTCTGAATGGTTTAGTTTGTAGTTCATTCCTTTTGTCTGATATTAAGTTTAATGTCCCATTCCGTTCATCTAGGCAGTTTAGACCATTACTTCTAAAATCTTCTAGAACAAATTTTGAGTTAAATAAACCATTCCGCCGAATATGTCAGGACTTTAATTCTTATTCCAGCACATTTGATCCGTCTGACTCAAATATTAAAAAAATTGTCTTCTCTTAATAAGTAATATTCAGAAATTATTAACTTTTTGTTTTTATAACTTTTTAAAGCTCAGCTGTTGAAATGTTTCTTTCTGTTGCTGAGCAGTTTGAGAACCGGACGCTTAAAAATCTCTTGCCTTTCTAGACTCGGCAAATTCCGCTCGTATGCGGACTGCGCCCCACGCGTCGGTTGAGCGGGAGGAGGGTAATCGTTTGGGTTTATTATTAAAAAAAACAGTGTGGACATATGGCCTGAATACCCTACGGCTTACAAATCAAATATTGAAATTTTACAACGCTACCAGCCAAAAACAGTGAGAATGATTGTAAATGCGCCATGGTTTGTAACAAATGAAAATATATGTACATAAAGATTTACAAATACGTTACGTAAAAGAGGAAGTAAATAGACTATCCGATAAATATCTTAACCATAAACTTAATAATCACAATAATACTTTGGCAATATGCTTACTAGATGATACTCAAGAAACCCAAAGACTAAAAAGGTATCATGTCCTAGATTTGCCCTTTAGAAAAAGTACATATACTAAGTACGTAATAATAAAATATATTGTAATAAATGAACTAATGTTTTAATTTTGTATACTGTTATTTATAATAACATAATCACTTTTGTGAATGTTAATAGGACAGATTGCAAATAAAAGACTGTTACAAAAAAAATGGTTTTCGGTGTCATTTTAGAATGGATCCATGTGAAGTGTTACAGTTTTGCTCCTCACTGTATGTAAAGTACAGTTTCGTGAAAAAGAAAATCAACTACATTTTTATAACAGTTTTGATTCGTTGATTTATATTTTAAAGACATTTATATTGAAAGCATAACTACCAATTTACTTAGACAGCGACTTTCTTCCGTATTGTAATTATATATTGTTATAAAAGTGCATACACAAATATTAAATAAATTTTTATATTCAGATTTAAGGAAAACTTTCGGTTAAGCAAGAATGCATTTATGTATGCGTTAGACAACATAAAGGAAAAACGTCCTTATCACCTATCGTCGTCAATATCACCAATGTTGAAATTGTGTTGTGTTCTTAAATTTCTGGCTCACGGGAGCTATCAACAAACAGTGTGAAATGATTTCAAATTAGGTTTTGCGCAGCCCACTGTTTCATTGATTTTGAAGGAAATGCTCCCAATATTGGAAACCTCTCTTTGCAGAGTATAGATCAAAACGGATATAAGTGAAGAACATAAACTGACAAGAAGACAATTTTCTTCTTTTTTTTCCAATTCAGGAATTCTAAATGTGGTTGGTTGCGTTGATGGAACGCATATGTATTGCAATTATTGCTCCTAGTGAAAACAAGCACTTATGTATATCTAAATCTAAAGGGATTTCATAAACGCAATGTTTGTAAGTAGCAACTAAGCATATCAATTTTTAATTATCATTATTTCGTCTTAGCAAATCCATTTATTTAGGCGTGCGATCATGAGATGGTAATAAGGTGCGTTGATGCAAGATATGGTGGATCTTACCACGACTCATTGTGGAATAATAGCACATTGAAAACATATTTGGAACGGACATACCAAAGAGGAGATCACAATTCGGTTTATTTAGGTACAAACATACATTATTTATGTATGTATTTACATACATATTTACTAAAACGAAACATGTTTTAGGTGATTCTGGTTATCTACTACATGAGTACCTATGGACACCTTTCTGAAATGCTTTATCAGGAGCGGTGAAATCTATATTTAATAAAAAAACATGCAAAGGCAAGGAATTGGAACTAAAAATAATTAAACACACAAAATAAAATAAGTATTTCAAATAATTAAAATTAATTTCATTGTTTTTATATAATATATTACTCACGCTACACTGAACCACTGAAGTTTTCTTCAACTGGTTCCAGTGGTACTACTACATCAACGAAAGTTTTTTGTTCAGAACGTATTAGAACACGAAATCCAGAGGAAAAAGTTCTAATATATATTCAAATGCATAAAGCCGTAAAACTCTATAACAATTCATATCACACTACAATAAAAGCTACACATTTAGATGTTCAAAATAACAAAATCGAACACATCATAATTAAAAACAGGCTAGAAGAAGAAAAATTTAAAATTATTTCTAAACATAATACAAAAGAGGAAAATTATCTAGAAACAAGGAGAGAAGGTTTCATTCGGAATTACAAAAGCGTTAGACCCAAAGAAGGACCAAAATTTATGAAAAAAAGTTATAAATTTGCAAACGGCAACAATGACATACATATAACTTTTAAAAGAAGATTAAAACAAAATATTGTTGAAAATCAAATTGTAACAATTAAGGAAGGGCTAAGTTCGGGTGTCACCGAACATTTTATACTCTCGCTATTTATTTATTTAATTTTATTATTGTAATATAACAAACAATTTGACTCACAAATATATATATTCGGCATATATATGGTGTAAAGTCCATTGAAAGTTTGGAAACGATAATATTAGGTATGTGGGATTTCACGGAGACATATTATTAGAAAAATATCCCCTCTGAATTTCTTCAAAATATCTGAGAGGCTTATCTATATTTTCGGTAAAAAATTTGTTAGTTTATATTTATATATGTATGTGGCCTTAAAAACTTATGGCCCGATTTCGGAGCTTCTACAAATGAAGTATTTGTGCAAAGTTCTGTTCCGATATCTTCACTGACTTCACAGTTCTGGTATATAGGAAGTTGGCGTGGTTGTGAACCGATTTGGACTATTTTCATAAAATATGATTGGGATGACAGGAAAATATTACGACTCGAATTTCATTAAAATATGGATTTTGACTAATATTTGGGCGGAGCCACACACATTTAAATTAATGTATGTATATCAATTTGAGCGCAGCCCTTCTGTACTATCTACATACATTTGAGCTTTCTGGTGTTTTCTTTACTGAATTAAAGAATTTTTAGTAGTTTTCAACATAACAAATGGGCAAAATCGGACCACTGCCACGCCCACAAATTGGCGAAAACCGAAAACACATAAAGCGTCATAACAAAGCCATAAATAAAGTTATATACAGTGGCTCACATCCAAAATGATGCAGCAACGAAATGAAAAATCGCTTAATCAAAAATCATTTTTATATTTCCAAATTAAAAACTTTTACTAATTTATTGATTAGGTACATATGTATGTATATGTTTAATTTTTTAAATAAAAAAACGCAACAATTATTTATTTTTTACTAGCGTTAAGTAAAAACATGTTCGTATACCGAAATACAAGCTCACAGCCAACATGATGCACAAATGTTTACCGTTAGCGGCGACAGCTTGGCGCCGATTTTCGACTGCAAAGTAAATACTGTTATAAATGTGAGCTATCCTGGAATGATATTTAAAAGTTTTGACATTTTTGTATTGTCATTTTAAAGTATATTTTAAAATGGGCCGCCAAACCAGTATTGAAGTGTGCGAGTTAATTCTATGTATGTATTATAAAGACGGAAAAAGTCAACGCAAAGTCGCGTAAATGGTGAAACTGAGCCAAGGAACTATTCGGCATATCATTTAATGTTACGTTCTTGAAAATCGTATCACAAATAAAGTAAATCGACTCATCATAAAACATTTAACGAAATTGACACCCATTGGATTGCACGGAAAATGTGAGAAAATCCCCATTTAAGTACTCCAGCTTAAATCAACGAAATGGAAAAATCCTTGGGAAGAACTGTCATCCCACATCCACATAAGAAGAATGCCCAGAGAAGCTGATTTAAATGGCCGCACAGACCGAAATAAACCAATACTAAAACTCGAAGTGCAATGTGGAAGGTTGCAAACAAACAGTTAAGCCTGCAAGCTTCTGGAATACCGTAATTTTTGGAGATGAGAGTAATTTCAACCTCTTTAGATCTGATAAAAATATATATGTATGGACAAAACCAATTGCTGAGCTACAACCGCAAAATCTACGTAGTACCGTAAAACATGATGGAGAGCATGACATGGTGTGTGGATGCATGCCGTCTTCTGGTGTCGGGAATTTGAAATTCATCGATTGTACTATGTGCAAGAGTGTGTATCTGGACATTTTGAAGCGAAATTTGCTACAAAATGCCGCGAAATTAAATACTTTTGATAACTTTCGGTACTATCAAGATAAAGATCCGAAGCACAAATTCGGAGTTGGCTAATTTGGAACTGTCCACATAGTATAAACACCAGCGCAATCTTCAGATTTGAATGAAATACAGAATCTGTGGTCAGTTTTGGAACGATATATGCAAAAATACCAAATTAGAAATAAAGCCGACTTGAAAAACGCCCTGCAAACAGAACGGAATAAAATTGGTGCAAACTATACAAAGAAAGAAACGTTCCTTGCTGAAACGTGTGAAAGCAGTTATAGATAGTAAGGAGCATCCCACAAAGTTCTAATCGACCTAAAAACTTAGTTGTGTCCTTAAAAAATTACAATATATTTGGTTTTTTTGTTACTGCATCATTTTCGCTGTGAGGTGCAATATTATAATGTACTATAACTTTTCAATGCCCCGGATATCGAATATGAAGAACTCAGTGCCTTATGGTAATTTTTCACCGAAAATATCGGTAAATCTCTCAGATATCTCAATTTAATTCAGAGGAAATCTTTTCCTTCTAATAGTGTGTCTCTGTACCAGAATTGGTTAAAATCGGGTCATAACTTCCCAAGCTCTCATATACCTAATTATAGGATTTGCAAAAATACGATGGGCTTAATAGCTTATAAATCGGTTAATATGTGAAATATCTTAGCCAAGTTAAATGAGCATATAATCTTAGATGTTGGTGTTGAAAATTAGTGAAATCGGTTCAGGAATCATATACTATATTGATGATTTTCGTTGCACTTTATGCCGAAGATATGGGTCAAATTGGACGGTCATCCTTTTCGACTTATTTCAAATCCATTTTCAGTAGGGTGTGAGTCGAAATAATGAACGCGTTTTATTTTTTTTATTTACTTATTTCATTATTAATAAATACAAGTCAAAAATAAAAAGGAAAACTTATATTCTTTTAACGGAGCGGAGATCAACACGAACAATTAAAAACATATTTACAGTGAAAATAAAATAGTTCGTAGTCATTTTGACGAAGGATGACCGTCTAGGGTTAATAAAAATATAGCAATTAATTGCGAGAGTATAAAATGTTCGGTTGCACTCGAACATAGCCTTCCTTACTTGTTTTTGAAGTTATACTTCTTATACGAGTTCGGAAAAGTTGCGATAATTGTTGCGCAACATGCAACATTATGCATAAACATACATATGTACATGTTTATATGTCATTGAACAAACACACAAACTCACATTTGTATATGCGTGCACGTAAGTTTGTCAAACACCAAAAATCAAAATCATTGTTCTACAAAAAACAACAAGCGCCAAAAATGTATGTCGATATGTTTACAACATGCGGTGAGGCTAAATATTCTGACGGATATAGATTGGCAGATAGAGACATCGATACACCTTCTCCTTCATTGTGGAGCTTTCGCTAGATTGCGGCCGAAACATCTTGGCAGGGCAAACTTCTATGAATCAGTTAACTATCTCGATTACAAATTAGTTGCCTGTACAAATTCGTAAAATGATCAAAGCTTTGTCGTCACTTGAGGGACTTTTTGAGGAGTTTGTGGCATCACAAAGGACTGGGTTTCGCTGTCCATGTGGGATCACCTGTAGCACTGTCCTTTAACCTATCCCAAGGGTTGTCCTTTTAATCTAGGGTGTTTCCTCTTATTGGGAACAACCATTGCAACTAACCTAAGCTAAATTCAGCTATAAAAGTGAAATTCGGTACTGAGGATCACTATAATAAGGACCATCTACTGGTGGATTTTTTAAGAAAAAATTTAGTAATGTTGAAAACTGCTAAAAGTGTGTTAACTCGTAACAAAAAACGCCATAATCTTTAATTTGTGTAATGAAGAGGATACAGGAAAGATACTGTGGCTACTGTGTATGGTATGTCTTCATCTTCGCTGGCATGGTCTGTCATCTAGCACCGATGTCGTAAGTTTTTACGATGCATTATGCCACCCCATTGGATAATCGTATCTTAGTAAGTGTGTTTTTATTAAATCCTCGAGATATAGTATCTGCATTCTTATATTTTCATCTTTGAAAATAGCAAAATACAACTGACAACAATTATTAATTACACTATTTTAAATATTTTTAGTGCATAATTTAAGCGCTTGAATTTGCTTACATGCATGCGTGCAACAAATTCACAAAATTGAATCGAAGTGAATTGTCACTGAATATTTTATTCCGAATTCGTTTTTCAGTCAGAATCCATTTTCAAAAATGTGGAATCTGAAAAGTGAAAGCGAAATTCACACCAAATGTCGGATTGTAAGCGAATTTGCGTGAAGGCTTCGCGCAGTTATTGAAGCAGTCGCATATGGTAGAGCTGGATAAAATTGACTCCATGAGCATGCTATTTTTGCGAACTTCGGCTTGTGACCAAGGCGAGGCATAAGCGTACATTAAGTAAAACACCTGAGGTAATGGAATTTTAGCATTTTCGAAGCATGTACCTTTCGCTCTGGACACTGCTCGCGTAGGAAAGTACCCTTCCGGCACCGAAAAATACCGACTATACTATTGCCGGCTACCGATACCGCCATAAGAGTCTAGTGCACACTGCATAACTTCCTAGTTGGAATCAATCACTGCTCCTCAACAAAAGCAATACATTTTTCACGTGTATCAAATGTCTGAAATATCTTTCCCATATTCCACATCCCTTTGACCTCGGACGCAGTCAAAACGTTAGTTTTCCTAACTACACCACGGCTGGTCGATGGCTCGTTACAATCTATTTAAAAGACTTTCGTAACATGTTAAACAAATTAAATTCTATAATAACATACCTGCTGAACTTCCATTCATTTTAAAAAAGATAACTTTAAGAAATATATATTCAAAAACTCGGAAATAACTTGGAAAAACTCAATTTGAATTCAAGTATTTGAATGTATTTTGAAATTTGAAGTATGAAGAAAGAGCAAAACGGACAGAAAAAGAAACGGTTCTTTGATTTAATAGTAGTTATAATAATACCCGTTATTGAAAATGAAGTGTTGCGGAGACTGATATACCCTCTTTGACATTATTTATTTTTCGGTTGGAACTACTTTCAGCATTGGTGGCCTTCAGCCGCACTTCAAAAAACAAACCCTGGTCGAACCAACACCGAGGTTATCAAAGATTGCGAAATGAAAAGTTATTTCGCGTAGAACTACTTTCTGCATTAGCGGACTTCGGCCGCGCGTGAAAAGAAGATTTTGCATTACTCATAACATCATTATGCTTTATGTATTTGGGGTATAATTCTTCTTTTTTCTGTTTATTTTTCTTCTTTTAATTTTTGTCGTATTATTTCTTGTCAACCAGCAACCCTTTTTGTTATTATTGAAATGAAGATTTGTGTAGCTATTTTCGTCATAATTTTTATAAAATAAATGTGGGAGTGGAACCTGTGGGTAAAAGCTCCACACGTAGCTGTTCTTTTTAATTACAACCCTGTAATACTTAACGAAGACAAAGCTTCGAAAACAGACGACCATTTTTTACCAAAAAAGAAAGTTGAACAGTTGACGAGTGATACAGTCGAGTCAATGCAGTGAAAGACAACGGCAGCAACCGCTAATCATATCATTCAATTATTATTACTGTTTAGTGCAAACAAATACTTTCAATTACTTCGAAAAGTAATAGACCAGTAATGCAGAGGAGATAAACCAACCGAAACCAACTCCACAAATTACTTTACAACACAACATTACACGAAGAAAAAGAAGACATCATTGAAAAGACCCGATCGATAAACTCGCGCTTTTTTTAAGAGAACAAGTGCACATAACAGAACAACACATAAACTCAATACACAGTGGAACAAGTAAAATAATTATCGAAAACACAAACTTACTACACGGAAAGGAAAAAACAGTGAGAACAACAATTCGACAATCACATTGCGAATAAATCGGAGAGCATCCCCCACAATCACAATATTCAACACTATACAACACAAGAAGAAAATCATATACGAAACAGGTCAATATAATACATAAATATACATTATCAATGAATTTAAACTAATAGTTTGCAAACACATTAACCACTATTGTACATATAACACACAACCTTCAAAATTTAATGTACACTTAATATTAATAAAATACACTGAATTATTATTACGTTGAAATCAAAAACTATAACTTTTCTTTAAAACCAAATCGGCCCCGTTCGTCGTAAGCCGATATTTTGATCCATCGAGCCGCGATAATTTAAAGAAAATTTGTTCATGGGAATTCACCAGACATCAGAATCATCGTAGGAATTACATCACGAAAACATAGTGTACCAAACAAAAAGCTTGCACGCCGAACCCCACCAATAAGTAGGACACAAAAATATTAAATTAATACCTTACACTATCCAGAAAGGCAAAAACTGTAAGTGCGACCCACATTTATTATAAATATTTATGTTAAAAGTGTAAATAAAAATTGTTAAAATTTCAATTTTAAAATTGTGTGCTTAAGGGTTCTTAAATTCAATTTATTTGACTATTGAGTTTAATCGAATTCCGACTCACACTGAAGAGGAGACAGTTTATACTTTAGAAATCAAAAGAGTTGAACGAAATCCTCTTTACGAGGAAGCGAAAAAGCACATGCTTTTGCATCAATTAATGTCGATATACGTAAAACACAGGTGTCAAACCAACCAATAAAGGAGAGACCCTCAGAAGTCTCAGCAATAGATTTCGGCCCCAAAGTTCATCTACCACCATGCGACACTGACATTTTTTACGGAGATTATACAAATTGACCCACTTTTCGGGACATGTTTACAACGTTGTATATCCGTAACCCGTTGATTAGTAATGTCGAAAAATTATTCCACCTTAATCAGAAGACCTGAGGTGAAGCAAGAGAGGCAATTAAAAACACACTCCTTACAAATGATGGTTTCATACTGGCCTGGAAAAATCTAGTTGACCAGTATGAAAATAAGAGAATGCAGGTAAACACCCAATTGAAGACTCTGTTTAGTTTACCCGATGTGACCCAAGAAACAGACTGCGCTATAAGAGCCCTACAACGTGCGGTTAATAACGTTTTAACCAATTTAACAAATCTGGAGATTAAAACACAAAGTTGGGACCCGATATTAATATATCTTTGTAGTTCAAAACTACCAAAACAGACTTTAGAAGCATTTGAATATACCCTAAGAGATAATACCACTATACCCACATCGTAAAATTTCGACTCCTTTTTGACACATAAATACAAAACTCTCGAATCTGTAGGAAATGTCAAAGCTTCATTAGCAAAAACCCAAAATGAATCCGCAGATAAAGCGACGCAATATTACTTACCAATAGCATCGTGCAGTCATTAAACCCGACCGTATTACCACGAAATTGAGTGTGGTATTTAATGCATCTTCCCCATCTTACACATCGGACCCACTCTACAAAAAGACCTAGCAGCAAAAAATTTGCGTCAAGAAATGTATGTGGACGACGGAAGCCATGACCACCGCAAAATCTGCTCGAGATGAACTCATTTCTGCTCTAGAACTCCCGGAGTCCGCTTTAAGAAAAATGACCTCAAATAACCCACATATTCTAAAAGGACTTCCACACGATCATCTTTTAGATACAGAAACTCTCAACCTTTCTGAACCCGGAAACACAAAAACTCTAGGAATTCTATGGAATTCAAAAAAGGATTCATTCTTCTTTCGCGTGGACCCAATGGAGAAAAAACCCGCATATACCAAACGTGAAGTTTTATCAGCCATAGCAAAATTATTTGACCCAGCTGGTTGGCTTAGTCCCATTATAATACCGGCAAATATGGCTTGATAAATCTGATTGGGATGAAAGTTTAAAGCCAATCACCCTTCATCGATGGAATAGCTGCGTGAAAGAATATGAAAATATAAATCAAATCGAGATACCTCGTTGGACTCACTTCTCTCCGTCAGCAATCATCGAATTTCACGGTTTCTCCGATGCCTCAGAGAAAGCATATGCTACAACACTCTTCATACGAGTCTTAATTGGTGACAAAATATGGACAACTCTCTTAGTATCAAAAACTAGAGTTGCTCCTATTAAAACCCTATCTCTACCCAGATTGGAATTCTGCGGAGCTGTCCTACTAGCCAATCTTACTAACTCTACTCTAATCCAATTAAATGTAACCCAATATAAAAATTATTTCTGGACAGACTATACAATAGTTCTAGCTTGGTTAAGCAAACCACCCTGTCGAAGTCGGAGTCGAAAATTGGCACCATGTCGAGAGTCAAGACAATCCCACAGACTTGGCAAGTCGAGGATGCACACGCACGGAACTTATAAATTACAACCTTTGGTGGCAAGGACCCGAATGGCTAAAACGTAGAAAAGAGGAAAAAGTTCATTACTAACAATAAACCCATTCATTGACCCTAAAGGAGTCATGAGAATTGATGGCATATTAAGCAATTCTGCAGCACTAACATACAACGAGCGTCACCTAATTGTACTACCCTATAGTAGTCGTATATCCAAACTACTAACCCAATTTACCCACTTAGTAACCCTAATCGGCGGAAATGAACTAGTTCTTCGACTCTTACGAACAGAATTCTGGATAGCCAAACTAAATGTGCTGATCAAAACCACTACCCATCAGTGCATAACCGGCAGCATACACAGAAAAACTCAACAAACTCAAATAATGACAGCGCTCCCAATGCAAAGAACAACACTAACCCGACCATTTGTTACTACAGGTATCGACTTCACCGGACCCTATGACATCAAAAATTACACTGGGAGAGCATGTCTACTTACCAAAGACTATGAATGTGTATTTGTATGTTTCTCGACTAAGGCAATCCATCTCGAACCCGTCAGCGATCTCGCTACCCAAGCATTTTTAGCAGCTTTCACCCGTTTCTTATCCAGGCGTGGATGTCCCGCCAATCTATATTCCGACAACGGAACAAACTTTGTAGGAGCTTCGGAGTTATTGACTAAAGATCGGCGAGAATTATTTACAACCCTTCGAACTCATGTTACAACTCTACATAGTCATCAAGACATCTCGTTGCACTTCAATCCACCAGGAGCTCCGCATATGGGTGGATTATGGGAAGCAGGCGTTAAAAGTTTTAAAACCCGTTTAAAAAAGATCGCCAAAGTGCATGTACATTCGATGAATTTGCTACCCTATTAACCCGCATCAAAAGTTCTTTAAACTCTCGCACAATGAGCCCCACAAACGACGACTAATCAGACCACCATACAACCCTACATGATCACGGTTAACGAAGTAAAATTCGTTGAGAAAACAAGATCTCCAATAGAAACACGATTCTTGCTGGCTAAACAAACAGTAATACCCACAACGATTATCCGTTTCAAATGCGATGGTATGTGGCACAAAGTTCGAGCCATCTTAAACCCGACCCTCAAAATAACAAATATAGCGGCCGATCTAGTTAAATAATTGAAACTACCTATAATATACCTAAACAGATATCGCATCTGTAACATTCAAATTGGATCAATCAATGATGACAAGTTTCGTTCGGAGTGCAACTCTATAATCACGCAGCAGTTTCCCAAAAAACCCTGATTACAGATTTGAATTCAGCGCGCCCAAATTAACTAGTATCAGTTGATAAATTCAAAGAAGCAAATTGAGTGTTGGCCTGTGTTAACAATCAATTCACTATCATTAATCACATTAAACTCTATCAAGTATACCACACTAATCCCATTTATTTCGCAGATACTGCAAGGCGGCCGGAATGTTTAGTGCAAACAAATACTCCTCTGCATTACTATCAATTACTCCGAAAAGTAATAGAGCAGTAATGCAGAGGAGATAAACCGACCGAAACCAACTTCACTAATTACTTTACAACAGTGGTCGGCACTCCATACCACAATTGTGCCGATTCAAGTCACACGTACGCTTACGCTCTATCATTCAGTCGTTGTCGAACCAGCAACGAGTAAACATCGCGCATGGCTATGGCACTTTTCATAAGTGCCCTGCGCGAAATGCCTACTTTTATGAATGTCGTTTTATGTTATGTATTATATTTAAGGTTTTAAGCTATTTAAAGACAGAAAAGTTAATGCTTTTGTGTTCTAATATATTTGTTTAAATAATAAAATAACTAAAATGAATAAATAGCACAAAAATTCATGTTTTATGAAAAAATTAAAAACATTCTTAAAATGTTAGGCTACAGAGTTCTCACTGGGTATTCATTATTTCGTGCTCACCTATACAGTCACAATTCCTCTCGTGCCGACCACTGCTTTACAACACAACATTGTATGTATGTATGTAATTGGCGTTGAACCATTTAGCCGGTTATAGTCGAATCGATGAGAGCGCGCCACTCCTCTCTTTCCTTCGCTGTTCGGCGCCAGTTGGAGATTCCAAGTGTAACCAGGTCGCTCTCCACCTGGTCCCTTCAACGGAGTGGAGGCCTTCCCCTTCCTCGGCTTCCTCCGGCGGGTACTGCATCGAACACTTTCAGAGCTGGAGTGTTTTCGTCTATTCGGACAACATGACCTAGCCAGCGTAGCCGCTGTCTTTTTATTCGCTGAACTATGTCAATGTCGTCGTATAACTCGTACAGCTCATCGTTCCATCGTCTGCGCTATTCGCCGTTGCCAATGTTCTGAGGACCATAAATCTTGCGCAAAATTTTTCTCTCGAAAACTCCTAGTGTCGTCTCATCTGATGTTGACATCGTCCAAGCTTCTGCACCATAAAGTTGGACGGGAATGATAAGCGACTTGTAGAGTTTGATTTTGGTTCATCGAGAGAGGACTTTACTTTTCAATTGCCTACTCAGTCCAAAGTAGCACCTGTTGGCAAGAGTGATTCTGCGCTGGATTTCGAGGCTGGCATTGTTGGAGCCAAGACGCGAATTCGCCGACTGTTTGCTTGATGGCAGGAGATATTTCGTCTTGTCCTCATTCAACCCCAGACCCATTCGCTTCGTCTCCTTATCCATTCGGGTAAAAGCAGAACAAACGGCGCGGTTGTTGCTTCCGATGATATCAATATTATCGGCGTACGCCAGCAGCTGTACACTCTTATAGAAGATTGTACCTTCTCTATTTAGCTCTGCAGCTCGTATAATTTTTTCCAGCATCAAGTTATAGAGCGAACTTTCAGACCATACGGACGTGTTCTCGATGCGGTCCGTGAAAACTTTCAAAATACAAAACCAAAAAAAAAAAATAATAATAACAATAAAGAAGTATCTTAAAAAGTGCATTAAAGCAAGCGTTAGGCAATAACGCCGAAAGTGATAATCAAAACATAAAAAATCACAAAAAACAGTGTACAAACAAATAAAATAATAAAACAAGTAAGGAAAGGCTAAGTTCGGGTGCAACCGAACATTTTATACTCTCGCAATTTATTGAAGAAACTTACAAACATACAAAATTTACCCATAAATTCGGCATAAAGTTTAATAGAATAACGAAAATCGTAATATATACTATATGAGGGCTGAGGTGATTCTTTCATTTTCACCAGCTGGGTACACTATACCCAAGGCTATATGCTCACTTAATTTTGCTAAGATATCTCACATATTAAACTATACATATATGCTGAATAAAGACCACCGTATTTTTGAAAAACCTATAATTAGGTATATGGGAGGTAGGGGATGATATTTTTGAAAAACGTATAATTATGTATATGGGAGCTAGGAGATGTTATGACCCGATTTTAATAATTTTTGGAACAGAGACACACTATTGGAAGAAAACACTTTCCTCTGAATAATATTAAATTATCTAAGAGATTTACCCATATTTTCGGTTAAAATTTAACCTTAGGCCCTGAGTTCAACATGTTCGATATCTGGGGCCTTGAAAAGTTATAGTCCGTTTTCGACAATTTTTTCGCAATTGATGCCACAGATCATATACAGTATTTGTGTAAAGTTTTATTTCGCTATCTTCATTGGTTCCTAATGTATGTATATAGTAGTATATTATAAAGTGAAGGATTCAGATGGAATTCAAAATTGAGTTATATGGGAAGTTGTCGTAGTTGTGAACCGTAGTTTAACCGTGTTGTCAGGATGTCAAGAAAATAGTATATACCGATTTTCATTGAAATCTGTCAAGTAGTTCCTGAGGTATGGTTTTTGACCCATAAGTGGGCGTTGCCACGCCCATTTTTCATTTTGTAAAAAAATATGAGTGCTTCTTTCTGCTATTTCTTCCGTAAAATTTAGTGTATCTGATGTTTCGTTAGTGAGTTAACTCACTTTTAGTAATTTTCAACTTAACTTTCGTATTGGAGGTGGGCGTGGTTATTATCCGATTTCTTTCATTTTTGGACTGTATAAGGAAATGGCTAAAAGAAACGACTGCAGAAAGTTTGGTTTATATAGCTTTATTGGTTTTCGAGTTATATGCAAAAAACCTATTTGGGGGCGGTCCCACGCCCACTTTTCAAAAACAATTACATTCAAATGTGCCCCTCCCTAGTGCGATCCAATGTTCCAAATTTTATTTTCATAACTTTATTTATGGCTTAGTTATGACACTGTATAGGTTTTCTGTTTCCGCCATTTTGTGGGCGTGGCAGTGGACCGATTTTGCCCATTTTCGAAAGCAACCTCCTTAGGATGCCAAGGAATATGTGTTTCAAGTTTCATTAAGATATCTTAATTTTTACTCAAGTTATCGCTTGCACGGACAGACGGAAGGACAGACATCCAGATTTTAAATCCACTCGTCATCCTGATTATTTATATATATAACCCCATATCTATCTCTTTTATTTCTTGGTGACACATACTATAATACTCTGTACAACATGTTGCGAGAGTATGAAAATTGCGAGAGTATAAAATGTTCGGTTGCACTCGAACTCAAGCTTTCCTTACTTGTTTATTATACAATATAGATAGCGTTTTCTTTTCTCGATGGAAATTCTGCCTCATTATATTATAAACTTATGTGAATGCTCCATTATCCATTTGAAATTGTTCCATTTTTTACATGACAGGCTGGGTAACTCTCACCTTTTGAGATGGGTGGAAAATGTTGTACTTGTGCGAAAAAAAACGTCCCCAAAAAAGTATTAACAGAAGGGCACGTCAATTTGACAGTTCAAGTATAAGGTAAAGTACAGAATAAATGCAACATTTTTGTGATCTACTGTGCCGGTACTAAGTGCCAAATTACTGAAAAACAGAGTTGAAATTACCATTAAAAAGTCGTTCACAAAAATTTTCACAGTAATAACTTAGATTGCCGTCACAAATCACACATATTGCGATGAAAGGACTGTCAGTGTTCAATTCCTCGTATACCTACATACATACATATATTAGCGCCTCAGATGGAGGTTAAAATAATGTTGTACGAATAGTTTTAATCAAAAAGTAATCACCAATATATATAAAGCAGTGTAATACACACTTATTATTTGTTCAAAAGAGAATCCTACGGCAGCCTATATTCAAATAAATTCATGATCGCTATTTCTACATGTTAATCCGAGGAATTTTTCTTCTCTAAATGCTTTTATATCAATATTCAAAAGCAAAACACATTGAATCCTGAAAGCATTGCTTATAAGTCTCGACATATTTCTTATTAGCTATTAACGTATGGTCTTCGACGGCGACAACACTCCGCATAATAGACTACTCAAATGTCCAGATCGCCGAAGAGGATCCCTTCTTGGTAACATGGCCGGAGTGCCATTGGAATTACTCTTTGATGCTGATGATGTCAATAATAATAAAAATCCTGTATTGCCTAGCTTTGCCGTAGATATTGCCGATGTTGATGTTGTCATCGTCGCATGATTAAAGCGCTTCCGTTTTGCTATTTCCGCCAAGCTGTTGCTACTGTTAAATGCAGTATTGTCGCCTTTATCAACATTGTACTACTATTGTTCCAGTGGATGGTGGCTTTGGCTTGGACTTTCTCTGTCGTCCAATGTGCTGTGGCGGCGTTTTTGCCGAAATCAAAATTGCATTCCCACAAGTGTGGGCGAAAAGCTGTGTGTACTGAAGCTTTTTATTTAATAAAGATTATTTCAGAAAAAAACTTACTTGATAAAAATCTGTATAAATTTTCAATTTTTTTTTTATTTTGCCAAGTGCACAGAACAGGGCTGTAAATGTTGCTAAACTGTCGCATTTGCTAATGCCACCATTGTGGAGCGCTGGTTATAGCTGTTGTTGCTGGTGGTAAGACAACACTCGGCTTGGCCGGAGTGCAAGTGGTGCTACCATTGCTGGAGCTATTTTTGTTGTCGACGTTTGAGCCATTATTGAGGCGTCCACAATCAAGGTTAAAATACGGAAATGGAATGGTGATGATCAGTGAATGGAAAAAAAGAGCATGAACACGTATATTCAAAAGAATGAACAACAGAAAGGGAAATTGTGAATAGTAGCAAGTTCTGTCTGGTAGCGTCCGTTCGCTGAGAACAGGAATGCTTCAAGGCCGATCACTTTCAGTTAATAATACAAGAATATTCAGCTACATCTAGTCGAACAATTCCTATGATGCCGTTGTTGTATGTAAATACGTGTCTTGCAACGCGCGACATAAAAGCTGCGCATGAATTATTGGCGCTAAAGACGTGGTACAACGATCTTCTCGTACTTCGTAGCAGGACCTTGAATTTTAAGTGGAAGTGCCGCTCTACGACTTAAGCATATAAGTGGGTGCAATTTATTGTTTTCGATATATTTATGCAAATTGGAAGTCGTTTTCGTAAAATATGAGGTAAGCCCTATGTTATTATGTGTCTACAGCAGAGCATTCTTAGTATGCTTGAAATAATATTTAATTTAATAACAATTCATGGGGTTTTCTGTTAGCGCAGTATTAGTACTGCAGTTAAGCTATCATTGAATATATTCTGTTGAATTAAATAATCAATTTCAGATTCCTTCTCCTTAATTTATCTGAATCATATAAATCTAAAAGAGAAAAGTCTGCTAAAACTCCTGTTTATGATAACTCAAAATAAATGTCGCATATGTTTTAACTACGCATTACTGGGAGAAGCAAGTTCGAAAACACTCACTATACACTTCCTGCTTGCCCAAAAGATAAAGAACAAATGTGTGGAGGATAAAGGGGGTTTTATAAATTAAAATAATAAAAGTTAATATCTGTTAAACAGGGAAAATCATATGACATTTGATAGATATTAACAGCTCTATTCTGGGCACTTTACAAATTCATCATAGAGGTGTAAGCCGAATTTTGTATGCATTATAAACCTCATTAAATTACTTTTCATGAATCACTCGGAGGAACTAAATTATTTATCGACATAATTTTGAAGACAAAAATAAATGTATTCATAATAATTAAATTTACATTTGTCTCGCTTTTAACTTATTGTACCTAAGGGCTTATCGGTTGTATTATTTTATACATGAAACTGTTCAAATATAGAAAAGCAAATATGCGCAAGCAACAGTACAAAATGTTCCCGTGTCAGTCAGACAAAGAAGTGCCAGTAGTGTCGATAATATTGCTGCCGCTAGCTCATCAATTGAGGAAGACCCAAATCAGTCTCTCATACGTCTTTCTCAAGCGTTGGATGATATTGACTTGGACAATATGTGGTTCCAACAGGACGGCACACAGCGAATGTCACAATCGATTTATTGAAAAAGAAGTTTGGTGAACATGTTATCTCACGAAATGGCCCAGTGAATTGGACGCCTCGGTCGTACGATTTGACGCCGTTAGACTATTTCCTGTGGGGCTATGTCAAGTCTATGCCAACAAGCCAGCGATCATTGATGAACTCGTTCGAATATCGAACGTGAAATTGCAGCAGTATCGGGCGATTTATACTTAAAAACCGTCGAAAATTGGGTTCAGCGTCAGTGAATTACATTGGAAATAATGCAGTTATTGTATGTATGTATGTATGTACATATATATGCATGTATTTTTTTCTTTTGGTTCATGATAAGCTAACATTATCATGAGAGGGTCATCATGCCCGAAACCATGCCACCATTGTTTTCTGTTTGGGAAACATGGTTTGGTTTAATTGTATTTGGATCTCGTGTATAATACTGGAAACGGCGTCTTTACTTATTTATATAGTTCACTTTGTTTTAAAATAAATCAATTATTTTTATGTTTTTGAACACTTTTTGTATAACCACTTTTGTATAACTTTTTTTGCGAACCCGATTTTGACCATTCCATTCTGCGGAGAACGCATAATGAATGAATACGTGCACAGCTCATAACAGAAAATGTAATTGCTACCTTGCACAACACATAAGTCTACATAATTGAAAAAACCGCTGGCCAAAAAAATTTTAATTACGAGAATTAGAAGCCGCTAAATACAATGTTGCCTATACGCAACATTGGGAATGAAAGGGTTAATGAACATATTGTGTGCCACTTAAAAAGTCGTAAAAGGCATTTGTTTGGCAACAACCCGTTTATAGGAGAAATAAATGAAATCAAAACGGCAAGTGCAATCGTTCATAATGACAAGAGGCAACTGAGTATATTAATAAGCGACTGAAGGTAGGGCAGTATGGAATGCTGCTATTGAATAGGCGAAATAATGAGTTAACGATGTTTTTGTGCCGGTCTCTTTATTATATAGAGTGACTTATTTTATTTATTTAAGTATATTTGTTTTATTTGTATTTTTTCATCAGTGTTGATCGATCCACTTGCTTATAAAGGTAATTGATTAAGTACAGTTGATTGACGCAAAATAGTGACAGATACGTGTTAATTAAATAAGAAAATAAAAATAACTTCAGACCAATCAGCCGCCGGCATTTTCCCATGGGATGCAACGGAATGGTGTAATAACACAATTAGCAACACCCAATCGCCATTTAAACGGGGATATGCAAATAAAGCATACAATCCCTGCTGCAATCACAAATGGGTAACAAAAGCACATGAGGTAAACAAATGTACGTGCCCAGTAAGTGGTTCAGTGCACACTCACATGCGAGTTTATAAACAAGTCGCGCTGATCTAACGAAAGTCCCTTACCGGCATGGCTTTGAAAAAAAATTGCAAGAACAACTCAGGCGCTCAGCATGTCGAGACTTGGTGTTTCACCATTTACATCGTGGTCGTCATGCATGCGCAAAACGGCAAAGCATCCTTACCCTGCATTTTCTTCCTTCCCTTTTAAATAGCGTTATTATGGCATTTTTTTCCTACAAAAGTGCTAAGGTTCTGTAATGCGTTTGGACGTCCGGATATTTGCGTGACAGCTGATTGTGGCTCTTGTTTCTTTACTTTTCTCTGTTTATTTGTGCTTTGGACATACTTCACGAAAACACTGGCCCATTTTTAAACGTTTCAATTTCATTTTGCAAAAACATGAACATGCCTCTACAGCAATGTAAGTGTATTTATTTTTGTCATACTCATGCAACTAATGTACTCGCATTGTGGATAAAGCGGTGAAATAAAGTCGGTTTTCAGCAAGATGCGCCGATTAGGCATTTCTTTATCCCATATGATCGGCTATGCATCTACATTGACGCTTCTACATTATTCGTTTGGTAAAGTGAAATCTTAATAAATTGCCTTGAGCACTTTGACTTGATTTATGCGCACTGGTTTCATAAATCAATTAACTTTGTGAAGATATGCGCAGATTGGTGAATATTTCTCGCTGCACATTATCAATTTCAGAGCATTTGACACGGCGTGACAAGCGAAGCCATTGCACGGATTGCTACGGAATATGCTACCTCTGTCTAGAGCCCTTAGATCTCCTACTGCTATTCTTCAAAGACATTGCGGGATGGGATAGATACCGAGAGCTGAAGAGGGAAGCGAGACGCATTTGCAGACAAAACAAGTAAGGAAGGGCTAAGTTCCGGTGTAACCGAACATTTTATACTCTCGCAATTTATTTATTTAACTTTATTTATATTAAATAATACACAATTTGACCCACATATTCATCATACTACATATATTGTATAAAGTCCATTGAAAGTTGGAAACCATAATATTAGGTTAGAAACACCGAGGTCCTCGAGGTCCGATTTCCGATTCAGATTGTCTTCAAAGTTCTGGTATATAGGAAGTAGGCGTGGTTGTGAAGCGATTTGGCCTATTTATATCATTCATATCATTGGGATGAAAGTAAACTACATCCCAAACCAAGTTTCATTGAAATCGGTCAAGTAGTTCTTGAGATATGGTTTTTGACCCATAAGTGGGCTACGCCACGCCTATTTTCCATTTTGTACAAAAATCTGAGTGCAGCTTCCATCTGCCATTTCTTATGTGAAATTTAGTGTTTCTGGCGTTTTTTGTGAGTTAACCCACTTTTAGTAATTTTCAACGTAACCTTTGTTTGGGAGGTGGGCGTGGTTATTATCCGATTTTTTTCATTTTTGGAATGTATTAAGAAGTGGCTAAAAAAACGACTGCAGAAAGTTTGGTTTATATAGCACTATTGGTTTGCGAGATATGTACAAAAAACCTATTTGGGGGCGAGACCACGACCACTTCCCCAAAGAATTACATCCAAATATGCCCCTTAATAGTGCGATCCTTCATACCAAATTTTATTTTCATAGCTTTATTTATGTCTTAGTTATGGCACTTTATGTGTTTTCGGTTTTCGCCATTTTGTGGGCGCGGCAGTGGTCCGATTTTGCTCGAAGGCAACCTTCCTATGGTGCCAAGAAATAAGTGTGCCAAGTTTCATCAAGATATCTTAATTTTTACTCAAGTTACAGCTTGCACAGACGGACGGACGGACGGACAGAGAGACATTCGGATTTGAACTCCACTCTTCACCCTGATCACTTTTGTATTTATAATATCTATATCTAACTCGTTTAGTTTTGGGTGTTACAAACAACCGTTATGTGATCAAATCTATAATACTCTCTTTAGCAACTTTGTTGTGAGAGTATAAAAAGAAAGATACCGAAATGCGCGAGTATGAAGAGCTTGACAAGCTGTCGGCCAGCTGTCTGTTCGGTAATGCTCGAAAAATTTACGACAATATACAGCGACTAACTGAAAGTTTCAAGACCGGAGCACATTTCGGAGCACCCCCAGAGGTGATCTAGTTGTTGATGACCAGAGTATACTGAGTTTGTGGAGGGAACACTTCACCATACAGCTGAATGGCAGTGAACGTACAACTCCAGGAGATGGCGAACCCGATTCACCAATCGACGATGACGGAACAAATGTTCCATTGCCCGACCGTGAAGAAATTAGAATAGCAATTACCCGCTTGAAGAACAAAAAAGGCGGCGGGCTGATGGGTTGCCGGCCGAGCTATTCAAATTCGGCGGCGAAGAGCTGATAAGGTGCATGCATCAGCTTCTTTGTGGAATATGGTCGGAAGAAAGTGGAAAGGGAGATCGCACACTCTGCGCCAATTATCGTAGCATAAGCCTCCTTAACATCGCTTACAAGGTTCTATCAAGCGTACTGGCCTTAGACCAAGAAAATCTACATCTGACCAGATCTTTACCATGCGCCAAATCTTGGAAGAGACCCGTGAAAAGAGGTTCGACTATTTAAAAGCTACTTTATATAATTTAGGAAATTGTTTTTGTAAATATTACCAAATTTCCAGTGGATTTCCTCCTAGCCTTACAACTCTTCTTCATGACTGGCGTAGACACCGCTTACGCGGTTATAGCCGAACCCACAACAGCCTTCCAACTGGTTTGCGCAAATATATGGATAGCTTGTCTGACATATCCAACAAATTGATTCTATTTATTTCAGTCCAAATACTAAACGAGTTTTGTATATTATGACCTATATTATACCTGAAAAGTCCATGTCCATCCCTTTCTACAATATCATTATCCCACATGATTTTTCTGGCTTTTTAACCGCATTCATACATGCGATGCCCTCAGAAAAATGCATTTTTTTTATTCTACTCATTCATTTATTAATTTCTTTCAGTAAGTTTTTTTGCATAATCTTGTATCTTGCATAATGGTAAGGCGGCGTTCGAGTTTATCAGTGGTTTATCGCACGCCCATTGAATGACATTTGACTTTGTTTACACATTTCAGTAGTTTAAGCATAATTCCTACTTTGTAATTTACATTGCAGTCTAAAAGAGACGAACTTGTTTATTAATGGATAAATTAAAGGCACTACATAGTTGGTGGCGCGTCGGAGACTGTGGGAGCGACTGCCGGAGCGGGCGAATTCGTTTATAGATAAACTGTGTACTCGTATATACTTCTTCCGCAGACAGATCTCGGTGGTCATATGTACTATCTCTAATTTTGCATTTGTTATATTTTATTTCATTATATCATGCTGGAATTTGAATTTAGATTGTCTGAGGAGGCTCCCTTTCTGCAGTTGGCTCCCTCCTAAACTTGTGTGCAACACATTCAGCGAACACTTGACTTCTTGACAATACAAATATTATTTTTATACTCTCGCAACAAAAGTTGCTAAGAGAGTATTATAGTTTTGTTCACATAACGGTTGTTTGTAAGTCATAAAACTAAACGAGTTAGATATAGGGGCATATATATCAAAACGATCAGGATGACGAGACGAGTTGAAATCCGGAAGTCTGTCTGTCTGTCCGTCCGTCCGTGCAACGGATAACTTGAGTAAAAATTGAGATATCTTAACGAAACTTGGAACACGTATTCCTTGGAGGAGGAGGTTGCTTTCGAAGATGGGCGAAATCGGACTATTGCCACGCCCACAAAATGGCGAAAACCAAAAACCTATAAAATGTCATAACTAAGCCATAAATAAAGTTATAAAATTTGGAATAAAGGATCGCACTAGGAAGAGGCATATTTGGATGTAATTTTTTTGGGGAAGTGGACGTGGTCCCGCCCCCAAATCGGTTATTTGTGTATATCTCGCAAACCGGATAATAACCACGCCCACCGCCCATACAAAGATTAGGTTGAGAATTACTAAAAGTGGGTTAACTCACTAACGAAAAACGTCAGAAACACTAAAATTCACAGATATAATAGCAGAAGGAAGCTGCACTCAGATCTTTTTTATAAAATGGAAAATGGGCGTGGCATCGCCCACTTATGGGTCAAAAACCATATCTCAGGAACTACTCGACAGATTTCAATGAAATTCGGTATATAGTATTTTCTTGACACCCTGATGACACGTGTGAAAAATGGATGAAATATGTTTACAACCATCACAACTTCCCATATAACTCAATTTTGAATTCCATCTGATTCCTTCAATTTATAATGTATACATTAGGAACCAATGAAGATAGCGGACTAAAATTTTACACAAATAGTGCATATCATCTCTGGCTTCACTTGTGAAAAAGTTGTCGAAAACGGACTATAATTTTTCAAGGCCCCAGATATTGAACATGTTGAACTCAGCGCCTGAGGGTAAATTTTAACCGAAAATACGGGTAAATCTCTTAGATAATTTAATGTAATACAGAAGAAATTGTTTTCTTCTAATATTGTGTATTTTTTCGGGTCATAACAACTCTTAGTTCCCATATACCGAATTATATGTTTTTCAAAAATATCATCTCCTAACTCCCATATTACTAATTATAGGTTTTTCAAAAATACAGTGGGCTTTATTCCACATAAATGTATTAGTTAACATGTGAGGTAAGTTAGCCTTTCATTACTTGTTATTTATATTTTTCTCTTCCAAAACTCAATATCTCATTTAATTGTATCTGCCATGTGTTACTGATAATAATTAGTGCTGATGCATTTATTTGAAAGGATAAAAAGCAGATATGAACACTTTACAGAAATAGTTATGGAAAATTGCAATAAAATTTGTACAAATTTGTTGGAATTATTGTTCACCAGCGAGAACTCTTAAGGTTGATTAATTAATAAGATTAAACTTAAACAATAATATATATTTCACACAAAATTTATTTTCAATATACAAAGTATAGTATACACTATATATTTATAATCTTTATATAATATAAACGTCAACTTTGCCTTATAACATAAAGACTTTTCTCCCTTTACCTTTGCCCATCGTTCAGCCGGTTGAGCCTAATATCTTCCACGACTCCTAAGTGAAAAGAAACATACCAGCTAGAGGAATACTCAGTTTTTTTATATTATCTAAAAGTTATATAAAAAAGTGTTTAGTGATCCGGTGGGGACAAAATAAGTCTAATGATGGCATACATAAGTGCGAATGATTACTGCCAGGCATTCTTTCGAATTCCTATTCCTCCAGATAACTAGTTTCAATTGAAATTCAGAGATATACAAATTTATTTCGAATATTTTGTGGCAAATTCGAATTTATGTGGCAAAAAATGGTGGTAATTAATTTGACCGCCAAATATTTCACTGTGCATAAAAAAAAGTCTCAACTTTAATTATAATAGGTATTAGCCACGTTCCTATGAGCCTTGATCCCTTCTAATTTTCATAGCTTTATTTATGTCTTAGTTATGGCACTTTATGTGTTTTCGGTTTTCGCCATTTTGTGGGCGCGGCAGTGGTCCGATTTTGCTCGAAGGCAACCTTCCTATGGTGCCAAGAAATAAGTGTGCCAAGTTTCATCAAGATATCTTAATTTTTACTCAAGTTACAGCTTGCACAGACGGACGGACGGACGGACAGAGAGACATTCGGATTTGAACTCCACTCTTCACCCTGATCACTTTTGTATTTATAATATCTATATCTAACTCGTTTAGTTTTGGGTGTTACAAACAACCGTTATGTGATCAAATCTATAATACTCTCTTTAGCAACTTTGTTGCGAGAGTATAAAAAGAAAGATACCGAAATGCGCGAGTATGAAGAGCTTGACAAGCTGGCCGACAGGGGTAATGCTCGAAAAATTTACGACAAGATACGGCGACTAACTGAAAGTTTCAAGACCGGAGCACATTTCGGAGCACCCCCAGAGGTGATCTAGTTGTTGATGACCAGAGTATACTGAGTTTGTGGAGGGAACACTTCACCATACAGCTGAATGGCAGTGAACGTACAACTCCAGGAGATGGCGAACCCGATTCACCAATCGACGATGACGGAACAAATGTTCCATTGCCCGACCGTGAAGAAATTAGAATAGCAATTACCCGCTTGAAGAACAAAAAGGCGGCGGGCCGATGGGTTGCCGGCCGAGCTATTCAAATTCGGCGGCGAAGAGCTGATAAGGTGCATGCATCAGCTTCTTTGTGGAATATGGTCGGAAGAAAGTGGAAAGGGAGATCGCACACTCTGCGCCAATTATCGTAGCATAAGCCTCCTTAACATCGCTTACAAGGTTCTATCAAGCGTACTGGCCTTAGACCAAGAAATTCTACATCTGACCAGATCTTTACCATGCGCCAAATCTTGGAAGAGACCCGTGAAAAGAGGTTCGACTATTTAAAAGCTACTTTATATAATTTAGGAAATTGTTTTTGTAAATATTACCAAATTTCCAGTGGATTTCCTCCTAGCCTTACAACTCTTCTTCATGACTGGCGTAGACACCGCTTACGCGGTTATAGCCGAACCCACAACAGCCTTCCAACTGGTTTGCGCAAATATATGGATAGCTTGTCTGACATATCCAACAAATTGATTCTATTTATTTCAGTACAAATACTAAACGAGTTTTGTATATTATGACCTATATTATACCTGAAAAGTCCATGTCCATCCCTTTCTACAATATCATTATCCCACATGATTTTTCTGGCTTTTTAACCGCATTCATACATGCGATGCCCTCAGAAAAATGCATTTTTTTTATTCTACTCATTCATTTATTAATTTCTTTCAGTAAATTTTTTTGCATAATCTTGTATCTTGCATAATGGTAAGGCGGCGTTCGAGTTTATCAGTGGTTTATCGCACGCCCATTGAATGACATTTGACTTTGTTTACACATTTCAGTAGTTTAAGCATAATTCCTACTTTGTAATTTACATTGCAGTCTAAAAGAGACGAACTTGTTTATTAATGGATAAATTAAAGGCACTACATAGTTGGTGGCGCGTCGGAGACTGTGGGAGCGACTGCCGGAGCGGGCGAATTCGTTTATAGATAAACTGTGTACTCGTATATACTTCTTCCGCAGACAGATCTCGGTGGTCATATGTACTATCTCTAATTTTGCATTTGTTATATTTTATTTCATTATATCATGCTGGAATTTGAATTTAGATTGTCTGAGGAGGCTCCCTTTCTGCAGTTGGCTCCCTCCTAAACTTGTGTGCAACACATTCGCTTGAACACTTGACTTCTTGACAATACAAATATTGTTTTTATACTCTCGCAACAAAAGTTGCTAAGAGAGTATTATAGTTTTGTTCACATAACGGTTGTTTGTAAGTCATAAAACTAAATGTGTTAGATATAGGGGCATATATATCAAAACGATCAGGATGACGAGACGAGTTGAAATCCGGAAGTCTGTCGGTCTGTCCGTCCGTCCGTGCAACGGATAACTTGAAAATTGAGATATCTTAACGAAACTTGGAACACGTATTCCTTGGAGGAGGAGGTTGCTTTCGAAGATGGGCGAAATCGGACTATTGCCACGCCCACAAAATGGCGAAAACCAAAAACCTATAAAATGTCATAACTAAGCCATAAATAAAGTTATAAAATTTGGAATAAAGGATCGCACTAGGAAGAGGCATATTTGGATGTAATTTTTTTGGGGAAGTGGACGTGGTCCCGCCCCCAAATCGGTTATTTGTATATATCTCGCAAACCGGATAATAACCACGCCCACCGCCCATACAAAGATTAGGTTGAGAATTACTAAAAGTGGGTTAACTCACTAACGAAAAACGTCAGAAACACTAAAATTCACAGATATAATAGCAGAAGGAAGCTGCACTCAGATCTTTTTTACAAAATGGAAAATGGGCGTGGCATCGCCCACTTATGGGTCAAAAACCATATCTCAGGAACTACTCGACAGATTTCAATGAAATTCGGTATATAATATTTTCTTGACACCCTGATGACACGTGTGAAAAATGGATGAAATATGTTTACAACCACCACAACTTCCCTTATAACTCAATTTTGAATTCCATCTGATTCCTTCAATTTATAATGTATACATTAGGAACCAATGAAGATAGCGGACTAAAATTTTACACAAATAGTGCATATCATCTCTGGCTTCACTTGTGAAAAAGTTGTCGAAAACGGACTATAATTTTTCAAGGCCCCAGATATTGAACACGTTGAACTCAGCGCCTGAGGGTAAATTTTAACCGAAAATACGGGTAAATCTCTTAGATAATTTAATGTAATACAGAGGAAATTGTTTTCTTCTAATATTGTGTATTTTTTCGGGTCATAACAACTCTTAGTTCCCATATACCTAATTATATGTTTTTCAAAAATATCATCTCCTAACTCCCATATACCTAATTATAGGTTTTTCAAAAATACGGTGGGCTTTATTCCACATAAATGTATTAGTTAACATGTGAGATAAGTTAGCCTTTCATTACTTGTTATTTATATTTTTCTCTTCCAAAACTCAATATCTCATATAATTGTGTCTGCCATGTGTTACTGATAATAATTAGTGCTGATGCATTTATTTGAAAGGATAAAAAGCAGATATGAACTCTTTACAGAAATAGTTATGGAAAATTGCAATAAAATTTGTACACATTTGTTGGAATTATTGTTCACCAGCGAGAACTCTTAAGGTTGATTAATTACTAAGATTAAACTTAAACAATATATTTCACACAAAATTTATTTTCAATATACAAAGTATAGTATACACTATATATTTATACTCTTTATATAATATAAACGTCAACTTTGCCTTATAACATAAGGACTTTTCTCCCTTTACCTTTGCCCATCGTTCAGCCGGTTGAGCCTAATATCTTCCACGACTCCTAAGTGAAAAGAAACATACCAGCTAGAGGAATACTCAGTTTTTTTATATTATCTAAAAGTTATATAAAAAAGTGTTTAGTGATCCGGTGGGGACAAAATAAGTCTAATGATGGCATACATAGGTGCGACTGATTACTGCCAGGCATTCTTTCGAATTCCTATTCCTCCAGATAACTAGTTTCAATTGAAATTCAGAGATATACAAATTTATTTCGAATATTTTGTGGCAAATTCGAATTTATGTGGCAAAAAATGGTGGTAATTAATTTGACCGCCAAATATTTCACTGTGCATAAAAAAAAGTCTCAACTTTAATTATAATAGGTATTAGCCACGTTCCTATGAGCCTTGATCCCTTCTAACCTAAAGAAGAAAATAACAGCAATATTAGTCACGAGCGCGTATTTGTATGATGCCTGGCTACTGAGGCAAATAATCATACTCGCAAAACTACTCGCATACTGGATGCAACTCATGTGAAATCCCAATATTCATCAACACAATGGCAAACATTATAAAGTCAAATTATAGCGCATGATCCATAAAATTTACACGAAACATAAATAACCACATAAAGATATATTAAATCGACCACAAATACTCAGATGTTAGGGAAAATGTGGCGACCAAACAATGAAATTTCAGCAACAGAATCGAACAACAATTGTAAAACAGCCGAAAAGGCTATGAACATAATGAAAATATTATATACTCATGTGGGTCATGCTCACATGTGCCTGAGTATATTGATGCAGACGCTGACTCTCCCATTTTGCACCAACTGTTTGGTACACAAAACCGAATCGAAAATTGTGAGAAAGAGGGCCCAGCAAGAATAATGTTGCGAATAGTAATCATGCGCTTGCGACAAGCAATAAACTGTAGTATCAAGCAGTTGTTGCAACAATGCGGTATAGTGGTTGCAAAATACCAACATGCGCCGAGGACTATAGCGCCACTATTTAGACAATGTCACCGCACATACACACATACAGGGGAAACAAGCAAGCCTAAAGTGTGCCATCAAGGTTATTTTTTTGTTTTCGCTTTGATTTCAGCTACCTTCCGATTTTTCTGTTGCTTGCATTGCTTCTTATTTTAACATTCGTTACAAACGCTTTTCATTGTTTACTTCTTACGCCCCGTAAGCTCTTCCTCGCGATCGCCTACATGCATGTAATCGGTACTTGAATTTATGAAACCGATCGCAAAATTACCATAAATTTTTAATTCGTATCACGGTGATGTGTTTAAGTGCGCTACAGGTTAACTGAAGGTTGTCGACGCTGCGCTACTAAAGGGACCTGACGTACCTTTTTGTCGTTGCATTGTGATTATGTTGCATGCATCTTGGGCCAGTGGAGGCATAAGGCAGCCCTGAATTGGGAGGCTGCTACTTAGCAATTCAATAGTTGGCAGTTACGGCTACTTACATCAATGCGTCTCGTCTGCTTGCGCCACACTGTCGCGAATGTGTGTCAAACACATGTTTTCAACAAGTTAACAGCAAAAAAGGCTAGCGTTCACGGAGCTCACCTGCACACGCTGGCTTTCTGTTTTACAAAAAATGTGTTCGTAAATATGGTAAATAAGTCTTGTATTCTGATTTACTGGCATACACAAGCCAATCGTGATTGTCGATCTTTATAGTGGGCAGCATTGATACACAGAAAGTCAATAACCGATAGTTCCTACTTTTGGTATTTGGTGGTTGATTCTTCATAGGTTAAATATGTAAATTTCAGTTTCAAAAGTTCACTTTATGAATACCAGACGAGAATGTGAAATATTTATAAGCATATAAATGAAAGTAATCAAGAGGTTGATAATATCCGACATTCTTTCTTATTGAACTTATGCACATGTTTCTCGGGCCGTAGTAACACGAGTCTATTGGCCGCAACGTTCTCGGCACGTTCGGCCGCACAGCAACCATAACGGCTCTGTATGGCCGCCGTGGCAGCGGCCGAGAGCAATTGATCACCTCAATCTTCGATGTTGGCGATGAACAGGCGCTTAGAGAAAGTGGACGCGTCGATGTCACTAAATTGTCCAAATGACGTAAGAATTTATTTGCCGAAATCCTCACATCTGTCGCTGTGCTGGCGACATGTTCGGGGTTACTCAGAGCGCCATAGTTAGAGTTGCCATGCGAAGTCTGGCCGTTGTGACCCAGGGGTATGTATGTACATGATTGGCGTTGAAACCGTTAAGCCGGTTATAGTCGAATCGATGATAGCGCGCCACTCCTCTTCCCTCGCAGTTCGGCCCAAGTGTAACTAAGTCGCTCTCCACCTGGTGAATAAGCGACTTGTAGAGTTTGATTTTGGTTCGTCGAGAGAGGACTTTACTTTTCAATTGCCTACTCAGTCCAGAGTAGCACCTGTTGGCAAGAGTTGTTCTGCGCTGGATTTCGAGGCTGACATTGTTGGTGTTGTTGATGCTGGTTCCCAGGTATACGAAATTATTTAAGATTTAAGATTTCGATGTTATGATTGTCAACAATGACTGTTTATTTGATGACAGGAGATATTTCGTCTTGTCCTCATTCATCGCCAGACCCATTCGCTTCGCTTCCTTATCCAAGCGTGAAAAAGCAGAACTAACGTCGCGGTTGTTGCTTCCGATGATATCAATATTATCGGCGCACGCTAGGAGCTGTACGCTCTTATAAAAGATTGTACCTTCTCTATTTAGCTCTACAGCGGCCCCTGCCGCTTTGTTGTTCTTTAGGCGCGTAATAGCTATTCGAATTTCTTCATGGTCGGGCAATGGAACATCAGTTCCATCGATGTCGTCGATTGGGGAATAGGGTTCGCCATCTCCTGGTGTTGTATTTTCACTGCCATTCAGCAGGTCGGAGAAGTGTTCCCTCCATAGCCCCAGTATGCCCTGGGCATCGGTTACCAGATTACCACCTTGGTCTCTACATGAAAATGCTTC
This sequence comes from Zeugodacus tau, assembly GCA_031772095.1. Taxonomy (NCBI): domain Eukaryota; kingdom Metazoa; phylum Arthropoda; class Insecta; order Diptera; family Tephritidae; genus Zeugodacus; species Zeugodacus tau. The sequence continues at coordinate 48,603,233 of CM062649.1, read as the reverse complement.
GATCATTAAACCTTCGTTAAGTCGCTTCATTTTTTCATAAAATTTTCGAGCAATACCTCTGTCTGCCAGCTTCTCAAGCTCTTCTTACTCACGCATTTCGGCCTCTTTCGTTTTTTTCTGCAAATGCGTCTCGCTTCCCTCTTCAGCTCTCGGTATCTATCCACGGTATCCCGCACGTGTTGTGGTCGTTTGCAACGTTGCGAGGTAGGCAGTCTGTTTTCTCTCCGCTGCGAGACGGCAATCCTCATATACCAGCTCATTTTTGGTCGTTGCCGAAATCCAATTGTTTCAGCTGCAGCGGTACGCAGTGAGTTTGAGATGCCGTTTCACAGTTCCCTTATTTGGTCCTCAAAGCGTACGCACGTCTAAAACACAGGAGACATGTCTTCCGTCTATCACAACGTGATCGATTTGGTTACGCATGTTTCGATCAGGAGATAGGCAAGTAGCTTGATGTATTTTCTTATGCTGGAATCTAGTACTACAGTCGATCAGTCTCAGGCAGTTTGGCGATGTTTCGTCATGGAGGCTGAATTTTCCGACTGTTGTGCCAAAGACACCTTCTTTACCCAACCTAGCGTTGAAATCGCCAAGCACGATTTTGACATCGTGGCGGGGGCAGCGCTCGTAGGTGCGTTCTAGGCGCTCATAGAAAGTATCTTTGGTCACATCGTCCTTCGTTGGGGCGTGGGCGCAAATAAGCGATATGTTGAAGAACCTCGCTTTTATGAGGATTGTGGCTAGACGTTCATCCACTGAGGTGAATGGCGACGGAGTTTCTCTCCCACCACAAATCCAACACCAAATTTGCGCTCCTTTATATGTCCGCTGTAGTAGATGAAACAAGGAGCCACCTTCTTCCGTCCTTGTCCCGTCCATCGCACTTCTTGGATGGCGGTGATATCAGCCTTTAGTCGTATGAGGACATCAACGAGCTGGGCAGAGGCACCTTCCCAATTAAGGGTCCGGACATACCAGGTGCATGCCCTTAAATCATTATCCTTAAAACGTTTGCCGGGGTCGTCATTAGAAGGGGATGTCTCATCCGAGACTTTCGTAGATTTTTCATAGGTACTTCGTTTTTATGTGGTGGGACCCAAACCCTAACGAGTCTTGTCGTTTGCAGTAAAGGGTTTTAAAAATTGTTTACAGTTGTCATACATACATATGCTGACTTATAGTTTCCGCCTTGATACCGAGTGTAGTTCCTGGCGCGTCAACTACATCGCACTGGAATATTAACTGCACCATCATTAATATTTGCTGCGCACTTTGTAGAGTCCAATACTTCGTTGATTTCATAAAAATGGAATTTTCTTTATTTTCATATTCTAATACTAACGTAGTAAATATAAATATAATATATTTAATTATCTTTAACATTTGTTATCAACATATTTGACTAGAAAATGTCATGAACTACTATTATTCTTCTCATTGAAATCGTGTTTCGTTTTAGCTTAGTGTACTCAATCATAATACTTTTATATCCATTTACAATTAACGTTAATTTATTTGACATCTTAATCTTACATATGCATACACTAGAAAACGATGAAATACAATTCTTGTTGGATAGGCTTTCCTATACAAAGTCTATGTGCGGTGTTATTCTGCCCACCAGTAAATTTATAATAATGTCAATGCAGCAAACTAAGCTTTGTAAAAATCAAAGAATAACGAATTATTATGACGAGATCAACTGTGGTTTCTTTTTCAACAAACTTGAAATATTCAATTTATAAACTAAAACAACTGAATTACTATATTAAATCATAGTGTAATAAAAGATAAATCCGTTTTTTAATTATTCAGAACATTTTACAACGTAAAACTAAATACCACTTGTATTTTCAAAAGGGGATATCTACATCTTAATTTCACAAAATAAGACAACGATGTAAGGAAAATATTAACAGACCTACTAAAAAAAAGTTTTTGTTTTTAGGAACTATGTTATTACTTTGTTCTAACTACACAAAATAATTTATAAGAAATAAAACACTGAGTAAAAGAAAACATCGCATTTTGAAGGATTAATACGCAATATAAATAATTAATTTGTAAATATCATTTAATGTTATGAAATGAACAAGCCTATATTTTAAAGGATTAAAATATCCCGTACTGAAACGGATGCTCACATTTAAAGCTTTTTTACTTGGAATTTACTGCATTGTGTAAATATCCCCTTTTGAACAGCCACTCCTAACTAGTTTCGAGAGGCAGGTGCTCCGCTAGTCTGCATTACACAGTGCTGGCAATAATAGACCGCGATTTTAGCGCATCGTTGTAGATTCCATGGCATATTATGTAACATACCCACGATTTCTGCCCCTATGCCGCACGCACCAGCTTCTGCATCACCTACTGGAGCGTTGTTGGAAAGTGAGGTTTAGATTGCAGCAATTTGTTTTCGAATACTGCAACTGAAGCCCTTTGTTTAGCTCTATTTTTTTAATACTTTTTAAAGCATCCATGTTAAACTTTGTCCTTTTGCCATTAAACCATTAAAAGTATATATATATACAACATTTCGTGGGAATATTTCTCTCTGCATTGGCACCGCATTACATACTTTTATTGTCCATATGACACCATTTTAATTTCCATCAGTTTATTTTAATTTACAATAGATAAAATCAATGAAGATATTACCATAAAAATAAATGCCTTTAGGTAGCGAATATGAAGCCCTTTCTGCTGACTTATAATTGTTGATCAATTTGCAAAACATTTTAAAGAAATTAAGTGAGTATGAGTATCTGGATCTAATACAAAGATTTCCGTCCTTGTGGTCCATTGTAAACGACTTACAATTGGCCCTATAACAAAGTTTGTAGGCATATGGAAAGTTCTTCTGCTACCAGGAAATATTTCTACTTCTTTTAGTTTCAAAAAATGTAATTAATATAAAGGATCTACCAAAGTAGTCAATACTGATAGAGCACAGTGACATTTGACGCTGTAACATACAAAATATTGTTTTATAATACATTACGTTTTTGCACATGTAACACATGTAAACATTTTCTTTTTGAAAAAATTATGTTACTGAAGTAAAAGTTTCTTTGGAATACTTTTAGAATGTCCAATAGAATTTATTATGAAAATACTTAATAAATAATACTCCTTCGGGCCTTTAATAAAACCAGTACATCAGAAAATGTGTATCCACACGTGCAATAGAAAATAGCAATGCACAAAATTAATTTCACGCGCTCATGAACAATGCAAACAAATGGCAACTGTGCAGGAGCCATAGCACCCGCCAGCGAACGCAAACGTTCAACATAGGGACACAGTACGCTGTAAACAATGCTACAGTTCCCAAAGTACGACCATGCCTGGGTGGACTGCTGGTCGTTTCTTGGCCAATTCCCAAATATGCCACAGACATCCAAATGGACGTTGGTGTTCTATTGCTGGTGCTGATATAAAAGCAACCTGAAAAAGCTTAGCAGCTTGCAGTTTCTTGCAAATACGCTTAGAACCACCACGTTGTACTCGTTGGTGGTCCGCATAAAGGAATAACCAGGCACAAACGGTGATAGTGAGGAAACATATTGTGGCTACCGCAATCAAGAACGCCAAGTAGTCAATACTGATAGTCTTTGAGTGTTTGCAAGGAGGACCTAAGAACCGCCAAAGAGCATGCATTTATTGCTGTGCATCGGTTTTATCTTTGCCACCATCGCTTATCGCCACAGCAACAGCCTTGGCACGGCAGCATGTTCACCAACCACGAGACAACCGTGGCAGCGATTCCAAAACAGCTGGTACCACCACGATTCACTTGCCACAGCATGCCATTCCATATCCGCAGCCGCTTCAATGGCAGAAAGCGAGACTCAAAAAAGACGTAGCCCGCTTTGGGTTAGGTGACAGCAACATTGCCACAAATGCCTACACTGGAAGAGGCACCGGTGCCGATGATATCGAGCGACTGTCCAGCATGGATATCAATACTAACCATAACAACAACTATTCTGACATTAAGCTAACGCACTCCTTCAAGGTTAGTGGCAAGGTGGCAGACGTAAAGGATGCACACGAAAGTCGACGCGACAGTGGAAATCCAAAATTATCGGATGAGTATAATTTAAATGCCTCTGATCACATGAAATTGCAAAGTGGGAATCCACAACAAACGCACCAAAGACAGCAAAAACAACTACATTCAGCACAATGGTGGCATACAAAAGCACCACGCATACGCGCCATGAAAGAGTTCTTTACGCCGCTCAAGTACTGGGCGTACCATTGTCAGCCACAAGATCACAACTGTCCGCAGGAGTACTACCGCGCACTGCTTGCTAACAGGTGAGAAGCGAAAAGCAAAAAACAAAAGCGTAGTGAGATGGTTCTCTAAAAAACATTTCACATTCGGTGGGTGTTTGCGATCTGCGGACGAACATTTCTTACAGAAAGCCGAAATCAAAGTGCAATAAATAATTTCTTCGAAGAAGAGAAAGATGTGCAGCTTCAAGGTTGCAGTGAAAGCAAGCGAGAGAATTTATTTTCTTTCCATTTTTTCTTCAACCTCGTATTGACAATTCGTGTTAATGTTTGCCCCATGAAAAACGAAAGTAATTTCCCTTAATTGACACCCGGCGATTGTGACGATTGCACGGCACTCGTCTCTCCACTTTACTTTTACAGATATGAGCGGTTATACTGTAATACTGAACACTTTTAAATTGTATAGAATTCAGAGATTCCGCGAACAGAAAAGTGAATTACACAAGGGATTGCAGGGAACACAGTGATTCATATTTCATAAAACTTAAAGAATGATGTCGTAAAATTTATTTTAAATATCATTGGCATAACTTTTGCTTCGTAAAGAGTTGATTTATCCGCAGCTCTGAATTAATGTCACTACCGTGCCGCAGGTACTCCGCCTGCGAAATAAGCCGGCAATTGTATGTCAATTTTTTCGCTCGCTACTGTACGGTTGTTTTTGTATGTGAGCCTTTTGAACCGAAATCGTAATGAAATTTCACTTTTAATTCACAAAAATACATACATTCAATCCCATCAAAGCGATTGGACTACATAACAGCTAGTTAATCAACTTCATACATACAAGCATACATACATATATGTTTACGTAAGCTCTCATGATTTATGTCCATAATTGCCAGATTTTATTTGTGGAACACTTATATTCGGTACAGGACACTTACATATGTGCTGATAAAGTAATGTTTACTTATAGTTTGCTCCTTCGATGAAGTCATTCGCCCATGAACCAGCCAGCGAACGGCGCAAATTTTTTCTTGTAATGCTACATTGGCACATATTCGTTTAAACGCAGCCCTAATTTTATTTTTTCTTCCTTCTCTATCTTTTATCAATGACTTTCTTAAAACAAATTCTATGTCATATTGCCTGCTAATACGCCTGACAGACGGCAGAGTTAACCCCGATTAACTGCGCTTTTAATCAGTTCCAATTTTGTGGGTGACAGACGGCAGCAAAGCGAGTTATAAACTCCCATAACAGCTGATTGGCAATAGTATTTCCATTTTGGTGAAATGAAATTGGATAGAAAGCAAATATTGCGGTTGTTAGCCGCACAAATAGTACAAAATCACTAATTATTAAAAAATATACATAAATACGTTATTATTATTACTTCCATTTTAGAAAAAATTAGCGTGCGTATGTTTTTGTTTACATTTAATTGAAAAACAGCTGTCAGTGTTGCATATTTTCATTCACAATAGATAAAAAGCGGCCATGTTTAACAATGTTCCACGAACTCCCACTAACTCTCTAAAATTTTGAGGATTAAATAGGAGTTAGGAAACGGAGTTATCTGAGATAACTCTCGAATTAACCCCGATTAAAGCAGTTATTCCGAGTTAACGCCGCCGTCTGTCAGGGGTATAAGCTAACGGGAATTAGTATTTAGTACAAAAACATGTTTTCGTTGTTGTTGTTATCTTTAAATCAATCCCCATTGAAAATATGATAAAAAAGTAAGGAAGGGCTAAGTTCGGATGTAACCAAACATTTTATACTCTCGCAATTTATTTATTTAATTTTATTAATATAACACACATATTCGTCATATATGTATATGGTATAAAGTCCTTGAAAGTTTGAAAACCCTAATATTAGGGTATACGGGAGCTAGGGAAAGTTATGACCCGATTTCACTAATTTTTGGCACGGAGACATATTATTAGAAGTAACATATTCCCGCTGAATTTGTTCAAAATACCTGAAAGACTTACCTATATTTTCGGTAAAAAAAAAATAGAAGCCAGAGGCAGAGAGAGGAAATATTACAAACCGAATTTCATTGAAATTGGTCGAGTGGTTTCAGAGATATGATTTTTGACCCATAAAGGGCGGAACAACGCCCATTTAAAATTTTGTATACCATTTTGAGTGCAGCTCTTCTGTATCTTCTTTATAATGAAATTTAAGGTTTCTGTTGGTTTTCCTTACTTAATTAAAGCATTTTTAGTAGTTTTCAACGTAACCTTTGAAGGGAGGGAGGGGGCGTGGTTATAATCCGATTTCCTCCATTTTTGAACTATGTAAGGAAATGCCTGAAAAAAACGACTCCTAAAAGTTTCGTTGATATAGCTTTAGTAGTTTACGAGATATGTACACAAAACTTAGAAGAGGGCGGTGCCGCGGCCACTTTCCCAAAAAAATTACATCCAAATATGCCCCTTCCTAGAACAATCGTTTGTACCAAATTTTAGCTTATTTCATAGCTTAATTGATGGCTTAGCTATAGCTCTTTATGTGTTTTCGGTTATCGCCATTTTGTGGGCGTGCCAAGGAATACGTGTTCCAAGTTTCATTAAGATATCTCAATTTTTACTCAAGTTACAGCTTGCACGGACGGACAGACGGATAGACAGACATCCGGATTTGAACTTTACTCGTCACCCTGATCACTTTGGTATATATAACCTCATATCTAACTCGTTTAGTTTTAGGACTTACAAAGAACCGTTATGTGGACAAAACTATTATACTCTATTTATATATATATATATTTATTAAACGCACCTTTGTGAGGAAGTCGAAAACATATTTTGATTGAAAAAAAACAACTCGATTGCTATGTAAAATAAATAATTGGTATCTTTAGGTTAATTAAAGAGTAAAATTGTTTTATAATTATATACATACATGTTTAAGATTATATCACGGTTCCAGAAGAAAAATACCTTTACCAATCAATCTTTACCATAAAGAAGAAATCGGGCACATAATTGAATAATCAGAAGCAGTCGTGAGCCATAAGAAAAATTTAAAAATGATGGCGTAAAAAGTCCAACGAAGGACAATGTAAAACTTAATATTCGCCAGATAAATCAAATTAAAAATCAAACCACTAAAATGTGTTTGAACTGTACACAAAAAAAGAGAATTTTGGATCTTCCAGTGATAACCAGACATATTGCTCACATTTTACATAACACAAATTAGTTAAAATGGAAAAAACCGGTGTGCAAGCTTGGTTGAAGCACTTATACACCGAAATGTTGGACGATGCTCTCATTTCATTTTTGGATGACAAAATGGTTAAAGATGCAGGATAACGCTGCCATTCACGCTTCTAACGAGTCTCTAAAATGGTTTGAGGAGCATAATATCGCACTTACAAAGTAGCCTGCGGGCAATCCTGATTTAAATCCGGTGGAAAAAATTTGGAGGTACATATCACGAAAGATCTGTGGACAAAAAGTCCATTGACACCATGATGGACTGTATGTTGGACATTAAAGAAACTTGGGAAGATTATGATCATACGGAACTGAAACATATAGTGAACACGATGCCAAATCGTGTTTTTGAAGTTATTAATAACAAGTAAGGAAAGGCATTTTATACTCTCGCAATTTATTAAAGAAATTTTATTTACATAACTCACAAATTTACCACAAATTTGCACTATTTGTGTAAAGTTTTATTCCGCTTTCTTCATTGGTTCCTTATGTATACATTATAAATTGAAGGAATCAGATAGAATTTAAAATTGAGTTATAAGGAAAGTAGTCGTGATTGTGAACCGATTTCGCCCATTTTTTATCCGTGTTATCAGGGTGTCAAGAAAATATTATTTACCGAATTCCTGAGATATGGGTTCTGACCCATAAGTGCCACGCCCATTTTTCATTTTGTAAAAAAATCAAAAAAAAATAAATTTATTTTAGTAATTCTCAACCTAACCTTTGTATGGGAGGTACGTAAGAGAATCGACTGCAGAAAGTTTGGTTTATACAGCTTTATTGGTTTGCGAGATATATACAAATAACCGATTTGAGGGCGGGACCACGCCCACTTCCCCAAAATAATTACATCCAAATATGCCCCTTCTTAGTGCGATCCTTTATTCCAAATGGGAACCAAGCCCATTTAAAATTTTGTATACCATTTTTAGTTCAGTTCTTCTGTTCCATCTTCATAATGAAATTTAACGTGTCTGGTGGTTTTTCTTACTGAATTAAAGCATTTGTAGAAGTTTTCAACATAACTTTTGTATGAGAGGTGGGCGCGTTTATAATCCGATTTCTATTTTTGGACAGTACAGTATACTCTCGAAAAGTAAATCGCTTGGTATTTTGGGTAATTTACTTTTTCGAATATTTACTTTTCCAAATATATACATAAATTATCTGTTTTTATAATATTAAATGCATTTTTAAACTTAAAAAATGTATTCATTTATTTGCTTCAATAAAACATATTGATTTACATGAAAAACATATTTACATTTACATACATACATATATATTTACTATGAAGAGATAAAATCTTGAATATTCTTTTGTTTTTTTTTTCTTTTGCAATATATTTTCTGACCATTTTTGTACGACAATTCAAAAAGTCTGACACCTGATTTGCATCGTTTTCATTTTTCAACCAGTGGATCAAGTAGGAGAGTTTATTTACTAAAAAGACGCGATAAACAAGAGAGTAAGTGTTTTTGCAACATCGTAAAAAACGCTGCTTGCTTCGTTTCGAATTTTTTATCACACTCTCTGAAAAGTAAATTAAAAAAAAGTAAATTAAAAAATTTACTTTTTCGAAGGGCATGTGTAATCTTAAAGGTGATTAACTTTTCCGCGATTATTTACTTTCTGAGAATTTACTTTTCGAGAGTATACTGTATAAGGGAAGAGCACAAAGGAAACGACTCCAGAAAGTTTGGTTGATATAGCTTTAACAGTTTACGAGATATGTACAAAAACCTTAGTAGGGGGCGAGGCCACGCCCACTTCTCCAAAAAAATTACATCCAAATATACCCCTTCCTAGTGCGAACCTTTGTACCAAATTTTACTTTTATAACTTTATTTATGACTTAGTTATGGCCCTTTATAAGTTTTGATTTTCGCCATTTTTTGAGCGTGGCAATAGTCCGATTTTGCTCATCTTCGAAAGCATCCTCCTCAGGGTGCCAAGGAATACGTGTTCCAAAATTTCGTTAACATTTCTCAATTTTTACTCAAGTTATCCGTTACACGGACGGACAGACAGACATCCGGACTCGTCTCGTCATCCTGATCGTTTTGATATACAAACAAAACAAAACTATAATACTCTCTTAGCAACTTTGTTTGCGAGAGTATAACAATTTTTGATGGGAATTATAAGTGGAAACATCGATGCGAAAAGATTAACAGCAATATTAGTGCTGGTATGTTTGGACTGGAATTTATGAAGGAATTCTTAAAAAAATAGTTTGTAAAATTTCTAATATGTTTGGTCGACGGAAATCCTCGTAGCTATACCCTCCGCGCGGGTGTCGACTGGGCAATGGGTGGCGTTGCTTGTACGGTGGTGGTCTCAAGCTGTCCATGGACAAGCTAAGCTACTGCATTACAAGCAGGCGTCACCTAGCTAAGGCTGGTGTAATCCCTCATCCACCTCGTTATGGTGGTCAGCTCCATATGCAACCTCATGAGGGGGTGGATGAGGGTCTACACTGGCCATTGCTTATGAGGTACCTGGCGATAGGTATAAAGCGCTAGGGGTAGAGTCCCCCGAATTTCCAAAACTCAATATGGAGGACAATAATGAGGAAAAAAAGCGGGCTAGGATATTAGCCCAAACGTCGGTGGGAGACGTGGCTGCTACCACCGGCGGGCACAGTGAGACTACAAGCTGTGTCGCCAGCGGCCGCACCTCCACTGCAACGGGAGCAGGTTGCGGTGGTTGTATTGTTACTGCCAAACCAACTCTACGTCGCACCGGTGCCACAGTCCATGAAGACTCGGACCAGGAAAGCGCCGTAAGTGTAAGCACGGAAAAGGAGGACGAACTTCTCCGCTCTCCGGTGCTTTCGACCGAGGGTACCAACTCTGGCAACAAGAGAGGGCCCCGGAAGAAGCCAAGCAAGGAGGGGTTGAAGGCAAAGGCGCGATATAAGGCGGCGGTCGGGATTTGCAGCCGACTCGAAGGCAAGCCTGACCTGAATGAGGATGAAGAGAAAAGGTTGGCTTGGGCCAGAGAGGAGGTAAAGAACGGCCGAGCACATTTCGCCACTCGAAATTGGTGCAATGCCTCAAATCCGGCGTTTGCGAATCGCATTGAGGAGCATATTGCGGAAAAGAGGCAGCGCTCCACGGAAGGTGAAACGAAGGCACCGACGAAAAAGAGAAAATGCAAAGACGCAGCCGAGAAGCTAGACGTCAGGCATATGGACGAGAAGCCGACAACGTCCAAGGCAGCGGCGGCGGTCAATGAGATTGCGAAACGACACCTGATCGTTGCGCTCATCGATCGCAGCAACCCGCTGGGACAGATGTCACAAGAGCGGTGGAAAGCAGTGGAGATGAAGCTGCTGGAAGCCCTCTTCGCGAGGATGGACTCCGATCCAAGCGCACCCATGCCAACTTTCGATGGAGCTGGGTGGCTTGGCGGGGTCAAAATCCTGAAGTGCAAGGACGATCCGTCGTTGACATGGGTGAAAGAAGCGGTAAAAACGCTTCCGAACCTATGGGAAAACGCCAAACTGGAGGTGGTGGACCGTAGCAGCATTCCTTCGGTGCCCAAAGCGAAGGTTATAATACCTAGAGTGGTGGACCCGAATCATGCTCTGCGGCTGCTGCAAAGACAAAACCCGGACGTGCCGACTAGCGACTGGAGGATACTAAGCGTGGCGAAATCTTCGAACGAGGACGGAGGCCAAAGCTATATCCTCCAGATCAATAAAGCGGCGGATGACATACTCTACGCGAGGTTCGGGAAGATGGCATGGGGCGTTGGTAGCGTATACCTTCGCCTCAAAAAGCGCCACCCCGCGGACGGCAACGAGAACACTCTCGAAAAAGGTGAAGTAGAGAAGGATCTCGGCATTGAAGAGATCATGGCGACTTCACTGGTCTTACAGGAGGTGGAGATGGCACCAACCCAGCAATCTGAGGAAGCGAAATCAGGAGCTGAGGGTACTTCAGGTGAACCTCCACAAGAGTAGGATCGCCTCAGCCGAGCTCCTTCTCAATTTAGAGAAGGACGGCTACGACGTGGCTCTAGTCCAGGAACCATGGATAGCTTCGGGTAACGTGGTCTCTGGGCTAAAGTCAAAAAACTATATAACTTACATCCCGAGCGTAACCAACAGGGTAAGAACGGCAATACTGGTAAGCAAAAAACTGTATTCTCATGTTGATCTCAATCTTTCTACAGATGACTTAACGGTGGTGGGTGTAAAGGGTGTCAAGGATGAGCTCATACTCCTTGCATCCTGCTACATGCCACACGATAGCGAGGCCCCAACGGCGGAGCTCCAAAAACTGGCGGCTACATCCAGTAACAGGAGGCAGGCGCTGGTGGTGGGCGCCGACGCTAACGCCCATCATTCGATCTGGGGAAGCCCGGACATAAACCAAAGAGGTGAGTCACTATTCAACTTCATCATTCAAAGTAGTTTAGCGCTAGCCAATCGAGGTGAGGAACCTACTTACATAGGACCCACATCAAAAAACGTTCTAGACATCACTCTTTTTACAAGTAGAGGTGTATTGGTGGAGAATTGGAAGGTGTTAGACGCACCATCATTCTCTGATCATAGGTACATCCACTTCTCCATTCAATCGAAAGCTAAAATAAGAGGTGTAGGTAGAAGGGATCCCAGAAAGGCAAACTGGGACCTCTATAGACGGATACTATTGTGTAAGAGACTCAGACCTTGCACTTTCAACTCTTATAAAGAACTAGAAGAGGGCGTAAACGTATTTACAAATGCTCTTAACAAGGCATTTCAATCCGCGTGTCCTCAATTACGACTGAAGCACAACACAAAGCCCCCCTGGTGGAACAAAGAACTCGGATCCTGCAGACGCAAGGTACGAGAGATGTTCAACTGGGCCAAAATAACAGAGAATGAGGAATGCTGGGGCGAATATAAAGATCTTCTACGAGACTACAAAAAGCTGGTGCGTAGGACCAAACGTCAGTCCTGGAAAAGCTTTTGTGGAAGTTTTGAAAAGACCAATGAGGTGGCAAGACTTAGGAGGTTGTTATCAAAGAGCCCCGCTCCACCGGGTCTGATTCGCAAAAATGACGGAGAATGGACACACAACTGTGAGGACTCATTAGAGGACCTTGTTAGTGTGCACTTCCCAGGTTGTAGGAATACAGTCACTCCTGAGTGTGTAGAGGAATACCCTATGAACTTTCCTGAGCACATTATCATGGATGACAAGATTGAATGGGCAATTCGCTCGTTCAGTCCATTCAAATCCCCAGGAAGGGATGGAATCATCCCAGCCATGCTACAAAATGTTCCACGATTAGTTGTGCCGTGGTTAAGAACGATTTTTAGAGGATGCCTAAGGTTCGGTTATGTGCCGCACTCGTGGAGAGAGGCTAGGGTAGTGTTCATTCCAAAGGCAGGTAAGAACAACCCAACCTACTCAAAGGAGTTTAGGCCCATAAGCTTAACCTCTTTCCTTCTAAAAACATTAGAGAAAATCATAGATGTGCATATTAGGGACACGGCGCCTCCTGGCAGCCTGTCCAAAGCACAGCATGCGTATACTAAAGGCAGATCTGTAGAAACTGCACTCCATTCACTAGTTTTTAACATAGAAAAAGCCCTGGAATATAAGGAATATGCTCTCGGAGCTTTTCTGGATATTTCCGGTGCATTCAATAACGTTTCAACGGAATCCATTTTGAATGGTATCGAGTCTATAGGGTTGAACCTGTCATACGACGGTGGGTAAAAAGCCTCCTGACTTCTAGAAGGATAACAGCGGAATGGAACGATGCCAGAACGACCAAGGAAGTTGGTAGGGGCACTCCGCAGGGCGGGGTACTCTCTCCGCTCCTTTGGACACTGGTCGTGAATAATCTATTGAAGAACTTGGAAGGTAAAGCCCCCAAGATAGTAGCATATGCAGACGACATAGCCATAGTAATAACAGGAAAGTGTCTGCATACTATTAGCAGCATTATGACCAACACACTCAATACTGTCCAAACTTGGGCAACACAAGCAGGCCTAGGGTTAAATGCGGAAAAAACCGATCTGCTTGTTTTTACAAGGAAATACAAAATCCCTCAATGGAGGTTCCCCTCGCTAAACGGAACAGAAATATCACCGAAGGACCGCACTAAGTACCTAGGAGTCGTCTTGGACAGTAAGTTGCTGTGGAAGCACAATGTGGAAGAAAGGGTAAGAAAGGCCAGTAATGCTCTTTATGCATGCAGACAGCTGCTCGCACTACCTGGGCTTTCTCCCTCTCTCATGCACTGGTGCTACACAGCAATAGTGAGACCAATACTGCTCTATGGTGCTATTGTGTGGTGGACAGGCATAAAGAAATCAACCTACCGGAAGCCAATGGAAAGGGTTCAGCGACTCGCAGCGCTCTGCATAACGGGAGCTCTAAGAACCACCCCTACGGCAGCTCTTGAATGGATACTTAACCTGCCGCCGATAGATCTCTTTGCCGAAACCTATGCGGCAAAATCTGCGGGACGACTACTGGCGGCAGGAGAATTTACGTATAGAACTTATGGGCACAGCTCAGTGGGTAGGGGAGTTTTGGCAAGTACCGACTACTTAACCCCACTCATGAACTGGGAAAGAAGATTCCGAGTGAACCTGGAGAAAGACGGCTGGCGTAAGGGAATGATAACCTCGCGTAGCACACTGAATATCTACACGGATGGTTCGAAAATGGAGGACGGAGTAGGTGCGGGAATATACTGTCAGGAGTTAGGTGTAAGGCAGCCTTTTAAACTTCCGAACCACTGCAGTATCTTTCAGGCGGAGGTGTTTGCTATTGGGAAAGCCGCAGAGCTAGCCCTCAACACAGAAGCCGGCTACTCCAAAGTCAATATCTACGTAGACAGTCAAGCTGCAATCAAGGCAACAACCTCAGTTTGCATTTCGGCCAAAAGTGTTTTGGATACCAGGGTGGCAGTGGAGAGGGCTGCTAGGAACACGTATCTTCACTTCTACTGGGTGCCAGGGCATAAAGGCATTGAAGGCAACGAGATTGTAGACGAAATTGCCAAGAGTGGCGTAAAGCTGTCTTCCAGAAACGCGACCGACATTGGCAAACCCATGCACTGTCTGTACGATGATCTGGACAGGGGCATGAAAAGGAGAATCCTAACACGGTGGACAAATATACCGGGGTGTAAAACCGCTAAAGCCATGTGTAAAGCCGTAGACCAGAAATACACCAAACTCATTCTGTCACTCGATAGAAGGGACTGCAGGAGCTTGGTGGGAATACTCACAGGTCACTGTCTGGTGGCGGCACATGCCTACAAAATGGGACTTACGGATCGGGAAGACTGCAGGAAATGTCAGGAGCAAGGTGCAATAGAAACAATAAAGCATCTTCTGTGCTCCTGCCCTGCATTGTCAAGACAACGACTTCGCTACTTGGGGGCCTCACAATATGAGAGTCTGGAAGAGGTATCAAAAGTGAAGCCACAAAAACTTTTAAAATTCGCGTCAAGCGCAGCCATCCTAAAGGATGACTACTCCTCGTGGACAACGTGACGGCACTCCATCTGGTATCGCAAAGGACCTAAATAGGTCTATGTGAGGCGTATTGGCCTACCAGTATAACCTAACCTAACCTTCTAATATGTTTTTGTTGAACGACAAAAAAAATTCTTGTTTGTTAAAAAGTTTATATAAATTTTTTTTCATATTTATTATTATTTCTGATCTTCATGTACTGCCATGTACTAAATACATGCCAGCAATATTGAGTGATAAGCTATTCAACAACTTGTAATAACTAAACAGATTATTGAAGTGTTTGTTAAGCTATATACATACATAATTACATATACTTATAATACATTATTATGTTCATACACTTGTTCTTAAATGATATGTACTCCATACATATATAACTGCATATATGCACGTTCTATGTAAGCGAGGAAAGTGTACTTTAAAGCAATTTTAAGAATTTTAATTTTAAACAAGTAAGGAAGGGCTAAGTTCGGGTGTAACCGAACATTTTATACTCTCGCAATTTATTTATTTAACGTTATTTATATTATATAATACACAATTTGACCCACATATTCGTCATATATAGTGCATAAAGACCATTGAAAGTTGGAAACCATAATATTAGGTTAGAAACACCGAGGTCCTCGTGTTCGATATATGGGGCCTTAAAAACCTATGGTCCGATTTCGGCGATTTTTAGAATGGGGCTGCCACACTATAAACATAGTATTTGTGCAAAGTTCTGCACCGATATCTTCACTAGTACTTACTTTATATATGGGGCATTCTCTGGAAAAAAAGCCACTTTTTCTTCATGTTCTGAGTTGGTTTTTTATTTGTAGCTCATTCAAATATTGCTGTCCCAAAATTCCCTTTGGGGGGTAAAAAGGTGATGAAATAAGGAACATTTTAAGATATTTTCGAAAAAAATCGAAGGGGGCATAAGTTGTTAAAAATTCCAAAAAAAAATTTTTTTAATTTTTTGCTATGAAATATTAATTTTAAAAATTCTTACGATATACAGTTTCAAAGTTTGAGAAATTCTGTACAAAAAAGTCACATGGTGTTTTAAAATCTGTTCATTAGTTTTAAAGTTATAGCGGTTCGAAAATTTTTTTACAAAAAACTTTGGCCCCTTATAATATGGCAACCCCGCGTTACACAGACCTAAAACCATATGTTTTATTTTGGGTTTTACATGTACTATAAGATATATAATTGCCAAAGAAAATAAAGAACTTTTTTTTTCAAGTGGCTTTTTTTCCAGAGAATGCCCCATATTGTAAAGTACATAAACGATTCGGATTGTCTTCAAAGTTCTGGTATATAGGAAGTAGGCGTGGTTGTGAAGCGATTTGGCCTATTTTCACAACATATCATTGGGATGTAAGGAAACTATTACAAACTAAGTTTCATTGAAATCGGTCGAGTAGTTCCTGAGATATGGTTTTTGACCCATAAGTGGGCGACGCCACTCCCATTTTTCATTTTGTAAAAAAATCTGAGTGCAGCTTTCATCTGCTATTTCTTATGTGAAATTTAGTGTTTCTAACGTTTTTCTTTAGTGAGTTAACCCACTTTTAGTAATTATACTCTCGCAACAAAAGTTGCTAAAGAGAGTATTATAGTTTTGTTCACCTAACGGTTGTTTGTAAGTCCTAAAACTAAACGAATTAGATATAGGGTTATTTATACCAAAGTGATCAGGGTGACGAGTAAAGTTCAAATCCGGATGTCTGTCTGTCCGTCCGTCCGTTTGTCCGTCTGTCCGTCCTTGGCAACACTTGGAACACGTGTTCCTTGGCACCATAAGAAGGTTAAGTTCGAAAATGGGCGGAATCGGACCACTGCCACGCCCACAAAATGGCGATAACCAAAAACACATAAAGAGCTATAACTAAGCCATAAATAAAGTTGTGAAAATAAAATTTGGAACATAGGATCGCATTAGGGAGGGGCATATTTGAATGTAATTTTTTTTGGAAAAGTGGGCGTGACCCCGCCCCCAAATAGGTTTTTTATATATATCTTGCAAACCAATAAAGCTATATAAACCAAACTTTCTGCAGTCATTTCTTTTCGCCGTTTCCTTATACAGTCCAAAAATGAAAGAAGTCGAATAATAACCACGCCCACCTCTCATACAAAGGTTAAGTTGAAAATTACTAAAACTGCGTTAACTCACTAACGAGAAACGTCAGAAACACAAAATTTCACAGATATGATAGCAGAAGGAAGCTGCACTCAGATCTTTTTACAAAATGGAAAATGGGCGTGGCATCGCCCACTTATGGGTCAAAAACCATATCTCAGGAACTACTCGACAGATTTCAATGAAATTCGGTATATAATATTTTATTGACACCCTGATGACATGTGTGGAAAATGGATGAAATCGGTTCACAACCACGACTACTTTCTTTATAACTCACTTTTGAATTCCATCTGAATCCTTCACTTTATAATATATACATTAGGAAACAATGATGATAGCGAAATAAAACTTTACACAAATACAGTATATGATCTGTGGCATCACTTGTGAAAAATTTGTCGAAAACGAACTATAACTTTTCAAGGCCCCAGATATCGAACATGTTGAACTCAGCGCCTAAGGTTAAATTTTAACCGAAAATATGGGTAAATCTCTCAACTAATTTAATGTAATTCAGAGGAAATTGTTTTCTTCCAATAGTGTGTCTCTGTTCCAAAAATTATTAAAATCGGGTCACACAATCTCTTAGCTCCCATATACATAATTATAGGTTTTGCAAAAATATCATCCCCTAGCTCCCATATACCTAATTAAAGGTTTTTCAAAAATTCGTTGGGTTTTATTACGCATATATGTATTGGTTAATATGTGATATATCTTAGCAAAATTAAGTGAGCGTATAGTATTGGATATAGTGTACCTTGCTGGTGAAATTGAATGAAATCGGTTCAGGAATTACCTCAGCCCTCATACACTATATAGGACGATTTTCGTTATTCTATTAAACTTTATGCCGAATTTATGGGTAAATTTGTGCGTTATCTTAATAAAATTTCTTCAATAAATTGCGAGAGTATAAAATGTTCGGTTACACCCGAACTTAGCCTTTCCTTACTTGTTTTCAACCTAACTTTTGTATGGGTGGTGGGCGTGGTTATCATCCGATTTTTTTTTCATTTTTGGACTGTATTAGGAAGTGGCTAAACAAAACGACTGCAGAAAGTTTGGTTTATATAGCTTTATTGGTTTGCGAGATATGTACAAAAAACTGAGTAGGAGGCGGGGCCACTTCCCCAAAAAAATTACATTCAAATATGCCCCTTCATAGTGCGATCCTTCATACCAAATTTTATTTCCATAGCTTTATTTATGGCTTAGTTATGGCACTTTATGTGTTTTCGGTTTTCGCCATTTTGTGGGCGTGGCAGTGGTCCGATTTTGCTCATTTTCGAAAGCAACCTTCCTATGGTGCCAAGAAATAAGTGTGACAAGTTTCATCAAGATATCTTAATTTTTACTCAAGTTACAGCTTGCACAGACGGACGGACGGACGGACGGACGGACGGACAGACAGACATTCGGATTTGAACTCCACTCTTCACCCTGATCACTTTGGTATATATCTAACTCGTTTAGTTTTGGGTGTTACAAACAACCGTTATGTGAACAAAACTATAATACTCACTTTAGCAACATTTGTTGCGAGAGTATAAAAAGTTATTGTGAACATCATCGAAATGTGGGAGAAGAACTGCGCTTTTCTTGCCTGTAAAAGTAAAAATTCGCATTATTGCTTGCAGACGTTAAAAGAACATATTCGAAAGGATATGTTTAACTTTGACTATAGCCCCTGTGCAGATTGCAGAATAAGGAAAATTGATATTAATAAGTCAGTTTACCCACGCCAATAAATATATGTACATAATAAGAGTAGACTGGTTGAAAAAACTCTGCGGCGTCTACCCACACGCTCGCCAAAACAAAACGAATTGAAGTGCAACTCCCAATAAACTTATGTTGAACGGATATTTATGCACTTACGCACCCATAAGCTGCGACTACGAACGTTTTCATTGAACCCATCGATAAAGCCGTACCATCGCTTATTGTGGCAGACGTGTGCCGAAACCGACGCGCAACATGAATCGCAATCCTCTAGATGTAGTGCAAGTGTCTACTCAAACGAGAAATGAAGTAAAGTCAAGCTTGAAGCCATCCCAGTGGGCAGAGTGAAGTCGCGTGTAGTGGTGAGGATAGCTTGCGTGCCATTTGTGGGCAAATCACTACAATAGACAGTGGCGGATTTGCAGTCCTAGCCGCTCTAGGCCCCATGCCATGTGCCGCCCCTTTCTCAGCACCCATCATTATAGACTAAAGACATAATTCATGAATTTACTTTAATCCCACTTTTAATTGATTCAGAAAATTGTTTAACTAAAAGCTAGCGGATGAAGCTAGTTTATAATATTTTCCGAGATTTCAGGGATGATTGGACATTTAAATAAACATTTAAAAATGGTTTTAGGTTTTGTTTTTAATAAAATAAATGTTTTACTCGTACAATGTGTTACAAAACTCGTCTGCACTTAAGCGCAGCAACACCATTAATCAAATCTTCGCAATCCAATTTGCTTAAAAAATCAGCTTCTATGTGAAGCTAAGCAAGATCGTTTAACCTCCGCTCCGTCATTGTTGTGCGTAAATAGTTGTTCACTCTCCGCAAACAAGAAAACGATCTTTCTCCAGTGTACATACACACATGCGAAGAGCATGGTTTGAAGACCTTCGGTTCGTAACCATTTCAACAAACTAACTGCACGCTCCTCATTTTTTATGCTGCAGTGAGAACGAAAACGAAGAAATTCTTCTGTAAAATCGTGTTCTAAGTCAGTAGAATAAATCATTTGCAATGCCTTGGCCTTATCTTCGACTTCAGAGAAGTTTAGATACGTCAGGTTGGTAATAAAGTAAAATTTATTGTAGAGTCATTTATAAGCAGCCCTACGTCTTTTCAGTTCTTCTCACAATGTATGAATTACTACTAAAAAAGTATTTATTCTAAAATTTTCACGGCAATTTTTTTGTTGCATCTCTTCACCTGTATTTGTCTCGCCAGGAAGCAGCATACGCTTTCGATTGCTTCGAAAATCTTTTTCGTATTCCTGTACGAAGGACAGTTTTTTCGCTTTTTTCGAAATCATCGAAATTCTCTCTTGTTTCGCCAACAAAATTAAAGCCTCGTACAGTTCTATGTCAATGGTAATGTCAATTTCCAGACTCTGAAGTTTTTTACTTGTGGCGTTAATGCGATCTAGTAAACATCCCCAAAAAACAGCCATGAAGGCCGTTTCAAAACGTTCCAGTTTCAAACGAATACCTCTTGCTTCGCATATAACGGTTCTCTTCTGTTGTGTGTCATTTTCGATGGTGACTAGCGCTTTATGGATTTAATAGCGGCGCGACGCACCGCACGCGCGTCCGCACGAGCTTGACTGACACGCGCGAAATAACAATAGGTTAGGTTCCTAAGTACCTATCCCTCCTAGATGCTTTATATGTACGATGTACGAAATTATTTATACTTGGATACGCAAAAATAGTGATTTAGGAAGATTATATAAGCATACGGTTAAGATACTTTGCATTTGAGTTATTTTTTGTTAATCTTCTTGTTATCAGTG
This sequence comes from Zeugodacus tau, assembly GCA_031772095.1. Lineage (NCBI taxonomy): Eukaryota > Metazoa > Arthropoda > Insecta > Diptera > Tephritidae > Zeugodacus > Zeugodacus tau. Next base: position 48,582,587 of record CM062649.1, on the reverse strand, counting down.
ATTTTTTTGGCACGATTTGCCGCCCTAGGCCCGGGCCTACTGGGCATTAGGACAAATCCGCCACTGACAATAGGTTATTGGGTATGGCTCTATGTGTCGCAATAAGTTGCAGCAACGTAAGGCTTCCATTTGTACTGAATTTCCAAAATAATAAAAATATAAAACTATGACTAAAAATTCTAATTCAAATTGTGGAGGCGGCAAAAATTATGTTGTTGTTTTTGTTTTATAAATTGTATTTCTGTGAGTAGCGCAGTTCAAAACAGATTATTTTTGTCTACACGAACAATGTTTCATTCATTCATGATTTCTTTCATTTTTTTCTGCCAACAAACCTAATACTTTGCTGCGTTGCAACTTGCAACACCGTCATTGCACGATCAATATTTGTGGCCGTGCCATAGAAGCAGAGCGCAGGCCGCAGTGGCTAAATTAATGGACGACTTTACCGCCGGCGAGGGTGAGGATGTGAAGATGGTACCACCAACGACTATCACCGATGATGATGTCAACATAAACAGCAACAGCGACTTCAATGATCCTCTGGGCAACATTAATGATGAAGACGCGGTAGATAATATCTACAGCGATGCAGGTGCTGAAATCGCCAAAGGTGATGGTGCTGGTGATGTCAACGATGATGATGGCGACAACAATGCCAGCAATGACATATTAATGCTCCTCAGCGGCGAACAAGATGTCATGAAATTCCTGAGTTGGGCCATGGAGCAGCAGCTCTATCCGCATTAACATTTCACACATCTGAACGGTAGCGGACAAGCCGAGTACAACCATCCTGGCATGTTCAACTTGAAGAAATTGAATTTATCGGGACACCTTGAGCCGCCTTTGCTGGTGGAGGAGCCAAATTATGTGATGGTGCGACGCGAGCAGTTGGAAGACGATCAACAACTAGGTAAGTGGAATACGCATATATAACAAGTAAAAAAGAGGATAAGTTCGGGTGTTACCGAACATTTTATACTCTCGCTGTTTATTTATGTTATTAACCCTGCATAACCAATCATATTTTTTATGCGTTATAACCAATGTTAGTCGATTCGACTAATCTACCCTAAAAATCGATTCTATGGAACCGGTTCTTCATTAAATATTATAAAAAATGTCAAAAGAAGAAAATAATACAGTTTTTTGTTTTTAAAAATAAAAAATCATTCATATTTAGTTTATTTATGATTAATTTTGGTATAAAATTACTTGCTACTCTTATTCAGTCTTAGTAGTATCACATGGTACTAAAAAAAAAAAAAAATAGAAATAAAAACATAAAAGTCTTTCTGCCGTTATAAAATTGAAGCATTACTTTAAGTAACTAAACTAGAAAAAAACTTTTAAATCATTATTTTGCACAGAAGGCACAAAGCTCAACTTTGTGCTCACCACAGGTACTTTTGCCGCATTTTGTGCATACTGTCTTCGTCATGCGGTGTTTTTGATATGGGCAGAAGGCGCAAATTTCGTCCATTTGTGTTTATTCTTCCCACGTAAAATGTTTTTTGAAAAAGGTATAATATTTTCGTGAGTCGGTTGAGTAGGACTATTACTGCTTTCTTCATCGCTGCCTTCCAGATTGTGATCACTGCCTTCTTAACCATCACTATCTACTGCTTCATCTGACGAACTTCCCTGCATCATTTCTTCGGATGGACTTGGTGCGTACTCCTTTCGGAAGCACTGAAATCTTCTTCTTCATCGTCGGAAAGATCCAAAATTATCTCAATTTCATCGTCAGATATTCTATGTGCAGCCATATTACTAGCTAAAAAAAGTTGCACTAAACCCAATGTTAGTCGTAACGACTACCTTACTTTTACAAACACATACATACCCTTCAACTAATCCACACAACCTGACTGTGTTCATCGGCAGTAGCTTTGCAACTGAATCAACTATCACAATATTAAATGAGAGGACGATAGATAAAAAGAAAAAAAAATTGAGAGAGCAAAAATAAACAATGTTAGTCGAAACGACAAACATTGGTTAGCCAGGGTTAAGATAACACACAATTTGACCCATATGTTCGTCATAAATATCCCACTAAAATAAAGAAAATCTTTATATGGGGCCTTGGAAAGTTATGCTCTGATTTCGGAGATTTTTAGACGGGTGATGCCACACTATCTTCACTGCTGCTTAATTCATATATTGTACAGTGACGAATCAGATTGAATTTAAAGTGGTAATATAGGCAATATGGGTGAATGTAAACCGATTTCGCCTATTTTCAAGCTGTAGCAAGTGTGGCTACTAAGAAAATGTTATGACTCGAATTTTGTAAAAACTGCTCCATTAGTTCCATATGGTTTTTGACCCTTAAGTGGGTGGTGCCACGATAACTTGCCCTTCGTTACCACCCATAACATAAAATTTATGGGATCTAGTGTCTTACATCAGTAAGTATGGTAGGTGGACGTGGTAATAATCCGTCCACCAAGTTTCTTTAAGATATTTCAATTTCCACTATCCCTTCAGGGACAAACAGACGGGCGGATTTCAAATCTACTCGTCACCCTGATCACTTTGGCATATATAACCATATATTTAACTCGCTTAGTTTTAGGTGTAAGAAACAATAGTTATGTGAACAAAACTTAATCAGACTTATTGTAAATTCCATGTAAATAAAGCGTTCTCTTGAATTTTTATTTCCACACGAAAGAAAAATTTGTATTACGAATTTCGTTTGAATGAAAAATTATATTCGAATTTCGGCATTCTGTCACACATATTTTTGTTTTGATTTTTTGATGTTTTTTATTGGAGCTATAAAGGAAAATTCAATTTATAAATGCGATGTTTTAGCTTAAAACCATGAATTATCCGCATAAAAATTATCAGTGCCTGCCCGACATTCATTCTTCACCCCGGAAGAAGTGGTAATGGTTCATTTGAAAAGATCATATACGAAAAGAACTTAATCGGACGCACATTGCACAGTGGTTCCGCCATAGGCCAAAAATCAAAAAATCCATCTCAGGATTTTTTGTCAAAATGTATACAGATGTGTTCTAAATTGTCCAAACTTCCTATTTGCAAACCGGGTTTTCCTAAAAATCTAACGGTACTTTCTAAAAATAGAGTTAAACTCTTGAATACCAATATTTTTTTAAAGTACATCAAAATTTTTATACTCTCGCAACAAAAGTTGCTAAAGAGAGTATTGTAGTTTTAGTTCACATAACGGTTATTTGTAACACCCAAAACTAAACGAGCTAGATATAGGGTTATATATACCAAAGTGATCAGGGTGAAGAGAGGAGTTCAAATCCGAATGTCTGTCTGTCCGTCCGTCCGTCCGCCTGTGCAAGCTGTAACTTGAGTAAAAATTAAGATATCTTGATGAAACTCGGCACACTTATTTCTTGTCACCATAGGAAGGCTTTCGAAAATGAGCAAAACCGGACCACTGCCACGCCCACAAAATGGCGTAAACCGAAAACACATAAAGTGCCATAACTAAGTCATAAATAAAGCTACGGAAATAAAATTTGGTATGAAGGATCGCACTGTGAAGGGGCATATTTGGATGTAATTTTTTTGGGGAAGTGGGCGTGGCCCCGCCCCCAAATAGGTTTTTTGTATATATCTCGCAAACCAATAACCAATATAAACCAAACTTTCCGCAGTCGTTTTTTTAGCCATTTCCTTGTACAGTCCAAAAATGACAGAAATCGGATAATAACCACGCCCCCCTCCCATACAAAGGTTAGGTTGATAATTACTAAAAGTGGGTTAACATACTAACCAAAAACGTCAGAAACACTAAATTTCACACAGGAAATGGCAGATGGAAGCTACACTCAGATTTTTTTACAAAATGGAAAATGGGCATTGCGTCGCCCACTTATGGGTCAAAAACCATATCTCAGGAACTACTCGACCGATTTCAATGAAACTTGGTTTGTATAGTTTCCTTACATCCCAATGAGATGTTGTGAAAATAGGCCATAGGACATAGACAACTTCCTATATACCAGAACTTTGAAGACGATCTGAATCGTTTACATTACAATATATAAAGTAAGCACTAGTGAAGATATCGGTGCAGAACTTTGCACAAATACTATGTTTATAGTGTGGCAGCCCCATTCTAAAAATCGCCTAAATCGAACCATAGGTTTTTAAGGCCCCATATATCGAACACGGAACCTAGGTGCTTCTAACCTAATATTATGTTTTCCAACTTTCAATGGACTTTATACAATATATATGACGAATATGTGGGTCAAATTGTGTATTATATAATATAAATAAAGTTAAATAAATAAATTGCGAGAGTATAAAATGTTCGGTTACACCCGAACTTAGCCCTTCCTTACTTGTTTTTTACTAATTTTTTTCATATTAGAAATCTCACTGAAGCTTTAATCGCTTGCGATTTGATCTAGAAGTACCTTTTTTAATTATAATTCTCACGTGCGATAAGAAATCCGCTTTTTCTGAGAATTCAATTGAATAATTCAATTGCGAAGAGACCATGATTTCATCCAGAAGAAGACTTATGGTTGAAAATGAATGATTTCATTACAAAATTAATACTTTTAAACGACACAATTTTCGAATAATTTATTTATAATGTTCCATACATAAATACAATTAGATAATTTTAATTCTTAAAGAATTCAATATTTTTCTTAAATCTTTAATGATATTAACTAAAACATTAAATTCGTAAATTATTAATTTTTTTGTTAATATATTTTTCGTAATCGTGTTATGAAGCCTGTTTATTTCCGATCCAAAGTATTTCCGGTTCGCATAACAGCCATTGAAGCTGAAACCTCGCACCGTCTCCAAATAATCAACTCGCTCAGAAAAGTTACCAAGGCTATAATCCAACCCATACCCAAGACACGGAATCCCAATGTAAAATGTGACAAGCTCAAAGGCACCTCAGCCAAGCCCGTCTTGTTGTTTAGTTGAAAATTAATCGCAGGCGGCACCTGGGCCAACCAGTAATCGACGAATCCTAATTGTTGTAATTCTAGGCTGAGTAATTTTATCATCTCTCTGAAAGGCGATTGCTTTTGTAGCGCGAAACATTGATACAAACTGGGAGTACACAATTTTCCGCTATCGATACGAAAGACAGGATGTGTTGAATGCTCTTGTGGTTTCCTGTACCACAGCCACTTGCATGAGGTCATTAGATAGGCAAACGAATTATTCGCAATCGTACGATCAATTGCAGCGGCGCCTTCTCCCATATCATATATACGGGCCTCGAGTGATGCCGGCAATAGCTTGGAGTCGAAATAAAGTTCCCGTTCGTTGCTTGTGGCCATTATTTTCAAATCGGTTTTGAGAAAATCCGCGGGCGTGCGTACCGCTGGCATGCGAACACGTGTACTAAAGAGAGAGGTTAAACAACCACCATACACATTCACGATTACCACGAAAAGCACTCCGAAATAAAATATGAATAGAGCTCGTGTCATACTTCTAACACCGGGCAGAAGAATCGATTGTGCAAGAAACAATTGCAACACGGACAACCCATGTAATACGAGATCACGACTATTACTATGATTGCGATTAATGACGATTTTCAATAAAGCGATCACAAGAAAGGTCAAACTCAAAGCTTGCCATGTCGAAATATCGAAAGCGTACAAGAGATACCAACTGACCGGTATATCAGATTCAACAGGTAACATCAAACAAGCTTTTGTTTGGAACAGCGGGTAACTAGGCGCCAAGCTGCGATGGATAAGATCGGTTCGAAAGACAAGATTGGCGCTCATATCGATGGTTCGTATCGTCGTCTCATTTATCGGATGGCTGATAACTGTGGATGTGCCATTAACACGTTTCAAGAATACAGATAGCAATTGTCCAGTTAAACCGCGCAGTTCCGTGCGATTTGTCTATAGACGAAGTAAAGTAAATGGAAATTAGACTATATCGATGTCCGTACTCCAAGGCTAAGCATATAATGAAGAGGTGGAGTGTTCAAGACATAGAGTATTAGAAAAATGAAGAGTCTATTTATCGTAAGCCATTGTGTATTTGAGCCTGAGTAAACTCCGGTAGCTCACTGGATATATGTACATATATAGGTTAGAAATTGGTTTGGTTTTGTCCATTTTTTTCTTGTTTCCACATTTCCCAGCTTAAAAATCGATTAGACATACTCACCACTTTTATGTACACTACCGGTGGATCATCGAAGACACTGAAATGAAACTCATAACCGAAGACATTCCGATATTTTGACCACACAAACGCACTGAAGTTTCTTGGATCCACAGCGATTATCTGCATTTTAGGGTACGGTGAAGACGTACGTACCATCATTGTGTCATGCTCACGAAACAACACAACCGTGTCGAGTATATTCTGTTGTCTAAAGTAGTTGAAGAATTTCAACTGTACTTTCGTAGGTGGCACAGCTTGGCTAACAAAAACCATGGGTATAAAGGAACGTTGGCGTAAACTCTCTGACACTATCTCCCATATATGCGGCTTGTTGAGTTTCTCCATAAAGATCAAAGCGATGCTTCTGATATTCATATAATATTGTATATTTGATGTTGCCACATCTTTCACAATAATCTGCGGTATATGGAAACGATGCTGGAGCTCACGTTCTATGCCGTCGCTGGAGAATGTATTTGCTTGAAAGATTAATATACCATCCAAGGGCTTTACATTATGCCTATATTCTACAAAGTCGATGACTAGACTATAGTTGGTCACTAATGTGGCGACACACATTAGAAGCGTGCAGTGTTGCATTTTGCCCGGTCGAATGTTGTAGACTAACTGATTCTGAAACTCTAACCGTTGGACTTTATAAGTACCCTTTGTATGCCGACAGGTGTAATTAAACCATCGGCCATGTGTACTTAGCTGGCCGGCGTATTTGATTGAGGAGCGATTGTAATCGAAGCGTAAATATTGTTGGTAAACATGTGTTGAGTGAGTTGTGGTTATTTTGAAGTGAAGCACTGGAGTCAGTAAAATAAGCGTCTTGCTCAGTCCTGGCACTGATTTTTAACTAGTCTATGTAAATATTAGGAACTTTACATCTTGATACCAATTTTAATATCTGTCTTCAACAAAAGTGTGCAACAAGCGATTAACTGTTAATTTTAACTCCTAATATTGTTAAATACTCGTGGATCACATAATTATATATTGAAGTGGGTTCAGTATTAATAATTGGAGGATTGTAAATATTCTATAGGAATCCATAGTGGAAATAAGTGAGCTGTTAGTGAACACAAGATCAATCGGAGCTGATTCGAACTAGTGTAGGACCGCTGTCGAGTAGGTTTACAAGATACATTACCGAAACGACACTGATTTATATTGCTCTAGGATCCCACACCTTAGAACCTAAATATTGGGTGCTGTTTTAGGGCCGACGATAACAAGATCTGAAAGGCCGTAAGTACATTACGACGTGGACATTGTTTCAGAAGTCTTGCAAGTTTTACTGACATTTCTTAAAAAAACTTTTTGTTGTTTTTAGGTTCAGAACTTACAAACTAGATCTCTCTAGAACTCGCTAGAGATTAGTAGTTTGTTAACTCAATATTAATGATCATAAAAATAAATTTGAGCCCACTGTAATACTGTTGATGAGGTGTATTTCAACATGTATCATTCATATTTGAATTATTATTTATTTTGAAATGTTTTGTAATCTCTTCGACATCTTTGGGTCCCACGATATTTCACTGTCACTCGTGTGATGCCGTTGAACGTTAACAAATGAAACTCGCTTATTGGCAAGAGGACATTTCGTTCAACAAATGTGAGGAGAACAATAATAATAAAAGAGAGGTAAACAATAATAACAAAAACAAATATATGATTATAAAATTATAGCGATAATGGAAAAAACCGTGAGAGTACGAATATTTGCTAAAAATTAGCGAAGTTTATTTACGGGAGCTTTCGTTTAAGTCAACGAGCTTTATGTATTAATGTATTATATATACACTTGTGCTCACACAATTAAGCCACTTGAATTGTAGGATGTACAAATTCATATAAATCGAAATTTATTTATTCTAGTATTTTGTTGGGGACCCTTTTTGCCATATTGCATCCCAGTTCTCTTTGTTATTTGTACATACCAGTGTGTTAAATTGATCCATAGTAATGTTGCTCTATTGACCTTTATAACATATCACAATGAAGCTTTTTACAACGGGTTTTCCGTCGAAACTGTTCTCTTAATGATCCCAATAGGGATTAAGTTCGGGCTATGGGCAGATCGCTCGAAACATTGGGTATGGTGCTTCGGGTCGCTATTCTGCTGAAAGATCCAAGCTAACGGTAAATCATTGGCATAATCCCTATTAAAATATTCTGTTAAAATGCCTTTGTCCACACGCCAGTCATTTTACACTCAATTTGCACAAGTGGACATACCCCGTATGAGGTGAAGTATCCCCATACCATGACTGATAATCCACCATATTTCACAGATTTTGTTTGTGTATCGTGGGTTTAATTCTTGTTATTCTTGTCGCCTGATAGGGAGTCCTTTTACTGGTACATCCTTGCAAACGATATCCTTCGCTCGATGTTCTTCTTCAATACGTTTGGTCTTGGTCGAGCAATTTGTGTGTTAACACACTTACACAATATCTATGCTCCATTTGAGCTCTAATTTCACCTGAAATCATAAAAGAATCCACATTGCTCATTCGTGGTAATTACCTATCGTCGTAAGGCATTGTCTTTTTTGTTTTTTTACAAAGCTCATTTACAAGCTCATGGGTACGGGACCCTTTCTCTAAAAAAGTCAAATATTCCCTTACTTTCACAATGTTTTTGAATTAGTGATTAGACCAATTGTCAAACAAATAAATTTTTTTTCGAAAATCACATTACTAATTTTTTTGGATAATAATTATACTAAGTGCATTATTCAGCTATAATAAAACGTTTTTATTGTATGGCCATATTATAAAATTAGTTCTTTTTAAATAAAAAAAATCCATAATTTCAAGAGTGTCCTTTTTTTTGTCCGCCACTGTATATGCAATTAGTTATATTTTATTGTAAATAAGTATGCCAGCATTTGGCATGGAAGATTTGTTCTTTTGTTGTCTATTTAACCGCTTGACAACCGACAATTCACCACAATTCTTGTAGCTTTCTTTGGCATGATGTTGTGCTGAATTGAGTTGTGAATGCTGGAAATGTTTTATTTTCAATTCATTGCACTGACAGAATGATTGAATTAATGTGGAAAAGTTACATGGATACTGCTTATGATTGCACACATACACTCAGAACTACTATTATAGCGCGCAAAGCATACCTTTAGGGGAGGGAGAGGCATACCTTTAGGCACTGAGAGACAAACTTTTATTCACTGTGAGACATACTTTTAGGCGTTATAGCAGAAAAGTGCACAAAAATACATTCTTCGTAGACCAACTCTCTCAATTATCGAAGTTTCTGTAGCGCACATAAATTTTGAAAACAAAAAAAAAAAACAAATTGAAAAATTGCTCCTTTAAACAATTTCACTTATGAATTTCACATATTTGTACCAGTTGTGTTGTTGGTATGTTGAGGTGTGAGAATGTGTAAAAAATTTTTCGACACATACACATAAATCTAATTTCTTAGCACACATTATTCGCAAGCGGCGCATACTATACTATTGGACGTGGAGGATGGGATCATGTGTAGAAGTTCACGTAAGTGAGGAAAGTTTTTGATTGTCATTCACTTGGGAGTGGCCAGAAACGATTCTTCTCCACATGATTCAAGCAGCTCACGACTTCCGGTTTTAGACCAAGTATCCTCTGGGTAGCTAACAAATATCCGTTTGAAGGCGAGCTAAAGTGAGAAGACGAACCCGCTCCTGCGGTTGTGCGTAGGGTTTGGAACCCACCACATAAAAACGAAGTACCAATGAAAAACCGAAAGCCTCGGATGAGACACCCCCCTTTTGATGACAACCCCTGCAAACGTTTTAAGGATAATGATTTAAGGGCATGCACCTGGAATGTCCGGACCCTTAATTGGGAAGGTGCCTCTGCCCAGCTGGTTGATGTCCTCATACGACTAAAGGCTGACATCACCGCCATCCAAGAAGTACGATGGACGGGAGAAGGACGGAAGAAGGTGGGTCCTCGTGACATCTACTACAGCGGCCATATAAAGGAGCGCAAATTTGGTGTTGGATTTGTGGTGGGAGAGAGACTCCGTCGCCGAGTCCTGGCATTCACCCCGGTGGATCCGCATAAAAGCGAGGTTATTCAACATATCGCTTATTTGCGCCCACGCCCCAACGGAAGAGAAGGACGATGTGACCAAAGATACTTTCTATGAGCGCCTAGAACGTACCTACGAGCGCTGCCCCCGCCACGATGTCAAAATCGTGCTTGGCGATTTTAACGCCAGGGTGGGTAAAGAAGGTGTCTTTGGCACAACAGTCGGAAAATTCAGCATCCATGACGAAACATCGCCAAACGGCCTGAGGCTGATCGACTTCGCTGGGGCCCGAAATATGGTCGTCTGTAGTACCAGATTACAGCATAAGAAAATACACCAAGCTACTTGGCTGTCTCCTGATCGAAACACGCGTAACCAAATCGATCACGTTGTGATAGACGGAAGACATGTCTCCAGTGTTTTAGACGTGCGTACGCTCCGAGGACCAAATATAGACTCAAACCATTATCTGGTTGCAGCGAAGATACGCACCCGCCTCTGTGCAGCAAAGAACGCCCGTCAACAAACACAAGGAAGGTTCGACGTCGAAAAGCTGCAATTAATTTGTCGATATTAAAGCTGCTTCCGACAGCACGAAAAGGAGCTGCCTTTATGCCGCGATGTCTGAATTTAGTATCCCCGTAAAACGAATACGGCTGTGTAAGCTGACGTTGAGCAACACCAAAAGCTCCGTCAGGATCGGGAAGGACCTCTCCGAGCCGTTCGATACCAGACGAGATTTCAGACAAGGTACTCACTATCGTGCAACTTCTTTAACTTGATGTTGGAAAAAATAATACGAGCTGCAGAGCTAAATAGAGAAGGTACAATCTTCTACAGAAGTGTACAGCTCCTGGCTTACGCCGATGATATTGATATCATCGGAAGCAACAACCGCGCCGTTTGTTCTGCTTTTTCCCGCATGGATAAGGAGGCGAAGCGAATGGGTCTGGAGGTGAATGAGGCCAAGACGAAATATCTCCTGTCATCAAGCAAAAAGTCGGCGCATTCGCGTCTTGACTCCCACGTCACTGTTGACAGTCATAACTTCGATGTCGTAGATAATTTCGTATACCTGGGAACCAGCATCAACAACAAGAACAATGTCAGCCTCGAAATCTAGCGCAGAATCACTCTTACCAACAGGTGCTACTTTGGACTGAGTAGGCAATTGAACAGTAAAGTCCTCTCTCGACGAACCAAAATCAAACTCTACAAGTCGCTTATCATTCCCGTCCTGCTTTACGGTGCAGAAGCTTGGACGATGTCAACATCAGATGAGACGACACTAGGAGTTTTCGAGAGGAAAATTTTGCGCAAGATTTATGGTCCTCAGAACATTGGCAACGGCGAATACCGCAGACGATGGAACGATGAGCTGTACGAGTTATACGGCGACATTGACATAGTTCAGCGAATAAAAAGACAGCGGCTACGCTGGCTAGGTCATGTCGTCCGAATGGACGAAAACACTCCAGCCCTGAAAGTTTTCGATGCAGTACCCGCCGGAGGAAGCCGAGGAAGGGGAAGGCCTCCACTCCGTTGGAGGGACCAGGTGGAGAGCGACCTGGTTACACTTGGAATCTCCAACTGGCGCCGAACTGCGAAGGAAAGAGAAGAGTGGCGCGCTCTCATCGATTCGGCTATAACCGGCTAAACGGTTGAACGCCAATAACATACATACGTGCAAGGCAGGGCAGCACCCGCTATGGCTGCTCATTAAATGCTTGACTGTAAAAATTATCAGCAATATTCTCAGTGGAACAGCGTTATCGCTACTTGTTTTTATAGTTTTTTTTTGAGTTTTTTACTTTTATCGCACTCGTAAAATGTATTTTTATACTCTCGCAACAAAAGTTGCTAACAGAGTATTATAGTTTTGTTCACATAACGGTTGTTTGTAAGTCATAAAACTAAACGAGTTAGCATAGATATAGGGTTATATATATCAAAATCATCAGGGTGACGACGGCGAGTCAAAATCCGAATGTCTGTCTGTCCATCCGTGCAACGGATAACTTGATTAAAAATTGAGATATCTTGATGAAACTGGGAACACATGTTTCTTGGGACCGTGAGAGGGTTGCTTTCAAAAATGGCTGCCACGCCCACAAAATGGCGAAAACCGAAAACACATAAAGTATCATAATAAAGCCATAAATAAAGTTAAAAAAATAAATTTGGAACAAAGGATTTCTCTAGGAAGGGGCAGATTTGGATGTAATTTCTTTGGGAAAGTGGGCGTGGCCCCACTTCCAAATCGGTTATTTGTATATATCTCGCAAACCAATAAAGCTATATAAACCAAACTTTCTGCAGTTGGTTCTCTTACGTACCCTACCACACACCATGAAATTAGTTGAAATCGGATAATAACCACGCCCACCTCCCATACAAAGTTTAGGTTGAAAATTACTAAAAGTGAGTTAACTCAATAACGAAAAACGCCAGAAACACTAAGATTTTTTTACAAAATGGAAAATGGGCTTGGCATAGCCCACTTATGGGTCAAAAACCATATCTCAGGTACTACTCGACTGATTTCAATGAAACTTGGTTTGTAATAGTTTCCTTACATCCCAATCATATGTTGTGAAAATAGGCCAAATCGCTTCACAACCACGACTACTTCCTATATAATAGAACTTTGAAGACGATCTGAATTGTTTACATTACAATATATAAAGTAAGCACTAGTGAAGATATCGGTGCAGAACTTTGCACAAATACTACCTTTATAGTGTGGCAGCCCCATTCTAAATATCGCCGGAATCGGACCATAGGTTTTCAAGGCCCCATTTATCGAACATGAGGACCTCGGTGCTTCTAACTTAATATTAGGGTATCCAACTTTCAATGAACTTCATACAATATATATGACGAATATGTGGGTCAAATTGTGTATTATATAATATTAATAAAGTTAAATAAATAAATTGCGAGAGTATAAAATGTTCGGTTACACCCGAACTTAGCCCTTCCTTACTTGTTTTATATGATATTATTCTTATAGGTTGAATGTGGGGGTAGGTTGAGGGAAACTATAACGACAAATCATGTTCAGCTTGTTTATCGCTTTCTTAATTTTTTTTATAAAGCCTTACTGAAAGTTTTGACGCTCCAACTATGACCATGAGAAGTATTTTTGGGCATTATTGCCATATGATGGCAATTACTGTTCTATGGGAGCTATAGGACCTAGTAGTCTGATGGGGTAAATTTTTATACTCTCGCAACAAAAGTTGCTAAGAGAGTATTACAGTTTTGTTCACCTAACGGTTGTTTGTAAGTCATAAAACTAAACGAGTTAGATATAGGGTTTATATATATCAAAATGATCAGGGTGACGAGACGAGTCAAAATCCGAATGTCTGTCTGTTCGTCCGTCCGTTCGTCCGTCTGTCCGTGCAACGGATAACTTGAGTAAAAATTGAGATATCTTAACGAAACTTGGAACAGAGGAGGTTGCTTTCGAAAATGGGCAAAAGCGGACCATTGCCACGCCCACAAAATGGCGAAAACCAAAAACAAATAAAGTGTTATAACTAAGCCATAAATAAAGTTATGAAAATAAAATTTGGAACACAGGATCGTATTAGGGAGGGGCACATTTGGATGTATTTTTTTGGAAGAGTGGGCGTGACCCCGCCCTCAAATAGGTTTTTTTTATATAACTCGCAAACCAATAAATCTATATAAACCAAACTTTCTGCAGTCGTTTCTTTTAGCCGTTTCCTTATACTGTTCAAAAATGAAAGAAATCGGTTCACAACCACGACAACTTCCCATATAACTCAAATTTGAATTCCATCTGATTCCTTCACTTTATAATGTATACATAAGGAACCAATGAAGATAGGAATAAAACTTTACACAAATAGTACATATCATCTCTGGCTTCACTTGAGAAAATTTGTCGAAAACGGACTATAACTTTTCAAGGCCCCTGTTATCGAACATGTTGAACTCCGCGCCTAAGGGTAAATATTAACCGAAAATATGGATAAATCTCTCTGATAATTTAATGTAATTCAGAGGAAATTGTTTATTCTAATAGTGTGTCTCGGTTCCAAAAATTATTAAAATCGGATAATAACATCTCCTAGCTCCCATATACCTAATTATAGGTTAACCAAAAATACGGTGGGCTTTAATCTGCATATATGTATTGATTAATATGTGAGATATCTTAGCGAAATTAAGTGAGTGTATAGTCTTGGATATAGTGTACCTTGCTGGTGAAAATGAGTGAAATCGGTTCAGGAATTTCCTTAGCCCTCATACACCCATATAGTGTATCGTCCCATACGATTTTCGTTATTCTATTAAACTTTGTGCCGAATTTATAGGTTTATTTGGGTGTTATCTTAATAAAATTTCTTCAATAAATTGCGAGAGTATAAAATGTTCGGTTGCACCCGAACTTAGCCTTTCCTTACTTGTTTTAATACATGTTTAAAATATTTTTCTAGATTTTTGGTGATAATTTCATAGCGATATCTCAACGGGAAGTATTTATGACCACGCCTTCATACAAGCCGAACCACTGTGCATTGGGTAGCAATCTTGTTCTTTTCTCCAATCGATATCGATGGTGGTCCCATTATATCGAGGGAATTATATTACTATGCACTTTCTCCTTATTTTCTTTGGGGCTATATTAGGATTTTCTACCAAAACCAAAACCACAAGAGAAGGAATACACTTAGACCTTATCGTCTACAGTACTTTGTGAACTCAGAAAAACACTAAAGACTCGTCAATGCGCCGTGAACCGACTACAAATCTGCATACGTTTTTTACTTATAAATCCGCAAAATTCGCAGGGTAATTTAAAAAGTGAGATTCAAGAAATTTTAGTTTCGTCTCGCATAGTGCCCCGCCTATCATCAGCAAGTGTTGAGATGATTCTGTCTAGTACTGTCCTCCTACTTGTTCCCATTCTACAGTAGTTAATACTAATGTACGTACCTTGAAAGCTTATTATCAGCCTTCCGTTATTACCTGTGATTCATCTGTGGCCAGGCTGGATGCCTAGTCTAATCGTAACCGGCGACACTACGCGATCTCGCTGTCACATTTGCTTTTTGTAAATTACTGCGCCCCTGTTTGGCTATTGTAATCCAATTTTGTATTTTCAATAAGTTCTTTTCCATTTTCCATTTTTATACTCTCGCAACAAAAGTTGCTAAGAGAGTATTATAGTTTTGTACACATAACGGTTCTTTGTAAGTCCTAAAACTAAACGAGTTAGATATAAGGTTATATATACCAAAGTGATCAGGGTGAAGAGTAAAGTTCAAATCCGGATGTCTGTCTGTCCGTCCGTGCAAGCTGCAACTTGAGTAAAAATTGAGATATCTTAATGAAACTTGGAACACGTGTTCCTTGGCTCCATTAGAAGGTTAAGTTCGAAGATGGGCGAAATCGCACCACTGTCACGCCCACAAAATGGCGATAACCGAAAACACATAAAGAGCTATAACTAAGCCATAAATTAAGCTATGAAATTTGGTACAAAGGATTGTTCTAAGAAGGGGCATATTTGGATGTATTTTTTTGGGAAAGTGGGCGTGGACCCGCTCCTGCTAAGTTTTTTGTATATATCTCGTAAACTACTAAAGCTATATCAACGAAACTCTCAGTAGTCGTTTTCTTCAGGCATTTCCTTATATAGTCCAAAAATGGAGGAAATCGGATTATAACCACGCCCACCTCCCATACAAAGGTTATGTTGAAAACTACTAAAAATGCTTTAATTCAGTAACGAAAACCAACAGAAACCTTAAATTTCATTATAAAGAAGGTACAGAAGAGCTGCACTTAAAATGGTATACAAAATTTTAAATGGGCGTGATTCCGCCCACTTATGGGTCAAAACCCATATCTCAAAAACTACTCGACCAATTTCAATGAAATTCGGTTTGTAATATTTTCCTTGCATCCCAATGATATGTTGTGAAAATATGCCAAATCGGTTCACAACCACGCCTACTTCCTATATACTAGAACTTTGAAGACGAATTGAATTGTTTACTTTACAATATATAAAGTAAGCACTAATGAAGATATCGGATCAGAACTTTGCACAAATACTACATTTATAGTGTGGCATCGTCGAAATCAGAACATAAATTTTCAAGGCCCCATGTATCGAACAAGACCCCAGTGTTCTAATTTTTTTTAACGAAAATATATGTAAGTCGCTCAGATATTTTGAAGAAATTCGGAGGGAATATCTTTCTTTTAATAATATGTCTCCGTGCCTAAATTTCGTGAAATCGCGTCATAACTTCACCTAACTCCCATATACTTAATATTAGAGTTTTCAAACCTTCAATGGACTTTATACCATATATATGACGAATATGTGAGTCACATCGTGTGTTATATGAGTATTAAATATATATATTAAATATATAAATTGCGAGAGTATAAAATGTTCGGTAACTCCCGAACTTAGCCTTCCTTACTTGTTGTTGTTTCGTCTTATTTATTATTGTTTTGCATGATCTGCAGCCGCGCGTCTTACCCAGCTGTACTTGAAACTGCTCACTTAATGTAATTCACATGCCAAACCCAGCTTCAGCACAGCAGCAGTGTTACTGCGTCGATAATTCTTGGACACAAACTAGTGAATATGTTAACCATATGTAGCATTTCGGGGTTAACATGCATGTTGCGTATTACAATTATTAAACTTGTTGAGACGAAGAGGAAATTAAGCAAAACAATGTTATTTTATATATAAATATGCTGCGCCGTTGTCTTTGCGCTTATTTGGTTAACTAAATTCAATATTAACGTCTGTGAGAATTGGAAATAAGCTGAGTGTTTCAATGAAACAAAAATGGAAGACAATAATGGAAGACAAGTGAATACAGTACTTTTCGTTTAATTGACCCTTTGGTTAATTGGTTTCCCCATTTAATTGAACGGTGTAATCGGGCAAAAAATATAGCATATGACATCAAATGTAAATTTTCTCGGATAATTAGACTCGGTTAATTGATTTTCCCGCTTAGTTGGTTCAAAATATATGTCATCAAAAATCATTTTCCTTTTAAATTTCCCCGGTTAATTTCACCAAATAATATTGTTGAACACCGTATAATTTTTATACTCTCGCAACAAATGTTGCTAAAGAGAGTATTATAGTTTTGTTCACATAACGGTTGTTTGTAACACCCAAAACTAAACGAGTTAGATATAGGGTTATATATACCAAAGTGATCAGGGTGAAGAGTGGAGTTCAAATCCGAATGTCTGTCTGTCCGTCCGTCCGTCCGTCTGTGCAAGCTGTAACTTGAGTAAAAATTAAGATATCTTGATGAAACTCGGCACACTTATTTCTTGTCACCATAGGAAGGTTGCTTTCGAAAATGAGCAAAATCGGACCACTGCCACGCCCACAAAATGGCGAAAACCGAAAACACATAAAGTGCCATAACTAAGCCATAAATAAAGCTATGGAAATAAAATTTGGTATGAAGGATCGCACTATGAAGGACCATTTTTGGATGTAATTTTTTTGGGGAAGTGGGCGTGGCCCCGCCCCCTACTAAGTTTTTTGTACATATCTCGCAAACCAATAGAGCTATATAAACCAAACTTTCTGCAGTCGTTTTTTTAGCCACTTCCTAATACAGTCCAAAAATGAAAGAAATCGGATCGTAACCACGCCCACCTCCCATACAAAAGTTAGGTTGAAAATTACAAAAAGTGGGTTAACTCACTAACGAAAAACGTCAGAAACACTAAATTTCACATAAGAAATGGCAGATGAAAGCTGCACTCAGAGTTTTTTACAAAATGGAAAATGGGCGTGGCGTCGGCCACTTATGGGTCAAAAACCATATCTCAGGAACTACTCGACCGATTTCAATGAAACTTGGTTTGTAATAGTTTCCTTACATCCCAATGATATGTTGTGAAAATAGGCCAAATCGCTTCACAACCACGCCTACTTCCTATATACAAGAACTTTGAAGACAATCTGAATCGTTTACTTTACAATATATAAAGTAAGTACTAGTGAAGATATCGGTGCAGAACTTTGCACAAATACTATGTTAATAGTGTGGCAGCCCCATTCTAAAAATCGCCGAAATCGGACCATAGGTGTTTAAGGCCCCATATATCGAACACGAGGACCTCGGTGCTTCTAACCTAATATTATGGTTTCCAACTTTCAATGGACTTTATACAATATATATGACGAATATGTGGGTCAAATTGTGTATTATATAATATAAATAAAGTTAAATAAATAAATTGCGAGAGTATAAAATGTTCGGTTACACCCGAACTTAGGCCTTCCTTACTTGTTTAATAATAAATTTGAATAACAAATACAGTACAACTTCTCTAACTCGAATCACCATAATCCACAAAAAAACTTCGAGTTAGAGACTTCGAGTTATAACATTTTCTTTAAAATAAATAAATAATTAAAAAAAAAACCGTAAAATGTAGATTTATACCCAATTTTATTTATTTAATTGGCAAAAAGTTGTATGTTCATACGTTAAAACATGTATTCTGAATTTTGTTTGTTGCAGTTTGCAAATGTTTGGCTTTTGACATTTGTATTCCATGCTTTTGTTTCATGATTTATGCAATTCATAAGTGTATTATCATACTTTTTGTTCGCCTCCATAAAAGAAAAAACATTCTATCTCGATAGAAAAATTTTAAATTTTCTGTTATGCCCTGGTCAAAAAGTTCGATTTATGGAAGGAAATTTGTATGAAATTTGGCTTTTTAACGCTATTGCCAATTCAAGTGTTCGAGTTATGGAGATCTTCGAGTAATAGAAGTTCGAGTTATGGAAGTTCCACTGTATATATATCGCTCATTTACTTGAATAGTGTCACAACTCAAAAAATTCGATTTTTCAGGAGAGCGATTTAATGTTTTCAATTGTCTCTTATTTAGCAAATATAGAAAAATGCCATCAATTTATTGACAAATCTAGTGGCCTGTAATATATTAAATACAATGTTGAGCATAAATGGACCAAATAGAGTGTACTAATGCTTTTCTTGGCCATAAATGTGACCCACTCTGAATTATGTCGTTATTTGTGAAAAATATAAATCAACTTCGCCGTCATAAGTCAAATGTGTTGTATTTCCTGAAAAAGAGCAACATGAAAAACTTAATTATCTTTTCACAAATATTGTTGTAACACAAAATATGTCGTTCTTTCTGAAAAGAAAACCGACTTCACCCTATGACAATATACATATGTTGACCCATAAGTGGGGGATGCCACGCCCATTTTTCATTTTGTAAAAAAATCTGAGTGCAGCTTCCTTCTGCAATTTCTTCTGTAAAATTTAATGTTTCTGACGTTTTTCGTTAGTGAGTTAACTCACTTTTAGTAATTTTCAACTTAACTTAACTTTGTAAGGGAGGTGGGCGTGGTTATTATCCGATTTCAAATATTTTCATGGTGTGTGGTGGGGTACGTAAGAGAACAGACTGCGGAAAGTTTGGTTTATATAGCTTCACTGGTTTGCGAGTTATATACAAATAACCGATTTGGGGGCGGGTACAAGCCCACTTCCCAAAAAAAATACACCCAAATATACCCCTTCCTAGTGCGATCCTTTGTTCCAAATTTAACTTTTATAACTTTATTTATGGCTTAGTTATGACACTTTATGTGTTTTCGGTATTCGCCATTTTGTGGGCATGGCAGTGGTCCGATTTTGGCCATTTTCGAAAGCAATCCTCACAACATGTGTTCCAAGTTTCATTAAGATATCTCAATTCTCACTCAAGTTATCCGTTGCACGGACGGACGGACAGTCAACTCTCAATATAATGGTCATAATAAAGCTTAGAAACAAATGGGCTTAACTGATATTGCAAATATTGAGATTAGAAGCTTTAAATCGATAAAATTTAGTTTTTCAAGTATATGCATATAAGTCAAATAAAGTTTCAGAGTGCAAATTATTTCAAGATGAAACATTAATATAAATATTTGAACAAGTGATAAACTAACCATAATTGCATTTAATCTTATGTTCGTGCATTCTCACATTACTCTTCAAACCGAAGGAGCGCAGTTCACTTTATCAGAGCATTTTCAATCTTAACGGTAGGTTTAGTTTACATAACACTGACATTTTGCTTCACAACATTATTGTTAAAGCGCCCCACATAGTTGCCACACGGCGTCACTATACCTTCGAATTCATTGAGCTCATAAAAATCAATCAGCACCCGGCCATAAAAGTTAAGTGTGCATTTTATTGCAGACACGCACATTTACTCAGCGGGTGCAATATAGAGCCACAAGCCTAGTATCAACATGTGCACATGTCTAAGTACACAAAATACATGAACGGCGAAGACAAACAGAGAACTACTTTTATTCAACCAATGAAATGATCGCAACCAATTATTTCGTTACAAATGAAAGCGCAACGCTCGATTAAATCGCCTTGTTGCTTCACCACTTTGTTGTTTTAGTTTTTACTCTTACCGCTTGCAATGCATTTACTATAATTCTACTACATATTCTTTATTTTATTCTTACTATTTCGATAGGCCCACAGTACAAAGACGATCCATTCATAACGCCGCGTGGTCGCAAGCACAATTTGCCCGATCTGGATGCACTGCTGAATCGTTACGAGACATTCTTCCCGAATCGCGGAAAAAAGCAAAAGCCGCCAAAGTCTGCTACATTATTTACAGCAAACGAGGTGGATGCAGTTGCCGATGCGCCCGAAAGCAATGCCGACGTTGGAGGCCAGACTGAGGGCAAGACAGTGCTGCTATTGGACATTAAAATTGATGACAGCGATGACAACAGCAACAATTATAGTGACACAATTGACAGCAACCTTGCAGTTGCTGATGAATCCAGCAGTGGCAATGATGAAGAATCTGTTGTCCCCATCGCCATCGGTTGGCCAACGCGCAATGCTCTACTCAAAAACAAAAACTATTCAACTGAGGATAGCCAGTCAACCAATCTTGCAATACCAAAAATAAAAGCACTGAATAATTTTCTCGCCCTCGTGGTTGAACGGCCCGCTAGAATGGCGCGTTTGCGCCGCGTAGCAAATACATTCGGTGGCATTACACGAATAGCGGCTAATCGCTTGCGGTCCATGCGTACAATGACTAAGCCAACCGAGCGCCAACAAGGCAAGAACCCGGCCAATCAGTTTCGACAACAGCAAGCTCAACGACGCGGTAGCTGGTAATTGCCGCTGCCATCAAATCAGGTGCGAACTAACGTTAAAGGTTTAGATCTGTTGACATGGCTACAGCAACCACAAAGACAAGAACAAGATAATAATAATAAGCCTTTATTACAAGAGCACCCACAACAACCAAGGTGGCAAAAAGTGGAACAGCATCGCATGCAACTTCTGGTTGGCGGTACCGATGGTGTTGCCGCTGGGCGCAGTTCCTTAGAGACCACTGGTAATGGTGGCATATAAAGCTTAATGTTGCCATTGTTGGCTCCACTGTTTTTGTTGATTGTCATTGGTACTTTTGCAATGATCGAAATATACTGTAGAAAATTCCATTAAAATATTTAGAAGAAACAGGGTCGATTAAAGGTTGGAAATATTTAAAAGCGTCAGATAACATGCCTAGTATCAACTTTATTTAAGACATTTTACAGTGATATAAGTATGCACGGTGGTCCTCGACTAAATTCAACCCTGACTTCCTAACACCTCCGATTTTCTTCTTGGGAATGATTAGGGACTATTTCAGGACCATTTTGCAAAAAAAATTAAAATCGTAGAGTGAGCACTTTTTTTAAATGCACTTTTTTTATTTCTCTTATAATTACTTTGTGCAAAATCGTTTTTAACCCTCCGCTCATTCAATTTGTTGATACAATACTTTTCTTTTGAGATATATTCTCATACATAAAATAAAACAAAAGATGTACATTTTACTCTAAAAACATTTTATTAATTCATAAAAAATAATGCATAAAGATACAATCACGAAACATTTGTATAAGAAGCAATCATTTTAAAGATGCTGAGAATTATATTCGCAGACAGCGCGTAATAGTCTTTCAATGTAATTAGGATTTTTTTGTGAAACTTTATATTTAGCCCATGTAACTGAAAAATCATAGTGTACAGCTTCCATAGCTTGTTCACTATAAAAACCTAAACCCTTTTGATGTTTCAAGCAGAATTGTTTTACATGATAGAACACTGCATGAACTTTAGGGGTCACTGAAATGTTTAAATTTAAATACTTTTCTTTAAACTCATCGATATAATCGGTGAATTTTGTATCCAAATTTACCGTGAAACAGGCTTTAACTACCATATTAAAGCTTTGAAAAGCATCAACATATTTTAAACAGCCTAAGCTACAGATTGAACGCAATAAATCAACTTTATTCAGTAATAACTTACAACTATTTCCCTTGAAAGAAGGGCTGCCATATGTCATTTCACGTTGAACGCTGCAATTTTCTGCCCATTTGTTAGCCTCTTCTTCAAATTCCTCTAACATGTGGGAAAACATTGTGTTCACGACTCCAAGTAGTAAATGCAATTCCGGAGGAGGAACCAAATCTAAAATAAGTTGATCGCTGCTTGTTTGGATGATAGGTGGGTGTATACAATTTTTGTATGTTTTTGCATCAGATTTCTTACTCCCAGCATCACACCAGTCCATATAATTTTTTAGTCCACTACCAATAGTTCGAAGCTCATCATCATCATGGAGATTATTTTTGTCTGCATAACACCAACAACATGGACATAAACTTGAATGGGACATAATACCAACAATAATGTTTGCGAGTTTTAAATCAGTAGCAATTGTTCCTTCAAACCCATTAATCCCTAATGCTGCCCACAACTGTGACACATTCACATAATTTTCTTGAGCATAGGGAGCCAGAGGAAGAATAAACAGTTTTTTAACACTCGAGTTTTTCGATTTTTTGGCTTCTATACCACTACTATACAATTGACGACTACACTTTTTTTCACTTTCAATAAAATGATAATCTGAGTCTGACTGTACACTGAGACAAACTTTTAAAAACCCGCCTCCTCCATCTATACCGAATTTCAAATGTTCACTATCAGTGTTGCGTGATTCCATTATGTACTTAATTAATCCATGTAGATCGGTACAATAAACTACTAACTCGGGAACATCAGATGCAACATTTTTTTTTACATTGATAAAATCAAAAGTCTTATATTGAAAAAAAGTGTCCAAGGTATGATTGCTTTCGAGTAATTTTCTTTTTAAGTGCGGCTCTATAATTTTAGAATTTTTCGTTGCTGTGCGAATTGCAGTCGCAATCCCAGTAGTAACCTTGTAACTTAAATTGAACTGAGTTAGGATATTTTACAGAAAATAATGTTTCTTTCGATTTTTTGGGGTTGCCGATCGTAACTTTCAGGAAATTTCCCCCTTTTGATTGCGATAACTTTGTTGAGCTGGACTCATCTTTCTCTTTAATAACATTTTTAATTAAGCCGGATGTTAACTGTTCCTTCGTTTTTAAATCAAACGTGTTTGTAATACTCTGTAAATTATCAACAATTTTTGAGGTTTTACAAATGTGACTTTTACCTTTCTGGACAAGAGAAAAACAGTTATAACAGCGTTTAGTAACTTCACAGTTTTTGGACTTAATCGTCTTCGAATTACACTTACGTTTAGTCGAGAAAACATTTTTTGGAATAAGTTTTTTCATTCCATTCGATCTTGCTAATTCACAAAAATAACAGTCGCATTCAACAGATTCATTTAATCTTGTTTGTTTTTTTAAACGAAATTGTGAGAAGTCTATTTGTAAAATTCGGTTCCTGTCAATATCAGAATATAAATTTTTTTTGCACGAAGGACACACTACTTTTGGAAGACATTCATTTTGCTCGTCATAACTTTGAAAAAAGTTAATAATTTTTGTTTTCAATGCAGATTGTATATTAATCATAGTCTTATTTTTAGTACAACACAACAAACAAATAATATAACGATTTTCTTCGTGTGTACGGGCATGATTCTTAATAATTTTTGGTTTCCTGTGCGACATGACACTCGAATAAGATAATTAAAACTGGATTTACTAACAACTTTAATTTATATTTTAATCCGTACATTCGTATAAACTTTAGTTTTTGAGGTTTTGTTTATTAACGATGCATCGAAACTAACGTCACTCTAATGCTACGTTTATGTAAAAAACATTTTGAAGTTAGATCTGTTTGTTCATTACATGTATTGCAAATATTTCGTGATTAATAAGTGCGTGTACCTCTATAAAATATTTTTAATCAATTAATACAATGTTTTTAGAGTAAAATGTACATCTTTTGTTTTATTTTATGTCATATATTCTCAAAAGAAAAGTATTGTATCAACAAATTGAATGAACGGAGGGTTAAAAACGAATTTAGCACAAAGTAATTATAAGAGAAATAAAAAAAGTGCATTTAAAAAAAGTGCTCACTCTACGATTTTAATTTTTTTTGCAAAATGGTCCTGAAATAGTCCCTAATCATTCCCAAGAAGAAAATCGGAGGTGTTAGGAAGTCAGGGTTGAATTTAGTCGAGGACCACCGTGTATGAACTATATGAAAACACAATTTACGATTAACTAAATATAAAAGTAACTAAGTATTTGTCAGAACTAATATCAAGCTTGCCATTGGCGGTAAAATATACTGCATTTGTACTTGAAATCATTCATTGCATATGCTTCCCTCACATATCAATAAGACTAAATATGAAATGCTCAGCTGTGGTTACTTGAACGATTTTTATTTTAATAATTTTTTTTAAATTGTGAATTCTTAGTCTAATTAAAATAGAACTTTAAACAAAATAAACTTCTAACCCTAAGCAATTGATGATAAAGTCACACAATTAAGTGTTTATTATTTAGCAATTTGACTGGGCAAGCAAAAGATAATTTCTTATAAATTATTACTCTTTCAAATCATGCTATTTTGGCGATCACAGGTACAGAGAAAGAATAGTTAAATTAGTAGCTAGTAGAGGCATATAATTCTCCAGTAAAAAATAATGAAAACCTGATTAAATTGCCCTATTGTGTGTGAATAAAAATAGTGTGGACCATAGAGTCAATTTTATAGACACTGACACTGTAATATGCCACTTAAATTAAATATGATGGTTTACTGGTTCAAATACGTGTAACTCTTGAAAGTACTTGAGTGAACATGACTTTGAAATACCAAGTTCCGTAAGAAGCTACGAGCTTCCATGCACTCAAATTATTCCTCACACTTTTTCACATATTTTTATACTCTCGCAACAAAGTTGCTAGCAACAAAGTTGCTACGAGAGTATTATAGTTTTGTCCACATAACGGTTGGTTGTAAGTCCTAAAACTAAACGAGTTAGATATAGGGTTATATATATCAAAATGATCAGGGTGACGAGAAAAGTTCAAATCCGGATGTCTGTCTGTCCGTCCGTCTGTCCGTCCGTCTGTCCGTCCGTCCGTGCAAGCTGTAACTTGAGTAAAAATTGAGATATCTTAATGAAACTTGGAACACGTGTTCCTTGGCACCATAAGAAGGTTAAGTTCGAAAATCAGCAAAATCGGACCACTGCCACGCCCACAAAATGGCGAAAACCGAAAACACATAAAGTGCCATAACTAAGCCATAAATAAAGCTATGGAAATAAAATTTGGTATGAAGGATCGCACTATGAAGGGGCATATTTGGATGTAATTTTTTTGGGGAAGTGGGCGTGGCCCCGCCCCCAAATAGGTTTTTTGTATATATCTTGCAAACCAACAGAGCTATATAAACCAAACTTTCTGCAGTCATTTTTTTTAGCCATTTCCTTATACATTCCAAAAATTACAGAAATCGGATAATAACCACGCCCCCCTCCCATACAAAGGTTAGGTTGAAAATTACTAAAAGTGGGTTAGCTCACTAAGGAAAAACGTCTGAAACACTAAATTTTACATAAGAAATGGCAGATGAAAGCTGCACTCAGATTTTTTTACAAAATGGAAAATGGGCGTGGCGTCGCCCACTTATGGGTCAAAAACCATATCTCAGGAACTACTCGACCGATTTCAATGAAACTTGGTTTGTAATAGTTTCCTTACATCCCAATGATATGTTGTGAAAATAGGCCAAATCGCTTCATAACCACGCCTACTTCCTATATACCAGAACTTTGAAGACGATCTGAATCGTTAACTTTACAATATATAAAGTAAGCACTAGTGAAGATATCGATGCACAACTTTGTACAAATACTACGTTTATAGTGTGGCAGCCCCATTCTAAAAATCACCGAAATCGGGCCATAGGTTGTCAAGGCCCCATATATCGAACATGAGGACCTCGGTACTTCTAACCTAATATTAGGGTTTCCAACTTTCAATGGACTTTATGCAATATATATGACGAATATGTGGGTCAAATTGTGTATTATATAATATAAATAAAGTTAAATAAATAAATTGCGAGAGTATAAAATGTTCGGTTACACCCGAACTTAGCCCTTCCTTACTTGTTTACACTCTATTTTCTACGCTTGGAATATTGACATATGTAAGAATGTGTGTATGAAAGCATGCTGCAGATCTATCGTTGGCCATTTGAAGGTCATATAGAATTCATTCAATAAATCTTTATTCATTGCACAGCAAGTTTATTTTAAGCCATAAGAAGATGAGGCAAGAAGTCAATACCTTTTCAAGTGGTGCCGCTGCACTCGTCCGCACGAGTCTGAATGTGAACACAGCTGCTTTGCCGTCCATTATGTTGTTTTTGCTCTCATTTACAACTATTTCTGTCTAATTTTAACACCTGACATCGTAATTTAGACAACAACGATCTTAAACCGTACCGATACATTGGCCATTTAACCAGTGCCATAACTGCTGATCCTTTTCTGGTTGACGCTTTCACTGGACGCATATGCTTGCTACCGATGGTTTAACAGCACGGTTGTTGCATCCTCTGCCAGCAGCAACTATATTAGCACCATAAACCACAACCACTAAATCAACACTTGTCGTTACGGTTGGACATAACAATGACCTTCGATGGTGATTTTATTGTTTTGGTTCAGTGTTTTATTTATATTGCTTTGTTTTTTTTTATACTCTCGCAACAATAGTAAATAGAGAGTATTATAGTTTTGTTCACATAACGGTTGTTTGTAACACCCAAAACTAAACGAGTTAGATATATGGTTATATATACCAAAGTGATCAGGGTGAAGAGTAGAGTTCAAATCTGAATGTCTGTCTGTCCGTCCGTTCGTCTGTGCAAGCTGTAACTTGAGTAAAAATTAAGATATCTTGATGAAACTTGGCACACTTATTTCTTGGCACCATAGGAAGGTTGCTTTCGAAAATGAGCAAAATCGGACCACTTCCACGCCCACAAAATGGCGAAAACCGAAAACACATAAAGTGCCATAACTAAGCCATAAATAAAGCTATGGAAAATTTGGTATGAAGGATCGCACTATGAAGGGGCATATTTGGATGTAATTTTTTTGGGGAAGTGGGCGTGGCCCCGCCCCCTACCAAGTTTTTTGTATATATCTCGCAAACCAATAGAGCTATATAAACCAAACTTTCTGCAATCGTTTTTTTAGCCACTTCCTAATACAGTCCAAAAATGAAAGAAATCGGATTATAACCACGCCCACCTCCCATACAAAAGTTAGGTTGAAAATTACTAAAAGTGGGTTAACTCACTAAGGAAAAACGTCTGAAACACTAAATTTTACATAAGAAATGGCAGATGAAAGCTGCACTCAGATTTTTTTACAAAATGGAAAATGGGCGTGGCGTCGCCCACTTATGGATCAAAAACCATACATATCTCAGGAACTACTCGACCGATTTCAATGAAACTTGGTTTGTAATAGTTTCCTTACCAATAATATGTTGTGAAAATTGGCCAAATCGCTTCACAACCACGCCTACTTCCTATATACCAGAACTTAGAAGATGATCTGAATCGTTTACTTTACAATATATAAAGTAAGCACTTGTCAAGATATCGGTGCAAAACTTTCCACAAATACTGTATTTATAGTGTGGCAGCCCATTTCTAAAAATCGCCGAAATCGGACCATAGGTTTTTAAGGCCCCATATATTGAACATGAGGACCTCGGTGCTTCTAACCTAATATTATGGTTTCCAACTTTCAATGGACTTTATACAATATATATGACGAATAAGTAGGTCAAATTGTGTATTATATAATATTAATTAAGTTAAATAAATAAATTGCGAGAGTATAAAATGTTCGGTTACACCCGAACTTAGCCCTTCCTTACTTGTTTTTTTTGTTTTCGTCTCTTTTTTGCCGGCGATCATAATTATTTTATAGCATTCGGCTGAAGTGGAAGCTCTGCGAGCAACGTCCAGTTGGTCAATGTCAAGATGGAGTTGTAAATATTTAAAACCGTTTGAGGAAATTATTGTTTTTTTTAAGTTTCACTGCGTTTTGTAGATTTTTTTTTGCTTTGTAACTGTTGAACGATTTTATGGCAAGCAAGGATTTGAGCTTATGTAGGAAGGCAATAAAGCAGTAATTAAAACTAATAATTTAATTATTATCTTTTGATTATTAGTTGGTTTCAGCGAATACAAAATTTTCATTCAAATTTAATGCTTCCTGAGGTTTAGTTAAATTGGTTTGTTTAATCTGAGCACATATTTTTGAAAAGTTAAAGTTAGATATAAAGTGCCATTTGAAATACTCCACACTTTGCTGAAGAGTTAAAAGTGCACATATCTCTAGCGTAAAAATCACGCTACGACGGTAACAGTAAAATTTAATTTAATTTAACCTAGCTTATTGGTGGTCCCCAAAAGTTTTTACTGAGTTTGAAGATTGTTGTTGGTTGTTTTGAAATCATTACCATTTCTGCTCGTGTCACTTTCATTGAAAATCTCGCCACCAAAAATGTAATCAAAAGAAAGTGTCGTGCTAACGCACGAACGCTACCAAAAAGGAAAGGAAAAGCGTAGAAAGAAAAGTCAGATGCACTGCAAGTTTACGGCAAACAAGCAACCAAACACATCAAAGTGGCGCAAAAATGGCATTGCATGCAACATGCTGCAGTTGTTGGATTTGGCCGTTTGTTTGTTAGCTGTCAGGAAAAACCCGATCGCCTATCACTCGTGGCGTAGAACAACACTCGTGACAAACATGCAATCCGAGCACCACAACAACAAGAAGCACACAGAAGCACAAGATGATAGCAGCAGCTAACTGACTGGCAGCAGTAGCCACACGCATTAGCGTGTGAAACAACTGTTTCATCAACACTAGTCTACTGTAAGAGTAACCAGTAAACCGCTTTGTTTCGAAGAGTGCAAATTATGATTGTCGTCGAATTCGTCGTGATGGTCACATCTAGTAGAGACCGACTGATTAATCGGCCTTGGTATCGGCATCGGCCAGTATCGGCCACAAAATTCAGCATCGGCATCTGCCATATTTGGCCGATTCTTAGCCGATTCTTTTTACTTCTTTCGAATTACACTAAAATACATTTTTTTACTTTTTTGATTTCTTTAAATCGTACAATTTGAATTCTTCTGTTTACCATTTAAAACACAGTGATTCCCATTTGACTAAACTAATAATTCATCACGATGATAATTTAAGTCTAGTATAAAGAAATTCAATATTTTTGCATTAAATTGAAGGTTTTAGCACTGCTAGAAAGATTAGATTTATGTCAAATATTCACAGTTTTGTTTAACAACTTGTTGAGATTTTGAAGATAATGTCATAAAGCCACTATTATAGAAGCATTCGTAACTAGGAGAGTCTATTTTTAAAAGTTCGCCATAGACAGGATCACGTAATAATCACTTGGTGCTGTCCTGGACTATAAGGAGCCAAAAGAACCTGCCAAACAAGTTTCTATCGAGTCATCACTATGTGACGCCTTTCACAATGCGAGATATAAATGACAAAAGTCATCTCATTGAAAATAACGGATTATTTTTACTAGGCCTACTATTGGCCTTAATGCTCATATTTGTCCTTAAGGGATTAAATGGCCTATTTTCAATAATTTTTTTTCAATGTAAACAATTATTTATATAATTCAAACTTCTTTCTGTCTTATAGATACATACAGTGGAACTTTTCTAACTCGAATCACCATAATCCACAAAAAAACTTCGAGTTAGAGAGACTTCGAGTTATAGAAATTTTCATTAAAACATAAATTTTTCAAAAAGGTATAAAATATAGATTTACCCACAGTTTTAGTTATTTACTTCGCAAAAAGTTTTATATAAATACATTAACACATGTATTCTGTAATTTTGTTTGTTGCACTTTGCTATTGTTTGGCTCTTGACGCCTGTACCTCATGCCTTTGTTACACGAATTATGAAATCTATAAGTATCATATTTTTTGTTCGCCTCCATACGAATATAGGGACTCCTTTAAAATTGTACCTTGATAGTTGAATTTTAATATTTGTATTAAATATTGTATATAAATAAGTGTTCTAGGTAAGACCATAAACTCGTGCTTGAACGAAGGAAAGGTAAAACAAGTAAGGAAGGGCTAAGTTCGGGTGTAACCGAACATTTTATACTCTCGCAATTTATGTATTTAACTTTATTAATATTATATAATACACAATTTGACACACATATTCGTCATATATATTGTATAAAGTGCATTGAAAGTTGGAAACCAATATTAGGTTAGAAGTACCGAGGTCCTCATGTTCGATATATGAGGCCTTGACAACCTATGGTCCGATTTCGGTGATTTTTAGAATGGGGCTGCCACACTATAAACGTAGTATTTGTGCAAAGTTCTGCATCGATATCTTTACTAGTGCTTACTTTATATATTGTAAAGTAAACGATTCAGATCGTCTTCAAAGTTCTGGTATATGGGAAGTAGGCGTGGTTGTGAAGCGATTTGGCCTATTTTCACAACATATCATTGGGATGTAAATAAACTATTACAAACCAAGTTTCATTGAAATCGGTAGAGTAGTTCCTGAGATATGGTTTTTGACCCATAAGTGGGCGATGCCACGCCCATTTTCCATTTTGTAAAAAAATCTGAGTGCAGCTTCCATCTGCCATTTCTTATGTGAAATTTAGTGTTTCTGGCGTTTTTCGTTATTGAGTTAACCCACTTTTAGTAGTTTTCAACATAACCTTTGTATGGGAGGTGGGCGTGGTTACAATCCGATTTCCTCCATTTTTGGACTGTATAAGGTAGTACCTAAAATAAACGACTCTAGAAAGTTTCCCTGATATACCTTTAGTAGTTTGCGAGATATGTACAAAAAACTTAGTAGGGGGAGAGGCCACGCCCACTTCCCCCAAAAAAATTACATCCACATATGCCCCTTCCTAGTGCGATCCTTCATACTAAATTTTACTTCCATAGCTTTATTTATAGCTTAGTTATGGCACTTTAAGTGTTTTCAGTTTTCACCATTTTGTGGGCGTGGCAGTGGTCCGATTACGCCCATTTTCGAACTTAACCTTCTTATGGTGCCAAGGAACACGTGTTCCAAGTTTCATTAAGATATCTCAATTTTTACTCAAGTTACAGCTTGCACGGACGGACGGACAGACAGACATCCGGATTTGAACTTTTCTCGTCACCCTGATCATTTTGATATATATAACCCTATATCTAACTCGTTTAGTTTTAGGACTTACAACCAACCGTTATGTGGACTTTGTTGCGAGAGTATAAAAACTAAAAATTGGAATTTTGGCAGACAATTTTCCAAAAAAAATAAAAATTTTGGTTTGCTTGTTGTATATTTTTTTTAATAGTTGTAATTGAAAAAAGAAGAAATCCTTCCTTGATCAATCCTTCAAGATCTGTTGAGTCGTTTTCTAGAACATTTGACAACCGACTTTGAAAACATGGTTCCGAGAAAAAACGTTTAAAGTTTTGAGGAACAATAATAACTGACTTGGAGCGCACACCTTCCAAAGGCTATATCTCCGAAACTATTATTCGGATCGTCTTGAACATTGAGTATATATTATAAATTAATAAACAAAAAAAATTTAATCCACGAAACCCATGTAACCCCTTAAAGGAAAAAGCTATATTGCTGATTCGCTTAGAAAAAACGTGAATACCTTATTTCTATCAACATATGTATATATTATGGTAATAATTTATTTAGTTTTGAATATTAATTAAATGAATAAATAACTTCATATTTAAATATGAACTGAGTTGTTTACTTATTTTGTAATGTTATTTGTCATTGTTTTTCTTTTGTTACTATACTAATTTACTAAAAAAAGTTAAAGTAAAGTAGCCAAGGAAAATAATCAAACTGCCAACGAGTAAGAAAGCCAATTTGGTCGACCACGGCAATCATGCCAAAGAAACTAATTCAGTTACTCCATACACATTATTTGACTTTCATTCACACTTTGCAATTTAAGCTATATTTAATTTTCAATTACGACATTAGTGTGTGCGCGATTATATATTTCAAAATATCTTTAGTGCTATGAAACAATATTACAAAAGAAGCTGGGCCCAGTCTATTCACTCACTCAAAACTGTGATTTCAAAGTTGTAGTAAAAATTTTTCGAGAACTACATAGCCAACCTTAATGGAGTTTCAGTTAGATCTTCGAGATACAATTACAAAGTATTGGACAAGGATTTTACCACGAGTAGGCATATCGAACATTTAATCATGTGAGTATTGAGTTGCAAGATCACTAAGAAAAGACAAGGAAAGTGAGGCAACTTTTAAAGGTGCTGTTTTTATTACATCTGCGACAACAATAGTGGTTTTAATCGCATTTGTTTCTATAATGACAGCTTGGCTGCAGAAGCCTCTGCAATTACATGCGCACTCAAGCGCGACATGGCATGCGTAATGTGTTGGTTAAGTTGCATATGGCAAGCGCAATCCAAGCGTTGCAGCAACATATTTATACATCATTATTGCATGCCTTATGCTCTGAACACAAAGACGACGACACGACGTAGTGATGGCTGACTACAAATGTCGCTTTGAAGCCAGCGTCTTGAACATTTTGAAGACGACAACGACATATCATGCAGACATTTCATTGTTACCGCACTAAAACCTTTCACTTCAATAAAATTTACATATTTAGTTCTAAGTGAAATTTTTTTTGCAAAAAATGTATAAATAGGTCGATTTATATGTTTTAAATAATCGATTGTTATTACAAATGATATATGAAGCAATTTTATGCTTCTGTTGGCAAAATAACGTCGTACTTGTTAGAACTTTGAACATGTTTACATTTCATTTACTCTACAGCGGCCATTGTCGTCTGCAAAATTATAAACATTTGTAAACATTCTGTTGTCTAAAAATCTGTGCCCATAAGAATGCGTGTATTTTAATATTATGATGGCAAATATTCGTTATTTTGCTCTTTATTCAATGCTTTATAAAAAGTGTTACAGTGATCGGATTTAGTTCAAATATGCGCCGTTTCGTTCTATAATCTGTTTCCATCTAGACGGACGCTTTATTTGTGAAGAACTCGGACTGCCACTTTTCACAAGCCGGTCTTCGACCACGACCGTTTTCGCTTAATATTGTCGTATGTGATCCATTTTTCGTTGCCAGTCACCATATCGCAGGCTTCGGTCCAGAACACAGTGGTTCGGCTTGTAGAAAAATATTTTAAATATATAGTAAAAAAATTGGCCACATTGGACTACTAGATCCCATAGCTCACATAGCACAGTAATTGCACTTATATGACGACGATGCGCCAAAATACTTCTCATGGTCATGGTCGGAGCGTCAAAACTTCCAGAAAGGCTTTGTAAAAATATTAAAAAAAACGGGGGAAAGGAGAATATGATTTGTCGTTATAGTTTCCCCCATCCAACGCCCATATTTCACCTATAAGAATAATATCATATAAAAAAATCATGTAAGAAAAAAATCAAATTGTCAACGAATTTAACTCTATATTTAGAAAGTATCGTTAAATTTTTAGAAAAACCCGGTTTGCAAATAGGAAGTTTCGACAATTTAGAGGCCATCGGTATATATTTTGACAAAAAATCGTGAGGTGGATTTTTTGATTTTTGGCATAAAGACGGAACCACTATGCAGAAAGTTTTTTAGCGCCAAATCATGCGGCACCCAAATATCAAGCTTGTATCCAGCCTTCTACAGATGGTTTAAAATGGTTTGGAGACTGACTCCCATCTCCTGGACGATGTCAAGAGATGCCTCATGCCGGTCTAACTCGATGTATTTCATGATTTGATCGGCATTCGGTGTCACAGGTCTTCCGCCTTTAAATAATAGTAATATCTAAACTAATCATGCATAGCGTCGTTTTATAGGTTATGTCAAGGCCTTTCAAAGATGACAAAATGGGAGAGATATTTGCCAACCTAATATTTGACAGATGTCGCTCGCCGCTTGTCGTCGTCTATGTGTTCTGTCGCAACTCACTTATTTCTTTGCTGTCTCTTTTTGGCTTCATTGAACCGTACTTAGTATCATGCAACTGATTTTCTTAATTAAGCCTTTCTGCTTTCTGCATTTATTATTTTATTTTTATACTCTCGCAACCTGTTGCACAGAGTATCATAGTTTTGTTCACATAACGGTTGTTTGTGTCACCAAGAAATATAAGAGTTAGATATGGGGTTATATATATATAAATGATCAGGATGACGAGTGGAGTTGAAATCCGGATGTCTGTCCGTCTGTCCGTCCGTCCGTCCGTGCAAGCTGTAACTTGAGTAAAAATTGAGATATCTTAATGAAACTTGGAACACATGTTCCTTGGGACCGTGAGAGGGTTGCTTTCGAAAATGGGCAAAATCGGTCCACTGCCACGCCCACAAAATGGCGAAAACCAAAAACACATAAAGTGTCATAACTAAGCCATAAATAAAGTTATGGAAATAAAATTTGGAATAAAGGATCGCACCAGGAAAGGGCATATTTGGATGTAATTTTTTTTGGGAAGTGGGCGTGGTCCCGCCCCCTAATCGGTTATTTGTATATATCTCGCAAACCAATGAAGTTATATAAACCAAACTTTCTGCAGTCGTCTTTTTTAACCACGTCTTAATACAGTCCAAAAATGAAAGAAATCGGATAATAACCACGCCCACCTCCCATACAAAGGTTAGGTTGAAAATTACTAAAAGTGGGTTAACTCACTAACGAAAAACGTCAGAAACACTAAATTTCACATAAGAAATGGCAGATGGAAGCTGCACTCAGATTTTTTTTACAAAATGGAAAATGGGCGTGGCGTCGCCCACTTATGGATCAAAAACCATATCTCAGGAACTACTCGACCGATTTCAATGAAACTTGGTTTGTAATAGTTTCCTTACCTCCTAATAATATGTTGTGAAAATTGGCCAAATCGCTTCACAACCACGCCTACTTCCTATATACCAGAAGTTTGAAGACGATCTGAATCGTTTACTTTACAATATATAAATTAAGCACTAGTGAAGATATCGGTGCAGAACTTTGCACAAATACTGTATTTATAGTGTGGCAGCCCATTTCTAAAAATCGCCGAAATCGGACCATAGGTTTTCAAGGCCCCATATATCGAACATGAGGACCTCGGTGCTTCTAACCTAATATTAGGGTTTCCAACTATCAATGGACTTTATACAATATATATGACGAATATGTAGGTCAAATTGTGTATTATATAATATTAATTAAGTTAAATAAATAAATTGCGAGAGTATAAAATGTTCGGTTACACCCGAACGTAGCCCTTCCTTACTTGTTAATATTGTTATGTTTATATTCACTGCCTTTGGATGCCTACATTTACGCCTACTTGCAGCCCTTGACTGATCGCTTAAATTTCGCTGGGTGTTGCCCGTAAAACGGTAATGCATTTCATTTAAATTTATTAAATAAGAATATAAAAATTAAATCTTCTTGTCATGTAAGTAAAGGGCCCGCGGTTAACATTCAGATCTTATCGAAAAAAATATTTCGCAACATGACTGTGCTGGGGTGGATTTGTGATTGGCTCTTTGTGAACTGTGCCTCGCCTCTGTGAGTGTTTGTTGTAATAAATGCATTTTTAAGGGGCACACCTAGTATGAAATTTCAAAAAAATCTATTGTTTGTTTCATATTTCGGTAGATTACACCTTTAAAAATAACATATTAAAATTTCAAATCGATATCTCAAATAGTTTTTGATCGACTATCGAATTTTTTTTACATGTTCTATATATAGTTCTCCGTCCAATGACCTATCGATCTTTGATCTGATCAAAAAATCGAATTTTGGCAGGGCAAAAACCACGGAGAAGGCCGGAATCACTGCAGCAGTGAAGGACCTTTTTTTTCGTGCCGTTGGAGATCGACTATAACTTAAAAAATATTTAATTTTTTTCTTCAAAAATTTCACTATACATATATTCTTGAAACAAATTTATTCAAATTTTGAAATAATTGATAAAGTATTTTTTTTAATAATAATTCCCAAAAATCACCTTTTTTTTAGGCCATTACACTAGGTGTGCCCCTTAATGAGTTTTTGTCTGATCATTAATTTTTGATTGCTATTGAATATATTATTTCCCAAAACTCTGATTTCATTAATTTTAGTTTTTGAAACCACTGTCGTGAGGCGGTTAACTAAATATAATTATTTACATTAAATGCTAGAAATCCATTTAGAGCTCGCTAATTATATTTCGCCCATATTATATCTCATAATATTCTCCAGCACGAGATATTACTATTGTCAGATAGTACAACAGCTCTAATAATTGTATGTCGTATAATTGTATAATTGTAAATCGTTCAAACCAACAATATATATATAACAGCAGTACTTTAAACTCAATCGTTTACCAAAAATTGAATTAATTCATCTTTTTATTCTATTTCAAATCTCTTCATTCCTCTGTGACACACACACACACAATCACATCGTGATGTCTCGCATTAATGGATGTATGCAGCACGTGAATTTAGGTCAATTTGAAACAAAAGTAAATACACAAACGCCGCCCATGAGCCTTCGCACCTATAATCTTTTCTACACTTAAGCGATTTAAGCCTCTGCTTTGCACGGAACGCTTTCCTTAGCGCAAAGGTGTTTTGTTGCCCGTTTTGCTCTTGCTGGTGTGGCAATAAATGCAAAATAATGCACAATTATTTCCTGTGTAAAGTGAAAAGACTGCAAATTGCAGCGCAATAACTATATTGGCACGAATAACGGCACTGCCATTGCGACGGCAAGTCGAACTATTTGTCATAATAAAACCATGCGCACAAAAGGCGCGCCATTGCTCAGGACATACACGCCATTAAGCTTATGCCGATTATTGCATTTGTTGATGCCGTGTTGCAACGCGCCCAGTCGCCTGCCATAGTTTGGTCGTAGTGGTGACGCGTGGGTTGCGCTGTGACACATTTTTTCATCATTAGCGTTCGTTTGCCACATACGCATATCGGTGTCTTCGCTTGAGTTTATACAATTGCAGCTTTCTTCTTGCTCGCTCAAGTACAAACTATGAGATTTTACTATTTTAAGTGAAAATTTATGTCAAAAAGACTTCATCGCCATAATCACCAGCTTCGGGAACGGCATCATAGATTTCTAGTTCGGTTCAGCAACATCAATGTGTTGATCATGAAGGCGTTGGGAACGTTCAGTATTCGACTCCCTAAGACAAGCTAATATTATCGATCGATGTGCTTGAGAAGTCCTTAAAGCGAGCGCTCGTTACTCGACTCTTTAGCGCCATAGCGATGCGTATTCTTTTCGACTTGCAAGAGTTTCTGATGAAGATGCCCCATTGCTTAAAGCTATAAAAATGTAATTCAAAAATGTAGGTAAGCTGTGCATCTTGTATGTATGTTTACAGTTAATATTTTAAAGATAATTGTTTGCATATGTGCATAGTACATACAGCTACGGTCACTAATTAGCAACGCTGCTGCTTGAGTCAAGTAATCATTCATAAGTCGAAAATTGACTAGAATAACTGAAACTTTTGTAGTTTAATTAAGCGATATTTTGTAGCTTTTTAAGTATGTTATGTGGTTTCATATTATTTTATTCTGCACTACGTTTTGCATTTTTTGAAAAAGAATCTATCAAAACCTCTCGGTCGCGAAATGCGCAACACTTGATATTTTGTTAATTTTTTTTTGTTTGATATTGAAAAGTTCATATTTTGTGAAAAAATCATTATTTGAATAAAGGCTTTACATCTGCGAGGCATTAATTCAATTAACTTTTCACAATGCTTTTGGAAATTGCTTCCCTTTCTATCTTTACCCTTCCTAATTGTTCGGTGAAAATTCAGATTTTGTTCAATCGAACCTTCGTTTTTCATTGTCCTTAGAGATTCTTAATAGAGTTCAAGTCTGGACTGCACAAAAAGCAGTCTAATAAAGAAATTATATTTTCGTCTATCTATCGTTTTGTTGACCACGTTTGGGGTCGTTATTTTGCTGAAATAGCCAGGCATATTGTCGTCGAAATATGGAAGCGTATACCTCTCAGTATAGAAATATACTAGTACTGATCCATATGACCCTCAATTTTTGTTATAGGCCCAACACCCCTGACACAACATCACATACCTTTACCTTGTGGACGCCGAACGGAAGTTTTTCCATCTGGAGAAAGTGTATTTATTTTAGCTTCATCCGAAAATGGGACTCTTTCACTCTTTTAGAGTCCAATGACAAACAGTAATTTTTCTCTTAAATTATTTTTGACAGATTCTACCGATGGTGTGCTAACATTCCCCTCGTTATTGTGCCTAACCTATGTATGTAGCAGCTTGAGCGGCGACCATGCGACATTTTTCAAATATCTTACAATTTTATATTTGTGATAACTTTCGAATGGAATGTCCCAATTGAATAATTTAAATTTTAAAACGATATATAATGATATTGAAGCACACTTAAACATGAAGTCATTTGTTGTGATAAGGATTATTTCAAAAGTATAGATAAAAAACTTTTGTAGCGGTGGCATTATATATTTTTTTTAAATGATTATTCTGACAAAACTATAATAGTTAGATAAATGCTGTCCCGACTATTTTGTAGATAATTATATGATCTGCAAATTTGTAGTACATTATTTTGTTCTATAACACCGGTCATCAAAAAAAATATTTTTTTTTTGGGGTTTCTGTTCTCATGCTTGAATTCTGATTCTAGACATTGAAAAATACTTAAATATTCATCTTTAGTTCTTTAAGTTTGCTTTGGGCTGATCTATATCGATAAGTATATTTTAATTTATTTTATAAATCAAAGATGGCATCACTTTGATTAACCCTAAAGTAAACAGTATTATTATTTGTAAGAGGCACAGTAGTGAATGTTAACCTGTTTATTATAGCTGTAACAACAATATTACTGTATTACTCGGTTAAAAAATGGCATCAAGTCTGTGTAAAAATGGTGTTGATTCATTCTGTTTTATTTGCGGTGAATTTATTAAAGTTAGACGTAAAAAATTTGCTTTATCAACAAATTTGAAACTTTTCGAAGTCTATGAAGCCTATTTTAACCTAAAGGTCAGTAATCAAAATAATCTATAGTGAAATTGTAGAAAAAATATAAAAATCAGTAATTTCTGCTTAAAATTCGAAAAACTTCTCTAATTTCTACGAAAGCAAACTTTAACCGGAAAAAAATGTTTTTCTTATTTTTGTTATAGGAGAAACTAAAATTTAACATATAGATGTCAGACCCAAAAATCGTGTTGACCGGTGTAATCAATAGTTTTCGCAGCGCCCGCGATTTAAGAAGGTTTTTTGGTAATTTTTTCACACCTTGAGTTATCATTGGACTTTCAGTATGGGTCCCTAA
This sequence comes from Zeugodacus tau, assembly GCA_031772095.1. NCBI lineage: Eukaryota > Metazoa > Arthropoda > Insecta > Diptera > Tephritidae > Zeugodacus > Zeugodacus tau. The sequence continues at coordinate 48,542,512 of CM062649.1, read as the reverse complement.
CTTTTTTGAAATTTAATAGAGCCTATGTTCATCACAGATAGTGTAGCTTCCCAACAGTGAAAGAGTTTTTCAAATCGGTCAAGTAGTTTCGGAGCCTATCCAATGCAAACAAGCAAACAAAAAATCAAATATTTCCTCTTAGTAATATTAGTATAGTTATTTGCATGAATGTAGTTTTGTTTATATGATCAAGCCAACTGGTAGTTTTCGTTGACATGCGATACGATGAGGGTAATGTACCCATTAAATAGTCTGTATTTACGAGTGAAAAACAGAGAACAATCGTGCGCATGCGCGTAAGCATTTAACAGTCGAGTATTAAGCGGATTTGTGTTACATGAACGCCGAGCCAACAAGGCAATGCATAACAGCAACGCTTTGACTAAATAACCGCCAAAAATTATGTGCAAAAAGCTAATGCAAATCCGACATGGGTGAACTCAAATAAAACTAGATTATGAAGATTGTAATAATAACGAAATTCACGAATGTTTAATAAAAGGAAAAACATATAACTTTATTTTTGGACTTGCCTCTACGCGCTCCAGATACTCCTTTCCGTCGTCATCGGTCAAATCGCGCACCACTTTCAAACCGATTATCCAGAGTGGCGGCCAATTGGCGACAGTTGTCCGCCGTCGCGTCACTCGTCACCTTATCAGCTGTAAAAGCGGTATTGCCAATGCCACTACCACTCCCGCTTCCACATTTCACGCAATTGCAACCACCAACACAGCTGTTATTGAGGCTATGGCGCGGGATGGTTGCATAACCGGTGGTGCGTGCCAGACTTGCGCCCGTGTTTCTTGTCATTGGCCTTACAGCTCCGACTGCCGTTGCTGGTGTGCCTGTTGCCGTTGCTGGGTCATCCGGAAAAAATTGAGTGAGCACTTGCCGCTACTGTAGAATTAACAATCGCTGAGTTGGCAAAAAATATATAAAAAAAAACTTATAATTAAGTGATTGTCAACAAATTGAAAATATTGAAAATGGATATTGCTCAATAATTAGATAAAGACAAGAAATTCTTGAAATTCCAGCTCTCAATGTCCAGTCCACACAGTTACTCTTTCGCACTTGCGGTTGCACGTTCATATATTTCGATTTGATCTGTCAACTTATGGCGAATTCTTGTCGATTTATTGAATATTTATTTGTCATTCGTGCATTTGCACACAAAGAAAAATCTGCTAATATATTTCCACATATGCAACATATTTATACATACTTGCTATTGCTGCAAGTTTGTAAATTAAACTTGGTACTCCTGTCACTATACACATTGTTACATGCTGTTGTAACTAAGATTAACCATGAAAATGTTGCAGCTAAAAGTGATAGAAAATATTGGTAGCATCATTGAGTACATATTTACGTTTATTATATTACGTACGACTTATTCAGAAAATTATTCTTGGAGATATAAAAGCGCAAACAGTTTTTCATTTTCCAAGGATAAATGTGGACTTAAAATCAAAAACACCTGTGCAAAGTCTTTGATAATATCATTATATTCAATTAAAAACCCATTGATTACTCTCTTTTCGCTAAGCCGATATGAGAGGTTCAATCACCACATGACAGGAATTTGTTCAGTCAATAATTCCAAGAAAGTTATGTAATGAAACATCACGGCAGCCGTTCGAATTTTTATTTATGGACCAAAAAGTTGACCAAATATAGTAAAATGGATCAAACCTAATTCGAAACCGAAGAAAATGGGGGAGTATGAAAGAAAAAACAATGAAATTACAGTGGAACTTCTCTAACTCGAATCACCACAATCCACAAAAAACTTCGAGTTAGAGAGACTTCGAGTTATAGAAATTTTCAATAAAACATAAATTTTTCCAAAGGCTGTAAAATATAGATTTATACACAGTTTTTATTTACTTCGCATAAAGTTTTATTTAAATACATTAAAACGTGCATTCTGTAATTTTGTTTGTAGCACTTTGCAACTGTCTGGCTCTCGACGTCTACCCCACGATTTATGAAATCCATTAGTGTAATATCATATTTTATTAATGCTATTTTAAATGTTAGTAATATAATAAATATACGATGGAGTCATATGTAGAAGTTCACGTAAGTGAGGAAAGTTTCTGACTGTCATTCACTTGGGAGTGGCCAGGAACGATTCTATTACATGTGGCTCAAGCAGCTCACGACTTCCGGTCTTAGACCAAGTATCCTCTGGGTAGCCAACAGACATCCGTTTGGAGGCGAGCTGAAGTGAGAAGGCGAAACCCGCTTATGCGGTTGTGCGTAGGGTTTGGGACCCACCACATAAAAACACCCCCCAATGAAAAGGACGAAACAGCCTCGGATGAGAGACCACAATTTTGATGACGACCACTGCAAACGTTTAAAGGACTACGAATTAAGGGCATGCACCTGGAATGTCCGGACCCTTAATTGGGAAGGTGCCTCTGCCCAGCTGGTTGATGTCCTCGTAAGAGTAAAGGCTGACATCACCGCAATCCAATAAATGCGATGGACGGGACAAGGACGGAAGAAGGTGGGTCCTTGTGACATCTACTACAGCGGTCATATAAAGGAGCGCAAATTCGGTGTGGGATTCGTGGTGGGAGAGAGACTCCGTCGTCGAGTCCTGGCATTCACTCCGGTGGATGAACGTATAGCCACAATCCGCATCAAAGCGAAGTTCTTCAACATATCGCTGATTTGCGCCCACGCCCCGACGGAAGAGAAGAACGAAGTGATCAAAGATACCTTCTATGAGCGCCTAGAACGTACCTATGAGCGCTGCCCCCGATGTCAAAATCGTGCTTGGTGATTTCAACGCCAGGGTGGGTAAAGAAGGTGTCTTTGGCACAACAGTCGGAAAATTCAGACTCCATGACGAAACATCACCAAACGGTCTGAGGCTGATCGACTTCGCCGGGGCCCGAAATATGGTCGTCTGTAGTACCAGATTACAGCATAAGAAAATACACCAAGCTACTTGGCTGTCTCCTGATCGAAACACGCGTAACCAAATCGATCACGTTGTGATAGACGGAAGACATGTCTCCAGTGTTTTAGACGTGCGTACGCTTCGTGGTCCCAACATCGGCTCGGACCACTATCTTGTAGCAGCTAAGATACGCACCCGCCTCTGTGTAGAAAAGCGCACATGTCAACAAACACAAGGAAGGTACGACATCGAGAAGCTGCAATCACAACCGACAGCCGACGGCCGATGGGAAAGATACCGAGAGCTGAAGAGGGAAGCGAGACGCCTTTGCAGACAAAAAAAGAAAGAGGCCGAAATGCGTGAGTACGAAGAGCTTGACAAGCTGGCCGACAGGGGTAATGCTCGAAAATTTTACGAAAAGATCCGGCGACTAACTGAAGGTTTCAAGACCGGAGCACACTCCTGTAGGACCCCCAGAGGTGATCTAGTTATTGATGACCAGAGTATATTGAGTTTGTGGAGGGAACACTTCTGCAGCCTGCTGAATGGCAGTGAAAGTACAACACCAGGAGATGGCGAACCCGATTCCCCAATCGACGACGATGGAGCAGATGTTCCATTGCCCGACCGTGAAGAAATTCGAATAGCAATTACCCGCTTGAAGAGCAATAAGGCGGGGGGCCGATAAGGTGCATGCATCAGCTTCTTTGCAGAATATGGTCGGAAGAAAGCATGCCTGACGATTGGAATCTCAGTGTACTCTGCCCAATACACAAAAAGGGAGACCCCACAATTTGCGCCAATTACCGTGGGATAAGCCTCCTCAACATCGCGTATAACGCTCGACAGCGTATTGTGTGAAAGACTAAAGCCCACCGTCAACAAACTGATTGGACCTTATCAGAGTGGCTTTAGATCTGGAAAATCAACAACAGACCAGATATTCACCATGCGCCAAATTTTGGAGAAGACCCGTGAAAATAGGATCGACACACATCATCTCTTTGTCGACTTTAAAGCTGCTTTCGACAGCACGAAAAGGAGCTGCCTTTATGCCGCGATGTCTGAATTTGGTATCCCCGCAAAACTAATACGGCTGTGTATGCTGACGTTGAGCAACACCAAAAGCTCCGTCAGGATCAGGAAGGTCCTCTCCGAGCCGTTCGATACCAGACGAGGTTTCAGACAAGGTGACTCACTCTCGTGTGATTTCTTTAACCTGACGCTGGAAAAAATAATACAAAGAGCTAAATAGAGAAAGTACCATCTTCTATAAGAGTGTACAGCTGCTGGCGTACGCCGATGATTTTGAAATCATTGCAAATAACAACTGAGCCGTTAGTTCTGCTTTTTCCAGACTAGATAAGGAAGCGAAGCGTATGGGTCTGGTGGTGAATGCGGACAAGACGAAATATCTCCTGTCGTCAAACAAACAGTCAGCGCATTCGCGTCTTGGCTCCCACGTCACTGTTGACAGTCATAACTTTGAAGTTGTAGATAATTTCATCTACCTGGGAACCAGCATTAACAGCAATAACAATGTCAGCCTGGAAATCCAACGCAGAATCACTCTTGCCAACAGGTGCTACTATGGACTAAGTAGGCAATTGAAAAGTAAAGTCCTTTCTCGACGAACAAAAACCAAACTCTACTAGTCTCTCATCATTCCCGGCGGTGCAGAAGCGTTGACGATGTCAACATCCGATGAGACGGCCCTAGGAGTTTTCGAGAGAAAGGTGTTGCGGAAGATTTATGGTCCCTTAAACATTGGCAACGACGAATACCGCAGACGATGGAACGATGAGCTGTATGTGTTATTCGACGGCATAGACATAGTCCAGCGAATAAAAAAACAGAGGCTACGCTGGTTAAGTCATGTTGTTCGAATGGATGAAAGTGCTCCAGCTCTGAAAGTATTCGATGCAGTACTCGCTGGTGGAAGCCGAGGAAGAGGGAGACCTCCACTCCGATGGAAGGACCAGGTTTTTTGCAAAAATGTAATTTACATAAAGTTTACTGCTTTATAATGTTTTCATACACATTTCTACGCAGTAATAACAATTGATTGTATGTGTTAAACTAACGTACACTATAAAAATGATTGTTAGGACAGCAGTATTGGTCCTAATTAAACCAGTTCTAAAAAAGTTCGGGACCAGTAAAACTGAACACTTGGTCAGTTGAGTAGCTCTCAAAACTCATACACTCTCACGAAATAAATTTTTTGAATGTATGAGTTTGCCGACCACTGATATAAATGAATGTATGCAATACCATTGGTACATAGTAAGTAGTGTGTGTGTGCCTATATAAAACTTTTATGTCGATTGTGATCGTGACGCATTAAATTACTATTTATTTTTACGCGTGGCTGAGCAAAAAATAACAATCTTAATCTTAACACACAAGTGGCGAAAAAAAATTGGAAAATTTGGAATAAATTAAACATTCCGTTAATCAATTAAAAAACTGCCACGAAAAAACTGAAAACATTGCTAAATAAATATCATAATGAAATAAAATTTAAAAGTAGACCAAGTAAGTCTTCAACGTTTCTGGAAACAATTGATCAAGTGTTTTATATTGCAAAATGTCAGTGCGCAAAAACATTGCCTTGCTCCTGTGATTTCATACCCATTGAACTCCAAGAGTTTATGATTGATTAGCCCAGTAAGAGGAAGCTAACCATTCCCGAATTCGAGGCGATTGCTGTTGACCAACAATGCGCCAACTAGTCTTGATCCAACTTTTTTTCCTGGCTCAACAAATATGGATGTTGAATCAGAGGTGATCTTTGCCATGCCAACTACAAGAGAGCCAAGTTCGTCGAAAAAAAATAATACCAAAAGGTACGATACACCTCATTTCACTATGGCGTGAGATAGGTTTGGAATCGGTAATAGGGTTGCTTCTTTTTTGGTCACATCGCTTTTCAAAGATAACAAGTAAGGAAGGGCTAAGTTCGGGTGTAACCGAACATTTTATTCTCTCGCAATTTATTTATATTAAATAATACATAATTTGACCCACATATTCGTCATATATATTGTATAAAGTCCATTGAAAGTTAGAAACCCTAATATTAGGTTAGAAGCACCGAGGTCCTCGTGTTCGATATATGGGGCCTTAAAAACCTATGGTCCGATTTCGGCGATTTTTAGAATGGGGCTGCCACACTATTAACATAGTATTTATGCAAAGTTCTGCACCGATAATTTCACTAGTGCTTACTTTATATATTGTAAAGTAAACGATTCAAATTGTCTTCAAAGTCTGTCTGTCTGTCCGTCTGTCCGTGCAAGCGATAACTTGAGTAAAAATTAAGATATCGTAATGAAACTTGGATCACATATTTCTTGGCACCCTGAGGAGGTTGCTTTCGAAAATGGGCAAAATCGCTCCACTGCCATGCCCACAAAATGGCGGAAACTGAAAACCTATACAGTGTCATAACTAAGCCATAAATAAAGTTATTAAAATAAAATTTGGAACACAGGATCGCATTAGGGAGGGGCACATTTGGTTGTAATTTTTTTGAAGAAGTGGGCGTGGCCCCGACCTCAAATAGGTATTTTGTATTTATCTCGCAAATCAATAAAGCTATATAAACCAAACTTTCTGCAGTCGTTTCTTTTAGCCACTTCTTAATACAGTCCAAAAATGAAAGAAATCGGATAATAACCACGCCCCCCTCCCATACAAAGGTTAGGTTGAAAATTACTAAAAGTGGGTTAACTCGCTAAGGAAAAACGTCAGAAACACTAAATTACAAAATGGAAAATGGGCGTGGCATCGCCCACTTATGGGTCAAAAACCATATCTCAGGAACTACTCGACCGATTTCAATGAAACTTGGTTTGTAATAGTTTCCTTACATCCCAATGATATGTTGTGAAAATAGGCCAAATCGGTTTACAACCACGCCTATTTCCCATATACCAGAACTTTGAAGACAATTTGAATCGTTTACTTTACAATATATAAAGTAAGCACTAGTGAAATTATCGGTGCAGAACTTTGCACAAATACTACGTTTATAGTGTGGCAGCCCCATTCTAGAAATCGCCGAAATCGGACCATAGGTTTTCAAGGCCCTATATATCGAACATGAGGACTTCGGTGCTTCTAACCTGATATTAGGGTTTCCAACTTTCAATGGACTTTATACAATATATATGACGAATATGTGGGTCAAATTGTGTATTATATAATATTAATAAAGTTAAATAAATTGCGAGAGTATTAAATGTTCGGTTACACCCGAACTTAGCCCTTCCTTACTTGTTTAACCTAATTTTTGTATGGGAGGTGGGCGTGGTTATGATCCTATTTCTTTCATTTTTGGACTGTATTAGGAAGTGGCTAAAAAAACGACTGCAAAGTTTGGTTTATATAGCTCTATTGGTTTGCGAGATATGTACAAAAAACTTAGTAGTTGGCGGGGCCACGCCCACTTCCCCAAAAAAATTACATCCAAATATGCCCCTTCATAGTGCGATCCTTCATTCCAAATTTTATTTCCATTGCATTATTTATGGCTTAGTTATGGCACTTTATGTGTTTTCGGTTTTCGCCATTTTGTGGGCGTGGCAGTGGTCCGATTTTGCTCATTTTCGAAAGCAACCTTCCTATGGTGCCAAGAAATAAGTGTGCCAAGTTTCATCAAGATATCTTAATTTTTACTCAAGTTACAGCTTGCACAGTCGGACGGACAAACGGACGGACCCTGATCACTTTGGTATATATAACCCTATATCTAACTCGTTTAGTTTTGGGTGTTACAAACAACCGTTATGTGAACAAAACTATAATACTCTCTTTAGCAACATTTGTTGCGAGAGTATAAAAAATTATGTCCCTTGAGAGACTGATTGGAATTTGCTGTGATGGAGAAGCAACAAACATAGGTTCTAAAAATGGAATTTTAAGGAGATTCGAAGTCATGTTGAATAGACCATAGCACTGGTTTGTTTGTTTATTAAACTTTAATGAACTTCCACTTCATCACTTGTTCTCCGCATTGGAAAATCCCACTACAAGCGGACCGCGCACAGCTAGTGGGATAATACGAGGGCTGCTATATATATTTCTGGCCTAATAATGAAAATAGGAATATTTATCAACGGAAATGGTTTTATTGTTTTTCAAAATATTCTCCATCAAGATTTATACACTTTTGCATGCGCTCAAACCAAATTTCGAAGCATTTGTATTGAGCGATTGGCAAATTGTGCGGGAACCAACGAGAACAAACCTTTTTTACGGCCAGGTGTTCATGCAATATCGAATGTATGCTGGTGGGGGAAATGCATAGGCATGCCTCTATCTGAAGGCATATTACATGACGGTCTTGCATTATCAGTTCACGTACGGCATCGATGTTTTCTGGCACAACGGCTGTTTTTGGACGATCTTCACGGAATTCGTCTTTGAGCGAGCGTCGGCCACGATTGAATTCGTTGTATCAGTTTTTCACAGTGCTACAGGATGGTGCGTCATAGCCATACAAAGATTTTAGTTCATCGATGCACTCTTGTCGCGATAATCCACGTCGAAAGTTGTGAAAAATGATCACACCGAAATGTTCACGAGTTAATTCCATTCTTTGGCCGAGATGAATTTTTTAATTCCCTGTAAATAAAGCAATTCACGATTAAATGACAAAACGTTCTGAGTGATGTTATGCTAAAAAATGTCAAACTTTCCAATGGAAATGTCAGATTGCACCTGGCAACACTTAGTGTTGCCTAGGCCAGAAATATATATAGCAGCCCTCGTAACAAAGCAAATCGAAACATGCGAGCAGATGGAGGTAAGGAAATATTTTTTAAAGATCCTAACATGTATATTTTGATCTGAGCTAAATAAATAAAATCTTTCTGTAGGTTGTACCCGACTTTGAGGCCATTTCGTTGGAAGATATGCATCCACCCATTCATGAAAGAACGCTATCGACTGAGATTCAGTACTTGTATCGAATGGCAAATGTAGTTTGTGATGGTTTCTGCCCCGAAAATTTAGCCAGCATGAAACCGGGACAAATTGTGCACTCTCGATGGCTAACAAAGGCAAGCAGACCCTTACGTTTATACGTGACAACTAATTCACAATGAGTGAATTTAAAAACTTTGGCAACTTACATAATGAAAGTTTACGTACCGATGTACTTTAACATTAAGTTCTACAACTCAATGACAGTGTTTTGTCAGAGCCTCCATTCTCAGCAAACATTCCATACGTACACTTGTTGCGCCGCTTCCTGATCCTGGGATTCCATGCCTTACCCAAGCAACTGAGCGTTGTTTAAGTTCTACAACTCAATTGTATACGGCAGTCTCTTGTTTTTTAAATTTATACAGTCCACGCGATATTTACCACCAACGCTGCGAGAAATTGTAATCCAAAATAATTCATACTTCGCTCATCCTGAATATATCTTACTAGCAATGCTTTATAATAAGAGAAAAGATGTTCGCGAAAGAGACATAAAAAAGATACTAATCCGACTAATATAAGGGTTTATGATAAAAGCACGCAATAAATTTTTGAATGCTCAGACTACTTCGATCTGGTTGACCTATGTAGATGATGACAGTGTTTTGTCAGAGACTCCATTCTCAGCAAACATTCCATACGTACACTTGTTGCGCCGCTTCCTGATCCTGGGATTCCATGCCTTACCCAAGCAACTGAGCGTTGTTTACAGCTTCTGACAACAGTTTCCCGACGCGCTATTGCAAAGAATAGAGACGATATCATGGCCGTAACTATAGAAAGTCGTACTACAACACCACGCATGGAATCCAAAAAAGACTTTAAAACCTAAAAAAACTAAAACTAGAAAAGATTCCCAGTCATCAGTAAAAAACCTAATATCTGTAACTTGCACCACAAAAACATTTAATGTTTTGAAAACTTAATTACAATAATAAAATTTTATTTTCGATCCACCGTATTTTCCACAATTTTAGAATTTTTTAAAAAAATATGGGAATATCTGTATGCTGCATACATAGAAGCACAAACTTTCGTTATAATCGAAGAAACCAAGCACAATTATCCGCTTCTTATGAAAGTATAGGTTTTTGAGTACAATTTAATAAGTATGACCTCAAAATCTAAAGTCGTTCTGCGCGAACTGGGTATTAATTTTAGACCAATGGTTAGAATTCTCTGTAGTTTTCGGTTTTGCTAGCCGCTTTGTTGGTTTTTTTCCTCCCATACAAATCGACCCGGCCTAATATATATACATTCAATTAATTATATACAGTGGAACTTCCATAACTCGAAGATCTCCATATCTCGAACTTTTGAATTGACAATAGAAGTAAAATTTCATACAAATATCCTTTCATAAATCGAACTTTTCAACCAAGACATAACACAAAATTTAATGTTGTAAACCATCTAAACTCTCGCAAACACAAAAGTTATACCAGATCTCAGGTAAAACAAAATGGGAAGCAGGCAGTATCGCTTTAAATAACGAAAATTCTAAGCTGGCTTGGGAAGCACTGGTCGAATGATACGAAAATGGAAGAGTTATGATTGAAACCCAAATAAAAACTTTATTGCATTTACCAAAAATGTAACAAGAAACCAGCCGGGAATTTTAAACATTATACTCTGACTAATTGCGTATTAGTGTTAAAAACACAAAATATCTCCAGAGAATCGTGGGACCCTTTGCTAGTAAATACTTGTGCAGAAACACTCCCTGATGCTGGGTTACTACGATGACAACAATCACTAGTGGAACGAAAAAAATACCCACATGGGAACTAAATAAAGCATTCCTCACTGCTCAATACTACATAGCTGAGCGAATTGACAAAAAACTTGCAAGTCCAAAAAGTCATCAAAATGTCTCGGAATGTAATACCGCCGGATTGTAGGAAGAGGATGATATTCTCCACCGATTTTCATCATTTACTAGAGCACTAAGGGTAGTCGCTTATATGCATAAATTGGGCCAAACAATTAAATAAAAAATAAGGAAATACCAAATGATCATTACGCACAACTAACTCACACCGACTTGCAAAATGCCATGGTCAGTCTTATCTTATATACCCAAACTCGCTATTTAAGTCCAGAGAAATCCTCTCGAAAAGGGAAGCTCTCTTCTCGTTTTTAATATATTCTTGGACGCTAAGGCACTCCGGCCTTAGTTATAATGAACGACATCCCATCATTATTCCAGAGAAATCCTGTTTTACTTATGTATTTCTAGTGTATCTCCACCAGCTTACACTGCACGGTGAGCATCGCTTGATGCCAGAAATGATTCATCAAGAATTTTATATACCGCGATTAAAGCCACAAATCAAAAGGACGATTTTCATGTGTAAACAATGTACTATGTACAAACACAAAATGCGTACGTAGATCATGGAAGCTTTACCACCTGAACGCTGCAATTATGCTCTACCCTTCATCCATACCATCACTTGGGTTTATTTTGCTGGACCTTTTCAGTTCCGTCCTCATTTAAAAAGGGTATGTAGCTGTCTTTGTATGCTTTACGACAAAGACAGTACACCTTGAGCTATGTTCAGATCTGACTACTGCGGCTTTTCTCGCAGCACTTGCACGCTTTTTGGGACGACGCGGATTTCCTTCAAAGATAATGAGCGACAATGGGAAAAACTTTGTCGGAGCTCAAAGAGCTACAGAGAAGGAGTTTATAAACTTCATGAAAGAAGTCTCCTCTGAAATTGTCAAAAAATATGCACCCAAGGGGTCAATTGGCAATTTATACCCCCATGTTTACCACACGTGGGTGGACTCTGGTAATCAGCAGTTTTAAGTTCCATTTAAAGAAAAGTTCCATTAAAAAGAAGAAAACTACGTTACTCGATGAATTCAGCCATGAATGGAAAGAAGACTACCTCAAAGATCTCAATAAGAGACATCAATGGAAGACGACCTAGAAAGAATCCCATGTATGATAAGGCGTCATCATACAGGACGAATGCCTTCATCTAACGGAATGGCGACTACGACGCATTGAAAAAATTCATCGAGGATCAGATGGTCATATAGGAGTAGTCAATGTACGAACGTAAACCGGCATATTAACTCGCCCACTAGTGAAACTGTGTTTCCTTCCAAACACCGAAGAACAAAATTTACCAATACCTCAAAATTATTCAAAATCCGTTCCGCTAATTCGTAAAATTCAAAAGAAAACCGTTTTAAAATTCGTAGACACTAAATAAATTCAAGCGCAATCAAAATTAAACTAGTATACATATATATATATACATATATAGATACACATCTACCTCAAATACCAAAAATCACATAATTTAAATTATGGTGCAAACTAACTTAACCATGTTTAGTATTCCCATAGAAATGGACGTTGAAGAAAGCCATATAACGCCAAAAACTGTGGGGCCGTGATTGCTCCATCAAGGCAATCAGCGCTCCCATCGCCGCTCCGACGACGAAACTGGCTATGGGACCGCCTTTCGCCGCAGCAACACCGGAGAGAGGTGAAGAACATCCTATCGAGAACCAAAGGTCTCCACGCTGCACCTTATTCCATCGCCCACACGCCCAAAAGAAGTGCACTATTTTCAAAACATTGAAACCCGCTCAACGTTGCAGGGAAGTTATAACCCGATTTTATAATTTTTTTGTACAGAGACACAAAATTAGAAGATAAAGATTCCCTCTGAATTAAATTAAAATATCTGAGAGATTTACCGATATTTTCGGTGAAAAATTACCCTTACCTGGGGTCAAATTTCGAAAAATTTTCCACAAGTGATGCCACAGCTCAAATACAGTATTTGTGTAAAATTTTACTACGCTATCTTCATTGGTTCCTAATGTATATTTATATTATAAAGTGAACGAATCAGATGGAATTCAAAATTGAGTTATATGGGAAATAGGCGTGGTTGCTAACAGATTTTGCCCATTACTGTCTGTGTTATTAGGATGTTCATAAAATATTATATACCAAATATCATGAAATCGGTCGAGTGGTTTCTTAGATATGATTTTTTACACATAAGTGGGCGACGCCATGCCCATTTTCCTTTTTTAATTTGAGTACAACTTTTTTGTGCCATTTCTTCAATAAAATTGAGTGTTTCTGATGTCTTTTGTTAGTGAATTAACGCACTTTTAGTCATTTTCAACATCACCTATTTTTATGGTGTGTAATGGGGTATGTGAGGGAAGTGACTGCTGAAAGTTTGGTTTATATAGCTTTATTGTTTGCGAGATATATACAAAAATCTATTTGAGGGCGGAGCCACGTCCACTTACGAAATTACATCCAAATAAGCCCCCCTAGTGTGATATTCTGTACCAAATACTACTTTCATAGCTTTATTTATGGCTTAGTTATAACACTTTATATGTTTTTGGTTTTTGTCATTTTGTGGACGTGCCCCATTTCGTGCATTTTCAATAGCTTGTTCCAAGGAACACGTGTAACAAGTTTTGTCACAAAATCTTAATTTTTACTCAAGTAATTTGTTGCACGGATGGTCGTCTCGTCATCCTGATCATTTTGATCTTTGCTCTCTCTCTTTCTTTGCAACGTTGTTGCGAGAGTATAAAAATAGAGAGTAATCAGCAGTATATGAAGGGTATATGACGAATATCTTGCAGACAGAAATTGCAGCTTAACTCGTACACTCTTTAACATTTTGCTTCGCAAATTTACTTTATTTTATTTCAGGAATTTTCGTTTGTTCGTTTTGATATAAAATTATAGACAAGTAAAATATAATTAAAAAATAAATTATAACCAAAATTAATATTATGAGTTTAAAGCTCTCCCACTTTAAATGTATAAATTAAATTATCTTAAATTGACATATAATGCATAAAAAATATTATTGGCTTTTAGTTGCATAAGTGCAAAATGCAATATAAACATATAAACTACAAATGAGTGGCCGCAGAGTTCAATCAGCGAAGCTCTCTTCTCGTTTTTAATATATTCTTGGACGGTAAGGCACTCCGGCCTTAGTTATAATAAACGACATCCCATCATTATTCCAGAGAAATCCTGTTTTTCTTATCTATTTCTAGTGTATCTCCACCAGCTTACACTGCACGGTGAGCATCGCTTGATGCCAGAAATGGTTCATCAAGAATTTTATATACCGTGATTAAAGCCACAAATCAAAAGGACGATTTTCATGTGTAAACAATGTACTATGTACAAATACAAAATGCGTACGTAGATCATGGAAGCTTTACCACCTGAACGCTGCAATTATGCTCTACCCTTCATCCATACCATCACTTGGGTTTATTTTGCTGGACCTTTTCAGTTCCGTCCTCATTTAGAAAAGGGTATGTAGCTGTCTTTGTATGCTTTACGACAAAGACAGTACACCTTGAGCTATGTTCAAATCTGACTACTGCGGCTTTTCTCGCAGCACTTGCACGCTTTTTGGGACGACGCGGATTTCCTTCAAAGATAATGAGCGACAATGGGAAAAACTTTGTCGGAGCTCAAAGAGCTACAGAGAAGGAGTTTATAAACTTCATGAAAGAAGTCTCCTCTGAAATTGTCAAAAAATATGCACCCAAGGGGTCAATTGGCAATTTATACCCCCATGTTTACCACACGTGGGTGGACTCTGGTAATCAGCAGTTTTAAGTTCCATTTAAAGAAAAGTTCCATTAAAAAGAAGAAAACTACGTTACTCGATGAATTCAGCCATGAATGGAAAGAAGACTACCTCAAAGATCTCAATAAGAGACATCAATGGAAGACGACCTAGAAAGAATCCCATGTATGATAAGGCGTCATCATACAGGACGAATGCCTTCATCTAACGGAATGGCGACTACGACGCATTGAAAAAATTCATCGAGGATCAGATGGTCATATAGGAGTAGTCAATGTACGAACGTAAACCGGCATATTAACTCGCCCACTAGTGAAACTGTGTTTCCTTCCAAACACCGAAGAACAAAATTTACCAATACCTCAAAATTATTCAAAATCCGTTCCGCTAATTCGTAAAATTCAAAAAGAAAACAGTTTTTAAATTAGTAGACACTAAATAAATTCAAGCGCAATCAAAATTAAACTAGTATACATATATATATATACATATATAGATACACATCTACCTCAAATACCAAAAATCACATAATTTAAATTATGGTGCAAACTAACTTAACCATGTTTAGTATTCCCATAGAAATGGACGTTGAAGAAAGCCATATAACGCCAAAAACTGTGGGGCCGTGATTGCTCCATCAAGGCAATCAGCGCTCCCATCGCCGCTCCGACGACGAAACTGGCTATGGGACCGCCTTTCGCCGCAGCAACACCGGAGAGAGGTGAAGAACATCCTATCGAGAACCAAAGGTCTCCACGCTGCACCTTATTCCATCGCCCACACGCCCAAAAGAAGTGCACTATTTTCAAAACATTGAAACCCGCTCAACGTTGCAGGGAAGTTATAACCCGATTTTATAATTTTTTTGTACAGAGACACAAAATTAGAAGATAAAGATTCCCTCTGAATTAAATTAAAATATCTGAGAGATTTACCGATATTTTCGGTGAAAAACTACCCTTACCTGGGGTCAAATTTCGAAAAATTTTCCACAAGTGATGCCACAGCTCAAATACAGTATTTGTGTAAAATTTTACTACGCTCTCTTCATTGGTTCTTAATGTATATTTATATTATAAAGTGAACGAATCAGATGGAATTCAAAATTGAGTTATATGGGAAATAGGCGTGGTTGCTAACAGATTTTGCCCATTTCTGTGTCTGTGTCATTAGGATGTTCATAAAATATTATATACCAAATATCATGAAATCGGTCGAGTGGTTTCTTAGATATGATTTTTTACCCATAAGTGGGCGACGCCATGCCCATTTTCCTTTTTTAATTTGAGTACAGCTTTTTTGTGTCATTTCTTCAATAAAATTGAGTGTTTCTGATGTCTTTTGTTAGTGAGTTAACGTACTTTTAGTAATTTTCAACATCACCTATTTTTATGGTGTGTAATGGGGTATGTGAGGGAAGTGACTGCTGAAAGTTTGGTTTATATAGCTTTATTGTTTGCGAGATATGAACAAAAATCTATTTGAGGGCGGAGCCACGTCCACTTACGAAATTACATCCCCCCTAGTGTGATATTCTGTACCAAATACTACTTTCATAGCTTTATTTATAGCTTAGTTATGGCACTTTATATGTTTTTGGTTTTTGTCATTTTGTGGTTGTGCCCCATTTCGTGCATTTTCAATAGCTAGTTCCAAGGAATATGTGTAACAAGTTTTGTCACAAAATCTTAATTTTTACTCAAGTAATTTGTTGCACGGACGGTCGTCTCGTCATCCTGATCATTTTGATCTTTGCTCTCTCTCTTTCTTTGCAACGTTGTTGCGAGAGTATAAAAAAAGAGAGTAATCAGCAGTATATGAAGGGTATATGACGAATATCTTGTAGTCAGAAATTGCAGCTTAACTCGTACACTCTTTAACATTTTGCTTTGCAAATTTACTTTATTTTATTTCTGGAATTTTCGTTTGTTCGTTTTGATATAAAATTATAGACACGTAAAATATAATTAAAAAAATAAATTTTACCCAAAATTAATATTATGAGTTTAAAGCTCTCCCACTTTAAATGTATAAATTAAATTATCTTAAATTGACATATAATGCATAAAAAATATTATTGGCTTTTAGTTGCATAAGTGCAAAATGCAATATAAACATATAAACTACAAATGAGTGGCCGCAGAGTTCAATCAGCGAAGCTCTCTTCTCGTTTTTAATATATTCTTGGACGGTAAGGCACTCCGGCCTTAGTTATAATAAACGACATCCCATCATTATTCCAGAGAAATCCTGTTTTTCTTATCTATTTCTAGTGTATCTCCACCAGCTTACACTGCACGGTGAGCATCGCTTGATGCCAGAAATGGTTCATCAAGAATTTTATATACCGTGATTAAAGCCACAAATCAAAAGGACGATTTTCATGTGTAAACAATGTACTATGTACAAATACAAAATGCGTACGTAGATCATGGAAGCTTTACCACCTGAACGCTGCAATTATGCTCTACCCTTCATCCATACCATCACTTGGGTTTATTTTGCTGGACCTTTTCAGTTCCGTCCTCATTTAGAAAAGGGTATGTAGCTGTCTTTGTATGCTTTACGACAAAGACAGTACACCTTGAGCTATGTTCAAATCTGACTACTGCGGCTTTTCTCGCAGCACTTGCACGCTTTTTGGGACGACGCGGATTTCCTTCAAAGATAATGAGCGACAATGGGAAAAACTTTGTCGGAGCTCAAAGAGCTACAGAGAAGGAGGTTTATAAACTTCATGAAAGAAGTCTCCTCTGAAATTGTCAAAAAATATGCACCCAAGGGGTCAATTGGCAATTTATACCCCCATGTTTACCACACGTGGGTGGACTCTGGTAATCAGCAGTTTTAAGTTCCATTTAAAGAAAACGACAGATAATCATAAATTTAGTTCACTACATTACTCGATGAATTCAGGCATGAATGGAAAGAAGACTACCTCAAAGATCTCAATAACAGAGATCAATGGAAGACGACCTAGAAAGAATCCCATCATACAGATAAGGCGTCATCATACAGGACGAATGCTTTCATCTAACGGAATGGCGACTACGACGCATTGAAAAAATTCATCGGGGATCAGATGGTCATATAGGAGTAGTCAATGTACGAACGCAAACCGGCATATTAACTCGCCCACTAGTGAAACTGTGTTTCCTTCCAAACATCGAAGAACAAAATTTACCAATACCTCAAAATTATTCAAAATCCGTTCCGCTAATTCGTAAAATTCAAAAGAAAACCGTTTTAAAATTCGTAGACACTAAATAAATTCAAGTGAAATGAAAATTAAACTAGTATACATATACATATGTATATACATATATAGATACACATCTACCTCAAATACCAAAAATCACATAATTTAAATAATGATCCAAACTAACTTAACCATGTTTAGTATTCCCATAGAAATGGACGTTGAAGAAAGCCATATAACGCCAAAATCTATGGGGTCGTGATTGCTCCATCAAGGCAATCAGCTGCTCCCATCGCCGCTCCGACGACGAAACTGGCTATGGGACCGCCTTTCGCCGCAGCAACACCGGAGAGAGGTGAAGAACATCCTATCGAGAACCAAAGGTCTCCACGCTGCACCTTATTCCATCGCCCACACGCCCAATAGAAGTGCACTATTTTCAAAAGCATGAAACCCGCTCAACGTTGCAGGGAAGTTATAACCCGATTTTATAATTTTTTTGTACAGAGACACAAAATTAGAAGATAAAGATTCCCTCTGAATTAAATTAAAATATCTGAGAGATTTACCGATATTTTCGGTGAAAAACTACCCTTACCTGGGGTCAAATTTCGAAAAATTTTCCACAAGTGATGCCACAGCTCAAATACAGTATTTGTGTAAAATTTTACTACGCTCTCTTCATTGGTTCTTAATGTATATTTATATTATAAAGTGAACGAATCAGATGGAATTCAAAATTGAGTTATATGGGAAATAGGCGTGGTTGCTAACAGATTTTGCCCATTTCTGTGTCTGTGTCATTAGGATGTTCATAAAATATTATATACCAAATATCATGAAATCGGTCGAGTGGTTTCTTAGATATGATTTTTTACCCATAAGTGGGCGACGCCATGCCCATTTTCCTTTTTTAATTTGAGTACAGCTTTTTTGTGTCATTTCTTCAATAAAATTGAGTGTTTCTGATGTCTTTTGTTAGTGAGTTAACGTACTTTTAGTAATTTTCAACATCACCTATTTTTATGGTGTGTAATGGGGTATGTGAGGGAAGTGACTGCTGAAAGTTTGGTTTATATAGCTTTATTGTTTGCGAGATATGAACAAAAATCTATTTGAGGGCGGAGCCACGTCCACTTACGAAATTACATCCCCCCTAGTGTGATATTCTGTACCAAATACTACTTTCATAGCTTTATTTATGGCTTAGTTATATCACTTTATATGTTTTTGGTTTTTGTCATTTTGTGGACGTGCCCCATTTCGTGCATTTTCAATAGCTTGTTCCAAGGAACACGTGTAACAAGTTTTGTCACAAAATCTTAATTTTTACTCAAGTAATTTGTTGCACGGATGGTCGTCTCGTCATCCTGATCATTTTGATCTTTGCTCTCTCTCTTTCTTTGCAACGTTGTTGCGAGAGTATAAAAATAGAGAGTAATCAGCAGTATATGAAGGGTATATGACGAATATCTTGCAGACAGAAATTGCAGCTTAACTCGTACACTCTTTAACATTTTGCTTCGCAAATTTACTTTATTTTATTTCTGGAATTTTCGTTTGTTCGTTTTGATATAAAATTATAGACACGTAAAAGATAATTAAAAAAATAAATTTTAACCAAAATTAATATTATGAGTTTAAAGCTCTCCCACTTTAAATGTATAAATTAAATTATCTTAAATTGACATATAATGCATAAAAAATATTATTGGCTTTTAGTTGCATAAGTGCAAAATGCAATATAAACATATAAACTACAAATGAGTGGCCGCAGAGTTCAATCAGCGATCTGTGTCTGTCGGAGAGACCAACCTCGAAATGGCTTTATAATTGACTTGCAAATGTTTAAATTTCAATTATGGGTTTTTAAAGCTGAAGCCAATTCCGCTGTAGCAGAGCGACTGGTAAACAGATAAAAAATGTGTTTTCTTAAATCTTTCGACCCTGACCTTTTCCTGTGGTTTTAAATTTTTTTTCAATTGGGACCATAAAATAATGGCACAAAGAGCTTACAAACAAAATTTCACTTTCCCACGCCTTTTATTAAGGGCGCTACAGAAAGTTGCTTGTGAGCAACATTGAGCCATGGCGGTATACAAAAATTATAAAATGAAGATTTTGATTTCATTAAAAAATTTATTGTTGTTATATTATATTTACGAAGAGTTAAACAAGTTTAATGTATTATAATTTATGTGTGAAAACTTAAAAAAACAGTTTTTGCAGCAAAGAAGAACTAGATCAATGGAGTCCCAATTTTGTATAGTCGAGCACGTTCTTTTTCACCAAACCCAACCCAGCGCCCGTTTTATTCATAGCGTTTCGCATTAGCAGTTGTAGGAATAAACTTGTAGACTGCTTGTTGAGATCCTAGGGTCAATCATGTGGAGATTCTATTGCTGTTGCTGATTAGGGGCGACCTCCTATTATATTAGTTGACTCGGGAAATGTATCACTAGAAGTCACAAATGTGACTAAACAATGCTAAAATTGTCTCATATACCAATTCTTGAGCGGTGGTTTACTTTATAGATTCCATCAGAATGTTTGAAAGATCTACTCCTCCGATGTGTTTATTATAGCTGTTGTCACAGCAGGCCTAGGAATCTCTAAATCCTTTTTTCTCTGCGCTGCAATTTCGAATTGTTTCAACTCCCATACAAGACGATGAGCAACGCACACATACATATTAAATTTTTATTGATTTTACATTTATTGTCATAAAACCCTCTTCCACGTTTTTTCAATTTAGAAAGAAGTCCTTAGCTTTTCAAATCCCTAACATCACCTAAACATCTCCTTCATCATCCCCATTGTCTTCATCACTCGAAATAATCCAATTAATCTGCAAAATATTGGTAATTTCACAGTAAGATATATCTTTCTCTTTTGGACACATAACTGAAAACAAACATTTTTAATACCACTATTGACCGACGTTGCCCACAGGTAACTTGTGGGATTCAAAAAATCCTCATTTAATACACAAACAACTTAAAACAAACTGACTTTTCAACAAATATTATTCAATAACTTTCGAACAAAACTGCATACTTATTTCCGTTTCAACGACGTTGATGCACTATTATGTTAAAAAAACTATAAGAATAACGGTAAAGAATTTTGTTAACTGTTTTGATTTTCGTTCTTAATATAATAACCTATAAGTAACCACTTAAATCAAGTAAAAAAAATTATCACAACTTTTGCTTTAAATCTTCGAACTGGTGAAGTTGCTCAGTCGAAGGGGTGGAAAGGGTTAAGCACTAATTTTTGTTTGCTTATTTAGTTGTTTAAAAGCAAATTTTTTAATACCGTTTTTGTGCCGCTAGCGTTCTAAGGCTAGTAGAAAATGGGTGTGTCCAGCAACGCTATTTTTTAATTTATCACCTAGATTGTGATTGATTTCGTTTCAGGCTTGGATAAAAAACACACATGACTCTAAAACCAATTTTTCCAAAAGTTATTGGTTTTTATATTTATTTAACAAATAACAGCAATCAGAATGAAATGAACATTTCAACGGTCTAGTTATATTTAAAGATTAGTTATATTTATCTTTAATTTGCTAATGTTTTTAAAATAATTTTAAATAATTTTTTTGCTTCTTGTTTTATAGGATTGATACGAAATAATCGGTAAACTATTTTCTTTTTATCCGGAAACTTTCACACTTACTTACTGAAAAACTTTGCCAAGATTCAAATATTAGTAGCGTAGCGAGCGACATGGCTCGAAAATTTGACGCGTGTGCAAAAAAAAAACAACCTAAGGTACTGAGTTGGTAAGTACGGAAAGTTAATCGAAGGTTTCACCTTGCACAAAGTTATATTTCAGAGTACTTAAAACGAAATATTTTTGCTACAGGCAATGAATACTATAAAAGTCAACAATTTGCGAAAGCGATGACGGCATCCACTACCTCGTACCTCCAAACACGATCACGACAACACTAGCGGTGTGGCTCCTAAAGAGGAGAATATCCAACCATGTCGGCCATGATATCTATGCCAATATCCCTTACTAGTAAACTCAGCAAGTCTGAGCTAGTGGGGGCATTGTGGGTGCTGTCTTTCATACACGAATATCTTATAGTCAGTATTGATGATTTAAAAAGCTCGACTCGCTAAATAGCACTTCTTTCAAGCCTCATTTGCCTACAAAATTGCTTTAATACAGTAAAACCTGTCTAACTGCCTTCCCTAAATAAAAGCGTTGGCGGAATGTGTTTTACCGCTCAGCGTTAACGTCGATGCGCCATCTCTAAATAAAAGCGGCAACTTTCCGTCAAATATAAAAATGTTTGTTGTTGTGAAATTTTATTGTACAGAGAAACATTACATTACTTCATAAAGCGCTGTCAAAATATAATTTTTCCACTGCTCAGCGTTGCCGTCGTGTTATTTCGGTATGCGCCATACATATTGCATGGGCATGATGATTTTTTTACAGTCATTTGCCGCTGCCGCTTTTATTTACGGAAGGCAGTAAGCTGGACACCTGCGGTTCAGCACTTTTTGTTCAAGTTACGCGAGGGTCCATATTATAAAGAAATTAATACATTTGTGTATAATATAAGTAAATAGCATACAAATATGCACACATTTAAAATGTATTGTCCAAGATAGAAAGGGATTTTAATGTTTGCTGTATAAAAATTGAGACAAATTTTGTCCAACTTCCAAGATAGACGGTGTCCAAATTAAGCAGTATATATATGTTTTGTCAAATTGGAGCGAGTGTCCAAATTATATGGGTGTCCAACTTTACAGGTTTTACTGTACTAGTTTATTTTGCAAGCAAGGCGAAGGACAAGTTGTAGCACTCAGATAAACGGTGTTGTTTGTGAATAATTCTTAAAAGTTCACAGTGCTTATTTAAGTTTCCTAAAAGGTTTTGAACTTTTCACGCAGCAGTATGCAATATATTGAATTTTATTATTATTTTAAGGTGAACCTGGTGACAAAAGTTGGGAGCAGAAGCGCTATTAAAGGTGAATGGACGTGTAGCAACTTAATGAATACAAATCAAATTACCCACACAAAAAAGTATATGACAAAAAAGAACAATAATAGCAATGAAGACGGATTGTAAGTCGATAGTTTGGAACGAATGGTGGAATGGTTCTTTCATACTATATGCCACGAAAGATATACGTACATATATTGTATTTAATACGCCACTAGTTTAGTCAATAAACTTATGGCGTTTTTCTATATTTACTAAATTAGAGACAATTGAAAGCTTTAAATCGCTCTCCTGAAAAATCGACTTTTTTGAGTTGTGACACTATTCATGTAAATGAGCGATATGTATATATGAATCCTATAGGGAAGTGGCCAAAGAAAAAGTACAAAAGTACGTAGATGCAACATACACAGCGATCTTTGCATTTTTTTCCATTGTTCGACTGCAAATGATTTGATTACAGCAAATCACATAATTGCTAGCAATTAAAAAGCGCTGCAAAGCTAAAGTAATTAATATAAAAAACAAGTAAGGAAGGGCTAAGTTCGGTTGTGACCGAACATTTTATACTCTAACACACAATTTGACCCACTTCACTAGTGCTTACTTTATATATTGTAAAGTAAACTATTCAGATCTACTTCAGAGTTCTGGTATATAGGAAGTAGGCGTGGTTGTGAACCGATTAGCCCTTTTTTCACATCACATCATTGATGGTGCTACCGATACAATCATTGCTCGTGGACTTTGGGTTGTTTCTACAATCGCAGATGTAGTTTTAGTTATATTTACTCTTATCGTTGCTATGGGTGTTGCCGTTCCTATTATTTTGAGAGCTTTTGTCCTGCCGCATTTGCTGCAAATGATCTACTTTGGTGCATTGCGGTGCTAACTCTACTAGCATGTGCTGCTGTTGCTCCTACTGTATTGTTGGCAATTGGTGCGCTGCATTCACTAATCGCAACCCGTAATTTCCGACATTGTGGACAACATCGCAGATATCATCGTAATCGTCCGCAAAGTTGCTAGCGATTCTTGTAGCAGCAGTCTCTTCACCACACTGTTGTTGTTGTTGCAATTGCAGTACTTGTCAGTTTCACACTGATGTCCGTCTAATCGTTTGCTTACTAATACTACGATTTCTGCGCAATTGTTGGTGATAACAGCATCAGTCCAATTCTCGAATAAGGCCAACTCACGAGCCCTGGACATGTCAGCAAATGGCCATTGAGAATTCACTGGACGAAGGGATTGGTCGTCATAACTGTAAAATAAATAGTAGAGAGAAATGAGATTAGTTAAAATCATATTTACGTCAATAAAAAAATGTTGAAAAATTAAGTAAAGAATGAATGAAAAAAGAGAGAAATCAGTAACACAACGCTTCACGTCGTTCAGAGTTGATATGCGATATTAAGTGGGCATATTATTATTTTACGTGGTAAGGCGCAACTGTTTGTAATTTGATAATTGAAAATGTAATCACAAAAACACCAACAACAAGTAATGAAAGGTTAAGTTCGGGTGCAACCGAACATTTTATACTCTCGCAATTTATTGCTATATTTTTATAAAGATGACACAATTCGACCCATATATTCGGCATAAATTTCAATAGAATAACGAAAATCATCATAAATAGTATATGGGGACTGAGGTAATTCCTGAACCGATTTCACTCGTTTTCACCACCAAGATACAATATACGAAGACTATTCGCTCACTTAATTTTATATTACCTAAAATTAGGTATATGGGATCTTGGGGAAGTCATGACTCGATTTTAACCATTTTTGGTACAGAGACAAACTGTTATAAGAAAAAAATTCAGAGGGAATGAATTACATTAAAATATTTGAGAGATTTACCTACATTTTCGGTGAAAAATTACCCTTAGGCACTGAGTTCTTCATGTTCGATATCAGGGGCCTTTAAAAGTCATGGTCTGATTTTGAGAATTTTTCCACAAGTGATGTTACAGCTCAAATACAGTATTTGTGTAAAGTTTTAAGTTTCTTCATTGGTTCCTAATGTATATATTATAAAGTGAACGAATCAGATGGAATTCAAAATTGAGTTATATGGGAAGTAGGCGTGCTTGTGAACCGATTTCTCCCATATTCCACCCGTGTTATCAGGATGTCAATAAAGTGTTATATACCGAATTTCATTGAAATCGGTAGAGTAGTTCTTATGATATGGTTTTTGACACATAAGTGGGCAACGCCACGCCCATTTTCCATTTTGTAAAAAAATCTCAGTGCAGCTTTCTTCTGCAATTTCTTTTGTAAAATTTAGTGTTTCTGACGTTTCTCGTTAGTGAGTTAAGGTACTTTTAGTAATTTTCAACATAACCATTGTATGGGAGGTGGGTGCGGTTATTATCCGATTTCTTTCATTATTGAACTGTATAAGGAAATGGCTAAACAAATTTTGGTTTATATAGCAAGCAACACCAGGAGATGGCGAACCCGATCCCCCTATCGATGACGATGGAACAGATGTTCCATTACCCGACCATGAAGAAATTCGAATAGCAATTACCCGCTTGAAGAATAACAAAGCAGATAGATTATCGGCAGAACTATTCAAATACGGCGGCGAAGAACTGATAAGGTGCATGCATCAGCTTCTTTGCAGAATATGGTCGGAAAAAAGCATGCCTGACGATTGGAATCTCACTGTGCTCTGCCCAATCCATAAAAAGGGAGATCCCACAATCTGCGCCAATTACCGTGGGATCAGCCTCCTAAATATCGCATACAAGGTTCTATCGAGCGTACTGTGTGAAAGACTAAAGCCCACCGTCAACAAACTGATTGGACCTTATCAGTGTGGCTTTAGAAAAGGAGCTGCCTTTACGCCGCGATGTCTGAATTTGGTATCCCCGCAAAACTAATACGGCTGTGTAAATTGACGTTGAGCAACACCAAAAGCTCCGTCATGATTGGGAAGGACCTCTCCGAGCCGTTCGATACCAAACGAGGTTTCAGACAAGGTGACTCACTATCGTGCGACTTCTTTAACCTGATGCTGGAAAAAATTATAAGAGCTGCAGAGCTAAACCGAGAAGGTACAATCTTCTACAAGAGTGTACAGCTCCTGGCGTACGCCGATGATATTGATATCATCGGAAGCAACAACCGCGCCGTTTGTTCTGCTTTTTTCCAGACTGGATAAGGAGGCGAAGCGAATGGGTCTGGAGGTGAATGAGGACAAGACGAAATAGCTCCTGCCACCAAACAAACAGTCAGCGCACTCGCGTCTTGGCTCCCACGTCACTGTTGACAGTCATAACTTCGAGGTCGTAGATAATTTCGTATACCTGGGAACCAGCATCAACAACACGAACAATGTCAGCCTCGAAATCCAGCGCAGAATAACTCTTGCCAACAGGTGCTACTTTGGACTGAGTAGGCAATTGAACAGTAAAGTCCTCTCTCGACGAACCAAAATCAAACTCTACAAGTCGCTTATCATTCCCGTCCTGCTTTATAGTGCAGAAGCTTGGACGATGTCAACATCAGATGAGACGACACTAGGAGTTTTCGAGAGGAAAATTTTGCGCAAGATTTATGGTCCTCAGAACATTGGCAACGGCGAATACCGCAGACGATGGAACGATGAGCTGTATGAGTTATACGACGACATTGACATAGTGGCAACCAAAGATTTCACTGTTTCAGTTAACTGAATCACTATTGAACTGACTTTTGTGCGCATGAGCATTAGAATGCGAGCTTCTGCACCGTAAAGCAGGAGGGGAATGATAAGCGACTTGTAGAGCTTGATTTTGGTTCGTCGAGAGAGGACTTTACTTTTCAATTGCCTACTCAGTCCAAAGTAGCACCTGTTGGCAAGAGTTATTCTGCGTTGGATTTCGAGGCTGACATTGTTCGTGTTGTTGATGCTGGTTCCCAGGTATACGAAATTATCTACGACCTCGATGTTATGACTGTCAACAGTGACGTGGGAGCCAAGACGCGAATGCGCCGACTATTTGCTTGATGACAGGAGATATTTCGTCTTGTCCTCATTCACCTCCAGACCCATTCGCTTCGGCTTCTTATCCATGCGGGAAAAAGCAGAACAAACGGCGCGGTTGTTGCTTCCGATGATATCAATATCATCGGCGTACGCCAGGAGCTGTACCAAGGCACGGTATTGGAGAAAATAATTAGCTATGAACAAATTCAGCCCATTTTGGTCTGTTGGAAATGTAATTGTACTGTTGTATTTATTGCGGTTAAAATTGATTTGCTATTTTATGAACAATCACAACTAATTGCCAAAAGTGTTTTTTAAAACTGACTTAATTATTGTAGCCGATGAGAAATAGGAATAATTCCATAGAATGATGAAAGGCTCCAAGCGCTTTGAGGACTCTTCAAGGTCTCCAATTATGAGTTTACAGCATCACAAAGAACTAGCAATTTAGACTGTCCAAGTGGGATTCCTTGTGATTTTGTTGCAAGGATCAGCCCATTAACCTAACCTAACTCTATAACCCATAATTGTGGTATATGTTACGCTTTAAAAAATATTATAAAGATATGTGTAATTTTCATTCAGGCGTTATAATCGTTCGCAACCACTTGTATTTATGTATGTAGAAACCACTGAAACAGAAATATGAAACACGCTAAAACAATGGAAAATGTACTCTAAGAAATAATAATTCGATTAACACTCAAGCAAAGGGCGCAAATAAGAACTGAAGCTGCAACTAATCAAGGTGTTCTTAGAAGTTAAGTTTAATATGAAAGATCAACGTGCAAATAAAGTAAGGGCAGTTTCAAAATCTTTGATAATAATATAAATTTTGGAGAACTAGTGATCTCATGGACATGTATCTTTTAGCTTCTAAAATACTTCTACCCGTATTTCATTTGTGTGATTTAAAAAAGTAAAACTCGGATAAGTTTTTAATTACAATAAAAGGTTTAATAAGTCAATTCCCTAAAATTAATAATACAAGTTATACTCGTAAAACCATGTCTCACAATATTGTACATTCACTTGAGATTGTTATAAAATAAAAAATAAACATAAATTACTTATTTTTACACCTTTACTGTTGTCAAATAGTATGCATTCTGGTCACGTTGTGTGTGCGAATTCATGCAGTCTAGACACTGTAAAATAAAACAGATCAGACGGCACTTGTTAACACAGGTTTAATGAATAGAAATCCCTCTAGTGTTGTATTTCGACTATCACTCACAGAATACGCTCACAGGGTTACAGTTATTACATTAACTTTAAGTAAAGCGAGAAAAGGTTAACTTAATTAACTGGTTCTCATTTCTATGAAACATTTGGTGATAAGAGACACTAAAGGGGATTTTTTTCTATTTTTGTCAAGACTTCGGGCTCTACCTTTTGTTAGCATTTCCCTTTGCATTCATACAAATTCATAATTTTAGTTAATTATTGACTTAGTGACTACCGATTTTTATATAAATATGAAAAAACAGTACTGATTCAAATAGTTCTTGCAACAGAAGCAAAACAACGTTTTAAGATTATAACTTCCAAGATAACAAACGCACAAAGAATTTAAATAAGGGCTAAAGAACGAAGTACAAAACTTAGTAGTTAGTCACTCCTGCATATACTCGTGTTTCTAAATAAAAATTGTTATGGATAAAACCCACACCGATGTGCCATTTTAAATACACTGACGTAATCATGATGATCTACTGTTTTTGCAAATATCAGGTACTGAGTGCCAAACTATTGAGTAGCAGAGTTGTAATTAGCATTTAAAATTTTTAACTAATAATTACTGTTAAAATATAGTCTCAATAGGTATGCACTTATTTTTAATATGTGTGGTTCTTTTAATATATGATATACTACTTTTATAAAGATAAAATATTTGTATGTATGTTTGTAATGAATAAACTCAAAAACTACTGCGCCGATTTTAAAAATTCTTTCACCATTGGAACGCTACGTTCACCCCGAGTAACATGGACTATATTTTTTGCAAGAATCTCAACCTTCTGGAAATAGTTCCCAGGTGAGGGTATCAAAAAAACTCCGTGATGAATAATCTTAATCTGAAACTGAAAATCGTCTTTCAAGTTATTCGCATCGCAATCGCGTGCTAGAGAGTCGAGTAAAGAGCGCTCGGAGCTGCTTGCTGAACAAAATTTCAAAACCTCCCAAGTACCCGCTTGAGAGTCGAGTATGGAGCGTGTGAAGTGGCTTGAAGAACAGAACGAAATATTAGAAATATCCCTTTCAGACCTAGCTATAACAATTGTGAGATCTGATTTTAACTACAGTAAACTACCTAAAAAATTTATTTTTCATGTGTTAACCTGCAAGCAGTGATTGTGAGCAATGTTTTTCAATAGAACTGCAAAAAAAAAAAATATTTGAACGATAAATAGCGGATCACAGGCTTTAGTTTCAAAGAGTAATTTAGCAAGTTTAGATATGCGTCCAAGTGGTGAGTGTTTTTATTATTTTTAAACATATAAAACTAAAACTATGATAGTGATTGAAGTTACCATAAAATTTTTCAAGTGATTGTGTCATTTAATTTGCTGATAGTTATTATTAATTGGAGGGTGGTAAAACACAGATATCATAATTGTGTTATTCAGGCACAGAATACAGTTTCGTTGCATGCTCACAAATGTGTTACCTTCCCAATTTCTAGGAAGGGGCAGAGACATTTGAAGACTGCGGTCTTGGACATGGGCCATCTATAGTTATGCGACTAATAAAAAACTTACCGAAAGGGAGCCAAATATATTTCGACAGGTTTTTTACTACAATACCACTCGTAGAATCGCTTTACCAAATGGATTATCCTGCAACTCCTTCATAATCAGAGAGAAAGACATCGGTCACGAAAGACTAGAGGTCGTAATCAAGTTTCACTTAATTTGCAATATAATAAAATATAATTTCATGTTCAAATTTTCCTCATTTTACTTTTTAAAATGAACCCACGCAAGAAACGGGAAAGTACATTTACAAAGTCGTTCACAAAATTTTCTACAGTCATAATCTATAATGCCGTCGCATGCAACACAAATTGCTACCGATGAAAATTAATGACTGTCATTGTTTAATTATTCATAAACCTTGTAAGGTTTAATATTTAAGTAAAGCACTCAGAATTAGTAATCATCACTCTAAATAATGTCGCCAGTCCAGTTTCAAACAAATTCAAAGGCAATAATTGTAGATTTCAATAAGACTGTCTATTTTGAGATACCTGTATGTTGATTAAGGATATAAAGATTAGTTACAATAATGTCCAAAATATTTCTCCAAAACTGATTTGACAGAATGCTGATCTTGAATCTTGAGGTAACAAGAATCAAAATTATAACCCATTGAAACCTGTACTCAAATACAAATATACAACAAATATGTCCAAATGTTGCTAGAAATGAGTGCAAAGGCAACTCAATTATTCGCTTTACTCAGCAGTAGGTCATGGTACATTTACAACATTTAAGCCACAAGTTTTCAATTGGGCTATAGAAAAACACTGTACGTACACTTGCAGAATTTCCCCTCTATACAAGCTAAATATAAATAAGTGATCTCCTTAACCCTTCTGCACAAATTGAGATTGTACCCCTCATAAACAATTTGCGGGTCAATATGACCCAATAGCAAAAACACGTCAGTAACGTAAAATTATAATGGCAAACTCATTTTTTTTATTATTCAAACATAAAATTAACAAATTCAAAATTGTTTCCAATAGGAGTCAGTAAAAAATAGATCAATTCTGACAATTTATACACATAACTGCCTTTACACTATGTTGTTTGCATATAAATTTCAAGCATTTATCGCAACGAACTGAATGCTTGTTGGAGTTTTTAGTATGTGGACAATAAAAACACCTTTGTCTCTTACCCAAAAAGCATAAAGGAGAATCTTGAGGCTGCACGACCGTTAATAAACTGGGAGTGTCTGCTGCGACTGCTTCCTGGATGTTTTCCACAACTCTTTTTGCAGAAGGACCATAGGGCATTCGCTTTCGGCGTGCAATGTGCGGGGTTACCAAAGATGTGGCCAAGTCTAATAAAAATAATCGCCGCTTAAAGTTTTTAGTTCTGTTCCATTCGGGATTAAGTTCGGTCCATATAACATATGCGTTATATCCCGAAACATCGACCATATTGGAAAAGAGTGCAACTGGCCATCGTTTCGTTTGGCGTTTACATGTGTACGTTGCTACTAATTGGTCCAGCGCATCAACACCTGCTTTAGTCGCATTATAGTTTTTTTTTTTTTTTTTTTCAATATTTCTTTATTTATTGAATCTGCTTTGTTTAAAGCCTAACAATAAGTATTAAAATCTTAAATCTATTTACAACTAAGTAAGCTCAAGAATGTGTTTGAGCTTTTTGGCAGAACGTTGCTCTTTAGTAGGCAGGTAGATCTCTTCTTTTTAAACGAGTTTGATTGGAATGTACCAAGGCGTTTGCCAATGGGTTTGGATGTTCACGAAGTTTAGAAATATATTTCTTTCTGCTGTCCTCTATTTCCTTCTTTACCAGAGGAATATCAAGATCCTTATGGATATTTTCGTTACGCATGTACCATGGTGAACCCGTTATTGTTCTAAGCATTTTAGATTGGAATCTCTGAATTATATCAATGTTGGTTGCACAGGTCGTACCCCACAGTTGAATACCATACATCCAAATCGGTTTTATGATTGCATTGTATAACAGGACTTTGTTGTCTAGGCTAAGTTTAGAATTTTTGTTTAGAAGCCAATTTAAATTTGCTGCTCTTAACTTCATGCAAGTTACTTTACTCGCTATATGTTTCCGCCACGTAAGCCTTCTTTCCAGGTGAATCCCAAGATAAGTTACTTCATTCGCTTGGGGTACTAATACATTGTTTATTTTAACTGTCCGACATGTTTCTGGTCTTAGAGAAAATGTAACATGCTTGCATTTTTGCTCATTAATTTTTATACGCCAGTTGGCTAGCCATTCTTCGACACAAGTTAAGTGCTCCTCTAATACTCTTGATGCTCTAATGGGGCATTTGTTTCGGCTTACTATGGCTGTGTCATCCGCAAAAGTGGATGTCAATACGTTATTAGCTATTGGAATGTCTGCTGTATATATTATGTACAGAGTGGGGCCTAATACACTGCCCTGAGGTACACCGGCCCTTATTGCTCGTTCTTCTGATATAAAATCTGCTACTTTAACCGTAAATTTCCTATTTCTTAAATATGACTCCAATGTTTTATGCAATTCGTAAGGTAAAACGTTTTTGATTTTTCCATAAAAGGCCTTCATGCCAGACCTTATCGAACGCCTGAGCTACATCGAGAAAAATAGCTGAACAGTACTCTCTGTGCTCGAATGCTTTCCTGATTTCGTTTGTAATTCTATTCACTTGCTCTACTGTGCCATGTTTAGCACGAAACCCGAATTGATGGGTTGGTATTATATTATTTTCGTGGAGGAAAGGAGACATTTTTGATAGTAAAACTTTTTCGAATATTTTGGAAAGACATGGTAAGAGACTTATTGGTCTGTAGGAAGATGGTTGTGTTAAGTCTTTTCCAGGTTTATCTATCATGATGATCTGCGACTTTTCCACGAAATTGGATAGTACCCGAAACCAAGAATTGCATTAAAGAGCAAAGAGAGCACTGATATAGCAATATTTGGCAACTCAATTAACATTTTTGGAGTAATATTATCGTGTCCTGAAGACTTTTTCGGATTTAGCTCTTTTAGGATCTTGATAATTTCATAAGTAGACGTCCTAATAGACACGCTTGACTCGTTTGCAATATTGGGCAAAGTTGGCAACTTAAAAGTTGTTTTTTGGGCCATTGGGTTGAAATACCTTTTCTAGGTGATTTGCAAAGCAATTTGCGTTTTCCTCATTACTGCGCGCCCAATTACCATTCGACTGTCTTATAGGCATCTTGGAATCTACTGGAGGCTTAAAATACTTTTGGGCTTTCCAAAGGGAGTTTTTCTTGCTAGAATTTGGACACAGGTGCTTTATATAATTTTCAGTATTGTATTCTTCATCGCGTTTAAGTGCTTTTTTAACTTACGTGCAGCCGATTTCAGTTGACGCAGAGTTGAAGGGAACGACTTAACTGCCATTCACGTCTCGCTTGCCTTTTCTCATTTACAAGCTTTTCTATTTCATTATTAGTCATGTTTCTAAAAACCTTAACTTTTCTTTTTAGGTGTTGCCAAGACAGCTGCAATAGTTATTACATCATTGAATTCCATTACGCTTTCATCAATATCTCTTCCTGTACTTATTTTTAAATCGATATTAATGTGGCTACTGATATATTTTCTATATTTCAACCAGTTAGTTTTAAAAGATGTTAGAGATACTTTTGGCTCAACTATCATGGGCTGTTCGCATAACTTTATAAGTACAGGAGAATGATCAGAACATAGAGTCAATACATGTATCTACTGTTATTAGCGATCTATCTATATTTTTGACTACAGCAAAATCTATTAAGTCTGGTATTTTGTTTCTATCACTGGGCCAGTATGTCGGCTTACCAGGAGATATTATATCAAGGTTATTGTGCTTATTTATAATAGTGTAGTACAGCTGTCGTCCTTTCGGATTAATAAGACGTGAGCCCCAGTACATGTGTTTTGCATTATAATCACCACCTGCTAGAAATCTTGGACCTAGCGTTCCAAAAAAATCTTTAAATTCGCAGTCTGTAATTCTAAAACGAGGTGGACAGTATATAGCCGTCAGATTGAGGTCAGAACCTCGATTTTTCAATGATATTGTTGTAGCTTGTAGCTGCGCTGTAGCATGTGGTTCTAAAGCATGGTGGTTTAGCCGATTTCTAACCAATACTGCTGTTCCACCGTGCGCCTTTCCATCTGGATGATTTGTAACATGAAGTCTATATCCCGCTATACAGAAATTGTTTTTATTTGTTAAATGAGTTTCTGACAGTAGCATAACATCTATGCTTTTTTCAGTCAGAAATCGTATTAACTCCAGTTTGTGTTGGTTTACATCGTTGGCATTCCATATGCAAATATTTAGCATACTCATTTTTTAGATAATAAGGTTTGTAACATTTGGTTTTGAGATTTGATAAAATCTTGGATCATGTTTTGCATGGTAGACATGAATTGTGTCATACATTGAGTCAGATTTAGAATCATATTTTCAATACCTCCACTTGGTGGATTTTGCGGTTGTTGCATTTGCACAGCGTTGCCTTTTACCACATTTGCATAGCTTCCCTGGACAAGGATATCCTTAGAATTACCCGGTTTCGAACTCTGGTCTGAAATTAATACATTTTCGTTACGAGGGATATTCAACATTTGATTACGACGAGCTTGAATTCCCAGTGACAATTTTGATTTCAAGTCTTTATATACAGGGCAGCCCCTGTAGTTAGCAGTATGATTTCCTCCACAGTTACTGCATTTTTTATTTGTATCCTCTTTTTTAAGAGTGCATTTTGATGTTGGGTGCAAATCACCACATACCACACAAACACTGCGTAGAGTGCAATATGATTTGGTATGCCCATACTCTTGGCAGTTAGTGCATTGTACCGGACCATTTCTTTTATGAGGTTCTTCAACGGTAATTCTACGATGGAGTAAATATTTTAAATTGTATATTGGGTGTGTTTCATTCTTTTTTATTGGATTAGAGTTTGGCAACAATTCAATTTTAAACATTGGTTGTGGTACTTTATTTCTATTGAAGATATTTACCACATTTTTAATTCCAAAGCCGCATTCTTCAAGGGCTTCTTTGATATTATTAGATTCTACCGAAGACTCAATGCCTTTTACAACAACAACTAGGCCTTTAGAGCTCTTCAGTTGATAAGAATAATAATTCTTGTTGCTATTTGACAAAAATTTCACTATATCCATAAAACTTTTCTCAGTGTAGGATTGTATTTTAGTTTCATCTATCTTGCCTTTTTTCAAAGGCACGATATGAAAATTGTTGGTACCTACAATTTCACTGAGTTTATCAACAAGTGCATTTGAGCTACGCTCACGTAAATATATTGGCGGCGGCTTGGCATTCGCGACTGTGGTGGCACCCTTCGCATCGTCGTCCAAACCATTGCTTAGTATGGCAAATCTATTGCCATTTAAATTTCCAGGCTTATTTGTATTAAGCGTGGCGGGTTGAAACTTTTTGGCATTAATCGCTGTCTTTATAGGACTTGATTTACTTTTTATGTTGACGTAGCGGTCAATGCCAGTCTGTATAGATTGTACTTTTCTTTTAGGTACATGCTCACCTTGCATTGTTTTTTCCTTTGGTGTCCGCTCGTTTGCTGATACCTGCTTGGTTGATGTTGCCTGCTGATTTGTTGTTGCGCACTTGCTGTTTTTTTCAGTTTCTGCTGATCCCTTCTGCTGCTCGGCTGAGCGCTTCGATGACTCATCTTTCTCACCGTTTGATTGTTTGTTTGAGAGAGCAGATTTTGCAGGCTCAACAAAGCTGAAGTAGGCATTCAGAGAATGCCTACGACCTTGCTGTTGAGACTGCGCAGCGCTAGCGCTCATGTTTGTTTTTTTTATTTGTTTGTTTTGTTCACTTTTATATGTTGTTTGTTATTTATTGTTATTTTAAACTAATTTGTTTTGTTTATGTTTTGTGTTTTGATTACAAATTTCGAATACACAAGTTATTGGTTGTTTAATTTTTTTTGTTTTGCTTTTATTATTAATTTATTATGAAAGTTTTCACGGAGCGCATTAAACACTTCCGTACTCTTTGAAAGCTCACACGGCATTATAGTGATGTATTACTTCTGGTTTCTTTTTCTGATCATCCCTAGTCTCTGCCGAATGATGAAGCACTAGCACGCTTTTTCTGTTTAGTCACATTTGAGCATAAATTTTCTTGGTGGTCAAAATGACCCACAATTTGTATACGCGTACGAAAAGTTTTTAAAAAATTATGTAAAACAAGTAAGGAAGGGCTAAGTTCGGGTGTAACCGAACATTTTATACTCTCGCAATTTATTTATTTAACTTTATTTATATTATATAATACACAATTTGACCCACATATTCGTCATATATATTGTATAAAGTCCATTGAAAGTTGGAAACCATAATATTAGGTTAGAAGCACCGAGGTCCTCGTGTTCGATATATGGGGCCTTAAAAACCTATGGTCCGATTTCAACGATTTTTAGAACGGGGCTGCCACACTATTAACATAGTATTTGTGCAAAGTTCTGCATCAATATCTTCACTAGTACTTACTTTATATATAGTAAAGTAACCGATTCAGATTGTCTTCAAAGTTCTGGTATATAGGAAGTAGGCGTGGTTGTGAACCGATTTGGCCTATTTTCACAACATATCATTGGGATGTAAGGAAACTATTACAAACCAAGTTTCATTGAAATCGGTCGAGTAGTTCCTGAGATATGGTTTTTGACCCATAAGTGGGCGACGCCACGCCCATTTTCCATTTAGTAAAAAAATCTGAGAGCAGCTTTCATCTGCCATTTCTTATGTGAAATTTAGTGTTTCTGACGTTTTTCGTTAATGAGTTAACCCACTTTTAGTAATTTTCAACCTAACTTTTGTATGGGAGGTGGGCGTGGTTATTATCCGATTTCTTTCATTTTTGGACTGTATTGGGAAGTGGCTGAAAAAAACGACTGCAGAAAGTTTTGTTTATATAGCTCTATTGGTTTGCGAGATATATACAAAAAACTTAGTAGGGGGCGGGGCCACGCCCACTTCCCCAAAAAAATTACATCCAAATATGCCCCTTCATAGTGCGATCCTTCATACCAAATTTTATTTCCATAGCTTTATTTATGGCTTAGTTATGGCACTTTATGTGTTTTCGGTTTTCGCCATTTTGTGGGCGTGGCAGTGGTCCGATTTTGCTCATTTTCTTAAAGCCTATGGTGCCAAGAAATAAGTGTGCCAAGTTTCATCAAGATATCTTAATTTTTACTCAAGTTACAGCTTGCACAGACGGACGGACGGACAGACAGACATTCGGATTTGAACTCCACTCTTCACCCTGATCACTTTGGTATATATAACCCTATATCTAACTCGTTTAGTTTTGGGTGTTACAAACAACCGTTATGTGAACAAAACTATAATACTCTCTTTAGCAACATTTGTTGCGAGAGTATAAAAACTGGCTCGTCCTGGAAAAAAAATGTGTACGTACAACTCATCATAAGACTCAGACTGAGGATATCAAAATGGTTTTATAAGCAATTAGCCATCCTAAGGCATGGTAATGCGCGTTTGTTTCTTAAATTTGGGTCATTTTGACCCAATTTGTGCAGAAGGGTTAAAATACAAACAATTGTTATTTTATGAAATGTTGCCTGGTTATACACAAAAATATATTAATGAATAAAAATAATATAACAACAACAAAAGTCTACGAAGGAAAAAATGCATTAATATCAAAGAATAAGCTAGCGCTACCTGCCGCTGAGGTGTATACTTAATCTGAAAGGAAGACAAACGGAGCCTTCGTCCCAAACGATGTACATGACAATGATACTCACATGTATGAATTTTGATTCCCATAAGAGAAGATAATTTTCTTCTTGCTACACAGAAATTAATTTGATGTTGTAATATTGTAAGAAATTCATTTTAATTTTAATTTAATTTCTCTCACGCCAAAAAAGTTCAAAAAAGCAAAAACTGAAGGCAGTGCTGCGCTGTCAAAGCCGTGAAATTCAGCAAATCTACACAGAATGCCTTCAAATACAGACAACTGCAAAGTAGCGGAGATAAAATAAAAAAATACACACAAAGCATGATTTGTGGTAACTATACTCGTAATCAATAAACAAATTTGTTAGAATCAATTTGATTGAAAAGGCGGCCAATATACATATATCAACTTTCAGAAGCACGAGAACCCTAGCACGAGAACCCAGCCTAGCTGAAATAGTAAAAACTTCACTTAAACATTCCGCAGCACTCAATAGCAATTGTTTCCCGCTTTTAGGGGTTAATGGATCATAGTTACAACAGACAATGGTGACGCGAGTGTAACGTTCGATCGATCTATTGATTGATCTGTCTATTAGAAAAGCGCCGATTTGTAAAGTTTTATTGAGTGAAAATTGTTTTACATTTCTTGGGACTCTTACAGTACCAAGCCCCAAAAGTACATTGAAATCAGTTTTCTGTACACACATTTTCGAAGATAATTGATAAATGATGTCATTGTGAACCCCTTAATCCCAAAATATTTCTATCTCGTTAATGGACCTTTATGTGCAGCTATTTCGAGATTGACATGTCATGATATGTTTTGATTGATCGATTAATTGGCATTTGTTTTCTTAATGGGTACATATATAAGTATCCAGTAATGTTAAAGTTTTTGGTGACGTCATAAATATTTGCCTTTTAAAGCAAACAAAAATTAAATACAATTATTATAGTCCAACCATCAGAAGCAATGCACTGAAACGATAGAGTTTTTAACGATATTATCGCAAGATATATGAGGAGTATTAAATATGATGGTAGAAATTATTAAGAGATTTAAATTCTACAACGCAACCGAACGATATGAAATGAGTCAAATAGTGAATTTCACATTCCCACTAAATTTTATTATTTTTTTTTTTTATTCAATAAATTATTTTAGCCCTAAGCTCCCCATCTTCGCGCATTTCAAGGCCGTGAAAGTTTTGTAGCTCACAAAACAAGCACTCAATAGAATATGTGCTCAAGTGTTAGTTTAAGTAGATTAAAGTGTTAGCTTTTGGAGGTTAGAAATAACAAAACAAATGTTTTTGGAGATATATAAGCGCTCTGTGATATTTTTGCCAGTTTTGGAGATATGTATATTACAATTCTGTGATATTTTTGCCATACTATACTATTTTTATGCTTCAAGTGTGAGAAGTGAAAACAGTAGCTGAGATGTAGCTTTGTAACAATGAATCTGTGCTATTGAACCACCGACGTGCTGCTTTGTTTTTGCTATGAAATGACTACTTTCTAAAAGACGTTCCACTTTAGCCACATAATTATTTTCATTGTAATATAATATATGTATATTCTTTCCGGTCATCAGATATATAAGTTTAAACAACGCCTTACTAGGTTTGAAGAATTCTTGGATTTCATTCAATATAGATGATTCATGCCGTAAAATTTAATTATTTTACTCTAATGTGCACAGTTCACATCTGATTTTTGCATAAGCGCTTAAGTCCATAAACTCAGGCTTAGACATATTTACATGCGCACGTATGCAAACCACTATATGATACAATGTTTCTACATCATTTATATATATATATATATATTTGGCGTAGGAACCGCTTTAACGGTACTGCATCGAACACTTTCAGAGCTGGAGTGTTTTCATCCATCCGTACAACATGTTCAAGCCAGCGTAGCGGCTGTCTTTATATTCGCTGAACTATGTCAATGTAGTCGTATAAATCGTACAGTTCCATCGTCTGCGGTATTCGCCGTTGCCAATGTTTAGAGGACCATAAATCTTGCGCAAAACCGTTCTCACGAAAACCCCAAGAGTCGTCCCATCGGATGTTGTCAACGACCACGCTTCAGCGCCATACATCAGGACGGGAATAATGAGCGACTTATAGAGTTTGATGTTGGTTCGTCTAGAGAGGACTTTACTTTTCAATTGCCTACTCAGTCCAAAGTAGCACCTGTTGGCAAGAGTGATTCTGCGTTGGATTTCGAGGCTGACATTGTTGGTGTTGCTAATGCTCGTTCCCAGATAAACGAAATTATCTACAACTTCAAAGTTATGACTGTCAACAGTGACGTGGGAGCCAAGACGCGAGTGCGCTGACTGTTTGTTTGGTGGCAGGAGATATTTCGTCTTGTCCTCATTCACCACCAGACTCATGCGCTTCGCTTCCTTATCAAGTCTGGAAAAGGCAGTACAAACGGAGCGGTTGTTGCTTCCGATGATCTCAATAACATTGGCGTACGCCAGCAGCTGTAGAAGATTGTACTTTCTTTATTTAGCTCTGCAGCTCGTATTATTTTTTCCAGACCTTTTGGTGTTTCTCAACGTCAGTTTCAATAGCCGTAATAGTTTTGAGGGGATACCAAATTCAGACATCGCGACATAGAGGCAGCTCCTTTTCGTGCTGTCGAAGGCAGCTTTCAAATCGATGAAAAGGTGGTGAGTGTCGATTCTTCTCTCTTGGGTCTTTTCCAAGATTTGGCACATGGTGAGTATTTGGTCCATGGTGGTTTTTCCAGGTACATATCAGTTCGTTGACGGTGGGCTTTTGTCTTTCACACAATACGCTCGACAGGACCTTGTATGCAATGTTGAGGAGGCTTATCCCACGGTACTTGGCATAGATTGTGGGGTCTCCCTTTTTTATGGATTGGGCAGAGCACACTGAGATTCCAATCGTCAGGCATGCTTTCTTCCGACCATATTCTACAAAGAAACTGATGCATGCACCTTATCAGTTCTTCGCCGCCGTATTTGAATAGCTCAGCCGGTAATCCATCGGCCCCCGCCGCTTTGTTGTTCTTTAAACGGGTAATTGCTATTCGAATTTCTTCATGGTCGGGTAATAGACCATTAATTCAAGGTGTGTGACACTTGACACTCATTTGCTTTGGCACGAAGCGGCGCTTGACAGTGGAAACTTAAAGTGGACTTCAGATGGCTAGTAGACGCCATCGTCAAATGTGCGCAATGGTGGTGTCAAGCGGCGACTACTCATGCTAAAAAGTGCCTTATTAATGCAAAGTGTGTGTGTAAGTGCGTACGAAACGAGTACGGATTGAATCGAAACCAAAAGCCTTTATAGAACTGAATAAAATAGAAGCTACGCTACATCAAGAAACTCAAATATATTTTTTTTCAGTGTATGGAATTCATTTTTCTTTTATTCATGTTAAAGCTCATTCAATTTTATTAAATATAGCTTAATTAGTTTTAAAAATAATGGAATTTAAATGCCCCCCTCTGCTCGTTGATGCATGTGCGGCATCTTACCTTTTTTTCTTTTGTATGGCAGCAGCTACAGCAGCGATTGTTTCCTACGTTCGAACTGAAGGGGTTTCGATGGTAAGGTCTTCTGTTGACTGTCCCATGCTCGGCAAAATTGTTTACAAGTCTCATTATGGTCCATCTGCTCGGAGGATTGCCGAACCTTCTTAAAACCGAAACTACGGACTCCAGTGCGTGATAGCGGCGGACAATCCAAATTCTTGTTTCAGTGTCCCAGTTATCCATTTTTGTTAAATGTAAAAGTCAATCTGAAAAATAAAAAAAAATTAACCAGATTCATTAAATAGATTTTTTTTTGGTAGCGGCTTTCATCAGCCACCCTGTACATAAGTTTGTATCGATATATATACATAACGGTCTGTATCACATATGTATATCACTTATGCTAAATAAGCTTTTTTTCTACTGTGTGTTGCATCTGATTCTCATATTGAAAAATGTGTGTTTACAGTTGATAGTGACATTAGGCTTCTTAAGCTATCAACATGCATATACAGACATACATATGTATACACATTAATATACTCCGCAAAGCAAAGCATTTGAATTAATTTTTATAAAATTTGTTGCAGAGCCTAGCTTCGACTCGTTTATCTCTTGTTCGGTGCACAAGCGATTGATTATTGCCACACACGCGTAGATGCTGCGTTGTGCCGGATGGCAGGTTCGGCGCAGCCGCCATAATATCAATAACAAAAATGCTTGTCTGCAATGAAATGCGCACAATCAGGCGCCACCGCTAGGTGCTGGGTTGGTGTGCTGCGATCGCGGGATCACACTGGCGCTCAGCGCTTGGCGGTCGATATGAGATGACAGCATGATAAATTGCCAATGGCGAAATTGGCTCGAAATTTAAATTTTGTGTCGTTGGCCGTAGCGCATAGTTTCGCTGTGATTTTTGTTGCTGCAGCTTTCTTTTATTGCTTTATTTACATAGACGCACTTTGGATTCCTTCTGAAATGAATTGGCTGCCAAAATCATATTAATTTATGGACCTTAACGATTGTATGTTAAGACAGTATTAGGATTATAGAGCGACTAATGTTCTGACGAAAAAATATGGAAAAAGTCTGACTCTTGTAAAGTCTGCAAAAACAACGTGGTTCAATGTTCAACAAATTCAATGTTTGTCCGAAAAAACCATAAAATTTTGAAACTTTTTTAACGAAATGAAGTTTGTGTGTTGGTAAGTAGTAAATGGGTAAGAGTACCCGCAAATTTTCGTTTATAATTATTCTACATACATACATACACATGTGTTTTTATTGTCCGTATGTACATATTATACTTCGTTCGGACCGACATTGAAAACATGTTTTCATTGAAAAAATGGGTTTTCGTTTTCATCCATGCAAAATCTGTCAAACGAAATCACAGTTTTCGCTGAAAACTTCTTGAAATCTTACATTCCACTCATTATAATCGATCGAATTTAGTCGATATAATTGGAAGACATATTTCGCCATCTAAAAATTGTCAGCTGAAATTTGTTTACATTTTAAAAAAGAATGGAGAAAAAACCAAAATATAAAAAAAGAAATTCCTTGGGTGAGAGGGAGGAAGCACTCCTAATTGAATTGTGGCAAAATAAGTGGTTGCTTTTCGCGGGCCCAGAAAAAATAGCCACATTTTAGAAGAAATGGCAGTGGAGGTGTGCTATTCTCAGCGGCCGAAATTAATTAATTTGCAGAGCCCGAAAGATGTCGCATAATTCATTAAATTAGCGAAAGTTTTCTTTAAAAAACACAGATCCATTTCGATGGCAATCATGTTCCCAAAAATTATTCTTACGTTTCTGGAATTAATTATAAAGGGTGATTTTTTAAGAGCTTGATAATTTAAAAAAAAAAAAACGCATAAAATTTGCAAAATCTCATCGGTTCTTTATTTGAAACGTTAGATTGGTTCATGACATTTACTTTTTGAAGATAATTTCATTTAAATGTTGACCGCGGCTGCGTCTTAGGTGGTCCATTCGGAAAGTCCAATTTTGGGCAACTTTTTCGAGCATTTCGGCCGGAATAGCCCGAATTTCTTCGGAAATGTTGTCTTCCAAAGCTGGAATAGTTGCTGGCTTATTTCTGTAGACTTTAGACTTGACGTAGCCCCACAAAAAATAGTCTAAAGGCGTTAAATCGCATGATCTTGGTGGCCAACTTACGGGTCCATTTCTTGAGATGAATTGTTCTCCGAAGTTTTCCCTCAAAATGGCCATAGAATCGCGAGCTGTGTGGCATGTAGCGCCATCTTGTTGAAACCACATGTCAACCAAGTTCAGTTCTTCCATTTTTGGCAACAAAAAGTTTGTTAGCATCGAACGATAGCGATCGCCATTCACCGTAACGTTGCGTCCAACAGCATCTTTGAAAAAATACGGTCCAATGATTCCACCAGCGTACAAACCACACCAAACAGTGCATTTTTCGGGATGCATGGGCAGTTCTTGAACGGCTTCTGGTTGCTCTTCACCCCAAATGCGGCAATTTTGCTTATTTACGTAGCCATTCAACCAGAAATGAGCCTCATCGCTGAACAAAATTTGTCGATAAAAAAATTTCGAACCGAACACTGATTTTGGTAATAAAATTCAATGATTTGCAAGCGTTGCTCGTTAGTAAGTCTATTCATGATGAAATGTCAAAGCATACTGAGCATCTTTCTCTTTGACACCATGTCTGAAATCCCACGTGATCTGTCAAATACTAATGCATGAAAATCCTAACCTCAAAAAAATCACCCGTTATTTAATTGAAAACATTTGCATCAGTAAAAACCTATACGCAAAAGTTTGATTTAATCGGCGTCCTTTACTATACCTAATAGGATTAAACGTTGTTTGTTCAACTCATCTATCTTATTTGCAAGACAAAGGTGCTAAGTGTCTCCATCAATTCTCTTGAAGAATCATCGTTGCGCAAGGTATTTATCTGGCTTTTCATAGCCAATACCTTCATTATTATTTATAAATAAAATAAAATTGTCGTAAGAGCAGCAATTCGTTTATCGATTTCATTATTGATTGGCTATAAATACCGTTTTTGAATATTTTTGATATTTTCTTTAGCTTTTAATATCTATATATGTATGTATATAAAAATTTCATGTGAAGTTACTTGTCCGGGATTGGCGCCTAAACTACTGAACCGATTTTAATACAATTTTGCACAAGTCTGCAGTTTGGTCCAACTTAAAAGATAGGATAGTTTATATTTCAAATTTTAGTCGCAATGTCCATCCGTCTGTCCATTCGGCCATTCGGTCAAGCGATAATTTGAATTGAAATCTAGATATCTTAATAAAACTTCATACACGTTACAATTAGCAATATGAGATTGTAT
This sequence comes from Zeugodacus tau, assembly GCA_031772095.1. Taxonomy (NCBI): domain Eukaryota; kingdom Metazoa; phylum Arthropoda; class Insecta; order Diptera; family Tephritidae; genus Zeugodacus; species Zeugodacus tau. Next base: position 48,498,453 of record CM062649.1, on the reverse strand, counting down.
TGTAGATAGGCAAAACCGGACAATTCAAAATATAAAAAAGTTAAGAAAGAAATAAGACTTTTGCAACAGATATTCACAGCACGTAAGGACATTAGGATTTACACAGTTTTAGGTAAGTGGACGTGATCACAGCTCATCCGTCTTTCAGATCTGAATATTCTAATATAACTTGAGCTAAGTTCTAAGTTTAAACATTGACACTATGAGAAGGTTGGTATTCTTGATGGCCGAAATCGGAGTTATGCAACGACTAAAAAAGGGATATAACAAAGCACCAATTTAAGCTATAAAAATCTAGATGCGGATGGGGTTGTTTGCTAAATTGGCGAAGAGATAGTTTTGGTATATTTATCACAAACCACTAAAGCTAACAAAAAGTAGTGAACGTAGTAGAGTCTTCTCAAGATATTATCAAATAGTTAACCAGAATAGCATTTAACATATGTATACCTTATCCACAGCAGTGCGTGGCCCGGCCACTGGTATTACATATATAGAATTGTATAAAACCACAAAATTACAAAATTAAAGGGTAATAATGTATATTTGTATATACGATATACATACATATTTGTATTAATGTCTAAAGTTCACATGTGGATTACAATTAAAATTCATGCATAACTGGTTGTTGATAAAATTTATTTGTTTATATAAAATGAAATAATGGTATGCAAAGAAATGCACCTATGTTCGAATTGATTATACCGAAAGGATTGTCAACAATGTATCAATCGAAGAAATTTTTCAAAAATTAAATAATATAAAACAAGTAAGGTAAGGCTAAGTTCGGGTGTTTATACTCTTGCAATTTATTGATGTAGTTTTATTAAGATAACTCACAATTTGAACCATATATTCGGCAAAAAGTCCACTAGAATAACGAAAATTGTCATACATATATAGTACATGAGGCTGAGGTAATTTCTGAACCTCATCCCCAAGGTACACTATGTTTAAGACAATAGTTAATTTCTTAGTCCAAAGTAGCACCTGTTGGCAAGAGAGATTCTGCGTTGGATTTCTAGGCTGACATTGTTATTGCTGTATTTACCAGTTCCAAGATAGATCTTCAATTTCGAAGTTATGACTGTCAACAGTGACGTGGGGGCCAAGTCGCGAATGCGCTGACTGTTTTTTTGATGAGAGGTGATATTTCGTCTTGTCCTCGTTTACCACCAGACCCAGTCAGATTACACAGTCATATTAGTTTTGCGGGCATGCTAAATTCATACGTTGCGGCTTAAGGCAGGTCCTTTTCGTGCTGTCAAATGCATCTTTAAAATCGATATAGTGTTTTTCGATTCTCTTTTCACGGGTCTTTTCCAAGATTTAACGCATGGTGAAGATCTGGTCAATTGTAGATTTTCTAGGTATAAAGCCACACTGATAAGGTTCAATCAGTTTGTTAACGATGGGTTTTAGCCTTTCATAGTTGATGCAGATTGTGGGGTCTCCTTTTTCCTTTTTGCCACCACCATTCTGCAAAGAAGCTGATGCAAACACCTTATCAGTTCTTCGCAGCCGTATTTGAATAGCTCGTCCGGCAATACATGGGCCCCCGCCGCTTTGTTGTTTTTCACGCGGGTAATTGCTTATCCTATTTCTTCATGGTCGGGCAATGGAACATCTGTTCCATCGTCGTCAATTGGGGAAATATAAATAAAACAAGTAAGGAAGGGCTAAGTTCGGGTGTAACCGAACATTTTATACTCTCGCAATTTATTTATTTAACTTCATTTATATTATATAATACACAATTTGACCCACATATTCGTCATATATATTGTATAAAGTCCATTGAAAGTTGGAAACCATAATCTTAGGTTAGAAGCACCGCGGTCCTCGTGTTGGATATATGGGGTCTTAAAAACCAATATCTTCACTAGTACTTACTTTATATATTGTAAAGTAAACGATTCAGATTGTCTTCAAAGTTCTGGTATATAGGAAGTAGGCGTGGTTGTGAAGCGATTTGGCCTATTTTCACAACATATCATTGGGATGTAAGGAAACTATTACAAACCAAGTTTCATTGAAATCGGTCGAATAGTTCCTGAGATATGGTTTTTGACCCATAAGTGGGCGACGCCACGCCCATTTTCCATTTTGTAAAAAAATCTGAGTGCAGCTTCCATCTGCCATTTCTTATGTGAAATTCAGTGTTTCTGACGTTTTTCGTTAATGAGTTAACCCACTTTTAGTAATTTTCAACCTAACTTTTGTATGGGAGGTGGGCGTGGTTATTATCCGATTTCTTTCATTTTTGGACTGTATTAGGAAGTGGCTAAAAAACTGCAGAAAGTTTGGTTTATATAGCTCTATTGGTTTGCGAGATATGTACAAAAAACTTAGTAGGGGGCGGGGCCACGCCCACTTCCCCAAAAAAATTACATCCAAATATGCCCCTTCATAGTACGATCCTTCATGCCAAATTTCATTTCCATAGCTTTATTTATGGCTTAGTTATGGCACTTTATGTGTTCTCGGTTTCGCCATTTTGTGGGCGTGGCAGGGGTCCGATTTTGCTCATTTTGGAAAGCAAATGATGCCAAGAAATAAGTATGCCAAGTTTCATCAAGATATCTTAATTTTTACTCAAGTTACAGCTTGCACAGACGGACGGACGGACGGACGGACGGACGGACGGACAGACAGACATTCGGATTTGAACTCCACTCTTCACCCTGATCACTTTGGTATATATAACCCTATATCTAACTCGTTTAGTTTTGGGTGTTACAAACAACCGTTATGTGAACAAAACTATAATACTCTCTTTAGCAACTTTAGTTGCGAGAGTATAATAAATACGAATTACGAATAGAAATGCGTTACGAAAGTGAATTACGTTGCGAAGGCAAATCGGTACTCTGTTAAAATACTCTCTGAAAATATTGAATTGTTTTTATACTCTCGCAACAAATGTTGCTAAAGAGAGTATTATAGTTTTGTTCACATAACGGTTGTTTGTAACACCCAAAACTAAACGAGTTAGATATAGGGTTATATATACCAAAGTGATCAGGGTGAAGAGTGGAGTTCAAATCCGAATGTCTGTCTGTCCGTCCGTCCGTCTGTGCAAGCTGTAACTTGAGTAAAAATTAAGATATCTTGATGAAACTTGGCACACTTATTTCTTGGCACCATAGGAAGGTTGCTTTCGAAAATGAGCAAAATCGGACCACTGCCACGCCCACAAAATGGCGAAAACCGAAAACACATAAAGTGCCATAACTAAGCCATAAATAAAGCTATGGAAATAAAATTTGGTATGAAGGATCGCACTATAAAGGGGCATATTTGGATGTAATTTTTTTGGGGAAGTGGGCGTGGCCCCGCCCCCTACTAAGTTTTTTGTACATATCTCGCAAACCAATAGAGCTATATAAACCAAACTTTCTGCAGTCGTCTTTCTTAGCCACTTCCTAATACAGTCCAAAAATGAAAGAAATCGGATCATAACCACGCCCACCTCCCATACAAAAGTTAGGTTGAAAATTACTAAAAGTAACGAAAAACGTCAGAAACACTAAATTTCACATAAGAAATGGCAGATGGAAGCTGCACTCAGATTTTTTTACAAAATGTAAAATGGGCGTGGCGTCGCCCACTTATGGGTCAAAAACCGTATCTCAGGAACTACTCGACCGATTTCAATGAAACTTGGTTTGTAATAGTTTCCTTACATCCCAATGATATGTTGTGAAAATAGGCCAAATCGCTTCACAACCACGCCTACTTCCTATATATCAGAACTTTGAAGACAATCTGAATCGTTTACATTACAATATATAAAGTAAGTACTAGTGAAGATATCGGTGCAGAACTTTGCACAAATACTATGCTAATAGTGTGGCAGCCCCATTCTAAAAATCGTCGACATCGGACCATAGGTTTTTAAGGCCCCATATATCGAACACAAGGACCTCGGTGCTTCTAACCTAATATTATGGTTTCCAACTTTCAATGGACTTTATACAATATATATGACGAATATATGGGTCAAATTGTGTATTATATAATATAAATAAAGTTAAATAAATAAATTGCGAGAGTATAAAATGTTCGGTTACACCCGAACTTAGCCCTTCCTTACTTGTTTCGTTCACATATTTTCAAAAAAGTTTACATTACTGCCCGAAAAAAATGAGAACGTAAACAAATTCAAAAACAGAAAAGTCAAACGCGTAAGGAAAGCCAAAGTTCGGGTGTAACCGAACATTTTATACTATCATATTATTATATATTGTAAGACTCAGAGGCAATGATATTCAACCATTAAACCTTATATTAAACCATACTGAAGAATACGATAAGAGATTGTTGTGGATGCGGAATTTAAAATTATATTTCTTACATCAATATGATAACTTTTTTATGTTTTATACTTAAAAGTAATCATATTTTTAACTATAACAATAGTTTGTTAATTGTTATGTTATGATTTAAAGTCATATAAAGGCATTCTTACAATGATTCTTAAATATATACTTTTATCAATCGTACATTTATTCTCACACTACTATTTAATTTCGATGGTTTACTTCTACAATTTGTGTACCGACAGTTTTAGTTGAATATTCTTTATCAAGCAGGGAACTAAAAAATGTTTCTTCGAGAGTATATCTACAATAAGACCTTTAGACTTGTCAAATGTTAAAATCTCCAGCGATTATTACATTACATTATACATAATGGAGTTCTGCAATTAAATCTCTGGCATAGAAACGGAATTTCTATAAAGTACCAAAAGATTAATATTGGAACATTTAATAAATCGAAGAGACGACAGACAGACTTTTATCGTCATCTTGGTCATTTTGATGCATATGTACTCATATAACTCGTTTAGTTTTAGGTAAAAAATAAATATAATAAAATAACCGTTACGTGAACAATACCATTATACTCTATGTACAACATGTTTGCGAGGGTATAAAAATATGAACAATATAAAGAATCATATTTTACATACATACATAATTCAAATTGCATTGTGTTTTAAATTAATTACTGGAATACGCGAATGAAGCCAAAATTTGCTAAACGTTCTAGGGGTCAAATGCAGAACGTATGATTAGATTATAGTTCATAAATATTGAAATTTTTTTATTTAATATAGTAAATAATAGTATTAAAAATCATATTAATGATATATGTCTTAATCTCTTCTTGATCATATGTATGTTTGTCTTTATTTGTAAATACATACTTATGAGTAATTCTTTTAAACCACTAATATAATAAAAAAGCGTTATTTACAGTAAGTACATAAAAAGAAGCATTAGACTCCAATGTCACTGAAACACCATATAAAAGGATAATTCAAATTCAACTCTTCTTTTAGTCACACCGGGCAATATATTACTTCACAATATTTACTTTTTAGCTCCAATGGTCAATGTATATTTTCTGTTTTCCTCCTTATGTTTCATATTTTTGGAATGTTCCCTATTAAAGTCATTATTTTAGTAAATAAAACTACAAATATACCTTATTAACTTACATTTTTGGTTCATTGCGTTTGCCAGTTTGATATCGAATGAAAAATTCGTAAAACGCACGAGTTTGAAACTTTCATTGCGAAGGGGAAAAACAAATGTGTTCAACGAAATTTACGATTCGATTGTCGCATTTACAGAGTATCTTTTTTGCGTTTGCGAGTTTTTTTCACTTGCGCAACGCCTTACAGAGTAACCCCCCAGAGCTGTAAAATAACAAACAACAGCAATGTTATGCGCAGATAGAATGAAAACACAACTGTCTGCTGTGAAGGTAAATCATTAAATTGAGCGACCTAAAAGACCGAGCACTATGATGAAAGCGAGATGAGCTCAGCATGGAGAACGTGTACGCAGATTCAAGAGATCTTTGGGGCGTGGCTGTAAGAATGCTCATTTTGTTTGTGTTTGCATATCCCGCCACGCATTGGACACGCTGCTCTTTTATGCTGTTATGTATAATCTTTATTTATCTTAAATTTTTATCGATGATACAAGTACCATTACTGCAGTCATCACCCAATTGAATTCAATGAATTTTTATGCAACTGAAGCGAATATAAGGAGCATCTGTAATTAAAACTAACATACCTCGTTTGCTAAACCGATACCTGCCGCGATTTCACATCTGAGGCAATAACCATCAGCCAACCGCGAGCGGCGAGATGCAAACAAACTAAACTTGCCGTCGACTGGACGCTGTTGGCGCTGATTACCGCCATCGAAAGTGCAATTGCAGCGGCAACAGTTCAATGTTGATAATAAAGCGGGGAACTAAACGCATGCAAGCAAATTAAAAATTAAACCGCAATAATGGTGCATAAATAAATTGACATTATGAGCATTTCAACGATTGTGATGGTTATAGCAGCACGCATTTCAGCACGCGACTTTGAATACGCGATATGAGAACCGCAATCTAACGATAATCAAGAACTGTTACTGTTGGCGTTTGATCGAACATGTGACCGTATTTAACCGCTGCGTCTTCTATTAGGTCGGAGCCAGCGGACTGACAGAATGAGTGTTTCAAATGATATTTTCTATACAAGTTGTAAAAATATTGCATTCTACGTCGCTTGATTAATTTATATATTCATATTAACATCTGTTGGTATGTACATACAATACATTTCCCTTCATTTTCGAGGCATATTATTTATTTTGAATTCTTTTAAAGGTGAAAGTCTCAGAGAGATTAAACCTCAGAGAAAGAGATATTATCTCATTGTATATATATACATATATGTATGTATAATAATTTAATTGATAAAGTTGAACAATTCAACGCTCGATAAGTTTTCTTTGTTTAAATATGGTTTTGCTGGTAATTCTGACTTATGTATATTTGATAATGATGTATTTTCCATTGCCCATAAGCTGTCTGACCGCACGTCCCTTATCATAAATAAAAGGAAGTCAGGATAGGGAACAAAATAAAGACAAATTAACAACAACCACAGTACTAGTAATACCAGGCAGTAAATGAAAAATTGTAATGTAAATAAGTAAATAAAGTACCATTGAAATCGAAAGGTAGTTGTGTAGGAAATGCTACACTATGTGGGTTTTCTTAAATCAAACTGAAACTACATAGCTTGCGTATGCGAATGCGAATGCGAAAAAATGCGCTTGACTGCTTATATTAGCGCCTCCATAAATGCGCTTTTGAATTCGTAAACCGCTGTGTACAAGGCGATACACACTTTTTATTTGCGAGTTTGAAAACGAACCAAATAACATGGGCGGCAATTTTAATTTTTTAGTAATTTTTATGAGCAGTGCACATGGAATTAAGCATTGGAAGGAAAATTTAAACAGCCTACATTGTTTATTAAAACTTCATTACCCCTTATCCTTAAAAAACACTTTAAATATTTAATAAATATATTATAAACAAGTAAGGAAAGGCTAAGTTCGGGTGCAACCGAACATTTTATACTCTCGCAATTTATTGCTACATTTTTATCAAGATTACACCCAATTTGACAAATATATTCGGTATAAAGTCCAATAGAAAAACGAAAATAACACTGGTTTACAGCAAAAATGTTCCATGAACGCCACTATCCTATTTGTACGTGGAATCGCTCGCTGATTTCGAAAATCGAATTATTTTTTTTCTATGGATACGTTCTTGAGATATTTGCAATTTACCGTTATTCGACCAAAAAAAAAGGTGTCTTCACTTAATCATGTATATCTCACTGACCAGTTGAGCAATCTTACTGCAAATTAAAGAAAATAAAAGTGAATGAAATTTCCTAAAAATATTGCCTACTCCATTTTTCCATAGGCCTTATAATTTCTGAGAAATTGATTAATCACTTCGAGTTTTTTAATTTTTTTATGAAAAAATTGAAAAAAAAAAATAAACTTTTTTTTATTTTATACGAAGTCCTGTTTAGAAAAAAATAAGCTACCAACGAACAAAATCCATGGATAAATAGGAAAGTTATACATGATCAAATAAATATATCCAAGTCTCGCAAAGTCAATGTATACGTATATGCGTATGTAGTATGTAAAGTAGGGGTGGGATATCTGGCTATGCGCTGTTTCTGTTAAGTAAAAAGTCAATTTTCATGTCGTTTTTAGTTTTTATAAACTCATTTATTTATAACGGGTGATTTTTTTGAGGTTAGGATTTTCATGCATTAGTATTTGACAGATCACGTGGGATTTCAGACATGGTGTCAAAGAGAAAGATGCTCAGTATGCTTTGACATTTCATCATGAATAGACTTACTAACGAGCAACGCTTGCAAATCATTGAATTTTATTACCAAAATCAGTGTTCGGTTCGAAATGTGTTTCGCGCTTTACGTCCGATTTATGGTCTACATAATCCACCAAGTGAGCAAACAATTAATGCGATTGTGACCAAGTTTCGCACTCAGTTTACTTTATTGGACATTAAACCAACCACACGAATGCGTACAGTGCGTACATAAGAGAATATTGCGTCTGTTTCTGAGAGTGTGGCTGAAGACCGTGAAATGTCGATTCGTCGCCGTTCGCAGCAATTGGGTTTGTGTTATTCGACCACATGGAAGATTTTACGCAAAGATCTTGGTGTAAAACCGTATAAAATACAGCTCGTGCAAGAACTGAAGCCGAACGATCTGCCACAACGTCGAATTTTTCAGTGAATGGGCCCTAGAAAAGTTGGCAGAAAATCCGCTTTTTATCGACAAATTTTGTTCAGCGATGAGGCTCATTTCTGGTTGAATGGCTACGTAAATAAGCAAAATTGCCGCATTTGGGGTGAAGAGCAACCAGAAGCCGTTCAAGAACTGCCCATGCATCCCGAAAAATGCACTGTTTGGTGTGGTTTGTACGCTGGTGGAATCATTGGACCGTATTTTTTCAAAGATGCTGTTGGACGCAACGTTACGGTGAATGGCGATCGCTATCGTTCGATGCTAACAAACTTTTTGTTGCCAAAAATGGAAGAACTGAACTTGGTTGACATGTGGTTTCAACAAGATGGCGCTACATGCCACACAGCTCGCGATTCTATGGCCATTTTGAGGGAAAACTTCGGAGAACAATTCATCTCAAGAAATGGACCCGTAAGTTGGCCACCAAGATCATGCGATTTAACGCCTTTAGACTATTTTTTGTGGGGCTACGTCAAGTCTAAAGTCTACAGAAATAAGCCAGCAACTATTCCAGCTTTGGAAGACAACATTTCCGAAGAAATTCGGGCTATTCCGGCCGAAATGCTCGAAAAAGTTGCCCAAAATTGGACTTTCCGAATGGACCACCTAAGACGCAGCCGCGGTCAACATTTAAATGAAATTATCTTCAAAAAGTAAATGTCATGAACCAATCTAACGTTTCAAATAAAGAACCGATGAGATTTTGCAAATTTTATGCGTTTTTTTTAATATATATTATTATTTATATTAGTAATATATATTAAAACAATGTCCCAGTAAAAAATCTTTGGATTAATACCAAAATCGAGTAACAAAGGAGTAATGACTTGTTCATCCATTTCGAGCATTAAGTGAGCAATAAAGTCATTTTCGTTAGTTTTTACAAAAATCGTTTGTTTCCTCGCTTTTTGATACATTTTGGAGGAATAAACGAGGTTTATGAAAAAAAGATAAAGCGTAACGCCTAATCATAACTGTTAATTGTTGTGAAATTCTTTTATGTTCTATAAAAGCGTATTTTGTCAATTTAAATTAGTTTGAATTTTTCATCGCGTGAATGTGAATCAAGTGTCGCGAATATATGTAAAAAGTTATTATACGGGTAAAAAGTGATAAATTATAGTATAAATGTATGTAATTATTTATAGAAAATGTGTGAATATATTTAATCTTAAGACAATTAGTGAAAAAATAAATTTAAAAAAGTCTACCAGTTGTCGAGAAACTTCTTATGAAAAGGCGTCGAAACCAAAAGAAATTGTGATATTGATGCATTTGAATAATCAAAGTGAAATTCCTATTTATAATAATTGTACATAAAACAGTTGAATTTATAATAAAATGCTAAAACTGAGTATATTGGTCCATCAAAGCCTTCAGACGTAAGAGCTTTACTTACCAGAAGAGCTGATTAAAAACAAAAACTTTTGTTTTTCGGTAAGATCTGAGTTGTTTATATTTCGTTTAAGTAACTAACATATGTTATTTTTTTCATATTTTGCAGAATCTGTTAAAGAAAATTTTACATCATTAGTGGACTTTAAAATCGAAACCGTGAAATTCATTAAAATCTGCTCCGACTTCAACTCTTCGTAAATATTAAAATTACGTCTACTATTTACCCACTATTAACATTATTTTGAATTATCATAAGTATTTTTGTTAAGTGAATTACTATTTCTTAATTATCTTAAAAATGAAAAGATTAATAAATATTTTCAACTATTTACAACACTGTTAATATTTTTGTGTGTCGGATTATTGCTCTTTTTCATACTCTTTCTGGAGACAAAGAAGATTATTCCCTCTGCTCTCGTTTCGGAGGTCAAAAAGAGCTCAAAAGAATGCTCGGTTTGCACTCGATTTGGAGTTTAAAAGGAGTGATCCCTCGTAAGGACATGCTATGTTAAAAAGGAGTAATAAATGCAAGGGTCTCTGAGCAATGTGGAGTAATCCATGGCTCGGAAAGGAGCGATCTAAGATTAATCTTTGGATGATCGGATTTTTTACTGGGGTGTTATTTTTGTCTTAAGTTGATGTGATTACATTATAGTCGAAATGATTATGTGTTTTGTTTTGTCGTTTATTTAGTTTAGCATCGGTTTCTCTTATGAGAAACCAACAGTAGTCACCCATCATAATCATGCTCTTCATATTTGATGAATTTTAACAATTTCTCCATTGCCTCGTATGTTTCCTTCGTGTTTACTGCATGCGCGATCGGGATCGAGGGCTTTTTCTTGCCATTATGCAGTAATACGGCCTTCAAGCTAAGTTTATTGCTGTCTATGAACAATCGCCACTCCTCGGAATCATATGGTTGACCAAACTCTTTGAATAATCCTGGAATGTCTTTGCAATAGCATACATTGTCTTCCTTCGTATAGTGTTTGGCAAATGGTTCGTGACGATTTCTATAATATGTCACCTTAACATGGGGTGACACGAATTGAAATTGTTGCATACGAGAAGCATGTAGCTCAGCTTTTTCCTTGGATAATTCCAAATCTCTAATCCAATCGTTTAGTTGCGCTTGTGATAGAAGGTTTCTCTCGTTTTCCATTAAAAATTCATTAGAACTTGATTTCCCATATTCAGATGATCCTTCAGATACTGCTGTTGACAACGAAACTGGATACGCAACTTCAGCTGAATGTGGAACTGGCAACGAAATGGTAGGTACGTTAGCATAAATCACTTTTCTTGATTTTCCAAAGCCACGTACTTTTGTCATACAAATATAACAATCTTCTGAGTGGCATGTAGGTTCTCGCTATATCATTGGTACATCAAATTTCATGTATCGCCTGAAAAAGAAAAAAAAATAAAAACAAGTAAGGAAGGGCTAAGTTCGGGTGTAACCGAACATTTTATACTCTCGCAATTTATTTATTTAACTTTATTTATATTATATAATACACAATTTGACCCACATATTCGTCATATATATTGTATAAAGTCCATTGAAAGTTGGAAACCATAATATTAGGTTAGAAGCACCGAGGTCCTCGTGTTCGATATATGGGGCTTTAAAAAAAATGGGGCTGCCACACTATTAACATAGTATTTGTGCAAAGTTCTGCACCGATATCTTCACTAGTACTTACTTTATATATTGAAAAGTAAACGATCCAGATCGACTTCAAAGTTCTGGTATATAGGAAGTAGGCGTGGTTGTGAAGCGATTTGGCCTATTTTCACAACATATCATTGGGATGTAAGAAAACTATTACAAACCAAGTTTCATTGAAATCGGTCAAGTAGTTCCTGAGATATGGTTTTTGAACCATAAGTGGGCGATGCCACGCCCATTTTCCATTTTGTAAAAAAAATCTCAGTGCAGCTTCCTTCTGCCATTTCTTATGTAAAATTTGGTGTTTCTGACGTTTTTCGTTAGTGAGTTAATGCACTTTTAGTAATTTTCAACCTAACCTTTGTATGGGAGGTGGGCGTGGTTATTATCCGATTTCTTTCATTTTTGGACTGTATAAGGAAATGGCTAAAAGAAATAACTGCAGAAAGTTGGGCTTATATAACTTTATTGGTTTGCGAGTTATATACAAAAAACCTATTTGGGGGCGGGGTCACGCCCACTTTTCCAAAAAAATTACATCCAAATGTGCCCCTCCCTAATGGGATCCTATGTTCCAAATTTCATTTTCATAACTTTATTTATGGCTTAGTTATGACACTGTATAGGTTTTCGGTTTCCACCATTTTGTGGGCGTGGCAGTGGACCGATTTTGCCCATTTTCGAAAGCAACCTCCTCAGGGTGCCAAGGAACACGTGTTCCAAGTTTCATCAAGATATCTTAATTTTTACTCAAGTTATCGCTTGCACGGACAGACGGACAGACGTACAGACGGACGGACGGACAGACGGACGGACAGACATCCGGATTTCAAATCTACTCGTCATCCTGATCATTTATGTATATATAACCCCATATCTAACTCTTATATTTCTTGGTGACACAAACAACCGTTAGGTGAACAAAACTATTATACTCTGTGCAACAGGTTGCGAGAGTATAACAAAACTATTATACTCTGTGCAACAGGTTGCGAGAGTATAATTACTATTAAATAAAAAGAAGCATAGTTTCATAATTTTAATACGTACTTTGTTGATCCTGATTCCCATTAAACCAATATTATTCGACACAAGGAACACAAAATATTCGGAGTCCATGGTTTATCAATATTTTTAGGATCAATACCAAAATATTTTGAATATATAGATTGGATCGAATCTGTAAACTGCTTCCGATGCCGTACAAGAGTATATTCACCGCATATGTAACAGAACATATCCGGATCGTTGGTACACTCAAATTCTCGCGTACGTTTACTCATTTTATTTTTAAAAATAGCTCACGGTTTTTTATATTGTAATTATAAACTGGAACCGGCGAGCCTTACAGATATTATGAACTTTCAAGGGGCATTTATCCTTATATATATAGCTTGATCATGAAAAAAATAAAAAAAGGCAAAACCTACCTTGGAAACAAAAAAGTTCCTCTTCCATATTAACGGGGAGGCGGGAAAAGAAAATACTACCTGCTGTTGATGTTGGCCTTAAAAAAATTAATGAATTTACCAAGATATATGTGTGTGCATGTATGTATGCATGTTTGAATTAAATACATATTTACGATTAGGAATTTTCCGCAAATCTAATTAATTTCTCCTTCGAAAATCTTCCTGTATACCTACACACATGTTAGGCAAATTAACATGACTACAGGGATTTCGCACCTGACACCTCTTGCTTTCGATGCAAACTACCTACTACAACAGTATTTGAGTATTACTGTTTTAAAAGTATTATTTTATTATTATTATTAGTTATTAGATTATTCTAATGATATTCGAAAACAATCCCACTCCCTACTTCTTATTGCACACACTACATACGCATATACGTATACATGTGACTTTGCGAAAAAGGACTTGGATATATTTATTTGATCATGTATAACTTCTCCTGCATTTATCCATGGATTTTGTTCGTTGGTAGCTTATTTTTTTCTAAAGAAACAGGACTTCATATGAAATAAAAAATATCTTTTGTTTTAAAATTTTTTTCTTGCCAAAGTTTATTTTTTTCCAATTTTTTCATAAAAAAATTTAAAAACTCGAAGTTATTAATCAATTTCTCAGAAATTATAAGGCCTATGGAAAAATGGAGTAGGCAATATTTTCATTTCATTCACTTTTATTTTCTATAATTTGCAGTAAGATTGCTCAACTGGTCAGTGAGATATACATGATTAAGTGAAGACACCTTTTTTTTTGGTCGAATAACAGTAAATTGCAAATATCTCAAAAACGTATCCATAGAAAAAAAAATAATTCGATTTTCGAAATCAGCGAGCGATTCCACATACAAATAGGATAGTGGCATCCGTGAAACAAAAAACAAATTCAAATTTGTGATCCAGTGTAATTATATATGGTATATAGGCTGGGGTCATCACCAACATACATTATATCTAAGATTATATATTCATTTAATTTGGCTAAGAAATTTCATATATTAGCCGATTTATAAGCTAATAAGCCCATCGTATTTTTGAAAATCCTATAATTAGCTATATGAGAGCTAGGGGAAGTTATGACCTGATTTTAACTATTTCTGATACAGAGACACACTATTAGAAGAACAAGATTTCCTCTGAATTAAATTAAGATATTTGAGATATTTACCGATATTTTCGGTGAAAAATTACCATAAGGCATTGAGTTCTTCAAATTCGTTATCCGGGGCCTTAAAAAGTTATAGTCCGATTTCGACAATTTTTTCACAAGTGATGCCACGAATCATATGCAGTATTTATGAAAACTTTTATTTCGCTATCTTCATTGGTTCCTTATATATATCTCATAAAGTGAAGGAATCAGATGGAATTCAAAATTGTGTTATATGGGAAGTTGTCGTAGTTGAGAACCGATTTCATCCGTTTTCCACACGTATCAGCAGGGTGTCAAGAAAATATTATATACCGAATTTCATTGAAATCTGTCGAGTAGTTCCTGAGATATGGTTTTTGACACATAAGTGGGAGATGCCACGCCCATTTTCCATTTAGTAAAAAAATCTGAGTGCAGCTTCCATCTGTCATTTGTTACGTAAAATATAGTGTTTGCGAGATATGTACAAAAACCCTATTTGAGTTTGGGCGGGGCTACGCCCACTTCCACAAAAAAATTACATCCAAATATGCTCCTTCATAGTGCGATCCTATGTTCCAAATTTTATTTTCATAGCTTAATTTATGGCTTAGTTATGGCACTTTATGTGTTTTCGGTTTTCGCCATTTTGATGGCGTGGCAGTGGTCCGATTCCGCCCATCTTCGAACTTAACCTTCTTATGGTGCCAAGGAACACGTGGTCCAGGTTTCATTAAGATATTTCAATTTTTACTCAAGTTACAGCTTGCACGGACGGATGGACAGACAGACATTCGGATTTGAACTTTACTCGTCACCCTGATCACTTTGGTATATATAACCTTATATCTAACTCGTTTAGTTTTAGGACTTACAAACAACCGTAAAAAAGAAAACGAGCTTAAATAATTAAATCACACAAGATAGTAAGTAACATAAGTTTGGTTATTAATCTTAAGAGTGTGAAGGTTGTTAGCGCATGGAAGTTAAACATTTTCAGCTCTGTGTGTCTTCGAATACGAGTTCGAATTTCGGAGCGTTGGTTGCGAAAACAAGCGAAAGCTATGTAGCTCCTGTCATAAGAACATATGTACTCAACTCAGCCGTCAAACGTTCGCATTCGCAAGCTATGTGGTTTCTGCTTTAGCTGGGTTTGTATAAATGTGTTTAGGTGGGTTTGCGTACGCCTCGCTCACTTGGAGCAATTGTAAATCTATTATTTTTAACGCTTCGATGATTATTTAATACCTGAGACAGACATGTAGTTTCTATTGTAGTATGCTTCAGAAACCATATGTGTATCACCGGTTTTCTGAATTTTGTTTGAAAGCAAATGGTGTTCCGTACTACAATAGAGTTCTAGAAACCATTGAAATTTTGTGGTGTTGTGAAATGTACTACAATGGATTGCATTGAACACACCGAAAGCTTTAAACTCTTCTGTCACAATCATATGTTTTCTGACATTTTGACATACAGAAAATAAATTAGATTCGAAATTAATTGAAATCAAAAAACAAAATTTGAAAAAAAAGATGTGAATATATGTAATATGTATGTAATAATATGTAATATGTAATAATTATATCGGACAATAATATTTTAAGATTGCATGAAGTTATAACTAAGCCAGGATCAATTTTCCTGCCTGTTATTCATAATTACATTTTGCTTGAATTTATTTGTATCAGCTAATGAATGTAAACATAGTACAATATACTACATGTGTGTCACTATGCTGGTTCATGGTTTCTAGAGCTTTTATTGTAGTACATATAATAGTATGGAAACCATATGTGTGTCTTAGGTATAAGACACTTTCGCTTACCCACGGGCTGTGTATTTATGCTGTATTTTGAATATGGGTTTCGTAATGTTGTTTTGTTTTTGTTGTCTTGCGCTTTATTTACAATAAGCGCTAAGAATTAAAATCTTGTTATTTGCTATGTTTACTATATTTTGTACATTTTCAAATAGATTTGAAAGATATTTCGGTATATGAAACAAACCATTTTCATACTTGCTGGCCACATTTTAAATCCATCAAACGATCAACTGCTGTTCCTCCAATTATGAAGAGGTAGTAGCGCCGTAGCGCCGCGCTACAATTCTTTGCTGAAGGTAGCTATCAGAAAGGCCAAAGGAATGAGTTTCACAAATACATTTAAATACAATGTCAACGATTCTTACAGAAGTGACCACATTTATGCAAAAGAAAAAAAAAATTAAGAATCTGGGAAATGGATGAAAACAATAAAAGGACACCGAATTTCACCGCAAGCGAGTGGGGCACCTATTGCAACTCGCAGGAAAGCATATAACCGTCATTGAATGCAAGAAATTCACAAAATTGTTTCAAAAAATAATTTTTATTTTATTTTTTTGACAAATAAGTCAATATTCAAAACAAAAATCAGCTGTTACTTAAGCACTGCTTAAGTCTCCCATTTTCAGTACTTGAGCAGAACTTAGGTATGAACTGTAAAACGCAATATTTCTGTTTTATCTTAAGCACAACCTAAGCACTGACTGTGAAACCGGGCATTAATGTATTTTGGGCTACGGTAGCCTGAAAGCGACTGGACTCAGGCTTATGGGTGTAGACTTTAAATTATTGAACCACACGTTTTTAAATAAGTAAAACGTAAAATATGAGTTTTCTAAAGCCTAAAGATGGAATTGAAGAGGGTGATACAGTAATACTTCCTCTCACTGTAAATGCGGTGCACGCAATAGAAGCTACACCAATAATAGTCAACAAAAAGGGTGAAACCATGGAATATGCAAATAATTGTTGAATAGAATATTCAACTTTATTGTAAATTTCATGTGAACGACATTCCCAATGAAAAAACTCACACATTTGTGTTTTTTGTAACATGAATTTCACATGGGGAAAATCTCACATCTTCGAAAATTTTCCCTTATTGTAAATGTAATTTTGTTCATGTGAAACAGTAAAATTTGTTCACAAAATCAACTGTAGGGAACAAGTATCAATATTAACAACTTTTTTGAACTAAGGTCTATGTATATTAAGTAGTTCTTTGGCTATGTGAAACCAAAGCTAAATTAATATTCGGTGGAATCCATGTGTGGTGGAGGGCGCTTCAAAAGTCTTCAAGACTATTTTAGAGTTTTTAAGGCGCAAGAGGCTGCTATAAAGATAGATCTATTGCTTTGAAGCGTAACATCCTTCAGTGAAGTGACGATTCACTCTGGAATTAAGCTGACTATGCGCGCGAGACTGGAAAAAAAATGTCTACCCTTACTTTAAGTCGATACCAGTTAGATGTTCACGATTAGACTAGTGTGGGTGCCTGTCCACAGAGGAATTCTAGATAATAACGTAAGGCTAAAGAGCTTTTAAGGCTAGGCACGTCAGTCTTAATACTACTCACTATTTGAACATCCTCGCGAATCGGCGGCTGTAGAAGTAAACAACTTATGCAGATTTGTAGTAGGTTCACAGCGCTTTGCTTGAATCTTTATATATATATAATTAGGGTGTTTTTTGGCTTCACAAGGGACTATCCTTATAGTCTGAGTGTTTTCCTCCTCTTGTGGGGATCAGGCATTAAACCTAACCTAAGGTCTATTAACAAAATACAGTTGAAGAAATTGGTGGAAAATCCTAATATAGCAAAGAGTTTTCACAACGAAAATAAGGAACTTTATTTCTTGTACAGCACGCGGCCACCATCGAAATCAATTTCTGAATAGAACAAGATTGTTAAGTTGCTATCCAATGTCCGTCCGTTCAACTTTTTATACTCTCGCAACAAAAGTTGCTAAAGAGGGTATTATAGTTTTGTTCACATAACGGTTGTTTGTAACACCCAAAACTAAACGAGTTAGATATAGGGTTATATATACCAAAGTGATCAGGGTGAAGAATGGAGTTCAAATCCGAATGTCTGTCTGTCCGTCCGTCCGTCTGTGCAAGCTGTAACTTGAGTAAAAATTAAGATATCTTGATGGAAACTTTTGGCACACTTATTTCTTGGCACCATAGGAAGGTTGCTTTCGAAAATGAGCAAATCGGACCACTGCCACTCCCACAAAATGGCGAAAACCAAAAACTTATAAAGTGTCATAACTAAGCCGTAAATAAAGCTATGGAAATAAAATTTGGTATAAAGGATCGCACTATGAAGGGGCATATTTAGATGTAATTTTTTTGGGGAAGTGGGCGTGGCCCCGCCCCCAAATAGGCTTTTTGTATATATCTCGCAAACCAATAGAGCTATATAACCAAAAACGTCAAAAACACAAAATTTCACATAGAAATTGGCAGATGGAAGCTACACTCAGATTTTTTTACAAAATGGGCGTGGCGTCGCCCACTTATGGGCCAAAAACCATATCTCAAGAACTACTCGACCGATTTCAATGAATCTTGATTTGTAATAGTTTCCTTACATCCCAATGATATGTTGTGAAAATAGGCCAAATCGCTTCACAACCTCGCCTACTTCCTATATATCAGAACTTTGAAGACAATCTGAATCGTTTACTTTACAATATATAAAGTAAGCACTAGTGAAGATATCGGTGCAGGAACTTTAGTAATGCACAAACACTATGTTGTTAAAGTGTGGCAGCCCCATTCTAAAAATCGCCGGAAATCGAACCATTAGGAATTTTTAAGGCCCCATATATCGAATACAAGAGTGCCTTGGTGCTTCTAACCTGAATATTATGGTTTTCCAATCTTTCATAATGGACTTTATACAATATATATGACGAATATGTGGGTCAAATTGTGTATTATATAATAAAATAAAGTTAAATAAATAAATTGCGAGAGTATAAAATGTTCGGTTACACCCGAACTTAGCCCTTCCTTACTTGTTTTGTTTTGATTTTTTGTTGATTCGTATTTGGGTTACGAATTTCCATTCCGTTTATAAAGACAATTGCGCTGCTTTTTTAGCATAAAAAGATAAATTATAAAAATAACAATTTTCTGAGCTTGCTCAACATGCGTTCTCCACCATGGAAACCACCACCAGCAACCCTCTCATGGTCCCAAGGAACATGTGTTCCAAGTTTCATGAAGATATCTCAATTTTTACTCAAGTTATCGCTTGCACGGACGGACGGACGGGCAGACATCCGGATTTCAACTCCACTCGTCATCCTGATTATTTATATATATATAACCCCAAATCTAACTCTTTTATTTCTTGGTGACACAAACAACCGTTATGTGAACAAAACTATAATACTCTGTGCAACAGGTTGCGAGAGTATAAATATTTGTGACAGAATGCCGAAATTCGAATATACATAAGTTTTCATTCACACGAAATTCATGATACGATATTTTCTTTCGTGTGGAAAAAAATATTCATGGGAATGATTTATTCATTTGAAATTTACAATAAGGCTGATTGGATGTATGTATGTGATTGGCGTTGCAACCGTTTAGCCGGTTATAGCCGAATCGACGATAGTGCGCCACTTCTCTCTCTCCTTCGCAGTTCGGCGCCAGTTGGAGATCCCAAGTGTAACCAGGTCACTCTCCACCTGGTCCCTCCAACGAAGTGGAGGCCTTCCCCTTCCTCGGCTTCCTCCGGCGGGTACTGCATCGAACACTTTCAGGGCTGGAGTGTTTTCGTCCATTCGGACAACATGACCTAGCCAGCGTACCCGCTGTCTTTTCATTCGCTGAACTATGTCAATGTCGTCGTATAACTCGTACAGCTCATCGTTCCATCGTCTGCGGTATTCGCCGTTGCCAATGTTTATGGGACCATAAATCTTGCGCAAAATATTCCTTTCGAAAACTCCTAGTGTCGTCTCATCTGATGTTGACATCGTCCAAGCTTCTGCACCATAAACGGGACGGGAATGATAAGCGACCTATAGAGTTTGATTTTGGTTCGTCGAGAGAGGACTTTACTGTTCAATTGTCTACTCAGTTCAAAGAAGCACATGTTGGCAAGATTGATTCTGCGTTGGATTTAGAGGCTGACATTGTTCGTGTTGTTGATGCTGGTTCCCAGATATACGAAACTACCTACTACTTCAAATTTATGGCTGTCAACAGTGACGTGGGAGCCAAGACGCGAGTGCGCTGACTGTTTGTTTGATGACAGGAGATATTTCGTCTTGTCCTCATTCACCTCCAGACCCATTCAGCTTCGGCTTCCTTTATCCAGGTGGGAAAATCAGAACTAACGGCGCGGTTGAATGCTTCCGATGATATCAATATCATCGGCGTAATTTGGTGAGCTGCAGTCGCATAATTTTTTCCACTGCATCAAGTTAAAGAAGTTCGCACGATAGTGCGTGTCACCTGTGTTCTGAAACCACGTTTGGTATCGAACGGCCTCGGAGAGGTCCTTCCCAACGTCATGACGGAGCTTTTGGTGTTGCTCAACGCAACTTACACAGCCGTATTAGTTTTGCGGGGATACCAAATTCAGACATCGCGGCGTAAAGGCAGTTCCTTTTCGTGCTGTCGAAAGCAGCTTTAAAATGGACAAAAAGGTGGTTTGTATCGATCCTCTTTTCACGGGTCTTAAATAGGCGGATTATCTTGCCTTAAATTGTAATATATATTCTGCCTTAAATTGTAATTATTTTTCCATACAGATATTTTAAACCTCATACGGCGCGTTAAAGGTATGCAAACTAATACTATGTTTACATATAACGAGATTATCTCCATTTACGAACTTAACTCGATCTGTAATAAAGAAACGAGATTTCCCATACAAAATTCATCTCTGGATAATCCGAGATTATAAAATTATCTCGTTTTATACAACTAGATTTTCGGTGTTATTCCTAGGTTTATCGATAATTTTGCGAAGAAAAGGAGAAATGTCAAATGAAAATGTAAACAACAATGGCCGACAGCGAGAGAAATATGTGTAATACAACAACAAATGCAACACATTTGACAATTGATAATCTCATTTGGCTAAATGTAAACGGTTAGATTATTGAACGAGCTTAGAACGAGATTATTTTCATATGTAAACATACTATAAGGGTACCTGCAGAGTGGACGCTCAAAGCCGAGCCGAGCGCAACGCTGATGATTGCTAGAAATGCATAAGCTTCAAAGCTGTTCGCATACATTTTCATACGAAATCACACAGGTAGCGCAGAGTGGAAGCCGAACGTAACGCTGATCAACGCGAGGAAAACAGTTTGGAAGTGTTTTTCGGCGCTGACTCGCGCTCATACATTGTATTTATTCACTTGATTTGAGTAGTTACATGCAATTTAGTGAACAAATATGTAAATATATTAATATTTTGATAATTTAAATTATAAACAAGTAAGGAAGGGCTAAGTTCGGGTGTAACCGAACACTTTATACCCTCGCAATTTATTTATTTAACTTTATTTATATTATATAATACACAATTTGACCCACATATTCGTCATATATATTGTATAAAGTCCATTGAAAGTTGGAAACCTTAATATTAGATTAGAAGCACCGAGGTCCTCGTGTTCGATATATGGGGCCTTAAAAACCTATGGTCCGATTTCGGCGATTTTTAGAATGGGGCTGCCACACTATAAACATAGTGTTTGTGCAAAGTTCTGCACCGATATCTTCACTAGTGCTTACTTTATATATTGTAAAGTAAACGATTCAGATTGTCTTCAAAGTTCTGATATATAGGAAGTAGGCGTGGTTGTGAAGCGATTTGGCCTCACAACATATCATTGGGATGTAAGGAAACTATTACAAACCAAGTTTCATTGAAATCTGTCGAGTAGTTCCTGAGATATGGTTTTTGACCCATAAGTGGGCGACGCCACGCCCATTTTCCATTTTGTAAAAAAATCTGAGTGCAGCTTTCATCCGTCATTTCTTATGTGAAATTTAGTGTTTCTGACGTATTTCGTTAGTGAGTTAACCGACTTTTAGTAATTTTCAACCTAACTTTTGTATGGGAGGTGGGCGTGGTTATGATCCGATTTCTTTCATTTTTGGACTGTATTAGGAAGTGGCTAAAAAAACGACTGCAGAAAGTTTGGTTTATATAACTCTATTGGTTTGCGAGATATGTACAAAAAACTTAGTAGGGGGCGGGGCCACGCCCACTTCCCCAAAAAAATTACATCCAAATATGCCCCTTCATAGTGCGATCCTTCGTACCAAATTTTATTTCCATAGCTTTATTTATGGCTTAGTTATGGCACTTTATGTGTTTTCGGTTTTCGCCATTTTGTGGGCGTGGCAGTGGTCCGATTTTGCTCATTTTCGAAAGCAACCTTCCTATGATGCCAAGAAATAAGTGTGCCAAGTTTCATCAAGATATCTTAATTTTTACTCAAGTTACAGCTTGCACAGACGGACGGACGGACAGACAGACAGACATTCGGATTTGAACTCCACTCTTCACCCTGACCACTTTGGTATATATAACTCTATATCTAACTCGTTTAGTTTTGGGTGTTACAAACAACCGTTATGTGAACAAAACTATAATACTCTCTTAGCAACTTTGTTGCGAGAGTATAAAAATTAAATTAAAATGTTTTGCATATAATAATGTAATATTTATAAACTTGGTCCAATTTTTTCAATCAATAATATAATCGAATGATTTTAATTTAATTCGGAGTCACTTAAACAATTTTTTTCTGAAACATTTTTAAATCTTTATACAAAATAAAAAGATT
Source organism: Zeugodacus tau (assembly GCA_031772095.1). Taxonomy (NCBI): domain Eukaryota; kingdom Metazoa; phylum Arthropoda; class Insecta; order Diptera; family Tephritidae; genus Zeugodacus; species Zeugodacus tau. The sequence continues at coordinate 48,475,451 of CM062649.1, read as the reverse complement.
AAAAGCCAAAAGTACCCATGTGTATAACAACAAATTACCCCCGGTATTCAGCGCTAACCTTTGCACACACTCTGCGGTACCAAAAATTGAACAGCGCTGATCGAAATCAGTTTTACGCTCGGCTCGGCTTTGAGCGTCCACTCTTCAGGCACCCTAAGTGGTGTCACTCGTCAACTGTTAATCTGTTTGTTTTTTTGCAAAAAATGGTCATCCGTCTTCGAAGTTATGTCTTCGTTAAATATTTCAGAGTTCTAGCCGCTATGTGTGGACCTTTTGCCAACAGGTTCCACTCCCACATACATGTATAAAGCAAATATAATAATAAACACCTAAAGGGCATGCTATTTTCAACAAAGGTATTATGAAATAAAATTAATGATTTTGTTATTAAATTTGCATTTGGGATTTAGGTAGACCTACCCGAAAACTGCGGGTGGCTTTTGTGGGTCGCAGTACTGAAAGCGCACGTGGAGTTTTAGTTCGGAGTTTTGGGTCTATCATCGGTGATTGTACCAAGAACATTTCCCAAAGAAATGTTCAAGAAAGGGATGAACGATCACACGCACACAAGAATTTCGACTACTTTTGTCCATTAGCCTTTAAGAATCGCATAGAAACTTTCATAGAAACTGCTAGTACCGCTCCCTGGCCTTTCACCGAAGAATTCGCCGGTACCTGCCTTGTAGGGTAGCTTTGATATATCATATGTAATAACAATCAATAATTTAAAACAAATAAATCGACCTATTTTTACATTTTTGCACAAAAAATTTCACTTTTAACAAAATATGTAAATTTTATTGAAGCGAAAGGTTTAAGTTTTGATATGGTGCTGCCGTCTTCAAAATGTTCAAGACGCTGGCTTTAAAGCGACATTTGTAGCCAGCAGTCGCAACGTTGTCGTGTCGTCGCCTTTGCGTTCAGAACATTACTAGCGAATCAGCTACAGTTGGGACACATAAACACACAAATATGTATGATGTTACACTGCAAATACAACAACTATTATCTACGTCAACTGCTCCTCGCTGTAGCGAGAGTGGCGTTCGTTGCTTGAATCTTTAGTGCGCCGAGTGTCTCATTAGCTCCCACACTGAAACCGAAACTAAATAAAAAACAATTATTGCGCAGATCCCAACCCTTCCTGAGTTTTAGATGCATTTCTGTTTTTGTTTCAGTATTCGATGCGTTTAGTTGCCTCTCACTCAGATGTTCCGTCGGTTGCTGGTCAACTAATTGCAGCACACCATTTTCGGTAAACCTGTCTACGAAAACGACCGTCGCCATAAATGTTCAGTGAAATGTCGTCTCCTCGAAATGATTTATTAATTATTTTATTTCCATTGTTTTTAAAGAAAACTACACATCTGGCTTAATTACGCAACCGGTTCGTTGAGATTCGTACGGCGTATTCAGGTGCTATGCTTATATGCTAAGTGTTGTATGAGCTTTCGTTGATGAACGAACCAACTGAAAAATAAACCAGGCGAGCAGGCATATGGTGAGTTATTTAAATTAAATTTATAATTTCTTTTGGTTTTATTAGGGTAGTATTTTTGCTAACGGTGAGGGTAGGTTGAAGTTAAACAGTTAATTTAATGGGTGGCCACGAAATTTCATTAGATAGTTGGTTGGAAAAATTAGTATCGAAATTGTATGTAAAAGCTGATTAAATTATTGTATATAAAGTTTGCGAGTCTTCAGGCCTTCGTAAATTATTTTCATGGCGACTATTTACCAACAGATGGCGATATTGTTAAGCGAATTGTTTTAGATCGCCGATTATCTCGAAAGCTTCAAGTTAAAAAAGTATCTCTCTTTTCCTCTAATTAAGTTTTATAAAAACATACCATAATATCGAATTCTATTAAATTATATTTTGACCAGATCTAAAATATGGATACGTAGAAATACTTCGACTTAAAAAGATAATAAAATTTACATTATTTATTAACTTTATTCTCCACACATATTCAGTTTATATCAGATACTGTAAATATTTGATCTTATTTGGACTAAGAATTTCTCCTAAAATTTAAAGATTAATCTCGAAATACCTCTGTCTTAATAAATAACAGTTTTCGCGGAAAATTATATCAAACTACATATTTAAGCAATGCAGTACCGAACTAGAGCTATACAACGACAGTATACTAAATGCTATGTATGGCAACTTTCTTCTGACTATATCCTAATGACTGTAAAGACAAAGAGAACAAAGTTGAGAGTATTACAGCTATAGTAGCGATTTCTAGCCATTGATTATCTAGGGATAATACTAATACGGTGGAACTTCTCTAACTCTAATCACCATAATTCACAAAAAAACTTCGAGTTATAGAATTTTCAATATTGTATAAAATTTTTCAAAAAGCTGCAATATATAGATTTAAACCCACTTTTATTTTTAACTTCGCATACAATTTTTTGCACTTACTTTAAAACAAGCATTCTGTATTTTTGTTTATTGCAGTTTGCTATTGTTTGGCTCTTGACGTCTGTATCCTATGCCATTTTTTACATGATTTATGCAATACTTAAGTGTAATATCATATTTTGTGTTCGCTCCATACGATAGAGAGAGATTCTTTTAAAATTCTGCCCCGATAGTAAAAATTTAAATTTTGTTTTATGCCCTGGTCGAAAAGTTGGATTTATGAAAGGAGATTTGTTTGAAATTTGACTTATATTGTCAATTCAAGAGTTCGAGTTATTCAGAACTTCGAGTTAAGGAAGTCTGAGTTATAAAAGGAAATTTGTATAAAATTTGAATTCTGAAAAGTTCGTGTTATGGAGATCTTCGAGTTATAGAAGTTCTACTGTATAAGTATACGGAATTCGAACAAAACGTATTATCCACAAATATGAGCAGCAGGTTCTTATCTATTTTTTGGCATTCGACGATGAAACTCTGTGGCTGCAATAAATGTGAACATTTGATACTTATTTTTGCTTATTTACTGTTTACTAACAAAATACGTGTCTTTGTGTGCAGTGAAATATGACTGCCTGTCAAGTTTTGTAATACGAAATATCATTTGACAATGTGTTAACGAGTTTCATGATAAAGGTGAAGCGCTCACATTTGTGTATACGTGAGTATGCGTGCCTTTGTATGAGCTTGTAAAACCAGCTGTCCATTAGTGGCAATCAAAGTTCAAGGTCCCACAAATTGCTTAATACACAGATTGACAGATGGATTAGGAGAGAGCGGGCACCGAATGAGTAAACAACTGCACTATGATCGCTTTCGCGTTAATTCTGTAACTAATAATTTCGTTAGAACGACATAACTTTCGCACATGACAGAGGAGTGATTTATGTGACAACTCTTGTGGACTAGAAAAAATGCTGTTATGCAATCATGCGTGTAAATGTGACACACCATCGCCAACAAATACAAACGCGCTAAACACAAACAACCAACAAGTGGATGGCCAACAATTGTTGTAGCTTAAGCTACTGATCGTCCCACGTTATGTTTATAAAGAACGCGCATTTGTACGCCTAGGTGTGCAAACCAGCAGGCCACATTTGGTGGTGCTAAGTATGAGCAGAGTGCATGCGCGTTCAGCAGATGCACGCAGCAGTCAGTTAAAAATCAACATTGCATCGACTTCGTGCAACGTTTTACCGCCGTCGTAACAGCGCAGTCCAACAATCACATGTGTGAAAGATATTGATAGGGCGATTTATTATGTTCACCTTTTGCGGGACTAGACGTCTGCCCAGTCACCGCCACCGATGTTATTTTTTCCCGCACTCGCTTTGCTTTGGGCTCCGACCCCTTTCTTCGATATGTATTTTTACTTGATAGTTTCTTATTTGTGTACTTGACTGACGCATGATATATTATCGAACGCTCAGGTCGAATATTAATAATGAAATGACATATTTTATTAGCAGAAACTACTGCAACGGCTACGCACGAGTGCACAGTGGTTCTGCTTGTATGAAGCCACGGCCATAAATATTTCCCGTTGATATCGCTACGAAATTTTCACCAAAAATCTAGAAAAATATTCTAAATATATTATAAAAAATTAGCCACATCGATCGACTATATCCTATAACTCCCATTGGAACCGACAGACCATTCAACTAATTGATATTTTTGTCTGACTAAAACAAAAGGCATTACAATTAAAACTAAAAAACAAATTAAGTATCCTGATGTGCCATCTGCTGAAAAACCAATTACTCACAGTGAAGAACCACCTCACCAAAACCACCTCAGCGCTCTGATCTTTCAACTGAATCAGAGGAAACAGATAATATATGTACTGATCCTGATTTTCAAATTGCTTCTTCAGTTATCTGTCTCCAGGAAGAAACGACCTACTATCTCAAGGAGATCTTAATGATTAAGTTTGTGATTTACACTTGTCTAAACAACAAGGAGAACTTTTAGGATCTCGATTAAAAGGATGGAATTTATTGCAACCAAACACAAAAATAACTTAACGATACCAGGGAAAATGGAGTCCAACTATGCTGGCTGATTATTGCTGGGGATTACAGAGGGACGTTTCTGACGCGAAATACAGGAGAAAATCGATATAACATTGATAATAATTTAATTTTTGTTAAAATAATTTGTAATTTAAAACAAGTAAGGAAAGGCTAAGTTCGGGTGTAACCGAACATTTTATACTATCGCAATTTATTTATTTGACTTTATTTATATTATGTAATACACAATTTGACCCACATATTCGTCATATATATTGTATAAAGTCCATTGAAAGTTGGAAACCATAATATTAGACTAGAAGCACCGAGGTCCTCGTGTTCGATATATGGGGCCTTAAAAACCTATGGTCCGATTTCGGCGATTTTTAGAATGGGGCTGCCACACTATAAACATAGTATTTGTGCAAAGTTCTGCACCGATATCTTCACTAGTGCTTACTTTATATATTGTAAAGTAAACGATTCAGATTGTCTTCAAAGTTCTGATATATAGGAAGTAGGCGTGGTTGTGAAGCGATTTGGTCTATTTTCACAACATATCATTGGGATGTAAGGAAACTATTACAAACCAATTTTCATTGAAATCGGTCGAGTAGTTCCTGAGATATGGTTTTTGACCCATAAGTGGGCGACGCCACGCCCATTTTCCATTTTGTAAAAAAATCTGAGTGCAGCTTCCATCTGCCATTTCTTATGTGAAATTTAGTGTTTCTGCCGTTTTTCGTTAGTGAGTTAACCCACTTTTAGTAATTTACAACCTAACCTTTGTATGGGAGGTGGGCGTGGTTATTATCCGATTTCTTTCATTTTCGGACTGTACTAAGAAGTGGCTAAACAAAACGACTGCAGAAAGTTTGGTTTATATAGCTCTATTGGTTTCCGAGATATGTACAAAAAACCAATTTAAGGGCGGGACCACGCCCACCTCCCCAAAAAAATTACATCAAAATTTGCCCCTCCCTAATGGGATCCTATGTTCCAAATTTCATTTTCATAACTTTATTTATGGCTTAGTTATGACACTGTATAGGTTTTCGGTTTCCGCCATTTTGTGGGCGTGGCAGCGGACCGATTTTGCCCATTTTCGAAAGCAACCTCCTCGTGCCAAGGAACATGTGTTCCAAGTTTCATTAAGATATCTCAATTTTTACTCGAGTTATCGCTTGTACGGACAGACGGACAGACAGACAGATGGACAGACAGACGGACGGACGGACATCCGGATTTCGAATCCACTCGTCATCCTGATCATTTATATTTATATAAATACCCCATATCTAACTCTTTTATTACTTGGTGACACGAACAACCGTTATGTGAACAAAACTATTATACTCTGTGCAACAGGTTGCGGGAGTATAAAAAAAAAATCATATTACAATAAAACTATTCGTATCTAAAATTTTAGACTACTAATTCTACTCTACTTGACCTTATTCCTAACAGAATCAGCCAAAATTTTTCTTGTTACACAGAATAGGCATAAACGCATAGATTTTATTTTCAAAATCAATTATAAAAGCCTTATCCAATATTCTCAAGGTTACTCCACTAGTTTGCTCTTCAGTTTTCATATATTCTTCGCCGCAAATAAGTATAATAATCCAGAAATAATATCAAGAATGACCAGTACACAAGACAATCAAGTATATTCTCTGATTATTGAGCTTCAACGCGTCGATTTTATCTCTAAAATTATTTAAACCCTATCCAATATTTTCTTGGTTACTTACTCCATTTACTCGCGCTCAGCTCTCCCACACTTTTCGCTGCACTTACATGACGCGAAACAATTAAGGTAAGTAGACATACATGCGAATTTACAAAGAATGGGCGATCATGCGATCCAAAACATTCAATGGATAAACATCGAATTGCAATCGTAAACGATGCAACAACACACACACACTTATCAAAACGTTGCCGGTGAATGAAAATGTAACAACAGCAAAAAAGAACCATTGACGCAAAAAAGAAGCAAAATTGCAACACTGTTAAAGTTCCACAGACGGACATGTTGTCAGCTATTAGTGGACGGCGGCACTCACAGCGTCAGTTACCGCTTAAGTTCTTTGCACGCCTTCATAGCAAAAAAAAACAAACATAACAAAAGATATTCATCAGCAATACAAATGCAACCAGATTAGTCTACGAAAAGATTTCCATAGGCATCCTATTTACAAGTTAATATTATGCTAACAAGATTTTATTTTTGCCTTCAACTGATTTTATTTTAATTCTTGCTTTTCTTCATTCTTGTCACCCTTCCACCAAGTGAGCCTAGCCAGGTGATAGTGGTGTTACTGCTAAGACCGCTTTGATCACTTAAATGCGATTTCGAACAACAACTTAAATACAAACTATAATAATGCCAAGCCAACAACAACTAGGCGCAAAATAAAACCTAACAGGAGATACAAAAGTGAAGGCGATCTTGGCCAAGCAGCTGTCTGCCACACAGCGTCTCCATAAGAGCAGCCACATACATTCATGAACTTCAATGGAGACAACGACAAACCTGAATAGATAAGCAAAACACTCATGTTGATGTACTAGTGAACATGTAGTCCTAGTGGATATCTAGGTAAGCTATTTATTATACTCTCGCAACAAAAGTTGCTAAGAGAGTATTATAGTTTTGTTCACATAACGGTTGTTTGTAAGTCATAAAACTAAAAGAGTTAGATATAGGGTTATATATACCAAACATTTCTTGATATTTGTTGTTCCAATGTATGCACGCTCACATTCCAATGTACGATTTAGTACATTTCTGATTTGACGATTTGACGCTGGCATATTAATTTCAGTCATTAGAATACATATATCAAACTTATCAGGGTGACGAGACGAGTCAAAATCCGAATGTCTGTCTGTCCGTCCGTCCGTGCAACGGCTAACTTTAGTAAAAATTGAGATATCTTGATGAAACTTGGAACACGTGTTCCGTGGGACCGTGAGAGGGTTGCTTTCGAAAATGGGCAAAAACCGAAAACACATAAAGTGTCATAACTAAGCCATAAATAAAGTTATTAAAGTAAAATTTGGAATAAAGGATCGGACTAGGAAGGGTCATATTTGATTGTAATTTTTTTGGGGAAGTGGGCGTGGCCACGCCTCCAATTCGGCTATTTGTATATATCTCGCAAACCAATAAAGTTATATAAACCAAACTTTCTGCAGTCGGTTCTCTTACGTACCCCACCACACACCATGAAATTAGTTGAAATCGGATAATGGAAAATGGGCGTGGCATCGCCCACTTATGGGTCAAAAACAATATCTCAGGAACTACTCGACCGATTCGAATGAAATTCGGTATAGAATATTTTCTTGACACCCTGATGACACAGGTGGAAAATTCATCCATTTGGTTCACAACCACGACAACTTCCCATGTAACTCTATTTTGAACTCCATCTTATTCCTTCACTTTATAATATATACATAAGGAACCAATAAAGATGGCGAAATAAAACTTTACACAAATACTGTATATCATCTGTGGCTTAACTTATGCAAATAGTTTCGAAATCGGACTATAACTTCTCTCTCAGGTATCTTAATTTAAATCAGAGGAAATATTTTTCTTCTAATAGTGTGTCTCAGTACCAGAAATTTAATCGGGTTATAACTTCCCCTAGCTCTCATATACCTAATTATAGGATTTTAATATTGGGTCAAATTGTGTGTTATCTTAATAAAAATATATCAATAAATTGCGAGAATATAAAATGTTCAGTTGCATCCGAACTTAGCATTTCCTTACTAGTTTTTTTTTAAATCAGAGAAAATAAGTTGTAGAGATGTTGAATTGAACCGACTGACTGGCAGTTTGTCAGTTAAGCGTAGGAACGGCCAAAGGGATTTAGCCACGAGGGGTATAATTCCAAATATAAGCTTAATACGAGAAATAAGAAATTCAATTTGAGTGCAAACAAGCAACAATACAAGATCATAACGTACTTAGACATTTGCATAATGCGATCTTGAAGTCAGAGATCAGCAGAAACGAGAGCTGTATAAAAATATCAAAAATTACACTGCTTAACAAACAACAAAACATATATACATTTATTATAGAAATAATACACATGATTTTTGTGAATATTTGGCTTCTGGAAGATCTTTTCTAATTCTCCAACAATAATCTGCTAGAAGCCGTGATAGCGCTACTCCATTAAGGAAATGTGCTGATGGCACATCTCGCCTTGTTCATTGCTGACATCACCAAAAATGCTGGAATGAAATCGAGATGTGAATCCAGTATATATATTTTTGAGGTCATATTTCACCCAAACCTGTAGAATGTCATATAATGTTGATTTATTAAGTCTGTGTAATTTTCCGATTCATGTTTCCTAGAAAATGATGAACAACGTTCTTAAAAAAATCCTGATCATTCAGCTTTTCTTCAAAGCTCTTATCCTTTATCAATTGCAGTATTTGTGGACCAAGTAATATTCCCTCTTATCGTGCTGATTGCCGGAGTATAATCCAGCTTTTCTGATCGAAGTAACAACCACTTACATGATCCTTTGGTTCGGTCCAAATTATTGGCATATCAAATGGCATTTGTCTGGGTTACACAACAACATGTATATAGAACACAGAATTTATCTTAATTCCCCACAGGAAATCGAAAATAGTCTAAATAGTACTGTTCAATTAATGAAAAAACTGGACACGATTAAAACAAAATTAGTATATATTGTTAATGAGGGTACACCAACATAAACAAAAATAATTTCGTGTGGCAAACGATTAATTAAAACGATTTAAGTATTATAGGTGAGCATATTTTTGATTAATTCCCATAATAAAAATTCTTGATTGCTGGTAATAACAATAATTCATAGGCAGAACATACTGTTGCCGTGGCTGCTACCACACTCATAATGGCATTTATGTGCTTTTATGTATGTTATGTATTTTATATATGAATATATGGAAGTTTTTAATCCTTTTTTAAATGCTGTACCTGTGAATTAGTATTCTGTTGTAAAACAATTAAACGCGTTTTTTTACGACGCTTGCACCAATACGGTTGAATTCTCAGCCGTGATAATCATGCGCGTATTCCTTTCACTGCGCACAGTATAACATATCTCAGAACTCACACTAGAATGGATATAACAAGAGTGTTGCTTGTATGCGGTGAATGAATTGTTATTCAAATTGTTTTCACCTCTGCCACGCGTTACGGCTGAATGCTTACGAAAGTGTTTTATCCTGTCATATGATTGCCGGAGGCCGAAGAACTTGACCACAGTGCATTGGTATCGTAAAAATACTAAAGTTATTGTACGCCTTTTCGAGAGTTGTCAACGAAGGTAGAAGGTTATTGCTCCAACTCGACGCGTTTTTGCTTCGTTCGTTGTTATAGTACTTTGCCAAGTTCATTGATTTTTTTCCCCATAGTATGTATGTATATTTATTTTACTTGTGCATTTCCTTGCTGGCATTTGCGGTTTCGGGGCGTTAAATTGTGGTTAGTAGTTGGTAATATGACACCAAGTGAGATGCTTAAATACAACAGCAGGCATATAGCCTTCTTGAAAAACATAGCATTTTCTGTCAGTTTTGGTTGTTGTGCGAATCTTCCACATCTGATATTAAGTGTGTGATATCTTACTTTGGATTCACCAGATTTTGCTATTTTAGTAAATTTTTGTTTTGTTACATATAATGTAACTTCCTCTGAAATAAATATGCAAATTGGTAAAGAAAAACAACAATACAATTTCTCTCTACAGCATTAGACAATTAGAGCATAAGTATTATAGTTGCCTTTATTAAAATGCTGAATTCTATGCAATGAAATATGAAAAATGCCCAAAATTCGAAAAGAGAAACCCGTTCTAATGGTAATGCCATGTGAAGGAGAATAAGTATCAAATGAATAAAAAGCAAGAATTTTGCACGACTTTCAGACACGACCTTCAGACACACTTTTTTGATTTTTTTTATAAAATTCTTAAACACAAGTGACAGAAGGGCCTCAGTCAACTTCACTTTGGAGTCAAACTATATGTATATACTATTCAAATGCAGTTTTATATGTTTTTATATCTACACACATTTATTTGTTTGTATATTTGATTTATTGATTTGTATTCGAGAAGAACGCAAAATAAACTTAAGGCAAAGCTTCACTACAAGCTGTAGAAATCAAACGCATAATTAGTTAACTGAAATGTAACGTTACACAAAAGACAAAACTTTAGCACTTTGCTTAGCTTTTTACATTACAATTTTTCCTAAACCGATTAGTATCTAAAAAGTTTTTTTTATTCATTTGAGGCTTCTAAAATTAATCCCATGTATTTATAAGTTTCGAATGATAACATTAAAGCTGAGTTTTCCCACAACATGCACACCAATAAACGAAGCCAAATTACGTTGGAGAACAGGAAAAACGTTGCAACGGAACATTGCCAATATTTCTTTATTTGTCACACTTGCAAACCATTATGCGAGCTCATTATTTTTCAAAGCCTAAAAATGGAGACAAACCATAACAATTGTCGCGATGGCATAATACAAGCATGTTTATGGAAACCCCTTTGGGTTTGTAAGCCTGTAAGAGACTTGCCCACGTCTGTGAATACTTTGTTTGCAACAAAGAGGAAAGAATATGCCGCATATGCACATAGAAGCGCATAACGTGTGACCGCCGGCTGCCGTGCGAAAATTGGTGTCAAAAAGGTGGACGAACGCCAACAGTAGGGCAGCATAGTATAGCACAGAATGACGCAGGTGGTAATAAACCAAAAAGGCTTTTGGCTGTTACACATATGTATGCACTGGTGTGTGGGTTACTTCTGCTTTGTTAAACTTTAAAGTAAATACATATATGCAAATTATAACAAATCCGAAGTTGTTTCAAAATTTGTAATTTTCATTGACATACATAGATTTTTCCGATTCAGTTGAATTTCATTTATAATTATTTAATTAAGATTTTAGTAGTTGAATCGATTTTAAAACTGTTAGAAACGGTTAACCTGTTAAGCACTTGCTAGTTCAAGATCACTATATTTTCAACACAAACATGGAGTTTTTGAAAGCTAATGAAATGATATAAACACAACAAATTAATAGAAAACAAGTAAGGAAGGGCTAAGTTCGGGTGTAACCGAACATTTTATAGTCTCGCAATTTAATGATGTATTTTTATAAAGATAACACAAGTAGACCCATATATTTGGTATAAAGTTCAATAGAATAACGAAAATCATCATAAATAGTATATGGGGACTGAGGTAATTCCTAAACCGATTTCACTCGTTTTCACCACCAAGATACAATGTATCGAAGACTATACGCTCACTTAATTTAATATTACTTATAATTAGGTATATGGGATCTGGGGGAAGTTATGACCCGATTTTTACCATTTCAGGTACAGAGAGAAACTCTTATAAGAAAAAAAATCAGAGGGAATGAATTACATTAAAATATCTGAGGGATTTACCTATATTTTCGGTGAAAAATTAACCTTAGGCATTGAGTTCTTCATGTTCGATATCAGGGGCCTTGAAAAGTCATGGTCTGATTTTGACAATTTTTCCACAAGTGATGTCACAGCTCAAATACAGTATTTGTGTAAAGTTTTATTCCGCTAGCTTCATTGGTTCATTATAAAGTGAACGAATCAGATGGAATTCAAAATTGAGTTATATGGGAAGTAGACGTAGTTGTGAACCGAATTCATACCGAATATATACCGAATTTCATTGAAATCGGTCGAATAGTTCTTGAGATATGGTTTTTGACCCATAAGTGGGCGACGCCACGCCCATTTTCCATTTTGTAAAAAAATCTCAGTGCAGCTTCCATCTGCCATTTCTTATGTAAAATTTGGTGTTTCTGACGTTTTTCGTTAGGGAGTTAACCCACTTTTAGTAATTTTCAACCTAACCTTTGTATGGGAGGTGGGCGTGGTTATTATCCGATTTCTTTCATTTTTGGACTGTATAAGGAAATGGCTAAAAGAAACGACTGCAGAAAGTTTGGCTTATATAGCTTTATTGATTTGCGAGTTATATACAAAAAACCTATTTGGGGGTGGGGTCACGCCCACTTTTCCAAAAAAATTACATCCAAATGTGCTCCTCCCTAATGGGATCCTATGTTTCAAATTTCATTTTCATAACTATATTTATGGCTTAGTTATGACACTGTATAGGTTTTCGGTTTCCTCCATTTTGTGGGCGTGGCAGTGGACCGATTTTGCCCATTTTCGAAAGCAACCTCCTCAGGGTGCCAAGGAACATATGTTCCAAGTTTCATTAAGATATCTTAATTTTTACTCAAGTTATCGCTTGCACGGACAGACGGACAGACGGACAGACGGACGGACGGACAGACATCCGGATTTCAAATCTACTCGTCATCCTGATCATTTATGTATATATAACCCCATATCTAACTCTTATATTTCTTGGTGACACAAACAACCGTTATGTGAACAAAACTATTATACTCTGTGCAACAGGTTGCGAGAGTATAAAAAGATAGTAATAGAAGAAACGTTCGAGTTTAGCAGCATAACGTCATATCAAATATGATGAAACTTATATGCAATTATATTTTGGAAAAAAAATTTGTAATAAAATATACATCAATATTATCTTTGAACCTTTATAGTTTAATTCCGTTGCCTCTATAATGTACACCCATTCTACGTAATGCTACACGCAATAGAATTTGCGAAAAACTCTCACATAAAAGCTTTTGTTAAGTATTTTCTTTAATTTCAAGCTGCTCTGTTCTATCAATCAATCTTGGAAACCAGTTCTGGTGTTTACTTTAATTTCCCCTGTACGAAAGTGGTAAGAATATGTATATGCCGACAGAAACCTATTATTAATCAAAGCAATTTTAGATATATGCGAGTTATTCCAATTGTATTTTTTGCTGTATAGTATTCAAAAAGTGGATGTGGAATGCGATACAAATTTAATATGTATAAATTGAGTAATTACTTCTAAATGCATCTGCAGGCGATTCAAAGATAGTAAAGACTGCCACAACTGTTTAATGAATATCGATACAAATATTGAAGCCATTAAGCTTTTATCCACAAGCCTTTATGCAAGTTTAATTGTAATTTTATTACTTGTAAACCAAAAGAAATTTGAGATTTTATTTAATTTCCTCCTATAAGTCACATAAATCACATTAAAGCGATAGCATGTACTCCAAAAAAATCATATATCTCAATATTCAGTACCTGCCTTTGGCCAAATCACTAAAATTATTCTAATTAAATGCTAAGTATGTTATATTATGGGCCTAATTGGTATAAACAGGCAAGCCGTTGAACCACTCGCAGCTTGCTCACAATTTCTTCCAGCGCCTGCTTTTGCTGAGTCTTCTCCGTTGGGCGGTGACGCTTCTTTGATTAATTATACAGCGAATGCCATAATTGCAACACACTCGAAGCTGTTAATTTGGTATAATTGAATGAGATGGGTGGCGTTTAGATGCTGTGGAGTTGAGACAACCGAGTGCTGCTGGATTTGTGAAAATCGGCTTTGCAGCATGAAGCCAATATGTGCCATGCCGTCATATGTTGCACGCTAACGAAATCATATACAGATACACACATTTACAAAAATATTTATGATGGTACAAAAAGTAATAATTTATTTTTCGGAAGTCAAATAAAAAGACATACTAATAAAAAACATAAAATGATTTTTATGACGCGTATGTGAGCACTCAGTATGCTACTCTTTCTTGAAATTATTTGACAACAAATTGGATTTTTATTATCCATTTATTCGGCGATAAACATTATGCGAATGCAATGAGCGTGAGCAATAAGCGTGTCCTTTGCACATCAAGATTAAGAATATTCACTGCTTCGTGCTACTCTTTGGCCCATTAAAAACCAGAGCAAATCTCCGACGCGAAGAGGCGATTATATGCTGTAATAAAAGCTACTTATAAAATTATACTTTCTTATTCATGAATTGTGGTTAATTTTAGGTTTGAATAATTATTTCAGTTGAAATTGTCGCATGAGAATACCGAATAATCCTCAAACATATGTACAGGCTTTATGCAAAAACTTAAACGAAATGGGAAATCAAATGAATGGAGATGAATAAACCTAAAATATAGACTGAGTCAAATTTCTATATAATTATCGTAAGATCTAATGCCGAGTCCATAAAGCATTGCAGAATTGTTTGCATATGTTGAAAATGAGCGAAATTAAATGCATAAGCTGGCAGAAGATGCTTTAGATTTTTGTGAATGATAAGTTTATGTTAGGTTTCGGTAGTTTAGTAAGGTCTCTTAATAAAGGAAACAACACAACTTATAAATTCTATGGTAGAAATGAATCGTCGTCAACTTACTTTTTCTATTTCGTAGTTCTCAATAATGTGTTTTTTATTTTGACTACTTGTAGAATCAAGGTCTCACTATTCACTAGAAGAAGAGCATTCGCCAGAAGAAGTTGTTTCAAAAAGCATTTCAGTCAGAAAAATCGACAGCAAAAAATAAAAAATATCGAAATCGAAAATAAAATCGTATTAGTAGACAGGAATCCCAATGGAGAAACCAACCATCGAAAAGACTTGAAAATTTACACTGAAAACCAACGAAATTATTTAAAGAAGAAGGAAATAACAAAATATCTGGAATTATGAAATAAACCAATAATGAAGTGAAGGACTGACCTACAAATGATTGCTGCACATTTTCAAAATTGACACAATTATTGAGCCAACAACAAGTGTGAATTGACGTCAACAGCCAACTAACAGCTTTTGGAAGTAAAAATCATAAATATAAAAATATCACATGGATAATCCACTGCCAGAAAGTATAATTTTGATTGAAAAGCGCAAACAAAAACACAAGAAATATTGAAATGACAACAGTAAAAGTGACACATATGAACCGAAATCAAAACAAGAACCCAATTGAAGACGAAAAGAAACCAACTAACCCAATTGCAGACGGGATGGTTAAAAAATTTTGTGACTGCAAGAAGAACGCCAGTAGACATTGAATGAAAAACAGGAGGCCTAAAGGCACTGAAACAATTGATAAGACACAATGACTCAGTAACGATGAGCAGTAAACGCGCCAGCAGTTGAATCCGATTTATACTTGAGGTGAGAAGTTGATTATAAATAGCAGCAACTAGGCGCGAGAGTGTGACGGTGGCACAGTAAAAATATCAAAAACAAAGATTAAGCGTTACTACTTGTCATCCGCTACGGAATCGTCCAAATCCCACTTGCTTGCCAAATGAGGCAGATCATGTAGTTACTGTGTCGCACTAAAAGCACCAGCAGCGAACCTCGGCCTTTAAAGCATCGATGTATTTTTTAACTTTTTTAATATATTTTAATGTTAATATGAAAAGCTAAGGGATTCAGAAGCAGACGCATAAGTTTCAAAAAAAGATCCTTGCGGTGACAATCATAAGTCCTTGGAGATTCATCTAAAATCAATCGGATAGAAAAAATTAGTTTTATAAATACATAGATAATCCTGGGCCTGAACCAAACTTTTTTTTTCAAAAATTAACAAAATGGCGGCCTCGGGAAATTTTTTTCTAGATTTTCGGGAAAAAATCAACAGTCAAAATCGAAATTAAAAAAAAAATCTTTGGTTCAGGCCTGAGTTTATTATGCATTCTAAAAGCTGGAGAAATTTCATTAAAATCTACCGAGCGGTTTTCGAGATACAGTTGTCACCAGTTCAAAAAACATAATTTTGAGAAAAAAGCATTTAAAGTTTCACACTAGCGTGTTGGAGTGCCAGAGCACTCGTTGTTATTTGTCGAATAACTCTAAAAGCAATTATCGGATAAACTTAAAATTTTCAGTGTATATTTTTAAGATATTACACTTAACAAAAATGCAAAAAAAATTATTTTTTGAAAATCCTGACTACCCCTAAACCCGTTAAAGCTTAATAAACAACATAATTTTAAATTTTCTTATGCGTGATAAATGCTCTGGCTTTAGAAAACAGTTGTTCACTCGGGACTGAAGTGATCCGAATACGTAAATATTAAGAAGCCTCTTTATAGAACTCCGGAAACACTCTTTTTATGTCAACTCACATCTCTATTAGATTCTGAGTAGCTGTAACAGCTGATTCAAGATAAATTTTCTATCAACTTTCCGTGCCTGAAAGTGTAGATAAATTTGACAGCATTACATTTCACATTTTGATGGGCCAAATGTTTATTATGGTTTCAAAAATCAAACGAGTATTCTCTTTCAGACTCATCCGAAGATTCCGTTGTATCAGTGCCTGTTTTGCATATTTAATGAAACAATTTAAAAAGTTTTTCTTTTAGCCATTGCATCTTTAAAATGCAGTAATTTGATTCTCGGATCTAACGCAGTAGCCAACGCCAGAATTAAATTGTCAAAATATATCATTAAATGAAGCGCAGTATTTTGCAAGCGCACATTCCACTAACGAATTCTCCGTATTTTACAAGCGTTTCCAAATTGATGGTTTCGGGTTAATACGAGAAAAAGTGTGAAGATGTGATGAAAAATTGTAATATAAAACATCGTTGAAAGTGACATGGCAAACATGTTTACGATGTTTCAGAAACATCGATACATCGTTTGCATCCCTACATCTGTGCAAACGACATATACAGAGAAAGCGCCAAACTAACGGCGAACGACGAACTAGCAAACACCGTCTCATTTGACATTTTGTGCAGTTGCAATTAGTGATACACCTCTGACAATTGCCAAATATCCATGCAGCGGCCATTATAAACATAAAAGAGATGAGAAAACAAGCAAAGAGAAAATATGAAAACACAATTTCGAAAACAAAAACACCAACAGCAGCACCGTAGTCAAATAGACAAGCAAATCTTGTTATCTGCGTTGTTGTAGGCATTTTTCTATGACAACAAAAGTCAGCTGCAATTTCGATTCCAACAAAGTAGGAACTAGTAATAAAGAAGTATAAGTATATATTTGACAACATTAACACTGACAAAAACCAGCAAGTGTTTGTTTAGAATACCCCGAGAGCATGACAATAATTCCAACTGAATGTAATTTATAAACCGCATTTCAAATACATAGCTGGTTGTTTTGGATTGCAGTTACTTTTTTTTGAATTTGACTTGTTTTTGTAATCTGATACTTTGCTGTAAGTTTTCTTGATGTCTTAACTTGTCTACCATAAACGCCTGCGGTAAAAAATTTTTGCGTTCTATTAAACCACACTTGACAGATTAGCGGTAAAACAAAAACCAAATTAATTGAAATATGAAAATATATTTTAATACCACCAGTAATGCGATTCCGCCGCCAATTTGAGAGGCAAGTGATCAGCAATTTATGAATAACTAATAACGGCACACATCACAGACATCGATAAATTGAGGATAGGAATGTGACTAACGATTTTCGACACCAGAAGAAATGGTTGGTACATTCAAATTTGGTAGTTTATCATATTTTACAAGGTATTTCGCAAATTTTAGCAAGTTTTAGTCTGTTCGAAAATTCTATATTCGGTTAACTAAATGATTTATAAATTAAATAAAAAATTATACATTTGTTAAAATCATTATTAAGTTGACGGCAAATATGTTACTACTAAATACTAACAGCAACATTTGTTTTGACGTTTCAAGTATTTTGCATTTACAAATCATTTTTTTTAATTTATTATTTCAAACCTGACTGTCAGGTAGGCACTCATTGTCGCATAACTAATTGAATTTGAATTTTAAATAGTCCCTTTTACGATTACTAATTCACTTGAATTTCCATTTTCACTCGACAGAATTTTACGTCATAAATGAGGAGAGAAGGAGAGACAATAGACATCCACAACTTTTTAGCAGGAACAGTGATAACTATGACGAATGAAAAATCAAAAAATATTATTGTACGGAAATTTATTTACAATATTTATAAAATAAAACGGTTGATGCCTGATTGAATATGCACACAAGCGTCACTGAATAAACCCACTTCATTCAATTCGGTTATTTATAATTGAGAGAGCGCGAGAAAAAGCTAGTAATTGATTGTGGATGCATGAAACTATCTGTTTTTATGTATAGGGGCAGTGGTGTAGACAAGGGGGTTGCTCATTAGGATTATACTACGTTCGGACCGACATTGAAAACATCTTGAAAACACAATTTATGAATTTGGGAACCAATTCTGACCGACATAATATGTTTTCGATGAGTTTTCATTGACAGTTCACAAATTTTATTGTTTGTAGAAATTTTGAGCAACGAGAATGGTAAGTTTTGGAATCTTTAATATTTGCTTAAAATTATTATTAATTATCGTGTTTTATAGAATCACGACAAGAAAATTTTAATAATGAAGGTATTGGATATGAAAAGCCAGATAAACACCTTGCGCAACGATGATTCTTCAAGAGAATTGATAGAGACTATTACTACCCAGCACCTTTGCCTTGCAAAAAAGATAGAAGAGTTGAACAAACAACGTTTAATTCTATTAGGTATAATAAAGGAACTTCGGACGCCGATTAATTCATGTTGAACAAAAGTTTGTATAGGTTTCTACTGATTATATATCATTAATTTCAGCAAAGTAGTATTTATTGTTGGGAGCACGATTGCCAACGAAATGGATCTGTGTTTTTTAAAGAAAACTTTTGTTCATTAAATAAATTATGCGACATCCTACGGCCTCTACAAATTAATTAATTTCGGCCGCTATGAATGACACACCTTGTTGCTGTAACTCCACTACCAGTTTCCCTAAAATGTGGCTACTTTTTCTGGGCCCGCGTAGGGCACACACCTTATTTTGCTACAATTCAATTAGAAATTCACCTCACGAATTTCTTTCTTTTTGGTAATTTGTTTTTTCTCCATTCTTTTAAAAATGTAAACAAATATTAACTGACAATTTGGGGTTGGCAAAATATGTCTTCCAATTATATCCATGAAACTAGAGCAGGCATCGATTATAATGAGTGGAATGTAAGTTTACAAGTAGTTTTCAGCGAAAACTGTGATTTCGTTTGACAGATTTTGTATGGATGAAAACACAAGTTTTGGAATGAAAACCCATTTTTGCTGATGCATGTTTTCATAGTCGGTCCGAACGTACAATGAAGCTTTTATAAACATTCAAACCCATAGGTTGGTATAGGGATGAGTTATAATGTATTAATGTCAGCCCTCATAAATGTGTTGTTGTATATAAAAAAAAATATTTCTAACAACAACACCTCGTTTCTTGTTGAAATAATTTATATTACGGTCATCGACTAGCTCTCGAGCCGAGAAGTCGTGTCTTTTACATTTCGTGTGTTTTTTTCTCGACATTTTCTGTTTCTTCTTTTCGGACCTTTTATATACGTTTAATACGTTCTTTCTTACTTTTCTTTTACTGTTTGCGCGCAGAATCTCATTAAAAAGTGCGGATAAGTGTTTCTCGTGCAAAATGGCCCCTGGGCCTCAAATTATCGAGGCGAATCGTTTCGCTGTTTCGATACAGGACCTGGTAAAAAAAACGTAAAACGGGTAAAAGTGTTTTGGTTATGGATTTTCCTGAACTCCCAGATATAAAAGTTGACGACCCCAAATTCGTAGTGATGGATGTTACTGACTCGGCCAAACCTCTATCATACTATTCCTACTTTGCCATTTATCGTGCCATTAAGCAAATTAGTGATTACGTTCACTCCACATCTACCCTTCGAGATGGTAAACTATCAGCCACTCTACACGAGTCTCTCAACCAAGTAAAAGGAACGATATACATATGCTCCATTTCTAAACAACGTTTCAGAGGAGAAGATTGTAAACGAGCTCAGCTCTCAAGACGTCGTATCAGTATTTAAATTTAATAAATTTATTGAAGGAAAACCGCACCCCTTGGGGGTTTTGTTACTAACCTTCAGTCCCTACAAGTTACCAAATAAAATTGACGTTGCCTGGTATAAACTTTTGGTACGTCAATATATTCCTTCGCCAATGCGCTGCAAAAATTGCCAACTTCTCGGTCATACAGCAAAGCGCTGTAATCCTTTCCCCCTTTGTGTTAATTGTTCCCTCCCTGCCCATGCCCCATCTGATTGCGAACGCATTTTTTGCATCAACTGCTTCCAACAACACGTATCATCCTCCAAAGACTACCAAATTCTTACAAGCAAAAAATAAAAATTAAAACAATAAACAAATGTTCAATGCGCGTAGCAATAAAAATGCATAAGGAACAAACAACACCAGCATTTCTATCCAATAACACATATGCTTCAATAGCGCCCAATTCCACAGAAAATATCGAAACAACAAACACTAACGTTGACTCTTCTACCACTATAAACACTAACAACATTAGTTCTCCCAGCAACACTCAATCTAAAAACATTTCCCCTTTACAGCAAACCAATATTCCCAAATCGCCCATAGTGGAATCCACTCAAGCATTAGAAACGAACATTTCTCTCTCTCTATGGACAAACGGAACTAACCTCTCTCGCCGCTCCAAAAACTCTGATAGTCCACCAAGACTCTCTGCCTGTAATGATTTCACCAATAATAATAGCCCACCTCTTTCACAATACAAGCCATCCACTCAAATGACTTCACCATAGCAAACAAACCCACTATTCTCTCCTTTTGAATCTCTTCCTTCCCTTTCTCAAGTACTTTCTACGTAACCGGAACGGACACGGATATCAGGCCAAGGACTGTCAAATCGGCAGCATTCCTCAAAATTATTTGGGGAATGTTTTATGCCGCTACAACAACAACAACATCGATTTAAATTCCTCAATATCAACAATAGTTCTTAAAATCAACTTAAATTTTAACTTTACTGTCATTAATACGTATATACCACCCCAGCAAGTTTTTAACGAAACTGATTTGAAAGATTTACCCCCCCACCGGTTTTGTGGACTGGGGACCTCAACGCGTGGAATACACTTTGGGGTTGTTATTGAACAGCAACCTAATTCTTCTTAACAATGGCGCCCCCACACATTTTTATACCCAATCTTCCCTAACGAGCGTCGACCTTTCCCTATCCTTTCCCCAGCTCTCCCTCAGAATCAGTTGGGAAGCTTCCTCTATTCTCAGAGGTAGTGGCCACTTTCCTATATCGAAGAAAAAATACTAGATCGAAATATTTGAGAAAAGCTTGGCAAGTACCTCGAGGCACTTAAGCGGGGATTACTGTATACGAATAGGTACTAAAATTAAAAAAAAAGTGTATATTATACACTACGAAGAACATTTATGTAAGAGAAATACGACAAATTTTATTGTTTGTGTGAATATCGCAATGATAACGCCCAAATGTGTTGACAGAAACTGAAATAGGCACTTAAAAAGCAAATATAAGCAATAATAATAAAATATCCAATAGAGGAAAGTAATGGGATAATAGCAATGACAACATGTGGCAAAATTCACTTTCCCTAAGTGCGCGTTAAAACGTCCGCATTTAAAACGAAATGTAGTAACGCATATAAAGTAAGACGTGGAGGAGGGATTGCAATTCACACATGGTGCATTGGTACTTGGGTGGCGGTTCGGCGCAATGTCATGCAAATTTTCATGTCTGCCCATTGTCTAAACCAGTGTTTTTCAATCTGTGGGCCTTACTCGGGGGGTCGCCAGCTGAAAGAAAAAGTCGAAGTTCTTACACAACAAAAACACAATTTTAATGAGAAAGATGTGCTTGTTTATTTTTCATTAGTTTATCAAATTGTGGTGTTATTTTTGAAACATTAATAATTAAATCATTTTCTAATTGCAGTCTTTTTAGTTTTAATGTCTACCATTGAAGAAAATGTCAGTTCACACAAGTATGAAGTGGCGAATGGCACTAATAATTTAAGAGCTTCCCTTGCCAGCTCTGGATATTCGTGTTTTCTTTTCATCCAAAATACGTCGACACTTTGCGAATGAAATTCCATTTTAAGCATGCCATCAGTAGCTAATTCTAGAAGACATTCTTTCATTTTTGTGTTGACATCAGCCAGATCTATTGATTTGTCCAAAAAAGGGTTTAAAATCCATCTACGCCCATTGTCAGCTTCAGAGTGCAAGTCTGGAAAGTATGTCAAAAGTTTCTCTTGTAAATTATGCAAGCTTTGTACCATGCAAGGAATATGAGCCGATACTGCAAAACTTTGGTTTGATGCATTATCTTCAACAATCTTCTGAACACACGGAAAAGACTCAAACATTTTGTTTTGCAGAGAGGTCGACCACAAACGAAGTTTTGCGTGAAATGCTTTTACTTTATCTTTAGCTGTTAAAATATTTTCTTCTCTTCCTTGAAGGTTCTTGTTCAAATTGTTAAGGTGGCTAAAAAGATCTGCCAAAAATGCTAATTTCAAGAGCCAAATAGAGTCAGAAAAACGGTGAGCATATTCTGATTTTGCATCTTGTAAGAACATTAACAATTCAGCTCTCAGTTCCAGAACTCTTGTCAATACCTTTCCTTTGGATAGCCACCTGACCTCGGTATGATAAAGGAGATTTTGATGAAGCGATCCCATATCTTCACAAACGATTCTGAATAGCCGAGATTGCAAAGCTTTACCTTTGATAGAATTCAAAATTTTTATTACCTCCTTGAGCACGTCATTTAAATCAGAAGGTACTACCTTAGCAGCTAGAGCCTGTCGATGAAGAAAACAGTGTGTCCAGGATATGTTTGGTATTATCGATTTTAATTTTGCAATGAGTCCGCTATTTTTGCCAGTCATAGCTTTAGCGCCATCGCTACAAATAGCGATACATTTTTTCCAATCAATATCATAGTCGCAAGTGCTTTCTAAAAACATATCGTACAAACACTGGCCAGTAGTGTTTGCAGGAAGTGCTTTGCAAAATAAGATTTCTTCCGTAATACTGTCATCTGCTTCAAAGCGCACAAATACTACAAACTGTGCACAGTCGGAAACATCTGTAGATTCATCGAACTGCAAAGCAAAATGTTGGCTATTCTTTAATTTTTCGACTACTTGTTCTTGAATATCCTTGGCCATATCGTTTATTCTGCGTGAAATAGTATTGTCAGAAAGTGGTATTTTTCTTAATTTGTTTGCCTCCTGCTTACTGACCATAATTTCAACCATATCGAGTGCCGCTGGCAAAATAAGATTTTCGTGGCGCGGGGCGCTTGCTGTTACCGCAACGTCGCCGTCGCCGACGCAGTATGACCCGCGCGAATAATAGATAAATTTGAATGAAAAATAGGAAAAACTGATTACCTAATGTATGTAGTCTTTTAATTAAAATTAAATTATTTCTTTGGCTTACTATGACACAAGGGGGTCGCCAGAATATTTCAACCTGTAAAGGGGTCGCGAAATCAAAAAGATTGAAAAACACTGGTCTAAACAAACAGAAAATGGAGGAGGTGATTGCAGTAATTGAGAAAATAGTTTGTGCGTCGCCGTAATTGATTTGCAGACTTGTTAAATATACGCCAGGGCAGCCGCGATATGTGCTTGAAACCAAATGGTTTGTTGCTTTTGTTTTAGAGGTTTTTGGGATTAGTCGGATAGAGCGGTTTAACAAAAATTTTGCGCGTTTTACGTTTTACTGTTGCATCTGTTAGCCATTAATGGCTATTTAAATGTTCAATTTGGTAAATCGTTAGCGCAATTTGTAAACACACATTGCATATTTGAGTACAAATGTTGCTTTTGTTGTTGGCCCTCCGAGCGACTGGCTATTGTTTCAATTCGACACTTCATTCGCGCTCTTATGTCTAGATGCGGTAACTGTCGAAAACTACCGACAAATCTCCAGTGCTGCGTGGGCACGAATACATGTTGTGCCCGTCGGGCCTTAATTGTTCGAACACGACACTTTGTTTGCCTAATTTCACAGCAAATGTCAATTGTCAACCACGATCGTGCGCAATCTGCGTAAGCTCACTTTCAAAAACATACACTTATATCACTTATATTATTGTTGTTGGCTGAGGCGGATGATGGTCATTTAAATAATTGGAGCGTGAATCGGCTTTAAAACTAAAATGGAAATTTAATCTGAAATTTTATGTGATTTTTCCACATTGAAGGAGGCGCAGAAGCAATAGCAACAAGAGGAACACAATACTCACAATTGTCAAGTCTTTATTTTTGTGTATCGGCACATTCCTTTATCTTTGTGTCCATACTTTGTATTATTTAAAACGAAAGAAAATGAAAATTTTCCGAGGGAAACTGTGAAATGGACATTGGTCAATCAATTACAATTACTTAATTTTTTCGAACCAAATAGCATCCCTTCATGGTTTTAAAGGCTTGAAAAAGATTGCTGCAAACGCTTCGAAGACAGTTGAACAAAAAACACATAGTTTGTTTGTTCGTTCCTTACACGCTCATTCAATGAGCTTTCATTCATGCTAATGTTGCCTTTTTAACGCCAGGCGTGTAAACCTTTTGCAACATGCCACATCCAAACAATTGAAAACATGGCCAACAACTCTCAATGCCAAAGTCAGTAGAGCAACAACAACAGTTACCTTAAAGAACGGAACAAAAACAATAGACTGCATTCACAGCCGTGAAAAACAACCGAACCGAAAGCAACAACAAAGCAAATCGCTATTGCAATAATTCACACTATAAAAATCTCTCATCGCGAGCGACTGTTGGAATTACCTTAATATTATGGTTGGCATTGATTTTTTATTGCTGCAATGGAAACAAAAATAATTTGTTGCAGTGTTGCTAAATCAGCCAGCAGCGTGAAGAAATCTGCACTTAGAAATCGCGGAATGGGTAGATCTAGTCCACTGACGTTGTGTTCGTTTAAGTGTTGTTATTGGCTTCTTAGCTGACAGTGCCAGTAGCATTGTTAGCACCTCAGTATATATATTGTAGAAAACCTTTGGTTTGTTTATATTAATTTTCATCTTTTAACACACCACCGAGGCGTACTTGGGTTCTGTGCTACACTTTTTTTCCTACAATTGTGGTAATACGGATGTTGTGCTAGCATTTAATCTTCACAAAAATTTTAAAGTCCGATAAACAGTACTTAAATAATTATTAAATAAAATAAATTTTTTCATTATTATTGGAATTATTTTAAATTATTTCGCATATTTATTAAATTTTATGGTTGTATTAAATGTTATTTATTGATAAGTTAGTTATATTTTAGATACAAGTGTATAACGCGATTCAGCAAATTTTTAAATCTTGTAATAAAATAAAAACATCCCTGGGTTAGTGACACTGCATTTTGCGCTTTCAAATTTTAAAAGATTTAATATCAGTATGAAACAATTTGAATAATTTTCACTAAATAAAGAAAGAGTATGTATATCTGGTTCAAGATAGTTCTTGGCAAACTTGTCAAGCTTTGGCAATGTCTTCCATAGATAGTAAGCAATCTATTAGACATTGTATGTAAATTGATATAATTGAAAACGATTTCCTACAACGAAATTCATTTTCATATTTATATGGTTATATGTACATATAATGATTATTTTAAAATCCACAATTTTTTGCTGTCTTTAACACTATTCTCTGAAGACGCCTATACTTTTACAAAATAAAAAGTGTAGGATTCGTCAAACTTTGTAAAAGCTCTTGAGCTTTTTATACATTTCATAAAAAAACTTCTATTAGTATTAAATGACGATTTTGATTCTTGTTACCTTGGACCCGATGGTTTGAAATACCTATTCAATAGGATCATGACATATTTTGTTTTAAAAATGTTTAATAAGGAGGCGACCACGTATCATTTCAAGCTCATAAAGCTTTTGTGCACTTCAAAGCTTTTTAAATATAAATATTTGTAAATAATTTAAGTAAAAACTAGCAAAAATGGATTTTATTTTTAATTTTGTGCCAGTAAAGTTAAAATAAATGTGGCCAAAAATAACTTACCACAGAGAAGTACTTCCCTACAAGCCGGAGCTAACTCATACACCACTACACATGCAAATTTTTTCAGCTTTTACCAATACATACACATTGCTAACATTTTGTAGTTAAGTGGCAATCTCGGTAGTTAGAGTAGCAAAATTCATTATATATATACATATATATATATATAGTTCCTGTTACTCCTGCAAGGAGCATAGGGCCACAGCAAAATTCAATAACCCTAATTTTTGTATGTGTAAGAGAGAGATGCAATGAACCGTTCAAAAATCGCCGCCATGGCCGCTGTTCACTTCAAAATAAAATTTAAAGTGAATGGATGTAAGTGCGTTTTAAATATTTCTTTTATTTTGTTAAGTGTTTTTGGATATTTATCCATCTTATAAATGCATTATTTGTGTTGTTTTTATTATTAGTTTTTATAATTAAAATAATTTCATTCCAGTTATACGTGTGTGCACAGGAAAGGAAGAGCAAGGAGGTTACGTTGGAATTGGTGGAGGTATGTTTCATATATTTTTAATAAATAATACAAATTAGTAATTTGAAATAATTTCAGGTTTTTGGATTTAGCACTGGTGCAATATAGTATAACAACAACGCAGAAACAGTGGAAACATGGTAAATATATGTAAATGCGTACATATGTATATGTACATGTTGAGTTAGTGCGTATTAAGATGTACATACATATGTACATACATATGTATGTATGTACAAGAATGCATCTGTTGCATTGTGTCCAAAATATTTATTTGGAATAATTTTTATTTAGATGTTAAAAAGTTGTTAATTTTTTTTTAGTTATTACAAGCATTAAGCTCTGTAGATATATATATATATATATATATATATGTTTGTTTTTTAGCATTACTTATATTTTCATTATCCATTTCAGATATTGAAAACACAAAGGCGTTAGGCGTCAATTGGTCCTTCCATCGGAGTGGAGATCTCCCTCTTCCTCGGCTTCCACCGAGTCCATTCGAACAACATGACCAAGCCCGCGTAGCCGCTGTCTTTTTTCACTGGACTATGTCTATGTCGTCTAACAACACATACAGCTCATCATTTCATCTTCTGCGGTATTCGCCGTTGCCAATGTTTAAGGGACCATAAATCCCCAAAACCTTTCTTTCGAAAACTCCTAGTGCCGTCTCATCGGATGTTGACATCGTCCACGCTTCTGCACAATAATGTAGGACGGGAATGATGAGGGACTTGTAGAGTTTAGTTTTTGCTCATCTAGAGAGGACTTTACTTTTCACAAATACTGGAGGATTACAATAGCTACTACTTTTCTTAGGTTTGTACTACGAATACAAATATATTCATATTTTCTAATCGTTATTTAGATCGGACATTTAGATTAGCAGTTGCACAACTTCTTTCCGACGAGCTGAACCTTTTTATGATGTACATATGGGATAGGATTGTATGGAATTGACATTCATTAGTTTCGTTGGATCCTTACAGGATAGTTATAAGGAAATCGTTCGCGTTTAGTATTAATTTATTCATTTGCTAATTCATAATTTAGATGTAAAATATTATTAAATTATACAAATGAATGTTCGAATACTAATAACATTCGTAATAGTAATGGAATTTTATTTGAATTGTATAACAACAACTACAAAAAATAAAAATGTAATACTTAATACTAAATTTATATATGAAATATGTAAAAAGTAAAAATTTAATAATTAATACTAACTTTATTTTTAAAATATGTAAATTTTGTCAATGTATAAATATAAATGTATAAAAATTCAATGCAAAAACGTATGCAAAAAGTTCACTTTGTACTGAAATGCTAATATTTAAAAATTAATCTATAATGATTCTTAAAAATTTAAAATATTATACAATACTAATTTATAAATGTAAATATATCATACAATTATAATAAATAAATAAAAATAAAAATAAAAAAAATTTCAATTTTTCATTTTTAAACGAAAAAGTAGGTGACCTATAGAATGGTAACTTTTTTCCTGCTGCTAGAACAAAAGAGACCAAAATAATAATACAAGCTTTCTTTACCGGTGACCAATATTCCATAAGATAAGTAACTATACCCGTCTTGCAGGGTTGTATGATATTTTATTCTCACCACTTATAAAATATCTCATATACATTAAATAAATTTTTTGCATATAATATGGCACACATTGATGTTAAAATCTTTTATAAGTGAAATATAGCATAAATAAATAATTTCGATTTATATGAGACAGCTATTTACTATTTTATGACTAAAGTTTTACTAAAATGAAGTACTCAATATATACAGCACTGTGTTTTTCCAAGATGGCGGCTATCTTGCCACCGAGAATTCCCCACGAATAAGGTTTTCTACTGTATGTACTGTGGTTAGCACGAAACATATTAGACCGTGTTCATACACTAATACTATTGTTTTGGCAACTCTTGGCTTTTAGGCAGTGGTCGGCACGAGAGGAATTGTGACTGTATAGGTGAGCACGAAATAATGAATACCCAGTGAGAACTCTGTAGCCTAACATTTTAAGAATGTTTTTAATTTTTTCATAAAACATGAATTTTTGTGCTCATTTATTCATTTTAGTTATTTTATTATTTAAACAAATATATTAGAACACAAAAGCATTAACTTTTCTGTCTTTAAATAGCTTAAAACCATAAATATAATACATAACATAAAACGACATTCATAAAAGTAGGCATTTCCCGCAGGGCACTTATGCAAAGTGCCATAGCCATGCGCGATGTTTATTCGTTGCTGGTTCGACAACGACTGAATGATAGAGCGTAAGCGTACGTGTGACTTGAGTCAGCACATTTGTGGTATGGAGTGCCGACCACTGCTTTTAGGAGAGATGGCGACGAGGAAAGTGGAATCGCGCCGAGTATCCTGTGTACGCTGACACGCTTTGCGTTCTTGTTCGTAACAGTTCGCTGCAACGTAAATCAGCATTCCTTTTAAATTTGAAATTTTTTACATGGTTGCATTTGCGCATATTTTCAAATATATTTGGAAATATGAATAAAATAATATCTTTTATGTAATATGCAAATACATATTTAAATATAATTGTGAAAATTAAATGAAAGAGAAAGCAATAAAAACTAGAACCGAGTAGTTGAACACAAAATTCCTTTGTGATCGCAATGGGTGACACCAAAAGGGAATCTCCCGATAATTAACGAAAATAGTATTTGTGTTTGAACGCGGTCTTACATGCAAAATATATAGTTTATTTTTACGACATTTGTTTTTCTTTGTCTTGCTCTACCTGTTTCTCGGGAGTTCTGCTCGCTCGGCTTAAAATCCCTATTTTCTGCCCTCGCTTGACTTTTGTTACAGCGTGTTTGTCACCGTTGGCGGATAATTTAGAAATTTCCTTCTAACATAAATTGAAAACCGTTGCTATTGGTGGTGTTTTTGTCTGTTTTGTTGGGGCTTTGAAGTACCGATACGTCAAGATGTACATAGAGCACATTACTTATTTCAGTTAATATATCTAAGTTGCCGCTTGACTCATATTTCCATGTTATTGGATGTTGTTATTGCTGTTGCTCTTTTTAATATTAGGTATATTTTTGCTTTTATTTATTGTTTAACAGACACTGTTGTTGCAAGAATGCTCCGACAATGCTCCACTTGCAAGGTAAATCATAATATTCTTATATTAACCTAAAAAGAGCTCTACTTCATAAACTCCCTGTCTATGATGGAAAAAATTACTATTTATTGATGCTCTGAAAATATAGCTAATTAAGTATGACATAGTAGTTAAAATATTTTCAATAATGGAAAGGGATAATATAAAACTCTTCAATACGATGAAATATCGGACTTTAAAATGTCCGAAATGCAAAAAAGTAATATTTTGATTTTGCGAAAAGAAAAACTGACCATTCGGGAAATAAGTAAGAGATTTCGCTTCAGCAAGTCCTCAGTTGGTGAATTCCTAAAAAAATTCGATAGAACCAATACAAAGAAATGTGCGCGATGAGTGCATAAACAGCAACGCAGCTATAGAGAGCCAAGAGAGGGGAGTAGGAAACAGAAAATAAAATAAAATATGCGAAGTAAAAGCAGAGTAAAACGTAAAAACCCAACTAGGCAAGCACACGCAAAACGTAAGTTAACAAAACTGAAACTGGACACAAAACTACCGTTTGATCGATCGCTCTGATAAAAAAATGCAACACATTTCTGTGATCTGTCACAGACATCACAGACGACGACCGTGTCTACGACGTTGCCGCTGATACGCCACATGCGATTGACACATTTACGTGCGTGTACGTCTGCTAACATTGCATCTAATACGCTAGACAGACGGCAGAGTTATTCCCGATTAACTGCGCTTTTAATTTTGTGGGTGACAGACGGCAGCAAAGCGAGTTATCAACTCCCATAACAGCTGATGGGCAATAATATTTCCATTTTGGTGAAATAAAATTGGATAGAAAGCAATTATTGCGGTTGTTAGCAAATAGTACAAAATCACTAATTATTAAAAAAAATAGATATAAATACGTTATTATTAGAACTTCCATTTTAGAAAAAATTAGCTTGTGTATATTTTTGTTTACATTTAATTGAAAAACAGCTGTCAGTATTGCAT
The DNA here is from genome assembly GCA_031772095.1 of Zeugodacus tau. Lineage (NCBI taxonomy): Eukaryota > Metazoa > Arthropoda > Insecta > Diptera > Tephritidae > Zeugodacus > Zeugodacus tau. The sequence continues at coordinate 48,444,471 of CM062649.1, read as the reverse complement.
ATTTTCATTCACAATAGATAAAAAGCGGCCATGTTTAACAATGTTGCCAACGAAAATGCCACGAACTCCCACTAACTCTCTAAAATTTTGAGGATTAAATGGGAGTTAGCAAACGGAGTTAACTGAGATAACTCCCGAATTAACCCCGATTAAAGCAGTTATTCCGAAATAACGCCGCCGTCCGTCAGGGGTATTATGCAGTTAAGTTTGCATTACAATAAGGTAAACTAGCGATGTTGTTGTGCCGCAGCCAGCTGTGCAAATGTTTGCTGAAGTGAAATTAACGTCTGCGACCACATAAGCGCGCGAAAAGCGAATTGGTGCCACAGCAGCGCTTCAATTCAGACCCAAATCAATCCATGGCGAAGCATCAATAACCCTTTTCATAGAAAAGTAGATTTCCCACGATTATGACCGAGTCTACTAAGTTGGTTCGCTAGTCGAAGCCAAGTCCTTATCGACTTGCTCTTTTCAGCACCTACGAGATTTTCGATATCATTAGCTGGAACTTTCCTATTTGCCGTCCGACTTCGCCCAGCATGATTTGAGACGATATTATTTCCAGACGAAACCCCTTTCAGTATCGATATTTTTACAACAGTGCTGAAATGGAAGTCAAGTCGTGGCAGTGTTAACTGGCAAGTTAAGAAGATACATATTTGCTATTGAATGACCACCAGACTTCGGCTTGTTATATAATCTGGAATTAAAGATGGAAATATTTACGTATAAGTTGCTTAGTCTGTTGACTCCGACAACGCCTATAACATATTTTCAATAAAACTAGCTATGCAAAATACAATACTCTTTCCTTGACATAAGTTGAATAGTATAGACCACATAGTTTTTTGCCGTTCCGAGTTCGAAATTTGTATCAAATTTATTATTGTATATTCATAATTTTGCCATTTGGATTGAAACTGAAACATAATTTGCGACCAATAAAACACAAATGATATTTCTCTTCCTTACTGTTATAAGTGTCTCGTTTTTCTTCTCCACATGGTGAGCCCATGTAATACATATTATTGACGCTGCACCAGCCCATGTAGTTGATTTTGTGAATAGTTCACTACCTGCGTTCGAGTTTGTTTTACAATTAATGAAATTCGATCTTTTTATTAAGCATTTATTTGAGCGCGTTTGAAGTGTGTATTGACAGGTGCGCAGTGAGGCACATTGCGATTGGAGCCGCAATGACTGAATGTTAAAAGTACACATCCACACACACACATGTAAACACCAACTGCAGTGGCAAATGTGCGTTGTCTGGCATCTGGAAGTGGGCTGCGATAGTTACCGCAGACATAGCAAATATAGAGAAGAAATGCGGTATTTAACTCCGTGAAGAAAATGCAGACAAAAGTTGCTTACATTACTTCTATTTGCTGCTTTCTTATGCTTCTTTATATAAGCCTTTTGTAGTTTTGAAAGTATCAGCGTTGTTGTTGGTGTTGGTCGCATTGCGTGTGCTGTTGAAAATTTTCTATTTGTTCACTGCAGTTAGTCACTCACACAAATACATACGTAACCACACAGTCTGCTGCGAACGTCGGACCGTTCAATCGGTGACAACATATGTACATCCATAACTGCGGGAACTGACGCATTTGTTGCGACTGTTGCATGCCGTGCATCATGTTGACGCCGCCAAACTATGTGCGACTATTTAACTCTAGCCAGTCGAGTAATGGCGTCTGCCATTTATTAGAAGAGGACACAGCCAAAGCAAAAAACATGTGATAAGCAGTAACAAAAACTGTTTGCATGGCGTTGTCGCGCCCAATTACTGCATGTCCCGCAAAGTTCTTATTACACTGGTTTACAGCAAAAATGTTCCATGAATGCCACTATCCAATTTGTATGTGAAATGGCTCGCTGATTTCGAAAATCGAGTAATTTTTATTTTTTTATGGATACGTTTTAGAGATATTTGCAATTTACAGTTATTCGACCAAAAAAAAAAAGGTGTCTTCATTTAATCATGTATATCTCACTGACTAGTTGAGCAATCTTACTGCAAGTTATAGAAAATAAAAGTGAATGAAATTTCCTAAAAATATTGCCTACTCCATTTTTCCATAGGCCTTATAATTTCTGAGAAATTGATTAATAACTTCGAGTTTTTAAATTTTTTTATGAAAAAATTGAAAAAAAAATAAACTTTGGCAAGAAAAAAATTTTAAAACAAAAGATATTTTTAAATTTTTTTTATTTTATATGAAGTTCTGTTTATTAATAAAAAATTAAGCTACCAACGAACAAAATCCATGGATAAATAGGAAAGTTATACATGATCAAATAAATATATCCAAGTCGCGCAAAGTCAATGTATACGTATATGCGTATGTAGTGTGTAAAGTAGGGGTGGGATATCTGGCTATGCGCTGTTTTTGTTAAGTAAAAAGTCAATTTTCAAGTCGTTTTTAGTTTTTATAAACTCATTTATTTATATATTAGTAATGTATATCAAAACAATGTGTTATTTTTGTCTTAAGTTGATGTTCTTACATTATAGTCGAAATGATTATGTGTTTTGTTGTGTCGTTTATTTAGTTTAGGATCGGTTTCTCTTATGAGAAACCAACAGTAGTCACCCATCATACCGACGTCCCAGAAACCTTGGTATCGATTCTCAATTAATTGCATTTGCTGGTGAAACCTTTCGCCATGCTCGTCACTTTCGTCACTTTCGTCTCTTTCTTTCTTTTCTCTTTCGAAGGAAGACAATGTATGCTATTGCAAAGACATTCCAGGATTATTCAAAGAGTTTGGAGTTGCGATTGTTCATAGACAGCAATAAACTGAGCTTGAAGGCCGTATTATTGCATAATGACAACAAAAAGCCCTCGATCCCGATCGCGCATGCAGTAAACACGAAGGAAACATACGAGGTAATGGAGAAATTGTTAAAATTCATCAAATATGAAGAGCATGATTGGAAAATATGTGCCGATCTTAAAGTCGTTGGAATGTTATGCGGTCTACAAAGTGGCTACACAAAACACTGCTGCTTTCTCTGCAAATGGGATAGCCGAGCTCGTAAAGACCACTATAGCATTAAGGATTGGCCGGAAAGAGTTGAATTTACAATTGGTGTGGATAATATCAAATACGTCCCACTTGTAAAGAAGGAAAAAATCATTCTTCCGCCATTGCACATCAAGCTCATCATTTTCTTTTTTCTCCAGGCGTAGATATGTCTTAAAAATTAATTTTCTGCATTCCCATTTAAGTTTTTTTCCGGCAAATCTCGGAGACGAAAGTGACGAGCATGGCGAAAGGTTTCACCAGCAAATGCAATTAATTGAGAATCGATACCAAGGTTTCTGGGACGTCGGTATGATGGGTGACTACTGTTGGTTTCTCATAAGAGAAACCGATTCTAAACTAAATAAACGACAAAACAAAACACATAATCATTTCGACTATAATGTAAGAACATCAACTTAAGACAAAAATAACACATTGTTTTAATATATATTACTAATATATAAATAAATGAGTTTATAAAAACTAAAAACGACATGAAAATTGACTTTTTACTTAACAAAAACAGCGCATAGCCAGATATCCCACCCCTACTTTACACACTACATACGCATATACGTATACATTGACTTTGCGAGACTTGGATATATTTATTTGATCATGTACAACTTTCCTATTTATCCACGGATTTTGTTCGTTGGTAGCTTAATTTTTTATAAAGAAACAGTACTTCATATAAAATAAAAAAAAAAATTTAAAAATATCTTTTGTTTTAAAATTTTTTTCTTGCCAAAGTTTATTTTTATACTCTCGCAACAAATGTTGCTAAAGAAAGTATTATAGTTTTGTTCACATAACGGTTGTTTGTAACACCCAAAACTAAACGAGTTAGATATAGGGTTATATATACCAAAGTGATCAGGGTGAAGAGTGGAGTTCAAATCCGAATGTCTGTCTGTCCGTCCGTCCGTCCGTCTGTGCAAGCTGTAACTTGAGTAAAAATTAAGATATCTTGATGAAACTTGTCACACTTATTTCTTGGCACCATAGGAAGGTTGCTTTCGAAAATGAGCAAAATCGGTTCACTGTCACGCCCACAAAATGGCGAAAACCGAAAACACATAAAGTGTCATAACTAAGCCATAAATAAAGCTAAGGAAATAAAATTTGGTATGAAGGATCGCACTATGAAGGGGCATATTTGGATGTAATTTTTTTGGGGAGGTGGGCGTGGCCCCGCCCCCTACTAAGTTTTTTGTACATATCTCGCAAACCAATAAAGCTATATAAACCAAACTTTCTGCAGTCGTTTTTTTTAGCCACTTCCTAATACAGTCCAAAAATTAAAGAAATCGGATCATAACCACGCCCACCTCCCATACAAAAGTTAGGTTGAAAACAAGTAAGGAAGGGCTAAGTTCGGGTGTAACCGAACATTTTATACTCTCGCAATTTATTGATGTAATTTTATAAAGATAACACAAGTCGACCCATATATTTGGTATAAAGTTCAATAGAATAACGAAAATCATCATAAATAGTATATGGGGACTGAGGTAATTCCTAAACCGATTTCACTCGTTTTCACCACCAAGATACAATGTATCGAAGACTATACGCTCACTTAATTTAATATTACTTATAATTAGGTATATGGGATCTGGGGGAAGTTATGACCCGATTATTACCATTTCAGGTACAGAGAGAAACTGTTATAAAAAAAATTCAGAGGGAATGAATTACATTAAAATATCTGAGGGATTGACCTAAGTATATTTTCGGGGAAAAATTACCCTTAGGCACTGAGTTCTTCATGTTCGATATCAGGGGCCTTGAAAAGTCATGGTTCGAATTTTTACAATTTTTTCACAAGGGATGCAACAGATCATATACAGTGTTTGTGTAAAGTTTTATTTCGCTATCTTCATTGGTTCCTAATGTATATTTTATAAAGTGAAGGAATAAGATGGAATTCAAAAATGAGTTATATGGGAAGTTGTCGTGGTTGTGAACCAATTTAGTCCATTTTTCACACGTGTCATAAGGGTGCCAAGAAAATATTATATACCGAATTTCATTGAAATCTGTCGAGTAGTTCCTGAGATATGGTTTTTGACCCATAAGTGGGCGACGCCACGCCCATTTTCCATTTTGTAAAAAAATCTCAGTGCAGCTTCCTTCTGCCGTTTCTTATGTAAAAATTTGGTTTTTATAACGTTTTTAGTAAGTGAGTAACCCAAGTTTTAGAAATTTTCAACCTAACCTTTGTATGGGAGGTGGGCGTGGTTATTATCCGATTTCTTTCATTTTTGGACTGTATAAGGAAATGGCTAAAATAAACGACTGCAGAAAGTTTGGTTTATATAGCTTAATTGGTTTGCGAGTTATATACATAAAACTTATTTGGGGGTGGGGTCACGCCCACTTTTCCAAAAAAATTACATCCAAATGTGCCCCTCCCTAATGGGATCCTATGTTTCAAATTTCATTTTCATAACTTTATTTATGGCTTAGTTATGACACTGTATAGGTTTTCGGTTTCCGCCATTTTGTGGGCGTGGCAGTGGACCGATTTTGCCCATTTTCGAAAGCAACCTCCTCAGGGTGCCAAGGAACATATGTTCCAAGTTTCATTAAGATATCTTAATTTTTACTCAAGTTATCGCTTGCACGGACAGACGGACAGACGGACGGACAGACATCCGGATTTCAAATCCACTCGTCATCCTGATCATTTATGTATATATAACCCCATATCTAACTCTTATATTTCTTGGTGACACAAACAACCGTTAGGTGAACAAAACTTTTATACTCTGTGCAACAGGTTGCGAGAGTATAATTACTAAAAGTGGGTTATACGCTAGACAGACGGCAGAGTTAACTCGAATTAACTGCGCTTTTAATCAGTTCCAATTTTGGGGGTGACAGACGGCAGAAAAGCGAGTTATAAACTCCCATAACAGCTGATTGGCAATAATATTTCCATTTTGGTGAGATAAAATTGGATAGAAAGGAAATTTTGCGGTTGTTAGCCGCACAACTAGTACAAAATCACTAATTATTAAAAAAATATACATAAATACGTTATTATTAAAACTTCCATTTTAGAAAAAATTAGCATGCGTATGTTTTTGTTTACATTTAATTGAAAAACAGCTGTCAGTATTGCATATTTTCATTCACAATAGATAAAAAGCGGCCATGTTTAACAATGTTGCCAACGAAAATGACACGAACTCCCTCTAACTCTCTAAAATTTTGAGGATTAAATGGGAGTTAGTAAACCGGGTTAACTGAGATAACTCTCGAATTAACCCGAATTAAAGCAGTTATTCCGAATTAACGCGCCGTCTGTCAGGGGTATTAACTCGCTAAGGAAAAACGTCAGAAACACTAAATTTCACATAAGAAATGGCAGATGGAGGCTGCACTCAGATTATTTTACAAAATGGAAAATGGGCGTGGCGTCGCCCACTTATGGGTCAAAAACCATATCTCAGGAACTACTCGACCGATTTCAATGAAACTTGGTTTGTAATAGTTTCCTTACATCCCAATGATATGTTGTGAAAATTGGCCAAATGCTTCAAAACCACGCCTACTTCCTATATACCAGAACTTTGAAAACAATCTGAATCGTTTACTTTACAATATATAAAGTAAGCACTAGTGAAGATATCAGTGCAGAACTTTGCACAAATACTATGTTAATAGTGTGGCAGCCCCATTCTAAAAATCGCCGAAATCGGACCATAGGTTCTTAAGGCCCCATATATCGAACACGAGGACCTCAGTGCTTCTAACCTAATATTATGGTTTCCAACATTCAATGAACTTTATACAATATATATGACGAATATGTGGGTCAAATTGGGTATTATATAATATAAATAAAGTTAAATAAATAAATTGCGAGAGTATAAAATGTTCGGTTACACCCGAACTTAGCCCTTCCTTACTTGTTTTTCAATTTTTTCATAAAAAAATTTAAAAACTCGAAGTTATTAATCAATTTCTCAGAAATTATAAGGCCTATGGAAAAATGTAGGCAATATTTTTAGGAAATTTCATTCACATTTATTTTCTATAATTTGCAGTAAGATTGCTCAACTGGTCAGTGAGATATACATGATTAAGTGAAGACACCTTTTTTTTTGGTCGAATAACGGTAAATTGCAAATATCTCAAAAACGTATCCATAGAAAAAAAAATAATTCGATTTTCGAAATCAGCGAGCCCTTTCACATACAAAATGGATAGTGGCATCCGTGGAACAAAAAACAAATTCAAATTTGTGATCCAGTGTTATATGCCTTTTGTGAGCAAGTTGAGCTATGATGATCATTTATGTATAATTGTTGAATTTTTTCGATGCGTATGCAGAATAATTGAAGAACTTCATGAGTTAACAAAATTGCTAAGAGAGTTTTGTTCACATAACGGTTGTATGTAACACCCAAAACTGAACGAACTAGATATAGAGTTATATACACCAAAGTGATCAGGGTGACGAGTGGAGTTCAAATCCGGATGTCTGTCTGTCCGTCCGTCCGTCTGTGTAAGCTGTAACTCGAGTAAAAATTGAGATATCTTGATGAAATCACAGGAACGTTGCTTTCGGAGATAGGCGAAATCGGACCACTGCCACGCCCACAAAATGGCGAAATTCGAAAACATATAAAGTGCCATAACTAAGCCACATACATATAAAGCTATGAAAGTAAAAGTACAAAGGATCGCACACTTAAGTATATATCTAATATTTGGACGTAATTGTTTTGGGGAAGTGGCCTCACCCTCTACAAAGTTTTTTGTACATATTTCGTAAATTACTGAAGCTATATCAACCAAACTCTATTCGGTCATTTCATTTAGGCACTCCCTTATACTGTCCAAAAATGGACGAAATTGGATTATAACCACGCCTACCTCCCATACAAAGGTTATGTTGTATGTATGTAATTGGCGTTGAACCGTTTAGCCGGTTATAGCCGAATCGATGAGAGCGCGCCACTCCTCTCTTTCCTTCGCTGTTCGGCGCCAGTTGGAGATTCCAAGTGTAACCAAGTCGCTCTCCACCTGGTCCCTCCAACGGAGTGGAGGCCTTCCCCTTCCTCGGCTTCCTCCGGCGGGTACTGCATCGAACACTTTCAGAGCTGGAGTGTTTTCGTCCATTCGGACAACTGACCTAGCCAGCGTAGCCGCTGTCTTTTTATTCGCTGAACTATGTCAATGTCGTCGTATAACTCGTACAGCTCATCGTTCCATCGTCTGCGGTATTCGTCGTTGCCAATGTTCTGAGGACCATAAATCTTGCGCAAAATTTTCCTCTCGAAAACTCTCCATAAAGAAGGACGGGAATGATGAGGGACTTGTAGAGTTTGATTTTGGTTCGTCGAGAGAGGACTTTACTGTTCAATTGCCTACTCAGTCTAAAGTAGCACCTGTTGGCAAGAGTGATTCTACGCTGGATTTCGAGGCTGACATTGTTCTTGTTGTTGATGCTGGTTCCCAGGTATACGAAATTATCTACGACTTCGAAGTTATGACTGTCAACAGTGACGTGGGAGTCAAGACGCGAATGCGCCGACTTTTTGCTTGATGACAGGAGATATTTCGTCTTGTCCTCATTCACCTCCAGACCCATTCGCTTCGCCTCCTTATCCATGCGGGAAAAAGCAGAACAAACGGCGCGGTTGTTGCTTCCGATGATGTCATTATCATCGGCGTACGCCAGGAGCTGTACACTCTTATAGAAGATTGTACCTTCTTTATTTAGCTCTGCAGCTCGTATAATTTTTTCCAGCTTCAAGTTAAAGAAGTCACACGGTAGTGTGTCTCCTTGTCTGAAACCTCGTTTGGGATCGAACGCCTCGGAGAGGTCCTTCCCAATCATGACGGAGCTTTTGGTCTTGCTCAAGTCAACTTACACAGCCGTATTAGTTTTGCGGGGATACCAAATTCAGACATCGCGGCGTAAAGGCAGCTCCTTTTCGTGCTGTCGAAAGCAGCTTTAAAATCAACAAAAAGGTGGTGAGTGTCGATCCTCTTTTCATGGGTCTTCTCCAAGATTTGGCGCATGGTGAATATCTGGTCAGTTGTGGATTTTCCAGGTCTAAAGCCACACTGATAAGGTCTAATCAGTTTGTTGACGGTGGGCTTTAGTCTTTCACACAATACGCTCGACAGAACCTTATACGCGATGTTGAGGAGTCTTATCCCACGGTAATTGGCGCAAATTGTGGGGTCTCCCTTTTTGTGTATTGGGCAGAGTACACTGAGATTCCAATCGTCAGGCATGCTTTCTTTCGACCATATTTTGCAAAGAAGCTGATGCATGCCCCTTATCAGTTCTTCGCCGCCGTATTTGTATAACTCGGCCGGTAATCTATCGGCCCCGCCGCTCTGTTGTTCTTCAGGCGGGTGATTGCTATTCATTTCCAGATGTGCGCGGTTATACAGTAATTCTGAACATCATTAATCTGCGATTTGCATAGTATCTTTTCCTGCAACTTCTCAACTTATCTTCGGTTTGAATATCTTCCGTTGAATTGAAAATAATTGAAATTAATGTTTATATTTTTGCTGCACATATATGACATTCTCCTTACGCATGTTACATTTTTCATTGTCTCCGTATTGATGGAAGGAGACCTCACTTACATTGAACTTCAGGCTCAAGGATTAGTCCATTCAGCTATAGCCTTTTCGTGCAGAAGTTAATTAATCGAATAACAGGCATTTGCTCGATTAATCGATCGATTACCATACAAAAGACAAATCAAATGGAGTTGAAATGAAATTCTGCGGGTTGTTAAAATAGCAATCATCGGATTTCTTATAAACAGCAAAAAAATGTATAACAGCTGATCGTTAATCGATTAGCCGGTTGTGCGAAATGCAAACCTGATTTCTCAATTATAACCTTAATGTAAAAATTAATTTATCTGTACGAAAAAGCAACAGTGGATTTGAAAGAAAATCAGTGATAATAATCATAATCAAAAAATTAAATTTCTCTGTACCAAAGCTCTAAAGTAGCCCTTGTAGAGAATACGATAGCTAGATTTTGTAAGCAATATTGAGCGATAAGCTATCCAACGACTTGTAATCTGTTGACAGATTATTGGAGTGTTAATAAGACCATATACTATGTGTAGACTTACAAAAATATAAATATCAAAACTGATGATTTGAGAGTATTGCTTATGTTTAACTTTGACTATAGGCCCTGAGTAGTTTGCGAAATAAGTAAAAATCGAAATTAATAAGCCACCTTACCTACCACAATAAATATATATAATAGTTAAGAGTAGACTGGCTGTAAAAAGTTTGAACGAATTGAAGAGCAACTGCCAATAAACTCATGTGGAACGGATATTTATGCACATACGAACCCATAAGGCAAGGGGTAATTTAACCGCTGCCCACTCGTCTTTTCGAACGTTTTCGAAGAGCCCATGCTCATCGTAAAGTATTACCATTACTTATTGTGGCAGACGTGTGCCGAAACCGACGCGCAACATGTACCGCAATCCTCTGGGTGCAGCGCAAGTTAATACTCAAACGAGAAATGAAGTAAAGTCAAGCTTGAAGTCATCCCAGTGGGCAAAGTGAAGTTGCGCAGAATCTGAAAAAGTGTAGTGGTGAGGATAGGTTGCGTGAAATTTGTTGGCAAATGAGCGCAATAGGTTATTGGGTATGGCTCTATGTGACGTAATAAGTTGCAGCAACGTAACCATTTGGACTGCATTTCTAATTTAATAAAACTATAAAACTAATCACGCTAAAACAAACTGTAGAGGCGGCAATACACCGACGGCGTTGTTACAATAAATTACGTTGTTGTTTTTTTTATAAGCTGTATCAATTTTTCATTCATTCATGGCATCTTTCATTTCTTGCCGCCAATCATAATCATCATCATTGTATTATCAATATATCTTGGCCGCACTATAGAAGCCGAGCGGCGGCCGCAGTGGTTAAATTAATGGACGACTTCACCGCTAGCGTCAGTGAGGCTGCGAAGGCGGTACTACCAACGACTATCACCCATGATGATGTTAACATAGATGTGCATGCATTCTCCAAAAACGGTGCGACGCGAGCAGTTAGAAGATGATTAGCAACCAGGTAAGTGGAGTTCGCATATTTTATGCCACTCTATAAATGCAATATTTGTGCAAAGTTTTGTTCCGATATATTCACTGGCTCTTATTATATATAATGTAGTGGTACATAGAAAATGTTATGAACCTAATTTTGGTTAAAACTGATCGAGTATTTCCTGAGACAGTTTTTGACCCATAAGTGGGCGGGGCTCATTGCCAGATTTTTATACCAATCAGAGTGCATCTCTTTTGTACCATCTCACAGTGGGCCAGAAGGTAGGCAAAAGCGGCCAAAACTCGACTATTTTATTTTTAATTTTTGTTTTGTTTATAGTAATCTACGCATATCAAAGTAGATTTTAGCCAATTTCTGTTACATTTAATAAAATATTTTTAACTCCGCAGTACTTTGAATTTCAATTCGACAGTAAAATTTGATTACGTTTTTTGCGCAAAATAATGAATATAGTTTAAAATTGATAAATATTTCATAAAATTTCGAATTAGTCTCTTAGTCTGTATGGAAAAAGAAGTAAGTTGCAAGAAAAAAATTTTTTAAAATTTATATATAAAGCATAATACACAAGATTGTTATTCACCGGTGCATATTATTTTTCGACTATGCTCGCTACCGAATGCAGATTCCCCGAAATTCCCCTGTATATAAAAAAGTCCGAGGTTTTAATCGATTCATTTTTTCATATACTTTAAGTTTATCCTGCCCACTTTTGCCCGTTTTCACTTTTCAATTAAAAATATTGCAAAACAGTCGCGTGCGCGCATTTAACATTTTTCGACACTCATATATAGGCTCGATACTGGCTTTTGGTAACATATATTTACGTATAGTCAATTTTCGACTGACAAAATTAATATTTGGTCTTTCGATGCATTGTGTTCATAATATTTATATGCTACGAACAGATAGATGGCGCCACCGTCGGTTTCCAGTTGAATTTACTTGAAAAACATGTCTTTTCGAATATACTAATCATATATTCTGCTTATGTTGTTTGAAAAAATAAAATCTAAAATACTTATATTCAAATTTAATCATATTCAAATGTAATCATTTAATAACTGTAATACTTAAAATGGCGGAGTTTACAAAGAAAGAGATTCTTCAAAAGCTTGATGAATTAGGCAATATAAAATTAGTAGGTGAGTATGTTGTTAACAAAATGAATCTTAATCTTTCTGATGCAGATTCTGAATGGATCGAGCAATTAAAAAGAGCTATTTCGACTCTAAAATGTAAGGGCAATTTGAAATTACAGGCAGCTAAAAGAATGAAAACCCGATTTGAATTAAACAATAAAGACTGGCTTAACTCTTTATTTTGTATTCCTAAAGTAATTACTACAACTTCGATTACAACTAATGAAGGCGATAAAAGTATCACAAATTCAGTTGTCGGTGGTCGACCAAGTCTTGAATTTAAAGATAAATCTGAACGATCTAAACGTCGAGAAGTTGCAACTATTGATCGGGCTAAAAAGCATGATCCATTAGCATTGTTAACTTCCTGTCGTCAAGCTGCAAGTAGATCTGGTAATAAAGATTTATACTATGTCGTTAATCACATTTTGAAATCATCAGAACACCCGAAAAAAATTCGTAAAATATTAGAAACGACAGTTTTAAAAAAAAAGTGCGGAGGAGGCTTTAGCTTTCTTGCTGAATAACTCTCTATCGAAAGCAGCATGAGATTAGAAGTTAAAAAATGTGGTGTTGATATTTGGCCTGCCTATAATAAGATCAGAGAAATAAAATTACAATGTAGACCTCCATTGGAAGATACTTCTATCAGCGAGACAAGAGCAGAAGTGTCTCTTCAAGCTCTCTTGAAACATACCGCGAATAGAATTGTAGATTTACAGAAAGAAGTAGTAATTCATTACATGACTGAAGCACAACTAAATGTAGTAGATGCTGTTTTACTGTGTTCATATGGGTTTGATGGCAGCAGTGGTCATTCATGTTATAAACAAACTTACAAATCAGTAGACACAAATCCAAATCATAAAGATGATAATTTATTTGCCACGACGCTCATTCCATTGCGATTACTAACGTCCGAAAATATAGTTCTTTGGAATAACAGAACACCTCAGTCAGCACATTCTGTCGACCTCTTGCAATAGAATATGTTTCCGAATCAAAGGAAGTAATTCTTAGTCAAAAGGAAAATGTTGAAAAGCAAATAGATGAATTAGAAATTATTGAACTTTCTGTAGATAACGATCGACGTATACGGATTCATTGTTCTATATTTTTAACTTTAATCGACGGAAAAGTTTTAAATATTATTACAGGCACAGGTTCCATGCAAACCTGTCCAGTTTGTCATGCGACACCGAAATTGTTCAATGACTTGAGTAATAAAGAAAAAGGCCTTTTCTTACCAGATTCAAAGACTCTAGTAAATGGATTAAGTCCTTTGCATGCTTGGATCAGGATTTTTGAATGTTGTTTGCACATCTCATATAGACTCGACGTTAAAAAATGGCAAATGAGGTCTCCTAGAGAAAAAGAATTATTTGCTGCAAGAAAACAGAAAGTACAAGCAATTCTCTGGGAAAAACTAGGATTAATAGTAGATAAACCTAAGCCTGGAGGTTCTGGGACGACTAACGACGGAAATACAGCTCGTAGAGCTTTCGAAAACCCAGAATTATTGGCTGAGTGTCTTGAACTTGATTCTCTATTATTATGTCAATTCAAGACAATTTTAGTTGCTCTTTCCGTTCAACTTCCTATTGATGCATCAAAATTTGATGAATTTTGCAACTCCACTGCGAAGAACTATGTCAAAAATTATCCATGGTATCCTATGACTGCTACTTTACATAAAATAGTTGTCCACGGATCTGAAATTATTAATACAAGTATATTACCTATTGGAATTCTTGGTGAAGAAGCATCTGAAGCTAGAAATAAGGATTACAAAAATTTTAGAAAATGCCACAGTAGAAAACACGATAGAATATCGAATCTAACTGATGTATTTAATAGAGTAATGGATACTTCAGATGTAATTATATCTAGCATGAGTCTTCAAATGCGACATAATCAAAAGAAGGTATTAACTATTCCAGCAGAAGTTAGAGCGTTGTTTGCAACGCCAGAATCAAACAAGGACGAAGAATTACAATCAGTGTCCACCACTCAAGAGAGCGATGATGGTGATGATAATGATGGCGAAGACCATATTAATAGAAGTGTGTTCGAAGATTATTCAATATTAGACGAAATTGAATTGACAGATGAAGAATATGACTAAATGTGTTTCTTCTATTTTTTCAAAGTGAGAGGCGAGGGGACTCAAACCAAAAAGCACCCCGAATTTTAAAATTTCGTTTCTTAAAAAATCGTATTTATTTTGTGAGAGGCAAGGGGACTCACCAAAAAGCACCCCATGTAAATAAATGTTTCAATTATATTATTTTACAAATTATCATTGTTTGTGAGAGGCAAGGGGACTCACCAAAAAGCACCCCATGTAAATAAATGTTTCAATTATATTATTTTACAAATTATCATTGTTTGTGAGAGGCAAGGGGACTCACACCAAAAAGCACGCCATGTATATATGAGTTCCAATTACATTCTTTTACAAATTATTATTGTTTGATACGCCATATTGGATCCGCCATTTTGAATTTTTAGAAACTAACTTCAGATTAGTAATCAGCGACCCCGAAAACCCCCTTGTAACTATTTTCAGACGAATACGTTAAGTTTTTTCAAAAGTCGTCCGCCATATTGGATCCGCCATTTTGAATTTTTAGAAACTAACTTCAGATTAGTAATCAGCGACCCCGAAAACCCCCTTGTAACTATTTTCAGACGAATACGTTAAGTTTTTTCAAAAGTCGTCTGCCATATTGGATCCGCCATTTTGAATTTTGGAAAAATAATACCGGATTCGTGTTCAGCGACCCCAAATACCCCCGACTGACGATTGTCGAGCGAATCCAATGAATTTTTAATTTTTCGTCCGCCATATTGGATCCGCCATTTTGAATTTTCAAAAACTAACTTCAGATTCGCAATCAGCGACCCCAAAAACCCTCGAGTAATCATTTGCAAGTAAACACGATGATTTTTTAAAAAAGTCGTCCGCCATATTGGGTCCGCCATTTTGAATTTTTAAAAACTAACTTCAGATTCGTAATCAGCGACCCCGAAAACCCCCGAGTAAGGATTTTCGAACGAATTTGATCAATTTTTTAGTTTTGGCCGCTTTTGCCTACCTTCTGGCCCACTGTGCATCTTTAGCATCAAATTTAAGGTTTCTGGTGTTTTTCATTAGTAAATGAAGGCGTTAAGATGGACGTGGTTATAATCCGATTTTATTGCTTTATAATGGGGCGCCTAAGGGAAAATATTGCAGAAAGTTTAGAAGATATAGCTTTAGTAGTTATATGTGTATTTATTTTCCCAAAAAACAATCATCCAGTTATGCCACCCCTTAGTGTTATTGTTTCAATTAACATCATTTTGCTGGCGTGGCTATGAGCCAATTTAGCATGGTTCCAAGGAACATGTGTATCAAGTTTTATTAAGATATCTCTAACTTTACTCCAGTTATCGCCTGCACGGACAGACGGTGGAGATTTTAACTCTAGTTGCCACCACTAACCACTTATCTATATCATATATCTAACTCGTTTAGATTTAGATGTTACAAACAACAGTTACGTTACCAAAACTTAATAGCAACATGTTGCGAGAGTAGAAAAGTGAATAAGGCGGAGAACGGTTGTTGTTGTTGCGACGCTTCCAGCACTGGTTTTTGTTATTCCAATTCTATATTTTCGATAATTATTTGTTGTTGTTTTTCCATTTTTCATGTTTGTTGTTTCGTCTTATTGCGCCTTTTGTTATTTTTGTATTTTTATTCGCTTACATTTATGTATTGTTGGCGGCGCATTTTTTATCGAATGCATTATCTGCCGTACTTCAAACTGTTTCTTGTTTATGTGGCGCTGCTCCCTTAATGTAATTCACACGTCACTTCGGGGTTAATATAAAATGCATGTTGCGTATTACAATTACTAAATATGTTGATACGAAGAGTGCACAATTTTTACATAAAACAAGTAAGGAAAGGCTAAGTTCGGGTGCAACCGAACATTTTATACTCTCGCAATTTATTTAGAGATTTACCTATATTTTCGGTGAAAAATTACCTTTAGGCACTGAGTTCTTCATGTTTGATATGTATGTGTTGTTATTTATCCTTCACAAAATTTATTTTAAACACAAGCTTTATATCTTCTTTTAGTTATTTATTATTCTTATTTTATATCTGATTGCACAGCACCACAACTTCACTTATACAGCACAGAAAAGAAAAAGGAAAGAAACAAAACAGTGTTACCGCAGTACACTTATTCAAGTATTTAAGTATTGCTTGAATAAGTGTTGGTTAATGTTGTTTGGAAGACAGGAATAGGGGTATTCCAACACGCCCCCTCAAAAACAACATATATAAACTTAATAAAACATATTCATTAATTACATACTCATTATTATAAAATTATTCTAATGTGGGTGGTGTGCATTCTGGGAGTTATTCAGTGATCCAGCATTTGCTGCAAGGATTCGGGGAAACCCAGATAAAACCCGATCAGATCACTCTTACAAATATAGTTTGACAAACAAATTGATTCAAATTATTCAAAAAAACTTAACATATTAAAATTAACAAAATTCTTCAATGAATTTACTTAGTAATCTTAAAGTTTACAGTATCGGCAAACAATTCATTAGTTATCTTTCACTAGTCCCAATTCTTTCCGCAACTCTTCAAATCGTGAGGTCGGCAATGGCTTCGTAAATATGTCCGCAAGCTGGTTTTCTGTGGAAATATACTCAAGACAAATGGTATTACATTCGATCTGCTCTCGTGCAAAATGATATTTTATATCTAGTGTTTAGCCCGTTTATGACATGAGGGGTTATTTGCTATGCTTATGCAGCCTTGATTATCTTCGTAGATTTTGATTGGGTTTTTATACTCTCGCAACCTGTTGCACAGAGTATAATAGTTTTGTTCACCTAACGGTTGTTTGTGTCACCAAGAAATATAAGAGTTAGATATGGGGTTATATATACATAAATGATCAGGATGACGAGTAGATTTGAAATCCGGATGTCTGTCCGTCCGTCTGTCCGTCTGTCCGTGCAAGCGATAACTTGAGTAAAAATTAAGATATCTTAATGAAACTTGGAACACATGTTCCTTGGCACCCTGAGGAGGTTGCTTTCGAAAATGGGCAAAATCGGTCCACTGCCACGCCCACAAAATGGTGGAAACCGAAAACCTATACAGTGTCATAACTAAGCCATAAATAAAGTTATGAAAATGAAATTTGGAACATAGGATCCCATTAGGGAGGGGCACATTTGGATGCAATTTTTTTGGAAAAGTGGGCGTTACCCCGCCCCCAAATAGGTTTTTTGTATATAACTCGCAAACCAATAAAGCTTTATAAGCCAAACTTTCTGCAGTCATTTCTTTTAGCCATTTCCTTATACAGTCCAAAAATGAAAGTAATCGAATAATAACCACGCCCACCTCCCATACAAAGGTTAGGTTGAAAATTACTAAAAGTGGGTTAACTCCCTAAAGAAAAACGTCAGAAACACCAAATTTTACATAAGAAATGGCAGAAGGAAACTGCACTGAGATTTTTTTACAAAATAGAAAATGGGCGTGGCGTCGCCCACTTATGGGTCAAAAACCATATCTCAAGAACTATTCCACCGATTTCAATGAAATTCGGTATATAACACTTTCTTGACACCCTGATGGCACGGGTGGAATATGGGCGAAATCGGTTCACAACTTCGTCTACTTCCCATATAACTCAATTTTGAATTCCATCTGATTCGTTCACTTTATAATGTATTCATAAGGAACCAATGAAGCTAGCGGAATAAAACTTTACACAAATACTGTATTTGAGCTGTGACATCACTTGTGGAAAAATTGTCAAAATCGGACCATGACTTTTCAAGGCCCCTGATATCGAACATGAAGAACTCAGTGCCTATAGTTAATTTATAGGTAAATCCCTCAGATATTTTAATGTGGAATGAATTACATTAAATGAATCTCTCTGAATTTTTTTCTTATAACAGTTTCTCTCTGTACCTGAAATGGTAAAAATCGGGTCATAACTTCCCCCAGATCCCATATACCTAATTATAGGTAATATTAAATTAAGTGAGCGTATAGTCTTCGATACATTGTATCTTGGTGGTGAAAACGAGTGAAATCGGTTTAGGAATTACCTCAGTCCCCATATACTATTTATGATGATTTTCGTTATTCTATTGAACTTTATACCAAATATATGGGTCGACTTGTGTTATCTTTATAAAGTTACATCATTAAATTGCGAGAGTATAAAATGTTCGTTTACACCCGAACTTAGCCCTTCCTTACTTGTTCAGATTAATATTAACACTGCTAAGAAGAGATTTTAGCCATAGCGCTTCTCTCACGGCTTCAAATAGGGCCATATACTCAGCTTCAGTTGACGAGGCTGCTACTGAGTTCTGCCTCTTTGTGTTCCAACATATTAGTTTTGAATCAAACATTTTAAATAAATACCCTGTGGTACTTTTCCTATCAATCTCATTACCTCCCCAATCAGAATCCACGAAACCAATTATTGTATTTATAAATTCTGTATTTCTTTTGAAAACAAGTTTCATATCTATGCTACCCTTTAAATACCTCAGAACTCTCTTTAAGCACTGCCATAATTCGGAATTATTTTTACTACTATATCTACTCAAGATATTAATTGCTGTAGTTAAATCTGGACGTGTACACAGCATTATGTACATTAAACATCCTATGAGGTTACGACATGGGGCATTAGAGTTTTCATCAGAATTTAGTTTGCTTGGTAAGGGTGTACTAACTGCGTTGCAATTATCCATATTGAATTTATTCAAAATTCTTTTAACATAAGCAGCCAGACTTAAATGAATTTCATTTTCATACACTTCTATTCTTATTTCAATAAAATGTCCTATTTCTTTAAGGTCTGTCATTCTAAATTTTTTCATTAGATACCTTTTAAAGTTATTCATTGTTTCCATATTCCCCGTAGCTATTACTACATCATCAACATACAACAGCACATAAATATTTTCTTTGATATTTCCTTTATCAAGAATATACATATATACAGCGATCTACTGAAGAGTTAACGAACTTACAGTCTTTCAATGCTTGCTCAAATACTTCAAACCAGCATCTAGCGGCTTGTTTGAGTCCGTAAATTGCCTTATTCAATTTACACACATTGTCACCATTGCTTGGTACACCTTGAGGAAGTTTCATATACATTTCCTTTTTCAATGTGCCGTTTAAGAAAGCTGTTTTCACATCCATTTGATGAACTTTCAAGCTGTTCTATTCTAGCTACTGGGGCAAAAGTCTCTTCATAATCGACTTGATACTTTTGGGTAAATCCTCGTGCAACTAGTCTTGCTTTATATCTAATTGGATCTCCTAGTTCGTTATATTTAATAGAAAATACCTACTTGCTATCAACAATGTTTTTATTCTCAGGCCTTTGTGTAACTGTCCAGGTATTATTTAACTTATGGGCATTCAATTCTGTATTTATGACTTCCTCCCAATAGGATTTGTCCTCCCTACACTGAATTTCATCAAATGTATTTGGGACATCGTTAAAAACAGTGTGCGCATATAAAACAAATTTATTTAAATTATTATCATCTTCATTATATGATATCTGGGGCTTAGTTTTCATTCTCTCACTTCTTCTACTCATTATTTCAGAGTTATCGGTTGCAATTGGATTCTCAGCAGTTCCAATATTTTCTACAAGTTCAGCTGTTTCACTTTCCCTATTCTCATTCGAGTTGGTTGTTCCCTTACTTTCATTCAGGGAATCAGCTCGCTTTCTTTTCTTACTCTCATTCAGAAAATTTTCATTAGTTTCCTTACTATCGTTCAGGAATTGTGTGTTGTCGCATTTGGAGAACTCTGTCTCTTTAATTTCCTTACTTTCATTCGGTAAATTTTCATTTAACACTTTCCTTACTGTCTTTCAGAAATGCTGTTTCAAATTTAACAGCTCTAGAATTAACCATACTGGTTTCATCTACAACAACATCTCTTGCAACAATAAATTTGTTATTAACAGCATCCCACAATCTAAAACCATTTGGTTCATAGCCCACAAAAATGGTTTTGAATGATTTATCATCAAACTTGCCCTTTTTGTTTTTACTGTGCACATATACAGTTGCACCAAACACTCTCAAATGTTTTAGATTAGGCTTTTTATTGTGCCACATCTCATACGGAGTCACCGTACTATCAACAATTGCTCTGCTTGGAATTCTGTTAATTAAGTAAGTTGCAGTTAATACTGCTTCACCCCAAAAACTTTTGTTTAGTTGTGCACCACTAACCATGGCACAAGCTTTTTCTGTAATCGTTCGGATCATTCTTTCCGAAACGCCATTTAACTGTGGGGTATGCGGCACTGTTAAGTAATAGGAAATTCCCTTCTTAACACAAAACTGTCGCATCTCATTTGATAGGTATTCTCTATCATTATCAATATACAAATTAACAATTTTTAGGTTAAAATGCGCTTCACTCTTCGCCACAAAATCTTGGAACATGTTAAATACATCTGATTTATTTCTACTACACATAGAGGCCATTTTATATGGGTCTTATCCTTAAACTGTTTAAACGGTAATCTAGCATGTCTTCCATTTAGACATGGTTCACAAATTTCTCCTGATAGTTCTAAATTCTTTAAAAGGTTAGTGTCGCTAAACATATTCTTTCGCTTTATTTCCAATAATTTGCCATTACTTATATGGCCAAACCTCTCATGCCATAACCGAAAATTACTTTTAAGTTTCGCATCTATGCTATATGCTTGAAACGTAACAATAGGTATATTATTTAACATACCTGTATTTTCAACAATCGTCAATCCATTTTTAGAGATTGATACACCATCTTTGTCAAATTGTATTGACATGCCTGCCTCCTGCAGACGCTTCACCGAAATTAAGTTTCCTGCAGCCTGCTTTGAAAATAGCACGTCCTCCAGCGTGATGTCGTATTCATTGCGCAATCGCACAATGCCACGCTTTGTTGCATAGATGTATTCGCCTTGCTTGGCAACTGCAATATTCAGTGGCGGCACCAACTCCACAGCGTCAGTATAAAGTAGCTCATCATTTATTAAATGGTCACTTGCTCCCGAATCAAGGATAAAATCACACTTATCCATTGATTTTGTACTTTTCACTTTTACCATAAATGCGAAGCCCTGTGATGTTGCGGTGCTTGCTTGTGGTGTGGTGCTGGCTTGTCTATTTTCTTTGTTTTTATCATTTATTATTCTTTTATAATGAAAACAATCTTTTTTAATGTGACCTTCTTTGCTACAGTGATGATATTTAACCCTCCTGTTAATATTTCCCTTAAACGGTTTCTTTTGTTTATATCCCTGCCTTTTAAATGAATTATTTTTATAAGTGTTTGTTTTGTATTTAACCACCGCTTTCATAATTTTCGTGCTTGTGTCGTTGCTATCATTTTTTATTTTAATCTCCTGGTCTAGCAATCTATTTTTCACAAAAGCTGAAGTTAGATTACACTGGTTTACAGCAAAAATGTTCCATGAACGCCACTATCCAATTTGTATGTGAAATGGCTCGCTGATTTCGAAAATCGAGTTAATTTTTTTTTATGGATACGTTTTTGAGATATTTGCAATTTACCGTTATTCGACCAAAAAAAAAGGTGTCTTCATTTAATCATGTATATCTCACTGACCAGTTGAGCAATCTTACTGCAAATTATAGAAAATAAAAGTGAATGAAATTTCCTAAAAATATTGCCTACTCCATTTTTCCATAGGCCTTATAATTTCTGAGAAATTGATTAATCACTTCGAGTTTTTAAATTTTTTTATGAAAAAAATTAAAAAAAAAATAAACTTTGGCAAGAAAAAAATTTTAAAACAAAAGATATTTTTTAAATTTTTTTTATTTTATATGAAGTCCTGTTTCTTTGGAAAAAATTAAGCTACCAACGAACAAAATCCATGGATAAATAGGAAAGTTGTACATGATCAAATAAATATATCCAAGTCTCGCAAAGTCAATGTATACGTATATGCGTATGTAGTGTGTAAAGTAGGGGTGGGATATCTGGCTATGCGCTGTTTCTGTTAAGTAAAAAGTCAATTTTCATGTCGTTTTTATTTTTTGTAAACTCATTTATTTTATTAAGGGTGTCAAGAAAATATTATATACCGAATTTTATTGAAATCTGTTGAGTAGTTCTTGAGATATGGTTTTTGACTCATAAGTGGGCGACGCCACGCCCATTTTCCATTTTGTAAAAAAATCTCATTCCTTATGTAAAATTTGGTGTTTCTGACGTTTTTCGTTAGTGAGTTAACGCACTTTTAGTCATTTTCAACCTAACTTTTGTATGGGAGGTGGGCGTGGTTATTATCCGATTTCTTTCATTTTTGGACTGTATAAGAAACAACTGCAGAAAATTTGGCGAGTTATATACAAAAAACCTATTTGGGGGCGGGGTCACGCCCACTTTTCCAAAAAAAATTACATTCAAATGTGCCCCTCTCTAATGCGATCCTATGTTCCAAATTTTATTTTCATAACTTTATTTATGGCTTAGTTATAGCTCTTTATGTGTTTTTGGTTATCGCCATTTGGTGGTGTGGTACGATTCCGCCCATCTTCGAACTTAACCTTCTTATGGTGCCAAGGAACACGAGTTCCAAGTTTCATCAAGATATCTCAATTTTTACTCAAGTTACAGCTTGCACGGACGGACAGACGGATAGACGGACGGACGGACAGACAGACATCCGGATTTGAACTTTACTCGTCACCCTGATCACTTTGGAATATATAACACTATATCTAACTCGCTTAGTTTTAGGACTTACAAACAACCGTTATGTGGAGAAAACTATAATACTATCTTAGCAACTTTTGTTGCGAGAGTATAAATATGCTGAGTAGTTGTCTTAGCGCTTATTTGGTTAACAAAATTGTATACTCTTTATTATACTCTCGCAACAAAAGTTGCTAAGAGAGTATTATAGTTTTGTTGACATAACGGTTGTTTGTAAGTCATAAAACTCAACGAGTTAGATATAAGGATATATATATCACAAGTAAAAAAGGGCTAAGTTCGAGTGTAATCGAACATGATAAACTCTTGCAATTTATTTATTTAATTTTATTAGCATAATACACAATTCGACCCACATATTTAGCATAAAGTCCATTATGAAACAAAAATCAGTATATTTAGTATATGGCGGCTGGGTAATTCATGGACCAATTCCAACTCTTTTTGTCACCTAGCTACATACTGTCCAAGATTATATGCTCGCTAAATTTTGATAATATATCTCACATATTAACCGATATATATGTTTTAAAGTCCATTGAAAGTTTGAAACCCCAAATATTAGATATATGGGAGCTAGGGCAAGTTATGACCCGATTGCGATCAATTTTGGCACGGAGACTTATTATTAGAAGAAAAATGTTCTCTCTGAATTTCTCAAATTATCTGAGAGATTTACCTATATTTTTTGTAAAAAAATTAATAAAAGCACTGAGGTCCTCATGTTCGACATATGGGACCTTAAAAACTTATGGTGCTAATTCGACGATTTTTGGACGAGTGATGCCACATTATAAATGCAATATTTGTGCAAAGTTCTGTTCCGATATCTTTACTAGTGCTTACTTTATATATTGTAAAGTAAACGATTCAGATCGACTTCAAAGTTCTGGTATATGGAAAGAAGGCGTGGTTCTGAACCGATTTTGCCCACTTTCAAAACATATCACTGGTATGCTAGCAAAATTAAATGGGTGTGGCATAGCCACTGGAGTCAAAAACCAGATCTCAGATATATCCGTCTATAATACTTTCTTGACACCCTGATGATTGGTGTGGAAAATGAATGAAATCGGTTCACAACCATGACTACTTCCAATAACTCAATTTAGAATTCCATCTCTTTCCTTCTTCTATACTACTATTATAAAGAGGGCAGATTTGTATGTATGATTGTAATGAATAAACTTAAAAACTACTGTGCCGATTTCAAATATTCTTTCACCATTGGAAATCTACATTCACCCCGAGTAACATAGGCTATATTTATTGCTAGAATCTCAACTTTCTGGAAATAGTTCCCAGGTGAGGGTATCAAATAGACTCCGTGATGGAGAATCTTAATCTGAGACTGAAAATCGTCTTGCAAGTCATTCTCTTCTCATCGCAATCGCGTGCCAGAGAGTCGAGTAACGAGTGCTCGCAGAGCGTGTGCAGCGGCTTGAAGAACAAAATATTAGAAATATACAAACTCGCACTAGGGCGTCGAACTTTGAGCGTTCCCAACGCCTTCATAATTAAAGAGAAAGACAAGCCCGTCCGAAGCCGGAGTGGTCTGCTAGTATATACATAATATACATAATATATATAATATACATATACTTACTACATAACTTTTCAAGACCCTGGATATCGAATATGAAGAACTCAGTGCTTTAGGGTAATTTTTTACCGAAAATATCGGTAAATCTGTCAGATATCTTAATTAAATTCTTTTTCTTTTAATACTGTGTTTTTGTACCAAAAGCGGTTAAAATCGGGTCATAACTTCCTAATTATAATTTTTTTTCAAAAATGCGATGGGCCTAATACCTTATAAATCGGTTAATATGTGAAATATCTTAGCCTAATTAAGTGAGCATATAATCTTGGATAAAATGTATGTTGGTGGTGACAATGTGTGAAATCGGTTCACTACCGAATCGTTACGAGACATTTGTGCTGAATCGCGGCAAGCGCGACAAAATCAAATACATTTTCAAGTACGATCTATACTTTCCCAATGGCGGCAAAAGCAAAAGCCGCCAAAGATGTCAACATTAAACTAAAAGGAAGAGAGCGCTGTTGGACAATCAAGTTGATGACAGCGATGACAACAGCAACAATTATAGTGACAAAATTTACAGCAACCTTGCAGTTGATTCCAGCACTTACAATGATGGGGAAGCTCCCACCATTAGTTCGCCTACGAGTAATGCTCTACTTAATAACAAAAACTATTCAACTGAGAACAACCTATCAACCAATGTTTCAATACCACACATTAGAGCCCTGAATAATTTGTTCGACCTTATGGCTCGACGGCCCGCTAAAATAACAGAAAATTCCATTAAAATGTATGTATATGTATATGTAATTGACGAAGAAACAGTTTAGCCGGTTATAGCCGAATTCACCAGAGCGCGCCATTCATTTCTCCGTTTTGCATTTGAAAATTCCAAGGACTGCCAGGCACTTTCCACTTGATCTTTCCAACAGAGTTGAAAGCTGGAGTGTTTTCGTCCATGTGGACAACATGACCTAGCCAGCGTAGCCGCTGTCTTTTTATTCGCTGAACTATGCTAATGTCGTACAGCTCATCGTTAAATCATCTGCAGTATTCGCCGCTACCAATGAGCCGCTAGGTGAGCTCTAGGAGCTCATAGAAGGTTTCTTTGATCACATCGTCCTTCCCTTCCATCGGGGGGTGGGCGCAAATAAGCGATATGTTGAAGAACCTCGCTTTTATGCGGATTGTGGCTAGACGTTCATCCACCGGGGTGAATGACAGAGCTCTTCGACGGAGTCTCTCTCCCACCACAAATCCAACACCAAATTTGCGCTCTGTTATGTGGAAGCTGTCGTAGATGTCACAAGGACCCACCTTCTTCCGTCCTTGTCCTGTCCATCGCACTTCTTGAATAGCGGTGATGTCAGCCTTTAGTCGTATGAGCACATCAAAAGCATGATCCTTAAAACGTTTACAGGAGTCGTCATCAAAAGTGGGTTTTCTCATCCGAGGCTTTCGTCGATTTTTCATTTGGTACGTCGTTCTCACTTTAGCTCGTCTCCAAACGGCTGTTTGTTGGCTACCCAGAAGATACTTGGTCTAAAACCGGAAGTCGTGAGCTGCTTGAACCATGCGGAGAAGAATCGTTTCTTGTCACTCCCAAGTGAATGGCAATCAAAAAATTTTTTTTCACTTACGTGAACTGCTACACATAATTAAAATGCTTTGAAAGAAAATCGCTTCAAACATTCTTAAATCCTTAATCTATATTGCAAATATGTTGAAGTGTTCAAAAACATGTTTAATATATAATTTGCGATCAACCAAATATGAAAGAAACTAATATGAAGAGTGTCTCTGGCAATAAAATACACTGTATTTATACTTAAAATCGTGTGTATTAAAAATAAAATGAAATAAATAAACTGCGAGAGTATGAAATATTCGATTACACCCGAACTTAGCCCTTCAAAATATTGCTGATGATCGATAGCAGCGGTCAGTTTGACTATTCATAGCAGACCTTCTCGAAGCTGTATTGGTGGTGTTGTTGTTTTCTTTTGGTTTTCGTCTCTTTTTTACCAGCGATCATCATTATTTTGTAGCATTCGGTTGAAATAACGGCTCTGCTGACGATGGCCAGTTGATCAATGTCAATGTCAAGTTGGAGTTTTAAATATTTGAAACCTTTTGGGTTATTATTGGATTTTGTATGCTTCACTGCGCAGTGCTGTTGCTGTTGAACGATTTTATCATAAATATTGATGACTGATGCATATGTAGGAAGGCAATAAAGCAGTAATTAAAACTAATAATTTAATTATTATCTTTTGATTATTAGTTGATTTCAGCGAAGGCGAAATTTTCATTTCAAATTCTTTAATTGTTTTGCTAAAAAGCAGTTGGTACGTTCTAAACACATATTTTTGAAAAGTTAAAGATGATTGTTTATTTGTATATACGAAATATAAAGTCCCACAGTGCACATATGTCAGACGTAAAAATCTCTCTACGACTGTAACAGTAAAATTTAATTGAGCCGATCGTATTTGATGACCAAAACCCACCGATCCACCAGATGATCAAATGTCAACAGCAGAAGAGGAAAGAGGAAAAGAAAAGAAAGGGAAAAGTGCAACACACTGCGAATGGTGGATATTAGAGGGAAAACATCTGCAGCTAAATCAGGCTCAAAAAAACAATTGATTACTTTTCAAGCCATCTCAAATTGAGTGCCTAAGCCTAAAGCGCCGCAGACACAAGTGTGGCACACACTGATAACACTAAGCTAGCTGGAGTTGTTTATTGGTGATCTTTTAAGTTTTTGCTGAGTTTGAAGAGATTGTTGTTGTTGTTAGTTTTGGAAACATGGCTATTTCTGTGAGCTTTCGTCACATTCATTAAAAACAAAATGAAATCAAAAGAAAGTCGCATACCCAACGCTACCAAAAAGAAAAGGAGAAATGTAGAAGCGTAACAAATCAAAGTGGCGCAAAAATGGTAGTGCATGCAACATGCTGCATATGTTGCATTGACCATTTGTTTTTTGGCTGTCAGAAATCGCCTATACACGGTCAACGTATTGTCAATCGTAATGACAAACCGAGACCACAACAACAAGAAACACAGTTGTAGCGATGATAGTAGTAATAGTCAGCAACTGACTGGCAGCAGAAGCCACGCACTAACAGTAAACAGATGTTTCATGCAACAATAATATACTGCAACAGTAGCCAGTAAACTGTCGACTTCTCTGATGTTGCACTGTTTGGTTTCGAAGCGCGACTAACGAATAAGAGAGCCAATTTGGTTGACCACGGCGATCATGCAAAAGAAATTGATTCAGTTACTCCCCACTCATTATTTCACTAATTTGATATTCGGTCCATTTTCATTCACACTTTGCAATTTTATGGTAATATTTTATTTTCAACTAGCACGCTCCGGCTTCGCACGGTTTTAAACAAACATTTCAAAAGTTATAAGTTTTTACACATTTATACACACTCTCCCATACATACGTATGTACTTTGCCGTTTCTTGCGTGGGTTCATTTTAAAAAAGTAAAATTAGGAAAATTCGCACATGAAATTATATTTTATTTGTAATGAGCTAAAACATGATTACGACCTCCAATCTTTGGGAACGCTCAGAGTTCGACGCCCTAGTGCGAGCTTGTATATTACTAATATTTTGTTCTTCAAGCCGCTGCACACTTGTTACTCGACTCTCAAGTGCGTACCTGGGATGTTATAAAATTTTGTTCAGCAAACAGCTGCGAGCGCTCGTTACTCGACTTTCTGGCACGCGATTGCGATGCGAAGAGAATGACTCGCAAGCGATTTTCAGTTTCAGATTAAGATTCTCCATCACGGAGTCTTTTTGATACCTTCAACTGGGAACTATTTCCAGAAAGTTGAGATTCTAGCAATAAATATAGCCTCTGTTACTCGGGGTGAATGTAGATTTCTAATGGTGAAAGAATTTTTAAAATCGACTCAGTAGTTTTTGAGTTTATTCAACTAATCTTTCCACTTTATAATAGTAGTATATTATAGATTACGACATTAGTGTGTGGGTGATTGTATATTTCAAATTTTCTTTAATTTTTTGACAGAAATTTGAAAAATAAGATACGCGCTCTTGTCTATTCGCACTCAAAACTGTGTCTTCAAAGTGTTCAGTTAGGTCTTCGCGATATAATGACAAATTGGACAAGGATCTTACCACGAGTAGGCATATCGAACACACAAAGTGGTAAGTAGTCAGTAATAGCTATTCACTAAGCATTTAATCATGTGAGTTAGTTATTCCTCTGTTTTCTTATTTTGGGTTCGTTGAAGTGTGCTTGGTACCATCCAACTGATTTGTTTTTATTATTGTTATGTTGTTCAACTTTTTGTTTAAAATCTTGATTTTTCAGTTCCTCTGGTTGTCTATATTTACGCCTACTTGCAATTGTTGTCTGGTTAGATTTCACAAAGGAATTTCGCAGGGTGTTGCCCGTGAATATAAAAATGTAAATTTTCGTACGTGACTGTAAAGTGCTGAGACTATGGTCGCGCATGCGGTTAGCATTCAGATCTTACCGAAAGTAATATTTTGCAAATTGACTGTGCTGGGATGGATTTGTTATAGGCTCTTTGTCAACTGTGTCTCGCCTCTGTATGAGTATTTGTTGTAATAAATGCATTGTTAATCAGTTTTTGTCTGCTCATTCATTTTTGATTTCTTGTAATAACAAACAAGTAAGAAAAGGCTAAGGCTCGCAATTGATGTAATTTTATTAAGATAACACACAATTTGACCCATATATTCGGCATAAAGTCCAATAGAATAACGAAAATCATCATGCTATATGAGGGCTGATGTAATTCCTAAACCGATTTCCCTAATTTTCCTCACCAAGCTACACTATATACAAGACTATATGCTCACTTAATTTTGCAAAGATATCTCACATATTAACCGATATATGCGGAATAAAGCCCACACGTTATTAGGTATATGGGAGATAGGGGAAGTTCTAGTCCGATTTTAATAATTTTTGGAACAGAGACCCACAATTAATAAATACAAGAAAATATTATATACCGAATTTCATTGAAATCGGTCGAGTAGTTCCTGAGATATGGTTTTTGACCAATAAGTGGGCGACGCCACGCCCATTTTCCATTTTGTAAAAAAATCTGAGTGCAGCTTCCATCTGCCATTTCTCAAGTAAAATTTAGTGTTTCTGACGTTTTTCGTTAGTGAGTTAACTCACTTTTAGTAATTTTCAAACTAACCTTTGTATGGGAGGTGGGTGTGGTTATTATCCGATTTCTTTCATTATTGGACTGTATAAGGAAATGGCTAAAAGAAACGACTACAGAAATTTTGGTTTATATAGCTTAATTGGTTTGCAAGATGTATACAAAAAACATTACTTAAAAATTACACCCAAACATGCCCCTTGGAGGATGGAGTCATATGTAGAAGTTCACGCAAGTGAGGAAAGTTTCTGATTGTCATTCACTTGGGAGTGGCCAGGAACGATTCTTTTACATGTGGCTCAAGCAGCTCACGACTTCCGGTCTTAGACCAAGTATCCTCTGGGTAGCCAACAGACATCCGTCTGGAGGCGAGCTAAAGTGAGAAGGCGAAACCCGCTTATGCGGTTGTGTGTAGGGTTTGGGACCCACCACATAAAAACACCCCCCAATGAAAACGACGAAACAGCCTCGGATGAGAGACCCCAATTTTGATGACGACCACTGCAAACGTTTAAAGGACTACGATTTAAGGGCATGCACCTGGAATGTCCGGACCCTTAATTGGGAAGGTGCCTCTGCCCAGCTGGTTGATGTCCTCGTAAGAGTAAAGGCTGACATCACCGCAATCCAAGAAATACGATGGACGGGACAAGGACGGAAGAAGGTGGGTCCTTGTGACATCTACTACAGCGGCCATATAAAGGAGCGCAAATTCGGTGTGGGATTCGTGGTGGGAGAGAGACTCCGTCGTCGAGTCCTGGCATTCACTCCGGTGGATGAACGTCTAGCCACAATCCGCATCAAAGCGAGGTTCTTCAACATATCGCTGATTTGCGCCCACGCCCCGACGGAAGAGAAGGACGAAGTGATCAAAGATACCTTCTATGAGCGCCTAGAACGTACCTATGAGCGCTGCCCCCGCCACGATGTAAAAATCGTGCTTGGCGATTTCAACGCTAGGGTGGGTAAAGAAGGTGTCTTTGGCACAACAGTCGGAAAATTCAGCCTCCATGACGAAACATCACCAAACGGTCTGAGGCTGATCGACTTCGCCGGGGCCCGAAATATGGTCGTCTGTAGTACTAGATTCCAGCATAAGAAAATCCATCAAGCCACTTGGCTGTCCCCGGATCGAATCACTCGCAACCAGATCGATCATGTTGTGATAGATGGACGACATGTCTCCAGTGTCCTTGATGTGCGTACGCTTCGTGGTCCCAACATCGACTCGGACCACTATCTTGTAGCAGCTAAGATACGCACCCGCCTCTGTGTAGAAAAGCGCACACGTCAACAAACACAAGGAAGGTTCGACATCGAGAAGCTGCAATCACAACCGACAGCCGAACGATTTTCTACTCGACTTGCACTCCTGCTCTCTGAGAGCACTCATCAGCATCTCGGTATAAGGGAGCTGTGGGACGGCATATCAAACTCCTTACGTACAGCTGCAACCGAAACCATTGGTTTTCGGAAAAGCCAATAATTAAGCTGGTATGAAGAGGAGTGTCGTCTAGCAGTGGAGAGAAATCAGACTGCCTACCTCGCAATGTTGCGATCGACCGCAACAAGGGCGGGATGGGAAAGATACCGAGAGCTGAAGAGGGAAGCGAGACGCATTTGCAGACAAAAAGAAAGAGGCCGAAATGCGTGAGTATGAAGAGCTTGACAAGCTGGCCGACAGGGGTAATGCTCGAAAATTTTACGAAAAGACCCGGCGACTAACTGAAGGTTTCAAGACCGGAGCGCACTCCTGTAGGACCCCCAGAGGTGATCTAGTTATTGATGACCAGAGTATACTGAGTTTGTGGAGGGAACACTTCTCCAGCCTGCTGAATGGCAGTGAAAGTACAACACCAGGAGATGGCGAACCCGATTCCCCAATCGACGACGATGGAGCAGATGTTCCATTGCCCGACTGTGAAGAAATTCGAATAGCAATTACCCGCTTGAAGAACAATAAGGCGGCGGGTGCCGATGGATTACCGGCCGAGCTATTCAAATACGGCGGCGAAGAGCTGATAAGGTGCCTGCATCAGCTCCTTTGCAGAATATGGTCGGAAGAAAGCATGCCTGACGATTGGAATCTCAGTGTACTCTGCCCAATACACAAAAAGGGAGACCCCACAATTTGCGCCAATTACCGTGGGATAAGCCTCCTCAACATCGCGTATAAGGTTCTGTCGAGCGTATTGTGTGAAAGACTAAAGCCCACCGTCAACAAACTGATTGGACCTTATCAGTGTGGCTTTAGACCTGGAAAATCAACAACAGACCAGATATTCACCATGCGCCAAATTTTGGAGAAGACCCGTGAAAATAGGATCGACACACACCATCTATTTGTCGACTTTAAAGCTGCTTTCGACAGCACGAAAAGGAGCTGCCTTTATGCCGCGATGTCTGAATTTGGTATCCCCGCAAAACTAATACGGCTGTGTAAGCTGACGTTGAGCAACCCCAAAGCTCCGTCAGGATCGGGAAGGACCTCTCCGAGCCGTTCGATACCAGACGAGGTTTCAGACAAGGTGACTCACTCTCGTGTGATTTCTTTAACCTGATGCTGGAGAAAATAATACGAGCTGCAGAGCTAAATCGAGAAGGTACAATCTTTTATAAGAGTGTACAGTTACTGGCGTACGCCGATGATATCGATATCATCGGAAACAACACCCGCGCCGTTAGTTCTGCTTTCTCCAGACTGGATAAGGAAGCGAAGCGTATGGGTCTGGTGGTGAACGAGGACAAGACGAAATATCTCCTGTCATCAAACAAACAGTCAGCGCATTCGCGTCTTGGCTCCCACGTCACTGTTGACAGTCATAACTTTGAAGTTGTAGATAATTTCGTCTACCTGGGAACCAGCATTAACACCAATAACAATGTCAGCCTGGAAATCCAACGCAGAATCACTCTTGCCAACAGGTGCTACTATGGACTAAGTAGGCAATTGAAAAGTAAAGTCCTCTCTCGACGAACAAAAACCAAACTCTACAAGTCTCTCATCATTCCCGTCCTACTTTACGGTGCAGAAGCGTGGACGATGTCAACATCCGATGAGACGGCACTAGGAGTTTTCGAGAGAAAGGTTTTGCGGAAGATTTATGGTCCCTTAAGAATTGGCAACGGCGAATACCGCAGACGATGGAACGATGAGCTGTATGTGTTATTCGACGACATAGACATAGTCCAGCGAATAAAAAAACAGCGGCTACGCTGGCTAGGTCATGTTGTCCGAATGGATGAAAGTGCTCCAGCTCTGAAAGTATTCGATGCAGTACCCGCTGGTGGAAGCAGAGGAAGAGGGAGACCTCCACTCCGATGGAAGGACCAGGTGGAGAGGGACCTGGCTTCGCTTGGAATAACCAATTGGCGCCAAACTGCCAGAAGGAGGGATGCGTGGCGCGCTGTTTTGGACTCGGCTATAACCGCGTAAGCGGTGTCTACGCCAGTCAAGAAGAAGAAGAAACATGCCCCTCCCTAATACCATCCTCTGTTCCAAATTTTACTTCCGTAACTTTATGGCTTATGTCTTAGTTATGACACTTTATGCGTTTTTTTCGGTTTTCGCCATTTTGTGGGCGTGGCAGTGGACCGATTTTGCCCATCTTCGAAATCAACTTCCTCAGGGTGCCAAGGAATATGTGTTCCAAGTTTCATTAAGATATCTCAGTTTTTACTCAAGTTATAGCTTGCACGGACAGACGGACAGACAACCGGATTTCAACTTCATTGGTCATCCTGATCATCATATATATCATATATATAACCCCATATCTAACTCTTTTATTTCTGGGTGATACAAACAACCGTTATGTGAACAAAAATATAATACTCTTGTGCAACATGTTGTGAGAGTATAAAAAATAATATACAATTTTAACAATATACAACTTACTGAGGACAATAAAAATCGATCGTACAGTCCAATAATAACCGTTTAACTTTTTTTACTATTCAAAATCCTTGAAACTAGCTTTTCTGTATTGAATGTATTATTTCTCAAGACTTCTTCCGACAATATTTTAGCTTTTGAAACCAATGTAGTGTAGTGAACGATAGAAGTATTTTAAACGAGGTGATCGGATAGTTTGTGAGCAATCTCATGGGTAAAGTCTATCCTTTCTTTAGGCACATCTCTGGTTAAAATTATTTACCGCCCATGAACCTGCGCAACTATAATTATCGCTATATTTTAGCAAATTTAGCCTCCGCTTTGCGCTGAATGCTTTCCATAGCACGAAAGTGTTTTGTTGCCCGTTTTGCACTGTCATAGCTACGGCAACGCGACGTATTTGTCATAATGAAAGCATATGCACCAAAGGCATTGTATAAGCATACAAGTAGCCAAAGAATCAGCTGGATAACGGGAAATTTTTCACAGCTGAGATCACCTGTTCGATTTACTAAAAATAAACGTAGTGCAAAATGACTTCTGCCGTCTGACACATTTTATAATCATTAGCGACCGTTCGCCACATACGCCAATGGGTGCCTTCGCTTGAGTTTCTACGATTGCGATATAATTTTTCTTCGGAAACGACAACAAGTTTCGATTCATCTAAATCGCTTAGAGCTCTTTCACACGGGTCAACTCCTTTTGCAAATTCTCGGGCAATTCTCTTTTGCGTTCACACGAGGAATTTGTGTTCGTCAACTCTGTTCGTGTTTTTCTCTCATTCTCTTTCATATCATTTTCTCAACTTCTTGTACGCATCGTTTTCAAACAAAAAATATATTTCATTAACTAATTTTTTACGTTATTCTCTATTATAATTATATTATGCATATATATGTATTTGAAATTACATACAAAAAATTAATTATAAAATTCAAAATTTCAAATATATTATAAATATATTAATTTTAAAATGTGCGCAAATGCAACGCTGTTACGTATCCGCGAACTGTTACGAATAAGAACACAAAGCGTGTTGCCGAACACAGCAGACTGGGCGTGATTCTCCTCTCTTCGCGCCCCCTCTCCAATAAACTAAGAATTGCCGCAACAGGAGTTGACCCGTGTGAAAGAGCTCTTAGGTGTCGCATAGGTCGCGACACTTTGCGTTGAACTCGGTGACAAAGAGTTTAAGTTTCATTTGATTTTGTTAGGCTTTTGTGGTTGTTATTGCAATCAACTCGTAGGTACTCCATCTTCATTTGCGTGCCTTGAGAAAAATTTTCAACTGTGAATTTTCTTTTTTATTAGCAACATTTATTTGATATATACATATATAAAATATATAAATATATATCTTAATATATAAAAATCCAGTGTCCACGTCAGCTACAATGGGAACCACGTAAAAAGGGAGAACGGCATCCTTCAATTGCAGGCATATTTAAAGCTAAGACACTGGGACGACTTTATACTGTTCATCCAAAACAACGTGAATGCTTTTTTCTGCGTTTATTGTTGGTAAATGTTCCTGGTCCAATCTCTTTTCAATTTTTACGAACAGTTAATGGCCAAGTGTTCAGTACATATAAAGATGCATGTCACGCGTTGCAACTTTTAGGAGATGACAGCCATTGGGATCTGACACTTGCTGATCCTGCTTTAACGTCCTCGCCGAGTAATATTCGTCAACTATTTGCCATTATTTTGACGACATGTATTCCAACACAGTAATCTACATTGTGGGAAAAATATAAGAACTTCATGACTGAAGATATACTCTACCGACATAAACAAATAAACCACTCTACAAACTTAGACTTCACACAAGATATGTATAACGAAGCATTAATAATGATTGAAGATTTATGTATTATGATCTCAAGTTCACCACTTAGTCATTATGGTATTCCACCTCCTGATCGCCCAGCTATAGACTTAGTAAATAGTGATTTGCAGCGAGAAGAACAATTTAATAATCGTGATTTAAATACATTTGTTACTAACAATGAACCATTTTTAACTGAAGAGCAGAAGAACATATGCAATCGAATTATGTTGGCTGTTGATGCCAAACAAGGCGGTTTTTTCTATTTAGATGCACCAGGTGGGACCGGTAAAACATATTTGATATCTTTCATTCTTGCGAAACTACGGTCACAACATAAATTTGCATTAGCAGTTGCATCATCAGGCATAGCTGCTACTTAGTTGGTTGGTGGGCGGACAGCACATTCTGCTTTCAAGCTACCATTAGATATTCATAACAATTCAAATGCAATGTGTAATATCAAAAAAAGAAGCGGAATGGCAGCAGTGTTACGAAAGACTTCGATCATAATTTGGGATGAGTGTACTATGGCTCATAAGCATTCACTCGAAGCATTGAATAGGACTATGCAGGATTTAAACAATAGTGACAGACTTTTCGGTGGTACTATTTTATTACTATCTGGTGATTTCCGGGAAACGTTGCCAGTTATTCCTCGTTCTACTTTTGCAGATGAAGTTAATGCATGTCTAAAACAATAAATTTTATGGAGAAATGTTGAAACATTCAGACTGACAAAAAACATGCGAGTACAACTCCAAATATATTAAGATGTTATAAAAATGTTATGTTAATTTGTGTTAAATTTAGTCTTTCAAATCCTTCTTGAATCACTCAGCCACAGCAACGCCTGGCCGGGTCTGCTAGTAGTATTAATATATTTATTAAAAATTTTACCAGGCATTTCCACCCAATTCGATCACTGTTTTAGATATATTTGCATGAATGTAGTTTTGTTTACATGATCAAGTCAACTGGCATGTGACACGATGAGGGTAATGTACCCGTTAACCGGTATCTATTTACGAGTGAAAAACAGAAACAATTCGAAACAAGGCGTCGCATAAACGCGTGCGTATGCCACGGTGCTCTGGAGCGAATTTAAATAAAATTTTTAGGTAAATAAAATTTTCAAGTGGATTCTGTTTCTGTTTTTGGCAGCGAAAATAAGATTTTTATAGATGATGGTTGAACAAGTCTGCTAAATTGGGCACAATTTGCTTACGCACGTGCTCTTTCGGTTCAAACGTCTTATGAATCTTCGCTTGAAAGTCATAAAGAAAAACAAACGAAAAGTAATTACCACAAAGATTATCAAGATTCTGGTGTAAAAAATATATTTCTAATCGGCTTAGCTCCTTCGACTGAGGAAAATTACGATAACGTTTCACTTATTTGGACAGCATTAGATATAAATCGATTCCCTGACAATGATTCAATAGCTACTGATCTCAAGCTTGCCAACATCGTTCCTGTTCTAATGGGTAATGGGTAATCCGTGTACACGGTATGAAATATCTCATCTTAATCTCAATAATTGTGGACCCGCTAGGGCAACAGAAAATTGTTTAAAAAACTTCAGAAGCTGGTGCTCGAAAGGGAAAGTTTTTAAACATTCTAAGTTCTTTAAAAATTGTGTAAACCCACCACTCTTTTTGGCTAACGATGATAAAGAAGTGCTCCAGAATTACACTTATTATTAGGTGGTGTTAATACTTTATTCAAACATATGATGTTGGAAAACGAAAAGGTCAGTTTACAATGGGCCAAAAAATGCAATGTTGAACGTCAGTGTACATATGGATCTCCGACTTTTGCAGGTGATGCGTGTAAAACTTTGTTAAATAAGATAGACATATTAGATGGCATGAAATGTTTGAGTTGCGCAAAATATGTTGATACGTTTCGAGCATTGAAAAAAGTTGTTGACGGATGCTTTTCAATCGAACTAGATTTCAATTTTCAAAAGCATATTGACGCTTTAAAAAGAGTTACGAATCCCTTGGAATTCCAGTTACACCAAAGATTCATGCAATATTTTACCAAGTATCAGATTTTTGTACGAAAACCAATAAGGGATTAGGATACTTTAGCGAACAATCGTGTGAGTCTGTTCCCGCTGATTACAGTAAAACTTGGTCCTAAAATTCGAAAAATGATAAAACTTCTGCAAATTTTACAATTTAAATTCTAAATTTTCAGAAAAAACATAATTTTAGTACCACAAACAAGCTCTTTTTGACAGCTGACATTTACTACTTCCAAAATATACTGGAAACTTTTGTTTTAAAATGCATTGCTAGGGTGATAATTTTATTTTTCAAAAGAAACTTTAGATCAAAGAATGAAAATCTTATTTTCGCTGCCAAAAAAAGCGCCAAGTGGATTTTTTTTTTCATTTTACGTTTATTTTCTTTATCACCTAGAAACAGAATCCACTTGAAAATTTTATATACATAAAAATTTTATTTAAATTCGCTACAGGGCACCGTGATGCGCATAAGCATTTAACAGCCGAGTATTTGCGTAGCTTTATGGCAACATTAGTGGATTTGTGTTACATAAACGCAGAGTCAACAAGCCAATGCATAACAGCAACGCTTTAACCAAATACCTGCTAAAAATTATATGCAAAAAGCTAATGAGATTCAATTATTGAGATATTAAAACCTTTCTCAATAAGTAAATTTTACCACTTCTTACACTGAAACTGAATTTTGTAATGCAACGATTTGTAATTTAACTATCACACGATCAGGTAAAGTTAAATTAAAAATTTCAAATCTTCAAATATTCAACCATAGACAACATTATTTTTTGTCAGTTAAATTTTCTTTTTTCATCTTTATCAAATGAAATGAAAATATTTTGAATGAAGCATTTTTTATTTTGCCATCTTCTTTTCATTTTTAAGAAATGAACGCCTACTCTGATGTTTTGAATAATAAATTTCTGTTTATATGGAATGTCAGTTTCGATTTTTATTCCACAGTTTATTCACGTTCTCGTCACCGTACTGGTATAAGAAGTATCCTCTGTCCTGCGAAAATAACGAAATACACGGATGTTTGAGAAAAAGAAAACCCTATGATTTTGATTTTTTACTCACGTCGAAGCGCCCAGACACTCCTGAAAGGCTATGTACGAGTCCACTCCGTCGCCATCGGTCAAATCGCACACCACAGCCAAATCGAGATTATCCAGAGTGGCGGCCAATTTGAGGCAGTTGTCCGACGTCGCGTTATCAGCTGTCGTGGCCGAGTTGCCATTTCCGCCAATGGCACTGTTGTTGAGGGTACGGCGCGAAATGTTTGGCACGCACCAGACTTTCGTCCGTGTTTCTTGTCACTGGCGTTGAAGCTTCGACTGCCGCCACCGGTGTGCCTGTCGCTGTTGCTGCGTGATCCATCGAAACTGATGTTGGTTGAGCAGTTGCCGCTGCTGACGAATTAACAGTCGTTGTTGGGGCTTCTGTTCCGCCATTCGTAAGAGCGCTTGCATTACTCTGGATGGCTGCAGTCGCGGCTTTGTAATGTTCGCCATTAATTGAACTCGGTTTAGGTTCACTTGTTCTTGTCATGTTTTGGTTGTCGTTACTCTGATTGTGGTTGTGATTTTATGCTTGTTGTTGCTGCAGTCTAATGGAGTTGTTATGATTGCGCGTTTGTTGCTCTATGAATTGGTTGAAAGAAAATATCAAAAATACATATAATTAAGTGACTGTCAACAAATTGAAAATGTAAATTGCTGGACAACTGACGGCGAGTTCTTGTCGATTTATTGAATTGCCATTGGTGTAAGCTTATAAATTAAACTTGCCACACCTGTCACCAGACACATTGTTACATAACGTTATAACTAAGATTATCCACGAAAATTTTGCATTTTAAAGTGATAGAGAATATTGTGTACATATTTACGTTTTGAACTCTCTAAGACCCATTATTTCTTCCAAATTTTAAAAAACTATTGTTGAAGAAGTAAATTATTTTGAGGATAATTTTTAAAGGATAAATTTGGACTTAAAATCAATGACATCGGGGCAAAGCCTTAGTAAATGGCAAGATATTCAATATTAAACCAATTGAAATATGTGAGGTTCATTCTGCACATACATATGTAATAGGAATTTGGCAAGTCAAGAATGCCAAGAAAATTTTTAGGCGCAGATATTTAAAGCTGCGAAGCTACATAAAAAACATCTGTTGATTATAAAATGTTTTAAATGTTACCTGTTATATGATATATTTAAGGGCGTAAAAATTTGTCACACCCCGAAAGCAAATAAGCCTCTTTTTCAGTTTTGAAAGGTGGAGGGCAGACCTTCAAGCAGCCTTTAAAAGGACACTTTGAGCCACAAGGGCAACAAGCTTGTAAAATATAACAACAAGAACTACAAAAACCAAAAAACGAAAATGTGAGGAAAGTAATACCCCTAACAGACGGCGGCGTTAATCCGGATTAACTGCTTTATTATTAATTCAGGAGTTATCTCAGATAATTCCGTTTGTTAACTTCCATTTAATCATCAAAATTTTAGAGGGTTTGTGGGAGTTAGTTGCATTCTCGTTGGCAACATTGTTAACATTTTATTCTTTTGTGAATGAAAACAAGCAATACTGACAGCTGTTTTTCAATTAAACAAAAACATACGCATGCAATGAAATAGCTAAATTTTTCTAATGTCAAAGTTCTAATAATAAGGTGTTTATGTACACTTTTTTAATAATAAGTGATTTTGTACTTATTGTGCGGTGAAGAACCGAACCAAAATAAGTTTACCAAACTGAAAATATTATTGTCAATCAACTGTTTAATAGAGTTTCAAACTCGCTTTGCTACCGTCTGTCACCTACAAATTTTGATCTGATTAAGTGAGGACCTAATCGGGATTAACGCTGCCGTCTGTCAAGGATATAATGCTTTATACATAGATCAGTTATGCTTCTTTTTTATTTTTCTGTCCTGATATATGCAAATACTAAGACTAGAAGCTTTGTATCGCTAATATATAGTGTTTAATATAATTCTAAAAAAGATCAGTAAAAGTTGTTGTTTGATAAAAATTGTTGGTTAATTAAATATGTAAAATTAATTTCAAAAGATCAAAGTGCTTAAATAACTTGCCTGAAAGATTTGAGCTTATTATGCGATATATATTTTTTATTATTTATTATTAAGGGGAACCTTACAGAAGTTGCGAGTGCTGATGTGCTATTAAAGGTGAATGAACATGATGCAACTTAAATACAAATCACCCACACAATAAAGCATATGACTTCTTCTTCTTGACTGGCGTAGACACCGCTTACGCGGTTATAGCCGAGTCCACAAACATATGACTGCACCCAAATAAGAACAAATAAAAATATCGCAAGCATGTTTACTGTTTGACGCTTAATTGATACGCATACAGGAGTGTGGCGTTCGATCTTTGTTGTTGTTTCATTTTGTGTTCCAATGTGCGCGCTTTCCTTGAGAGTTGGCAATAATGTGGCACGCCGCGGTGTGTTGCGCGCACTGAATCGCTAATGTGACAACCTCTTTCACATTTGCCAAATGAAAATGGCAAAATATGAAATAAAACTAAAAATTTGCAAAGGCTAAAGAAACAATA
The DNA here is from genome assembly GCA_031772095.1 of Zeugodacus tau. Lineage (NCBI taxonomy): Eukaryota > Metazoa > Arthropoda > Insecta > Diptera > Tephritidae > Zeugodacus > Zeugodacus tau. The sequence goes on along the minus strand of CM062649.1, from coordinate 48,403,299 downwards.
CAGAAAAGCAAAAACGAATCAGATGCGAGCACAACCAATGCTTTTTTTTCGCAAACGCGGAAGCAACACACCCAGCAATACGTTGATTTTTCATTTTATTTGCATTGTTCGACTGCAAATGACTTTATTACAGCAATGCACATTACTGCTAGTAATTGAAAAGCGCTTCAGAGCAAAGGTAATACAAAATAAATAAAAAATTAAGCAAATGTACAAAAGAAGAAAAAGTTGCGAATGCACAATAAATGGCGGCATTCATTATTGCGTTAGTCAATGGATATTCGCACACTGCACTGCATGAGTCAGAGAGTGCCTCTTTTGGCAATGTGACAACTGCCTCGAGAATATGCCCGAGGTAAGGTATGCCTGTCGTAAGAGGCGACTAAAATCCAAACATGCACAAATAGATAATCAGACTGATGCTAATGGTTGATACTCAGTCTGTTATCTATGCGTGCTAGATAATATATTTCATGGCTTGAACGGAATTATGTTATCTTTTTGATATGGCTTTTTCCTAAGGAACTCGTCACTCCTTTCATTAAGGACAATTGTGTTCAAGCCACAATTGTCTACCAGTGCAGAGCAGTATGGAAAGGCTCAACTGGAAGTAGCTTCGGCTACAAGGTCTTACCAGAGACTTTAACCTGGTGCCACGGGGAGCAGGAGCCCAGGAGGCTTCGGTTTCCGCCTGCTCGTTGGGTTACGGACCTTCGGGGAGTTTCGTGGTGGCTGTGGTTTCTAAACCTAAAAGCAGGCAGAGGGCCTTTGGTTTCTCGGTGTGGAGTTGCAAACAACCGGGTGCCGGACCCAAAGCACGGCAGAGGTTTTAGATGGGCCTCGGCCCTACCAAGGTGGCATAAGTGTGTCCATACCACACGCCAATTGGTACTGGAAGGTGCATAGCAAAAATCAGGGCGCTGATCAACGCATTGTATTGATCCATTGTGTTTTTGAATACACGGTAGGTTAGGTCTTACATAGGCAGGTATTCACGCTAAAACAAATCCACATCCACATCTGCCTCTACTTATGCATACTCATAAGTATAGAGCAACAAATCCGGGGGTAAATATTAGGTGGAAGACTTAGCCAACATAATTATGTTGGCTTGTCATAAGCTATCATTGCTTGTATATTGAACTAGAGGCATGTTTTTTTTTTTCAAAATTTGATTTATAAATTCAACCGTTTTTCAAATATATTAAATATCAGCTGAGAGTTCGCGGTGAAATAAACTAAGTGCGTTTTATTTGTCCATGATTTAGCTATTAGATTGCGGTGGTCAAATAAAACACGCCTATTAATAATTTTGCGTTGTAATTCGTTCAGTGGTGCACTGGGTCAGTAGCATTTTTTCTTTCGTTTTTTGTTCCAAAATATTGGTGCCCTTTCCACTTGTTTTTATACTCTCGTAACAAAGTTGCTAAGAGAGTATTATAGTTTTATTCACATAACGGTTGGTTGCTAGTCCTAATACTAAGAGTGTTAGATGTAGGATTATTTATATCCGTCCGTTCGTGCAAGCTGTAATTTGAGTAAATATTGAAATATCTAGACGAAACTTGGTACACGTGTTCCTTGCCACTATAAGAAGGTTGCTTTGGTAAATGGGCATCGAACGGAAACCATTGCAACGACCACAAAATGGCGAAAACCGAAAACATATAAAGTACCATAATATAAATAAAGTTATAAAAGTATTTAGTAATTAGTAGTTTAGTATATGGGGCATTCTCTGGAAAAAAAGCCACTTGAAAAAAAAAGTTCTTTATTTTCTTTGGCAATTATATATCTTATAGTACATGTAAAACCTAAAAAAAAACATAAGGTTTTAGGTCTGTGTAACGCGGGGTTGCCATATTATAAGGGGCCAAAGTTTTTTGTAAAAAAATTTTCGAACCGACATAACTTTAAAACTAATGAACAGATTTTAAAACACCATGTGACTTTTTTGTACAGAATTTCTCAAACTTTGAAACTGTATATCGTAAAAATTTTTAAAATTAATATTTCATACAAAAAAATGAAAAAAATGTTTTTTTTTGAAATTTTTAACAACTTATGCCCCCTTCGATTTTTTTCGAAAATATCTTAAAATGTTCCTTATTTCATCACCTTTTTACCCCCCAAAGGGAATTTTGGGACAGCAATATTTGTATGAGCTACAACTAAAAAACCAACTCAGAACATGATGAAAAATCATTGATTTACGCACTATTATTATCAGAATTTAGCGTAACCCAGGATTAACGATGTGGACGTAGCAGACATTTAATCCCTTTTTGTTTTTTTTATTTTTTAATATTTTTTTTAATTTTTTTGTATTTTTCAAATTTTTAATTTTTTTTTGTTTGTTTTTTTGGTTTTTGCTTTTTTTTTAAATTATTACGTAGATTAGATTCAAGTACGTGATAATTTTAAATAAAAACCAAAAAACAAACTAGAGGCATGTTTTTTTTTTTCAAAATTTGATTTATAAATTCAACCGTTTTTCAAATATATTAAATATCAGCTGAGAGTTCGCGGTGAAATAAACTAAGTGCGTTTTATTTGTCCATGATTTAGCTATTAGATTGCGGTGGTCAAATAAAACACGCCTATTAATAATTTTGCGTTGTAATTCGTTCAGTGGTGCACTGGGTCAGTAGCATTTTTTCTTTCGTTTTTTGTTCCAAAATATTGGTGCCCTTTCCACTTGTTTTTATACTCTCGTAACAAAGTTGCTAAGAGAGTATTATAGTTTTATTCACATAACGGTTGGTTGCTAGTCCTAATACTAAGAGTGTTAGATGTAGGATTATTTATATCCGTCCGTTCGTGCAAGCTGTAATTTGAGTAAATATTGAAATATCTAGACGAAACTTGGTACACGTGTTCCTTGCCACTATAAGAAGGTTGCTTTGGTAAATGGGCATCGAACGGAAACCATTGCAACGACCACAAAATGGCGAAAACCGAAAACATATAAAGTACCATAATATAAATAAAGTTATAAAAGTATTTAGTAATTAGTAGTTTAGTATATGGGGCATTCTCTGGAAAAAAAGCCACTTGAAAAAAAAAGTTCTTTATTTTCTTTGGCAATTATATATCTTATAGTACATGTAAAACCTAAAAAAAAACATAAGGTTTTAGGTCTGTGTAACGCGGGGTTGCCATATTATAAGGGGCCAAAGTTTTTTGTAAAAAAATTTTCGAACCGCCATAACTTTAAAACTAATGAACAGATTTTAAAACACCATGTGACTTGTTTGTACAGAATTTCTCAAACTTTGAAACTGTATATCGTAAAAATTTTCAAAATTAATATTTCATAGAAAAAAATGAAAAAAAAAAATTTTTTGAAATTTTTAACAACTTATGCCCCCTTCGATTTTTTTCGAAAATATCTTAAAATGTTCCTTATTTCATCACCTTTTTACCCCCCAAAGGGAATTTTGGGACAGCAATATTTGTATGAGCTACAAATAAAAAACCAACTCAGAACATGATGAAAAATCATTGATTTACGCACTATTATTATCAGAATTTAGCGTAACCCAGGATTAACGATGTGGACGTAGCAGACATTTAATCCCTTTTTGTTTTTTTTATTTTTTAATATTTTTTTTAATTTTTTTGTATTTTTCAAATTTTTAATTTTTTTTGTTTGTTTTTTGGTTTTTATTTAAAATTATCACGTACTTGAATCTAATCTACGTAATAATTTAAAAAAAAAGCAAAAACAAAAAGTGGCTTTTTTTCCAGAGAATGCCCCATATAAGTAATTTAGTATAGAGAATCGCACTAGGAAGGGGCATATTTTGATGTAATTTTTTGGGAAATTAGGCGTGGTCCCGCCTTAATACGTTTTTTGCACATATCTCGTAAGCTACTAAAGCTATATAAACCAAACTTTCTGTAGTCACCTCCCTTACATACCCCATTATACACCCAAAAAAATGGGTGTAATCGGATAATAACCACGGCCACCTCCCATATAAAGGTTATGTTGAAAATTACTAAAAGTGCGTAAACTCACGGAAAACATCATAAAAACTAAATTTTACAGAAGAATTGGCAGCACTCAATATCACGTGTCTCCCGCGTTCAGAGGGCAACAGACAATGGTGACGCGAATGCAACGTTCATTCGATCGCTTGATTGATCTGTCTATTAGAAAAGCGTCGATTAGACAAACTTAAAATTTAGAGTTATGCCTTTAAATGAACAAAATCAATAAAAATATATTATAATTATTATATTATATCCATCAGAAACAATGCATTGAAACGAGAGAGCTTTTAACGATATTGTAGCAAGAAATATAAAGAGATGAATATCTCAAATAATATCAAAGATATTTAAATTGAACAACGCAACCGAACCATGTGAAAATGATACGAAAATTATTGGATTTCACATTCACACTACATTTTCTTACATATCTCACATATTACACGAGATATATGGTATAAAGTATAAATACCTTCACTGGTGCTTAATTTATAGATTGTTAATGGGGCCATCCATAAATTACGTCACACCTTGAAGGGGGGGAGGGTATCATTCAGAAGTGACATTGTGTGACAAGGGGCAGGAGGGGGTCAAAAGCTTTGTGACATCACATTTCAAAATTTAGGGCAATATCGTTTCCCGCTCTTCTGCGCTCCTGGGTGCTAGACGACTGGCTGCTCTGTACCACGCCGATCCCGCGCGGCTACTTCTGTCGGCGGTGGCGTGGTTTTACCGCTGCGTATGCAGCTTGTTATTGTTTGCAAGACTGACTGTCGCACATTGAGTTCACAATGTGACAACTTGTGACAAGGAGCGGGGGAGGTGTTAAAAAGACCTTAAATTCGTGTGACGTAATTTATGGATGGCCCCTAAGTAAACGAATCATATGGACCTCAAAATTATGGTATGGAGAAAATAGCATGGCTGTGAACCTAATTTTCAAACTGTAGTAACTATAAGGATGCCAAAATAATGGTACGAAACCAAATTTCGATTAAATTCGTCGAGAGTTCCAGAGATATGGTTTTTGGGTCATGAGCGTGCGGCGCCACGCCCATTTTTGTATAGAAATTTAAATGCATGCTTTTTATGTCTTCTTTACTATGAAATTTAAGGTTTCTGGTGTTTTTCCTTACTGAATTAGATCATTTTTTAGTAGTTTTCAACATAACATTTGTGGTGGGTTATAACCATCCGATTTCCTCAATTTTTGTACTGTATAATGAAGTAGCTAAAAGAAATGACTCTAGAGAGTTTGGTACATATAGTTTTAGTAACTTACCAGATATGTTCAAAAAACTTAGTAGGGGCGGGGACACGCCCACTTTCCCAAAAACCTTAAATCTACATATGCCCTTCCTAGTGCGATCATTTGTACCTAATTTCACTTTCATAACTTTATTTATGGCTTCGTTATGACACTTTATTTGTTTTCGGTTTTCGCCGTTTTGTGAGCGTGGCAGTGGCTCGATTTCGCCCATTTACGACCTTCTTATGGTGTCAATGAATATGTTTACTAAGTTTCATCAGGATATCTTTTTACTCAAGTTATTGCTTGCACAGATGGATAGACGGACAGCGGACGGACCGATAGCCATTCGGATTTAAAATATACCCGTCACCCTGATCACTTTGGTATATATAACCCTTTATCTTGCTCGATCAGTTTTACGTTTTACAAACAACTGTTATGTGAACAAAACTATAATACTCTGTGCCACATGTTGCGAGAGTAAAAAAATGTGCGTCTACCATAGATGGGGACATACCCTGCCAGCCAGGCCTAACCACTTTCCCCTCATGCTTCTTCAATTACTAACACCAACGCACACGTTTGGGTTGTTTTGTTTTTGTATTCGTACGTGTGAGGGGAATAGTGGTTAAAAAACTCACAAGCAGCTATGCTGGCCAATGGCAAACTCACCACTTTTTTACCACTTTTGTGGGTTTAAAAAACTTCGGTTTAACCAGCTTTTTCACCACCTTTGGCTGGCAGGGTAGGCTCCTTAAGCTATCAGCATGCGCATACAGACGTACATATATACATTAATATACTCCGCAAATTAATATTTATAAAATTTGTTGCAGAGCATAGCACTGTAAAAACTCCGGCGACCGACTCGTTTATCTCCTGTTCGGCGCATAAGCGATTGATTATTGCCACACACGCGTAGATGTGGCGTTGTACCGGTTGACAGGTTCGGCATAATATCAATAACAACAAGTAAGGAAAGACTAAGTTCGGGTGCAACCGAACATTCTATACTCTCTTGATGTAATTTTATAAAGATAACACAATTCGACCCATATATTCTGCATAAAGTTCAATAGAATAACGAAAATCAACACACATAGTTTATGGGGACTGAGGTAATTCCTGAACCGATATCACTCGTTTTCACCACCAAGATACAATTTACATATCGGACTATACGCTCACTCAAATTTATATTACCTACAATTAGGTATATGTGATCTGGGGGAAATTATGACCCGAATTTAACCACTTTTGGTACATAGACAAACTGTTATAAGAACAAGTAAGGAAGGGCTAAGTTCGGGTGTAACCGAACATTTTATACTCTCGCAATTTATTTTTTTAACTTAATTAATATTATATAATACACAATTTGACCCACATATTTGTCATATATATTGTATAAAGTCCATTGAAAGTTGGAAACCATAATATTAGGTTAGAAGCACCGAGGTCCTCGTGTTCGATTAATGGGGCCTTGAAAACCTATGGACCGATTTCGGCGATTTTTAGATTGGGGCTGCCACACTATAAAGATAGTAAAGATAAGATAGTTATTTGTGCAAAGTTCTGCATCGATATCTTCACTAGTGCTTACTTTATATATTGTAAAGTAAGCGATTCAGATCGTCTTCAAAGTTCTGGTATATAGGAAGTAGACGTGGTTGTGAAGCGATTTGGCCTATTTTCACAACATATCTGTGGGATGGAAGGAAACTATTACAAACCAAGTTTCATTGAAATCTGTCGAGTAGTTCTTGAGATATGGTTTTTGACCCATAAGTGAGCGACGCCACGCCCATTTTCCATTTTGTAAAAAAATCTAGGTGCAGCTTCTTTCTGATATTTCTTCTGTAAAATTTAGTGTTTCTGACGTTTTTCGTTAGTGAGTTAACGCACTTTTAGTCATTTTCAACCTAACCTTTGTATGGGAGGTAGGCGTAGTTATTATCCGATTTCTTTCATTTTTGGACTGTATAAGGAAATGGCTAATGGCTGCGGAATGTTTGGTTTATACAGTTTTTTTGGTTTGCAAGATATATACAAAAAACATTTTTGGAGGCGGGATCACGCCCATTTTTCAAAAAAGAATTCATCCAAATGTGCCCCTCTTTAATTTCGAAAGCAACCTCCTCAGGGTGCCAAGGAATATGTGTTCCAAGTTTCATTAAGATATCTTAATTTTTACTCAAGTTATCGCTTGGACGAACAGACGGACAGACATCCGGATTTCAAATCCACTCGTCAACCTGGACATTTATATATGTATATATAACCCCATATCCAACTTTTTTATTTCTTGGTGACACAAACAACCGTTATGTGAACAAAACTATAATACTCTGTACAACATGTTGCGAGAGTATAAAAATGCATGTCTGCAGACGCATAAATACATGTGCAATGAAATGCACACAGTCAGGCGCCACAGCTGCGTACTGATATGAGATAAAAGATAAATTGCCAATTGCGAAATTGGCACGAATTTAAATACTGTGTCGTTCGCCGTAGCGCATATTTTTGCTGTGGTTGTTGTTGCTGCCGCTTTCTGTGATTGCTTTATTTACATAGACGCACTTTGGATTCCTTCTGAAATGAATTGGCTGCCAAAATTAAATTTATTTATTGACCTTAACGATTGTTTTTTAAGACAGTATTAGAATTATATAGTGACTAATGTTCTGGCGAAAAGTATAAAAGTATAGAAAAAGCTTGACGTGTTGTAAAGTCTGCAACAAAAACGGTGTTCAGTGCACAAAAAAACCATAAAAGGTTGGAACTTTTTCAACGAAATTACATTTGTGTGTGAGTAAGTAGTAAATGTGTAAGTGTACCGTAAATTTCCGTTTATTATTGTTCTATGCATATATGCATTTTTTAGGTCCGTTTGAGTATACGGAAGAGCGGCGGTTCGTTTATCAATTTCATTATTGATTGAATATACGGAGGTAGTCAAAATTATTTACACATCGGACGTGTATTTACACACAACATGAAATGGATTATCCTGTTATTTTATAATGATATTTTTTTTTAATTTTAATGTTTAGTCTAAGTTACTATTCTAAGGCGATAAATTCATAAATGGTTACATCGCCTTTGGCATCAATAACAACCTATTTTATGGTCCGAATTGATTCAACACAATTGGGCGCTAACTTAACTGTTAATTTAGACCAAATGTCGGTAATTTCGGCGTTTTCGGTTATTATATCAATTGTCCTCTGATATTTAACGAAACCAAATATTTTAAATAAAGTTTAGGTCGAGGCTCTGCGGAGGTCAACTTGATTTGCTTCACTTAAAACTTTTGTTGGTAATGGTCCTTTATGAAATGGAGCATTGTCCTGTTGTGAAATGTAGTCAATAGTTGGAAAAGGCCGACTAACCACTACAATGGCATGGTCATGTGAATTCTGATATATCCGGATGATTTAGGGTCCCTAAATTAGTACCAAATCTCCAACACTTAAGTAAGGAAAACTTCCTCAAAAAAATCATCATGTCACCTACCAACACGTTAGGTATTAATGTTAACTCTTTTTAATGTCCTGAGGAGTTTAGTATCATTTACTGTTCATGCAATATGCTGAACCACTATAATCTGGAATCTCATGCTACAGCCCAGTTACAAGCTACAACAATATCGTTAAAAAATCAGGGTTGTGATTTAAACCTAACGGCTATATACTGCCCACCTCGTTTTAAAATTACCGATAGCGAATTTAAAAAAATGTTTGGAACGTTAGGTCATAGATTTCTAGCAGGTGGAGATTATAATGCAAAACACATGTACTGGGGGTCACGTCCTATTAATCCGAATGGACGCCAGTTGTATCAAACCATTATGAACCACAATAACTTTGATATAATATCTCCTGGCAAGCCCACATACTGGCCCAGTGATCGCAAGAAAATACCAGATTTAATTGATTTCGCTGTAACCAAAAATATAGATAGATCGCTTGTGACAGCTGATACATGTACTTATCTTCTGATCATTCGCCTAATAAAGTTGTATGAACAACCCATATTCGTTGAGTTAAAAGTGGGTCTATCATCTCACAAAACGAACTGGTTAAAACGTGAATGGCAGTTAAATCGCTCCCCTTCTACTCAGCTTCAACTAAAATATGCTGTACGAAAACTAAAAACAGCTCTTAAACGTGAGGAAGAATACCACACTCACAATTATATAAAGAAACTATCGGAATTCAAACAAACGAAATTCACTTTGGAAAGCCCAAAAGTCAATGAAGCCTCCAGTCGACTCCAACCTGCCTATAAGAGGCTTGGGTGGAAACTGGGCACGAAGTGACGAGGATAAGGCAAATTGTTTTGCAAATCATCTTGAAAAGGTATTTCAACCTAATTGCCCAAAGAACAGCTTTAAGCTGCCTTTCATCTCCAATAGCGCTAACGAGTCGCTTGGGTCTATTCAAACGTCATCTTCTGAAATTATTAAAATCATAAAAGACTGAGGCTGAACCAAAAAAGTCGGCAGGACACGATAAAATTACTCCAAAAATGCTAATTGAGTTACCAAATATTGCTTTAACAGTGTTGTTTTCAGTTTCGGGTACTATCCAATTTCATGGAAAAATCGCAGATCATCATGATAGAGAAACCAGGTAAAGACTTGACACAGCCGTCTTCATACAGACCAATCAGTCTTCTACCCTGTCTTTCTAAAATACTTGAAAAAGTGTTACTATCAAAGATGTCTCCTTTCCTCCATGAAAATAATGTAATACCAACGCATCAATTCGGTTTTCGTGCAAAACATGGCACTGTAGAACAAGTAAATAGCATTACTAACGAAATCAGAAGGGCGTTCGAGTATAGAGAGTACTGTTCTGCTATATTTCTAGATGTGGCTCGGGCGTTCGATAAAGTGTGGCATAACGGGTTTTTATATAAGATTAAAAAAGCTTAGCCTCTCGAAATGCATAAAACCTTGGAGTCTTATTTAAAAATAGAAAGTTTACTGTCAAAGTAGGAGACTTCATATCTGAAGAACGATCATATCTGGTGTACCTCAGGGCAGTGTTTTAGGGCCAACTATATTCATAATATATACAGCAGACCTTCCAACAGCTAGTAATGTTTTGACATCAACTTTTGCAGATGACACAGGTTTAGTGAGCCGAAACAAATGCCCAATTATAGCATCAAAAGTATTAGGAGAGCATTTGATTTTTGTCGAAGAATGGCTAGCAAACTGGCGTAGAAATGTAAATGAACAGAAGTGCAAGCATGTTACATTTTCTCTAAGACCAAAAACGTGCCCGGCAGTTAAAATGAACAAGCGACTGAAGTAACATATCTTGGTATTCACTTGGATTAAATAAAAATTCAAAACTTAGCCTAGACAACAAAGTTCTATTGTACAACGCCGTCATAAAGCCAATTTGGATGTAAGCCAATTTCGATATAATTCAGAGATTCCAATCAAAAATGCTTAGAACAATCACGTGCTCACCATGGTACATGCGTAATGAAAATATCCATAAAGATCTTGGTATTCTCATGGTAAAGAAAGAAGTAGAAAACAGCAGAAATAAATATTTATCCAAACTCCGAGATCACCCAAACCCATTGGCTAATGCTTTATTACATTCTTGTAATCAATCACGTCTAAAAAGAGGAGATATGCCAGGACACTGAGGAGCAACGTTTCACCAAAACAATTCAATCAATTGGTTGAGGTTGTCAAGTTTTAATTAGAATTAAGATTTTATAACTTATTGTTAGGCTCCAAAGAGCAGATTCAATAAATAAAGAAATATATGAAAAAAAAATATTTGCCTAAATCAAATAATCCTCACGATCATAACATTTAGTCTGGTATACAGAACTTCATTTTTTTGTTTTAAATTTATTATTATTATACATTAGTTAGAATGATCCGATTTATCAAATATGCACAGTTTTATTCAACAACTTGTTGAGGTCTTGAAATTTTCATAATCAACATCATTTCCATCGCAGGGCAGGTAATAATCATTTGGTCCTGGTTTGGACTATGAGGTGTATGTTAAAGAACATCCTAAAAAAGCTATCTGTCCTTAAAGGAAAAAAGCTATATTAGGTTAGGTTAGGTACGAAGGCTGTTTCCCTATAAAGGGGGTACTTTGTAATGCCGTAAAAATTCAACCCCCTCACTTATTTATGAATCGACAAAGCGCTTGGAACCTACCACAAATCTGCAGAGGTTTTTAACTTCTGTATCCGCTAATTCGCGGGGGTGCCCAAAAAAGTGAGATCCAAGGATTTTTTGTATAGATCTCGCAAAGGCGGGACATTCCAAAAGGAAATGCTGGGAGGACTCTACCTCACCTTCTTCTAGGCAGCTTTTGCAGCTAGCATCCGGTAAAATTTTTAATTTGACCGCGTGAGTCCCAATGGGACAATGGCCAGTTAGAACACCTATAACTTGGGAAAGATTGATCTTGTTTAGGGCCAGAATGATCTTGCGACAGAACAGGTGCTAGTGACTGTCCAGCACCTGCTCAGTTCGACTGAGACCCATTAATCTAGAAGCAAGTTGCAAGAGGACAGCGGCGCTCCTATTTGTTCCCATTCCACTGTAAGTGCAACAGAAGTACCTAGCCTAGTAAGCTCATCAGCGTTGCAGTTCCCTGCGATTCCGCTGTGGCCAGGCACCCAAACTAGTATGATAGCAAAGTGCTCCGATGCAACTGATAGCGAGGACTGGCAATCCTTTACCAGCTTGGAGCGCACAGTCACTGAGCTTAAGGCTAATATTGCTGCCCTACTATCAGAGTGGATCGTCACCTTTCTGAAAGCTGCTGTACTCCGCAGCAGTGAATCCGCTGCAACCTTTATGGCCGCCACTTCCGCTTGAAACACGCTACAATGGTCCGGAAGCCTGAAGCTGAAGTTAATGAGAAGTTCCGGACAATAAACTCCTCCCCCAACTTTCCCCGCTAACTTCGACCCATCCGTAAAGAAGCTTACCGCGTCTCTCCTCCAGCGACTTCTACCCACCCAACCCTCTCTTGAAGGTATGAGAGCAGAGAATAGACCGCCAGGGTAGGGCTCGTCGACATGATGGTAGTCCAGTAGCCTCGGAATGAAGTCGAAGCGCCTGAGGATACTAGAGTGCCCAGGCGCGCAATCTGTTATATACCCAGCCTCCCTCAGCCTGATAGCGGTTTTCGCGGCCATACACCTTCCGGCTATGTCCACGGGTGCTATATGAAGTAGGGAATTCAGTGCCAAAGTCGGTGTGGTCCGTAGCGCACCGCACATGGCTATGAGAGCCGCCCGTTGCACACTCAATAGCTTCTTAGCTAGCGAAGTCTTTTCAAGCGCCTCCCACCATACGTGAATCCCGTAAAACATTATAGGCTTGACTATAGTTTCATGCACATATAAATATTTACTATTAGCCTAAACTTCAATTCTGTTTTATAGTTTAAAAAATATTTTGAAATTTTTTATATCGTATACATTAATAATAACAAACCTGCATACTCAGAAATACTTTGCAATTTTGTAATCTTTAATTTTTTTGCAAAAAGTTCATGCACATAGAATTATTTGACTGAGGTATTTTCATTGCTAATGTATTCGGCAATTGAATGCCGCCAGGTGTGCATTCCAGATACTCTTCCGAACATGCGGACATACGTATAATTGCTGTGGCGACACGTCTCTGCCACATACATTTTATGTTCCTGGAACATCGCTGTTGCGGTTGCACCGTGCGGTTTCGCACCGTCAATGGGCTGTTCAAATAATGAGGTGCAAAAGTAAACAAATTTTCCAAAATGTATATATACATTTTTGTGTATTATTCTATTCATTCACACAAATACACAACAATTATATGTTATTGTTTTTGTGACGGTCAAAATAATTTGTTTCATTGTATTCTTTCTTTCCCATTTCGCTTTTGTTTTGTTTGTTTCTTTTTCTGTTCAAATAAAAAGTAATTGCATTTGTGATGGTTACTTTTTGATAAAGTGATTAATCAGATACTATTCATTAACTAGTTTTCTTTGAGTAGAATTTCTCAACGACAAAGATTGTTTGCATACGAGTAATAATAATACTTTGTATATATTCTTATAATTACGAATTGTTTGTCTTTCAGTTCTTGGGCTTTTGGGCATTGGGCGCGCATTGCCACGGGAGCTAGTTGCACTCAGTTCATTGCAATTGTTCACTTTGACATTATTTTTTCTCGAAGTATATACAGACAGAGAAATTGATCACGCTTCCGTTGAACATCCATTTCTTCTTTCATTCCGTCTTACATGCGCAGTCAAATGCAAATCAAACTGAATACTTTTGTTGGTTGGTGTTTAAGGTACCGTTATCAATATAAACCAAAATAAATAGTTTCGAATCGAATGGGGGCGAATGGATCGAGAGGACAAGACGAAATATCTCCTGTCATCAAGCAAACATTCAGCGCATTCGGGTCTCGGCTCCCACATCACTGTTGACAGTCATAACTTTGAAGTCTTAGATAATATCGTATACCTAGGTACCAGCATCAACACCAATAATAATGTCAGTCTTGAAATCCAACGCAGAATCACTCTTGCCAAGAGGTGCTACTATGGACTGAGTAGGCAATTGAAAAGAAAAGTCCTCTCTCGACGAACAAAAAACAAACTCTACAAGTCCCTCATCATTTCTGTCCTACTTTATGACCTAATGACGCGCTGTTGCGGACTCAGCTATAACCGCGTAAACGGTGTCTACGTCAGTCAAGAAGAAGATCAAGGGATATCTAAGTTATGTCGTATGATTTTAAATCATATAAAAGAGAATTAAGAAAGTAACATATTCCCGAAATTTAATTCAAAACTTTAAAGCTTTCTTTAACTAGACTACCTATTACTTTGAACTGCATTGCCAGGAGTCAATATCACTTAAATATGTGAACAAATTCTTGACGAAAATAAAAGTTGAGTATAAATATATATGGATATCAAAGTTTCAGCACTTTGGGGGAAGCTCAAATGAAAATGATTCCAAAAACATGTAAGTTTTTATATAAAACACAAATCTTAGCTGTAAAATTTACAAATAACAACAATGTAATGCGATGATAGAATGTAAATTAAACAGTTTGTTTGTATTTGCATGTCTGCTGCCCATATTACTTGACAATTTGCTGATTTTTGTGACGGCAGCTTTGGCAGTTGTTGGTATAGCATTGCATGCAGGAACGCCACGCATTAAACGCGCTATTCTTTTATACTGTTATATATGATCATTATTTCTCTTAAGTTTTTTATTTTATCTATGATATTTTCAAATACCATTGCTGCAATCATCACCCAATCGCGCGCAATTGATTTCAACGAATTTACATATACATATACAACTGAAGCGAGTATATGAGCGTCTGTAATTAAAACCAACATAACCATTTGCTAAACCGATACCTGCCGCGAGTGTGCATCTGAGGCAATTGCCATCAGACGAAAGCCGCCAACCGCCAGCAGCTAGAGGCAAAGAAACAAACTAACCTGCCCGCATGCCGTCGACTGGACGCTGTTGGCGCTGATTATCGACATCGAAACTGCAATTGCGCCGCGGCGGCACCAGTTCAATATTGCCAATAAAACCGGAGAGCTGAGCACATGCATCCGAATTAAAAATCAAAATGCAATAAAGCTGCATACATAAATTGGCGATATGAGCATTTCAACGATTGCGATGGTGGTAGCAGCACGCATTTCAGCATTCGACTTTGAAAACGCGGCATGAGGCACGCAATCGTTACAATCATGAACTGATATGTGCAACAAAGGCGCTGTTGGCGTTTGAACGAACGTGCGATCGCATTTAAGCGCTGCTTCTTCTATTTGGCCGCCATTAAGCTAACTGCGCAAGGGTACTCAATGCGCCTCGTTTGCTACAATTGCAAATAATAGGGTTTTTAGACAGCCAAATTAATTGATCAATTAAAATTTTTATTGAGAAACCCGTTTTCCCTTTTATACTGCCGGCTACTCGATAATCTATCAGCTGTTATACATTTTTGCTTTTCGTAAGAAGTTGGTAAGTTTCATCAGCTGATTAATATTTTAAGCAGCAACATCTACTGTAGCTTTTTTTATCAAAAAATTCAGCCAATCGCAGACAAAGAACGTATATCGTTCGTCTTTGTCGCAGAGTTGCATTTGATTTTTAAGTCGATTAAAATTCAAATTAAAATGATTTAAGATTTTATTCTGTATGGTAAATCGATCTCAATAAGCGTTGTAATCGAGAAGAGGCCGGTTAATTTATCAATTAGCTCTTGTCTAAAAACGCTATAATTTTCGGGCGTACACATTCTGTGTTGTCGTTTTGTGAGATCTTTCTTGGATTTGTTGTGGATTTTCTACACAGTATATGTACATACAGTGGCTCACAGCTTATTTCGTGTAAGCAACATTTTTGATAATACTGGTATGAAATTAATATTTTTTGCTCTGAACTAAATGAACGAATGATGCAATTATATTGATAATTTAGTTTTAAATACAAAACATGTAAACAAATTTACAAAAGTATTTAAATTCAATATTTTATTAAACAAAAACCAAAAACTCTCATAATTCATGGGTCACAGCTTATTTCGTGTGGTATAAAAATTCTTACTAAAAAGTTATAAAAAGTAAACAAAAATAATATTTCAATATTTTGTGGAAAAGCCTTTTTGCTCGATTACAGCTTTCATGCGGTTTTGCATTGATTCCACCAATTTTTTTGTATAATCTGGCGATATTTTAACCCACTCTTCCTTCAAAGCCGCTTTTAGAGTTTGGACGCTAGAAATGTGGTGTTTTCTAATATTAATTTCCAGAATGTGCCATACATTTTCAATAACGTTCAAATCTGGTGACTGTGCAGGTGTTTGGACGAGGTGTGGACAATTCCAAATGAGTCAAGTTTGTACAAGACCAGATTTATGTTTAGGGTCGTTGTCCTGGTATGGGCGAAAAGTGTCACGTATACCCAGGTCTTCTGCACTTTGGAGCAAATTTTGCTTCAGTAAGTCTAGGTACACTTCTTTATTCATAGTGGAGTCTATAAACTCCAATCGACCAACGCCTGCAGATGACATACACCCCCAAACCATTACAAGACCGCCACCATGTTTTACTGTTGCGCGTAAAAATTTTGTTTGGAGCTCAGTATTTGGTTTCCGCCATACGTATGATTTACCATCTGATGCAAAAAGATTAAACTTGCTCTCATCGGCGAAAATAACCGTATTCCAAAAAGCATTGTCCTTGTTTAAATGGTCTTTTGCGAACTGTAAACGGGCTTTTTTATTTTTCTTATTAATAAAAGGCTTATTCCGTGCTGTTCGCCCATGAAAATTGGAATCCCTTAATATTCTGCGCACAGTTTCTGGATGACATTTTTTGCCGAGAAACATTTCAACATCTTTGGTCACCGCTAGAGCACTTAACATTGGTTCTTTTTTAAAATCCACCTCTCATCCGTTTCATTAAAAATTTTATTAGGAGCCTTTCGACCCTTGTTATGCACTCGATTTTCACGTACAAAGCGCTGAATTATATATTGAACTGTAGATGAACTTAAATCAACCATTTCAGCAATTTGTTTTTGCGTTTTTCCACTTTGAAAATGTTTAATAACTAATTCGCGTTTTTCAATTGAAGTGCGTGGACCCATGTTGATATACCGCGTAATTGCAACTGACCTGCATTGTTTTTAGAACATAAACTGCTTCTTAAGTATTCATAGTTCACACTTTGATTTACCGTTAGTTTTCTGCATCCGTTATTTGCATGTATCACATGAACGAAAATCAACACACGAAATAAGCTGTGACCCATGAATTATGAGTGTTTTTGGTTTTTGTTTAATAAAATATTAAATTTGAATACTTTTGTAAATTTGTTCACATGTTTTGTATTTAAAACTAAATTATCAATATAATTGCATCATTCGTTCATTTAGTTCAGAGCAAAAAATATTAATTTCATATCAGTATTATCAAAATTGTTGCTTACACGAAATAAGCTGTGAGCCACTGTATATATGTATATTTGGCATTTATTTTTTATTGTATTCGTTGTTGTGTTGTTTTGGCGTCTCGCCTTTGCTGCGGTTGGCTGAAATATGAGCGTTGCAAATAGCGCGCGTGGGAAGTTAAGTGTTTTCTTGAAAAAGTGGATCTCGCCAACTGAATTGGAAGTTAAGCTAAGCTATTAAACATGAAGCCATTGTCTCCTTTTCGGCATTACAAAATTGCTGCAAATTGTGTGAAGTGGGTAGTTCAATAGTTTTAAGTATACATATAGTAATATTTTTCATGAAACTTAGAAGAAACGTATTTAAAATTTCATTCATGAAATAATTTTTGTGTTAAGTAAGTATTTTTATACTCTCGCAACCTGTTGCACAGAGTATAATAGTTTTGTTCACATAACGGTTGTTTGTGTCACCAAGAAATATAAGAGTTAGATATGGGGTTATATATACATAAATGACCAGGATGACGAGTGGATTTGAAATCCGGATGTCTGTCCGTCCGTCTGTCCGTGCAAGCGATAACTTGAGTAAAAATTAAGATATCTTAATGAAACTTGGAACACATCTTCCTTGGCACCCTGAGGAGGTTGCTTTGCTTTGCTGGGCAAAATCGGTCCACTGCCACGCCCACAAAATAGTGGAAACCGAAAACCTATACAGTGTCATAACTAAGCCATAAATAAAGTTATGAAATTAAAATTTGGAACATAGGATCGCATTAGGGAGGGGCACATTTGAATTTAATTTTTTTTGAAAAGTGGGCGTGACCCCGCCCACAAATAGGTTTTTTGTATATAACTCGCAATAAAGCTATATAAACCAAACTTTCTGCAGTCGTTTATTTTAGCCATTTCCTTATACAGTCCAAAAATGAAAGAAATCGGATAATAACCACGCCCACCTCCCATACAAAGGTTAGGTTGAAAATTACTAAAAGTGCGTTAACTCACTAACGAAATACGTCAGAAACACCAAATTTTACATAAGAAATGGCAGAAGGAAGCTGAACTGAGATTTTTTTATAAAATGGAAAATGGGCGTGGTGTCGCCCACTTATGGGTCAAAAATCATATTTCAAGAACTACTCAACAGATTTCAATGAAATTCGGTATATAACACTTTCTTGACACCTTGATGACACGGGTGGAATATGGGCGAAATCGGTTCACAACTACGTCTACTTCCCATATAACTCAATTTTGAATTCTTTTGATTCGTTCACTTTATAATACATATGTATATTAGGGTGGCCCTTATTTTCCAGAGTATTCCGATTCTTGATCGCACCCCCTAGAAATATGCGAATAGCCCAAAAACTAGTATATACAAAGTTTTGGGTCAATCAAAAAAGGTTTAGAGGTTGCGCAAGGAGCTTGAAATCCTGAAAAATTAAGAATTTTTGCCATTTTTATGTCTCCATATTTCAAAGCCACACTTAGATATATGTCCGTATTTTCCAGATATATACAATGTGCGGTATAAATCGGTTGAGAAGGGTTCGTGCAGAAGGGCACGAGCAAAACCGACCACTGGTTCCAAAAAGTAACCTGTTACTGCAGTACTAGGCATATGCCGCAAAAAACGGAAAAAATTCGGCAGCAAGTGGGTAGGGATATAGAATAGCGAACTCAAGAAACATACCACGCAGTGTTGTATCAGTCATATTTTAATTTTGCATGTGAAACAACAACAGTGTTGGTATGACAGTCATAAAAAAATAATACCTTATGAATACCCTAGCTGTATATTTTGCAAAATGAACCCTAGCGATAATCATAATAGTAAAAAATTGAATTTAATTGCCATTTATATATCACCAAATTCATCGATGAGAGATATAAAATTGTTCATCGGTAAAGCTTTATTACCGTTGTCAACTGCAGGTTCGCAAGCTTTTGCAGATATTATCGGAGAACCAGTAGAGTATAGCGAACAACCGGTACTCCTTGCGGGAGATTTCAATGTAAATTTCTCATTGCCAGAAGCTGAACCATTACTGGCATTCCTCAGAGAGAAATTTTCATTAGAAATGATCAATGGAAGAAATGATCCTACGACAAAAGGAGGTACGACTATTGATGCGGTATTCGCGAGAAATATAGATAAAATAGTAGATGTAAGACATTTCATATCGTATTTTAGTTATCATAATCCAATTGTAAATATTATAGATATCAATCCGTCAGAACCCAGAAATGATAATTGATTTGGACTTTGCTTTATAAAATGTGCATAATAAATTTATAAAATGTGAATTTAAGAAAGTGTTGGTCACTCCACCATATTTTTATCCTTTCCCTCTCGCTAGTTTTCTTTCATACAAAATGATATGCATTTTTGGAATATCACTAAGAAGTATAACTTCTTCCACGCGTAGGGACTCCACGCACCAGTTTTGTTTTTTTATTGTTATATAATTTTTCTATCAGTGAGTATTACGTTTCATTGCTTTTATACTTATGGTACAATTTGCATCCAACCAGGGCGTAATACCGTTTTTAGACAGCCAAATAAATTAATCAATTAAAATTTTTATTGAGAAACCCTTTTTTGCCTTTTATACCGCCAGCTACTCGATAAACGATCAGCTGTTATACATTTTTATACTCTAGCAACGAAAGTTGCTAGGAGTCCGTGCAGCGATAACCTGAGTAAAAATTTAGATATATTAATGAAACTTGGAACACATGTTCCTTGGGATCGTGAGAGTGTTGTTTTCGAAAATGGGCAAAATCGGACCACGCCCACAAAATGGTGAAAACCAAAAACACATAAAGTGTCATAACTAAGCCATAAATAAAGTTATAACAGTAAAATTTGGAATGAAGGATCGCATTAGGAAGGGGCATATTTGGATGTAATTTTTTTGGGAAAGTGGGCGTGGCCCCGCTCCAAATCGGTTATTTGTATATAACTCGCAAACCAATGAAGCTATATAAACCAAACTTTCTGCAGTCGAGTCTCTTACGTACCCACCACAAAATAGTTGAAATCGGATAATAACCACGCCCACCTCCCATACAAAGGTTAGGTTGAAAATTACTAAAAGTGGGTTAACTCACTAACGAAAAACGTCAGAAACACTAAAGAAGCTGCACTCAGATTTTTTACAAAATGGAAAATGTGCGAGGCATCACCCACTTATGGGTCAAAAACTATATCTCAGGAAGTACTCGACAGATTTCAATGAAACTCGGTATATAATATTTTCTTGATACCTTGATGACACGTGTGGAAAATGGATGAAATCGGTTCATAACCACGACAACTTCCTATATAACTCAATTTTGAATTCCATCTGATTCCTTCACTTCATAATATATATGTACATAAGGAACCAATGAAGATAGCGAAATAAAACTTTACACAAATACTGTATATGATCTGTGGCATCACTTGTGAAAAAGTTGTCAAAATCGTACTATAACTTTTCGAAGCCCCGGATATCGATAATGTTGAACTCAGCGCCTTAGGGTAAATTTTAACCGAAAATATAGGTAAATCTTTTCTATGTTTTCTTCTAATAGTGTTCTGTTCCAAAAATTATTAAAATCGGGTCATACCATCTCCTAGCTCCCATATACCTAATTATAGGTTTTTAAAAAATGCGGTGGGCTTTATTCCGCATGTATGTATTGGTTAATATGTGAGATATCTTAGCACAATTAAGTGAGCGTATAGTCTTGGATATAGTGCACCTTGCTGATGAAAATGAAGGAAATCGGTTCAGGAATTACCTCAGCCTCATATACTATTTATGATGATTTTCGTGATTCTGTTAAACTTTATGCCGAATTTATAGGTAAATTTGTGTGTTATGTAAATAAAATTTCTTCAATAAATTCCGAGAGTATAAAATGTTCGGTTACATCCGACCTTAGCCCTTCCTTACTTGTTGTTTTTGCTTTTCATAAGAATAGTAAGTTTCATCAACTATTTAATATTTTTCAGCAGCGACATCTACCGTAGCTTTTTTTTCCAAAAAATTCAACCAATCGTAGACAAAGGACATATATCGTTCGTCTTTGTCGCAGAGTTGCATTTGATTTTCAAGTCGATTAAAATTCAATTGAAAATGAATGTGGATTTTATTTTGTATGGTAAATTGATCTTAATAAGAGTTTAAATCGAGCAGAGGCCGGTAAATGGATCAATTAGCTCCTGTCTAAAAACGCTATAAGCTTAGTTTATTTAATCATTATTTATCTAAATCAGCGGTGAAAGAAATGAAAATATAAAGCGTTTTACTGAAGTGAATAATTTCAGTTAAATTTTTATTAATTTAAGAATAAATATCATTTATAAAAACGTGTTTTCGAGGAGATAATTATTCGTACAAAAGCTTTCATATACTTATATGCCCCGACTCTATGTAGCTTTCATATTAATCATGTCTACAATTTTTTCAGGTTCATTAAAACGCTATTTAAAACTATTTTAAAAACTTGTATGACAAAAAAATGTAGTGTGTCTTAATAAAGTGTTGAACACAAAGACGATGACACGACGTAGCGACAGCTGATTACAAATATCGCTTTCAAGCCAGCGTCTTGAACATTTTGAAGACGACAGCGACATATCAATCAGCAATTTCATTGTTGCCGTACTAAAATTTTTCACTTCAATAAAACTTACACATTTAGTTTAAAATAAAATTATTTGTGCAAAAAATGTAAAAATGGTCGATTTATTTGTTTTAAATAATCGATTGCTATTATAAATGACATATCAAAGCTATTTTACGCTTCTGCTGGCAAAATAACGTTGAATAATTTTACATTTCACATACATATTAGTGGCAGCTCTACAGCGGCCATTTTCGTCGGAAAAATTAGAAACATTTCGAATTTGGCGACAGCGAAGACAAACCATTTTGTAGCGAAGTCGTGCTGTTGTCTAAAAAACTGCGCCCATAAGAACGAGTGTATTTTAATATTTGACAAATGTCGCTCGTCGCTTGTCGTCGTCTATGTGTTTAGCACTTTAGTCTTAATATTTTTTAAGTGTTAATATTTTCACGGAAATATTTCAAATTAACTTTAAGTAGGCAACATTTTCGGTGTTAATTAGGTTTTGTATTTCCATATGATGCCAAAGGACATAAGAAAGCTTTCTTAGATGCAATAATTATTTATAAACATACGGAAGTCGTGTTCACATGATGATTTATTAATTTAAAAAGTTCGTATTAATATTTCTCAGTAATTTATTTTTTGAGTTCTCGACTGAGAACTGTGACTTGCACCTTCTGCCAGTGGAAATGCGGAGCTCCAGTAATTGCAAGAATAATTGCATCCTCTCATACGCAATTTGGAAGATAAGTGAAGTTTTAAAGGCACTGTGGTTATTTCTGCAACTCAAGCCAAAACAGGCTGAGTAAAGCAAAAAGTGTCGGTTAATTAATTAACTTAATTAAGTCGGTAAATATTGAAAAAGCCGAGTATGCATTGAAGAGGGAGGCTTAAGTGCACATACATATGTATGTATGTGCCCACATAAATATATTTCCACATATGTATCACATTTCCCAACTGAAAACAAAAAAACTGGCGCAAGTGCTGCAGCAGAGAAGGATGCTGTTTTACAGTGTTTTTGATTACAAATTGAGCCATTAAATTATCGGTGGGCGGATGCAGAAAGTTTTAACGCTCTTAGGTAAACGATAATTTGTTTTATTTTCGGTACTGCATTAGTTTAACGTAGCACAAAGATTCCCACACATATTTCTTCTATTCTCACTTTTTGTGACTAAGAAAGTCCAGGTGCGCTAATATGTGCAGATTTGTTTGTGAACAAAATACAAGTTCGGATGCAACCGAATATTTCATACTCTCGCAATTTATTGCTATATTTTTTTTAAGATAACACACAATTTGAACCATATATTCGGAATAAAGTCCAATAGAAAAACGAAAATCATCCAATGTGGTATATTGGCTAAGGTAATTCCTGAACCGATTTCACCCATTTTCATCACCAACATACATTATGCTCACTTAATTTGGCTAAGATATTTCACATATTAACCGATTTATAAGCTATCAAGCCCATCATATTTTTGAAAATCCTTTAATTAGGTATATGAGAACTAGGGGAAGTTATGACCCGATTTTAACCATTTTTGGTACAGAGCGCACTATTAGAAGAAAAAGATTTCCTCTTAATTAAATTAAGATATTGAGAGATTTACCGATATTTTTGGTGAAAAAATACCCTTAGGAGCTGAGTTCATCGTGTTCGATATCCGGGGCCTTGAAAAGTTATAGTCAGATTTCGATAATTTTTCCATAAGTGCAGTATTTGTGTAAAGTTTTATTCTGCTATCTTCATTGGTTCCTTATGTATATATTATAAATTGAAGGAATAAGATGGAATTCAAAATTGAGTTATATAGGAAGTTGTCGTGGTTGTGAACCGATTTCATCGATTTTCCACACGTGTCATCAGGGTGCCAAGAAAATATTATATGCCGAATTTCATTGAAATCTGTCGAGTAGTTCCTGAGATATGGTTTTTGACTCATATGTGGGCGATGTCTCGCCCATTTTTCATTTTGTAAAAAAATCTGAGTGCAGCTTCTTTCTGCTATTTCTTCTGTAAAATTTAGTGTTTCTGTCATTTTTCGTTAATGAGTTAACGAAATATTTTCATGGTGTATGGTGGTGCACGTAAGGGACCGACTGCAGATAGTTTGGTTTATATCGCTTTACTGGTTTGCGAGATATATACAAAAAAATAAATACATCCAAATATGGCCCTTACTAGGGCGATACTTTGTACCAAATTTTATTTTTGTAACTTTATTTATGGCCATTTTGTGGGCGTGGCAGTGGTCCGATTTTGCCCATTTTCGAAAGCACCCCTCTCACGGTCCCAAGTAACATGATTTTGACTTGTCTCGTCACCCTGATCATTTTGATATATATAACCCTATATCTAACTCGTTTAGTTTTATGACTTACAAACAACCGTTATGTGAACAAAACTATAATACTCTCTTAGCAATTTTTGTTGCGAGAGTGTAAAAAAGTCAAAATTTATTTTTATTGCTTTTGCTTTTATTCTTGTAAGCGCACTGTCTTTCATCATCTATATGTACATGTAAATGTGTTATTTTCTTAATTAACGAGCGGCAACCACTGGTTGCAGGCTTTGCAACTCATTTGCGTCGAAAAAATAGAATCACACTAAATTTCAATAAAATGTTGTAGATATTCTTAAATGGTGGTGCGTCAAGTAGTTGGAGTGCTCTGCGCGAAAAGCTAAAGCTTCCAGCATCAACTTGTGCTGATTTTGCTTCCCAGTCTTTCATACATATGTACATAGATGTGCCCACTCTAGCTGTCTGCGGCCTGAGATACATTTGTTTTGTCTTCTCCATTCAAAGTTCATGCCTGTATTTTCGACTTCCTTGCATCTTGCTTTCATTTTTTTTTTCACACACTAATTAGTTTGTTTACATTTCTGCAATCAGTAGGCAGTGGTTACCATATCGAGGACTTTTTTCACCAGCGGACTGACAAACTGGGTGACGTGCGGTGCATATACATACGTACTTATGTGTTTGAAACGAGATTTTATAACACTACCCTGCCAGCAATTCGGTAGTCAACTACGCAAAAAACACATTTCTAGTTAACTTTTATGAACTAACTAAAAGCTAACTACAATGTAATGCATAAATACCCCACATCAGAGCGAGCATAGATAATGCAGATGTTTTTGTTTTTGATTTATTTTCTCATCTTTACCGTTACTTCTTTGTAATCTCTTTTCGTTATTTGTAGGCTGTAGTCAATTGTCCGTGAATCAGTTGATCAATCGTGTGCAAGCAAAAGTGACACAAAATTTTAAAAGATAAAGTTATTAATTAAATTAAAAAGAGTACAAAATTTCAAACTGATTGCTTTAAATTTTAATTATTGTATACTTGTACAAAGAAAAATGAGGGTTGTGAGCAAAAGGCATTTGAGACGGTTAATCAAAAAGGAAAAAGATGTGTTTTCTAGTAAACTTTTGTCTAATAGTGTAGCTCAATTAGAAGCCACGTGCTCCTCTGTTAATGCTCAGTGTCATGACGAAGGCCATATGGAAAGTAGTGATATTGGCAATACTTTCGAGCAAAAATTTGCAATAAAAAAAAACTTAAAAGAAAAAATCGGTGATTGGTATTTCAAAAATATCATATCTCGCAAGTGTTTCGAAGAGTTGTTGCATATTTTAGCTGAAGAAAATTTAGATGTACCTTTGAGTGCAAACTCATTTATTGGGAAAAGGGAACGCTTATGCGTAAGACATGTTTTTCCTGGTGTGTATTGCCATTTTGGTTTAAGAAAACATCTTTTTAAAATTCCAAGCATATTAAACGATTGCCACAAAATAGTGATTGATTTGAATATTGATGGATTACCATTATTTAAAAGTTCTCGAATGCAACTTTGGCCGATTTTGGCTAAAATTGTTAACTTTCCCAACATTTCTATTTTCCCTATTGGTGTTTACGTTGGAAACAGTAAACCCGGTAACATTGCTAGTTTCTTAGGTGACTTGGTCACAGAGTTAAAAGATTTACTTGATAATGGAATATTGTTTGAAAACAAGATAATTGCATTTGAAATTCGAGCACTAATTTGTGATGCCCCTGCAAAAGCATTTGCTTGCGGTATCCCTGGTCACACTTCTTCTCATGGTTGTACAAAATGCATCCAAATCAGCAAGAAAACAGGGTATGTGCTCACGTATTCCGCAAACTTGCACGAACTCATTTCTGATGCCGATTTTTCATCAAGAAAACACTTAAAGCATCATCAGAAAGAGTTTCATTCGAAGCAATCTCCATTTGAGGAGCTTGGTCTAAAAATGATATCTCAAGTACCCCTTGATCCAATGCATCTTATAGATCTCGGAGTGATGAAGAAAATACTCGTTCGAATGAATACAGACAAAACTAACTTCAAAATCAACAAGGAAGTAAAAGAAGAAATTTCCACCCACCTCAAATCCTTAAGAAAATACGTTCCTCGGGAATTCTCTCGCTTTCCGAGAGGATTGGAAGAACTTTTCAACTGGAAAGCCACTGAGTTTCGTCAATTTCTGTTATACACAGGCATATTGGTTTTAAAGGACAAAGTTCATGTTGATTTTTATTATGAATTCCTTTTACTTCACTGTGCTTGCCGTTTGTTATCCTGTCCGAGAACGTGTGATAGAAATGTTGAAAATGCTCAAATATTATTAGAACTATTTGTAGAAAATTTCCCTTTAGTTTTTGGGGAAAATAGCATATCTCACAATATTCATGGTCTTCTGCATATAAGTGACTGTGTGAAAAAGTTTGGGCCACTTATAAATTTTTCTTCATATCCATTT
The DNA here is from genome assembly GCA_031772095.1 of Zeugodacus tau. Lineage (NCBI taxonomy): Eukaryota > Metazoa > Arthropoda > Insecta > Diptera > Tephritidae > Zeugodacus > Zeugodacus tau. Next base: position 48,376,634 of record CM062649.1, on the reverse strand, counting down.
GAAGATTATCTTCAAAAGCTAAAAAAATACGTGAAAAAGCCATCAGAGATTCTGCAACAAATTCATATTCGCACACAATATGAAAAAATCGTGACAAAACAGCGAAAAATGGAATTTATTGAAAAAAATGGGGATATTGTTAGTGTCGCAACCTCAGAACATTTTTTTACCACCGTTTGCCCTAATAACTTTTGCGCTATTCGACCGTTTATACCAATACAAATCACAGGCTTCTCAACACTTGGATCAGAATCAATATTAGGGCGCCGATTCAGAAGTATCGAGAGTTTTTTTCAGGAACCATTTAACTCAGCTAAAATTTTAGGTACTTGTCTAGTTGATCAGAATAACATGGGGGAGGAAGAGAGATTTGCTATAGAAGATGTTGAGTTAAAATTTGCTGGATTTCCAAGTGGTAATCGATTTCTTTTAGTGCCACTCTTGCATGGTTGCAAGTAATTAAAATTTAAAGCGGTCATCTAGTATTTTCCATGCGAAACGAACCAACTACAATGTTTTGGGTTGCTCGTGTCGCATGAAATAATGCTCATAATTGTAAAAAAAATATTATAGTTAATAAAAAAAGTATAAAAAGTTTAGATGTCGATACCAAATATTAAACGTTCCACACTCAGTATTCAACCAATGCCTCAGTGTAAGTATTAACTACAATAAAAATGTATATAACTTGGCTTCATAGAAATGGTTTTACAGATAGCGACGAAACAAGCTGCTGCCCAGGTTGTTGCAGCCTCAAGGAAAACATTGAGCAACAATTTAAGCAGATGAACAGTAAGTAATTCGAGTTGCAAAAAATTAGCGAAACTTAAATTAATGTAAATTCATTGTCAGATACTATACAAAAGCTTCAAGGTAATTAATCCTTTTAAAACAGATTATTATTTATATTAAATATAAATAATTTCACTACATCTTAATTCTTATTATTATTATTATTCATTACCAAATGCAATGCAGGAACTATTGTCAACCAAAATGACATAATTATGAAGTCCTTGGCTGAGCAGAAAGTGTTGACGGAAAGGGTTCTTCACCAAGAGGTAACCAACAATAATGTACGTACAGTTTTCCCCATAAAAAGTGTCAACGACTTACACGACTTCAACACTATTATTAGTGAGGACAATCGTGATCTCTACGTAAGTCTTAAAAATTGTGTTCCATGATTTTAATGCATTACAATACCAGACGTTTCTATAACTTTACAGGTTAACAGGATGAAGGCTTTGTTAAAAGGACGCCTGGCGAAAACATTGACAGATGTTATTTCCCAAAGTGTGTGCATAGAAGTCAATTTGGATGGAGTCCACGGCAAGAAGCGTTTGAAAGATTTCAAAGCTTTTTACCAAACTTTAATGGGTAATATTGAAAGCATATATGTATACATATTTCGAATAACATAGCTCAAATATATTTTAAATATTTTAAACAGATGCTTGTCGTTCGCTTGGTTTTGAAGACAACGAAAAGGAGATAAGAAATGCCTTAAAAATCATTAAAAAGCGGCATTTCCATGCAGAATGTATTAAAAATAAGAAGAATAAAACAGAAAATGAATACTTTATTTTTCGGCCTTTTTTAACTTTTATAATTGATTTGTAGCTAATTTAAAAAAAGTCAACTGATAGCTTACTACTAAATAACTAATTTTTAACTAACTAACTAAGTAACTAACTTGTAGTTAACTTAAATAAATAGCTAATAGCTAATATATAGCCAACTACTAAGTAGCTAACTTTAAGTTAGTTGAAAAGTCATGCAGAGTCGGATAATTGACTACTGCCTAGGACATCGCAATATTAAAATAGTCAGTTGGCTCCATGAAAAATAGTCCACGTATCAACCGCCTCTAGTTGCGAAATAGTTAGATTAAAGTGCATTAAAAGTTAGATGAGTTGCCGGCAGGGTATTTTTCGAGTAAATTTGTTTTCTTTGTAGTCTTTTAGGGGTAAAAGGCTCAGAGCAGCATATTGATTTTTGTGTACAATTTGTGTACATATATCCAATGTAATTGATAAAGTTGAACACTTCGAGGCTCGATAAGTTTTCTTTAGCTAACATCGATTGGCTATGCGTTATAGAGTAGCCAATAGAACACATTATCCAGTAATTCAAACAAACAGGCAGCACTTTTGTTGCAACCCTGTGCTAATAGTCCTCTGAATCATGCGCAATAGTGTTGCACCATTTTAATTGGTGGAAAAAACTTAAATCTGCGAAAAAAAATTGTTTACCACTTCGTTTCTAGCTGCGTCAATGCCTCACTTTTTATTATTAAATAATCAATTATTTTTTATATCAAGTTCAAATATATATTTGTATTGTCCTTTTTGAAAATAATTTGTCCATTGAGCCATTTTAACCATTGTGAAATCCCTAAATATGTAAAACAAAACTTGGTAGCACTCAGCAAGAGGCAATAAAATTTTTAATGAGGTATCCGCCCTGCAAGACAGGTACCGGCGAATTCTCCGGTGAAATGCCAGGGAGCGGTACCCGCAGTTTCAATGAAAGTTTCTATGCCATTCTTAAGGGCGAATTGACAAAAGTACCCGAAACTATTGTGTACGTGTGATCGTTCATCCCTTTCTTGCACATTACATTCATCATTTAGCAATGTATATATACCTCTTGCACAATTTGGGGAATGGTATTGGTACAATCACGGATGAAAGACCCAATACTGCGAACCAAAACTCCACGTGCACTTTCAGTACTGCGACCCACAAAAGCCCAGAAACTATACCCTCTGTTTTCGGTTAGTTCTACCAAAATCCCAAATGAGAATTTAATAACAAAATCATTAATTATATTACATATTTATTGAAAATATCATGCTATTTAGTTGTTTATTATTATATTTACTTTATACATATATTATCGTACTACACTATATACATATGTATAAATTAGGTGAAAATGAATATTTGAACAATTTTTGCTATCGGACAAAGGCTGGAGGAAGAGTGGAAAATGTCAAATACCCCGTGCGGTCTGGAAGTGTAAGCTGCGCACATTATGTGAGGACTCTTTTGGTTTCTTTCTGAGTTATTATAAGATCTGTTCTTTCATTAATTTCACTAGTACTAGATTCATCTGGGAGGAAGGTTTCTATAAAATATAAAGTAAAATTTGAATTTTTATAAAGTTTGTAATACAAGTTGGTAATAATTACCTTATGTTTCAGGAATTCTAAATCTAACACGGCACCGTTCAAGTCTTAACATCTATGCTCTTGCTGTATTATTTCCATTGAACTAATTTCGGTGAATTTATGTCCTTGTAAAGCGATACAACAACGTTATGGTTCCTCAATACAAGGTGAAAATGAATCAAAAAAGTCCTCCTAATTAAACATACAAAAAGTTTTTAAATTTCTATGAGCACAAACATTCACTTAAATTTACCCTTTTAATTCTGTGTTTTAGCTGCTAATGGCACGGCCAAGTGAAAAGAGACTTACTTCTCTTCAGTAAGCTCAAAGATACTGAAACTGCTTTGCCCTCTAGCTCATTGGCAAAACCCAGTTGACACACGTCGTGATAATAAACGATTTCAAAAGCACCTAAACCATGTCGTTCCAATTCTCGTGCTTGTGTTGACCAAAAGGTTTAATTGCACGCAAAAAAATGACATTAAACGTAATATCTGGTGTGTGAATGATTTGTGTTCCATGTAGCAGCGTTTGCGTCCATAGTTTTGGATTTGCTTGCAGCACATATTCCATCGCTTCGAAAGTTCTACGCTGGTACAATAAGTGACACCAATAAGTTTGCGTACCTTTAACGCGCCATATGAGGTTTGAAATAACTATCTGTGTGGAAAATTAATTAGAATTTAAGGCAAGATAATATTGTTATATTCAACAATTATTTACGTATTAAATGGTTTCGCCATTGATGTTGACCATTGTTGGCGTAGCTTCTATTGCGTGCTTCGAATTGACAGTGCAATGAAGTATTTCTGTATCACCCTCTTCAATTCCATATTTTGGCTTCAGAAAACTTTTATTTTACGTTTTACTTATTTAAAAATGCGTGCTTCAAAAATTTAAACTTGAATTAAATAAAACACACAAAATAATACTTCACAAGCAGCCATGATATAAATCAAAACAAAACTTGTTCAAACGCGAGAACTTTGTTTGTTTCTTTCTATCATTCAGGTTGCTGTATGAGAGAAGAGTTGAGTTAAATGTTCCCTGCCAGCCAAAGGTGGTGAAAAAGCTGGTTAAACCGAAGTTTTTTAAACCCACAAAAGTGGTGAGCTGCCATAGGCCAGCATAGCTGCTTGTGAGTTTTTTAACCACTATTCCCCTCACACGTACGAATACAAAAACAAAATAACCCAAACGTGTGCGTTGGTGTTAGTAATTGAAGAAACATGAGGGGAAAGTGGTTAGGCCTGGCTGGCAGGGTTTATGCACATTTTACCCTTTGTTGCGTATGTGTGTATGTAGTGGTGTTATTAAAATTTCTTTGAATGTGTTGGAGTTTCAGTACCCATGACTTGCTGGGCGCATACTGCCTTGCACGAATTCAACTGGATCACATTGTAGTTGTTTTCAAATGTAATATTTTTGACAAGTAAGAAGGGACCAATCGATCACAGCTTTTGTTTAAATGTGGTTTTGCTGGTAATTCTTCATTATAATTGATAATGACCGCACGTCAACTATTATAAATATAAAGGCTATAATTAAATATGCTCCGAACAACAGTCTTATCTTTTTCAGAACTGTGGCTGGATGGTTCTAAGAAATTATGAGGACAGCTATGATAAACAATCAATGAAATAAAAATAATAATTAATACACTTGTCTTTATAATTCAACTCGAGTGAGAGGAATTTCATTAATTTACCGCAATCAATGTTCATCCCAAAATTATGATGTGCTTCTGACAGACTTTAGGTCAGGAAAAGTGTAATCGAAAAATCAAACAAATAAATTAATTCACTGGGATATTGTGCCTTTCACGAAACCCAAAAACAAATAAATCAATATTTTCATTCATTTTATTGAATCCTCAAAAATGTGGGAAGTCAAGATAGAAAACAAATTAACAACAACCACTGGACTAGCAATATCAGGCAGCAGCACATGAAAAATTGTAATGTAAATAAACAAATAAAGTACCGTCGAAATGGAAAGATAATTGTTAGGAAATGCAACGCTGTGTGGTGTCTCTAATTTAAGTAGTCGAAATATAAACTTATTTAGGAAATACAAAAATTACTAGGTCACTCAGGTAAATTTATTGATTAAATATTCAAGATAAAAATATTATGTGCAGAGGGAAAAGCAATAAGAAGAAAAATAATAAATATTACATGATGCAAAAATATAATTTAGATTGTTGGAAGACTCGCCTTACAAAAGGCTCGGCTATTTTTCATGGCGGTTCGAGCTCGTCAAGTCTACTATTTATGAGATAAAAACTGCTTAACTATTTTCAGTAAACGAATTCACTTTGCTACCATATTCTATTGTGTTAGTTGGCACAATTTTTCATTTCCTTTCAGAACTTGTGTATAATATTACAAAAGAAATACTTTTTCTGATTAAACTGTTATTTAAAATCTTAAATAAATATAGTTGAACTTCCATAACTCGAACTCTGAAACTGATAATAGCGTTTAGCTATCAAATTTCCTTCCATAACTCAAACTTCCTAAACTCGAAGTTAACCATAACTCGAACTCTTGAATTGGCAAGAGGAGTCAAATTTCATACAAATTTCCTTCCATAAATCGAACCTTTTGACCAGGGCATAATACAAAATTTAAAATTTTACTATCTAGGCAGCATTTGAGTCCATATATCGTTTGGAGGCAAACAAAAAATATTATATTACACTTATGGATTGAACTCTAACTCGAAGTTTTTGTGGATTGATGATATTCGAGTTAGGAAAGTTCAACTGTAATTAGAGACAAATATAAAATATTTAAAAGGTCTTAGATAGAATGCCTTAACGCTAGTGATGAGCTATATTGCTATTTTTGAATCACTGTGATTTTATATTGTTATTGCGATCGCTACAAAAAAACGAATTTATGAGAATTCGTACTCCACACTTTTTTTAATATTTTACATTTTCATATTTATTAATTTTAACAATATCCAACATTTACCTGCTTTTGTAATCACAATTAACTAATTAATATATTTTGGGTACACTTAACTGCTTTTATAATCATAGCACCCAAAGTTATCGAAAATTGGTACTCAACTGTGATTGCTACTTTTCCAACTACTATTGCCACTGGACAGTGTTCGAATTAGAATTACTGAACTGCTATTGCGATTGTAATTCACTGCTATTTACCAAAATTGATCGCCGTTGCGATTCAATAACAGTGAAAAAATCTCCGGTAGTGAAATATCGCTCATCACTACTAAACGCATATAATTTGCTCTCTACAAAGAAAACGTACCGTAGGTTCCGAAGAACCATTCATCCATTCTCCTATGAATGGAGAATAATCTCATCAGCATTACTATTACCTTAAGAAGAACCGCACTACACACTAATGGCTGCTCGGAAGCTGTTTTAGCGAGAAATTGTGGAGAAGTAAAATATACAACGAACTCCACATTCTGTTATAGCGAGCAGCAGTTAATGTAATAGTTGTTTGATTTGCAATGCTACATTATACATATTAATGGTACTCATTTAAAGTCGCAATTATATAAAAATGGTAAATTTGCAACATTGCAACACAAGTTAAATGAGCGCTCTTTGGCAACTGCGGCAATATTACCATAAATCTGTCATTTTTTCATTTGTAGTTAATAAAAAAGCTAAAATGCCGAGAATCAGCAATAAACAAAATCTTTTGAAGTTATTGGAATTATCAGCATTAAACGATTTAATGATTGTTGAATTCTTTTGTGAGGACAATGATATGTATTTAAATTAAATTGGTTTTATTTTAAATGACTACATTTTTTGTTTTGCAGAAGAGAAGAAACGTAAAGAAAACAAGTAAGGAAGGGCTAAGTTCGGGTGTAACCGAACATTTTATACTCTCGCAATTTATTTATTTAACTTTATTTATATTATATAATACACAATTTGACCCACATATTCGTCATATATATTGTATAAAGTCCATTGAAAGTTGGAAACCAACCGAGGTCCTCATGTTCGATACATGGGGCCTTAAAAACCTATGGTCCGATTTCGGCGATTTTAGAAATGGGTTGCCACACTATAAATACAGTATTAGTGCAAAGTTTTGCACCGATATCTTCACTAATGCTTGCTATATATATTGTAAAGTAGACGATTCAGATCATCTTCTAAGTTCTGGTATATAGGAAGTAGGCGTGGTTGTGAAGCGATTTGGCCAATTTTCACAACATATTATTGGGATGTAAGGAATATATTACAAACCAAGTTTCATTGAAATCGGTCGAGTAGTTCCTGAGATATGGTTTTTGACCCATAAGTGGGCGACGCCACGCCCATTTTCCATTTTGTAAAAAAATCTGAGTGCAGCTTCCATCTGCCATTTCTTATGTGAAATTTAGTGTTTCTGACGTTTTTCGTTAGTGAGTTAACCCACTTTTAGTAATTTTCAACCTAACTTTTGTATGGGAGGTGGGCGTGGTTATGATCCGATTTCTTTCATTTTTGGACTGTATTAGGAAGTGGCTAAAAAAAACGACTGCAGAAAGTTTGGTTTATATAGCTTTATTGGTTTGCGAGATATGTACAAAAAACTTAGTAGGGGGCGGGGCCACGCCCACTTCCCCAAAAAAATTACATCCAAATATGCCCCTTCATAGTGCGATCCTTCATACCAAATTTTATTTCCATAGCTTTATTTATGGCTTAGTTATGGCCCTTTATGTGTTTTCGGTTTTCGCCATTTTGTGGGCGTGGCAATGAGTGGTTTGCTCATTTTCGAAAGCAACCTTCCTATGGCGCCAAGAAATAAGTGTGCCAAGTTTCATCAAGATATCTTAATTTTTACTCAAGTTACAGCTTGCACAGACGGACGGACGGACGGACGGACGGACAGACAGACATTCGGATTTGAACTCCACTCTTCACCCTGATCACTTTGGTATATATAACCCTATATCTAACTCGTTTAGTTTTGGGTGTTACAAACAACCGTTATGTGAACAAAACTATAATACTCTCTTTAGCAACATTTGTTGCGAGAGTATAATGAAATAATGGAGGACCTAATGCATGTATTCGCCCCTATTCCCATTGTCGTTATCGTTTTAAAACGACTTAAGAACGCCTATTTAGCATTCCTGTTGGCGTTAACGACATTTATCGAAAATAAATTGAGATTCCCCAATTTGAAACGACTATAGAAACGACATAGAAACAGTCGCTTTTTGTCGTTGCTATAATTGCGAGCGTCATAGAAACGACGCGGTTGTTTGAAGGAATATTTGAAGTGAAGATGAAAATTCCAAATCGGAAACAGTTTGAAATTTTAATTTCTGAAATGGAAAAATATCCTGCATATGCCAAGGACTTTAGAAAAGGGATAAATCCTTTAAATTTCGATTTCTTGGGTGGGATATTTTTTCTCAAAAAAAAAAAACTAAATCCATTTCACCGCTTTCTCGCGTCGGAAATTGTTGGCATTAATAAAATTGCATTTTTATATCTAAGAGTATATTTAAGATATGAAAGGTCTAAAAATTCAAAACGAAGAAAAAAATAGTACTCCAACAAGACGAGGAGTTAATAAACACATACCCATGTCACCTTTGGCTGGACCACTAGGTAGAGTAGTCGGATTAGCCAGAAGCAAGGAGCATGAGACGCTGGAAGTATAACATATTTTAGAAGAAAGTTAGGAGGACGCAGATGTCACCACTACTTCTTTAAAAAAATCAAATAAAGATGGAAGACTAACATTGTTGTACATAAGTACAATAATTACAGTGATAACGTTGTTTAGAGTAAATAGAGAATAGCATAAAATCCATTAAGGACTGCTTTAAAAATTTGTCTCGTTACGTAAGAATGAAATCTTTATATGGGAAAAGAGCGCCTTAAAGTATACTATATAAAATATGTAGACAAATTTCGATAACTTTTCTTAGGCGTTACGATATACTTCAAGAATACCAATTTAAGAACGAAACGACGCTAAGAACGACGACGACTTAGAAACGACTATTAAAACGACAACGACAACCGGAATAGGGCCGATTGGCTTTAGGCGAAGAATGCAGATACAGCGTACAATTTATTCAAAATAGTGTACCGAAATCCAGGGTATTTTTGAATGAAATTTTATGGGAACTTGATGAAAACCGATTCAAGAAGATCACACGTGTCACTTGGAAAACTTTCGATGCTATTTTGGATCTCATAAAGGGAGACAATCTTTTCAACAAAACTCGGTCGTGCAAACAATTTCCAATTAAAACGCAACTGGTAATTGTGTTGTATCGCTTAGGTTCTAGCGGTGAAGGAGCTACTCTTTCGAAGATTGCAGGTTTATTTGGAATCAGTGATGGTGGTATCATTCAGGTCAGAATTCGTCAGTTTTCCTCATAATACATTAACATGTTTTTATATTTTAGAATTTAACTGAACGCATATTTAATGTACTGTTGAAATATAAGGACCAGTTTTTAGTTTGGCCAAATACGGAAGAACGCAGAAAGCTCGTTTTAGAAACTTCGAGTGAGTTACCTAACTCCATAGGTATACGTTGATGGTACCGAAATTCCATTGGCGGAAAAACCGTCACAGGACCCAGAAGCCTACTTCTCACGAAAGCATATATACTCGGTTAAGGCACAAGCCGTGTGCGATCATCGATTACAAATAAGGCACTTGGTGTTAGGCTTTCCAGGTAGCGTTCATGATGCACGTATTTTTAATCGCCCCTATTCCCGTTGTCGTTATCGTTTTAAAACGACTTAAGAACGCCTATTTGGCATTCCTGTTGGCGTTAACGACATTTATCGAAAAAAAATTGAGATTCCCCAATTTGAAACGACTATAGAAACGACATAGAAACAGTCGTTTTTTGTCGTTGCTATAATTGTGAGCGACATAGAAACGACGAGGTTGTTTGAAAGAATATTTAAAGTGAAGATGAAAATTCCAAATCGGAAATAGTTTGAAATTTTAATTTCTGAAATGGAAAAATATCCTGCATATGCCAAGGACTTTAGAAAAGGGATAAATCCTTTAAATTTCGATTTTTTCGGAGAGATATTTTTTTCTAAAAAAAAAAAAAATAAATCCATTCCACAGCCATCTCGCGTCGGAAATTGTTGGCATTAATAAAATTGCATTTTTATATCTAAGAATATATTTAAGATATGAAAGATCTAAAAATTCAAAACGAAGAAAAAAATACTACTCCACCAAGAGGGAGGAGTTAATAAACAGATACCCATGTCTCCTTTGGCTGGACCATTAGTTAGAGTAGTTGGATTAGCCAGAAGCAAGGAGCATGAGACGCTGGAAGTATAACATATTTTAGAAGAAAGTTTGAAGGACGCAGATGTCACCACTACTTCTTTTAAAAAGTCAAATGAAGATGGAAGACTAACATTGTTGTACGGAAGTACAATATTTACAGTGATAACGTTGTTTAGAGTCAATATAGAATAGCAGAAAATCCATTAAGGACTGCTTTAAAAATGTGTCTCGTTGCATAAGAAAGAAATTTTTATATGGGAAAAGAGCTCCTTAAAGTATACTATATAAAATATGTAGACAAATTTCGATAACTTTTCTTAGGCGTTACGATATACTTCAAGAATACCAATTTAGGAACGAAACGACGATAAGAACGACAACGACTTAGAAACGACTATTAAAACGACAACGACAACGGGAATAGGGCCGAATAACTGCGAATTGTCAATTGAAGCACGTAAATTTTTTGGAGAAGGTGAATGGATTGTAGGTGACAGTGCATATAAATTATCGAGTACTGTTATAACGCCATTTAGAGAAAATTCTAGAAATTTAACACTAAGCCAAAGGAATTTTTTTAACAAAACATTCAGTCGATATAGAATTCGAATTGAACATTGCTTTGGAATGCTAAAGGAAAGATTTGGTAGTTTAAAAGGCTTAAGGCTCCAAATAAGAAATGAAAAGGGTATGAGAAAAGTTAATAAATGGATTCTCTGTTGTGCATTGTTACACAATTTCATACTCCAACAAGATGATTATTTCGATTACCAACCTGAGGAATCGGAGGAGCACAGTATTGACGAGTCGTTATGGGAATCAAATGCTCGTACCAATGAAGGGGAGATAAGGCGACGACAAATTTTTGAACTATTGTGCAATCAATAAAGATCTTAATTAAAAAATTATTTTCTTATTTATTTTTCCAAATAAAATTCAATTTCTTAACATAAACAAGTAACATAAATTATTTGACTAGAAATAACTGATAATACAGATAAAGTAAAAAAAGCAAGGTGGACCATATTCACTAAGTCACTATAAGTAAAACAAACCAACAAATCTATATATATAAAAGAAAGTCGTGTTAGTTACAGCACTTATAACTCAAGAACGGCAGAACAGATTTGGCTGAAAATTGGTAGGGAGGTAGCTTAGAGCCAGGAGACGGACATAGGATACTTTTTATTCCATACCAGTGACGAGACTATTCACGATCTGTGGTATAAAAAACGCAATTGACATTTCATATAAAATACAAATTTATTGTTCAAAACATCTGAGTAGGCTTTCTTTTCATAAAATTTAAAACAAAACTGAAAACTGAAAAAAATATCAATCACAACATCAATTTGATAAAAAAAAAATAAACAAACATAATAATGTTGCATGATGAAAATAAAAATATGCACAAATGACAACAAACTTAATGTTGTCTGTGATTGATTATACAAAATTGGGTAAGTAAATAGATTTCTCACTCTTTTGGGTGTTAATGTTTTTCTATTATTATATTCAGAAAACCGTTCAAAAAGTTTTATATGGTAGCAGATATACCAATACCATTTCTTATACCTTGGAACCGTGTTTTTAATTGCCTTATTCAGTTGTATATATTGAAATGCTGATCTCTTTACTTCACGTAATGGATTTCAAATATGTACGATTGAAGAAAACTAAACCACAGTCCAAAAGAAATTGCGAGAACGTGTTTAAAGACACCAACTAAAACAGTTGTAGTAGATAATCGGTCCAAGTCATCCTAAATGTAATCAGTCAACATTTTGTATCCATTGACCTAACATTCCTTGCCCTCTAATTGTAGCGAAAGCATAATCTTTAGACCAAATTCTGAAAGACCAATCAGTTTGTAGATGTCTGATGATTTATTATAAAAGTTTAATACTAATTTACGACAATAAAATTAAATGTTTGAGTCTGTCTTACCATCGCACAATTTACGACTAAAGATTGGCTCCGTAGTAGTCATGCTTCGAAACTTAAACCAACTAAAACTGGCTAACTGAACGCGTTTAGTGGTACAAAAAAATGTAAGAACAATGTGATCTATGCCATGATACTCAAAGGAAATTTCGAAGGTGAAGAAGTTTTCATTCCGGTGATACCAACCGATTTGCCGTTTGAGTTTAAACAACTTCAATTTCTGATTTGTCTTGCATTATCTATGACCGGACCGTTAACAAATGAGAAGGTTACTTCTTGAAAGTATGTGGTCTGATTTTATGTTCAATTCATGTTTTTCCAATGGTCAATTATATGTATGTGGCATGTTCACGGGACAGAAGACCTTCTGCGATACTTATTCTTGCGCCTGATTATAAAATGAAAAAGGTCTGATTATAAGTTACAAGGTGCTTCACTAACCATGCAACCCTTGCACCAAAATACATAGCTAATAAAGGATCATTAAAATACTTGATTTTTTTATTATCCTAATCCATGTATGAAAATGGACTTAATAAGATCAAAAATCTGCCTCTAAGGCGGAAGAAACTTCTCCGCTGGGCCAGCTAGTATATTAATAAGAAAAAGTCAAAATGGAAAAAAATGTAATATTGGATACAGATGATTTCATTTTGGCAACTTATGAGCTATTTAAGCTTTTCAATCGTTCGTGTTCCAATCTGACTTTTTCCATTTCTACTTCCATTTCTTTCTCCAACCGTAATTTCTGCAATTGAAAATTTTTTTCCTCTTTCTCTTTCTCTTTTTCAAATTCAAATTTTTTCGTTTCTAGTTCTAACTTCTTATTTTGGATTTCGAAAAGTAAAGAAAATGGATTTGAACTGCTATGAGATCTTTTCATATTTCTTCTTGGTGTCGATGTGCATGCAAAATTAGCGGACGGACTAACTACTTCATCTGCAGAAGGATACATAATAACGGACGGACTGGGTAACGGACTCGAAGAACTTGTGTCGGGGTCTATCTCTGGGGTAATGTATTCTATATATGTATCGTCCAACGCTGACACCAACTCTGTTGATTGATAAATCGCTGGTGGCTGAACACTTATGCGACGTCCAAATATCACGCGCAGGTCGTCATAAAAAGGACATATTCTTTTTATGTATTCTTCCACACTATGAGGATCGCCACTTTCAAGCAAGCCTGCACCAGTCTGGCCTTTCCACTTGAGCGCAGATAAAAAAGTCGTTTTCAAATGCCTCATTATGTCCCATTTAATATTAATTAAATTTGGAACTTTTTCGCCAATTTTGTTGTAAAACCTTTGGGCTGTTGGTTTCTAAAAGCAGATTGTAAAATGTTAAATGATGAAATGACCAAAAATATATCAATATTACCTCAAAATGGTCCGGATTCTCTTTTATTGCGTCCACTATATTTATCAAAAGGTCTTTCGTTTGGCTTTCAGACCAACGAAATGTGCCGTTTAGCCTTAATCTTTTTTTCTATTAAATAATCAAATGAATATTAATAATACAAGCAAATAATTAATTGTTACGAATTTACTTACCGCTTCCATTTCTTTTCAAACACCAAATATACGCTTCCAGCTGATTGTGAATTGCGCAAAATGCAATGGTTGCCATTGAAAACGGTCTCGCATACAAAGATGACATGATACGAAACTCTCTCATTTTCCCTCAAACCGAATTCCCTGATCTCTCATTTTCAGTTGGTAGCAATGCGAGTTGAAGGAATTTTTGACAGCTTATGTCAAAAAAGGCGGGATGCCAGAAATAATCCCGCTAAAACTATTGAGAAAATCAGTGCGAAAGTTCACTTGACGTTGAAAGAAGCTTTTATACAATTATTTAAAAAGTCAAACGTCGCACAGTGATCGATTTCAAGTATTTAGGCGGCCAAAAGTCAAAATCTTAAATACGTAGTAGGCACAAAATATTGACGTCTACGTATAGTAAACACTTCCGCGAATTACCCGTCACCCTTTTTTTCAACAACCATACGTCACCGCTTCCGTGCAGTTAGACGCAATTTGATCGTTGACTTGATACGTATTTCTATTTGTGTGCCCAAATTATATCAAATTTCGCAATACGCATGTATGTTTATTTTAAGTTGTGTAGTGAAGTGAAAGTGATTCCCATAGCTCAGGTAAGCTTCTATTCAATAAAGAATAGTTTTAACTTTTATTTTTAACTTTCGTTATATTTTTCGGTAGTTGAACATACCCTCTTTTTCACATAAAAAATGTAATTTTTTTAATTTCAAAAGCAATTTTGTAGTGGATCAGGGTTCGTCCGGATCATATTTTTTTGTTTATTGAATACGTTTCTATAAAAAAAACAACAGCCGCAGAATCCCGCTTATTCCTTAAAGACAGCAGTTCAAAGTATTTTGTTAAAAAAATTTAAAAAAACATTTTTTTTTATTTTTTAATTTTATGTTTTCTTCAGTTATGGAGATACCTAGTTCGTCGGGGGTGAAAATAGTGACCCGTAAATGTATGTTTGAGCAAATGCAACTACAAAATTTGGTAAGTATGGATGAGAAATTGGAGTTTTTAGAAAACCACTTGCTATTGTCTTGCGAAGACACTGTGGAAAGAAAAAAGAGCCTTAAGCATAAATTTTCCTACATCAAATACGAATTTAAACAGATATGGCTAAAAGCTCATAAAGTTGAAGAAGTTTTTATGAAAAACAACCTGAAGTGGCTGGAAGGCACTTTTGAAATACCAGTGCATTCGCTTAATCAACCAGGTCGTCCGAGCAAATCATTTTCGGATTCGAGTGAACGAAGCAAGAGAAGAAAAACTGAGGGAATTCGATCAAATGTTGATGATTAAATGATTATACATGCCGCACAAGTCATATTGCAAACGAAGGGAAAAATAAATGACTCAAAAGTGCTCAAAGATATACGAAATTCACCAACAAAGGCTAGTAAATATAGAAAAGCCTATTCCAAGACCAATGAAACAATTGCTCATTTGACCCCGTTCCTAGCACTCAAAATGTTCGTAGAAGCTGACCTAACAACATCAACCCTTAACGAAATTGAAAGAAAGTCATTAACGGTCATTTATAAATGGGGGTGTGACGGGTCACAACAAGCACGGTACAAACAAAAATTCTCGCAAGACGCCGAATCCGATGCTAGTATATTTTTGAGTTCTTTTGTCTCACTTCAAATTATTTGTGGTAAAGAAAACAATAAAGTGTTTTGGCAAAACCCAACACCATCATCACCACGATTTTGCCGCCCCATCAGATTTCGGTATGTGAAAGAAACTACAGATGTAACAAAAGAGGAAATAAGTTATGTGCAAAATGAAATTAAGAACCTCACTCCTACAAAAGTAAATGTTGATGGAAAAGAATTTTCTTATAATCACATTTTAAAAATGACCATGATTGATGGCAAAGTTTGCAATGCTGTAACCAACACGACCTCAACTAGCCGATGCTATATATGTGGGGCCACTTCCAAAGATTTCAATAATTTAACCAAAAAGA
The DNA here is from genome assembly GCA_031772095.1 of Zeugodacus tau. Taxonomy (NCBI): domain Eukaryota; kingdom Metazoa; phylum Arthropoda; class Insecta; order Diptera; family Tephritidae; genus Zeugodacus; species Zeugodacus tau. The sequence goes on along the minus strand of CM062649.1, from coordinate 48,360,727 downwards.
ACGAGATAAGTCCCGATGCTCTTGAGTTTGACATTTCGGTATTGCACGCAAAAATACGTATTTTTGAAAGCATTCTACACTTGGCATATAAATTGCCCGTGAAGAAATATGGAAAGAAAAGGACTGAGGAAGAGAAAGCATTAGAAGAAGAAAGGAAAAAAGAAATCCAAGAAAGATTCCGCTTAGAAACTGGGCTGTTGGTGGACATGCCTAAAGCCAATTTTGGTAATACCAATGATGGCAATACGAGTAGGAAATTTTTTGAAAACACAGAATTAGCGGCGGACATAACAGGCATTAACCATGAATTAATACACAAATTTAAAATCTTATTAGAGGCGATTTCAAGTGGACACAAAATAAATACAACAAAATTCGAAGAATACGCCTTCAACACCGCGCAAATGTATGTGGAATTATACGGATGGCATCCCATGACTCCAACAATGCATAAATTACTATTACATGGGGCGACCATCATAGATAATGCACTGTTGCCAATCGGCCAATTGTCGGAGGAGGCTGCAGAAGCGCGAAATAAACATTTTCGGTCATACAGACAGAATTTTTCAAGAAAATTTTCAAGGGAAGAATGCAACCTTGATATTTATCAAAGATTGCTTCTTACTTCAGATCCACTCGTAAGTAGTGAAAGATCGTTAAAGAAAACTTCACACAACATTTTTTCCAGTGAAGTTATTGAGCACGAAGAAGTCGAGATAGAAACATCTTTTAATAAGACAATTTAATGCATTTTTATTTATTTATGATTTATGAGAATAAAATGTGTTTTTATTATAAAATATATGTTTTTCTTATTTATTTTTTAAAATAAATAGACAGTTTTTTAAAATACAGTCTGTCGAAGCCATTAACGTCCAGAAATAGTTTTGGCCGCCTAAATATTTCAAATCGACCACTGTGCGTCGGTATTACTGAAACGCTATTATATAATATTACAAAATAAACGGTAGTGAAATATATTATTAAGTTTGTTTATAGTGTATAATAAAGTGTACGTATATTTCCAGCAAAAATGCCTAAAGTTAGGAAGTGTGTGGTTGGATGCGAGGGCGGACTGCATTTTTTCAATTTTCCCTGTAAGGAAAAGGATGAAGACCGGTTGGTCCAATTTGAAAATAATTAGTAGTTTTGATTTAAAATTTAATTAAGTAATATTCGAATATTAATATAATTAAATAATATATATTTCAAATTTAAATTGTAATGAAATAATATAGTAGTATAATATAAAAAAGTATTTTTCTAGCTAATTTTTCTACTAATTGAATTAATATTAATATTTAAAAAATAAATATTTAGTTTTACATGTAGTATCTAGGAAACGTTTAATAGTGTTCGGATTGTAAAAATGTAATTTCAGTTTTAGATGCTAATTATTGTATTTTGAATAGAAATAATATTTTTACTTAATTAAAAAAGTTTAGATGAAAAAGTAGATAATAGCTAAATTTTTTAAAAATATATATAAGATTATAAAGGGTGATTTTTTAAGAGCTTGATAACTTTTTTTTAAAAAAAGACGCATAAAATTTGCAAAATCTCATCGGTTCTTTATTTGAAACGTTAGATTGGTTCATGACATTTACTTTTTGAAGATAATTTCATTTAAATGTTGACCGCGGCTGCGTCTTAGGTGGTCCATTCGGAAAGTCCAATTTTGGGCAACTTTTTCGAGCATTTCGGCCGGAATAGCCCGAATTTCTTCGGAAATGTTGTCTTCCAAAGCTGGAATAGTTGCTGGCTTATTTCTGTAGACTTTAGACTTGACGTAGCCCCACAAAAAATAGTCTAAAGGCGTTAAATCGCATGATCTTGGTGGCCAACTTACGGGTCCATTTCTTGAGATGAATTGTTCTCCGAAGTTTTCCCTCAAAATGGCCATAGAATCGCGAGCTGTGTGGCATGTAGCGCCATCTTGTTGAAACCACATGTCAACCAAGTTCAGTTCTTCCATTTTTGGCAACAAAAAGTTTGTTAGCATCGAACGATAGCGATCGCCATTCACCGTAACGTTGCGTCCAACAGCATCTTTGAAAAAATACGGTCCAATGATTCCACCAGCGTACAAACCACACCAAACAGTGCATTTTTCGGGATGCATGGGCAGTTCTTGAACGGCTTCTGGTTGCTCTTCACCCCAAATGCGGCAATTTTGCTTATTTACGTAGCCATTCAACCAGAAATGAGCCTCATCGCTGAACAAAATTTGTCGATAAAAAAGCGGATTTTCTGCCAACCGAACCGAACACTGATTTTGGTAATAAAATTCAATGATTTGCAAGCGTTGCTCGTTAGTAAGTCTATTCATGATGAAATGTCAAAGCATACTGAGCATCTTTCTCTTTGACACCATGTCTGAAATCCCACGTGATCTGTCAAATACTAATGCATGAAAATCCTAACCTCAAAAAAATCACCCGTTATTTGAAAGGTGTAGGGCTTTTTTCTTTTTTACTTTTTAAATTAGATATTTAATTTGGCTGAACCGGTTGGGTGTTAGGCAAAGCAAAAATAAATATCTGTATGCCTGTGATCGGCACTTCTCCTACGAAATGAAAAATAACAAAAAACTTCGGATAAATGCTGTTCCGGACTCGCATTTACCAAACACTTCAGAATCCAGAAATTTTATTTGCAATTCAATTATTGAATTGGGTTCGGAAGATTTCCTTCCTAGAAGTAGCGGTTCGGAATCCCTTGGAGATTCGAACAATTTATTAACACCAATAATAGAAGAATCCCAGGAAGAAGTAGGTAAATTTACAGAAATAGGAGTGCAGACAAATTTAAGCTTGGTATCAGGAGTTCATAGGGAACAAAAATTGATGCAGGAAAATTGTAAGTTAAAAAATGAATTAGAGGAAAAAGAAAGGAAAATAACATATTTAAAATATCAGTTAGAAGATTTGTCTAGGAAATATAAGCTATTAGATGAAGAATTTAAAAAAAGAGTTGAGGGTTTTGATGCGATAGGCCACTTTTGCAATAATTTTCCTCCACAAATAGGCGCGATAGTGCGCAATAGTACGAAAAACATGAATAGAAATCCCAAAGGTCGTAGATACGACAGCTATTTTAAAACACTGGCTTTAGGTGTATACTTCCTTTCCCCTCTAGCTTATAGACACCTTAAGCCAATCCTTAGGTTTCCGGATGAGAGAACTCTTGACGAGTTTGTTTCGGAATGGCCTCGTGATCCAGGATGTAACAGCAGTAGTATTAGGTGTTTAGAGTTAAGAAGTCGGGGCTTTAGTGAGGACCAAAAATTCGTGTCGATTTTGTGTGACGAAATGGCACTTAAGAGTCATATGCAATACCTGCCCAAGTATGATAAAATTGTAGGAGTAGAGGATTATGGTGACGAAAATCGCACTAGTAGAATAGGAAATAGTGCAATGACTCTGATGGTCCAAGGTATTGGTGGAACGCCTTGGTCTCATCCCTTATCTTATTTTATTGTCCATGGTTCATGTAAAGGGGATGTTGCCAAAAAATATATTTTTGAGGCCATTACCCAGTTACAAAGGATAGGCCTTAACCCTTGCCATTTTGTTTGTGATCAGGGATCTAATTTTCTTAATTTAGCTAGGGTATTAGGAGTTTCAATAGAGCATCCATACTTTGAGGTAAATGGCAAAGAGGTATTTTTTTTTTAATGACTGCCCCCACCTTTTGAAAAATACGAGAAATTGTCTCGAAAATTCTAAAAATAAATTATCCTTTAAATCTCTTCCGATAAGTTGGTCCGATATAGTGCACTTTTATAATAAAGACTCCCAAAATCCAATTCGTTGTGCACCGAAACTTTCAGATGCTCATATTTCCCCTAATAATTTTCAAAAAATGAGTGTCAAACTTGCAGGGCAAGTTTTCAGTGACACAGTCGCTTCCGGAATGTTATCCGTTTATAGTTCCGGTCGTTTAACATGCTCTTCCCCTAGTTTTTGTAATACGGCAGAATATATTTTATTTATTAACAGGTTATTTGATATATTTAATAGTAGTAATTTTGAAGCTATTTTGCCCAGTAAGAAAGTTTTTTCGGCAACACCCGAACAAATTCAGTTTTTAGATGAGGCTGTTAAACTTTTAAAGACGGTTAGGGTTAGCGATGACACCGGGGCTGACATAACTTCCTCCTTCAATTACCTTAAGGGTTGGATCCTTAATATAAATAGTTTGAAACGGTTGTGGCGATTCTTGTCACTCTCAGGCTTCCAACATCTACAAACGAGACGGCTTTGTCAAGACAATTTAGAAAATTATTTTGGACAGATAAGGAGAGGCGGTGGTCGATGTGTGAGGATAACACCTTACATGTTTTGTAATTTGTTCAGGAAGTCATGGGGATTGCGTTATGCTAATATAGTGACCAACGGAAACTGTGAACCGTTAACCCATTACGAAAGCTTTTCTCCTACTATTTCTAATAATTTAATAGAAAGTGTGTGTAATGACCGTTTAGTGCAGGACTTGTCGTGGCAAGAGTTCCAAGGACTTCCACGACCTGAACATTCGTTCAACCGAATAGGGTTAGAAAGTTATTCAGAAGTAGATGATGTTGAGGTTGATTTTTTGAAAGAAAATGCATTTGCATATTTTAGCGGCTATTTATATTTAAAAATATTTAAGACACACACTTGTACACAACCCTTACCATACTTAGGAGATGAAATTTCTCCCGAATACCTCTTCACACAAGAAAGGCAAACAGACAGGTGCAATTTGATTAAGCCGCCTCAGGGATTTTTGAATTATTTAAAAGAAATAGAGGTAATTTTTATAAGAGAATTCGATAGCACTTGTCACAGGATAGGTGTAGGGCAATTATTATTTGATAAAATGAAACATGTCAGCCCCTACACATGTTGTAATAATAGCGACAGTAACACTATACTAGCATTATATATTAGAATTAGAATATTTTTTACACAAACATTTTTCAACAGGGACCTTATGTGTTTCACATATGTAGATTTTGTTGTGATCTATAAATATATTTTCGAGACCTTTTTTTTTGTTTCCTAGTTTTTCTTCGGCTTCTGTGTAAATATTCTTTTTTTTTATGTAACTGGATTCTAACAAATTACTGGCATTTTTGCGATTGTTTATTTATTTGTAAATTTGTATTTTTATGTAAATAATAGTATTTAAGATTTTTTGTAATGTTGTAAAATTGAATTTTGTTTACGTTTACATTATATTATTGAGAAATATTTGTATATAATACATTTCTCATAAAATTTTGATATTTTATAATGAATTGGTTTGCTTTATTTTTTTGTATTTTATAATGAATTGTTATTTATTTTTTATATTTTATAATGAAATGTATTTATTTTATATCATTTTTTTTTTGTGATATTTTATTATGAATCGTTTTGTTTTTGTTTTATATATTATATAATTGCCTTATTTGTTAATTTTTAATATGTATATATGTATATAGTTATATGGGTGATATAGGCCTACTGGGGAACCGAACACCCAAAAATAACATCGGTAACGCGCTAATTGCATACCTCAGTGGTAGTGTGGAAACTGCAAAACACCCAAAATTTATTTCCAAAATACCCAATCTGATTTCTTCGGTAGTGGCATCACTGCCAAATGTTATAAAAAATTTGGATTTTGACAGCGCTCTCACAAAACAAAGAGTTTCGTATCATGTCATCTTTGTCGCATATTTGCAAGATTGTCGTAAAATAAAATGCATGTAAAAATGAACAGCTGTTTTACGATATTACAATTATGCGATGTTGCCATACGTTTACGACGTTAAATGAGTACCACTATTATGTTATTATATTATATGAATCCAATAATAAAAACAATAAAAATAGCAATATAAATACACAGCCTGTGGATAAGCGGAAGTGTCTTAAATAACCATCGAAGCGTTAAGAATAATAGATTTACAATTGCCCCAAGTGTATTAACAGCAAAGCCAAGCGCTGAACGTGCCTCAAACTGGTCACTGTCTGTCCATCAAGCGGTGTTGCAAACTCTTTTACTTCGTTGGTGTTATAAAAATGGCAAGTGAAGAAATCCCTGCAGCAAAATTTCATGTTTCGCCACTGCAGCATGTTCATGTTTCGGCAGCAGGATAGTGTTGCAACATGTTACAGCTGAACAGCAATCCGCTAAAGGATAGGTAAACACAAAACCATATGACAAGACGGACAAGAAGGAAAAACATAAAACTAAACTGACTGTAAAATATGGATGATTGATGCTGATGTGCACTGCCAAGAATTATAGAATACAAGATTACGCCATTCGTTTACAGTTACCTTTTTTGGGTTTTAACTTCCTGTTACGTGACGCAATAAAGAACCCCAAACACGCGAGTTAACACGTGAAACGTAAAACGAATATTTACAATACCCCAGAGAACGTATAATATAGAGAAGGTCCTATTGCGGACCAGCGTGTGAATTGTCAAAATCTAACAAAGCACTATGAGCCAGTCTCACCACAGCCAACGCAGAAGGAGAAATTTTAACAGCGCCACATTAACATTGCTGAGAATTAAATGACAAATATGCTCAGACGTTTACATTGATTGTATAGCCCCATGTTAGCCTTTTGGCTTATATATATGTATTTACTTTTATATGCAATCGTATCTGCTGATATGATAATTATTTTGCGAATATGTATTAATTAATTGTACAATTCATAACATTGTACATATAGAATTGCATATGAAGTTATTTGAAGTTACTTGCAGAAAATATTTTTATTAATATTTAATTTTAAATATATAAATATCATATTCCTTTTGTATTAATAGTAATTAAATATTTTATCAGTTCAATGTTGGCTATATATTACATACAGTGGTGCTCCAGTATAACGAACGCCGATATAACGAATGTTCAATATAACGAACGCTATTTTTCAATACATTGATGACTCTATATAACGAAAGCTGGAAATTGGATGAACTCGATATTACGAATGTATGGCTTTTGTATTTGGTTTTGGTTGTATTACAACACGCTTCATTGCGCGAAATATCAGTTGTAAGTTCAAAGTGGTAAAGTGAGGATATCGCATAAATTATTTAAAAATGCCTTCAATTCGAAAACGGTTTGCTTGGAAAATTGACGACAATAAAAAGGGTAAAACCCTGAAAGAAATCTCTTTGAAATATGGTATTCCAAAATCGAGTGTTTGCACAATTTAAAAAAAAATGCCAGAAAGTGATAAGAAGTGTTAAAGGTACACATGCTGGCACATTGAGACGACAATCGTTAAACAAAGGCGAATATCATATCATGGAAAGTGGTTTGGTTTGTGAAAAGCACGTACCTAATAGAATTTCTAACCTAATATTATGGGACAAATTTTGTATTGTTAATATAAAGTTAAATAAATAAATTGCGAGAGTATAAAATGTTCGGTTACACCCGAACTTAGCCCTTCCTTACTTGTTTACTTGTGCCCCTACCCACTTGCTGCTGAATTTTTTCGATTTTTCGCGGCATATGCCTAGTACTGCAGTAACCGGTTACTTTTTGGAACACACTCGTGGCAGTGTGGGCGGTCGGTGGGTGGGGCTTTGGGGCGTTTTGGGGCAAAACTATGACGAGTGGGTAGTCGGTTTTCTGTGAAGAACCGGTTTTTTTGGGTGGGTCAGTGGTCGGTTTTGCTCGTGCCCTTCTGCCCGAACACTTCTCAACCGATTTATACCGCACATTGTATATATATGGAAAATACGGACATATTCTGGTTTTGGCCTCACCAAAAATCGCTATGATTAAGTGTAGAAATATGACAAAATATGACATACAACAGTTAAGGGTGCTCACAAGTGTCGTATTTTTAAGAATATTAAAATATGACATAAGACATACAACAAAGCTTGTGAATTGCCTAGATATAAAAACGAATTCTCAAAGTTTATTCTTACATTTTCAAATTCTCAAACTTGTCTCTAGTCGAAAAATAAGGGTAAAAAGCCATGCATAAGTGAAAACTTATCAGTTATTAGAACAAAAACAACTCAATATTCGCATAAAGCACATGTTGATTGAATAGTCACTTACGATTACTGATTTAATTTTACGATCACTGGAGAAACAAAAAAACTAAAATCATTTCGATCAGCATTCTAAGTGAATTCGAAACCAACTCAATACAAAAATAAATGATAATAAACCAAACAAGTAAGGAAGGGCTAATTTCGGGTGTAACCGAACATTTATACCTTCGCAATTCGACGGGGTCTTAAACACCAACCGACTTAAATGATTAGAGTGGCTTTTCAAATGCATGCAGTTGCGCACGACCATAATTGAGATGTGCTGAGTGGAGCTGAGTCGGGCCAAGCTGCACTAAAACTATGAACTGCCGCATGAATTGCAACACAGTAAAGTGTCATGCTACGAACGGCCAAAAGTAATTTGCTAGTTCACGTTACGCGTGGCATAGCCAATTCGGCTAGGTGATGCAGTCACTCTAAGTCTGGTCTATGCCAAGTCTATTATTGGCAGTGAAATCGGGAGATAAAATCTGGAGAACTAAGAAAATAAATACCCACAATAAAGTGATTGCAGTGAAGGCTCCAGCGACTTTTGTTGTATGGTGACATTTGGTGTTTGCAGAGCAAGATGCTGCCTGAAATTCAATTAACCTGGTTTTGACTACCATAGCATATCGGGCATCATAAACAACAGCAGCAACAAAACAAAAATTAGAGAACTGAAGCGTTCAAATTTGTGTTTGCTGTAGCTACTGCCTAGTAAATTACTCAACTGAACACCGAAAAGGGTGGCTCCGCTTTGTTTTGCTACGGTTGCATAATAATTTACGACTCCATAGGCACTGCAATGCTCCAGTGAGAATGTTAGGCAAAACAACACACTCAACAGGTCATAATCCCTAGCTATAGTGCTGACTAGAGAAGTTTAATATTGAAGTTAATCACAAAATACTTAGATTGATAACTTGTTATTCTTAAACCCCTATCAACGAAACCATAATAAATAAACCTCGGATAAAGCAAACAACCACCTAGACTTTTATCATGAAAAATAGTGCCAGGTTCGGAACATGGAATATTCGTACGCTCTCTGAAACATTACGACTGGCGCCAGTAAGCAAACAACTCCTAAACTATAATTTGCTATTTGCAGGCCTCAGTGAAACCAGATGACTTGACTCCAGAGAAATATCGAAACAGATGGCCTAACATTTCTGAAATTCTACAGTCTTTTGCTGATGTGTTGATAGCATCTGAACCAGTGTTCGGCACTAGAGGAATTGTAACTGAGTAGGTGAGCTGATAGCATCTGAACCAGAGAGCAACGGGTACATCATTTTCGTGCACACTCGAATGCACACTTTGATTTTGTTTGATCAAAATTTTCAGTATGAATACATGTATTGATCACTAGGAGACGAGTTCAAGACGAACGTGCTGTTCGAGACACTCGTAGCATAAGCATATGTCGGAATATCAATGTCTTCGTTAGACATCGTTGTAGCGCAGCGGGTTTCGGTTTCACACTTCACACTTCACAATATTTTGATTGCACTTTACAATAGCTGCAATCGATTGGTCACTTCTCTGCTCGCTATCTTTGGGCGCTGCTCGCCTGTCAAAAATTTTACATGTAAAAGCAACAACAAAGATATCTAGTTGAATTCGTGCTGGAGAGTATGCGAATACCTCATTAAAATTTCAATAGTCGCTTGCTGAGTGCTACCAAGTTTTGTTTTACTCATTTTAGAACCATTTTACTATTGTGAACGGCTGAAAGAACAAATTACTGTCAAAATAATAAAATTTTTTATTTTTGTATTGAATTTATTGAATAAAAAACTTTAAATTTGTTGCAGAAAACGTTAGACATAGACGGTGGTTGAAGAGTTCAGTGCGACCAAGTATATACAATTCGATTTCAGTGCAGCCAGTTTGTATGGAAGTTTGGAAAGTTTGTTCGATTGGCTTGTCTATAGCAGTTAGCCAATCGATGACAGCTAATATTAATTATTAACACAACTTCACTATGTCAAGTCCTCAAGACGACTGATTCTACGTCGTTTTCTTCCTTTTGTGCTTACCACCGAACCACGCTCGACGATAGCGACACAACGCTGTCGCCCCGCTAAATCGGTACTTCTTGAAGTGACAACATGCAGACAACCAATCACAGCACAATTAACGGCTGATGCAATAATGAAGAACTTAGTCTTCTAATGAAATTCTAAACTGTATACACGTACACTCACACACGCATACCAATATCAACACAAGAATGATAGAAGACAAGATTACGACAGGCGTTTACAGTTAGTTATTTTGAGTTTTGAGTTCCTGTTGAGTGACAAGTTTCACGACCACGAACACGCGAGCAAAACAAAATTGTACTGTGGTACAAAACAATAAAACCAAAACAAAGAGCTGAAGTCATGGCTAGTGCTTAATTATTATTTAAAATTCTAAGTGAAAAATGTATTAACTTGAAAAAGAAGTCCACAATGGCGGAATTAAACAACAATAGTACAAAAAAGTCGTCTATAAAGAATTTTTTTCACTTTTCCAACCAACAAAAAAGTTGGCAAAATGGCGAACTTTTTGTAACAAAACATATAATTTTAATTATAAATATGCATTATTATATTGGATCATTTTATAAATGAAAATTTTAAGAATTACGTTCATTGTGATATTTTATCGGTATATTATTCAATTTGGTTCACTATGTTTCACATTTCCGTTTTCCATTTGACATTTCTTCTGTTGCCTATTCCAATTCGTTGGTCGTGAACGCTCAGCCTGTCGTAATCTTGTCTTCTATCATTCTTGATATCAACACACCATTAGGGTGCGCCGACATATACATGTTTGTTTTAACAGAGTGCCGAGTTCTCGTTCATTAATGAGCTAGAACTCTAAACCCGATCGCATTGAATGTGATCGAGTTAGACTCGAGTGTGCACAAAATTTGCTTTTAATAACATTTGCATAAATAAACAATTTGTGTATAATTGACAGTCATGATATTATTGAGAAGTGGTCATCAGCAATTTGTGGTTATAAAACTATACTCGATCTCATATGTTTTTGACTATTAGTATAATTTTTGCCTTTAATTAATTTTGTCCTTTTATTTATTATATTTATTCGTAAAATTTAAGATCAAAATGTATACATAGGTACAATGAACAGTTTGTTTTTTGTTAATGATTTTTTAAGCAATAAATTAAATAAATTCCATCCTTAATCCTATTTTTTAATATTATATTTAACTACAACGTCTAATATCCAAAGTATTCAACAAACAAAGCTAGTACAGAATTTAACTGAGTAACATAAAAAGTAAATAGAAGCAATAATAATAAAATCCCAATAGAGTGAAATAATGGAATAATAGCAATAACAACATGAGGTAACATTCACTTTTCCTAAGCACGCGGTACAACGTCCGCATTCAAGACGAAATGTAGTAACACGAGAGACAATAATCACAACAACATGAGAGCCAACGTTAATACCACACACGATGCATTGGTGTTTGAGTGGTGGTTACAGGAGAAGCTGGGCAGCCTCAATGTGTAGTAGTTCACTACTTACTGGTAACCACCACTGGTTACCCACCATAATACCGGCAATGCAATTCACTCATGAATTTAGCACGGCGATGTCATTGGCGGTAACTGATTAACACTATTCACGAGTGATTTCACCGCCTATACTTCACTAGCTACTTCACCACATATCACTGACTATATATCATTAGTTACCTCACAACTTATCGACTATTAAATTTCACTTCTTTCTTCACTACCTCTCAACCTAGCTAGTTTATTCCAAACATAATTAAACACAAATTTTATTTAAATTTTATATAATTAACAATATTAATTTTTATTTAAAATTTCTTTGTTTACAATTATATTTACCATCTGAACAACATAGTCGACTAATATCAGTCAAAATTTTTGTGCACTTAGGCTGGATTCAAAAGCTAATTCGTTGAACATGTGATAAAGAAAGAAAATAATTAAAAAGAAATCTAGTTGATATTAAAATTGTATTACAAATTACATACCATATTTATCACTGCACTTATATCCCCAAGCCACATTTCTAAGAGTTCCATTAAAATTTGGTGTTGATCTTAAATGAGTAAAATAATCTGAAACAAGTATATGTACATATAAGTAAGGTGTTAATAATTTAAATAAATGTACATACAAGGATATTTATGCGTTCATAAATACGTGCAAACACTTCCAAACAAAGCATATAATTATACAGCAATGTTGGAATTCTTACCTCTTTCCATTGTGCAGGGCAATCCATTTTTTTGCATACAGATATACCTATAAAATATTTATGTTGTGTTTGTTTTTATTCACTATTATTTCATTTAATTATTCACCTTTTAATAACACTTTTAATAAACAATAAACGTATTAGAACCCGCGACGCGAGATCAATTGTACAATCAGAGAACAACTATTATGCGAAACATGAAATATCAGAATTACAAAGAAAACGCTGATGCCTTTCTTTCTACTACAGTAAATCATGCTTTCAATGACCAACTTGTACGTATATACTATAATGATCCAATAATTATTTGCAACTTATACTTACTGTACAAGATACTCTGCTTTATTTTTGCTTCGATCTCTCAAAATTGCATTTCCACCCTTATTTGTCGCTAATATTCTACTGAGAGTACATATTGAGCACAACCTTCTCTAGATCATGCTCTCTTCTCTCTCAATCTCTCTCATGTACTATTGCTTCTCTGCATTACCTCGTTGTCGTGAATTCTCTACCCAGTAAAAAATCGGATGATCCAAAGATTAATCTTAGATCGCTCCATTGCGAGTAATGGATTACTCCACAATGCTCCGAGGCCCATGCATTTATTACTCCTTTTTAACATAGCATGTCCTTACGAGGGATCACACCTTTTGAGCTCCTAATGGAGCACAAAGCGAGCATTCTTTTGAGCTCTTTTTGTCCTCCGAAACGAGAGCAGAGGGAGTGATCTTTTTTATCTCCAGAAGGAGTACAAAAGGAGTAATGATTTTGGAATAGAAGAGCACAAAAAGAGTAATGATTTTTGCCTCCAGAAAGAGCACAAAAAAGAGTAATATTATTTACATCCAAAAAGAGCAGAGAAAAATATAAACTGTTTTTTAAATAAATGAATTCAATGTTTTAATTTTCAAAATATAAGTATTTGTAATTCACATAAATTATAAATACATTGTATATACATAGTTATAATGATTTAAAATCAAGTTATGATTTAGGAATTTTCCTGAGACGAAGCAGATTTTATTGAATAGGTCTTTCGGTAAAAAGTTGCCTTACATTTTCGAAAGGCCAGTTTAATCGCTTTTTCAAAATCCCCGTAAGTCGAATATGTTTCTTTAACTGATTCTGCAAAAGATGAAAAAATACATACATATATGAATAAGTTATTTAAGATAAAATATACAAAACTCAGATCTTACCGAAAAAGAAAAAGTTAAACAGCCTCTCGATTCTTTGTAGAAAATGTTTGAATTTCTTTGTTCACTAATCGCCTTAGGTGACGCTTAGAATAAATATTTTCACACATTTTTTTTGAAATTAATTATCACTTTTTACCCGTATATATTCGCGACAGTTGACCACTTATATTATCTGATTATATTCACGATACTACAATAATGTTCACGCGTTGATTACAAAATTCAGACTATTTTAAAGTGACAAAATACGCTTTTATTGTAAACAAAAGAATTCCACAAAAATTAACAGTTATGATTGGCCGTTATGGTTAATCCGTTATATATACATTTTGGAGTAATAAACGAGCAATAGAAGTATGCGTTAGCATATTAATAGCTCGTCTATTCCTCCAAAATGTATCAATAAGCGAGGAAACGATTTTTGTAAAAACTAACGAAAATGCTTCATTGCTCACTTAATGCTCGAAAAGGATGAACAATTCATTACTCCTTTATTGATACATTTTGGAGTAATAATAGAATAATCGAAGTATTCGCATATTATTAGCTCGTTTATTCCTCCGAAATATATCAATAAGCGAGAAAACTAACATTTTTTTTGAAAAAATTAACGAAACTGCCTTTATTACTCACTTAATGCTCGAAATGGATGAACAAGTAATTACTCCTTTATTACTCGATTTTGGTATTAATCCAAAGATTTTTTACTGGGTAGTTACTTGTAACACAAGAATTCACTAGTGCAATTCACCAATTCATACCAGTCGTACTGCAGGGTCGTTTTACTTAGCGGCGAGGAGAAACAGCGCTGGCTTATTGTGATGCGAATTATCAGGTACATATGCAGCGGTAAGAGCTGAATCAGTGGGCGAGCGCCTTTTCGAGTTTTCGGCAGGGCTCCGCAATCGGCGCAATGTCATGCAAATTTCCATGTCAACCCATTGTCCAAAAAAAAAGAAAATGGAAGAGGTGATCACAGCAATTTGGAAAATTGCTTGTGCGTCGTCGTAATTGATTTGCGGACTTGTTAAATATACGCTCACTCACTTACTTCGACGCGCATGAGCCTCACACATCGGGGAAATGGCTTGTCAACACGTCCAGCCTATATATGTACCCTTAGGGTACCTGCAGAGTGGACGCTCAAAGCCGAGCCGAGCGCAACGCTGATTAATGCGAGAAAAAAGCTTCAAAGCTATGCGCACACATTTTCATACGAAATTGAAGACAGCGCAGAGTGGAAGCTGGCCGAAGCTGATCAGAGTGAGAAAAACAGCTTTGAAGTGTTTTTCGGCGCCGAAATACGCTGAAACGTATTTATTCACTTGATTGATGTGATTTGCTATTTATAAATTAATATCATTATATTTTTAACTTTAATTAAAAATAAAAAATAATTAACTTAAAAAATTATTTTTTATTATATTTAATTTGTATCTAATTATTATATATATTATTTTTTAAAACGCTCACATTTTCTTTTAACTTTGAATTCAACCTGATTGACGCATATTCATTAATTTTTTTTTTTATATAATTAATTTATATTAAAGAACAAAAGTACGCATGTACTTCCATAATAAGAAATTACTCGTTACATTCAGCGCTAACTCTCGCATCCACTTTGCGGTACCTAAAACTGATCAGCGCTGCTCGAAAACAGATTTCGACTCGGCTTTGAGCGTCCACTCTGCAGGCAGCCTAAAGCGCCGAACCATAGTAGCAAACGGTTTGTTGCTCAACTCTTTTGTTTTAGCGGATTTTAGGATTAGTTGCATATATCGCTTAAACAAAACCATTTGCGCTTTGCGTTTTACTGTTGTAGCTTTTAGCCATTAATGGCAATTTAAATGTTCAATTTGGCAAATCGTTATTGCGCAATTTGGAAACGACAGAGTTGAAGCGAAAAATCGTTGCTAACACTTTCGGCTAACCCGTGCAACGGCAACACTAAAGTTTTACTACCCTGTCGATCTAAGCCACAACAACATTTGTTTTTACCAAAAACGCACATTGTTTATTTGAGTTAAAATGTTTCTTTTGTTGTTGGTATGCCGCGCAATTGGCTATTGTTTCTATGTGATGCTTCATACGCGCTATGATGTCTAGATGCGGTAACCATCGGAAACTCTCGACTGATCATCCGTGAGCCTGCGTGGCCACAATTACAGTGTTTGCCCGTCAGTCCTTAATTGTTTGAACACGACACTTTGTTTGCCTAATTTTACAGCAAATTTCAATTGTCAACCACGATCGTGCGCAATTTGCGTAAGCTCACACTTATAGACAAATACATACATATATCACTTACATTAATGCTGTTAACTGTTGAATTTGCGGATGAAAGCCAACAAATAGTTGGAGCGCGGATCGGTTTTAAAAATTAAATAGAAATGGAAGCTTAATTTGTATGTGATTTTCCGTATTCAAGGAGGCGCAGAAACAAAAGCAGCACAATGCCCATAATTGACAAGTCTTTATTGCTGTGGATCGGCATATTTGTTTATCTTCGACAATGATTAAGGAGTTACATGGGTTATGTCGCGTAAAAAATGGTCTATTTTCAATATTTTTTTATCATGTAAAAAATTATTTATTTAATTCAAACTTTTTTCTACCTTATAGATACATATTTAAAGAATAATTTCTAAAATTTTCAAAAAAAAAGTAAAACTCCTCAATTGCGACGTCATTTCCGGTGACCCCTCGGAAAAAAGGTGCGTCCGCGTAGTCAGCCAAAATGAAGAAACAAAAATAAGTGTTTTAGGTAAGACCATAATCTCGTGCTTGAACGAAGGAAAGGCAAAAAAAGTGAAAACTGGAATTTTGGCAGACATTTTTCCAAAAAAAAAAATAAAAATTTCGGACAAATTTGCTTGACATTTTGTTTTTTTTTTTAATAGTTGTAATTGAAAAAAAAAATAAAATTCTTCGTTCAAGCACGATTAAATTGTGTCTTGAACACCTGTTCAAAATTTCATCAAGATCGGTTGAGTAGTTTTACTGTTTTATTTACAGGGAATTAAAAAATTCATCTCGGGCAAAAAATGGAATTAACTCGTGAAAATTTTCGTGCGATCATTTTTCACAACTTTCGACGTGGATTATCGCGACAAGAATGCATCGATGAACTAAAATGTTTGTATGGCTATAAAGCACCATCCTATAGCACTGTGAAAAACTGGTACAACGAATTCAATCGTGGCCGACGCTCGCTCAAAGACGAATTCCGTGAAGGTCGTCCAAAAACAGCCGTTGTGCCAGAAAACATCGATGCCGTACGTGAACTGATAATGCAAGACCGTCATGTAACATGCCTTCAGATAGAGGCACGCCTATGCATTTCTCCCACCAGCATACATTCGATATTGCATGAACACCTGGCCGTAAAAAAGGTTTGTTCTCGTTGGATCCCGCACAATTTGACAATCGCTCAAAAAAGGCTCAAAAAAGTGCTTCGAAAATTGGTTTGAGCGCATGCAAAAGTGTATAAATCTTGATGGAGAATCTTTTGAAAAACAATAAAAACATTTTCGTTGATAAATATTCCTATTTTCATTATTAGGCCAGAAATATATACAGCAGCCTTCGTAACATTTATCGTATCATCAATTGGAGGTTCCAAGTGTAACCAGGTTGCTCTCCACCTGGTCCCTCCAACGGAGTGGAGGCCTTCGCCTTCCTCGGCTTCCTCCGGCGGGTACTGCATCGAACACTTTCAGAGTGTTTTCGTCCATTCGGACAACATGACCTAACCAGCGTAGCCGCTGTCTTTTTATTCGCTGAACTATGTCAATGTCGTCGTACAACCGACCAAACCACTTGTTTACGTGTTAATTTTTGACTCTTTTTTTATTTTTTTAGCCCTTAAAAGGACCGTTTTGGTTCAGCTGTTCTCATTTATTGAGAAAAATATGCTTTCCAGACTCTTTATACTTGTACCACACAAGTAAATGAATTATCCTTCCGTTCATGGCCTCCAAATTAAGTTTTCGACTACATTTTCGCCGACATACCGCACTGCGCCTATTCTACATATGGGGCATTCTCTGGAAAAAAAGCCACTTGAAAAAAAGTTCTTTATTTTCTTTGGCAATTATATATCTTATAGTACATGTAAAACCTAAAATAAAACATATGGTTTTAGGTCTGTGTAACGCGGGGTTGCCATATTATAAGGGGCCAAAGTTTTTTGTAAAAAAATTTTCGAACCGCCATAACTTTAAAACTAATGAACAGATTTTAAAACACCATGTGACTTTTTTGTACAGAATTTCTCAAACTTTGAAACTGTATATCGTAAAAATTTTTAAAATTAATATTTCATAGCAAAAAATGAAAAAAATGTTTTTTTTGAAATTTTTAACAACTTATGCCCCCTTCGATTTTTTTCGAAAATATCTTAAAATGTTCCTTATTTCATCACCTTTTTACCCCCCAAAGGGAATTTTGGGACAGCAATATTTGTATGAGCTACAAATAAAAAACCAACTCAGAACATGATGAAAAATCATTGATTTATGCACTATTATTATCAGAATTTAGCGTAACCCAGGATTAACGACGTGGACGTAGCAGACATTTAATCCTTTTTTGTTTTTTTTTTATTTTTTAATATTTTTTGTAATTTTTTTGTATTTTTCAAATTTTTAAGTTTTTTTTTGTTTTTGTTATACTCTCGCAACAAAAGTTGCTACGAGAGTATTATAGTTTTGTTCGCATAACGGTTGTTTGTAACACCCAAAACTAAACGAGTTAGATATAGGGTTATGTATATCAAAGTGATCAGGGTGACGAGTAGATTTGAAATCCGGATGTCTGTCCGTCCGTCCGTCTGTCCGTCTGTGCAAGCTGTAACTTGAGTAAAAATAAAGATATCTTGACGAAACTTGGCACAAATATTCCTTGGCACCATAAGAAGATCAAGTTCGAAAATGGGCAGAATCGGACCATTACCACGCCCACAAAATGGCGAAAACCAAAAACACATAAAGTGTCATAACTAAGCCATAAATGAAGATATAAAGTAAAATTTGGAATAAAAGATCGCACTAGGAGGGGGCATATTTGGATGTAATTTTTTTGGGGAAGTGGGCGTGGCCCCGCCCACAAATCGGTTATTTGTATTTAACTCGCAAACTAATAAAGCTATATAAACCAAACTTTCTGCAGTCGGGTCTCTTACATACCCCACCACACACCATGAAAATAGTTGAAATCGGATAATAACCACGCCCACCTCCAATACAAAGGTTAGGTTGAAAATTACTAAAAGTGGGTTAACTAACTAACGAAAAACGTCAGAAACACTAAATTTTGCAGAAGAAATAGCAGAAGGGAGCTGTACTCAGATTTTTTACAAAATGGAAAATGGGCGTGGCATCGCCCACTTATGGGTCAAAAACCATATCTCAGGAACTACTCGACCGATTCGAATGAAATTCGGTATATAATATTTTCTTGACACCCTGATAACACGGACAAAGGCGAAACGGACATGGGCGAAATCGCAACCACTACTACTTTCCTTATAACTCAATTTTGAAATCCATCTTATTCCTTCACTTTATAATGTAAACTTAAGGAACCAATGAAGATAACGGAATATAGCTTTACACAATTACTGCATATCATCTCTGGCTTCAAATTGTCGAAAACGGACCATAACTTTTCAAGGCCCCAGATATCGAACATGTTGAACTCAGCGCCTAAGAATAAATTTTAACCGAAAATATGGGTAAATCTTTTAGATATCTCAATTTAATTCAGAGGAAATTGTTTTCTTCTAATAGTGTGTCTCTGTTTATAAAAAATTATTAAAATCGGGTCATAACATTTCCATATACCTCATTGTAGGTTTTTCAAAAGTATCTTCTCCTAGCTCCCATATACCTAATTATAGATTTTTCAAAAATACGGTGAGCTTTATTCCGCATATATGTATTGGTTAAATTTCTTCAATAAATTGCGAGAGTATAAAATGTTCGGTTGCACCCGAACTTAGCCTTTCCTTACTTGTTTTTTATTTAAAATTATCACGTACTTGAATCTAATCTACGCATTCTTCTTTAAAATGCCAATAATTTACTTATAAAATTTCGCTTTTAACGCCATGTGAATAATTCAGCCTGTGACTGTTGTCCACTTCCACGGTAACAGAGCATTGCAACTGCCCTGTGTTTCTGGCTATGAATTTGAAAGAAAGAAATTGTTACGATATCGTTAACTTAACTTAACTTCAAAATTTCAATACTAAAATAATAATAAGAAACGCAAATAATTTCAAAGTGCGGTCGCTTGAATTCATCAAAATTAAAAATACTAAATACAAAATAATATTCTCAAGCTGCTCCACTATGTGGGGAACTGATTCTAGGCTAAATAGCGCTTGTTATGGTAAGTTATTTCACTCACTGTGCGCAGTGGTAGAAATGGCCAATCAAGCGGCGCTTTGCTAATAACTTCGAAAAAAAAAATTAGATGTAAAATTATTTATAATTAATATTATGTTAATTTCGATATATATTTTTTCTTAAATAATTTCCTGTATTTTTTTTTTTGTAAAAAATGTATCTAAAATATAAGAAAGTAACAATTATTTTGTGTAATTCTTCGTTTGTTTTATAACATAAAAAAACATTTTATAAAATATTCCTTCTTCTCACTTTTCGATCTATTCAAAAATGCTTCACAAATTATTCCAAGTCAGAGCTTTTAGAAATATGGCTGCCCGGTAACTCTTTCGCATGTAAAAGAAGCTGTTTGACCTCATCTTCTACATGGATGTGCTTTTTAGAATACTTCGAGGTACTTTTAGATTTTGATGTTATGAGAGGTTCCGACGAGACCAATAGAGAGTGCATCAAGTCTTCCATAGTGTGGAGTCTCGACGTTTTCCGAGTGTGGTTCAACATAAAATTGCGTAAATCTTTGGTTCTTGTTGAAGCAAGCGCTCTTCTGACATCATTCCCATTGGTAACGAAACATTTTCAATAATATCTGCGCCCTGTATTAAAATTTTGTGAATCGATAGGGGCTAAAACCAAGAATATTCTGCAACAAAAATGTCCACAGTTACCCAAGCATATACATATGTATGCGAAAAGCTTCTACGTTTACTGCATACCCACAAGCCATTGTGCGCAAAACAATTCCTCAGGAGTGTAAGGAATAGGGGTTTTTGTGTATTAATTTAATCTTTTAATACCTTTTCAAGCAGTTGCAGATTATGAGCTCAACATTGAAACAACCTGCGAAGCATTCCTTTTTCCAGCCAACTTTTATTCCACCGAAAATTGGGTTACACATGCTAAAACACTTTAATACGAAGCACATTTTTACCGCGACCAAACACTAAAACCAATAAGCACAGATCACAGCACAATTTTTTTGTCTTAATACATACCTATTAATTTAAATTAAACCACAAATCCAAATCGAAAATTACGAAAATAATATTTTTTGTGTAAACAAACTATGCACTGAAAAGAGCGCGAAAATAATTATGGCACTTGCTGAAATAACATATGTTCAGTTTGAAAGCTTACTGGTGGGCGAATATTGAGAGCAAAACACAAGAAAGAAAACCCATTATCCATTGTTTGTTAGTTGTCAAGAAAAAAAATGGCAGAATTCGAAAATTTAAAATTTCGCTAAATCGCCGCCAGATTGGCGTCTTTCACTTAGACAAACATAATTGACCCGAATTGAGAGAAAGTAACAAAAAAATAACTATTTGTAAGTTTACATTAATAACAATAGCATAAACAGTAATGAAAAAAATAATAATTACTACCTTACGCAGGAGGTCGCACTCGTACGCATAGATATAGGTACATACATACATAATAAGATAATTGCACGCGTTGCCACTGCTGCCGCACCCTTCTTGTGCCAACTGAACTGTAAAATTGTGCAAAAAATTTTAATTAAACATTCTTTATGTTTGTTGTTATTATTATTGGCGGAATGGCTTTCGTTGGCAACGGCAGCAAATTGGGAAAACAGTTAATTGCTCAATGCACGCTGTAATGTTAGCACGAACTTAAGTGAGCATAAGTGCACGCAACTAAAAAACAACAATATGAATGACAGGAAAAATGTTATTTTCTGAGAAAATAATTTTAACAAAAATTGGAATGGCGGAATGGCTTTCGTTGGCAACGGCAGCAAATTGGGAAAACAGTTAATTGCTCAATGCACGCTGTAATGTTAGCACGAACTTAAGTGAGCATAAGTGCACGCAACTAAAAAACAACAATATGAATGACAGGAAAAATGTTATTTTCTGAGAAAATAATTTTAACAAAAATTGGATCAATTAATGTTTGCTTATATTGAGCTACGAGATGTGTGAGATACGACGAAATTTGGAAACTTTTACCACTGGTATATTTTTCTAAAATAGTGACAAATCAACATACCTAAAATAGTTAAAATTTAGTATTAAAACTAGAATGACAAAGCATGATGTGAATCACTATTCCAAATATATTTTAACTTTGAATGTAACTTTAAATTGATTTAGTTTAAATGAATTTAGATGCTGAAAAAATACTATGTGCTAGCCTAATTAGAAATGTTTCAAACTAACTTACAAAATTAAATATTTTACAGCTTTAGTCTCCATTTCGGACATTTAAATTATTTTAATTTTTTGAAGCTCAAATGCGAAAATTAACACGAAATTCATAACCGATTCATAACTGTGTTGAAGTGTGCAATTCACAGCCAACACGTCGATTTCGTAGCCTTATCAGGCCTAAATGCAAGTTATATTTAAACATTCGAGATTCGAAAATCAATTATAATGCCAACTCACTAATGAATAATTATACAATTCCAAGCAAATATATACTTAAACAAACATACATATGTACACACAAAGATAAATCAACAATGAGATGCAGTTCACAGTCATTCAGCCATACGCCAGCGCTCCAAAATCCAAAATATGCTAACATAAGTCCAATGGAATTAAGTACCTACAAGTATTGATTGTGCATGACAATAACAACAAACATGGAAGGGTTAAGTTCGGGTGTAACCGAACATTTTATACTATCGCAATTTATTTATTTTTCTTTTTTTGTCTGCAAATGCGTCTCTTCAGCTCTCGGTATCTTTCCCATCCCGCTCGTGTTGCGGTCTGTTTTCTCTCCACTGCGAGACGACAATCCCCATCATAACAGCTGTTTTTTTGTCTTTTCCGAAAGCCAATGGTTTCGGTTGCAGCTGTACGTAAAGAGTTTGAAATGCCATCCCACACATTCCCATATACCGAGATACTGATGAGTGCTCTCAGAGAGCAGCAGTGCAAGTCGAGTAGAAAATCGTTCGGCTGTCAGTTGTTATTGCAGCTTCTCGATGTCGAACCTTCCTTGTGTTTGTTGACGTGTGCGCTTTTCTACACATAGCTGTGTATCTTAGCTGCCACAAGATAGTGATCCGAGTCGATGTTGGGACCACGAAGCGTGATGATTATTAGTACTACAGACGACCATATTTCGGGCCCCGGCGAAGTCGATCAGCCTCAGACCGTTTGGCGATGATTCGTCATGGAGGCTGAATTTTCCGACTGTTGTGCCAAAGACACCTTCTTTACCCACCCTAGCGTTGAAATCGCCAAGCACGATTTTGACGTCGTGGCGGGGGCAGCGCTCATAGGTACGTTCTAGGCGCTCATGGAAGATATCTTTGATCACTTCGTCCTTCTCTTCCGTCGGGGCGTGAGCGCAAATCAGCGATATGTTGAAGAACCTCGTTTTTATGCGGATTGTGGCTAGACGTTCATCCACCGGAGTGAATGCCAAGACTCGACGACGGAGTCTCTCTCCAACCACGAATCCCACACCGAATTTGTGCTCCTTTATATGGCCGCTGTACTAGATGTCACAAAGACCCACCTTCTTCCGTCCTTGTCCCGTCCATAGCATTTCTTGGATTGCGGTGATGTCAGCCTTTACTCCTACGAGGACATCAACCAGCTGGGCAGATGCACCTTCCCAATTAAGGAAGGAAATTCCAGGTGCATGCCCTTAAATCATAGTCCTTTATACGTTTGCTGTGGTCGTCACCAAAATTGGGGTTTCTTATACGAGGCTGTTGCCTCCTATTCATTGGTTATTCGTTTTTATGAGGTAGGTCCCAAACCCTACACATAACCGCATAAGCGGGATTCACCTTCTCACTTTAGCTCGCCTCCAAACGGATGTCTGTATGCTACCCAGAGGATACTTGGTCTAAGACCGGAAGACGTGAGCTGCTTGAGCCACATGCATATGATTCCATCCAAGAAAGAGGCCGAAATGCATGAGTATGAAGAGCTTGACAAGCTGGCCGACAGAGGTAATGCTTGAAAATTTTACAAAAAGATCCGGCGACTAACTGAAGGTTTCAAGACCGGAGCACACTTCTGTAGGACCCCCAGGGGTTTTCTAGCTGTTGATGACCAGAGTACACTGTGTTTGTGGAGGGAACACTTCTCTAGCCTGCTGAATGGCAGTGAAAAATCAACACAAGGAGATGGCGAACCCGATTCTCCAATCGACGACGATGGAGCAGATGTTCCATTGCCCGACCGTGAAGAAATTAGAATAGCAATTACCCGCTTGAAGAACAACAAGGCGGCGGGGGGCGATGTATTGGGCTGAGCTATTAAAATATGGCGGCGATGAGCTGATAAGGTGCATGCATCAACTTCTTTGCGGAATATGGTCGGAAGAAAGCATGCCCGACGATTGGAATCTCAGTGTACTCTGCCCAATCCACAGAAAGGGTGACCCCACAATCTGCGCCAACCACCGTGGGATAAGCCTCCTTAACATCGCTTATAAAGTTCTATCGAGCGTACTGTGTGAAAGACTAAAGCCCACCGTCAACAAACTGATTGGACCTTATCAGTGAGGCTTTAGACCTGGAAAATCAACAACTGACCAGATATTCACCATGCGCCAAATCTTGGAGAAGACCCGTGAAAAGAGGATCAACACACACCATCTATTTGTCGACTTTAAAGCTGCTTTCGACAGCACGAAAAGGCTGCCTTTACGCCGCGATGTCTGAATTTGGTATCCCCGCAAAACTAATACGGCTGTGTAAGCTGACGTTGACCAACACAAAAAGCTCCGTCAGGATCGGGAAGGACCTCTCCGAGCCGTTCGATACCAGACGAGGTTTCAGACAAGGTGACTCACTCTCGTGTGATTTCTTTAACCTGATGCTGGAGAAAATAATACGAGCTGCAGAGCTAAACAGAGAAGGTACAATTTTTTATAAGAGTGTACAGCTACTGGCGTACGCCGATGATATCGACATCATTGGAAACAACAACCGCGCCGTTAGTTCTGCATTTTCCCGTCTGGATAGGGAAGTGAACCGAATGGGTCTGGTGGTTAACGAGGACTAGACGATATATCTCCTGTCATCAAACAAACAGTCAGCGCATTCACGTCTTGGCTCCCACGTCACTGTTGACAGTCATAACTTTGAAGTTGTAGATAATTTCGTATACCTAGGCACCAGCATCAACACCGATAATAATATCAGCCTTGAAATCCTACGCAGAATCACTCTTGCCAACAGGTGCTACTATGGACTAAGTGGCCAATTGAAAAGTAAAGTCGTCTCTCGACAACAAAAAACAAAACTAAACTCTACAAGTCCCTCCCGTTACTTTATGGTGCAGAAGCGTGGACGGTGTCAACATGCGATGAGACGGCACTAGGAGTTTTCGAGAGAAAGGTTTTGTGGAAGATTTATGGTCCCTTAAACATTGGCAACGGCGAATATCGCAGACGAAGGAATGATGAGCTGTATGTGTTATTCCAGCGAATAAAAAGACAGCGGCTACGCTGGCTAGGTCATGTTGTTCGAATGGACGAAAGTGCCCCAGCTTTGAAAGTTTTCGATGCAGTACCCGCTGGTGGAAGCCGAGGAAGAGGGAGACCTCCACTCCGATGGAAGGACCATGTGGAAAAGGACCTGTCTTCACTTGGTATTACCAATTGGCGCCAAACTGCCAAAAGGAGAGTTGCGTGGCGCGCTGTTGTGGACTCGGCTATAACCGCATAAGCGGTGTCTACGCCAGTCAAGAAGAAGAAGAATTTATTTATTTATTTTTATTAGTATAGCACACAATTTGACTCATTTTCGGCATATATATGGTAATAAGTCCATTGAAAGTTTGAAAACCCTAATATTAGGTATATGGGAGCTAGGTGAAGTTATGACCCGATTTAACTCATTTTATTAGAAGAAAAATATAAAATATAATAAATAAAAATATTTGCTCTGAATTTCTTCAAAATATCTGAGAGACTTACTTATAGTATTTTCGTTAAAAATTTATTCAAAGCGTTGTTTATAAGGTACTTCATTGCGATCATACGTTGAGGTTGTTTCGCACCAAACTTTATCACATGCTTGGTCCCATCAAGGTCATCAAGCATGAATCGAAAAAATGGTTACGAGATGTTTATATATCAAATAAAAATAAAACAACAAAGACAAAATAATCGAACCCAGCAAACAATGTTGCTAAAGAGTAAGTTGTATTTGAAGCGGGTTTTTAACGCCCATTGATAGCGTTACACTATGGAAAATGTTCCGAGAGAAGTGGACAATGGCTATAGCAGCAGCAAAAAATTAACCAAAAATAACAACAACAAAGTCGCAACGCTAAAAGTGCAGCCAGCCACCTGCTGCCTTGTCTGCTAAGGCGATGGTTCAGTTGCAACAAATTTTTTGCCAGCAAACCAAAAAAAACAAAAAGCTAATAAATCTTTTCGCACTTAACTTCGGTGGCAATTGAAACTTAACCATTTCAAACATTTCTCCACACGCTTGATTTTGTATTTTTGTTGTTGCTAATAAGACTATCGGTTTGTTACACACGGTTTGTACAACTCCTGATTTGGTAGCAAGTGTTAGTTTCACTTAACTTTTTCGCTCGCGCTTCTTAACATTATACTTCGTTTTCTTTCATCGACTAAATCTCGATCTCGTGATCAAAACCGAATAACCAACAAGTTTCGATGCGATCGCGACTTATTCTGAGTAACGAAAGGGGCGCAACGTCGACGCTCCGTGCCGCAGTTGCGGCCGCTCAAGGCGAAGCAGCAAGGTGAATTTATTGCTATCATTGATTGGCATACACGGCCAATAACATATGCCAGTACATGGATGTGCAAATTTGATCGACACCCGGTTGCAGGAGCAACAACAGACAGTCAACCAGCAACTCAAAATCACTGAATGTTGCCGCAACATTTGCTGAAAAGCTCCAAAATTATTAAATCTTTCTAGTTACATTTATTTGTAACATTTGCCTAACATCCTGCTGTGTGCTATCTGGCTTGTTGGCAACATGTTACACCAATTGTAAGCGAATAGCGTTTAATCGAATTAATAAATTAATTCTCATAAAAGGCAAACTGGTTTGCTTCGCTTAAAGCAGCGGGTCCAGTGGGAGAAGCTTGCATCAGCTTGCGTGCCACTAGATTTTGTCATTTGCTTTCTTGTGTTTTTTGAGAGAAATTGCATTATATAAAACGATGTAGAGTCGCTGTTTGTGATAACAACAATTTTAATTTTTAATTTGTCTACGCATTTTTATCGCCCACCTGTGGCACACGTGAGCACAAACACTATAGGTTGATATGCAGCTTTGTATGTGTTAAGACCAGTTAATTAATGGTAAAACGTATTTTTGGAGTTAGATTAGAAAATATTTCCTGGTAGAAAATTAAATATATTTTATAAATATAATTATGATAAATATAACTCTAACAACCCCACCTGTCGAATTGATTTGGTCAAAACTAATGTCTACAGCGCCACTCATCGACTTGACTTTTAGCGAGAAATGCCGACTTTGACGCGAACTAGTTTTCGTTTCAAATTTCAACTAATTCAAATACATATATATTTAAACAAATTTTGAGAATATGCATTATAAGTTCTATGAACTTGAGTTATATATATAAATGCTTAAAAGCCCATTGTTCATTAACGAATTTTAAAATCATTCTGATTTTTTCATAATTCAAGAAATTAGATTATCGTGATACCAAATAACACGAATCAATATTTTTTTTTGTCTTTTGCTACAATATGCCAATGCATTTGGATTATTTAGATTTATAGCCTTGAAATACTTTACATGAATGTTTTCACTTCACAATTTTGATATTCCTCACACACACATACAGTAGGCGTCAGCTAATTAGAAAACAACACTTAGATAGTATAAAATAAATTTGCCTTTTCCACTAAAACTTGTATTATCATACTTTCTTCGTTCATTTTTTTAAACAATAACAATTACCAATATAAAACCAAATTATTCAAATATGTACATGTTTCAATATTTTAGTGCTTTTGCATAAACGTGTGGGGTGGGGCAACTATGTAGAAGCGAATATATGTATGTATATTATGAGATGAATTAATTGACAATGGAATAATGCATTTCCCTTCAGTTAGTATTTGACTGCATAAACCCTTAGTTTCAACACTGCCTTATAGCACACTGAGTAGTGTATAGAACATAAGTAAGGTAAAAATTCGATCTGGCCCAGAATTATCTAGTTATGAAACTAATTTTTCTTATCCGATTAATTTTAGATGAATCTACAATGATTTGATTGTCACTGCAAGGACCTTTTTTTGGAAATTGGTCATCACAAACAGCATAACATTGGAAATTACAATTTTTTTTCAAATTTTCGTGACTTCAAGTCAAAACATTGTATAGTAATGCCATATTATAACTTTTGTAAAATAACATGATTTAATAGCAAAAGAAAATTACTGAAAATTGTCTCTGACTACCCCTAACCCCTTAATAGTATTATTTCAGAACTTATTTAATTTTTGGTTTTACTGCTGTAAAAGCAATTTTTATTAACTTTCTGTAAAAGTGATACTTTTTCGATGCATCATGTTTTTATTCGTTGCATCGCATAACATCGATGCCAAGTTTCGATTCATCATATCGAATAAAATATCGATGTTTTTTTAATGGCTATCCCTACAGTATACTCTTAGCTAGGCTTTATTCGAGCACACAAAATACTTTTGACGAACGATTATATTCTCACTGCTAACACTGCTCGTTAATGCGCAATTTTTAATATTTATTTGCATTTAAATGATTCCAAACATTTAATAAACGATTGACGACACATAAACGGAATCTGTAATGAAATGAAAGAAAATTTTATTAAATATTTCAATTGAAAACTAAATTAAGAAACTGAACATAAAAACAAGTAAGGAAGGGCTAAGTTCGGGTGTAACCGAACATTTTATACTCTCGCAATTTATTTATTTAACTTTATATATATTATATAATAGACAATTTGACCCACATATTCGTCATATATATTGTATAAAGTCCATTGAAAGTTGGAAACCATAGTATTAGGTTAGAAGCACCGAGGTCCTCGTGTTCGATATATGGGCCTTAAAAACCTATGGTCCGATTTCGGCGATTTTTAGAATGGGGCTGCCACACTATAAACATAGTATTTGTGCAAAGTTCTGCACCGATATCTTCACTAGTGCTTACTTTATATATTGTAAAGTAACCGATTCAGAGCGTCTTCAAAGTTCTGGTATATGGGAAGTAGGCGTGGTTGTGAAACGATTTGGCCTATTTTCACAACATATCATTGGGATGTAAGGAAACTATTACAATCCAAATTTCATTGAAATCGGTCGAGTAGTTCCTGAGATATGGTTTTTGACCCATAAGTGGGCGACGCCACGCCCATTTTCCATTTTGTAAAAAAATCTGAGTGCAGCTTCCATCTGCCAATTCTTATGTGAAATTTAGTGTTTCTGACGTTATTCGTTGGTGAGTTAACCCACTTTTTGTAATTTTCAACCTAACTTTTGTATGGGAGGTGGGCGTGGTTATGATCCGATTTCTTTCATTTTTGGACTGTATTAGGAAGTGGTTAAAAACGACTGCAGAAAGTTTGGTTTATATAGCTCTATTGGTTTGCGAGATATGTACAAAAACTTAGTAGGGGCGGGGCCACGCCCACTTCCACAAAAAAATTACATCCAAATATGCCCCTTCATAGTGTGATCCTTCATACCAAATTTTATTTCTATAGCATTATTTATGGCTTAGTTATGGCACTTTATGTGTTTTCGGTTTTCGCTTTTGTGGGCGTGGCAGTGGTCCGATTTTGCTCATTTTCGAAAGCAACCTTCCTATGGTGCCAAGAAATAAGTGTTCCAAGTTTCATTAAGATATCTTAATTTTTACTCAAGTTACAGCTTGCACAGACGGACGGACGGACGGACAGACAGACATTCGGATTTGAATTCCACTCTTCACCCTGATCACTTTGGTATATATAACCCTATATCTAACTCGTTTAGTTTTGGGTGTTACAAACAACCGTTATGTGAACAAAACTATAATACTCTCTTAGCAACTTTGTTGCTAGCAACTTTGTTGCGAGAGTATAACAAATAGTATAAAAAAATCGTATAATCAAGAATCATACGCTAAGTATTAAAACAAATCTGAATTTATTGATAAAAAATAAAAAAGTAATCAGAATATAACAAATAACTAAAATTTATATAAATTAATGCACTACAAAGAACATTTAAACACACACAGCGGAGCGGATGAGGTACAACTGCATCATTACCTTACGGAAAAATGGATCTATATTAATGATCTAGTTTGAAATAATTTGTACAAATAAGCCCAAATGTTTAACTAATACACAACAATCACAATATCTCGTTAAAGCTTACCGCCTGAACTCTGACACAATCGCATTGAATATATCAGTTGAAGTGAATGCACCAAATACAATAAAAATTGTGGAGGAAATTAATCGTTTAGAACTTCGGCAGTTGTGTAATGCGTGCAACGAGAGGGCTCAATGCGCTTAAAATGTTAAATTTTTAAATGGCCAAACTCTTTGCATAACTCTCCTAAATTATTACCCAACTTTTTTGGATATTTTAATTATTATTGAAATAGCTTGCGAAATAACTTCACATTTTATACAACGCATTCCAATGTGTTTGCAATAAGTCAGCTGCTGCTCGCTGTTATCCAACTCAATTCTGCTGTTGTACTCCACACCCTTCATTAAACTCTTATTCTAAATTTGTCGATTGAAACCCGCATTAATCATATTGCCTCTAATATTTCCTACCACGGAATTTGTAAATTTCGCTCCTAATACCCCTGACAGACGGCGGCGTTAATTCGGATTAACTGCTTTAATCGGGGTTACTTCGAGATTTATCTCAGTTAACTCCGTTTGCTAACTCCCATTTAATCCTCAAAATTTTAGAGAGTTAGTGGGAGTTCGTGGCATTTTCGTTGGCAACATTGTTAAACATGGCCGCTTTTTATCTATTGTGAATGAAAATATGCAATACTGACAGCTGTTTTTCAATTAAATGTAAACAAAAACATACGCATGCTAATTTTTTCTAAAATTGAAGTTCTAATAATATCGTATTTATGTATATTTTTTTAATAATTAGTGTTTTTGTACTAGTTGTGCGGCTAACAACCGCAATTTTATTTCACCAAAATGGAAATATTCGGAGGATGGAGTCATATGTAGAAGTTCACGTAAGTGAGGAAAGTTTCTGACAGCCATTCACTTGGGAGTGGCCCGGAACAATTCTTTTACATGTGGCTCAAGCAGCTCACGACTTCCGGTCTTAGACCAAGTATCCTCTGGGTAGCCAACAGACAACCGTTTGGAGGCGAGCTAAAGTGAGAAGGCGAAACCCGCTTATGCGGTTTCACGCCCGACGGAAGCGAAGGACGAAGTGATCAAAGATACCTTCTATGAGCGCCTAGAACGTACCTATGAGCGCTGCCCCCGCCACGATGTCAAAATCGTGCTTGGCGATTTCAGCGCTAGGGTGGGTAAAGAAGGTGTCTTTGGCACAACAGTCGGAAAATTCAGCCGACCTCCATGACGAAACATCGCCAAACGGTCTGAGGCTGATCGACAGCAAGATTCCAGCATAAGAAAATCCATCAAGCTACTTGGCTGTCCCCGGATCGAATCACTCGCAACCAGATCGATCATGTTGTGATAGATGGACGACATGTCTCCAGTGTTTTTGATGTGCGTATGCTTCGTGGTCCCAACATCGACTCGGACCACTATCTTGTAGCAGCTAAGATACGCACCCGCCTCTGTGTAGAAAAGCGCACACATCAACAAACACAAGGAAGGTTCGACATCGAGAAGCTGCCGACAGCCGAACGATTTTCTACTCGACTTGCACTCCTGCTCTCTGAGAGCACTCATCAGCATCTCGGTATAAGGGAACCATTGACTTTCGGAAAAGTCAAAAAAACAGCTGGCATCACGAGGATTGTCGTCTCGCAGTGGAGAGAAAACAGACTGCCTACCTCGCAATGTTGTGATCGACCGCAACACGAGCGGGAAAAAAAGAAAGAGGTCGAAAGCGTGAGTATGAAGAGCTTGTCAAGCTGGCCGACAGGGGTAATGCTCGAAAATTTTACGAAAAGATCCGGCGACTAACTGAAGGTTTCAAGACTGGAGCACACTCCTGTAGGACCACCAGAGGTGATCTAGTTATTGATGTCCAGAGTATACTGAGTTTGTGGAGGGAACACTTCTCCAGCCTGCTGAATGGCAGTGAAGGTACAACAACAGGAGATGGCGAACCCGATTCCCCAATCGATGACGATGGAGCAGATGTTCCATTGCCCGACCGTGAAGAAATTCTAATAGCAATTACCCGTTTGAAGAACAATAAGGCGGCGGGGGCCGATGGATTACCGGCCGTGCAATTCAAATACGGCGGCGAAGATCTGATAAGGTGCATGCATCAGCTTCTTTACAGAATATGGTCGGAAGAAAGCATGCCTGACGATTGGAATCTCAGTGTACTCTGCCCAATACACAAAGAAGGAGACCCCACAATTTGCGCCAATTACCGTGGGATAAGCCTCCTTAACATCGCGTATAAGGTTCTATCGAGCGTACTGTGTGAAAGACCAAAGCTAACCATCAACAAACTGATTGGAGCTTATCAGTGTGGCTTTAGACCTGGAAAATCAACAACAGACCAGATATTCACCATGCGCCAAATTTTGGAGAAGACCCGTGAAAATAGGATCGACACACACCATCTCTTTGTCGACTTTAAAGGTGCTTTCGACAGCACGAAAAGGAGCTGCCTTTATGCCGCGATGTCTGAATTTGGTATCCCCGCAAATCTAATACGGCTGTGTAAGCTGACGTTGAGCAACACCAAAAGCTCCGTCAGAATCGGGAAGGACCTCTCCGAGCCGTTCGATACCAGACGGGGTTTCAGACAAGGTGACTCACTCTCGTGTGATTTCTTTAACCTGATGCTGGAGAAAATAATACGAGCTGCAGAACAAATTAGAGAAGGTACAATCTTATATAAGAGTGTACAGCTACTGGCGAACGCCGATGATATCGATATCATTGGAAACACCAACCGCTCCGTTAGTTCTGCTTTTTCCCGCCTGGATAGGGAAGCGAAGCGAATGGGTCTGGTGGTGAACGAGGACAAGACGAAATATCTCCTGTCGTCAAACAAACAATCAGCGCATTATCGTCTTGGCTCTCACGTCACTGTTGACAGTCATAACTTTGAAGTTGTAGATAATTTCGTCAACCTGGGAACCAGCATTAACAGCAATAACAATGTCAGCCTGGAAATCCAACGCAGAATCACTCTTGCCAACAGGTGCTAATTTGGACTAAGTAGGCAATTGAAAAGTAAAGTCGTCTCTCGACGAACAAAAACCAAACTCTACAATCTCATCATTCCCGTCCTACTTTACGGTGCAGAAGCGTGGACGGTGTCAACATCCGATGAGACGGCACTAGGAGTTTTCGAGAGAAAGGTTTAGCGGAAGATTTATGGTCCCTTAAATATTGGCAACGGCGAATACCGCAGACGATGGAACGATGAGCTGTATGTGTTATTCGACGACATAGACATAGCCCAGCGAATAAAAAGACAGCGGCTACGTTGGCTAGGTCATGTTGTTCGAATGGATGAAAGTGCTCCAGTTCTGAAAGTATTCGATACAGTACCCGCTGGTGGAAGCCGAGGAAGAGAGAGACCTCCACTCCGATGGAGGGACCAGGTGGAGAGGGACCTGTCTTCGCTTGGTACAACCAATTGGCGCCAAACTGCCAGAAGGAGCCAGTGTTCATATTTAGTGTTGCTTATTTGAATCATTGCTTTTGTTATTCTTACTTGTATATTTGTGCATATACTACGTGCTCTATAAGTGATATCATTTTCTCTAGAGGAATATAAATATAATTTACGCAGTCAACAAAACAAACAAAAACAAAACAATTAAACAAATAGGACGAAATTGGTAGTTCTTATCAGGGTAAAACTTTCTAGAAAACCATATTTAATTAATAATTATACGTAAGTAAATAGAATATATAATTTTAGAAAGCGTTGAGTACTTTTAGACTACAACTTCTAACTACAATAAAAATATCAAAAATATGAAAAAATCATTCGAAATGTCTCTTGGCGCTGCAATCTACATGAGGCTGGTGCTTTATTTTTCCAGTGTTATTTTTAATATTGACTATAAAAATTAACTATTAAATTATCTGAGAGATTTTCCCATATTTCGCAAGTTAAAATTTAATCTTAGGCCCTGAGTTCAACATGTTCGATATCTGGGGCCTTGAAAAGTTATAGTCCGTTTTCGACAATTTTTTCACAAGTGATGCCACACATCATATACAGTATTTGTGTAAAGTTTTGTTTCGCTATCATCATTAGTTCCTAATGTATATATTATAAAGTTCAGATGGAATTAAAAATTGAGTTATAAGGAAAGTAGTCGTGGTTTTGAACCAATCTCGCTCATTTTTTAACCGTGTTGTCAGGGTGTCAAGAAAATAATATATACCGATTTTCATTGAAATCTGTCGAGTAGTTCCTGAGATATGGTTTTTGAAATAAGTGGGCGATGCCACGTCCATTTTTCATTTTGTAAAAAAATCTGAGTGAAGCTTCCTTCTGCTATTTCTTCTGTAAAATTTAGTGTATCTGACGTTTTTCGTTAGTGAGTTAACCCACTTTTAGCAATTTTCAACCTAACTTTCGTATGGGAGGTGGGCGTGGTTATTATGCGATTTCTTTCATTTTTGGACTATAAATAAGGAAATGGCTAAAAGAAACGACTGCATAAAGTTTGGTTTATATAGCTTTATTGGTTTGCGAGTTATATACAAAAAACCTATTTGGGGGCGGGGTAACGCCCACTTTTCAGAAACAATTACATCCAAATGTGCAACCTCCTCAGGGTGCCAAGGAATATGTGTTCCAAGTTTCATCAAGATATCTTAATTTTTACTCAAGTTATCGCTTGCACGGACAGAAGGACGGACAGACATCCGGATTTCAAATCCACTCGTCATCCTGATCATTTATATATATATAACCCCATATCTAGCTCTTTTATTTCTTGGTGACACAAACAACCGTTATGTGAACAAAACTATTATACTCTGTGCAACATGTTGCGAGAGTATAAAAAACGTTATTTTCAATTATAAACACAAAAAACTTTCAAACCAATTTTTTCCTAGGCATAATATTTACAAAATATCAAGTAAAAAGATGCCACAGCTTATTTCGTGTGACTACCTAAACTTAAAAATACATGAATGCTGCTGAGATTAAGTTTTAATTGAATTAATATTTCGTAAGATAGTCTTTTTACTTTAAAACAGATATAAGCCATCTCCATCTGTAAAGCTGTTTTTAGGTCTTGTCTGTTGCTTATGTGTTGTCTTAAGTGATGTTTTGTGCCGTCGTTTCTACTGGTGATTGCGCCAGCATTTATACCACATAAGCACAGTTCCACATACCCACGACAGCACTAATTGCGATTTGTGCTTCGGATCATTATTCAGGCAAAACCTAAAACTGTCATAAATGCACAATTTTACATGACTTTGTAATAAATAAATAATAATACAAACTCATTAAAAGCTATGTGAAAAAATATTAAGGTTCTATTACTTTGCACACACACACATAGTTTTCAAATGCTCGATTCTATCTCTAGAAGTGAAGCGAGGTTGGCAAACCAGATATTCGGACGGTATCCAATACAGCGCCAACTTGTCTGTCAGTGTTGCACGCAAACTATCTTGCTCACTGGTACAACAACATGCTGACTGCTAGAACATCCTTGCTACACTCTCACTTCATTGATGGCTGATCGATGGTTTAGGCGACTGCGCATATAATCATTCAATTGATTGGTGCGATCAATTCGATGTTTCATCGCGAGTAAATGCAGAATGGATGAATGCTGGTTACATACGTTTTTTTAATTTGTTTAATTATTATTTTAATGGTGCTGCAATTGTTGTTGCCAACAAAAGATGCTTTTCGATTAATGAAATACTTTTTTAAATTGCAAACATTGCGATTCTATTAAATGGTAACACCATGTACTCAGCTATTCAACTCC
The DNA here is from genome assembly GCA_031772095.1 of Zeugodacus tau. Taxonomy (NCBI): domain Eukaryota; kingdom Metazoa; phylum Arthropoda; class Insecta; order Diptera; family Tephritidae; genus Zeugodacus; species Zeugodacus tau. Next base: position 48,324,684 of record CM062649.1, on the reverse strand, counting down.
CATTGTATATGAAATCCAATTCCAATACCAGATATATAAGTAAGATTTTGATTTCGAAAAACTATATCACACTTTGTCCTTAATTTACTTTTTCATTTAATTATTTCACTGAACTCATGGGGAAGTAACATTCTTAGAACCATCACAAAAGTAAAGAATTATGTATGGCAAAAACTATTAGGTCTACAACTTTGCTTCCGCCGTCTAGATGTCTCTAGTTGACAATTTGTGTCAACATCAACCCAACAAAATATTTGTACGAGTAGAGATCTGTTTGCATCCCAAACTTATTTTTAACTGACAATGTCACTTTTTGAGCCGAATTTTCGACATTAGCGGGAAATTTTGCATATTTTTTTAATTCCAAAAAAGGGCGGATGAGGCTCATCGAATGCTTTCGGATACGTACGGTGAGGCTGTCCTAAGTGAAAAAGCCTTAAATTTTCAAAAAAAAAACGCAAAAGCACAGTTGTAGACCTTTGCCAATCCATACATTTTTATACTCTCGCAACAAATCTTGCTAAGAGAGTATTATGTTTTGTTCACATAACGGTTGGTCGTTAGTCCTAAAACTAAACGAGTTAGGTATAGGGTTTTATATATCAAAATGATCAGGGTGACGAGTAAAGTTCGAACTTTGTAGAATCGTTTCTTTTAGGTAAACCTGATACCTAAACCTTATACAGTCCAAAAATGGAGGAAATCGAATTATATCCACGCCCACCTCCCATACAAATGTTATGTTGAAAACTTCTAAAAATGCTTTAACTCCCTAAGGAAAAACACTAGAAATCTTAAATTTCTGGTAAAGATGGTACAAAAGAGCTGCACTCAAAATAGTATAAAAAATTTTAAATGGGCGTGGTTCCGCCCACTTATGGATCAAAAACCATATCTCCGAAATTACTCGACCAATTTCAATGAAATTCGGTCCATAATATCTGTTTGGCTACTTCTCATATGTCAGAACTTTCAAGTCGATCTTATTCGTTTACTTTACAATATATAAAGTAAGCACTAGTGAAGATATCGAAATAGAACTTTGCTCAAATACTTCACTTAAAGAGTGGTATCTTCTAAAAATCGTCGAAAGCGGTCCATAAGTTTTCAAGACCCTATATATCGAAAATGAGGACCTCAGTGCTTCTAACAAATTTTTTACCGAAAGTATAGTTGAGTCTTTCAGATATTTTGAAGAAATTCAGTGGGAATATGTTTCTTCTTATTTCTCCGTGCCAAAAATTAGTGAAATCGGGTCATAACTTCCCCTAGCACCCAAAATTTCCAAATCGCTGAATTCGCTGCAAAGCGCACAAACCGACAGACGCATTTAAATTCCGCTATTAGCTTTCGCATGGCATTCTCAAATATGTTTAACAAGTGCGTTATTGGCTTGATTTTGTTAATTTTTCATTTTCAATGCAGTTGTTCGTGTAATAAATTTAATCAATTACAATTCATAACTGTTATCAAATGGGAATGCCGAGCGGGGGGCTCTTTAGCACGCTCCCCGACTTAATGAGGTTTTGTGCCTACTTATTCGACCGAGTGTGGATTTTGTAACACAAACACATATGCATTGATATAGATAAAATTGTAGAAGTGTGTCTGAGAGTGCGCACCTATATTGAAGTGTCTACTGATTGGCCTATTACTTTGTATGTCAAGTTTATGAAACAGTTTAAGGACAAAGAATTGGTAATAAAAGGGCTAAGTTCGGGTGTAACCGAACATTTTATACTCTCGCAATTTATTTATTTAATTTTATTAATATAATACATAATTTGAACCACATATTCGTCATATATATGGTATAAAGTCCATTGAAAGATGAAACCCTAATATTAGGTATGTGGGAGTTAGGCGAAGTTATCACCCGATTTCACCCATTTTTGGCACGGATACATATTATTAAAAGAAAGATATTCCCTCCGAATTTCTTCAAAATATCTGAGAAACTGAACCATATTTTCGGTAAAAATTTTGTTAGAAGTACTGAGGTCCTCATATTCGATATATAGGGTCTTGAAAACTTATAGACCGATTTCGGCGATTTTAAGATGGTGATGCCACTCTTGCAGTACACATGCAGTACATATGCAAAGTTCTGTTCCGATTTCTTTACTAGTTGTTACTTTATACATTGTAATGTAAACGATTCAGATCGACTTCTAAGTTCTGGTATATAGGAAGTAGGCGTGATTGTGAACCGATTTGGCCTATTTTCACAACATATCATTGGCATGCAAGAATAATATCACAAACCGAATTTCATTGATTTGGTTATGGTGTGAACATGTGTACTAAGTTTCATCAAGATATCTCAATATTTGCTCAAGTTCTCACTTGCACGGACGGACGGACAGGCAGACATCCGGATTTCAACTTTACTCGTCAGATTGATCAGTTTTGTATATGTATATAACTCTATATCTAACTCTTTAGGACTTACAACCAACCGTTAGGTGAACAAAACTATTATGCTTGTTGCGAGAGTATACAAATTGTGATGGCGCAATCATTAAAGTCTTTAAAAGTGAAGGAATTAAGTTAAATAGATTTTAGTAATAGTTTCAAAAAATAAATAAAATAAATGTGTATTATACTTTTTTCTTAATAGTAGCAATCGAAATCAAAGATCCACTCAAGTCTTTCTAACAAGTTGTACTTTTTACATACATATGTAGTTCAAACAAATGGCAAGCATGTCCTCCTTGCTGTTCGACTACGAGATGAACAATTATGATTAGCTGAACCCACAGCAATCAAGATTTTCATATAGAAAACGTAGTCACAGCCAACAATTTATTTGTTCATTTGCATTTGCAACAACAACAAGAACAATCAGCAACGAAAACAACGACTCGGTGCCTTACTGCCACAGGAAAAACCAACCAACGCCATTGAAAAAATCACATTTTAATGTGCGAGTTACTCCGCCTTAGTTTCTGTGGCCGTTCAACTCTCGATTAGTTGCGGCATTTTACCGTTGATTTCTTAATTGCCGTTAAATATGCAACTGCCAGAGGCCACAATCCTTCGGCAATTTAGCGAGCGCACAAAAACTATTCAATTGTTTTGACAATTAAAGAAAGCGGTTTAGTCAATCGAGTGGCAATGCCTACATTTCTCCTCACCCTTTCTAATGCTTTTCCTTTTGCTGCTGCGGATCGATGGCTCTCGTTGGCATGCCACATTTCTGAGGGGGGATTGCTGTAATGTCAACTGTGCAGTTTGCTTGGCGGTGTTCCAACTTATGAGCAATAGATACTTAAAATACACAGCTTTGTGTGGCAGGGTATATAGCACTGCAGATCAACCAAAACTTTTAACCTCTCCATTTTTCAGAATATAATAACAAATTAAATATAGGAAATAAGCAATAGGAAATAAGAAATATAGGAAATAGCATCTGGTGGAGCTCTAAACGCCAATTAAATTAATGTCCATGTAGTGCTATTTTCCTAGGAGGCATCTTCATCCAGTGTTTTCGAGCCAATCCGAGTTGATTAAACAATTATATTTTTATTGCCTTTCGACTTCTACTTGAATTTCCTTTATATTCAAGTAACACTGTACATTAATTGTACGCTATTTGGTTTCTAGAAATGCATTAACTCTTGGAAGGGGTTTCTACTTGGGCCTCTACGAGTATATCGTGTAATGTAAATACCCTTAAGTGCATCCATTTAGGCTACGTTTCATTCAAAGCCTATAAGTACGGGTGTACAGTGCAATATGCATTTTACAGTAAAAAATCCGATCATCCAAAGATTAATCTTTGCGAGTAATGGATTACTCCACAATGCTCCGATGCCCATGTATTTATTACTCCTTTTTAACATAGCATGTCCTTACGGGGGATCACTTTTTTTGAAGTCCTAATGGAGGGCAAACCGAGCATTCTTTAAGCTCTTTTTGACCTCTGAAACGAGAGCCTTCTTAACCTTCTTTGTCTCCATAAAGAGCACGGAAAAGAGGAGAAATCCGACACAAAATTATAAACAGAATTGTAAATTATTGAACATTTTTATTAATTTTTTTCATTTTTAAGATATAAGAAATAGTAATTCCCTAAACAAAAATAGTTTTGATAATTCAAAAAAATGTTAATAGTTGATAAATGGTAGAGGTAATTTTAATATTTACGTTGAATTGATTTTAGTGTATAGGTCTTGCGGTTTCGATTGTAAAGTCCCCACATGATGTAATGTTTTCTTTAACGGATTCTACAAAATATGAAAAACAAGTAAGAAAGCGCTAAGTTCGGGTGTAACCGAACATTTTATACTCTCGCAATTTATTTATTTAACTTTATTTATATTATATAATACACAATTTGACCCACATATTCGTCATATATATTGTTAAAATCCATTGAAAGTTGGAAACCATAATATTAGGTTAGAAGCACCGAGGTCCTCGTGTTCGATATATGGGGCCTTAAAAACGTATGGTCCGATTTCGGCGATTTTTAGAATGGGGCTGCCACACTATAAACATAGTATTTGTGCAAAGTTCTGCACCGATATCTTCACTAGTGCTTACTTATATATTGTAAAGTTAACGATTCAGATCGTCTTCAAAGTTCTGGTATATAGGAAGTAGGCGTGGTTGTGAAGCGATTTGGCCAATTTTCACAACATATCATTGGGATGTAAGGAAACTATTACAAACTAAGTTTCATTGAAATCGGTCGAGTAGTTCCTGAGATATGGTTTTTGACCCATAAGTGGGCGACGCCACGCCCATTTTCCATTTTGTAAAAAAATCTGAGTGCAGCTTCCATCTGCCATTTCTTATGTGAAATTCAGTGTTTCTGACGTTTTTCGTTAGTGAGTTAACCCACTTTTAGTAATTTTCAACCTAACCTTTGTATGGGAGGTGGGCGTGGTTATTATCCGATTTATTACATTTTTGGACTGTATTAAGAAGTGGCTAAAAAAACGACTGCTGAAAGTTTGGTTTATATATGTAGCTCGTTTTTCGCCATTTTGTGGGCGTGGCAGTGGTTCGATTTTGCTCATTTTCAACCTTCCTATGGTGCCAAGAAATAAGTGTGCCAATTTTATTAAGATATCTTAATTTTTACTCAAGCTACAGCTTGCACAGAAGGACGGACGGACAGACAGACATTTGGATTTGAACTCCACTCTTCACCCTGATCACTTTGGTATATATAACCCTATATGTAACTCGTTTAGTTTTGGGTGTTACAAACAACCGTTATGTGAACAAAACTATAATACTCTCTAGCAACTTTGTTGCGAGAGTATAAAAAAATAAACAGGCCAAATGCATGGGGTTGATTTATTTTGCATGGCCCATGTTAGAACTAAAGTTTTCCGACTTCTAGACAAAGTTATATACACGAGTGTATTATACAATATACTAATATACATACATATGTATATGCCATAACCATTGAACTCTGTACGCCGTTTCTCAGATATTTTGTAACTAGTCAGGTGAGCCAATCGATCAATGAGAATTAACGCTTTTGTTTCGCATAAAGAAAATGGTAAATGAACAGAAAGCAGCAATCCATACTCGGTAGATGGTGTTAGAATGAGGGATGCGGGTATAGCCGGATCTTGGGCATCTAGCTTTGCTAAATGAAACAAATCTGCTTAACAATAACAATATACACACGTAACACAGTGGGAAGATATAGAATTTAGCTAAATTCTTATATTTAATAAAGCAAAGGAGAAGATGTAATTCGTTCGTTTATCATAGGTCAATTTGAGAGGGCCTTTTTCTTAACACAGTTACGTGTGCGTGTGGTTATAAATCATAGACATATACATAAATGTTTTAAGCCCCACAATAAAAGGCAATTGACTAGCCATAGATACACTTATACTTCCGCAATTAGGCACACGTGCCTACGATGTATGTTTGGGCGTTACTTTTGCTAATAATTATGCGAATGAGTTTTGTGAATGAGAGCAACGATCTCTACATACCCGCTCACCGTTACAGTATTTTTGTTTTATTGAATTTTCCAAAATAAATTGAACTCAACCATGGTCTCATCCACTTGAAATTGCCTTTCGTTCTGGAGTGTATCTGGTATACTACCATATGCATACATATGTATATAGAAATACATTAAGAAAATCTGAAAGGAGCCACAGCTCGTACCTTGGAGAGCCTTTCCGTTTTTTTTTATCAGAAACATGTCTATTTAAACTACCGTTATATTTATAATAAAGTTGCATGGCCACCACGGGCACGCTTGCAGAAGTCCAGACGCTGAACCCAATTTTTTCGGTGCTCACACAATTGGTGATTTGGAGAAGAAAAAACTACGAAATAAGATAAATTTTAAAAGAAAAATATGGTTTTGTTCAAATAACGTGCATAGTTGAGGCCACTGGCTCCGAATTTCGGTGGTAATTTTAATAATTCGACTCTTTGTTGGATCGTATATCTTTGCATGATGAAATGGCAAACCTTACTGAAAGAACTGTCTACTTTTGTAGCGTCCCTACTGAAGAACCCTTTGTATAATGATAGTGGGCTTTATGTCAAATGTATAAGTCAAATTGTATATTATCTTAACATTAAATAAATAAAATGCGTGAGTATAAGATGTTTGGTTACACTTAACCTCTCCTTACTTGTTTCGTATTTTATTTTGTAAACGCCTCACTGTACAACACCGATTGACCAACATAGCAATGTAACATTTTCTTTGAACGCTTCCAATTTACCAAACAGTAACGGTGTTTTCTTCCACGTGAGCTATTTACACAACGCAACGTCACATTTCGCACATTCACAACCAACCCCATAACTGTTTATATGCGTCTGCGTCCCCTTTTGTTGCGTTCATTTAAGAAAGGTATAATCCAGAAAGTGCCAGCAGCAAGCCTAGCACTAGACAAATATATGTACATACATCCAGAGACTCGCAGCTGGAGCACTTATTGGCATATTACTTTGCCATTACAGGCAGAGGAGGCCAGCGAACCAAGACAAGACGAGACAAGACAGTCAGTCATTCATTCACTCTCCTGATGGTTTTTTCTTTGTTGTACAAGCATATACATATGTACGTATTTGTACTGGTGGAGTCGTAAACACCTACTAGTCTAGTTGCAAGACATACTGGTGAGCCAGCTGCTTTTTGGATGCTTCAATTGCCTAGATTGGATTGCACTGGGTTATTGGCTGAATGATTGGTTGGCTGGATGACTGGATGAATGGTTCGATTTGCTTTGGCGTTTTGTTAGATAGACAACAGGATGTTGAGTACACCTTTTCACTTTCAAACAGTTGGATGGAAACGATCAATACATCAGGGCCTGCTTATATATGTAGCTATATGCGGAAATGAACCCGCAGCATATGTCGTGGTTGCATGGCAATAGAGCTGCAACGATTTAAACGCTAAAAACAAAAACGCATATTGTTTGGTTGTGTGTAGAACTTCGAAATCAGTTGTGCAGATAAGCCATAAGTCAAATAACAGGAGTAAGTCATATATCCTTAAAATGGGAAATGAGGTTGTAATGTCCAGTTTCAATAATTTACTAAGGGAATGCCCTAGTTACTGTAATATTAATTCAGTTTTCATCTCAACATTTGAAAATCTGTATTAGTATACATACACACATATGTATGTACTACGAGTATATCTGAACTAAAGAGGGTCGCCACAGACGAGCTGGAAACTATCGATATCGCTGGCATCACTGGTATTTGGAATTTAACACTAATAAACAAGTTTGCTTATATGTCCATTTGTTACAATTAAAAATTCGCAGAACCTGACACATCTACACACTCATATACATACGTACATATGTACATGGGTAATAGGCGATGAAGGCAACACATTGTCATTATTGCAGGTCATGCGAAAACATAATAGCAATAACAATATATATGCATAATTTTTCACTGTACTCATTTTGCTTCAAGTACATTCTCCAATTAATAATAAAGTTGATAAAAACCCCACATCTCATGCTTATGAGGCATGCTTACAACTACATATTAAACAAATGACAACGGATATTGCATGCACGCAAATGCAATGTGTTGAATGTGTTAATGCGCGGCCACCGTCGCTGCCACCGGCAACAACGTCATCTACGCTGCCTTTGGCATCGCTCGCTAACTCGCTGTGTGCTTGTTTCCACCACTGGCCGTTAATGAGTTCATTTAACCACCGCTGCCATCCACCACATGCCGACAAAACTGTCGGCGCACTTGCCTACAGCGGTCGGTGGCGCAAGTAGTGGCGAGTAAAGAAGATCGACCGTCAGTCAGTCAGATAGTCAAACAGCTAGCCCACATTTTAAAGTGCTAGTCGAAAAATCGCTACATCTGGGTAATTGTTTCTACAAAATGCTACTGATACGCTCTGTTTGCGATGAACAAAAAAAACACACGATTAGATTGTGGCGGACGCAGATGCATGCGGTCGCTCTGCGTTGATATTTATGCGGGCGCTAGGGCATTCTGCGACCATCGAATTTGATGTACATCCATATTCTGTATGCTATGTGTGTTCATATAAATTGTTTTCTAGCTCTCTTGTTATCTTCAAACGTTTCAAAAAAAATTATGCGATGACAGATGACTTCTATCGGATTTTTGAAAAACGCAACTGCCCCTCTAATCAAATTGAAGAGATCATTTGTGTGTACTTTGCAAAGTGTTTGCATTGATTCCATTTTCTGTTAAATCTTATACTCCATTGGTATGAGACAAAGTACTTCAAGTTTATGCATGATCTTGAGAAGTGGAGACAGATTACTTCACTGCCCATCACACTGCTTGTGCCCCCATTTTCCATAATTTTTATCTCTTACAGTATTAGTTATTTCCATTACAATAACTTACTTATACGATTGCACATATAATATACATACATACATTTACTCGTCTTGCATGGACGCGTTTGCCTGGAATAGCTAAGTAGTCTTTATAACCACGCGAACGCCTCTTAACCTTCTTCTTTAACCTGATGCTGGAAAAATTAGTAAACTTCTCTAAACAGAGAAGGTACAATTTTCTAAAAGATTGTACAGCTACTGGCGTACGCCGATGATATCGATATCGTTGGAAACAACAACCGCGCCGTTAGTTCTGCTTTTTCCCGCCTAGATAAGAAATCTAATCGAATGGGTCGTGTGGTGAACGAGGACAAGACTAAATATCTCCTGTTATAAAACAAACAGTCAGCGCATTCGCGTTTAGGCTCCCACGTCACTGTTGATAGTCATAACTTTGAAGTTGAAGATAATTTCGTATACCTAGGCACCAGCACCAAAACCGAGAATAATGTCAGCCTTGAAATCCAACGCAGAATCACTCTTACCAACAGGTGCTACAATGGACTAAGTGGGTAATTGAAAAGTAAAGTTGTCTGTCGACGAACAAAAAGTAAACTCTACAAGTCCCTCATCATTCCCGTCCTACTTCATGGTGCAGAAGCGTGGTTGATGTCAACATCCGATGAGACGGCACTAGGAGTTTTCGAGAGAAAGGTTTTGCGGAGGATTTATGATCCCTTAAACATTGGCAACTACGAATACCGCAGAAGATGGAATGATGAGCTGTATGTGTTATTCGACTACATAGACATAGTTCAGCAAATAAAAAGACAGCGGCTACACTGGCTAAGTCATGTTGTTCGAATGGACGAAAGTGCTCCAGCTCTGAAAGTGTTCGATGCAGTACCCGCCGGTGGAAGCCGAGGAAGAGTGAGGCCTCCACTCCAATGGAAGGACCAGGAGGAGAAGGACTTGTCTTCACTTGGTATTACCAATAGGCGAGATGCGTGGCGCGCTGTTGTGAACTCGGCTATAACCACGTAAGCGGTTTCTACGCCAGTCAAGAAGAAGAAGAACGCCTCTTAATTACGCATAAGGAACTTTGACATTTGAGAGAATGGTAGTTGTTTACGTATATTGCTCAAAAGCAACGGACTACGTAGTGCACACCTACAGAATGTGCGGAGAAATGTGGAAGAACAACAATATATATGTATATACCTCGTAAACCAATAAAACTATATACAGCCTTGGCCAAAAGTATTAGGCACCCCATTAATTACTGAATTTTTTGTTTTAACAAGTGAAATAATGAAGTTTTATTAGTAAAACAGTGAAAATACAATGAATTAGTGATAATAACATTAAAAGAAAAAATAAAAAAAAAATAATAATTTTTATAAAATATTTTTTGATCTTCTTAAAAATGACAATCTTTAGTTTTAGCTTAATTTTTTTTTTAATTCGTTTCGTTTTAATTCGTTATTCGTTTAATCAACAGTTAAACACCCATGTAAGACATTTACAAAAAGAAGTGGTAACTTTGATAGCCACATTTGAGAATACATGTATTTTAATGGGGTGCCTAATACTTTTGGCCAAGGCTGTAAATCAAATTTTCTGGAGTCGTTTGCCTTACGTACCCCATAAAAATAGGTGAAATCGGTTGAAAATTACTAAAAGTGCGTTAACTCCCACCTGATTATAGGTTTTTCAAAAATACGATGGTCTTAATACTTACACACATATTAGAATATCTAAATTAAGTGGGTCTTGGATATAGTGTACCTTGGTGGTGAAAATTAGTGAAATCCGTTCAGGAATTACCTCAGCCCTCAGATAATATATATAATGATTTTCGTTATTCTATTGAACTTTATGCCGAATATATGGGTCAAATTGTGTATTTCTTAATAAACCTATGTATGTACATATAAGTTAACACAATTGATTACGAAATTCACCAACATCGGTCAATAACTTTTACCCGCAATCGATGTACTGCTGACGCTGCATCAGTTATTGACTCCGCACACGCATCCGCCCAAATGATGACTCCGCATCAGCATATTGGCAATTGGGGACAAACATCAACGTGACCAGCAAATAACATAGGTTTAATTTAAGCTTAAGAAATATTTTGTATTCAGTTCTTAAGTAGACAGTCTTTAATCGACAACAGCTTTAAGCTGAAGTTTTTAGTAGACGTTCTTAGTTTAAGAATTCAATTTAATCAATAAAATAAACAGCGGGCGCAAGTCCGCTATTTTTTAAAAAAATAAAGTTTAATTAAAAAACTTAACTGGCGCCCGAGCAGGGACCAGCTGAAGTTTAGTTCAAGTGTAATAAAAACAAGTAAGGAAGGGCTAAGTTCGGGTGTAACCGAACATTTTATACTCTCGCAATTTATTTATTTGACTTTATTTATATTATATAATACAAAATTTGACCCACATATTCGTCATATATATTGTATAAAGTCCATTGAAAGTTGGAAACCATAATATTAGGTTAGAAGCACCGAGGTCCTCGTGTTCGATATATGGGGCCTTGACAACCTATGGTCCGATTTCGGCGATTTTTAGAATGATGCTGCCAAACTATTAACATAGTATTTGTGCAAAGTTCTGCACCGATATCTTCACTAGTACTTACTTTATATATTGTAAAGTAAGCGATCCAGATAGTCTTCAAAGTTCTGGTATATAGGAAGTAGGCGTGGTTGTGAAGCGATTTGGCCTATTTTCACAACATATCATTGAGATGTAAGGAAACTATTACAAACCAAGTTTCATTGAAATCGGTCGAGTAGTTCCTGAGATATGGTTTTTGACCCATAAGTGGGCGACGCCACGCCCATTTTCCATTTTGTAAAAATCTGAGTGCAGTTTCCTTCTGCCATTTGTTATGTGAAATTTAGTGTTTCTGACGTTTTTCGTTAGTGAGTTAACCCACTTTTAGTAATTTTCAACCTAACTTTTGTATGGGAGGTGGGCGTGGTTATTATCCGATTTCTTCCATTTTTGGACTGTATTAGGAAGTGGCTAAAAAAAACGACTGCAGAAAGTTTGGATTATATAGCTTTTTGGTTTGCGAGATATGTATAAAAACTTAGTAGGGCGGGGCCACGCCCACTTCCCCAAATAAATTACATCCAGATATGCCCCTTGATAGTGCGATCCTTCATACCAAATTTTATTTCCATAGCTTTATTTATGGCTTAGTTATGGCACTTTATGTGTTTTCGGTTTTCGCCATTTTGTGGGCGTGGCAGTGGTCCGATTTTGCTCATTTTCGAAAGCAACCTTCCTATGGTGCCAAGAAATAAGTGTGCCAAGTTTCATCAAGATATCTTAATTTTTACTCAAGTTACAGCTTGCACAGACGGACGGACGGACGGACGGACGGACGGACGGACAGACAGACATTCGGATTTGAACTCCACTCTTCACCCTGATCACTTTGGTATATATAACCCTATATCTAACTCGTTTAGTTTTGGGTGTTACAAACAACCGTTATGTGAACAAAACTATAATACTCTCTTTAGCAACATTTGTTGCGAGAGTATAAAAAGCAAATGTTAAGCAAATGTGTTGAGTGAAAGAATCGCCCGTGAAGGAAGAAAACGGCCGAAACGCAACATACCAAGTCGCCCGTGAAGGAAGAAAACGGCCGAAACGCAACACACCAAATCGCCCGTGAAGGAAGAAAACGGCTGAAAACGCAACTATCAAACCACCCGTGGAAAGGACGGCTGAAGGATAGGAACACTTGACTGGACGAGCTGGTCCAACAACCAACAAGCGTCAGGATCCTGTAGGAAGAAGACGCACCCTCCAAACGTGCGCACCGTGGGAACTTTAGTAGGTACTGACCAAAAGAGAGGAAACCCTAGGCGCCAAGAGGCTAACAAGTAAGAATTAGAAGCTAAGAAAATATTTAAAGTGAAAAGTTAAAAATTTTGTGAAAGAAAATAAAGGAAACTAAAAGAAATAAGAAAATAAAGAAATTAAAAAATTAAAGAAATTATAAAAGTTAAAAAAAAAAAAAAAAAAAAATGTGAAAGAAAATAAAGGAAACTAAAAGTAAGAAAATAAAGAAATTAAAAGGAAGTAAGAAAATTTTAAAATTAAAAATTTTTATGAAAGAAAAAAAAAAGAAACATCAAAATATAATAAAGAAATTAAAAAGGAAGAAAGCAAATTAATAAGCTTAAAATTTGATAAAAAGGAAAGAAATTTTACATTAATAAAAAGAGAGAAAGAAAAATACAGAGGTAGTCAAAATTATTTACACATCGGACGTTTTTTTACATGTTTCACAGAAAAAGCTTTCGCTTGTTGTTGTTGTTGTCGCAGGGTAACAAAATGCTATGTTGTTGTAAACCTTGATCTATTCCCGAGCGAATAAAGTCGGTTTGGCAAGAATAACTAGAAATATGGCGGAGAAATAAGCAAATGAACTGCAGACTCGCAGTAGTCAAAAGTATTTACACACATTTTTTTTGCGTCAAAAGTATTTACACACGGCGATTTAGCCTTTATCCTTGGATTTCGTTTGAGCAAAAGTAGTAATTTGATTCTATTGCATTCTTAACAACCTAACTCAGCGTCAAAAAATAAAAATTGGTAAATAAAATACCGAAAACAAAGGAATTATCGATTATAACTAGATTGGAGACTGTTACTAAGTTTAAGACTCAGGTTTAGGCTTCGGAGTTAGTTAAAATTTATAGAATTTGATGGAATACTGTTTATAATGTTATTAAAAAGAAGGAAACGAAGTATTGCAAGGACAATTTAAAGATAATTGGGCGGAAACCTGTGATAACTCAAAGAGAATGCAGAAGATTAGTAGGAACTGTCATACAAAATCCCACAATTAGTCCTCTTAATATTGCAGCATCATCGAATCAGCATATTGCATGAACAGCCAATGATGCTACACTGCTAAGGACATTTTAAAATAGTAACATAAATACATACGTTGTGTATAAAGTTGACCACTTCCGAAACCAAAAAAGCTTTATTTCCGAAACCAAAAAAGCGATATGCCTCTCATTTGCCTTAAAATGCATCCTAAAGCCTGTCGTGGACAGATAAGGCTGATTTTTTGTTCCAGGGCTTCTTTAGTAAACGCTTTATGCATTTCCACGTGAGAAGAAGAATAATGCAGCTTAGACGCTAAATAGAGTCGGGAGTGATGATTTGTGATTTTTTTTGATTCTTTGGGGAAATTTTCCTTACTTCTGTTTTGGAGATTTGGTACTAATTTAGTGACCCTAAATCATCCGGATATATCAGAATTCACATCACCATGCCATTGTAGTGGTCCGTCGGCCTTTTGCAACTATTGACTACATTTTACAACAGGATAATGCTCCATTTCATGAAGGATCTTTACCTTCAAAAGTTTTAAATGAAGCAAATCAAGTTGACCTCCGCACAGCCCTGACCAAAACTTTAGTCAAAATGTTTGGTCTTTCGTTAAATATCAGAGGACAATTGATATAATAACCAAAAACGCCGAAATTACCGACATTTGGTCAAAATTAACAGTTAACTTAGCGCACAATTGTGTTGAATCAATTCGGACCATAAAGCAGGCTGGTAACCATGTAACCAATTATGAATTGGCCTTAGAATAGTAACTTAGACAAAACATTAAAATTAAAAAAATTATCATGAAAAACTAACAGGTTAATCCATTTCAAGTTGTGTGTAAATACTTTTGACGCAAAAAAAATGTGTGTAAATACTTTTGACTACTCCGAGTCTGCAGTTCATTTTCTTATTTCTCCGCCATATTTCTAGCTATTCTAGACAAACCGACTTCATTCTCTCGGGAATAGATCAAGGTTTACAAAAACATAGCATTTTGTTACCCTGCGACAACAACAACAACAAGCGAAAGCTTTTTGTGTGAAACTTGGAAAAAAACGTCCTATGTGTAAATAATTTTGACTACCTCTGTACATAGATTTTTAAGAATTCAAAATATAAAAACATTTTAAAAATTAAACAAAAATAATAATTGGAAAAATACAATAAAGAAATACGTACATTCGTAAGATTTAACAAAAAGAAAGAAAGCATATAAATCACTATTTTTAAGAAAATATTAAAAAAAAAAATAAATTTTTAAGAAAAATTTTTTTAGTAACATTTATCTACATTTCAAATTTTAATTGTATATTTACTAACCCTAACTAACATTATAACAAATACATAATAACGGGCTTGTACAGCCAATAAAAAAATAAAAATCAAGCTGCGATTCACCACCTTCGGGGGGACCCTCCAGCTTATAAAAAACAAAATTCTCTGCGATTCACCACCTTCCGGGGGACCCTCCAGAGAATTATAAATTTTAAATAAATATAAAAATAGGCTTGTACAGCCAATAACCTTAATATAAAATCAAGAGCCGCGATTCACCACCTTCGGGGGGACCCTCCGGTTCTTTATAATTCAAGTTCAACTCTGCGATTCACCACCAAAGGGACCCTCCAGAGTAAAAGAACAATTAATATATATATATATATAAAAAATTTAACAATATGTCAAATCCTAATAACTTAATCCGACCTCCTGTACTGAACGCTGCTCCTCAGCAATCAGCTTCTTCCTCTCCCAATAACTTTAACATAGACCAGTTAACCACGATCATAACTGGAGTCGTTAACAACATATTAAAACAAGAAGGACGAAACATAGTCCAATCCGCCCTTAACCCAAATGCCAATTTTTCAAATATTACTGACGTAACCATTGATACAAACCTTTCCCAAAATATAACCGAACTGGATAAAATACCAGACGTTGTTAGATGCCTTCGAGATTTCTCAGGTAATCCAGGAGAGTTTAACTCTTGGAAAAAAAGTGTAGATCGAATTCTTCAGATCTACGAACCTCTGAGAGGAACGCCAAAATATTACGGCATCCTCAATGTTATAAGAAATAAAGTCGTAGGAAATGCCGATATGGCCCTCGAATCTTATAACACGCCATTGGACTGGAAGGCAATTTCAAGATGCCTTACCCTCCACTACGCTGATAAGCGAGATTTAGGTACCCTTGAGTACCAAATGACTTCTTTGGTGCAAGGTAACCACACCATACAAGAATTCTACCAAAGAGTGTATTCGCACTTATCTCTAATTCTAAACAAAATCGGATGCATGGAAGTTGGTCCAGAATCTATGCATCTACTTACACGCACTTACCGAGACAAAGCTCTCGATACATTTATCCGGGGATTAAAAGGTGATTTGCCAAGACTTCTTGGTATGAGAGAACCAGTTGATCTCCCTCAAGCACTTCACTTATGCTTAAAACTTGAAAATCAAAACTATCGTTCGCACTACGCGCTAATCAATAATAACCAAATTCGGAAACATCAAGATTTTCGACCACCTCTCCCACCCAGAAAGCAGAACAACGTATTTTATCCACAGTTAACATATATTCCGAGGCCACAGATGCCTCCACAAAATTTCACGTATCATCAACGTCATCAAGCTCCTCCAAATAATTTTCGCAATATGCAAAATTATAAACCATTTGGCCAACCACCTACCAAACCTCAATTTCCACGACCAGAGCCAATGGATGTCGATCGCTCTTTACATTCAAGAGCAGTCAATTACATGAATAGACCCCAAATTAATAACACCGTAAAAAGACCATCTAATTTTTCCCAACAAATACCTCTAAAACAGCAAAGAAATTTCCATATTGAATCAGCTACTCAACAGGATACACAACAAGACCAACACTACCAATATGAGTGGACACCCACTCCTCTAGAATATGAAAATACACTGACTACTGACGAAATTGAACAGCCAGACCAAACCTATGTAGAAGAAAATTCAATGCCAGAAACTCAAGATTATATCGATATCAATTTTTTAGAATGAGCAGTTCTTCGTTGCCTTACGTAGAGTTCAAGACGAAGAACGGAAAAATTCTAAAAATGTTAATCGATACAGGCTCAAGTAAAAATTATATACAGCCCTGCCACGTAGCAAAACAAATACTAAATGACGAACCATTTTTCGCAAAATCTATTGCAGGACAGATGAAAATTACTCACTATACAACCATAAATGTATTCGGCAATAAAGACACTATTTTGAAATTCTTCCTTCTCCCTACATTAAATTCTTTCGACGGCATAATTGGAAACGATAGTCTTAAAGAAATGCGTGCCACCGTTAATACTTATGACAATACTCTGACATTAGGTAATGGCACCAAAATTAAAATTAAACAAAAATTA
Organism: Zeugodacus tau; assembly: GCA_031772095.1. Taxonomy (NCBI): domain Eukaryota; kingdom Metazoa; phylum Arthropoda; class Insecta; order Diptera; family Tephritidae; genus Zeugodacus; species Zeugodacus tau. The sequence continues at coordinate 48,307,606 of CM062649.1, read as the reverse complement.
TCTCCGACAGTTAATAAAATAGACGTAAGGACTGATCATATGACAGCTACACAAAAACAGTACATAAACCATCTAACTACAAAATATCCTAATCTTTTTACCGAACCAGATGAAAAACTTACTTATACCACCACCGTAGTAGGAGAAATTAGAACTTCTTCTGAGACTCCAGTATACACCAAATACTATCCATATCCTTTGGCAATGAGAGATTTTGTTCAAAATGAAATAGGAAACTTATTAAAAGATGGAATCATTAGACCATCGCGATCACCCTACAACTCACCTGTGTGGGTCGTGCCAAAAAAATTAGATGCATCAGGACAAAAAAAATACAGATTGGTAATTGACTATAGGAAATTAAACACATTAACAATAGCAGATAGATACCCCATTCCAGAAATCAACGAAGTAATTTCACAGCTAGGAAATAATAAATATTTTTCTGTTCTTGATTTGAAGAGCGGCTTCCACCAGATTCCCTTGAAGGAATCCGATATCGAGAAGACGGCATTTTCAGTCAATAACGGCAAATACGAATTCACCCGACTTCCTTTCGGACTGAAGAATGCACCAGCAATCTTCCAAAGAGCATTAGATGATATTTTGAAGAATCATATAGGAAAAATTTGTTATGTTTACATAGATGACATAGTAGTTTTTGGCAAAGATGAACAAAGCCACTTCCAAAATGTTGAAAAATTTTTCACACGCTCGAAAAAGCAAACATGAAGGTCCAACTAGACAAATGTGAGTTTTTTAGAAAAGAAGTCGAATTCTTAGGTTTCATAATATCCCAAACAGGCATAAAAACTAATCCTGCCAAAGTAAAATAAATTCAAGAATTTCCATGTCCAAGAACGTTGAAAGACTTAAGGTCTTTTCTTGGTCTATCAGGTTACTATCGACGCTTCATCAGAGATTACGCCAAACTAGCGAAACCTCTGACCTCGCTTTTGAGAGGGAAAGATGGACGAGTGTCCAAAAATGCCTCAAGCAAAAAGTTAGTTGTGTTCGATAAAAGTGCATTAGAAGCTTTCAATAAAATTAAATTATCACTAATATCAAAAGAAGTTATACTATCATACCCAGATTTCAAACAAGAATTTCACCTTACCACAGACGCATCCAACTATGCTCTAGGAGCAGTCCTTGAACAAGCAGGTAAACCAATAACTTTCATATCCCGATCATTAAATAAAACAGAAGAAAGCTACGCCGCTAATGAAAAAGAAATGCTGGCAATTATTTGGGCTCTCACCTCACTTAGAAATTATTTGTATGGATCAGCGAAAGTTGTAATTTTCACAGACCACCAACCGCTCACATTTGCATTGAGTAATAAAAATCACAATGGAAAAATGAAGAGATGGAAGTGTATCTTAGAAGAATACAACTACGAGATGAAATACAAACCAGGAAAAACGAATATCGTAGCAGACGCACTCTCTAGACCTCCACAGACTGACATCAATGTTCTAACAACTACCGACCATAGTGATGAAAGTTCAGCACATCACCTCATCCCAGCCACAGAAGCACCGATAAATGCTTTTAAAAACCAAATTTTCTTATTATCAGGGAATGAAGATAGCTATTCATTTCAAATCCCATTTCCATCCTATCACAGACACACAATTACAAAACAAAAGTACTCGACACCGGACATTATAGACATATCCTTGACCTAGCATTACTTAACGGACGTAAAAATCTTAGACTACAGTAAAGCACAGTTAGTGACGATCGACAATGGACAAGCAAAAATACAAGACGGAACATTCAGACTAATACACATCATTGACTTGGACAAATACGAACATTTTTTGAAAATCACTTATGACGAAATAACTACTCAAATCCCAAGAAATAATTTCCTATATCCTATACTAAAACATGAAACTATCCAAACCTTTGAAATCCTAAACGCCCTTAAACCTATTAATAATAAAATGAAAAGATCAATTGATATATTGGGAACGGCATGGAAATATATTGCCGGATCTCCTGATCATGAAGATCTAAATATAATAACTAATAATTTACATAACCTGAATAACAATAACGATAAACAAGTAATCATAAATAACTTATTTGAAACACGAATGAATAATATAACTAACATAGTAAATAAGATGTCAAATTCCATAAGAAGACGAAAATTTTATAACTGAAAATCTAATAAATTTGCAAAATAAAATAAGATTAATAAAAGAAGAATTAGTAAATATAAGATATGCCATTCAATGGGCCAAAAATAATATTATAAATTCAGTAATGTTAAGTAAAGAAGAAATTGAATTGTCAATAAAAAAATTAACAGAAGAAAAAGTACCGTTTAAAAATGCCGAAGAAGCATTAGAATCATCTAAAATAAATGTGTTAAGTAAAGGTACAGAAATTTTATATATGGTCAAAATACCACTAACGCTAGAAGAAACATTTAAAAGAATTATTATAAGATCAGTAAAAAGAACTAATAATGTTATAATTAAAACAAATTATAAAGAAATATTAAAAGGAAAAAATGTATCTTACGAAATTAAAAATGAATGTGAAAGTTACAATGATTTAACAATTTGCAAAGAAACCAATTTGATAGATATAAGTAAAGATTTATGTTTAACAAGAATAATAAATAGTTTAAATTCAACATGCCAAACAACAAATGGTCATCAAGTTCCCGTCATAGAAGAAATAAAACCAGGAGTACTTCTACTAAACCAATTCAACGGTAAATTAGAAGCCGACACGACATTATAAGAAAGAAGTAATAGAATCAAGTACAAATCCAGAAGTTACAGCATCAAAGGAAAAAACATACGTAAATTTTAATGACCTACCATTCTATTAATGATCGAGGACGATCATATTTAAGAGGGGAGGAGTTAACACAATTGATTACGAAATTCACCAACATCGGTCAATAACTTTTACCCGCAATCGATGTACTGCTGACGCTGCATCAGTTATTGACTCCGCACACGCATCCGCCCAAATGATGACTCCGCATCAGCATATTGGCAATTGGGGACAAACATCAACGTGACCAGCAAATAACATAGGTTTAATTTAAGCTTAAGAAATATTTTGTATTCAGTTCTTAAGTAGACAGTCTTTAATCGACAACAGCTTTAAGCTGAAGTTTTTAGTAGACGTTCTTAGTTTAAGAATTCAATTTAATCAATAAAATAAACAGCGGGCGCAAGTCCGCTATTTTTTAAAAAAATAAAGTTTAATTAAAAAACTTAACTTATATCAATAAATTGCGAGAGTATAAATTGTATATATTGTTGCACCCGAACTTAGCCTTTCTTTACTTGTTCATATTATTCAGTCAGAACCGCAAATCCATCCATGCCATTATAGCAACATTTACCTTCTAAATACAAAATCGACCAGACAATCAAAGAATTTTGTTTGTATGTAAATATATACATACATATGTATACTTAAATACAGCTGATAAGACGAATGACGAAACTGAACGTCGGAGGGTCATGTAGACAAAATGAACTAATCGGGAAACATATAGCATGCAATGCCAATTAAATAAAACAAAACATAGTGCGGATACAAGCAAATTATCTGCGACGTCGACAAAAGCAATAAATACACGTGAATAATATAGACAAATTGAGGCAAAAATGTAGCAGCAGCAACATGATTATCAACACGGATCTGTAACAAAAGAACTTGTTTCTAGATAGACACATGAACATATGTAAATACCGATCTATGACTATACTAGAAGAGCACAAGAACAAGCTCGAAAAAAAAAAGTTTATGCTGCAGTGCACTAGAGTATGAGCAAAGCAATAGGCAGAACCGGGTCTGCTATAAAAATATCAAACACCAATATCTACAACAGTCACTTTAACTCGAGCCATACACTCACGGAACTAGTAGTCGCTTCAAGCTAGCAACCTGTTCGGCCTACTCTTTTGCGACCAACTAATTAACTCATAAACATACCCAAACACTTACTGAAAATAGGTAAATAAAAGAATTGGTGGTAGACGAATATCAACAATTTAGGCCACACCTTTATACATAGACACATGCAGACAGTTATATAAGAATAGTACATTAGTTTGTTAATAATTTTCCACTTTTTTCAATTTTATGTAATCCAACTCGAAGCCTTAAACGATATCAATAAATTTGTTTTAAATATTTCTGGTTAAGAAGTTTCCAATTAGTCGCTTATCAATTTGTGGTGGGAAAGAAGACAAGAAAAATACCACACATAAATTCCAAATCACCGTGATTAGATTGGTGCAACATGTGCCAGTCTGATTTAATGCAAGTCCGGTGCTATTGAGAGAGTGGTGAGTGTGTAGTGCCATCAGCGGCAAACAACCGAGGTGCCATATCTATCGACTCATCTGAATTATGTGGACTTATTTTGTGGTATATTATGGGTCACTTGACTGATGTAGAATGTGAATGGGTCCAATACGAACCTACAAGCACATATTTTTAGAGAGGTCGGCACTGTACGATAATTAGCTAAGAATGTATGAAGAAGGATGTGGTGAATATTAGGCTTCTGCTGAAATAAATGACAAATATTCAGTTATTGACAAAAAATTTTAAGAGAACCATACTTTGCTCCTGTTGGATTTCTCCCGAAATATTCGATATTCGCAAATGTCATTATTCATTCTTATTACTCGAAACTTAAAAGGCTATTCAACAAGATCCTATATTTTTAATTACTGTCAAGTTCGTTTCTCTGTGGTATGAAACAGCCGTATTAAGCTCGCTCTGAAGTACGCCAGTTCACATACCGCTCCCAATATTTTAATGGTATGAGTTTACACTCACAAACTCATAGCATAGAGCGCAAAGTAACTGGTTAGCCGCGAAATATGGCGCAGATAAATGACTTAAGTTCTCCAATTTTGCACAATATTAATTTTAGATAAATTAATTGCTTAATTGTTTTAAAAGCGGCTAATTCAAAAATTTTGAAATGAGATAAGTAGATTGAAAGCAATTATATTATTGTTTTTGTATGCACAAAGCAGTACGAGCAGTCTGCTGAATATGGAGTAATATTGAAATCGAAACATATAGACTATTAAGCAGGGAATGGTATTAGCTTAATGACTTAATGGCTTTCTACAGACGGGTATTTGTTTGAGTATGCCAATATAGTTATGTATATGTACATATGTATGTGAAAGTGACCTTACCAACACGTGCCGTTTACTGTGGCAGGGAATGTTGTTAATAAGCAATCTTCGCCTTTTATGGAATGTGGTCATTAGCGTTTCAATTTATCGCTGTTATGTCAAAATAGAGAATACGCAAAAAATCTGTGAGTTGACGTTTCCATCTCTAAATGAAAGTAACCGACAGTTTTTCACAATATGTTGAAAAATTGAAGCTTCTGAGAAAACCTTCTTGAGTTTATATGATAAAGGTATGATCCAAAAAGTATTAAAGTAATCAGAATATTATAAAATGTATAGCAGATGTAAGTACTAAAAAATACAATAATTTAGTTTTATTTACTTACTTTGATAAACGTGAAATCAAACTTTTCACCTGTTAAGAAAAAAAAATGTCATGGTCAGTTTCAAAAGCAGTAAAAATTATGTAAATGTTTAAAAATAAGCAAATCGTGTAAATATATGTGTATCTATATGTACATATGTTAATTGACAAAGCGTCTAATTTATTATTAATTGCTTAACGATTTAATAAACAAAAAATGTTGTTCGTGTGTAATTCAATTTTATGCATAATCTTTTGTTACTCATAATCTGAATGTACATATGTGCATATGTATATCTACAAATTGTTTTGTCTAATTAGATACAGGGTTATATATACCAAACATTTCTTGATACTTGTTGTTCCAAAGTATGCACGCTCACATTCCAATGTACGATTTAGTTCATTTCTGATTTGACGATTTGACGCTGGCATATGAATTTTAGTCATTAGTTTGCCACTCATAATCCAACACAAATCTTTAATCAAGATTAGATGTCATCGTTCATTTGCAAATTTGAATTCTCTGTTGTCACTTGTAACTTGAGTAAAAATTAAGATATCTTAATGAAACTTGGAACACATATTCCTTGGCACCCTGAGGAGGTTGCTTTCGAAAATCGGTCCACTGCCACGCCCACAAAATGGCGGAAACCGAAAACCTATACAGTGTCATAACTAAGCCAAAATTTGGAACATAGGATCGCATTAGGTAGGGGCACATTTGGATGAAAATCTTTTTGAAGAGTGGGCGTGACCCCGCCCCCAAATAGGTTTTATGTATATATCTTGCAAACCAAAAAAACTATATAAACCAAACTTTCTGCAGTCGTTTCTTTTAGCCATTTCCTTATACAGTCCAAAAATGAAAGAAATCGGATAATAACCACGCCCACCTCCCATACAAAGGTTAGGTTGAAAACTACTAGAAGTGGGTTAACTCAATAACGAAAAACGTCAGCAACACTAAATTTCACATAAGAATTGGCAGATGGAAGCTGCACTCAGATTTTTTTACAAAATGGAAAATGGGCGTGGCGTCGCCCACTAATGTGGCCAACGCTCGCTCAATGACGAATTCCGTGAAGGTCGTCCAAAAACAGCCGTTGTGCCAGAAAACATCGATGCCGTACGTGAACTGATAATGCAAGACCTATGCATTTCTCCCACCAGCATACATTCGATATTGCATGAACACCTGGCTGTAAAAAAGGTTTGTTCTCGTTGGATCCCGCACAATTTCACAATCGCTCAAAAAAAGGCTCAAAAAAGTGCTTCGAAAATTGGTTTGAGCGCATGCAAAAGTGTATGTATAAATCTTGATGGAGAATATTTTGAAAAACAATAAAACCATTTTCGTTGATAAATATTCCTATTTTCATTATTAGGCCAGAAATATACATATATAGCAGCCCTCGTATATACATTAAAAACCAATGAAGATATCGGAATAAAACTTTACACAAATACTGTATTTGAGCTGTGACATCACTTGTGGAAAAATTGTCAAAATCGGACCATGATTTTTCAAGGCCCCTGATATCGAACATGAAGAACTCGGTGCCTAAGAATAATTTTTCACCGAAATGTAGATAAATCTCTCAGATATTTTAATGTAATTCATTCCCTCTGAATTTTTTTCTTATCACATTTTGTCTATGTACCAAAAGTGGTTAAAATCGGGTCATAACTTCCCCCAGATCCCATATACCTAATTATATGTAGATAATATAAAATTAAGTGGGCGTATAGTCTTCGATATATTATATCTTGGTGGTGAAAACGGTTCAGGAATTACCTCAGTCCCCATATAATATTTATGATGATTTTCGTTATTCTATTGAACTTTAATCAGAATATATGGGTCGAATTGTGTTATCTTTATAAAATTACATCAATAAATTGCGAGAATATAAAATGTTCGGTTACACCCCTACTTGTTTTATAGCAATTTTGTACCATATCAAACCATGTTTATTGTGGGGGTTTATCCCTTTTTCTGGTGTTCGTTTTTTCAACTTAATAAAAATTTTAATGTGTCGTATTACGACTGCAAAATGATGATGACTGCATCAATAAAGTGCAAAGGAATTGAAAGTGCGAAACAAGTTTGTAATAATATTTATTTAATAACCGCTAATTTGCCAATATTCGTACACAGATTTGTGTGAATGCATGTGTATGTGAAATTTGTATTACTCAATCGACGATGATGATGAGATCGTAGTTAAAGAACTGTTTGACTGACTTAGCTGGCACATAGCCGAGTATCACGTACATATGTAGGTGTAATCAAATATGTATGTAAAATTTTAAAAATCTTAAACATCTACATTTAATTACTTATTTTCGTTTTTACGGCAAATTTACCATATTTCTCACAACCTTCCACATTTTTTAATTATTCCGCTTCCTTTTCTCTTCGCTTTACACCGTACTGGCTTCTGCAACTTTAGATGCACTATTTCATATGCGTATGTGTTTAGGTGCGTAGCTGTTGCGTGTGGCACAACCGCCGTTTGAGTGAACCTTGCACTGTTTACTCATACATCTTTCAAAATACATACACTTACATAAGTTCATGTGTTTGTGGCAATTTTCATTTTCATTACAAATTCCATACCGTTAAACACAAGATACCAAGAGCTGGCCTGCATTCTAAACTGTAGTATTCAAAGCATGTCTACTTGTGCACCTTAACAGGCCTATGTATACCAGTATCTACTTGAAGCAATATAGAGCTCTTTCACACGGGTCAACTCTGTTGCGGTAATTCTTAGTTTATAGGCGAAGGGGCGACGAAGAGAGGAGAATCGCGCCGAGTCTGCTATGTTCGGCAACACGCTTTGTGTTCTTATTCGTAACAGTTCGCTGCTACGTAACAGCGTTGCATTTGCGCACATTTTAAAATTAATGTTTACAATAGTTGTACTCATTTAACGTCGCAATAAATTTGCAATATGGCCACACAAGTTAAATGAGCGCTCTTTGGCAATATTGTGGCAATATCAGCTGATTGTGAATTAATTGTAAGCATGCTATGAATGCCATTGAAAATGGTCTTGCATATTTGAGCCCTTTCACACAGGCAATTCCTGTTGTGGCAATTCTTAGTTTTATAGGAGAGGGGGCGACGAGGAGAGGAGAATCGCGCCGAGTCTGCTGTGTTCGGGCAACACTCCCAAACTGAAATACAACACGCCCGATATGTTCGATATCCAGAGCCTTGAAAAGTTATAGTCCGATTTCTAAAAGTTTTCCACAAATGAAGCCACAGCTCAAATACAGTACAGTGAACCCCACTTAAGTACCCCCGCCCCTTTTAAGTGCCTTTCTCGCTTAAGTGACCATATTTTGCGGCATCGTTGTTTTTTCTCTAAATTTACATATAAAATTCCCCGCTTAAGAGCATCCGCTTATTAATAAGTATTTTTGTTATTAATAAGAAATAAATGTGACTTTCATTCTAAATGTTAAAATATTAGATCGAAGTATTTGAGAAAAAGCTTGGTAAGTACCTCGAGGCACTTAAGCGGGATTCATTTAAGTGCCTTTCCCGCTTAAGTGTCTCAAAAGTATTGTATGTTAAGAAGGGGCACTTAAGCGGGGATTACTGTATTTGTGTAAAGTTTTATTCCGCTATCTTTATCGGTTCCTTATGTATAAATTATAAAGTTAGGGAATCAGATGGAATTCAAAATTGAGTTAGATGGAAAGTAGTCGTGGTTGTGAAACGATTTCGTCCATTTTCCATCTATGCTATCAAGGTGACAAGAAAATAATTTCATTGAAATCGGTAGAGTAGTTCCTAGTTTTTTGCCACGCCCAATTTCCATAAAAAAACCTGAGTGCAGCTTCCTTTTGCCATTTCTTCTGTAAAATTTAATGCTTCTGTTTTTTTTTCGTTAGTGAGTTAACGCGCTTTTAGTAACTTTCAACACAACCTTTGTTTTAGGGATGGGCGTGGTTATTAACCGATTTCATTTATTTGTATGATGTGTTATGGGAAGTGACTGCAGAAAGTTTGGTGTATATGGCTTTATTGGTTTTGCGATATATATACAAAAGACCTATTCCTAAAAAAAATTACATCGAAATGTGCCCCTTCCTAGTGCGATCATTTATAGAAAATTTTACCTTCATAACTTTATTAATGGCATAGTTATGACGCTTTATGGGTTTTTGGTTTTCGCCATTTCGTGGCTGTGGCAATGGTCCGATTTCGACCATTTTCAATAGCAGTCTCAAAGAACATGTGTTCCAAGTTTCACCAAAATATCTTAATTTTTATTCAAGTTATCGCTTGCACAGACGGACATACATCCAGATTTCATCCTGATCACTCTCTTAGCAACTTTGTTGCGAGAGCATAATAAACAGAATTGAACACTTATTACTAGAAACAACAACCATACAGTTAACTAGTCGACAAGTTAGATTTCGGGACAAGGTAAATATATACACATTCGAACTTCCCTAACTCGAAACAGCATAATCCACAAATATACTTCTAGTTAGAGAGGCTTCCGAGTTACGTAAGGTAATTTGTAAGAAATTTTACTTATATTGCCAAGTCAGGAGTTCGAGTTATGACGAACTTCCAGTTATAGAAGTTAGAGTTATGTACGTTCAACTGAATAATACGTGGTTAACAACAGGAAATATATAAAATACACATGAAAGAGCAAACGGTTAAACAGGTAGTAGAAAGAGGAAGAGGGGGAGAGTGGCAGAATAAGTGACAATTTGAAGGTAAATAAATATTTATGCAAAAATTACAATATGAGTCAGCACAGAAAGTGAGTACAGTTCAAAAAAATGTAATATGAATAGTCCATAACTATGTATATGACGGACAAATTGAGGAACACTGCTGATTGGATTTTTCAGAGATGCACTCGATAAGAACTTGGCACTAATTATGTAATTTAATAATTCAACAACTAAATATTAAGAAATATCACAATGGTTTGCCTCCTCTTTTTCTTTTTCGAAAATGAAAAATAATAGTAAATAGCTTAAAAAAAGGTTTAATGTTTATGTATTTTATTTGTATGGCTTTCGAAATAATTGTTTTCTTTAATATTAATTGGTATTTCAAGGCACGGTATGAAAAATTCGTTTTAGGAAGAGATTTGTTTCAAATCTATTTGAATAAAAAAGTTATTCCACCTAAATACCTAGAGAAGAAAATACTTCTTTTGAACAAAAATGGTTGCATTTTCGAAATTAAATTAGCCGATTATTGTCATATTGACCACTTCACATTAAAAACAAAAAAATAAATTGATAATGTAGAAATCAAAAGAGGAATTGCAAAAATATTTATTTACCATTTTGAATAACACTATAGTTTGTGAAACTTATAGCCTAGACAGACGGCATAGTTAATTCGGATTAACTGCGCTTTTAATCAGTTCCAAATATGTAGGTGACAGACGGCAGCAAAGCGAGTTATAAACTCCCATAACAGCTGATTGGCAATAATATTTTCATTTTGGTAAAATTAAATTGGATGGAAGGCAAATATTGCGGTTGTTAGCACAATTAGTAAAATATTACTAATTATTAAAAAAATATACATAAATACGTTATTATAAGAACTTCCATTTTAGCAAAAATTACCTATTTCATTACATGCGTATGTTTTTGTTTACATTTATTTGAAAAGCAGCTGTCAGTATTGCATATTTTCATTCACAATAGGTTAATAGCGGCCATGTTTAACAATGTTGCCAACGAAAATGCCACGAACGCCCACTAACTCTCTAAAATTTTGAGGATTAAATGGGAGTTAGCAAACGGAGTTAACTGAGATAACTCTCGAATTAACCCCGATTAGAGCAGTTAATCCGAATTAATGCCGCCGTCTGTCAGGGGTATTAGTTAAAATCCATCCACGCATTCACTTACAACTTGTTTAAACACTTTTCTATTGATTTATGATTTGCATTTGGCCGGAATAAAACATTCACATATTTGTCGCATAGAGTGTATTTAATATTTCATTAATGTTATATACATTTTCATAAGAATTTGTACTAAAACTTTCAATTGAAAATATTAGTTTTTATATTATTTTGCACTTAATTTATTAAACATTTTTATATAATTAATATCGTTTTAAAAATGAATTTATTTAAGACAATTCTCACTTAAATACAATAACCTTCTATACTCCAAATTTCCAAATTTGTCTCATAAGCACTAAGGGTACGTATGGAGCATTGAACTTACATATTTACATTTTTAAACATGTTAAGATTTCGCCCAACTTTTAAAAAATCTTAACAAAATTATGTTATGTTAAAGCAACAATGAAAAAGATATTTGAAAAAAACTCGCTCAACTTTCAGGTTTCTGAAATCGTGTTTGGTATATTCATTTTAATATGAAGTTTTCGTCAAAATTTGCATTTTTAACTTTCTTAAACACAAATATATTTTCTATGAATACTTTTAATTATTTTTGTGCCGATGTACATTGTTTTGACAAATTGCACATACAGGGTTCCTGTATTGTCCAATTTTTCGCTAAAAATTTAATTATTTGTAAAAAAATTTATCAAAATTTGTAACATTTCGTTTACATTCTACTTTGTTTTATTTATTTTTTTTTCCTGCCTTCATCACTCTATTCACACACACACGTAGAATAATTCTCTGCTCGCTGTTGTTGTTGTTGTTCACTTTTCGCGCGTCATTTCCACATTTGCTCTCTTTTCTCATTCATTTAATAATTTCCAATTATTTTTCGTTCACTTTTCACATTTCCAAATGCCGCCCTCATCTGTGCAGCAAAGCGTGTAATTTCACTTCAATTTTGCTTTCTCAAAAAGATCAACACAAACAACTAATTTAATTCTTCTCTTCTGCGTTTAAACAATGAATTTGTTTAATTCCGCAGCACACGCTTAATTTCGCTATCTGGTATTATCCAACACTCACGTGTTTACCGCTACACAAACTGAACAATCGTACACCTTTATTCGCACACTGCAAGCAAGTCGTAAAATATATACTTATGTATATGTATATAATATATTTTTTTGATTTTGCTTACAAACAAAACCAATTACACTCCGTTCGTTGCTATTGTTTCGAGACATTCACAACAAAGTTATGTTACTTGAAATTTCCAAAGCGCGATCAAAAACTATCCGACCAGCTTAAACATACAACAATCGTTGACAACATTGCCGTTAGTGACTGACATGGCAGCACCTATTCAACACAACGCGAACTATCGGGTATTGAATCGACAACAGCGATCGAACCAAGAAATATAGAATGTCTTCTATCATTCTTGGATCGAACCTACACGCCGCATGATGCCAAACGAACGTGCGCGAACAGCTTATTAAAACACGATTACAACGCAACATGTATTACACCGAAAGATAGTGTGGTGTTACCACTTCACAACTTATAAAATTTAAAAGTCTTGGGTGAAACTGGTATAAAAGTAAAAGTTTGATCGAACTCGCGTTTTTGGTCAGACAGTGAAATATCATAATTGAATTTGTAGTTGGATTGGAAAAATGTAGGAATCGAGTGGTAAACAAAACCGTGATTCCTAATATACAGTGGTTTTCCGAAATAACGAGCACATTAATTGTCAGACCTGTTCGTTACATCGAATTTTTCGTTAATTATAGTACTCACTTAGAGGTATGTTTTTCAATAAAAATGAGTTAAATACACTTTTAAATTAATTTTTTTACACAATTCCGACGATGTGCTGATCAATAAGTTTAAGCTTTTCTATTAAATTAAATCTTTTTCTCGTACTCATTATGTCAATTTGCACATTTCTTTTGAATTTTTTCAAGTTCTTTTTTTATTCTGTGTTTACCACCATTTTATTTAATTTTTAACTCTTTCTACAGCTGTCATCGATTGGCTAACTGCTATAGACAAGCCAATCGAACAAACTTTCCAAATGTCCATACAAACTGGCAGCACTGAAATCGAATTGTATATATTTGGTCGCACTGAACTCTTCAACCACCGTCTATGTCTAACGTTTTCTGCAACAAATTTAATTTTTATTAAAGTTTTTTATTCAATAAATTCACTACTAATGATTTATCTTCGCCTGCCCTTTTCAATTTCAAATTTGTGTATAACAATTTTTATTATTTTGACAGTAATTTGTTCTTTGAGCCGTTCACAATAGTAAAATGGTTCTAAAATGAGTAAAACAAAACTTGGTAGCACTCAGCAAGCGACTATTGAAATTTTAATGAGGTATTCGCATACTCTCCAGCACGAATTCAACTAGATATCTTTGTTGTTGCTTTCACATGTAAAATTTTTGACAGGTGAGCAGCGCCCAAAGATAGCGAGCAGAGAAGTGACCAATCGATGGCAGCTTACATATATCTTCTTCATCGTGTTCGTTAAACCGAGTACTTACCAACAACAACAACGAAACTAGGTTTTTGCACTACAAATAAATTCCCGTTAGCCTAGTAAGCAATATAACATATAATTTGTTTTAAGCAAGTCATTGATAAAAGAGAGTGAATGAAGCAAAATGAAAAATAAGGCTAACGAATATCTGTCATTGTATATTTTTCACTTAGAATTTTAAATAATAATAAGGCTCTACCGATCACTTTCACCTTTTTCTTTTGTTTTATTGATATGCACTACACACGAAAATCTATAATAATTAAGATATGCACCAAAAGTATCAAATTCACCAAGCATCAAGTCATTCATATAATAATTCTACCGCAAACATATTGTCCAAAGTGTATGTATATGAACCGAGCCTGTCTTCCAGTCGCTGCTCAATTTGTGAATGCACTTATCTCCCCCGTGTACATTTTTCGGTCATTATGGTTTTGTGCGTTATTGTTATTGGTTTAGTCTCGTTGCTTTCAATTATGCTCACTTTCATCTGCTGTATTAATTCGTTCATCTGCTTTTGTCGCACTGATAGTAATGTCAAACAACATCAATCAAAGATGCAAACATATCCGTCAGGATTAATATTTTCTCCACGATACCAGGGGTTTCGCGGCCGAAGAAAATCGAAGGTTTTTAGTATATAATGCTTAAAAGTTCTCAGACCATAGCGCAACTCTTTTGACCATCAATTCTTCAATTCTTTCGCTGCTCGATTATGTGATCATTTACATATTTCTCACGCGTTCTATGCTGCCAAACGTAATGGATATGCTTGAAAGCTCTAACGTTTGCTTTTCAAATTTTTTAGATAGTTCTGCTATTCCGAATTGTGAATGAATAGTTTGATATTGCCCTACCTTAGGGTTTGGAATGTTCATCAGTGGAACACCCATATTCTGAAGAAGCGAAGCAAATGGAAAAGTAATGAAATAAAAACATATATGTGATCCACTAGTGTTCGACGCATTGTTATCGTTTTTGTATTTCTGGATGCGCTGTTTTTTGTATAAGAAATTGAAAATATCCTCACAAAAAGTTTCGCTTATTTATACCTGTTTGTATGTGTGTGCATATAGGAAATGTATAACTAATTAACTGACAGCTGTCAAAGTTAATACACAAATGATTTCGAATATGAATTGGTGGCCACATTACCCACATACATAAAAACCCATTAAAGAATTTACTGAATTATGAAATAATATTTTTGAGGATTAGTTTAACAATTAACATTGGTTTGAAATAACCTCATCTTACGTGCATATATGTATGTAGACTTTCATGAAAAATTGTGTATAGTCCATCAAGTATTTGTATTATAGGTTACAGCGAAATCCAGGAAATATTTCCTAGAGCGCTGGATAAAACTCAAGTCGTTGAAATATTAAATTCAGAGTTCATTGCAAATTGTTTAATTTAAATAAAATTATAATGATATATTTTTGAAAAAAAAAAATCTTCATTTCGAAGATAATTATCCACTTCTGAAAACACTGCTCAACGTCCGCTTTCAACAGCTTCAAAGCAGGTTGAGTAATGATTTCACTCTTAAACCTCATTTGCTGTTATTAGTGGCTGTTGTTTTGTTATTTATTTTTCTACATTTGGTTATGAAGTTCAATTTCATAAGTACTTTTATCTTTTCTATTAGATGGGTGTATTCCAATTTTATTCTATAAAATTGTTAATCCCGCCATTCGAATTACAAAAATTAAATATAAGATAATAATTAGAATTAAAGTAAAAATAAATTCTATCCAAAGACTTATGTAATGAACTTGAAAAAACTCAAAGTTCAAAATAATTGTATACGGATTTTGCTCAGAAAATACGAAAGAGTGTGAAAAAAAGAATAAAAAGTGTGGCCAGAAATATTTGCCAGTTTTAATAAATGGTAATTTACAAAAATTTAATGTATCTAATTGACACTGTCAGTAAATAAAATTGTTAAGTAAAAGTTTTAAAATTTCACTTTTCACTAATTCGCAGCGAAAATTACTAACGGGGAAGATGGTCTGGCTGTGAAGTGTGTATAAAATATTTGCAACAAAGTCTGACCATGTACAAGTATGTGGTAGAGAGATGATGAGGGTGACCCTGTTAACGTCACAACCTTCACAACAATAATAAAATAAAACTCTCATATCGCATTTGCAATTAAAATGGCAACAATGCATGAATACTCTTCGCCAAATGTGAAAAATAACTTTTTACTTTACACAACAACACATTAAAAGTGACAAAGCAACATATTTTCTAAAACTTTTTTAACCAAACACCTCAAAAATTGGGCGAAAGCAAAATCCGTCGGTACGAATCTCATCAGCAGCCATATCGCTTTTTAACTTCGCCAATAACAACAATTGCTGCTTTATTATCGTTGGCGTTCGAGTATTGTTATGCTGCAGCCTGCAGTTACTGCTGTCGCCTGTCAGTTACAAGGCAACACTTTTACTAATTGAACATAGACAGCGTTTATCATGCGATGTCAGCAATAGGGCAATGTTGGCGAACGCAGCTGCGAAAGCAGTGGCTACGACTGACAGCTGCACCAACAACAAAAACAGTAGTAACACACGCCAAACGAGCATGCAGCGCGCAAAACTCATAAGCGTTATCATTAACAACATCATTGTTGTTACTGTTAACAACATCGCACAATCAGCAGCAACATTTCGTTAATATTTTTTGATGTTGCAAACATTAGACTTAGCTTGCAACTGTTGTTGTTGTTGTTGCTGTAGACACCTACGCATGTGTATACAATATTTTGCCAAAAACGTAATCCACTGTAAACTCTTTCATATACGGCTATGCATACACAAATACAAGCGTTATTGCAGCCAACTTTCCGCTTTAAAGTGAGGAATAAAACAACTGTTGCCCCTTGTCTGGGCTGTCAATTAAACTTCATCCGCTGATTGTTTGCCAAATGGCCAAACAACAATTGTGCGAAAGTGTAAACTATTTATGTATATTTAACGGCAACAACAGCAGTTGTCGCTTTGTAAAGTATTGTTTTTAAAGTATTGTCGACGCTAAAATATGGTATCAAATTCATTTAGTTGTTATAAACAAGATGATTTTGAAAAGGAAATGCATATATAGCAGTTAACTAAGTTATTTCTCATTGTAAAACCTGCCATCAAAATAACTGTTTATCATAAATCAAGAACCACATTAAGTATAAGCGACAGCGGCTTTAAATTGTATTAAAAATAAACTTAATACAATTGAAATTATACACGAAAAGCTATTCCATAGTTATTTTTAAAAAACTCAACATCACTAATTAATCAACCTTCATCCCAAAACATTTAACTACGTTTCTTTGGAAATAAAACTAAAGTAAGTAAGGAATGTTTAACAGCAAGAATTGTATATTTCATATGTTGAACTTCAATAACAATGGTTTCGGTTGAAATGATTTTTTTACAATTATAGAGTTTCACTTTATTTGTCCCATATTTACGATATAGGTAGTCGTCAAACAAATCGTAACATAACAACAAGTAAAATACATAAAACAAATCTAATAATATAGCTACTTTCAAGGTGGGTCAGAAATCGCTAAAGTGGATACTAGAGAAAGGTCTGAATCGGTTCACGCGGATACAGAAGAGACTAATTCCCCACATGCGCCAATAATATAACGTGCCAAATACGTTTAAAGTCGTTTTGTAATATAACACAAAATGGCGATTAGGATTCGCCCACTTGTTTATCAAATATTTTAGTAAAAAACTTACACTTTCGTATATCATACTCACAATATTAACGAAAAAAAGTAATAAAAGGCTAAGTTCGGGTACAACCGAACATTTTATACTCTCGCAATTTATTTATTTAACTTTATTTATATAATACATATAAAGAGAGTATTATAGTTTTGTTCACATAACGGTTGTTTGTAACACCCAAAACTAATCGAGTTAGATATAGGGTTATATATACCAAAGTGATCAGGGTATAGAGTGGAGTTCAAATCCGAATGTCTGTCTGTCCGTCCGTCCGTGCGTCCGTCCGTCCGTCTGTGCAAGCTGTAACTTGAGTAAAAATTAAGATATCTTGATGAAACTTGGCACACTTATTTCTTGGCACCATAGGAAGGTTGAGCAAAATCGGAGCACTGCCACGCCCACAAAATGGCGAAAACCGAAAACACATAAAGTGCCATAACTAAGCCATAAATAAAGCTATGGAAATAAAATTTGGTATGAAGGATCGCACTGTGAAGGGGCATATTTGGATGTAATTTTTTTGGAGAAGTGGGCGTGGCCCCGCTCCCTACTAAGTTTTTTGTACATATCTCGCAAACCAATAGAGCTATATAAACCAAACTTTCTGCAGTCGTTTTTTTAGCCATTTCCTAATGTATGTATGTATGTGATTGGCGTTGCAACCGTTTAGCCGGTTATAGCCGAATCGACGATAGTGCGCCATCTCTCTCTCTCCTTCGCAGTTCGGCGCCAGTTGGAGATCCCAACTGTAACCAGGTCGCTCTCCACCTGGTCCCTCCAACGGAGTGGAGGCCTTCCCCTTCCTCGGCTTCCTCCGGCGGGTACTGCGTCGAACACTTTCAGGGCTGGAGTGTTTTCGTCCATTCGGACAACATGACCTAGCCAGCGTAGCCGCTGTCTTTTTATTCGCTGAACTATGTCAATGTCGTCGTATAACTCGTACAGCTCATCGTTCCATCGTCTGCGGTATTCGCCGTTGCCAATGTTCTTAGGACCATAAATCTTGCGCAAAATTTTCCATTAGCCATTTCCTAATACAGTCCAAAAATGAAAGAAATCGGATCATAACCACGCCCACCTCCCATACAAAAGTTAGGTTAAAAATTACTAAAAGTGGGTTAACTCACTAACGAAAAACGTCAGAAACACTAACTTTCACATAAGAAATGGCAGTTGGAAGCTGCACTTAGATTTTTTTACAAAATGGAAAATGGGCGTGGCACCGCCCACTTATGGGACAAAAACCATATCTCAGGAACTACTCGACCGATTTCAATGAAACTTGGTTTGTAATAGTTTCTTTACATCCCAATGATCCGCTCCCTACTCAGTTTTTTGTACATATCTCGCAAACCAATAGAACTATATAAACCAAACTTTCTGCAGTCGTTTTTTTTAGCCATTTCCTAATACAGTCCAAAAATGAAAGAAATCGGATCATAACCACGCCCACCTCCCATACAAAAGTTAGGTTAAAAATTACTGAAAGTGGGTTAACTCACTAACGAAAAACGTCAGAAACACTAACTTTCACATAAGAAATGGTAGTTGGAAGCTGCACTTAGATTTTTTTACAAAATGAAAAATGGGCGTGGCACCGCCCACTTATGGGACAAAAACCATATCTCAGGAACTACTCGACCGATTTCAATGAAACTTGGTTTGTAATAGTTTCTTTACATCCCAATGATATGTTGTGAAAATAGGCCAAATCGCTTCACAACTACGCCTACTTCCTATACTTTACTTTGCAATATATAAAGTAAGCACTAGTAAAGATATCGATGCAGAACTTTGCACAAATACTACGTTTATAGTGTGGCAGCCCATAGGTTGTCAAGGCCTCATATATCGAACATGAGGACCTCGGTACTTCTAACCTAATATTAGGGTTTCCAACTTAAAATGGACTTTATACAATATATATGACGAATATGTGGGTCAAATTGTGTATTATATAATATTAAGTCAAACAAATAAATTGCGAGAGTATAAAATGTTCGGTTACACCCGAACTTCTCAAAGTCTGCATCGCCCATTACATTTTCCTTGTACTATCACGCGGTTGACCGGTGCTATTGAGCGGTTCAACAAATAAAGTATAATTTAACATTTAATATTAATACGTTTTCATAAAGTGCTTTGGTATAAACAAAAAACGTGAATAAATCTAAACAATCCTTTCTTTTAAAAAAACTCGGTATTTCAATTTTGTTAATAATTTTACTTATATATATATTAGGGTGTCCCAGGGTGTACAAGGGCGAAATTTTTTTTTTTCGAATTTACTCAAATAATAAATATTATTGCGATTGAATAACGTTTACCCGTGCCGACTTGACGTTAAACTTGAAGTATGAAAGTTAGTATGGAAGCTTTGTAGGGATTGCGGATTAAAATATTTATGTAGTCCATAATACACCGTTTTACATATATTTTATATTTATTGAGTATTTATAAATAACATTATATTATTATTTACTAAATTTTCTTTTCAAAGTTTTCTTTTTACAATCCGGATATATCTGTCTGTGTTCTTGAACGCAAAGTAACAAAAATTGCTTTTGTTCCTCGTCGGTGATTAAGCCGTGAAAGTCTTGCATTAACTTAACCGCTCTTTCAGCGGTTTCGTTAACTGCTCTCAGTGTGTAAACCTTCTTTTTAGCATATTGGAACGAAGCATTATTTGGCCATGTAGTTGGAGACTCATTAAGAAAGCTCTATTAGAAACTATTTTAAGTCGATTGAATAAAGATTTGCTTTTTATTGAAACAAAGTCATCGATGTTTTTCTCTGAAATAAAATGCGACAGTTAACATAAAATAAAACAAATAAAAACTAAAATTATTGACTCTCATACTAACCGTAAAGTGGACCACAAAGTTCGTCTTTCGATGGTATGTAACGTTTACCGTTGGCCGATTCTTTATTTCTTTAGTTAAGTTAGCAACTAACTTTACTTTAGTTTCTTGGTCAACGTCGTCAAATAGAGACAAGACAGACACTTCATCTGTCAAATACCATAAATGCAGGCAAGACTTTTGTAAAGCTGTCTTTGAGATATTTTTATCGATTATTTCGTAAGCCTTTTGCCTTTTAAAAAGCATAAGTCTTGGAATGGTGCTTTAACAGCTAAAATACATTGCAGCCAAGGCTTGACGTAGGATGTCACGATGAACAGGCAGACGTCTAACAAAACTGCCTTATCCTTATTTGAAATTCGTAATTGAGAGCTAAGTAATGAAATTTTTAATGAATAAATTGCTCTTGCCATCCATCGGGCTTGGTGCATTGCCCCTGGAGTCCGGATTCTAATTTTGTTCTGTGTATCTCCGCCAAGAAATATTATTGAAAGCTCAATTAATTTTCGATAATCATCTCTAGCGATTTCTTTAGTCAATTCAGCTTGGTAAAATTTAGTTTATCAATTTCTGATCTACTCAGGCATGATAACTTTTCAGTACTGACCTGTATTTTCTGGGAATCGATATTTTTCCAGTTTTCTCGAAACTTTTTGAATAAAGGTAAATCGGGGCTTGTAGTTTCCTGGGCAATTTTAGCTTAAATACACCTTTTAATACCAATTCGTAGATATGATGACGGCAAGCAAAAATAAGCATCTCTCTGTCTAATTTCTGTTCTAGAAGCACACAGGCTCCATTAATACGACCTGTGTTTGAAGCCGTTGGATCACAACAAAGGATCTGCACTTTATCTTCAAGATTCCAGTCAATGATAGAATTCCAAACTGCCTGTGCCTGTTCGCATCCTGAAGAACTGTCCAATTTTGGCACAGCAATGAGTTGTTCTTTATTATCATACGAAATAACTATTGGGAGACGTTCTTCTTTAGATTTACGTGTATCTAAAACCGGTAACAGTTTTCCATCCCAGTGAACAGTTACAGTATCCGGAAACTCGTTTTGAAAATAAACCTTAATAGCTTCTGCGCGCTCTTTACGCTTTTCCTTGCGAATTCTTTGAATGGAAGACTTGCTAATAGGAAATTCGTCAGTGTTATGTCCAAGTGCCTCAATAGTCGCTTCAATAATAAACACAGAATGTCGCATATTTAACTGACACCTATCTAATGCTGCCACTAATTTTGGAGTAATGAAATTTTTATACTCTCGCAACCTGTTGCACAGAGTATCATAGTTTTGTTCACATAACGGTTGTTTGTGTCACCAAGAAATAAAAGAGTTAGATATGGGGTTATATATATATAAATGATCAGGATGACGAGTGGAGTTGAAATCCGGATGTCTGTCCGTCCGTCTGTCCGTCTGTCCGTCTGTCCGTCCGTCCGTCCGTGCATGCTGTAACTTGAGTAAAAATTGAGATATCTTAATGAAACTTGGAACATATGTTCCTTGGGACCGTGAGAGGGTTGCTTTCGAAAATGGGCAAAATCGGTCCACTGCCACGCCCACAAAATGGCGAAAACCAAAAACACATAAAGTGTCATAACTAAGCCATAAATAAAGTTATAATAGTAAAATTTGAAATAAAGGATCGCACCAGGAAGGGGCATATTTGGATGTAATTGTTTTGGGGAAGTGGGCGTGGTCCCGCCCCCAAATCGGTTATTTATATATATCTCGCAAGCCAATGAAGCTATATAAACCAAACTTTCTGCAGTCATTTTTTTTAGCCACTTCTTAATACAGTCCAAAAATGAAAGAAATCGGATAATAACCACGCCCACCTCCCATACAAAGGTTAGGTTGAAAATTACTAAAAGAGGGTTAACTCACTAACGAAAAACGCCAGAAACACTAAATTTCACATAAGGAATGGCAGATGGAAGCTGCACTCAGATTTTTTTACAAAATGGAAAATGGGCGTGTCGTCGCCCACTTATGGGTCAAAAACCATATCTCAGGAACTACTCGACCGATTTCAATGAAACTTGGTTTGTAATAGTTTCCTTACATCCCAATGATATGTTGTGAAAGGTTTCTAAGACGTGACTTCTCCACCTTTTCTGTAAATTTTTTGTCCACTCCAGTATTCAAGTACCGACATGTTTCGATGCAAGTCGGCACGCTTTACCGTAGTTCTAAATAGACGAAACTTTTTTATAATTAATTATACATTATTTAAAAAAAATAAGAGGGTATGCGATGCAAAAATCCCTAAAAAAATTTTATGGGACACTCTAATATATATATATAAAATTTAATACCACCGGAATAAATAACCGTGGATATACCAAAGTCTGGCGGTGAAATTAATATATATTCTCGATACTCTAATGGATTTTCCACCATATACATGGGTACACATGTTTTCGAGTATGACTATTCCACTAGCTCCAATATACTCAATATAATGTAACTGTTTCGCAATTCCCACTTATACCCAATAGTGCCGGAGTGTAACTGTCTGTATTATAGTTTTGTTCACATAACGGTTGTTTGTAACACCCAAAACTAAACGAGTTAGATATAGGGTTATATATACCAAAGTGATCAGGGTGAAGAGTGGAGTTAAAATCCGAATGTCTGTCTGTCCGTCCGTCCGTCCGTCTGTGCAAGCTGTAACTTGAGTAAAAATTAAGATATCTTGATGAAACTTGGCAAACTTATTTCTTGGCACCATAGGAAGGTTGCTTTCGAAAATGAGCAAAATCGGACCACTGCCACGCCCACAAAATGGCGAAAACCGAAAACACATAAAGTGCCATAACTAAGCCATAAATAAAGCTATGGAAATAAAATTTGATATGAAGGATCGCACTATGAAGGGGCATATTTGGATGTAATTTTTTTGGGGAAGTGGGCGTGGCCCCGCCCCCTACTAAGTTTTTTGTACATATCTCACAAACCAATAGACCTATATAAGCCAAACTTTCTGCAGTCGTTTTTTTAGCCACTTTCTAATATAGTCCAAAAATGAAAGAAATCGGATCATAACCACGCCCACCTCCCATACAAAAGTTATAAGAAATGGCAGATGAAAGCTGCACTCAGATTTTTTTACAAAATGGAAAATGGGCGTGTCGTCGCCCACTTATGGGTCAAAAACCATATCTCAGGAACTACTCGACCGATTTCAATGAAACTTGGTTTGTAATAGTTTCCTTACATCCCAATGATATGTTGTGAAAATAGGCCAAATCGCTTCACAACCACGCCTACTTCCTATATACCAGAACTTTGAAGACGATCTGAATCGTTTACTTTACAATATATGAAGTAAGTACTAGTGAAGATATCGGTGCAGAACTTTGCACAAATACTATGTTAATAGTGTGACAGCCCCATTCTAAAAATTGCCCCGAAATCGGACCATATATTAAGGCCCCATATATCGAACACGAGGACCTCGGTGCTTCTAACCTAATATTAGGGTTTCCAACTTTCAATGGACTTTATACAATATATATGACGAATATGTGGGTCAAATTGTGTATTATATAATATAAATAAAGTTAAATAAATAAATTGCGAGAGTATAAAATGTTCGGTTACACCCGAACTTAGCCCTTCCTTACTTGTTAATTTTATCTCCGTACTTCAGCCAACCTTTCAGAAATTCAATTTCTAAAGCTTGTCCAAATACAAGGAATTTATGAGTTTGTTTCTTCCAGTTTAGAATTTTTACCAAGTTTTTAATTTACAATTTTTTTGCGTTCTTTCGCAACGAAAGGTGTTGTTATAATAGTTTTCCAGTATACACACATAAATGTGTACTCCTGTTTTATACTTTGTAATTCTATTCAGAGGCAGTCCAAGGAGCGGTTGGTTAGTAAAAATCGATAGAAATTTCTATAGCACATGCCATAATGAACCGTTACATTATATGTAAATAGAGTCAGGAATTTTATACTAAAAGCCAACATATATTGACAATTAGTAGCTGAAAATTTATTGGATTGGTCCAATTGGGTGTCATTGCTTCCGTCGGCACTGATTAATGGCCATATAGATAGAACAGCACCGTTTTTGTTCTTCTTTCCTCCGCGGAATGTTAGACAAATCTAATGCCTTTGAAGATAGATTCTTTTATTTTTTGTATTTATGACAATAAAAATGCTTTGTATATAATAAACATTTATTGTGGGCATCTTGGTGTGTCGTTTGTTATTCGGTGTTGCATTCACTAATTTTATGAAGGTGTTTTGTTTTACATTAAGCCATTAAGTTCGCCGCTTAAGTCTTTGGTTGTATATGTTTAGGGGAAATTAATTGTATTGTATTGTGTATATTGAAGAAATTGCCTCTTAATTCGTATGATATCTCTGTCTGGAAATTAAGAATCTTGATCAGTTTTTTAAACCGTTGTACAAATCCCTTATTTATATATAGCTGAAAATAAATAATTTTTGTAAATGAAATTAACATTTCTACGCAACAAATGAAATGAACTATATACATGAACATCAACAATAGGAGACAACGGGATAAATGTTTTCGGATTCAAAAAGGGAAACATAGGAAACACGTATTCCAAGTTTCGTTTAGATATCTCAATTTTTACTTAAGTTATCCGTTGTACGGACAGACGGACGGACGGAAAGGCAGTCAGGCATCCGGATTTCAACTCGTCTCGTCATCCTGATTTTTTTGATATTTAGTATAACCCTATATCTAACTCGTTTAGTTTTATAACTTACAAACAACCGTTATTTGAACAAAACTATAATACTCTCTTAGCAACTTCTGTTGCAAGAGTATAATAAATGGGAACCTTGCTATGTTTAAGATAGGTAGCTAAAATGATTTTGCTCCAAAATTAATAGAATACTTCATTGCCTTCCTAAACATAATATAGCTTTAGAATGAATCTTAATTTGTTTAGCCGCTGATAACACTACGATGTAATTCCAAAAACACTCTAATTTTCATACTTTTCTTAATTTTGTAACAAAGGTTCTTATATAAAATATTTGAACATCCGATTCATAATATATGAAAGAACTTATTCATTTATTTATTGCTGATTTTGTTTGTGTATCCATGACTCGAATTATCTTATAAGCTTTCTTTACAATTCCTCTAACATACTTTCCAGCAATTAAGATTTACTTTCCTCAAGACTTTCGTATTTCTAGCTGTTTGCTATTCGATTTTCTCGTTTTAGAACTTGTTAGTAACAACTTCCACTTTTTTCCTGCTTCAGCTGAAGCATTGTTGTTGTTTATGTTATGGGTTCTAATTACCACTTCAGCGGTCGCTTTTCTTGTTGCGTTGTCAACCCGTGGAATTGTGGTTCATTTTCCTTACCACTTTTTGTTGTTGCCCCACTACTGTGCTGTAACTTATTTGTACATATAAAGATGTAATTGCTTCTTGTTGTTCTTAAAATATCACATTTTCCATGTTTTTCACTTTTGCGCAAGTTTGATACCAGCATCGATCCTGCAATTAACACTACATGGCACTTGCTATCTGGGTGTTGTTGCTAATATCATTTGGGACCGGCTTTAATTACTTTTTAATTGAATTCCAAAATGTGTAACTACGACACACAGTGCCTCTAGCTGTTGTCTACCATTGCAACAAAGTATATTCAATATTGGTACTCATTTAACGTCGTAAACGTATGGCAACATCACATAATTGTAATATCGTAAAACAGCTGTTAATTTTTACATGCATTTTATTTTACGACAATCTTGCAAATGTGCGAGACCGTTTTCAGTGGCAACCATTGCATTTTGCGCAATTCACAATCAGCTGGAAACGTCTATTTGGTGTTTGAAAAGAAATGGAAGCGGTAAGTAAATTCGTAACAATTAATTATTTGATATCTATTGATTATTTAATAGAAAACAAGATTAAGGCTAAACGGCACATTTCGTTGGTCTGAAAGCCTTTTGATAAAATAATGGACGCAATAAAAGAGAATTCGGACCATTGTGAGGTAATATTGATATATTTTTGGTCATTTCATCATTTAACATTTTACGATCAATAGCCCAAAGGTTTTACAACAAAATTGGCGAAAAAGTTCAAATTTAATTAATATTAAATGGGACACCATGAGGACTAAAATGAGGCATTTGAAAACGACTTTTTTATCTGCGCTCAAGTGG
This sequence comes from Zeugodacus tau, assembly GCA_031772095.1. NCBI lineage: Eukaryota > Metazoa > Arthropoda > Insecta > Diptera > Tephritidae > Zeugodacus > Zeugodacus tau. The sequence continues at coordinate 48,280,901 of CM062649.1, read as the reverse complement.
AAAGGCCAGACTGGTGCAGGCTTACTTGAAAGTGACCATCCTCATAGTGTGGAAGAATACATAAAAAGAATATGTCCTTTTTATGAAGACCTGCACGTGATATTTGGACGTCGCATAAGTGTTCAGCCACCAGCGATTTATCAATCAACAGAGTTGGTGTCAGCATTGGACGATACATATATAGAATATATTACCCCAGAGATAGACCCTGAAATAAGTTCTTCGAGTCCGTTACCCAGTCCGTCCGTTATTATGTAGTCCGTCCGCTAATTTTGCATGCATATCTACACCAAGAAGAAATATGAAAAGATCTCATAGCAGTTCAAATCCATTTTCTTTACTTTTCGAAATCCAAAATAAGAAGTTGGAACTATAAACGAAAAAATTTGAATTTGAAAAAGGTAGTATAAATGGAAAAAGTCAGATTGGAACACGAACGATTGAAAAGCTTAAATAGCTCATAAGTTGCCAAAATGTAATCATCTGTATTCCAATATAAGATTTTTTCCATTTTTAATTTTTCTTATTAATATATTATAGTGACTTAGTGAATATGGTCCACCTTGCTTTTTTTACTTTATCAGTATTATCAGTTATTTCTAGTCAAATAATTTATGTTACTTGTTTATTTGGAAAAATAAATAAGAAAATAATTTTTAAATTAAGATATTTATTGATTAAACAATAGTTCAAAAATTTGTCGTCGGCTTATCTCCCGTTCATTGGTACGATCATTTGATTCCCTTAACGACTCGTCAATACTGTGCTCCGATTCCTCAGGTTGGTAATCGAAATAATCACCTTGTTGGAGTATAAAGTTGTGTAACAATGCACAACAGAGAATCCATTAATTAACTTTTCTTATACCATTTTCATTTTACGCTTCTGGGTCCTGTGACGGTTTGTCCGCCAATGGAATTTCGGTACCATCAACGTATACCTATGGAGTTAGGTAACTCACTCGAAGTTTCTAAAACGAGCTTTCTGCGTTCTTCCGTATTTGGCCAAAATAAAAACTGGTCCTTATATTTCAACAGTACATTAAATATGCGTTCAGTTAAATTCTAAAATATAAAAACATGAGGAAAACTGACGAATTCTGACCTGAATGATACCACCATCACTGATTCCAAATAAACCTGCAATCTTCGAAAGAGTAGCACCTTCACCGCTAGAACCTAAGCGATACAACACAATTGCCAGTTGCGTTTTAATTGGAAATTGCTTGCACGACCGAGTTTTGTTGAAAAGATTGTCTCCCTTTATTAGATCCAAAATAGCATCGAAAGTTTTCCAAGTGACACGTGTGATCTTCTTGAATCAAGTTCTCATAAAATTCCATTCAAAAATACCCTGGATTTTGGTACACTATTTTGAATAAATTGTACGCTGTATCTGCATTCTTCGCCTAAAGCCAATACATGCATTAGGTCCTCCATTATTTCATCTTCTTTACTTTTCCTCTCTTCTGCAAAACAAAATGTAGTCATTTAAAATAAAACCAATTTAATTTAAATACATACCATTGTCCTCACAAAAGAGTTCAATAATCATTAAATCATTTAATGCTGCTAATTCTAATAACTTCAAAAGATTTTGTTTATTGCTGATTCTCGGCATTTTAGCTTTTTTATTAACTACAAATGAAAAATATATATTGCAAATTTACCATTTTTGTATAATTGCGACTTTAAATGAGTACCATTAATTACTCTTGTCTCACATTGCATGAAGAGTGCTGGAACCTTGCTCCTGACATTTCTTGTACTCTTCGCTATCTGTGAGTCCCATATTGCAGGCGTGCCTCCAACAGACTGTGACCAGTGAGTATGTTCCTATAACTTTTGATCATCATATAGGCAGTGCATGGGCTTCCGTTCGTCGATCACATTTTCAGATCACAGTTTTACCCCTCTCTTGGCAATTTCGCCTCGATACCCCTTTGTCCTGGCACCCAGTAGAATTGGATTCGCTTATTTCTAGCGACATCCTTTACTACTGCCCTGCTACACAATACGCTTTTGGCCGATACGCAGAAGGAGGATATTGCCTTGATTGCCACCTGACTGTCAATGTATATGTTGATTTTAGAGTAACCTGGTGGGGCATTTAAGGATAGTTCAGCGGCTTTTACAATTGCAAACACCCATGCCTGACATATACTACAGTGATCCGGTAGTTTGAAACGCTGCCTTCCCTAACTCCGACCAGTATATCCTCGCGCCTACTCCGTCCAGCCATCTCTTTCCAAGTTTACTTTTCATCCGTATAAATGAGCGCAAATTTGGTGTTGGATTTGTGGTGGGAGAGAGACTCTGTCGCCGAGTCCTGGCATTGACCACGGTGGATGAGCGTCTTGCCACAATCCGCATTAAAGCGAGGTTCTTCAACATATCGCTGATTTGCGCCTACGCCCCAACGGAGGAGAAGGATGATGTGACCAAATATGCTTTCTATGAGCGCCTAGAACGCACCTATGAGCGCTGCCCCCGCCACGATGTCAAAATCGTGCTTGGCGATTTTAACACCAGGGTGAAAGAAGGTGTATTTGGCACAACAGCCGGAAAATTCAGCCTCCATGACGATCGCCAAAGGGCTTGAGGCTGATCGACTTCGCTGGGGCCCGAAATATGGTTGTCTGTAGTACCAGATTCCAGCACAAGAAAATTCATCAAGCAACGTAGCTGTCCCCTGATCGAAACACGCGCAATGAAATCGATCACGTTGGGATAGACGGAAGGCATGTCTCCTGTGTTTTAGACGTGCTTACGTTCCGAGGACCAAATATTGACTCGGACCATTATCTAGTAGCAGCAAAGACGACGTCGAAAAGCTGCAATCGCAACCGACAACCGAACGATTTTCTACTCGACTTGCACTCCTGCTCTCTAAGAGCACTCATCAGCATCTCGATATAAGGGAGCTGTGGAACGGCATCTCAAACTCATTGCATACAGCAGCAGCCGAAACAATTGATCTCCGGCAACGCCAAAAAACCAGTTGGTACGATGAGAGTTGTCGTTCCACAGTGGGAAGAAAACAGACTGCCTACCGCAAGTCGCAACGTTGCGATCGACCACAACACGTTCGGGGTGGGATAGATATCGAGAACTGAGGAGGGAAGCGAGACGAATTTGCACACGTAAAAAGAAAGAGGCCGAAATGCGTGAGTATGAAATGCTTAAAAAGCTGGTAGCCAATTTTATGAAAAGATGAGGCGATTACAGAAGGTTTCAAGACGGGCAAGATTTCGAGCGCTTGCTCATTCGGTTCAACAATCATTGTTTTGAACAAGAACAACACTCAACTCGCAAAAATCAACTCGTATGATTTTACTCATGCTCGCAGCAAGCGGCACTTTTTCTGCACAGATGAAATATGAGAAGAAGAAGGTGAAACACAACACAATCAAAATATTTTCACAACAAAGCATTTATTTTCATGTTTTCATTTTATTTTAAAACAAATAAGGCATATATTCATTGGTTGCATCGCATATTACATACATACATATTTTGATTTCAAATTTATGGTTTGCAAAACCTAATTATGTTTTACATTTACATACATAAGTAAATTAAGAAATTATATTGAAAGATTGTAGAAAATAATCAATTGTCGAAAGCTTTAAAATAAGAATTTAAAAATATTAGGCTGTCGACAGATTTTGGGCAAAGACGGTTCCTCTTTTCAGTAATCACGTTTCCAGCCAAAGAAAATCCGCGCTCTGCAGCTGCACTACTTGCCGGCATTGAGTGGACCTTAAAAGCGAATTTGGAGAATCTTGGATATGTTTGTTCTTTATTCTTCCACCATTTTAAAACATCAAATTCATCTCCTATATCAACAATTTCTCTACAGTAGCCTTCCAGCTCATCTTCAGGTGTTTTGAAGCTATTAAGTGTCGACTTCTTAATTAGGTTGGGGAAAAAAAAGAAACATTTTGATCCTTGTCTACTTGTGTACTTGTTGAACACCTGTCAATTGAAATAGTTGAGCTTTCAAATGAAAATTCTGAAGAATCGTAATTTGGTGTGCTTGGGCTAATTTTAGCAGAACTTGTTGATGTAACGTCCAAGTACTTAATTTGTGAAATGCAAAATTTTTTTATTGCGTCTTGATCGTTGGGCTGCATTTGTAACGCAGGTGGAAACAAGAAACAAGCAGTTTTTTGCCACACACAAATATTTGGAATCCAGATTTCATTAACATTATTAAGAATCTTTTCTTTTAATGTTAACAGAGCCGGTTCATCTGTCACTTGTGGCGCGCAAATATGCCTCATTTTTTCAATGGACGGTATAACGAAACATAGGGATGGAGAACTGCAAAATTGAAGCTTCTTAAAAATTATTTCGAAATCGCTACATAAATCTACCAATTGTTTCAGCGTTGAAATGTTTATAAGCAACAATCGTTGGCTTTCTTGTTTTTCTTGCAGAATTTCATTAATGCTAAACCAATTGTCTACAATGGACTTAAACATTGTGTAATTTGAATTCCATCTTGTAGGGCAATGGTTTTTTAACGAGGTTTGTAAATGATGCTGTAAGTTAGCTTTTTTAAAATATTTGACAATTTTTTTGCACTTTTCTACTAACTCAGCAACTTCTATCGATTCCTTAAACGAATTCTCCAAAACGTTGGCAAGCAAATGGCTGCTGCAATTTAACCGAATATTGTTCTGCAAAGCTTTGACGATATTTGGGCCTCTATCAGTAACGAACTTAATTTGGTCCAAATTACATATGCCGAATTCAGCAAACAAAGTGTTCAACTTATTTAAAACGTTTGTGCTAGTTGAACGCTCGAAGTTCATTGACTTAACACCTAAAATTAGATCCACCAATTTCAAATCTTTTTGGTAGTGCAAGGTGACACCAAGAAAGTTGCGATGGACGTAACTGTCCGTCCACAAGTCAACTGTGGCAGTTGCTCCACCACTATGAGCAACTTCGGCTATCTCATCTTTAATAATTTTTCTTTTTTCATCCGCCAACTTTAGCGTAGCTCGAGACACCGTTGTTGCATCAGGCAGCAGGTCATCAAGATCAACTCCTTCCTTATATCTCCCACCAATATTGATTAGGAACTTTGCGATGTTCCTAAATCCATTGCCATTGATTGCTGAAAAGGGTTGGCAGTCCTGGGTCACCCACTCCACACATGCGTCAATAGCATCTTTTTTTTCTTCTGGATTCGCAGTAGTCAACAACGTTGTCTTTTTAAGCAATTTGCAGCATTTATGTCTGCTTAAATTTGAAGACTGCTTCTGTGAGTATTTTACAAGATTATGACAAGACCGGCAGTATAAAAATCCATCCAGTCTTCGCTGTCGCCAAATTAGAACTGTTTTTAATTTTGCCGATGACAATGGCCGCTGTAGAGCTGCCACTAATATGTGAAATGTAAAATTATTCAAAGTTCTAACAAGTATGACGTTATTTTGCCAGCAGAAACCTAAAATAACTTTGATATATCATTTATAATAACAATTGATTATTTAAAACAAATAAATCCACCATTTTTACATCTTTTGCACAAATAATTTCACTTTAAACTAAATATGTAAATTTTATTGAAATGAAAGGTTTTAGTACGGCAACAATGAAATTGCAGTTTGATATGTCGCTGCCGTCTTCAAAATGTTCAAGACGCTGGCTTCAAAGCGACATTTGTGATCAGCCGTCGCTACGTCGTGTCGTGTCGTCGTCTTTGTGTTCAGCACTTTACTCATAATCGATCAACTCAAATTGAACAGAATGATGCTTTCGTCAACATATGTTCATTTTATTGAACGCTGACTTTTGTTCAGTGAGTTGAATTGAGTGAGAAATTTTGAACCGAGGACTCAAAATCTTCGGAATGATGTGTACGGCAAAATGAGTTGATTTTTACTCATCACTCTGTTTTTTTCAGTGAGTTGAAGTGAATGAAGAATTTCGCGTATGAGTAAATCAAGAAAATAGTGATTTTTTCAGTTCTCTGATATATATATACATATATATATATATATATATATATATATTTGACAGTGTTGCGCATTTCAGCATTACTGTTTTTTGTAAGAGTTTCAAAGGCGTAAAATTTCTTAAGTAAAACAAATTGATTTCTCATAACCAGGGATGGGCACCATCACAATCAAACAAGTGATGCTTGATCGATGTATGAAACTCGATGGTATGAAACTCGGACAACGGTCAAGTAAACTTGTGTATGTTGTGCAAAAACCCACACCCACCCCCTATTGGACTTCAATACGCCTACTAAATGGGAAATACATTTAGTATGTTTTATGGATAACGTCATAATATTGATTCTTAATTCCTTTCGTCTGTCTATCTGTAACCTTCATATATTTAATTGTTTCGTAGCTTCTTGTTGAGTTCATTCCAAACATACTCGAATAGGCTAAGATGTGTTACATCAACTTGTTATTTTAAATATGATGTGATTTGGTGCTAAAAATTTTTGAAATCGGCCCTAACCTTTATGCACCCTAAATAAAAACTTATGTGTTCCTTCTCTAGTTAATCCGGAAGAATCGTAATTTCCCGTGTGTTTTCATTTAAAAAAGACATTGTCAACAGTTTTATTGTATTAACACGACATTTTTTATTTGCCAAAATGCGTAGGACAAATATTTAAAACAAAGAAAATATTCAAAAAATCACATGCGCGCACTCTAATAGCCATTTCACACAAGAGCTAATTGATCAATTAACCGGCCTCTACTCGATTAAAACGCTGATTAAGATCGATTTACCCTACAAAATAAAAATCTAGATTATTTTTTACTTGAATTTTAATCGACTTGAAAAAGAAATACAACTCTGTAACAAAGATCGTATGTGTAATTTTATATAAGTTCTTTGTCTGCGCGTTCACGCTACACGATAGATGTCGCTGCTAAAAGTAGTAATCCGCTGATGAAACTTACCAACTTCTTATGAAAAGCAAAAACAAAAATGTATAACATCTAATCGGTTATCGAGTACCGGCAGTGTGAAGGGCAAAAACTGGTTTCTCAATCAAAATTTTAATTGATCAATTAATTTAACTGTGTGAAAAGGCTATAAGACTCTAACAGTTCAAAACTAATGACAAGTAGTCAATTTATGTGAACACAACAAACAAACTTTATCTTTTCATCCTCTCAAATAACCCACAGTCAAAATTGTCTGTCACATGAGAATGACAACTTGATGGACTTACTTGAAAATTGTTTATGACAAGGACAATCAAATAAAACGATTTCACGATTAATGACTTCAAAGTAGTTAATCCACTTCGCCCCACTGGCTCCAAACATTTATATAACTTCCAACATAATAGCCATTTATCTTTTAGAGCCTTTTAGAGCATACATTAAAGATCAGTAATTTTGTGTGGTTTGAGCTAAATTGTATGATATCTACAGATATGCTTACATATTTACAAAATAGAAATTTGATGACGGAATTACTAATTGAATTTTTTGTAGAATTTGCAACTATGAAATATGGTTCGGTTTTTAGGTTCTGGTTATTAATTGTAAAACATGGCAACCATTTCGCAATGCATCAAAAGTATGTGCTTCAAAAACAACAACTTTTTGGTGGCGTCACTCATTGCTTTTTACCACATACCATATGTGCTCACAAACACTATTATGAAGAATGAAATACTTTCTAATATTTTGACATGAGTGTAAATATGTTAGACGCTCAATTTGTAATACTGCCACTATTTCTACCAATTTACTAAACCCCTCCAACACCACCATCGTTAAACTGCATTTCTCTTTAACGTTTGCTTATGCTTACTACGTTTGCGGGAGCCTTGGTGGACATTGATTAGCGATTAGGCCAGGTTAACACAGTATGTGGCCTGATTCCCGACTAATCGGTTGTGATTTTGAAAAATGGCTAACAACTTCCAGAGAGTGTGAAGAAAAATGGCCCGCGGCGCTCTTGTGGCATGTTTCGACAAGCGTGTTATGGCATGGAATGCAGCAAATAGATTGGTAAAAAATTAAATAGAAACGATGCAAATGACAGACTGGCAGGCAGACAAATATACTTATCTGAAAGTACGTAACGCCATGTAAATAAGTGAAATGAGAATGTGTAAATGGGAGGAGCGCTGAGGCAGTCAGCAACAAGTTGGCTTCATCGGGCATGGAATGGCGTTCTAATTTAGGTGCAAGTGACTGTTGAAATTTCTTCATAATATCATAGCGCTAAACTAGTTTATTTCAAACAACTCCCTTGAGATGTTAATTACTTTTTACTCAAGCGAAATATTTGTTTTAAAAGTGAAAAGTTCGAAGAATTTGACAGATCACACCATGAAGTATCTGCAATATATTTCCATATTTTTTAAAGAAGTTATACAACAATCGTAAATTCTCATCGCTTCGTTCGATACTCTCGTTTAATTGAACCGATTCCAGTTTACTGTGCGCCTAGCTTTGTGAGTGGTTACGTCAGAATATTGCAATTTTTATTATTGTTGAACTGCACCAAAATAATTTTAAAAGAAAATGTTCGCGAAATGTAAATGCACTCACCACCTTGCCTTTTACGGCAACTCATATTTTCAGCTACCTCATGCAACAGTGTGATATTTGTGAATGCTGCGCATTGCATATTGCACATTTTACGGCAGCTGCATGATTTCATTAAGCAAATGCTGTCTGCTAAAATTTGTCAATTATGAATATTCAATTTTCACAAATTGAGCAACAATAGCTGCGAACACTTGCACCCATATTGCGGTAATTGTTGCACGTAATTTTCGACGGGACGCTAGCAGATAGCTGTCGGTTTTTATTAGCCGCTAGCTTGGAATTGTGCTATTGCAATGGATAGTTGCTGGTGGTGTTGGTGTTGCATTCCGCTTTGTCGGTTTTCATCAGCTGCATTGGTGCAGGCGGCGTGACTGCTGCGTGCGCAAGTTTTCATCCGATGTAAATTAAATTCACAATATTGCTTGCAGCAACAACGCTACAATACAAAATCGAAATCAACACTTACAGCAAATACAACAACAACGAACGCGATTTGCAAAGTATTTTTGCGCAATTTTCCACCTCATTTCCGCATAATTATTATAATTTCTGTTTTTTGGACACATAATGACCAGAAATTTTTAGCCGCTTAACGTTCGGTGTTTTTGTTGTTGTGTTTTAAAATTACTGCCAAATTAAATGCGTTATTCAGCGGCTTCTTTGCCAAATTCACATAGAAATTGAAGCATTAACAATAACAATGGCGCCCACTATTAGAGAGAGACCGTTTAATAAGCGATGGATAGTCTCAGTTAAAAATTCAACATCGGCATTGGCGGCTTTTGGCTGATCCTTTGTACTTTCTTTGAACTTTAACTCTCTTTAACATGTCATTTATGTTTTGTTTTTTAATTATTTAACATAAATTTTTGAATAGCTTCATATAATTCTTCTGTCCACAATTTTAAAATAAACATAAATTTGGAAATATTACGGTACCGGGTAGCCATCGCAAAAATTAACTTTAATGCAGTTCGAATAACATGCGTAAACGGCTCAGCAGTTAAAATAAGTTCATATTGAAAAAGAGTACTGTCAGCTTGCAAATAGAAGATAAACAGTACAAACTACTTTACAAAGTCATGTTGCGCTCAACATCTAAGAAATCAAATGGAATCAACCGCAACATAAACTTGTGAAAAACTATTTGTGTGTATGGGTGTAGAAAATGGTAATTACCAAACTCAAGCAACAATACTCGATGCAACGACATTTCCAACCGCTTGAGATAAATGCATGGTATATTGTACATACAGTGGCTCACAGCTTATTTCGTGTAAGCAACAATTTTGATAATACTGATATGAAATTAATATTTTTTGCTCTGAACTAAATGAACGAATGATGCAATTATATTGATAATTTAGTTTTAAATACAAAACATGTAAAAAAATTTACAAAAGTATTCAAATTCAATATTTTATTAAACAAAAACCAAAAACACTCATAATTCATGGGTCACAGCTTATTTCGTGTGTTGATTTTCGTTCATGTGATACATGCAAATAACGGATGCAGAAAACTAACGGTAAATCAAAGTGTGAACTATGCATACTTAAGAAGCAGTTTATGTTCTAAAAACAATGCAGATCAGTTGCAATTACGCGGTATATCAACATGGGTCCACACACTTCAATTGAAAAACGCGAATTAGTTATTAAACATTTTCAAAGTGGAAAAACGCAAAAACAAATTGTTGAAATGGTTGATTTAAGTTCATCTACAGTTCAATATATAATTCAGCGCTTTGTACGTGAAAATCGCGTGCATAACAAGGGTCGAAAGGCTCCTAATAAAATTTTTAATGAAACGGATGATAAGTGGATTTTAAAAAAGATTAAAAAAGAACCAATGTTAAGTGCTCCAGCGGTGACCAAAGATGTTGAAATGTTTCTCGGCAAAAAATGTCATCCAGAAACTGTGCGCAGAATATTAAGGGATTCCAATTTTCATGGGCGAACAGCACGGAATAAGCCTTTTATAGATAAGAAAAATAAAAAAGCCCGTTTACAGTTCGATGCACAGTACGATGACGAAACGCTAGTTGGTTGCACATTAACTCACTGATTTCCTTGATCTGTTGATTAATGCTGCAATTTAGGTGAGTGACGTAAGCGTCAAAAACCATCAAAAAGAGGACCAACGTCTGAGTTAAACTGTAGTAAAATTATTAATAGTTTATAGTTGTAACTGAGAGCAAATACTCGTTATAAATAAAAGCAAAATCAACTTTTCGCATTTTGTGGAAAATGACTCGTAATAAATATTAGCAGAGGATTTAAAAATAAACCTAATTCAAAAGTTATTACCATTTCAATTAATCACTTAAAACTAAAATATATTTAACCGCTGATTTATATTGTAAAAACCACCTATTTCGCATAAAATCCCGAAAATTTTTTGCATAATACTCACAAAATTAAAAACCATTTCACACTTATGAAATCTAATTACTGAAACTTTTAAAGCATAAATTTTAGCATTTCAGCTTTAATTTCTGTGTACTCCACATTCAGGTTAATTCTCTGATACATTTTCTTCACATTTTTTACATATCGTTGGCTTAATATAGAAAAGGCGTATCTAAATTTTATTCGAAATCCCGTTTTTAATGTATTCTGTTAGACCACTGTCAAATACTCCTCCCCTTAAAAAATTAGTGGGCGATGATCGTAAATAACGGATTTATAGTCATATAAAAAAGCCCTAACTCATTCGAAGTTACAATAACAACATAAAGCTCTATCTCAAATAACTTCAAAGAAATTAAAAATAATAACAAAATTATACCACAATTGAATTTGTTACCTGTTTTGAATAAAAATTGCAATAGAAATGTTTTTTGCATCTTAAGTTTTTAAGGTTTTATTCAGTTTTTTCCTTCTCCTGAAAAGTAACGAAAAGTGTAGATACGCCTTTTCTATATTAAGCCATCGATATGTTGAATTATTCGCCCCTATTCCCGTTATCGTTATCGTTTTAAAACGACTTAAGAACGCCTATTTGGCATTCCTGTTGGCGTTAACGACATTTATCGAAAATAAATTGAGATTCCCCAATTTGAAACGACTATAGAAACGACATAAAAAACAGTCGTTTTTTGTCGTTGCTATAATTGTGAGCGACATAGAAACGACGCGGTTGTTTTAAGGAATATTTGAAGTGAAGATGAAAATTCCACATCGGAAACAATTTGAAATTTTAATTTCTGAAATGGAAAAATATCCTGCATATGCCAAAGACTTTAGAAAAGAGATAAATCCTTTAAATTTCGATTTTTTGGGAGGGATATTTTTTCTCAAAAAAAAAAAAATAAATCCATTCCACCGCCATCTCTCGTCGGAAATTGTTGGCATTAATAAAATTGCATTTTTATATCTAAGAATATATTTAAGATATGAAAGATCTTAAAATTCAAAACGAAGAAAAAAATAGTACTCCAACAAGAGGAGGAGTTAATAAACAGATACCCATGTCTCCTTTGGCTGGACCACTAGTTAGAGTAGTCGGATTAGCCAGAAGCAAGGAGCATGAGACGCTGGAAGTATAACATATTTAAAAAAAAAGTGGAGGACGCAGATGTCACCACTACTTCTTTTAAAAAATCAAATAAAGATGGAAGACTAACATTGTTGTACTTAAGTACAATAATTACAGTGATAACGTTGTTTATAGTCAATATAGAATTGCATAAAATCCATTAAGGACTGCTTTAAAAATGTGTCTCGTTGCATAAGAAAGAAATTTTTATATGGGAAAAGAGCTCCTTAAAGTATACTATATAAAATATGTAGACAAATTTCGATAACTTTTCTTAGGCGTTACGATATACTCCAAGAATACCAATTTAGGAACGAAACGGCGATAAGAACGACAACGACTTAGAAACGACTATTAAAACGACAACGACAACGGGAATAGGGCCGATTTTAATTTTTCCCAGAAGATTTCAAGCGTTGCATGTGTCAGTGTTTTCCTTTATTGGAAAAAAAATCGTAGCAGACGATTGCACCACTAGAAAATTTTGAAAAGCTGACTGTAGCAGTAAAATTACACATTTACCCAGTAGCAAAATAATTCACTACTGAAAAAAGTAAGCGAGTTTGTAATGGGTTGCGGGGCAAGAAACGAAAAAAATTTCGCTTTAAAATCGTTGTTGTTATCTTCAAGAAATGTGCGAATTTTATTCATAGGAGTTGGTCATCCGCACAACTGATCGACCCAGCCCTCTGGGTATGTGAGCGCTTCAGTACTAAATTTCATAGGAAATAGGTTGTATGACAAAACCGATGCTTTTTTGTTGTTGTTCTTTTCTGAAAATAATTGGTAACCGTTAGTCCTGCCACGACGCCGACAATTGTTGTCTTTCAATTTTAATGATTGTCGTTTTTAGTAAATTTTAAGCATCGGTTGAAAGCGGTCGCGTGTGAAGTATTAAAAGTTATTTAAGTATGTACAGCAAACGTCATCATAGAAGATTAATTAATGCCGAAATAAACGAAATTCTAAATATAAATAATTCAAATGACAATAATTATAATCTTAGTGAATGTGACAATGATAAAGAAAATGTGGTTGAAATTAACAATGAAAATTCTAGAACTGAAAATGTGAATGAAAGTAGTTTGATAGTTGACTTAAAACAGTGGGCAGTGAAAAATAACGTAACACGTTTGGCTTTTGATGGTTTATTGAAACTTTTAAATAAATGGCATTTAAATGTCCCAACTTGCGCTGAGTCTCTGATTATTAGGCAGTAGTTCCGGAAAATACTCAAAATGAACTAAATAAAATCAAGCAAAAAATAGACCAACTTATGACAAAATTGGATGGTTAGAATCAATATTACCATTAGTATTGATTAAGTATAAAGTGTTTTCCTTACGACATTCATGCTAAACTATTTTCGTAAATTTTTAAAAAATTTTGTTAAACAAATTCGTAAATTTTTCTATATTTTGTAAAAAGTTTGAATTTGTTGTTGTAGAATTATTTTAACATATCTAAAAATAATTTTAAATTAAGAATGAAAAACGGAGTGAATATCATAAGAAAACAAATTTATACTTAAATTTGTTAGTGACTGCACATAATTTTCTACATAAACATTTTTATTTTAGAGCAGGCAAAATCTATTGCAGCCTTAATAAGCAGCCAGGCACAGAACAATTTGCTGATAAAGCAAGTGCTTAATAAAGTGGAGAAGAAAACTAGATTCCCAGTTTGCGACGTAATGCAACTCACGGAAATTGAAGATGATGTTTCAAAAAATAAAGATATATACGTAAGTCTAAAGTCTTACCAACATATATGTATGTATATAAATTCATTATCAGCAACTAAATCGGTGTATCAGGTGTCTATTATAAAAAACATGATTGGATCAATTGGGGTTACAAACGGAATGAAAAAAATTCTCAGCGATAGCGTCATGGTGCAGTTAAATTATGATGGACTACAAGACAAGGTGGCATTCAAGAAGTTTGAATGCCTAAATAATGCCATATATGGTAAATTTCTTTTCCGTAATTAATAAGTCTTTGTTTTGATACACTTTGTTTATTTTTTTTAGAAGCAATGCAAGTGGAAGGTTTCACTAAAGGCGATTATGAGCGGGAGCTCAAAAGAGCTTTCAAGATGGGTAAAAACCGATATCACAAAGCGGGCTCTTTGAAAAAGCAAAAAGATAAACAAATATAATAAATTAAAGTATGAAAACAATTAATTTAAGTAACATTGACATTATTTTTAAATGTAAAATCTTAATTATAGTAATTTGTACTGAAATGGATTTCTTTATTATTTCTAATTGAATTAAAAAATATAAAACTATAAGATATTTATTTTGGATTCGTTTTAGTAGGAAATGCTTACAACTGATCGATTCATATATTTAGGTATGTGAGCCGGTAATTCGCGCAACTGATAGATTCGTATACCCAGGTATGTGAGCCGGTAATGCTTACAACTGATAGATTCGTATACCCAGGTATGTGAGCCGGTAATTCGCACAACTGATAGATTCGTATACCCAGGTATGTGAGCCGGTAATGCTTACAACTGACTAATTCATGTCTTCAGATATATAGCTTGGTAATGCGTACAGCTGATCGATTTGTACCCCTGGGTATGTGAGTTGATCTGTTCTGAAATTCCTAGGACATCGCTGTGTTAAAATTCAGCAATGAATTCAGCAGTAAGACCCTCACTTTGGCTCTTACCAACTCATACACTACCTATTACCTTTTGCTACTGGGTACTTACGGCAAGCTGTCAGAATTTGGGTGAGCGAGTGAACACAATGTTGAACGTTGTCACATTCACTTTATGTTAATTGTTCTGCAGAATTTGTTTTAGTAATAAAGCAGATGTTGAATATAAGCTTTATACTGCCATTACATTGATCCATGTATTTATCATAATCAGCAATAATTTTACCGTGACTAACGCGGTTGGCAACGCTTTTCGAACTTGTGCAATTAGCATAGCATAATGACAATGCAATCTTACATTGAAATCAATTGTAATAATACAATTAGCTCTCCATTAGTCCCAATCGAATATCTTAAAGGTTTAATTAAAAATTGATTAACTGTAAAATGTTCGAACTGCTAAAACTAGAATATAAGACTACACCGTAAGTGCTTGGAAAAAATTAGACTTTTTGTTGCCTATTGGGTGAAATTTGTCTCTTTAAATCCTCGGATAATAGGGAATAGTTCGTTCCATAGATATAAAAAGACCAAAAGAGACATTAGTCACAAATTAATTGGCAATTAATCGCTAATTCATTTCGAATTTTTCGCGTTCTTACTCTTGCTTATGCTATGTATTTTTTAGATCTGTCGGTATAGGCTCCAGGCCGTCAGTTAATTCAGCTTCATTAAAAAAAAATATCATTATCTACAACTTCATGAAATATAATTTCCTTCAAATACATATTTATATATGTAGATTCGCTTTATAATTTCAGGACCTTCAAAAACAATTCATACTTAAATTGCAGATAAAAGAGTGCCGACATGAAAGTGTAGATACCGAAATAAAAATTAGTTTACTCATCTTTGTGAGTTTGTATAAATTTGAAACTAATATCACTTAGAAAGTTCAACTCAAATTGCGCGTGAATGATGTAAAGTGACAGTACTCAGGAGAAATTCGTGTTATTTATACCCCTGACAGACGGTGGCGTTAACTCGGAATAACTGCTTTAATCAGTTAACTCCGTTTGCTAACTTCCATTTAATTCTCAAAATTTTATAGAGTTAGTGGGAGTTCGTGGCATTTTCGTTGGCAACATTGTTAAACATGGCCGCTTTTTATCTATTGTGAATGAAAATATGCAATACTGACAGCTGTTTTTCAATTAAATGTAAACAAAACAAGCAAGGAAAGGCTAATTTCGGGTGTAACCGAACATTTTATACTCTCGCAATTTATTGAAGAAATTTTATTAAGATAACGCACAAATTTACCCATAAATTCGGCATAAAGTTTACTAGAATAACGAAAATCGTCCTATATAGTGTATGAGGGCTGAGGTAATTCCTGAACCAATTTAATTCAATTTCATCAGCAAGGTACACTATATCCAATACTATACGCTCACTTAATTTTGCTAAGATATATCACATATTAACCAATACATATATGCGTAATAAAGCCCAACGAATTTTTGAAAAACCTTTAATTAGGTATATGGGAGCTAAGAGATGTTGTGACCCGATTTTAATAATTTTTGGAACAGAGACACACTATTGGAAGAAAACAATTTCCTCTGAATTACATTAAATTAGTTGAGAGATTTACCCATATTTTCGGTTAAAATTTAACCTTAGGCGCTGAATTCAACATGTTCGATATCTGGGGCCTTGAAAAGTTATAGTCCGTTTTCGACAATTTTTTCACAAGTGATGCCACAGATCATATACTGTATTTGTGTAAAGTTTTATTTCGCTATCATCATTGGTTCCTAATGTATATGTTATAAAGTGAAGGATTCAGATGGAATTCAAAAGTGAGTTATAAAGAAAGTAGTCGTGGTTGTGAACCGATTTAATCCATTTTCCACACATGTCATCAGGGTGTCAATAAAATATTATATACCGAATTTCATTGAAATCTGTCGAGTAGTTCCTGAGATATGGTTTTTGACCCATAAGTGGGCGATGCCACGCCCATTTCCCATTTTGTAAAAGGATCTGAGTGCAGCATCCTTCTGCTATCATTTCTGTGAAATTTTGTGTTTCTGACGTTTCTCGTTAGTGAGTTAACGCACTTTTAGTCATTTTCAACCTAACCTTTGTATGGGAGGTGGGCGTGGTTATTATCCGATTTCTTTCATTTTCGGACTGTATAAGGAAACGGCTAAAAGAAACGACTGCAGAAAGTTTGGTTTATATAGCTTTATTGGTTTGCAAGATACATATAAAAAACCTATTTGGGGGCGGGGTCACGCCCACTTTTCCAAAAAAAATTACATCCCTAATGCGATCCTATGTTCCAAATTTTATTATCATAACTTTATTTATGGCTTAGTTATAGCTCTTTATGTGTTTTTGGTTATCGCCATTTTGTGGGCGTGGCAGTGGTCCGATTCCGCCCATTTTCGAACTTAACCTTCTTATGGTGCCAAGGAACACGTGTTCCATGTTTCATTAAGATATCTCAATTTTTACTCAAGTTACAGCTTGCACGGACGGACAGACGGACAGACAGACATCCGGATTTGAACTTTACTCGTCACCCTGATCACTTTGGTATATATAACCCTATATCTAACTCGTTTAGTTTTAGGACTTACAAACAACCGTTAGGTGAACAAAACTATAATACCCTCTTTAGCAACTTTTGTTGCGAGAGTATAAATATACGCATGCTAATTTTTTCTAAAATGAAAGTAATAATAATAACGTATTTATATCTATTTTTTTTATAATTAGTGATTTTGTACTATTTGTGCGGCTAACAACCGCAATAATTGCTTTCTATCCAATTTTATTTCACCAAAATGGAAATATTATTGTCAATCAGCTGTTATGGGAGTTTATAACTCGCTTTGCTGCCGTCTGTCACCCACAAAATTGGAACTGATTAAAATCGAATATGAATATTCAATTGATAGTCAAGTGATCTACGAGGTACCGAGCAGCTGCCAATTTTCAATAATATATGTATATACAAAAAAAACTTTGAGTTAGAGAGACTTCCAATTATAGAATTTTTAGTAAAACATACAATTTAAAAAAAAAACTGTAAAATATATTTTATACACATTTTTATTTATTTTTTTCGTATAAAGTTTTATGTATATGTGGCATTCACTCGCATGCATTTCGTAATCCTTCTATCCCGCTTAGAAACTTTACTTTCAACGGGAAAAGCAACCTTTGAAATTCAACAGAGGCTGGCCTTTTGGAAAAATTTCTAGAATCAAGTATAAAAGTTGGGAGCGAAACAAAAACTGTATTTTTATTATATGTATTATCACCCGCTAAATATATTATTTTTGGGGCAATACATGTGGAAATTGAGATTTAAACTTAAAAAACTTGCAAAAACAACCATGAAGAATTTTTAATTACTCAAAACAACAAAAATGTTATATCTGAAGATACACATAACTAGATTGCTATATTCTCCAATCCCTAATCTTACTTATTTTTATACTCTTGCAACAAAAGTTGCTAAGAGAGTATTATAGTTTTGTCCACATAACGGTTGTTTGTAAGTCCTAAAACTAAACGAGTTAGAAATAAGGTTATATATACCAAAGTGATCAGGGTGACGAGTAAAGTTCAAATCCGGATGTCTGTCTGTCCGTCCGTGCAAGCTGTAACTTGAGTAAAAATTGAGATATCTTAATAAAACTTGGAACACGTGTTCCTTGCCACCATAAGAAGGTTAAGCGGAATCGGACCACTGCCACGTCCACAAAATGGCGAAAACCGAAAAGACATAAAGAGTTATAACTAAGCCATAAAAAAGCTATGAAAGTAAAATTTGGTACAAATGATTGTTCTCGGAAGTGGTATATTTGGATGTAATTTTTGGAAAAAGTGGGCGTGGCCCCGCCCCTACCAAGTTTTTTGTACATATCTCGTAAACTACTAAAGCTATATTATCGAAATTTTCAGGAGTCGTTTTTTTTCAGGCATTTCCTTATATAGTCCAAAAATGGAGGAAATCGGATTATAACCATGCCCACCTCCCATACAAAGGATATGATGAAAACTACCAAAAATGCTTTAAGGGGTTATATACAGTTAGAATTTTCAAAAAATCTATTTTTTTTATTTCATTTTCTTAATGTACATATATTTAAGAATACACACAGAATTTCATATCGTTCCGGTGAATATTTTCAAAGTTACAAGCAAATGAAAAATTTAAAAGGCGTTTCAGAGTGCTTGGAAGTACAAGGTCCGAGCGGCAGCGCGTTTTTCTCAAAATGGTGTTTTCAAAGTCGGTGACCAACATTACTCGAAAACGGCTAGACCGATTAGTCTTAAATTTTAACACGACCTCCTTAAATATATTTTTTAGTAATTAATCGAAGATTAAGATAAATATTTTTTTTATAAACAATTTTCCGTGATATAGTGGTCACCGCAAAACGTCTTTTTTGAAAGGAGCTCCTGGAGATCAGCTGTAGCTCTTTTTCAAATAAATATTTTTACTAGTACTAAGTCTTAAAATACAGTTAAAAGATACCATAATATGTGTATACATTTTTTAATTAATAAATTAAAAAGTTTTCTCAGAAAAAATTCTGGAAAATTCACTTTTTTTCGGCCGTCTAACTGTATATAACCCCTTAATTCAGTAAGGAAAACCAACAGAAACCTTAAATTTTATTATAAAGAAGGCGCAGAAGAGCTGCACTCAAAATGGTATACAAAATTTTAAATGGGCGTGGTTCCGCCTACTTATGGGTCAAAAACCATATCTCCGAAACTACTCGACCAATTTCAATGAAATTCGGTTCGTAATATTTCCCTTGCATCCCAATTATATGTTGTGAAAATAGTTCAAATCGGTTCACAACCACGTCTACTTCCTATATACCAGAATTTTGAAGTCGATCTGAATCGTTTACTTTACAATATATAAAGTAAGCATTAGTGAAGATATCGGAACAGAACTTTGCACAAATATGTGCGGCATCGCCCTTCGAAAAATCGTCGGAATCGAAACATAAATTTTCAAGGCCCCATATATAGAACATGAGGACCTCGGGGGTTCTAATTTTTTACCGGAAATATAGGTAAGTCTCTCAGATATTTTGAAGAAATTCATAGTGAATATCTTTCATTTAATAATATGTCTCCGTGTCTAAAATGCGGGTCATAACTTCACCTAACTTCCATATACCTAATATTAGGGTTTCCAACGTTCAATGGACTTTATACCATATATATTACGAATATGTGGGTTAAATTGTGTGTTATATTAATAAAATTAAATAAATAAATTGCGAGAGTATAAAATGTTCGGTTACACCCTAACTTAGCCCTTCCCTACTTGTTCAAATATACATATGTATTTTGACATTATATAAGTAAATATATTAGTATTAATTATACTCAAAAACTTTTCAGTGTCAAGCACTTACTGAATTACATCTGACCAAAGTTACCGGCTCAGCGTATTTGTGCACTTGCAAGTCAAGCAATCGCCAGTTCCTTATACGTTCATTTATGCTCAAAATACACCAATTGAATATTCTTCCCTTTCCCCTTATTACATCCCAACTATTGAAAATAAATGCCCGTTATTCAATCCACGCATGCATTCATGTATTCATCAGTTATTCATTAAACGCTGTATCACAGTAATGCATTTGGTCCTCAGACAACAGAAGTTTTGGTCATATTTCAAGGTCAAGGAAAGTGTAGATAAAAAGCGACTTTTTTGAATATGTAAGAAATCGGTCTAGTTTTGAAAAACGAAATTTGAGCTCCGTCGTAACGCGTAAATTATACAAGTTGACAAGATGGAGAAAAGACTGTAGTCAGACTTATCATAGTTGTCCGTACAAGTTGTGAAATAATAATTCGTTTGAGTTATTTGATACAACTTTATGTAGGTGGCACTATCGTAACAAAAAATTTGTTTAGGGTTGAAAATCATTTTTTTTCTAATGTAACAAATTCAAAAACAATCAAGAAATTTGCCTAGTATCAGGATCATGGGATTGTTTGAAGACCGAAATAAGGGATAGATAGAGATCGAATTTTTCCTGAAATAGCCATTGATCAACGTAAACAAAAACCCTTTTCAGAGTGTGCTACTAAAACTCAAACAAAAAATCCATCAGTGGTTGATAAAACCTAGCACGACGAGTTAATGGTAGCAGCGCGCGTAAGTTTTTACAAGGCTGGAAAGAGGAATGCTGCGCAAGTTATTTCATTGTTGAGCTCAGAATCTGCAACAGCTTCAAAAGTTCTGAAAAGTTTAGATGAAGATATGATGAGGCGACTCTAATATTAATACACAATCTGAATTTGGTTCCGCTGCAACAACAAAAGGAACATTTGTATTAATATATTAAAAAAAAATAAGCTTAAACAGGGACTTGGTGGACATTCCAATGAAGGATTCAGGGAACACAAACTGTGGTAATACTGCCAGAACATTTGATCAGCACGCAACTTTGGCTTCGATACTAATTGACATACAAATCGAATTAATCAAACGATTTAGCGCAATTTTGCTCACAATAATTCATGAAATGTTAATACATAGTGCGGATATGTATATTGAAAATGCTTCGTTAAAATAAGAATGTGCCGTTATTAAACTTGTTATGTTGGATTATTTTTTAACTAACGGGTGATTTTTTTGAGGTTAGGATTTTCATGCATTAGTATTTGACAGATCACGTGGGATTTCAGACATGGTGTCAAAGAGAAAGATGCTCAGTATGCTTTGACATTTCATCATGAATAGACTTACTAACGAGCAACGCTTGCAAATCATTGAATTTTATTACCAAAATCAGTGTTCGGTTCGAAATGTATTTTCCGCTTTTTTATCGACAAATTTTGTTCAGCGATGAGGCTCATTTCTGGTTGAATGGCTACGTAAATAAGCAAAATTGCCGCATTTGGGGTGAAGAGCAACCAGAAGCCGTTCAAGAACTGCCCATGCATCCCGAAAAATGCACTGTTTGGTGTGGTTTGTACGCTGGTGGAATCATTGGACCGTATTTTTTCAAAGATGCTGTTGGACGCAACGTTACGGTGAATGGCGATCGCTATCGTTCGATGCTAACAAACTTTTTGTTGCCAAAAATGGAAGAACTGAACTTGGTTGACATGTGGTTTCAACAAGATGGCGCTACATGCCACACAGCTCGCGATTCTATGGCCATTTTGAGGGAAAACTTCGGAGAACAATTCATCTCAAGAAATGGACCCGTAAGTTGGCCACCAAGATCATGCGATTTAACGCCTTTAGACTATTTTTTGTGGGGCTACGTCGATAATAGTCTAAAGTCTACAGAAATAAGCCAGCAACTATTCCAGCTTTGGAAGACAACATTTCCGAAGAAATTCGGGCTATTCCGGCCGAAATGCTCGAAAAAGTTGCCCAAAATTGGACTTTCCGAATGGACCACCTAAGACGCAGCCGCGGTCAACATTTAAATGAAATTATCTTCAAAAAGTAAATGTCATGAACCAATCTAACGTTTCAAATAAAGAACCGATGAGATTTTGCAAATTTTATGCGTTTTTTTTTTTTAAAAAGTTATCAAGATCTTAAAAAATCACCCTTTACAGTAACGACACTTCTCAGTTGTGTGAGAATTAGTCATGGATTTTTATCTGAAAGAGAGACATATTTTGTGTTACAACACATATTGTCATAGAGTGAATTTGGTTTTCTTTTCAGAAAGATCGACATATTTTGTATTACAAAGATATTGGTGAAAAGTAATTAAATTTTTCGTATTGATTTTTTTCAACAAAAACGACACATTTGAATTATGTCGGCGAAATTGAATTATTTTTTTCACAAATAACGACACAATTCAAAATAGGTCACGTTTATGCCCAAGAAAAAGCTTAGTACACTCTATGTGGTCCATTTATGCTCAACATTGTATTAAATATATTACAGGCCACTAGATTTGTCAATAAACTTATGGAATTATTCTATATTTGCTAAATAAGAGACAATTAAAAACTTTATATCGCTCTCTTGAAAAATCGATTTTTTTGAGTTGTGACACTATTCAAGTAAATGAGCGATATGTACGAAATTAATTGATAAAGTATCTGTTAATAATAATTAACTTTATAAATAATATTACACCTAAACTTTGTAATTTTTTACGGAGTTATTAGCAAATTGCCGCCAGATTGGCCATTTCTCTCACTGTGCATCGTTTAGATAATATGATATATAAAACATGAGCTATAACGATAATGAATTACGTAATACCTATTTAATTTAAAATTTTGGCTGAAAATAACTTTTGATTGAACTTTGACGTAATGAATCGCATTTTTACATTGGGGCCAAGTCCCTGAAGCACTTGAATTCTAACAACTGTATGGAATCCGATTCATCCACATATACGTAAACAACACCTAGAGCTTGAAAAGCTTCTGCGGGAGATGGTACTTGACATACATCTCCAGTTTCAATGTCTTTATTTATCTTCTCTCTCTTTACTGTTCAAATCCTCAATGATTTCTCCATCAGAATAAACTTGTAATTTTAAAAACATATTCAAATTGACAAGTAGAACTGAGTCGTTCGGATAACCAAATATTCGGGTAATCGATGCTCGGATAATCGGAATTGCACTGTACCCTTAATACAGCCTTGATGTGTTTTAAATTTATAGATATGTATTTGTGATAATAAAATTCATATTAAAGCCTTAAATTTCTTTAAGTTTAACAAAAGTGGTTAAAATCGAGACATACTTCCCCTAGCTACCATATACCTATATAATACCGATATATCTTATAAATCGGTTAATTTTTTAGATATCCAAACCAAATTAAGTGTGCGTATAGTCTTGAATATGTGTACCGTGGTGGGGAAAATGAGTGAAATCGGTTCAGGAATTACTTTAGCCCTACTATATATGATAATTTTCGTTATTCTATTGGACTTTAACCGAATATTTGGGTTAAATTGTGTGTTATCTTAATAAAACTATGTCAATAAATTGTGAGAGTATAAAATGTTCAACATGTTGCCATTTGTCGCACTTTCCAATAGAATTAATGTCTGTAATGTGTATGATCGTCGAATGAGGCGAATTGGGTTAAAATGGTTTTGTCTGAAATGTTAAATACAATCATTAATAAATATATCAAAATTATTGTTTTTTACGTAAAGCATAAATTAAGGAAAGAAATAAACGACATGACATGTCGGTAACTACAAGTATTGGGATGCTAATGTGGGTCTCGATTTGTCTCTGAAGGCGAGTGAGCACTATCAGCTCCCATAATCACTCATTCAGTGTCTGCCCCCAACGTCGTTCACTGAAAAAGAAGCACTTCGAGGCTTATGTAATTATGTAAAGCGGACACAAAGAAATGTGGCTGGATAAAAAACACAGTTGAGAAGCAAGAAAGCAAATTGCAAAGGCATTACTTACAAATGTGTTGAATTTTAAATTACTGTTACTGATTACGTAAGAAATCAGGTTTACGGTTTCTTGTTGTCTTGTTCCAAGTAAATAAATCATATCGAAGTGAGAGCACTCACTTCAATGAACACTTGATATGCATACATCTCTCAAAAGATGATCATAAATATGATGATAAACATAAGTCTAAAGAAACCCAATGCCCAGAACCTGGTAAGACTTTTGTCGGACCTGAACTAAAGCCAACATTGCTACCTTCAATGTAAAAGTGTTATGCTGCCATCGCGTATAGATAATTAAGTATTGAAATCAAGTATTAAGTATAATTACTGCGCATAAGATACAAAGTCAACCTCGTTAAAGAATTTTAGGAGTGCCCTTTTGACATATTCCGTATAATAGAGCACTAAAGTCTAAAACAGGCATCAGCAGTCTTAGAGTAATCGAACTCGATTTATAAATGTTTTTAAACCAAAATTTAACTCAGTGCGATTGCTGTGCTATAGATGTGAAACACGCTTATACGCATAAAAAACACCGACCATGACAAAGTCAAACAAGAAAGCTTTTATTGCAGTGTCTTGTTCCAACGGCAAAACTTCTACAATGGGCTTTCAGAACCTTATGTAGTTTATTATCAGTTTAGAGACTACTAAAAATTCCGATATGATTTAAGCATCTATGCAGTGAGTCATACTAGTTAACAAGATACACAAGTTGAACAATGATATACATATATTAGCCAAAAATTTAGGAATTGCATATATGTAGGAAACACAGCAATGCAAACAGCATCATCATAACCGCTGACATTAACGCAATTGTAAAATATTTGAGAAAATATTATTAGTTGGTAGGCTGATACGTACCCTGAAGTGAGGTTATTTACATTAGATTCTTTTCATTTTGTTTGTAGAAAAAGCAGGAACTAAAAGACCCTCAACTGCATGCACTGTTTATACTTGCAATAGCAAATATGTGTGGCTCTGTTCGGCATTCAAAACAGCTTGCATAGTATAGTCGGTATATTTGTAGTATTCAGAATAGAAATGAGCAAATATTTAGATCATTGCATTCCATAGATAAATTTTTTCTATATTTTGCTTTTTGTATAAAAATAGAAATATAAGCACGAAAAGAGGAAATTTCAGTTCAAAGTCCAAGTGATTCTCCACATCAAAAGTGAAAAACAACGTCAGAAATCCTGACAGGCGTGACTCGCGCTACTGCCAACATTCAGCATAAATAATAGTACTGTTTTTATACTCTCGCAGCAAAAGTTGCTAATATTTCTTGGGACCGTGAGAGGGTTGCTTTCGAAAATGGGCGAAATCGGACCATTCCACGCCCACAAAATGGCGAAAACCGAAAACACATAAAGTGTCATAACTAAGCCATAAATGAAGTTATGAGTTTGGAATAAAGGATGTGGCCCCGTCCACAAATCGGTGATTTATATTATTTTGAAAATTACTAAAAGTAGGTTAACTCACTAACGAAACCGTCAGAAACACTAAATTTTACAGAAGAAGTAGCAGAAGGAAGCTGCACTCAGTTTTTTTTACAAAATGGAAAATGGGCGTGGCATCGCCCATATCTCAAGAACTACTCAACCGATTCGAATGAAATTCGGTATATAATATTTTCTTGACGCCCTGATAACACGGATAAAAAATGGGCAAAATCGGTTCACAACCACGACTACTTTCCTTATAACTCAATTTTGAATTCCATCTTATTCCTTCACTTTATAATATATACAAAAGGAACCAATGAAGATAGCGGAATAAAACTTTACACAAATAGTGCATATAATCTCTGGCTTCACTTGTGAAAAAATTGTCGAAAACGGACTATAACTTTTCAAGGCCCCAGATATAGAACATGTTGAACTCAGCGCCTAAGGATAAATTTTAACCGAAGATGTGGGTAAATCTCTCAGATAATTTAATGTAAATCAGAGGGAATTGTTTTCTTCTAATAGTGTGTCTCTGTTCCAAAAATTATTAAAATCGTGTCACTACATCTCCATATACCTAATTATAGGTTTTTCAAAAATATCATCTCCTAGCTCCCATATACCTGCTGGTACCTTGCTGGTTAAATAGAATGAAATCGGTTAAGGAATTATCTCAGCCCTCATCTATACTAATATTATAAAGAGGAAATGTTTGTTTTTTTGTTTGTTTGTGTCGAATAGGCTCCGAAACTACTGAACCGATTTGAAAAATTCTTTCACCGTTGGAAAGCTATACTATCCCTGAGTGACATAGGCTATATTTAGTTTAAAAAAAAATAGGGTTCCTTACCAAAACTCCGATAATGTAAAAAAAATACCAAAAAACTTTCTTTAATCGCGAATGCTGCGAAAACGATTGAAGATATAACAAAGTGATGTACTAAAATTTTGTAGAACTTATCATTATCTACAAAAAACGTCCCGACATCATACCTCTAACTATTATAGTTTTGTCACAATAAGCGATTTTATATAAAAAAATTAATTAAAATACCACTACTTGAAAAGGCTCTTTATTTATACCTTAGTAGTAATCCTTATCGAAATAAATGATTTATTATTTAAGATCGCTTCAAAACCTTTATATAACTTTTTGAATTATTAGATTCTGACATACCATTCAAAAGATATCACGAGTTTAAAATTTTGAAATTTTTGAATGGTCCTGTGCGGAATTAAAAATAATTGTCGCTTGATAATAAATAATCTATATCTATGTATACTTCTATACTAATATTATAAAGAGGAAATGTTTGTTTTTTTGTTTGTTTGTGTCGAATAGGCTCCGAAACTACTGAACCGATTTGAAAAATTCTTTCACCGTTGGAAAGCTATACTATCCCTGAGTGACATAGGCTATATTTAGTTTAAAAAAAAAAATAGGGTTCCTTACCAAAACTCCGATAATGTAAAAAAAAATACCAAAAAACTTTCTTTAATCGCGAATGCTGCGAAAACGATTGAAGATATAACAAAGTGATGTACTACAATTTTGTACAACTTATCATTATCTACAAAAAACGTCCCGACATCATACCTCTAACTATTATAGTTTTGTCACAATAAGCGATTTTATATAAAAAAATTAATTAAAATACCACTACTTGAAAAGGCTCTTTATTTATACCTTAGTATTAATCCTTATCGAAATAAATGATTTATTATTTAAGATCGCTTCAAAACCTTTATATAACTTTTTGAATTATTAGATTCTGACATACCATTCAAAAGATATCACGAGTTAAAAATTTTGAAATTTTTGAATGGTCCTGTGCGTAATTAAAATTAATTGTCGCTTGATAATAATATGATATAAAAACAAGTAAAGAAGAGCTAAGTTCGGGTGTAACCGAACATTTTATACTCTCGCAATTTATTGATGTAATTTTATAAAGATAACATAATTCGACCCATATATTGGGTATAAAGTTCAATAGAATAACGAAAATCATCATAAATAGTATATGGGGACTGAGGTAATTCCTAAACCGATTTCACTCGTTTTCACCACCAAGATACAATGTATCGAAGACTTTACGCTCACTTAATTTAATATTACATACTTATAATAAGGTATATGGGATCTGGGGGAAGTTATGACCCGATTTTTACCATTTCAGGTACAGAGATAAACTGTTATAAGAAAAAAATTCAGAGGGAATGAATTACATTAAAATATCTGAGGGATTTACCTAAGTATATTTTCGGTGAAAAATTACCCTAAGGCACTGAGTTCTTCATGTTCGATATCAGGGGCCTTGAAAAATCATGGTTCGATTTTGACAATTTTTTTCAAAAGTGATGCAACAGATCATATAGAGTGTTTGTGTAAAGTCTTATTTCGCTATCTTCATTGGTTCCTAATGTATATATTATAAAGTGAAGGAATAAGATGAAATTCAAAAATGAGTTATATGGGAAGTTGTCGTGGTTGTGAACCAATTTCGTCCATGACACGTGTCATCAGGGTGTCAAGAAAGTATTATATACCGAATTTCATTGAAATGGGTCGAGTAGTTCCTGAGATATGGTTTTTGACCCATAAGTGGGAGATGCCACGCCCAATTTTCATTTTGTAAATAAATCTGAGTGCAGCATCCTTTAGCTATTTCTTCTGTAAAATTTAGTGTTTCTGACGTTTTTCGTTAGTGAGTTAACGCACTTTTAGTAATTTTCAACCTAACCTTTGTATGGGAGGTGGGCGTGGTTATTATCCGATTTCTTTCATTTTTGGACTTTATAAGGAAATGGCTAAAATAAACGACTGCAGAAAGTTTGGTTTATATAGCTTTATTGGTTTGCGAGTTATACACAAAAAACCTATTTGGGGGTGGGGTCACGCCCACTTTTCCAAAAAAAATACATCCAAATGTGCCCCTCCCTAATGGGATCCTATGTTCCAAATTTCATTTTCATAACTTTATTTATGGCTTAGTTATGACACTGTATAGGTTTTCGGTTTCCGCCATTTTGTGGGCGTGGCAGTGGACCGATTTTGCCCATTTTCGAAAGCAACCTCCTCAGGGTGCCAAGGAACATATGTTCCAAGTTTCATTAAGATATCTTAATTTTTACTCAAGTTATCGCTTGCACGGACAGACGGACAGACGGACGGACAGACATCCGGATTTCAAATCCACTCGTCATCCTGATCATTTATGTATATATAACCCCATATCTAACTCTTAAATTACTTGGTGACACAAACAACCGTTAGGTGAACAAAACTATTATACTCTGTGCAACAGGTTGCGAGAGTATAATGAATTGCTGTTCGTTTGTGCCGCAAAAAAACGAGAACGGCCAAACCGATCTGGCTAATTTTAGTCTTGAAATATTCGTGGAAGGCCAGAAAAAGATTAGAAAGTGAGTAAATATGAAAAAATTTCGAGGAAGATAATAATAAGATAATTTTATTCGAGTTGACAAGAAAAATATAAAAGAGAAAACAAAAAATTATAATTTGAAGGTTGTCATTGTTGCTTTGTTAAAATATTTTTGTTATTGTTCAATTGTATAAGGTTGTGTCGATAGCCCAAAACAATTTGTAACAAATAAGGAAAGGCTAAGTTCGGGTCGAACCGAACATTTTATACTCTCGCAATTTATTGATGTTATTTTATTAAGATAACACACAATTTTATCTATATATTCGACATAAAGTCCAATAGAAAATCATCATATATAGTATATGAGGGCTGATGTAATTCCAGAACCAATTTCACTCAACTCACCACCAAGATTAACGGGAATAGGGGCGACTTGGCACCTGTTAGTAGGCAAACATACGGCACATTCGGCCTTGAAATTACTCCTAAATTGCAAATGAACGAAACACCAGTCAGCAAAATCGTCAAAAATAGCGCTTTAACGAAAATTTTCCAAATATTTAAGAAGTCGTTGGAGGTACTGCACAGGACTTTAAAAGATCTTGATTGTCGATGAACGTTTTTGGTGGAGCCAGGATTCTGTTAGTAGGTGATTTACGCCAGACTCTTCCAATTATTCCTGGATCAACTGTTACTGACGGGCTAATCGCATGCCTAAAATCATTTAATTTGTGGCGACACATAAAGAATCGCCAATTAACAACTAACATATGAGTGTTTTTGCAACAATACCAAATTGCGATTGTGGAAATAGTTGGCAGTTGACACCTCGATGGATTAATAGCATTTCCAACAGATTTCTTTCACTTCATTGACTCGAAAGAGAAGTTTTCCTGACATGAAACCTCAATATGATAACCATAAATGACTGATTGAATGACCTATATTGGTGGTAAAAAAAATATCGATGATCTTAATGCGACAATTTAGAATTTCGGTCCAAGAGAGTTGCCACAGCTACTAACCAGGATGACGTAGTCAATTATCCCAAACTATTTAAAATTGCCTGTACTTTGCAATTAAAAGTAGTGTGAGTTGTAATCATGCTGCCTAACATAAATCAACCTCGAGTAATCAATATCGTCGCCGAAGCCAAGATTGGAACAACTTAATTTAATGTATACCTAAGCCACAAAAACGTGTGGCCGGGTCTGCTAGTATATACATAAATGATCAGGATGACGAGTGGATTTGAAATCCGGATGTCTGTCCGTCCGTCTGTCCGTCTGTCCGTGCAAGCGATAACTTGAGTAAAAATTAGGATATCTTAATGAAACTTGGAACATATGTTCCTTGGCACCCTGAGGAGGTTGCTTTCGAAAATGGGCAAAATCGGTCCACTGCCACGCCCACAAAATGGCGGAAACCGAAAACCTATACAGTGTCATAACTAAGCCATAAATAAAGTTATGAAAATGAAATTTGGAACATAGGATCCCATTAGGGAGGGGCACATTTGGATATATTTTTTTTGGAAAAGTGGGCGTGACCCCACTCCAAATAGTTTTTTTGTATATAACTCGCAAACCAATAAAGCTATATAAACCAAACTTTCTGCAGTCGTTTATTTTAGCCATTTCCTTATATAGTCCAAAAATGAAAGAAATCGGATAATAACCACGCCCACCTCCCATACAAAGGTTAGGTTGAAAATTACTAAAAGTGCGTTAACTCACTAACGAAAAACGTCAGAAACACTAAATTTTACAGAAGAAATAGCTAAAGGATGCTGCACTCAGATTTATTTACAAAATGAAAATTGGGCGTGGCATCTCCCACTTATGGGTCAAAAACCATATCTCAGGAACTACTCGACCCATTTCAATGAAATTCGGTATATAATACTTTCTTGACACCCTGATGACACGTGTCATGGACGAAATTGGTTCACAACCATGACAACTTCCCATATAACTCATTTTTGAATTTCATCTTATTCCTTCACTTTATAATATATACATTAGGAACCAATGAAGATAGCGAAATAAGACTTTACACAAACACTCTATATGATCTGTTGCAACACTTTTGAAAAAAATTGTCAAAATCGAACCATGACTTTTCAAGGCCCCTGATATCGAACATGAAGAACTCAGTGCCTTAGGGTAATTTTTCACCGAAAATATACTTAGGTAAATCCCTCAGATATTTTAATGTAATTCATTCCCTCTGAATTTTTTTCTTATAACAGTTTATCTCTGTACCTGAAATGGTAAAAATCGGGTCATAACTTCCCCCAGATCCCATATACCTTATTATAAGTAATATTAAATTAAGTGAGCGTAAAGTCTTCGATACATTGTATCTTGGTGGTGAAAACGAGTGAAATCGGTTTAGGAATTACCTCAGTCCCCATATACTATTTATGATGATTTTCGTTATTCTATTGAACTTTATACCCAATATATGGGTCGAATTATGTTATCTTTATAAAATTACATCAATAAATTGCGAGAGTATAAAATGTTCGGTTACACCCGAACTTAGCTCTTCTTTACTTGTTTTTATATCATATTATTATCAAGCGACAATTATTTTTAATTCCGCACAGGACCATTCAAAAATTTCAAAATTTTTAACTCGTGATATCTTTTGAATGGTATGTCAGAATCTAATAATTCAAAAAGTTATATAAAGGTTTTGAAGCGATCTTAAATAATAAATCATTTATTTCGATAAGGATTAATACTAAGGTATAAATAAAGAGCCTTTTCAAGTAGTGGTATTTTAATTAATTTTTTTATATAAAATCGCTTATTGTGACAAAACTATAATAGTTAGAGGTATGATGTCGGGACATTTTTTGTAGATAATGATAAGTTGTACAAAATTGTAGTACATCACTTTGTTATATCTTCAATCGTTTTCGCAGCCTTCGCGATTAAAGAAAGTTTTTTGGTATTTTTTTTTACATTATCGGAGTTTTGGTAAAGTGAACCTATTTTTTTAACTAAATATAGCCTATGTCACTCAGGGATAGTATAGCTTTCCAACGGTGAAAGAATTTTTCAAATCGGTTCAGTAGTTTCGGAGCCTATTCGACACAAACAAACAAAAAAACAAACATTTCCTCTTTATAATATTAGTATAGAAGTATAGATATAGATTATTATCAAGCGACAATTATTTTTAATTCCGCACAGGACCATTCAAAAATTTCAAAATTTTTAACTCGTGATATCTTTTGAATGGTATGTCAGAATCTAATAATTCAAAAAGTTATATAAAGGTTTTGAAGCGATCTTAAATAATAAATCATTTATTTCGATAAGGATTAATACTAAGGTATAAATAAAGAGCCTTTTCAAGTAGTGGTATTTTAATTAATTTTTTTATATAAAATCGCTTATTGTGACAAAACTATAATAGTTAGAGGTATGATGTCGGGACGTTTTTTGTAGATAATGATAAGTTCTACAAAATTTTAGTACATCACTTTGTTATATCTTCAATCGTTTTCGCAGCATTCGCGATTAAAGAAAGTTTTTTGGTATTTTACATTATCGGAGTTTTGGTAATGGAACCTATTTTTTTTAAACTAAATATGGCCTATGTCACTCAGGGATAGTATAGCTTTCCAACGGTGAAAGAATTTTTCAAATCGGTTCAGTAGTTTCGGAGCCTATTCGACACAAACAAACAAAAAAACAAACATTTCCTCTTTATAATATTAGTATAGATATAGATTATTATCAAGCGACAATTATTTTTAATTCCGCACAGGACCATTCAAAAATTTCAAAATTTTTAACTCGTGATATCTTTTGAATGGTATGTCAGAATCTAATAATTCAAAAAGTTATATAAAGGTTTTGAAGCGATCTTAAATAATAAATCATTTATTTCGATAAGGATTAATACTAAGGTATAAATAAAGAGCCTTTTCAAGTAGTGGTATTTTAATTAATTTTTTTATATAAAATCGCTTATTGTGACAAAACTATAATAGTTAGAGGTATGATGTCGGGACGTTTTTTGTAGATAATGATGAGTTGTACAAAATTGTAGTACATCACTTTGTTATATCTTCAATCGTTTTCGCAGCATTCGCGATTAAAGAAAGTTTTTAGGTATTTTTTTTACATTATCGGAGTTTTGGTAAGGAACCCTATTTTTTTAAACTAAATATAGCCTATGTCACTCAGGGATAGTATAGCTTACGGTGAAAGAATTTTTCAAATCGGTTCAGTAGTTTCGGAGCCTATTCGACACAAACAAACAAAAAAACAAACATTTCCTCTTTATAATATTAGTATAGATAAAATCGGACCATGACTTTTCAAGGCCCCTGATATAGAACATGAAGAACTCAGTACCTAAGAGTAATTTTTCACCGAAAATATAGGTAAATCTCTCAGATTATGTAATTCATTCCCTCTGAATTTTTTTCTTATAACAGTTTTCCTCTGTACCAAAAATGGTTAAAATCGGATCATAACTTCCCCCAGATCTCATATACCTAATTATAAGTAATATAAAATTAAGTGACCGTATAGTCTTCGATATATTGTATCTTGGTGGTGAAAACGAGTGTAATTGGTTTAGGAATTACCTCAGTCCCCATACTATTTATGATGATTTTCGTTATTCTATTGAACTTTATGCCGAATACATCAATAACTTGCGAGAGTATAAAATGTTCGGTTGCACCCGAACTTAGCCTTGGAATTGTTGGATGACTTTCTTATTATTTGCGTTAGTACTTACCCAGAGTTGTGCACCATAGTTCCACATCGGTCTGCGTACTTGCTTCTAGATAAGTAGCTTATTTTCGATGGAGAACACTGATTTGTTACCAATTAACCAATTCATATTCTTGAGTCGCATGTCTAACTCTTTTCGTTTGTTTTTACATGTATTTTTCACCGTAGCTTAGAGTCAAGTGTCATTACCAAACATTTTTGTAAGTACTGTATCATGTACGTGAAATTAATGTGAACATACTTTGCTTCATTGAGTTTTATCTGTCATTTGTTTGCCCAATGCAGGACTTTATTGACAGCTTCTTGGAGATTAGCAGTACTCACTACTACCAACAACAAGCAACGCGGTCTGCAAATGTGGCCGTTGTGTAATTACACTTTACTGGTGGGGCATGCGTGAATTTATATTCACAAAAAAAATTTGATAAATATGATTTTATGATATCATAATGCTGCTTCGGTAAAATCAGCTTCGAAAGCAGTCCTATGTGGCTAACTTTATCGAACGCTTTTGCAACATACAAAAAACGGTATAACAGAATTTTTTTCCTCAAAAGATTTTTCTAGAATATGTGTAATTCTATTGAACTGATCAATCGTAGAATGGTTAGCTCGAAATTCAAACTGATGAGCTGGAATTATGACTTTTCGTTCTATGATTTTATTGAGACGTTTTATGAGAATTTTGTCAAAAAGTTTCGATATTGTCGGTGGAATTGATATGGGCCTATAAGAAGATACATCATATCCTGGTTTTCCTGGCTTTTGAATCATGATAACGTCAGCAATTTTCCAATAATTTGGCACTTAATTAAGATCAAAGAGCATTAAAAATGTGGGTAATTTTTACTATACTTATGGGAGAAAGCGGTTTTAGAACATTGTCAGTAATCGGGTCGTAACTGGGTGATTTTTATTTCCTTTACATAGCTCAGTGCTTGTGCAACTTGAGATTTCATTTCATATTATCGGAAAATACTTTCGTTTTTATACTCTCACAACAAAAGTTGCTAAGACAGTATTATAGTTTTGTCCACGTTATGTGGATCATTGTAAGTCCTAAAACTAAACGAGTTAGATATAAGGTTATATATACCAAAGTGATCAGAGTGACGAGTAAAGTTGAAATCCGGATGTCTGTCTGTTCGTCCGTGCAAGCTGTAACTTGAGTAAAAATTTAGATATCTTAATAAAACTGGGAACAGGTGTTCCATAAGAAGGCTAAGTTCGGAATCGGACCACTGCCACGCCCACAAAATGGCGAAAACCGAAAACACATAAAGTGCCATAACTAAGCCATAACTAAAGCTATAGAAATAAAATTTGGTACAAAGGATTGTTCTAGGAAAGGGCATATTTGGATGTAATTTTTTTGGGAAAGTGGGCATGGCCCCGCCCCTACTAAGTTTTTTTGTACAACTGGTACTCGTAAACTACTAAAGCTATATCAACGAAATCAGGAGTCGTTTTTTTAAGGCATTTCCTTATATAGTCCAAAAATGGAGGATATCGGATTATAACCACGCGTTAACTCACTAACGAAATACGTCAGAATCACTAAATTTTACAGAAGAAGTAGCAGAAGGAAGCTGCACTCAGATTTTTTTACAAAATGGAAAGTGGGCGTGGCATCGCCCACTTATAGGTCAAAAACTATATCTCAAGAACTACTCGACCGATTCGAATGAAATTCGGTATATAATATTTTCTTGAGACCCTGATGACACGTGTGGAAAATTGTTCACAATCGGTTCACGACAGCTTCCCATGTAACTCAATTTTGAACTCCATTTTATTCCTTCACTTCATAATATATACATAAGGAACCAATGAAGATACCGAAATTAAACTTTACACAAATACTATATATGATATGATCTGGTGAAAAAATTGTCGAAATCGGACTATAACTTTTCAAAGCCCCGAATAACGAATATGAAGAATTCAGTGCCCCATGGTAATTTTTGGTAAATATCTCAGGTATCTTAATTTAATTCAGATTAAATATTTTTCTTCTAATAGTGTGTCTCTGTACCAGAAATGGTTAAAATCGCGTCATAACTTCCCCTAGCTCTATATACCTAATTATGTATGTGATTGGCGTTGCAACCGTTTAGCCGACGATAGTGCGCCACCTCTCTCTATCCTTCGCAGTTCGGCGCCAGTTGGAGATCCCAAGTGTAACCAGGTCGCTCTCCACCTGGTCCCTCCAACGGAGTGGACGCCTTCCCCTTCCTCGGCTTCCTCCGGCGGGTACTGCATCGAACACTTTCAGGGCTGGAGTGTTTTCGTCCATTCGGACAACATGACCTAGCCAGCGTAGCCGCTGTCTTTTTATTCGCTGAACTATGTCAATGTCGTCGTATAACTCGTACAGCTCATCTTTCCATCGTCTGCGGTATTCGCCGTTGCCAATGTTCTGAGGACCATAAATCTTGCGCAAAATTTTCCTCTCGAAAATCCTAGTGTCGTCTCATCTGATGTTGACATCGTCCAAGCTTCTGCACCGTAAAGCAGGACGGGAATGATAAGCGACTTGTAGAGCTTGATTTTGGTTCGTCGAGAGAGGACTTTACTGTTCAATTGCCTACTCAGTCCAAAGTAGCACCTGTTGGCAAGAGTTATTCTGCGCTGGATTTCGAGGCTGACATTGTTCGTGTTGTTGATGCTGGTTCCCAGGTATACGAAATTATCTACGACCTCGAAGTTATGACTGTCAACAGTGACGTGGGAGCCAAGACGCGAATGCGCCGACTGTTTGTTTGATGACAGGAGATATTTCGTCTTGTCCTCATTCACCTCCAGACCCATTCGCTTCGCCTCCTTATCCATGCGGGAAAAAGCAGAACAAACGGCGCGGTTGTTGCTTCCGATGATATCAATATCATCCGGCGTACGCCAGGAGCTGTACACTCTTGTAGAAGATTGTACCTTCTCTGTTTAGCTCTGCAGCTCTTATAATTTTTTCCAGCATCAGGTTAAAGAAGTCGCACGATAGTGAGTCACCTTGTCTGAAACCTCGTTTGGTATCGAACGGCTCGGAGAGGTCCTTCCCAATCATGACGGAGCTTTTGGTGTTGCTCAACGTCAATTTACACAGCCGTATTAGTTTTGCGGGGATACCAAATTCAGACATCGCGGCGTACAGGCAACTCCTTTTCGTGCTGTCGAAAGCAGCTTTAAAATCGACAAAAAGGTGGTGTGTGTCGATCCTCTTTTCACGGGTCTTCTCCAAAATTTGGCGCATGGTGAATATCTGGTCAGTTGTCGATTTTCCAGGTCTAAAGCCACACATGATAAGGTCCAATCATTTTGTTGACGGTGGGCTTTAGTCTTTCACACGGTACGCTCGATAGAACCTTGTATGCGATATTTAGGAGGCTGATCCCACGGTAATTGGCGCAGATTGTGGGATCTCCCTTTTTATGGATTGGGCAGAGCACACTGAGATTCCAATCGTCAGGCATGCTTTCTTCCGACCATATTCTGCAAAGAAGCTGATGCATGCACCTTATCAGTTCTTCGCCGCCGTATTTGAATAGTTCTGCCGGTAATCTATCGGCCCCCGCTGCTTTGTTGTTCTTCAAGCGGGTAATTGCTATTCGAATTTCTTCATGGTCGGGTAATGGAACATCTGTTCCATCGTCATCGATTGGGGGATCGGGTTCGCCATCTCCTGGTGTTGTACTCTCACTGCCATTCAGCAGGCCGGAGAAGTGTTCCCTCCATAATCCCAGTATGCCCTGGACATCGGTTACCAGATTACCACCTTGGTCTCTTCATGAGGATGTTCCGGTCTTGAAACCTTCGTTAAGTCGCTTCATTTTTTCATAAAATTTTCGAGCATTCCCTCTGTCTGCCAGCTTCTCAAGCTCTTCGTACTCACGCATTTCGGCCTCTTTCTTTTTTTGTCTGCAGATGCGTCTTGCTTCCCTCTTCAGCTCTCGGTATCTATCCCATCCCGCACGTGTTGTGGTCGTTTGCAACGTTGCGAGGTAGGCAGTCTGTTTTCTCTCCGCTGCGAGACGGCACTCCTCATCGTACCAGCATGTTTTTTGTCGTTGCCGATAACCAATTGTTTCGGCTGCAGCGGTACGCAGTGAGTTTGAGATGCCGGTCCACAGTTCCCTTATACCGAGATGCTGATGAGTGCTCTCAGAGAGCAGGAGTGCAAGTCGAGTAGAGTATTTCGTGGCTGTCTGTTGCGATTGCAGCTTTTCGACGTCGAACCTTCCTTGTGTTTGTTGACGGGCATTCTTTGCTGCACAGAGGCGGGTACGTATCTTCGCTGCGACCAGATAATGGTCCGAGTCTATATTTGGTCCTCGGAGCGTACGCACGTCTAAAACACAGGAGACATGTCTTCCGTCTATCACAACGTGATCGATTTGGTTCCGCGTGTTTCGATCAGGAGACAGCCAAGTAGCTTGATGTATTTTCTTATGCTGGAATCTGGTACTACAGACGACCATATTTCGGGCCCCAGCGAAGTCGATCAGTCTCAGGCCGTTTGGCGATGTTTCGTCATGGAGGCTGAATTTTCCGACTGTTGTGCCAAAGACACCTTCTTTACCCACCCTGGCGTTAAAATCGCCAAGCACGACTTTTACATCGTGGCGGGGGCACCGCTCATAGGTGCGTTCTAGGCGCTCATAGAAAGCATCTTTGGTCACATCGTCCTTCTCTTCCGTTGGGGCGTGGGCGCAAATCAGCGATATGTTGAAGAACCTCACATTGATGCGGATTGTGGCAAGACGTTCATCCACCGGCGTGAATGCCAGGACTCTGCGACGGAGTCTCTCTCCCACCACAAATCCAACACCAAATTTGCGCTCCTTTATATGGCCGCTGTAGTAGATGTCACAAGGACCCACCTTCTTCCGTCCTTGTCCCGTCCATCGCACTTCTTGGATGGCGGTGATGTCAGCCTTGAGTCGTATGAGGACATCAACCAGCTGGGCAGAGGCACCTTACCAATTAAGGGTCCGGACATTCCAGGTGCATTCCCTTATATCATTATCCTTAAAACGTTTGCAGGGGTCGTCATCAAAAGGGGGGTGTCTCATCCGAGGCTTTCGTAGATTTTTCATTGGTACTTCGTTTACGGTGGGTCCCAAGCCCTACGCACAACCGCATAAGCGGGCTTCGCCTTCTCACTTTAGCTCGCCTTCAAACGGATGTCTGTTGGCTAGCCAGAGGATACTTGGTCTAAAACCGGAAGTCGTGAGCTGCTTGAACCATGTGGAGAAGAATCGTTTCTGGCCACTCCCAAGTGAATGACAATCAAAAACATTCCTCACTTGCGTGAACTTCTACACATGATCCCATCCTCCATACCTAATTATAGGATTTTCAAATTGAGTAAAATTGTTTGTTATTAAGATAAATAAGATAAATATATTAATAAATTGCGAGAGTATAAAATGTTCGGTTGCACCCGAACTTAGCCTTTCCTTACTTGTTTATGAGTGAGTTAACGTACCTATAGAAATTTTCAACCTAACCTTTGTATGGGGTGGGCATGGTTAAACTCCGATTACATCCATTTTCATGCCGCATAATGAAGTACCAGAAAGGAAAATATTCCAGAAAGTTTCAATGATACGCTGTTTTAGTAGTTTTTGAGATATGCACATACAACTTAATAGGTTCAGGGCCACGCCTAATTTCATCCAAATATGACCCTCCCTAGTGTAATCCTCTGTATAGAATATTACTTTTGGCCCTTTATAGATTTTCGTTTAATATCATTTTAGGCCGATTACCGAAGATATCTCAATTTCTATTCAAGTTATCGGGGTCAATATCTAATCCAAATATTACATATTTATGGCTGTGTTCCGCATTATAAACAGCTGGCACAAAAAGTGCGTAGGCTACGTCGGTTCATTTGTAGTAATCTGAATAGAAATGTGCAAATATTTGGATTATTGTATTTCATAAATAAATTGTTTCTATATTTTGCTTTCTTTACAAAAAGCTGAAGCAAATGAGCATAGGGCTTAAAGAAATTTAAGCTGAAAGTCAAAGGATTCACCACATCAATAGTTAAAAACAACATCTGCACTCAACTAAACACTAATTATTTATGAAGTAGTTGTTGTTGTAGAACAAACAAAAATATTTGCTACACATAAACTTAGAAATATTATCTCAGCACATATAGAAGTGGGGATATAAACATTACACAACTTTTTATAATTATAAAAATTAATCGCATTTTTTCTCGATATTATATCTAGAACAGTAGTTAGGTACAAACAATAGGTGAAACAAACTTTTGAATTACTCTAGCACTTTTGAACCTAGTTTACCAATTTTATATATTCATGTTGACTTTATGTCGAATAGTATGTGGGTCGAATTAGGAAACATGTCAATTTCAACCAAACTTGGTACATAGTATTGCCTAACATCCTGAGATTATATCTTACTACTTATATAATAAAATTTCGAATTCCTGATTCTGATTCGTTTATTTTAGAATACATTTAACGAGCACCAATGAATAAGTCTGAACTTAGGAAAATTAGGTGTCTTCGATCATCTAAAAATTGTCGAAACAGATCCTTCTCTCTACTTCCTTTAGCTCCCATATACTTAATATTAGGATTATCGAACGTTATAGCGTTCACACCGTAAATAACGGGTAATATGTGATCTAGCTTGACAGTGAACGCATAATCTTGGATATATTGTAACTTGGTGGCGAAAATTTGTGAAATTGGTCCAAGAATTATCCTACCCCCCTTATATACTATATATAACGATTTTCGTTATCCGAGTGGACTTTATGTCGCCTATATGGTTCAAATAAATAAATTGTGAGAGTATAAAATATTCGGTTACACCCGAATTCAGCCATTCCTTACTTGTTGGAACTATTTTAGTAATCGCCAAAGAGAACGACACTTTGAAGTTGAAATTTTTTTTGATGCTATAGTAAAAAACGGAAATTTATCATAATTAAATATTTAACAGATTTTAGTATTTAACAGCAACATAGCTCAAAAAATGTGTAGTGAGAAATTTAGTGCAATCGCAAACACGAATCCTAGCTAAGTTGATTGCAGACTAATCCGCTTTTCTATTAACATTACTCTTTTTTTGGGCAATGCTGTGTAACACATATTTAGATACTACTGAAGGTTCTTATCGCTGGCGGTTCTTTAGAAGCAGATTTGACAACAGCTGTGCAAAGTGGTTCTATGCAAAGTATATGGTCATAAAAAAAACCACGTAAGGGCACTTTCATGACATAAATTAGTGCAGTTAGCATTATCTTATTAGATAAATTCAAATGCGTAGTTCTGGTGACGACAATAAATTCCTTCGAAAATGGCGTCCAAAAGATTTCTACAAACCTTGGTGGGCACATCTCCTCAGTGTTTTCAATAAATCCAATAATATTTTGTGAACGAATTGTTTAATAAGGCTACTGAATAAATTAACATAATATATAATCTAACGATTTCGATGGATAAAGTATATATTTATAAAATAAAAGGATGTTTATCAGGCTAGTAAAAGAAATGTGCGTTGATTTATAGTGCCATTTTTCAACGAAGCTATGTAATTTAAATTCTTTATTGCCGAATATTTGGATCCCAGGAAATCAGCGAATCCGAATTTCTTAAAATTATTTATAGAAACTCACAAATCCATTACAAATGGTTACGGCTATCAAATATTTGCTATTTATGCATGAAAGGAAAACATTCCGCTATATGAAAATAAAAAAAATATCCATCATGAAACTTTTCAGTGTAAATTCTCTCTTCTTATTCGATATGATTATTAACTTAATTGTTATTTACCACAGCAAAAATTTAGAATACAATAAGAAACTATATTTATATTTAACTATACATTTTAGCTTTAAGTTACCACACATCTTTCAATACATTTGTAATTGTTTAGTATCACTTACATAGGAAGTAAATGTTTGTGGTTTGAATCGACTCAGACTGTGGTTGAGCAATTTGTAATAAGTATTTTATTACATTATTATTATTATTATTTTGAAAATTCAATGCACGGCAGAGTTTAATATTTGATTTACTACTCTAACAGCCGGTTTCACGAAGCAAATTTAGTGAGTTTTAAATTTTACAAGTAAAAATTCCGAATAAAGGAAAATTTATATGCGTTTGTGAGAGTAAACCGGTGAAATCAATTGCATTTTATTTGAAACAAATACTTTTGCCATTTAAGCTATAAACGCTCTGCAATCGGTACAGAAATTACAATAACTTTGTTAAATAAATAATTTTAATTATGATATTTCTCCACAAATTCTTAAAACATTTTTTAAAAAAAGTGTTCAAGCATTGCAGAAATTATTATTCCACTTAGGAAAAGGGAAAATAGCGAAAATAAAAAATTCCGCAAGCATTTTAAGCTGAAGAGGGGCTGAAGACACATATACTTTTAACGTGCAAAATAAGGACCAGAGGGCGAGGCTATAAACCGACTTGGGGCCCACATCAACGTTCTGAAAATTTTGGATCAACAAATGAACTTTTTACTGTGATTTCATGTGCACCATTTTACTTATCACTTTGTAATTTTTAACTTAACGTCATTTTGTGGGTGTGGGTATTCTTTATGTAGCACGATCAACGCCATAAACACAAATGCAACACTGAACAACATCAACAACAAAGTTTTAAGTTGCACTTTGGAAGGCAGACAGTAGCCGAAATCGGAATTGGCTGCCACTTGGTCTTTCGCTTTACCTACCCATTTGCAATCCGCTTTGCACTTTTGAGTGAGTTTAATTTTGATATAAGCCGTCAGTTATCTAAAAGTAAAGGCATTGAAAATGAAAACTCTTGATTACATACATTTATATGTTAGTATAAAATACATGAATAATGATAAAAAAGAAAAT
Source organism: Zeugodacus tau (assembly GCA_031772095.1). NCBI lineage: Eukaryota > Metazoa > Arthropoda > Insecta > Diptera > Tephritidae > Zeugodacus > Zeugodacus tau. The sequence continues at coordinate 48,238,230 of CM062649.1, read as the reverse complement.
GGAACTGAAATAAAACATATTTTTCAATAATGTGCTAAAAGCGTGGGATCACAGTTTTATGCCATGCATCTAAGTTATACGCAAAGTTTTTTGGCAACAATTGTGCTGAATCCAGCTGCCTTACTGGTTAATATAATGTCTGATGCCTTCAGCGTTGCTGACAACATTTATTTTACTGCGCGCTTAACAAAGGATACGTCAGCCAAGTGGAGTTAATTGAGTCGGTAATGGTATGTAAGCTCGCATTTAAGTGCAGCGATTCGGGGTGTTAAAGCGAAAGAAGTTGTCAAATTAAAAAAATACACTCACTGCTGAAATTGTCAGCAAAGTGCATTTAAAGGGCATTCACACTTGTTATTTATAGAATATTGGCTAAAGGTACACCAGTGCGCATCGACAGACATGTTTATAGGTGGTTAAGTCGGCGAAAGCCGATAAAATGTTTTTTGTGATTAATTCAGCTTTATGTGGAGCGCCCGCTTAGTTTGTGTTACTGCAACAATAACTGAACGTGTCGCAAACAAATAATTCACGCCACCGAGTTTGTCGCTTAAGTCTTTTGCTTTCGCACGTTTCACAGCTGCAGCTTTAATTTTTTTTTGTCAAGAGTCACTGGTGAACAGTTTGGATTTTACTTGTATAGTATGTGAGCGAACTCCATGCCGAAGTGTAAACATGGCCGATAAAAGTAGTTATTGCTGTTGTTTATTACATATATTTCTTTTTTAGTTTATTTATAAAAGTACACCTACGGGTAATTGATTAATTGTATGACATGATTCTAGTCGTAAGTGAATGCTAGGAATACGACTGGGATGTAAGCGTGTTATTCGCATATTATGTGTATGTAAGCAAATGTTATGGATTTTAGACGGAAAGCATTAAAAGGGTCTGCATATGTATAAAGAATAAATGGTCATTGCATTACCTAAAATAATGACTATCTTCTAATTTAATTTTAATACTATAGCCAATTCGATATCATAAATTTGCAATAGACTTTCCGCTTTGCTGAATGTGATAATCCAAGCATTTGCAATTCAACCAAATAATTATAAATGCATATACAATTAATATTTGTTCTCTTTTGTCAGTAATTGGGCGCATTTATCTGCTCAAAGTCTTGTATACCTTACTCATATTTTGCATAGAACATTGTCAAGAGACAATGAAATCACCACAATCCAAAAGTCAACAAAGCATTGTTCCTCTTTCAGCAATCGGTGTAAAATGTGTCCATTTTGCTTATTATTCAGATGGTATCCTCTGTGTGGAGGATGGAGTCATATGTAGAAGTTCACGCAAGTGAGGAAAGTTTCTGATTGTCATTCACTTGGGAGTGGCCAGGAACGATTATTTTACATGTGGCTCAAGCAGCTCACGACTTCCGGTCTTAGACCAAGTATCCTGTGGGTAGCCAACAGACATCCGTTTGGAGGCGAGCTAAAGTGAGAAGGCGAAACCCGCCTATGCGGTTGTGCGTTGGGTTTGGGACCCACCACATAAAAACACCCCCCAATGAAAAAGAAAAAACAGCCTCGGATGAGAGACCCCAATTTTGATGACGACCACTGCAAACGTTTAAAGGACTACGAAATAAGGGCATGCACCTGGAATGTCCGGACCCTTAATTGGGAAGGTGCCTCTGCCCAGCTGGTTGATGTCCTCGTAAGAGTAAAGGCTGACATCACCGCAATCCAAGAAATGCGATGGACGGGACAAGGACGGAAGAAGGTTGGTCCTTGTGACATCTACTACAGCGGCCATATAAAGGAGCGCAAATTCGGTGTGGGATTCGTGGTGGGAGAGAGACTCCGTCGTCGAGTCCTGGCATTCACTCCGGTGGATGAAAGTCTAGCCACAATCCGCATCAAAGCGAGGTTCTTTAACATATCGCTAATTTGCGCCCACGCCCCGACGGAAGAGAAGGACGAAGTGATCAAAGATACCTTCTATGAGCGCCTAGAACGTACCTATGAGCGCTGCCCCCGCCACGATGTAAAAATCGTGCTTGGCGATTTCAACGCTAGGGTGGGTAAAGAAGGTGTCTTTGGCACAATAGTCGGAATTTCAGCCTCCATGACGAAACATCACCAAACGGTCTGAGGCTGATCGACTTCGCCGGGGCCCGAAATATGGTCGTCTGTAGTACTAGATTCCAGCATAAGAAAATCCATCAAGCTACTTGGCTGTCCCCGGATCGAATCACTCGCAACCAGATCGATCATGTTGTGATAGATGGACGACATGTCTCCAGTGTCTTTGATGTGCGTACGCTTCGTGGTCCCAACATCGACTCGGACCACTATCTTGTAGCAGCTAAGATACGCACCCGCCTCTGTGTAGAAAAGCGCACACGTCAACAAACACAAGGAAGGTTCGACATCGAGAAGCTGCAATCACAACCGACAGCCGAACGATTTTCTACTCGACTTGCACTCCTGCTCTCTGAGAGCACTCATCAGCATCTCGGTATAAGGGAGCTGTGGGACGGCATATCAAACTCCTTACGTACAGCTGCAACCGAAACCATTGGTTTTCGAAAAAGCCAAAAAAACAGGTGGTATGACGAGGATTGTCGTCTCGCAGTGGAGAGAAAACAGACTGCCTACCTCGCAATGTTGCGATCGACCGCAACACGAGCGGGATGGGAAAGATACCGAGAGCTGAAGAGGGAAGCGAGACGCATTTGTAGACAAAAAAAGAAAGAGGCCGAAATGCGTGAGTATGAAGAGCTTGACAAGCTGGCCGACAGGGGTAATGCTCGAAAATTTTACGAAAAGATCCGGCGACTAACTGAAGGTTTCAAGACCGGAGCGCACTCCTGTAGGACCCCCAGAGGTGATCTAGTTATTGATGACCAGAGTATACTGAGTTTGTGGAGGGAACACTTCTCCAGCCTGCTGAATGGCAGTGAAAGTACAACACCAGGAGATGGCGAACCCGATTCCCCAATCGACGACGATGGAGCTGATGTTCCATTGCCCGACCATGAAGAAATTCGAATAGCAATCACCCGCTTGAAGAACAATAAGGCGGCGGGTGCCGATGGATTACCGGCCGAGCTATTCAAATACGGCGGCGAAGAGCTGATAAGGTGCTTGCATCAGCTTCTTTGCAGAATATGGTCGGAAGAAAGCATGCCTGACGATTGGAATCTCAGTGTACTCTGCCCGATACACAAAAAGGGAGACCCCACAATTTGCGCCAATTACCGTGGGATAAGCCTCCTCAACATCGCGTATAAGGTTCTGTCGAGCGTATTGTGTGAAAGACTAAAGCCCACCGTCAACAAACTGATTGGACCTTATCAGTGTGGCTTTAGACCTGGAAAATCAACAACAGACCAGATATTCACCATGCGCCAAATTTTGGAGAAGACCCGTGAAAATAGGATCGACACACACCATCTCTTTGTCGACTTTAAAGCTGCTTTTGATAGCACGAAAAGGAGCTGCCTTTATGCCGCGATGTCTGAATTTGGTATCCCCGCAAAACTAATACGGCTGTGTAAGCTGACGTTGAGCAACACCAAAAGCTCCGTCAGGATCGGGAAGGACCTCTCCGAGCCGTTCGATACCAGACGAGGTTTCAGACAAGGTGACTCACTCTCGTGTGATTTCTTTAACCTGATGCTGGAGAAAATAATACGAGCTGCAGAGCTAAATCGAGAAGGTACAATCTTCTATAAGAGTGTACAGCTACTGGCGTACGCCGATGATATCGATATCATCGGAAACAACACCCGCGCCGTTAGTTCTGCTTTCTCCAGACTGGATAAGGAAGCGAAGCGTATGGGTCTGGTGGTGAACGAGGACAAGACGAAATATCTCCTGTCGTCAAACAAACAGTCAGCGCATTCGCGTCTTGGCTCCCACGTCACTGTTGACAGTCATAACTTTGAAGTTGTAGATAATTTCGTCTACCTGGGAACCAGCATTAACACCAATAACAATGTCAGCCTGGAAATCCAACGCAGAATCACTCTTGCCAACAGGTGCTACTATGGACTAAGTAGGCAATTGAAAAGTAAAGTCCTCTCTCGACGAACAAAAACCAAACTCTACAAGTCTCTCATCATTCCCGTCCTACTTTACGGTGCAGAAGCGTGGACGATGTCAACATCCGATGAGACGGCACTAGGAGTTTTCGAGAGAAAGGTTTTGCGGAAGATTTATGGTCCCTTAAGAATTGGCAACGGCGAATACCGCAGACGATGGAACGATGAGCTGTATGTGTTATTCGACGAAATAGACATAGTCCAGCGAATAAAAAAACAGCGGCTACGCTGGCTAGGTCATGTTGTTCGAATGGATGAAAGTGCTCCAGCTTTGAAAGTATTCGATGTAGTACCCGCTGGTGGAAGCAGAGGAAGAGGGAGACATCCACTCCGATGGAAGGACCAGGTGGAGAGGGACCTGGCTTCGCTTGGAATAACCAATTGGCGCCAAACTGCCAGAAGGAGGGATGCGTGGCGCGCTGTTTTGGACTCGGCTATAACCGCGTAAGCGGTGTCTACGCCAGTCAAGAAGAAGAAGAATCCTCTGTGTAATTTTTGAGTGCGAATTAAAAAAGATTCAACTATTTTGAGGAAACTTAAAATCAAACATTTGTAAATGACTAAATAATAGAAAACATATTTAAAAACTGTTTTTTGTTCATGAGCAAAATTAACTTTATTGTTAACAGTGAAATTAAAGACTCTTCATTTATTTTAAAGCACAACCATATTTGTTCAGATCCATTAAAATTCCTTCGAAAATTTGGACTTGTTAATTGGATTTTGGAAATATTTGCTGCGTGTCACCAGTTCAGGAATTTAATTCAATTCTATTTGTAGAATAAAGGAATTAATGATATAGATATTAAACCAGGGAGGTTTAAAAGATTTTGCAGTTAAAATTATTTGAAAACGAAAGAAACTTTTTAATGAGGATTTTGCACATTAAGTATTCGCTTGCAATTATTATTGTTATGAATTGAATTGACCACATGTACACACATGTACCACATGCGCGTGAGGATAATTTTATATTTTTGTTTCACTTTCTTTGTCTCACTAGTGAGTAAATATCGAACAATTATTTCTAATTATTGTCTACGAATCTCTTGGTTCACTGACATTATTCGATAACAGATAAATGTAAAAAATCAGTTAAAAAGGTACAGATGTAAAAATTTGCGATAAATAACAGATTTCCTCTCAAACATACATATGTATGTATACTTGAAATATTAGAAAAAACATTATCTATGCACCAGCGTTGTTGTTACCTCGGTTGAAGGTTCTAAATCCGTATCCGATGTAACTGGCCTTCCACGCTCTATCTAGGGCGTAAAACTGTTGAGCAAAGTAAGATGCGCGCAGTTTCAAAGTAATATAGCGACTGACTTTATTGAATATGATATACTACATTGTACATAGGAACAGTATAAAATGGAAAGGAAAATTTAGTGATGCCAGATTTACATTATTTCATAACACTTCCCTTTAATGGAACATCTGACAACACTCAAAATATGTTAGTTAAATCAAAAATATTTAAATGTTACATGTTTACAAGACTTTACTGTAAGCCTAATTTAAAATTAATAAATTCATTCTTTACAGCAGGTAAAGCCTTTGTTAAACCATCTGCTAACATTTCGTTTGTAGAAATATATTCCAGTTGCAATGATTTATCTTGCAACTTCTCTCGTATAAATTTCGCCTTTATATCCACATGCTTAGTACGGGGAGAAAAATTATTGTTGCGAACAATATAAATAGCGCTTTTGTTATCGCAGTACATTTTTATTCCCTTTGGTGGTAGGATTAGTTCCGACTCTAGACGATGTAACCAGATTGCTTCTTGCATTGCGCTCACTACGGATGTTAGCTCAGCTTCCGTTGATGACAATGCTACGGTTCGCTGTCTGTGCGATGACCAAGAAATAGCTCCACCTTGCATTATAAATACGTAACCAGATGTTGATCGCCTTTGATCAAGATCTCCTGCCCAGTCGGCATCACAATAACCAACTAAACTTTGAGCCGATTTCTGGAACACTATGCCTTTGTTGATTGTACCCTTCAAATACCGCATCACGCGCTTCACTGCTAGCCAATGAGCTTTGCCGGGGTTTTGTGAAAAACGACTCAGCAAATTGACTGCGAAGCTAATATCGGGTCGAGTATTTTGTGCAGCGTACAATAGGCTACCAATTGCCTCCATATATGGAACCTTTTCCATCTCTTTCTTTGCTTCCTCAGTTTGTGGACACATTTCCAAAGTTAGCTTTTGCGACAAATCTAGTGGCGTAGCAACCGCATTACAATCATTCATTCCAAACCGTTTTAGTACGATAAAAATATATTCAGACTGATCAAGTTTAATTAACTTTTTTACCTCATCGCGCTGAACTCTCATTCCAAGTACGGATGACACTGAACCCATGTCTTTCATTTGAAACTTTGATGACAACTCGTTCTTTATCCGCTGCGTAGCTTCCTTGTCATTAGAGAACACCAAAACGTCGTCCACATAAATTGCTACATACACCATGCTATGCTTACTTACACAATAGTAAATGCATTGATCAACTTCGCTCCGATTTAGTCCCAAACTGATAAGTACCTCGTTCAATTTATCGTTCCAAACTTTGCTTGCTTGTTTTAAACCATACAATGATTTTAGAAGACGACATACCCTGCCAGAATTGTCATCATAACCTTCAGGTTGTTTCATGAACACTTCTTCTTGAAGTTCACCGTTCAAGAATGCAGTTACCGCATCTAATTGATGCACCGACAAATCATTCTTCGCCGCCATAGAAAATAAAAATCGTAATGAATTGTACCTGACTAGTTTCCGAATAATCAATGCCTTGTTTCTGTGAGCAACCCTTAACAACGAGTCTTGCTTTATAACGAACAAACGCACCTTCAGCGTTGCGCTTAGTCTTAAAGACCCACTTCGAATTTATTGCTCTTTTGCTTTTAAGTAATTTCGTAAGTACCCAAGTTTTGTTTGATTTGTGAGAATCTATCTCCTCTTTCATTGCGCGTTTCCAATCACCTGCTTCTGGACTATTCAATGCCCCTTCAAGACTTACAGGATCATCAGCATCGGACATCATGCTTAACAACAAACTACCTTTAGATTTGTTTGCAATACGCTCCGATCGACGGACTACACACTTGTTGTTATGCTGATCAGCTGCTTCGTTTTCATCGTACTCACTATCTGAAGAATTACTGACATCTGACAATTCACTATCTGTTACTTCCCCTGAATTGTTAATGTCATTACATTCTTTTTCGTTAATAATATTAACTATTAGATTCGGTTCCGCTCGTTTGGATTTATTGTAGGAATCTTCTAAAAATTTAACATCACGACTCACAATAAACTTGTTATCAGATTTTCGATAAAGCCGATATGCCTTGGATGCAACGCAATAGCCAACAAAAACACATTCATCTGATTTTGCATCTAACTTCAAACGTTTTTGCTTTGGTATATAAACCATCGCTGTGCAACCAAATATGCGTAAGTGTTTTAAATTTGGTCTCACACCGGACCATATTTCTTCCGGATTTTGGCTTTTGCCTCTACACGGAATGCGATTTACTAAATATGCTGCCGTATTTGCAGCTTCTGCCCAGAATATGTTTTCTAGACCAGAATCCAGTAACATGCATCTCACACGTTCAATTAAAGTACGGTTCATCCGCTCAGCAACTCCGTTCTGCTCTGGGGTATATGGTGCTGTTTTTTGATGAACAATACCACTTTCACGAATAAATTTTATGAATTGTGAATTACAATATTCTGTACCATTATCTGTTCTCAGAACTTTTATTTTACGACCACATTGTGTTTCTACCTCGTTTTTAAATTGCTTGAATTTCTCAAATACATCTGATTTGTACACAATTGGTATAGCGAATACCTTTCTTGAGAAATCATCAACAAACACTAACAAGAATCTTGCGCCGCTGAACGATTTTGTGCTAATTGGACCAAGCACATCCGAATGTATAATGTCCAACAAATTTTCAGCACGTGTACCAGCCGATTTAGATATTATTCTAGTTTGTTTACCCTTACAACATACAATACATCCATTTTCACTTGCGCTGCTGTAATTTACTCCAAGCGTTGAATTCTGCACCTCATTCATGCAGTTTTTGCAAATATGTGCTAACCTGCGATGCCAAAGTTCAAAACTGTCAATTGTTGTCATTGCTTTTCCAACTGGAATTTTCACACAGTCCAGTTTATACAAATCATTTTCTGCGTACGCTTTTGCAATTAATCGGTTTTTTACATCATAAACCTTACATACATTGCCCTCGAACACCACCTTTTTGTTTTGTTTTGTTATTTGCCGCACCGATAAAAGATTAGCGCAAAGACTGGGTACATATTCGACATTTCGAATATTAGTTTCGATCTTCTGACGGTTTACATTCAGGACTAGGTTGACTTCGCCTACACTGTTAACAGGAACTCGCTCTCTGTTAGCTAAAATTACTTCATTATGCTCAGCTGTCCTCAACTTCGAAAGTAACTTCTGATCGTTCGTCATATGTGACGTTGCGCCAGAGTCGATATACCATACACTTTCGCCTCTCTGAGAATGCAAACACGAATTTGCTAAGAGCGAATTCGAAAACATTGCCGTCTTGTTTTTTCCTTCATTCTCATTTACTTTCATTGTTTGCGTAGACTTGCGACACTCTTTTCGCACATGGCCTTCTTGACCACAGTTGTAGCACCGAAACCTTTTCCGATTGGAATTTTTAACATTCCTTTTTTGTTGGAAATTCTTCGAATATAATGCGTTGTCAGTTGATTCTTTGTTGCAATCGAATTTGACATCCTGCAACAACAAACTCTTAACGCTATCGACAGTTAGCTTCGTTCTGGAATTTTCTACAGCCATAACGAGTGATTGGTACTCGTTGGGCAACCCAGCAAGCAATAATGATGCTACTAATTCATCGCCTACGTCCAGACCAGCATTTCGCAATTTAATTGCAGTCATGACCATATCGTTGACATAATCCTGCACGGATTGAAATTGCTCCAGTTTTAACTGCACCAGCTTTTTCAAAAGCTCTACTTTGCGAGTTAAACCGCTGTCTTCATATGCTGCCATTAACGAATCCCACGCGTCTTTTGCAGTTACTGCACTTGCAATATGTGAGAAATTACACGGTTCCACCATGAGAGTAATCTCCGCCAATGCTCGTTCATTGCTGTCATGGTCTTTTTCCGATGAACCCTCGGATAAACCGTTTTGGGTTATTTTCCAACAACTTTTTAACACAAGATACGATTTTGCGTTTCGCCGCCAATTATCAAAATTTTCGCGGCCCCGAAGTTTTTCAAATGGAAAACTAAGACTACCGGACGCCATTTTCGATTAAATAAAAACTATTTTTAATTTAATTTACATTTAGTGTCTGGGCCCATAACCTGTTGAGCAAAGTAAGATGCGCGCAGTTTCAAAGTAATATAGCGACTGACTTTATTGAATATGATATACTACATTGTACATAGGAACAGTATAAAATGGAAAGGAAAATTTAGTGATGCCAGATTTACATTATTTCATAACAAAAACACTATATGGTCGTAATTGTCTTGTGTCTTGTGCATGTATAAAGGCCTCACAATCAAAATCACACAAAACACTGAAAGCACGCAAATAATAATGTTTAACCTACATACATATACAATTATAGATTTATTTTTATACAATTTACAAAATAACTCAATCAAATGTAACTCGTTTCGGGTTTCTCTTAACATTTTATCGTTCCCATACTTTTTCAACATTTTACTGTTGTCAATTTTGAATAGGAATTTGTAGAATTAGTAACAGACAATAAGTGTGTAGACCCTCATCAATATTTACAAACTCAAGAGCACAGTAACGAACAAACGAGCAAAACAATAATGGAGAAAGAAATGCGGTTGAAAGGCGCTGAAGTGAAAGAAAATATTTGCACTAATCTGTGTGATGAATTAATGTCAGCACTTGTGGAGTTCAGCTCTCTGTTTGTAGATAGTTTAAAAGCTTTTGACGGAATCTGTTCATACCCCTCAAACCTTCCGTATACCCGTCTGTCCGGTTGACTCCATAAAGGTGTTATTAATTTACTTATGTATGTTTCCTCCAAACCCACACACCTCCTAACAAAAGTTGATAAATGCGTAACATTTTCGATGGCATATAAAATTTAATATTTTATTAATCGCATTTCTCATTTATTGACTGCTTAAATGTAATAAAAGTCTCGTTTTCACATGTCAAGCATAAGCTTCGCAATATCATAAACAAACAGCGAATTCAGTGGCAACGGGTCAGCGAAGACCCCGATTAAGTAGCCAGTGACAGCGACATGAAATGGGAAGTAGAGAGAAAGGGCCACGAAAAGTAATGCAAAAAATAATAATTCCCCACAGAAGCCAAGCAAATTAAATCCTCGCATTTCGAGTTTCACTTTTTGGCCTAAATTGGGGACTGTTAGCTCAGCTTATCCACACATAGCCGTGCACACGAGTGAATACGCGTCAGCGCTTACGCACTTTGCACGCACAGTCGTTTAATTCACAAGTACACATTATAATGAAAATATTGGCTTAAAGTCGACACAGGTCACAGAGAAATTAATAAAACTTATTTATTTGCAGACAGACACAACAGGCACGAATGGACAAATAAATGCTGATGCAAGGAAAATAAAATATTAAATCAAATGATTGTAAGGCTCAGATATTTCAATTAACGTCAAACTGTGCCTTATTGTGGACATACTCGGTAATGTAGACGCAATGCGCAGTGAAATCGAAAATGCAAAAGTCGCTTTTGTCGATATGTAAATATCTGATTGCGGTATTGCTTTTTGCTACTACCGTCACGGCTTATCTATTGAGAGCTTCATGGAGAGTTTGGCATTCGTAGCCGTTTCATTGCCCGTCATCGTTGTGTTTTCACTCACTAATAATTATTAATAATAGCAACTCGATTGGCAAAGAGATAATCGTTAACTGAGCTGGAGCAGCTACATATCCCTTTTCCGTTATCATAGCAATATCATTTTAATTTTTAACATTGTTTGTAAAATTGTGAACTTTGTAAAGCCGAAAGAATGAAATATTACAAATTGTGGTTATCTATACGAATATTATAAAGAGGAAATGTTTGTTTTTTTGTTTGTTTGTGTCGAATAGGCTCCGAAACTACTGAACCGATTTGAAAAATTCTTTCACCGTTGGAAAGCTATACTATCCCTGAGTGACATAGGCTATATTTAGTTTAAAAAAAAAATAGGGTTCCTTACCAAAACTCCGATAATGTAAAAAAAATACCAAAAAACTTTCTTTAATCGCGAATGCTGCGAAAACGATTGAAGATATAACAAAGTGATGTACTAAAATTTTGTAGAACTTATTATTATCTACAAAAAAAGACATCATACCTCTAACTATTATAGTTTTGTCACAATAAGCGATTTTATATAAAAAAATTAATTAAAATACCACTACTTGAAAAGGCTCTTTATTTATACCTTAGTATTAATCCTTATCGAAATAAATGATTTATTATTTAAGATCGCTTCAAAACCTTTATATAACTTTTTGAATTATTAGATTCTGACATACCATTCAAAAGATATAACGAGTTAAAAATTTTGAAATTTTTGAATGGTCCTGTGCGGAATTAAAAATAATTGTCGCTTGATAATAATATGATATAAAAATGAATTGCTGTTCGTTTGTGCCGCAAAAAAACGAGAACGGCCAAACCGATCTGGCTAATTTTAGACTTGAAATATTCGTGGAAGGCCAGAAAAAGATTAGAAAGTGAGTAAATATGAAAAAATTTCGAGGAAGATAATAATAAGAGAATTTTATTCGAGTTGACAAGAAAAATTTAAAAGAGAAAACAAAAAATTATAATTTGAAGGTTGTCATTGTTGCTATGTTAAAATATAAATAACACACAATTTTACCTATATATTCGACATAAAGTCATCATATATAGTATATGAGGGCTGATGTAATTCCAGAACCAATTTCACTCATTTTCACCACCAAGTTTAACGGGAATAGGGGCGACTTGGCACCTGTTAGTAGGCAAACATACGGCACATTCGGCCTTGAAATTACTCCTAAATTGCAAATGAACGAAACACCAGTCAGCAAAATCGTCAAAAATAGCGCTTTAACGAAAATTTTCCAAATATTCAAGAAGTCGTTGGAGGTACTGCACAGGACTTTAAAAGATCTTGATTGTCGATGAAATTATTCCAATTATTCCTGGATCAACTGTTACTGACGGGCTAATCGCATGCCTAAAATCATTTAATTTGTGGCGACACATAAAGAATCGCCAATTAACAACTAACATATGAGTGTTTTTGCAACAATGCCAAATTGCGATTGTAAAAATAGTTGGCAGTTGACACCTCGATGGATTAATAACATTTCCAACAGATTTCTGTCACTTCATTGACTCGAAAGAGAAGTTTTCCTGATATGATAACCATAAATGACTGATTGAATGACCTATATTGGTGGTAAAAAAAATATCGATGATCTTAATGCGACAATTTAGAATTTCGGTCCAAGAGAGTTGACACAGCTACTAACCAGGATGACGTAGTCAATTATCCCAAACAATTGAAAATTGCCTGTACTTTGCAATTAAAAGTAGTGTGAGTTGTAATCATGCTGCGTAACATAAATCAACCTCGAGTAATCAATATCGTCGCCGAAGCCGAACTTAATTTAATGTATACATTAGCCACAAAAACGTGTGGCCGGGTCTGCTAGTAAATAATAAATGTTAAAAACTGTTATGTAATTTACTCTGGAATAGTAAAACAAACAGCGGTTATTTTAACGGAATTTATTCAAAAGGGCATTTGTATACGAGTTGATAAAGTAAAGTACTTCATTTATTTCAGTCGATGTACCCGATTTATGCCGTAGTTGTAGCTTTAATGCTGTCTGACCTGAAAGTAAATATCATACTTATACATTTCATAGCACAATTATGTATTATATATCGAATATATCTATTTCCGTGGATCTGTATAACTTTATACCGGGTTAACTATATAGGCCAACCTGCCATATACCTTAAAAAATCAATTCATCATATCTAATTTAGTCCTTAATCAAATTATATGTGTTTTATTTCTTCTTTAAAATCACATGTCTAAAAAAACACCCTTTATTACCAAGTATTCACGTATTAAATATGCAATAAAAATATGTGTTCATCAACTAAACTGCATCCCTCAGGGCCACTTCAAATTCATTAGCATTGGTACTCACATTGAGTAATGCGAATGAATATAGAACATAATTCCTGTTGACAATAGAATAATTCAGTATAGTTTAAGTGATTAATATCGTTTTACGAACATGAAACCTGAAAAACATGGGATTAAATTTTAATTTTGGAATCAATAAATTAACTATTTTTGTTCTTCAAATAAAAATTTGGAATTCATCTCTTATTTATAGTTTTATTGGTCCTTAAAAGGATCGTTTTGGTTTGTATATTTTGATTACATTTTTCAAAGTGGGCTTTCTTATTTTCGTTTATTGAGAAGTATATTTTAAAGATATCCGTTGAACTCGAACCATCTATATTCAGTATCCTTCCACACATGCCTCTCCAAATGAAGTTCAAGGATTGCAGTACCACAAAAGTATAAACTTTTCGGTCGGTGCAGAGACACAATTTGATACAGCCAGGATTTGCTTCTATAGTGCAAGAGTCTTGTAAAAGCTCTGCCTGTCTTGCTATGAATTGCGAACCAAAAATGAATAACATATATTTTACTTACAGTTGACTCTTTGGCCGTACGTGTGAATGGTACACATGTTTCTTGACACCATGACAAGTGCGGTATTGGACATTGCGGTGGACATCGGACCATTGCCATATCCACAAAATGCTGTTACCCCAAAATAAATAAAGTGCCATAATAAGCCAAAAATGAATATATAAAAGTCATGTTAGTTACACTACTTATAACTCATTAATGGCTGAGCTGATTTGGCATAAATTTGGTTTGCAGGTAGCTTAGGACCGGGGGCAGGACATAGGATACTTTTAATTCCATTCCCGTGACGAGAACGTGAATAAACTGTGGTATAAACAAGTAAGGAAAGGCTAAGTTCGGGTACAACCGAACATTTTATACTCTCGCAATTTATTGCTATATTTTTATTAAGATAACACACATCCCAGCGTATTTATGAAAATCCTATAATTAGGTATATGAGAGCTAGGGGAAGTTATGACCCAATTTTAACCATTTCTGGTACAGAGACACACTATTAGAAGAAAACGATTTCTTTTGAATTAAATTGAGATATCTGAGAGATTTACCGGTGAAAAATTACCATAACGCACTGAGTTCTTCATATTCGATATCCGGGGCTTTGAAAAATCACAGATCATATACAGTATTTGTGTAAAGTTTTATTCCCCTATCTTCATTGGTTCCTTATGTATATATTATAAAGTAAAGGAATAAGATGGAATTCAAAATTGAGTTATATGGGAAGTTGTCGTGGTTGTGAACCGATTTCAATAATTTTCCACACGTGTCATCACGGTGTCAAGAAACTTTTAGTAATTTTCAACTAAACCTTTGTATGGGAGGTGGGCGTGGTTATGATCCGATTTCGACCATTTTCGAAAGCAATCCTCGCACGGTCCCAAGGAACATGTGTGTCAAGATTCGTCAAGATATCTCAATTTTTACTCAAGTTGATATAAATACAGTGAAACTTCTCTAACTCGAATCACCATAACCCACAAAGAAACTTCGAGTTATAGAATTTTCATTAAAATATACAATTTTTCAAAAAGCTTTGAAATGAAGATTTATTCCCAGTTTTATTTATTTACTTCGAATAAAGTTTTATATAAATATAATATGTTAAAACATGTATTCCGTAATTTTGTTTGTTGCAGTTTGCAATTATTTGGCTCTTGTCGTCTGTATTCCATGACTTTGTTAGAGATACTCTTTTAAAATTCTGACTCGATAGTAAATGCTTAAATTTTGTATAATGTCCTGGTCGAAAAGTTCGATTTATGGGAGATAATTTGAAATTTGACTTCTATTGCCAATTTAAGAGTTCGAGTTATGGAGAACTTCTTGTTACAGAAGTTCAAGTTATGGAAGTTCCACTGTATTTGCAAACCTAACAAATTGGAAGATATGTATGTATAAAGCTCCATTCGTGTGCTCATATTCACTTTTTGTTTGGTAAATTGGACTTGATTTCTTTCTTGTGAGATATTAACTATCTCGTTGTTGATCGTCAATGTTATCGAGTGACTCATCGCCGCCATTGTTGGTAATGTCTTCATCACTGCAATGAGGTTCATCGCATAGGCTGAGTACTTCTAAGAGGTCTGGATCATCGCAGAAGACTACTGACCCACTTTTCTGGTATATAACTACATATGTATTTTTTCTTAGCGCATCAACGCTGCTAATCGATTCATTGTCGTTGTGTTGGGACTTCAAATAGGAGATTTCTTTTGGTATCGTTGCTATGCCAATGATGAAGAGGAGAAGAAAGCACAGAAGACCTGTTGCACCTGTTGGCAAGAGTGATTCTGCTTGGATTTCGAGGCTGACATTATTATCGGTGTTGATGCTGGTGCCTAGGTATACGAAATTATCTACAACTTCAAAGTTATGACTGTCAACAGGGCCGTGGGAGCCAAGACGCGTATGCGCTGACTGTTTGTTTGATGACAGGAGATATTTCGTCTTGTCCTCGTTCACCACCAGACCCATTCGCTTCGCTTCCCTATCCAGGCGGGAAAATGCAGAACTAACGCCGCGGATGTTGTTTCCAATGATATCGATATCATCGGCGTACGCCAGTAGCTGTACACTCTTATAGAAAATTGTACCTTCTCTGTTTAGTTCTGCGTCTCGTATAATTTTTTCCAGCATCAGGTTAAAGAAGTCACACGATAGTGAGTCACCTTGTCTGAAACCTCGTTTGGTATCGAACGGCTCGGAGAGATCCTTCCCAATCCTGACGGAACTTTTGGTGTTGCTCAACGTCAGCTTACACAGCCGTATTAGTTTTGCGGGGATACCAAAATCAGACATCGCGGCATAAAGGCAGCTCCTTTTCGTGCTGTCGAAAGCATCTTCAAAGTCGACAATGAAATGGTGTGTGTCGATCCTCTTTTCACGGGTCTTCTACAAGATTTGGCGCTTGGTGAATATCTGGTCAGTTGTTGATTTTCCAGGTCTAAAGCCACACTGATAAGGTCCAATCAGTTTGTTGACGGTGGGCTTTAGTCTTTCACACAGTACGCTCGATAGAACCTTATAAGCGATGTTAAGGAGGCTTATCCCACGGTAGTTGGCGCAGATTCCTTTTTATGGATTGGGCAGAGTACACTGAGATTCCAATCGTCGGGCATGCTTCTTCCGACCATATTCCGCAAAGAAGCTGATGCATGCACCCTATCAGCTCTTCGCCGCAATTATTTGAATAGCTCGGCCGGCAATCCATCGGCCCCCGCCGCCTTGTTGTTCTTCAAGCGGGTAATTGCTATTCTAATTTCTTCACGGTCGGGCAATGGAATATCTATTCCATCGTCATCGATTTTGGAATCGGGCTCGCCATCTCCTGGTGTTGTACTTTCACTGCCATTCAGCAGGCTGGAGAAGTGTTTTCTACACAGAGGCGGGTGCGTATCTTCGCTGCTACAAGATAGTAGTCCGAGTCGATGTTGGGACCACGAAGCGTACGCACATCAAAAACACTGGAGACATGTCGTCCATCTATCACAACATGATCGATCTGGTTGCGAGTGATTCGATCGCTGTAACTTGAGTAAAAATTGAGATATCTTAATGAAACTTGGAACACGTGTTCCTTGGCACCATAAGAAGGTTAAGTTCGAAAATGGGCGGAATCGGACCACTGCCACGCCCACAAAATGGCGATACCAAAAGCACATAAAGAGCTATAACTAAGCCATAAATAAAGTTATGAAAATAAAATTTGGAACATAGGATCGCATTAGGGAGGGGCATATTTGAATGTAATTTTTTTGGAAAAGTGGGCGTGACCCCGCCCCCCCAGGTTTTTTTTATATATATCTTGCAAACCAATAAAGCTATATAAACCAAACTTTCTGCAGTCATTTCTTTTCGCCGTTTCCTTATACAGTCCAAAAATGAAAGAAATCGGATAATAACCACGCCCACCTCCCATACAAAGGTTAGGTTGAAAATGACTAAAAGTGCGTTAACTCACTAACGAGAAACGTCAGAAACACAAAATTTTACAGAAGAAGTAGCAGAAGGAAGCTGCACTCAGATCTTTTTACAAAATGGGAAATGGGCGTGGCATCGCCCACTTATGGGTCAAAAACCATATCTCATGAACTACTCGACAGATTTCAATTAAATTCGGTATATAATATTTTATTGACACCCTGATGACATGTGCGGAAAATGGATGAAATCGGTTCACAACCACGACTACTTTCTTTATTACTCAATTTTGAATTCCATCTGAATCTTTCACTTTATAATATATACATTAGGAACCAATGATGATAGCGAAATAAAACTTTACACAAATACTGATCTGTGGCATCACTTGTGAAAAAATTTTCGAAAACGGACTATAACTTTTCAAGGCCCCAGATGTCGAACATGTTGAACTCAACGCCTAAAGTTAAATTTTAAGCGAAAATATTGGTAAATCTCTCAACTAATTTAATGTAATTCAGAGGAAATTGTTTTCTTCCAATAGTGCGTCTCTGTTCCAAAAATTATTAAAATCGGGTCACAACATCTCCTAGCTCCCATATACATAATTATAGATTTTGCAAAAATATCATCCCCTAGCTCCCATATACGTAATTAAAGGTTTTTCAAAAATTCGTTGGGCTTTATTACGCATATATGTATTGGTTAATATGTGATATATCTTAGCAAAATTAAGTGAGCGTATAGTATTGGATATAGTGCACCTTGCTGGTGAAATTGAATGAAATCGGTTCAGGAATTACCTCAGCCCTCATACACTATATAGGACGATTTTCGTTATTCTATTAAACTTTATGCCGAATTTATGGGTAAATTTGTGCGTTATCTTAATAAAATTTCTTCAATAAATTGCGAGAGTATAACATGTTCGGTTACACCCGAACTTAGCCTTTCCTTACTTGTTGTTTCTAATGTTGTTGTTGCTGATATCTCTTCTAATGTATCAAACGTACAATTAACACCATTGGTTCCAAGAGAGAGATGAACTGTAAAATAATAAACTAAGAGCAAAATCAACAACAAAATGTGAATTCGATAACGGTACACTTACCAAGAAGTTTCCCTGCAAGACAGGTACCGGCGAATTCTTCGGTGAAAAGCCAGGGATCGGTAATAGCACTTTTAATGAAAGTTTCTATGCGATTCTTAAGGCGAATTGACAAAAGTACCCTTGTGTACGTGTGAACGTTCATCCCTTTCTTGCACATTACATTCATCATTTAGCACATTATCGCATTACCTCTTGCTAGGGATGCAAACGATGTATCGATGTTTTTGAAACATCGATGTTTTCGTCAAAAAGCATCGATGTCTCGAATCTAAAAACATCGATGCATCGATGTCACTTTCAACGATGTTTTATGTCGATGTTTATATAAAAATTTTACTTCACACCTTCACACTTTTTCAGGTATTGACCCGAAACCCTCTATTTGGATACGCTTTATTATATTGGAATTCGATTTTTGTAAAATACGGAGAATTCGTTAAGGGAATGTCGTTAATGGCTTGGACCCGCGGTTACTTTTATGATTTGTTTATATAATTTACATAATTCTGGCGTAGGCTACTGCGTTTGATCAGAGATTCAAATTACTTAGTTTTAAAGATGCTAGGGCTAAAGGAAATACTTTTTTTTTGCTTCATAGAAAATTAATCGCGCTGATACAACGGAATCTTCGGATGAGTGTGAAACAGAATACTCGTTTGATGTTTGGAACCAGAAAAAACATTTGGTCCACCAAAAGGTGAAATGTAAGCTGTAAAATTTATCTACAATTACAGGAACGGAAGGTTGAAGAGAAAGTGTATCTCGGCTGTTACCCCTACCAATCAGAAGCCAATAGAGTTTGGGTTGACTGTTTTCTAAACCCAGGGCAACTATCACGCAGAAGTAAAATCGAAAAGAAATGACAGTGAAAAAATTTTCCATATCGTTGTTTTGAAATTCTGTTATTTATTTGAGAAAAAACTTTAACAGACATATAATGCTTAGTGAAATAAAATGTATCAACTTAAGGCGTACTACATTTCATTTATTTATGCTTCTGCTTCTGTATCCCTTAGCTTTTCACATTAAATTTAAAATAAGTTAAAAAAAGTTCAAAAATACATCGATGTTTCGATGTATCTATGTTTTAATGGCTGATGTTTTTGATTTCGATGGGTTTTTGAAGAAACATCGATACATCGAACCATCGATGTTTAATTTTACGATGTTTGCATCCCTACCTCTTGCACAATTCGGGAAATGATCTTGGTACAATCACGAATGAAAGACCCAAAACTACATGTGCAGTTTCAGTAATGAGACCCACAAAAGCCTTGAAAGTATACCCGCTATTTTCGGTTAGTTCTACCAAAACCAGAAATGAGAATTTAATGAAAAAATCATTAATAATATTACATTTTTATTGAAATTATCATGCCATTTAGGTGTTTATTATTATATTTACTTTATAAATGTATTATCGTACTACACTATATACATATGTATAACGTATTGAATAGTTCAACAATTTTTGCTATCGGACAAACGCTGTAGGAAGAGTTGCAAATGTCAAATACCCCGTGCGGCCTAGAAGTGTAAGCTGCGCACATTCTGTGAGGACTCTTTTTGGTTTCTTTAGGAGTTTTTGTAAGATCTGTTCTTTCATTAATTTCATTAGTACTAGATTCATCCAATTTCTGGGAGGAGAGTTTCTATTAAATCTAAAGTAAAATTTGAATTTTTACAACATAAAAGTTGGTAATAATTACCTTATGTTTCAGGAGTTCTAAATCTAGCACGGGCAACGTTCTAGTCTTAACATCCATACTCTTGCTGTAGAATTTCCACTGAACTAATTTCGGTGAATCCATGCCCTTGTAAAGCGATACAACAACGTTATGATTCCTCAATACAAGGTGAAAATTAATCAAAAAAGTCCTCCAAATTGAACAAACAAGAAGTTTTTAAATTTCTATGAGCACAAACTTTCACTTAAATTTGCTCTTTAATTTCTGTGTTTTAACTGCTAATGGCACGGCCAACTGAGGTGCCGGTAAATTCAAAGTTCTGCAACTGCTTTGCCTCTAGCTCATTGTCAAAACCCAGTTGACACTAGGGATGCAAACATCGTGAAATTAAACATCGATGGTTCGATGTATCGATGTTTCTCCAAAACCCATCGAAATCAAAAACATCGGCCATTAAAACATCGATACATCGAAACATCGATGTATTTTTGAACTTTTTTAACGTATTTTATAAGTGAGCATAAAAGGCTTATTTCAGAACCATAAATAAGTGAAATACAGTAGTACGCCTTTAGTTGATATATGTATATTTGAGCTACCTAATAAAACCTTTTCTCAATAAATAAAATATATAAATAGTTTTTTAACAAACAACAAATTATTTATTTAAAACAGAATTTAAAAATAGCAATTTGGAAAGTCTTTTTCCTGTCAAGCGATTTCTTTGCTGTGTGATCGTTGCTCCAGCTTTAGAAAACAGTCGTTCACTAGGTACTGAAGTGGCCACAATAGATAAATATTTGGAAGCTTGTTTATACAATTCCGGGAATACATTTTTCATATCATCCCACATTTCTGTTGGATTCTGATTGATAGAAGCAACAGCCGATCCAAGATACATTTGCACTTCAACTTCCGTTGTTGTAATAGCAGATGAATTGGAAAACTTACATTTCATATTTTGGTGGGCCAACTGTTTATGATGGCTCCAAATATCAAACGGGTTTTCTGTTGCAAACGTATCCGACGTACTGACGCTATTATTTGCATCCTTTATGAAACTATTTAAATACAAAACTGTTTTTTTTTAGCCAGTGCATCTTTAAAATGCAGTAATTTGAATCTCGGATCCAATACAGTAGCCAACGCCAGAACTGAATTAAATTCAAGTTTGTCAAATCTCTTATTCATGTTCTTTTGCAGTTCACTTTTTAGCTCCCCTACAATAGCATCTTGAGCTGAAATTTTTGTCAGAGCTTCAGTTAAACAGCTTACTAAAGGAATAACCTTGCTAATGGTAACGTAGGTATCAGCCGAAATCTCCCTGGTCACAATTTCAAAACACTTTAATAATTCAATCAGCTCCTTAATTTTGTTCAGCTCGGAGGCATTAACCATAGAGGGTGCTTCTGGGCTAGTGAGCAGTACTTCACTTAAAATAGGGGCTAACTGGACAAATCTCTCTAACATATAAAAACATGAATTCCAACGCGTTCTTACGTCAAGAATCATTTTCTTGGTATTACTTGTAGAAGCCCCGGTGTCTATTTGTTTCTGCCGCAATTGATCACTGGCATTAACACTTCTTTTAATAAACTTAACAATGTCGCGCACCTTAGTTATCAAAGCTGATACTTCCGTGGACTTATCTATTGATTGCGTTACAACCAAATTAAGCGTGTGTGCGAAGCAGGGTATTATTTTTTTTTCGCCAAACAAGCTTCTATTTAATTTCATCATGGTTGAATCATTATCAGTTACACAAGCAGAAACTTTATTTATGGAAACGTTCCACTCGTTGAAAAGTTTACGCATAGTTCCTTCTATATAAGCTGCTGTATGACTTTCGTGCAGTTCGATTACTCCTAACGTCCCACTCAACAAACGTAAATTGTCCAAAAAATGAATTGTTACCCCAAGGAACGACTGATTTTTCATTGTCTCCGTCCATATGTCATACGTTAGGCAATAGCTGTCGCACTTTCGAATATACTCTTTAAAAATTGAAGACAGCGCTTCATATTTTTCATCCACTCGTAATTTTATTCTTTCTCTACTTGGAGCTTTAAAAAGCGGAACCAGTTCTTTCATCATCTGCAGAAAACCTTTTCCTTCTACAGTGGAAAATGGCTTGTTGTCCATTATAATATATTTCGCAATTGCTTCAGTAATTTTCTTTGATTTAGACCCATCTTGGTAAGAAATACTTTTGACCTGCTCAAAAAAATCTTTCACATTAGGTTGGATCAGCGCTGGCAACTGATCCGATTTATTTTGCAGTACTGACGGAGTACATGTACTAGGAGACGATTCAATACATGCAGTCTTCTTACTACTATTATCGGATAACTCACTTGACCCTGTCGTCCCAGCGGTTGGTGTTATGTTCATTATATCAGAAATTTTTCGCTGTTTTGGTTCCGAGTGCGGCGTAGTTTTGGAGGAGCATTCTGCATCATCAACTTGATCGAGTAATACCTTTTTATGTACATTCTCAACGTGACAGCGAAGATTCGAAGTGTTACCTGATGTTTTTAATCAGGAAGCATTTGAATTTCTTATAAAGAAGCTCCAGACCCTGCTTTTTAATTTTGAAGGCAGCATTTTGAAAATCTGAAATATTGTGTACATATTTAATCGTCTAATGCAATTATTTACATATATTTTATATTCACTACACCTGTAATAAAGTTGTGATTGATAACAGATGAATTCGAAACAACACTTATATTAAACGCTCAAAAACAACTTCTAACACACATAGCACGAAAAAGACTGTCACACAAAATGTATTTTCGATTTTTTGTAAAACTTATTTCGCATTAATTCATAAGCGAATTCTCAGTATTATTCAAGTGCACATTCAACCAACGCAGTCTCCGTAGCAGATGTTTTCGCATTAATACCGAGAAAAAGTGCTGCAAAGATGTGGAGTAAAATTTGAAAAAAACATCGACATAAAACATCGTTGAAAGTGACATCGATGTATCGATATTTTTAGAATCACAACATCGATGGCTAACATCGATGCTTTTTGACGAAAACATCGATGTTTCAGAAACATCGATACATCGTTTGTATCCCTAGTTGACACACGTCGTGATGATAAACGGTTACAAAAGCACCTAATCCATGTCGTTCCAATTCTTCATGTGCTTGTGTTGACCGAAAGGTTTAATTGCACGTAAAAAAGTGACATTAAACCTAATATCCCGTGTGTAAATGATTTGTCTTTAATTTATCAGCGTTTGCATCCAAAGGTCTGGATTTGCTTGAAGCACATATTCCATCGCTTCGAAAGTTCTACGCTGCTACCTTAAATGACACCAATTAGGTTGCGTACCTTTAACGCGCCGTATGAGTCTTGAAATATCGGTATGGAAAATGAATTAAAATTTAAGGCAAGATAATTTTATTATATTCATCAATTATTTACGTATTCAATGGTTTCGCCCTTGATGTTGACCATTGTTGGCGTAGCTTCTATTGCGTGCTTCGAATTGACAGGGCGATGAAGTATTACTGTATCACACTCTTCAATTCCATATTTTGGCTTTAGAATACTTTTATTTTACGTTTTACTTATTTAAAAATGCAAGCTTCAATAATTTAAACTTTAATTAGGCTGCAGATTACTGATTTAAATATAACACGCAAAATAATCACAATCAACCATGATATAGCTCAAAACAAAACTTTGGTTGTTTCTTTCTATCATTCAGGGTGCTGTACGAGAGAAGAGTTGAGGTAAATGTTTATGCACATTTTGCCCTTTGTTGCATATGAGTGTATGTAGTGGTGATATTAAAATTTCTTTAAAGGTGTTGGAGTTTCAGTTAAAGGTTGTGACAAATCAGTTTCCCATTTTTTTAAATAATTTTTTATTGTTTTATTCATGTCTATTTCATTTTTTATGCGATTATTTCATATTAGATATTTTTTTTAAATTATATTTTTCACCGTTAATTCAATGCCAAATCTCTGCTTAATTTCTGTTACACATGTTTCAATTGTTTTCTTTTTATATAAAATACTTGGTAATTGACCCTTTTCTAGCAAATATTTATTTTTTTTAGTTTTTCTACCAAAAATTTTGAATTGTCGTCAGTTTCTATTTTATTTTATGTTATTTGATTCCACTTCACTTTCACTTGACGACATGTTTGTACTTCAGTTGTTGATGAAGATGTGGCAACAGCGGAGTTGACGATGTAGAAGCGATGTCCTATGAGTTGCGTACGTTATATGTACCTCTATTACGCACTAGAGGTTGTAGAGGGTTTTATAGCAGCGTTAGAACGGCACTTTATGCTGATATATCATTTTTTTATTGTCACGGTACTTTTAGATGAAACTGTTTCAAACGCTTTGGTACAATCTTTTTGCACTTATTTGTTCACTTTTTGCAATTGTACGTTTTTTATAGGTTTAGGTAAGTAAAGGTAAGAGTTTCCATGTAATATTTAGCATGTTTATGTATATTATACACGTATGTATATATTTTTCGGGTCAGCAACCACACTGCACGCCATTTCACCTTTCTTTCTTTTTCTTTTCGAAATTTGGTAAGCACAGGTAAGTAGATTAGACGTATATATGTGTGTACATATGTATATTTCACAACTTTTTTGCGCACACTATTGTCAAAGAACGTGGCTGACTTCCTAAATGTATTTTGCTTTGCAATTACATTCCCAAACGCAGTTGCAAAAACTTTGACAAAATATCGTATTCCTAATGGCAACCCTGCCCGATAAATGCGCAGAAAAAAGCAATCGGCGTATCACTTACATACATTGTTGATACATTTATTTTACTCAATGGCGACCGAAGAATAAACGTAAGAAAATTTTACCTTTATTACTATTTTTACAATATAACAGGTTTTATATTATTTTTTACAGCAACAAAAAGTGGGCGCACGAACGTAAAAGCCTTTTTTTACAATAAGGCTCTCCATGGAGCCAGATTTTCATAATAAGAAAAAAAAGCGTTTGGTATTATGGCAGGCGATGTTGCGAAAAGTTAAGGACACCGATCCAACTTTTCCGTTCTCGCGTGATGATAATCAAGAAAATTTCTGAACTTTATGGTGACCTACAAGAGAATAAAAAAAGGAACAACACCTCAGGCGAAGCGCCAATGACTTGGGAGTATTTTGACCAATTTGATGAAGTTTACGGGTCTCGGCGCGACATACCTATCCCCGAATGCAATCTTGACTCCTCAATATCATCTGTTTTAAATGATTTGACAAATGAGTCAGCAGACTGTTCAACTAACTGTGAGAATATTGTTGAGGGTCGGCCACGAAAACGCTTTCGAAATGTTTTGGACTTCTTAGAAAAGGAAGCTACATATGAGAAGGAGTTATTGGACGAGCTGCTTAAATGCGAGAAGGAGAAAATTGACATCGAAAAACAAAAACTTGATGAAATTAAAAAGCTGCGCGAAGCTCAACTTTCACTAAATAAGTGATTACCTGCCTTTAATAATAATATAAAGCACAGAATATTGATCTCAATTGTTTTTAGTATGTAATAAGCTTTGTGGTATAACCAAATGTGTTCATTTAATTAAAATGTTTGTGGTATAACCAAATGTGTTTATTTAATAAATAAATAAAATATAATAATACATGTTTAATTCAATGAAATTAGTTATTTAGCTAAGCTGATAACAAAGTAGCCAGCCTTTCCCTTTTTGCTCTTGCTTCGCCTCGTTGGTTTCCATCAGCTGGAAGCGTGTTGATCTCGGTGTAAGGCACGTTTTCAATAACCTCGTCTTGAGGAATTCCTTCGTGTTCTAATATAAAGTTATGAAGTACGAAACAAGACATAATAACATTCTTTGCTTACTTAATATCGTGAATTTCTAAAAAATTTAGTATTCTGAACTTCTTTTTTAATACGCCAAATGCTTGGTCCACACAGACTCTGGTCGAACTTAAAATGTTATTATATGTTGTTTGGGCTTCAGATAGGAACCCATTGTCTTTGTAAGTAAAAATACGTTTCTAATAGATACGCTGCATCACCAAGCAAATGGCATTCTGGAAGAAATGTAATAAGGCCATTTACAATTGCTCGCTTCAATGGACTAGCAGACCACTCTGCGGCGTCGTGGCACCGACCGGGATATCCTACAAAAACGTCGAGAAATGGCATATTGTTGTCAGCAATAGCCTGAAATAATTGTATTTGTTATTTTAGAAGTATTATTTTCAGAGTTAAAGTTTTACTTGTACTATAACAGAATGTGTCCCTTTTCGATTGTTGTAAATAATACCATCCTTGGTCGGCTGCAAGATTTGTATATGAGTCCCAACAATACATCGCAAAACATATGGGAATGTGTGTGATCGGCAAGACTCAAAAGCTTCCACAATTTTCATTTGGCTCTGCACAGTAGTTGGAAATGCAATAATCTGTTTCTGCGCAGATATCAGTTGTATGCATTGAATATAGCCTCTGTAAAAAGCGCCCCCTCCAATATTAAAACGGTCGCTAACTTCGCGAAAGCTCCTCTGACTAGAAAGCTTCCATATTGTCATATAAAGTATCTTCTTCAACGGGACTCCGGGACGTCCAGTAGGCAACTTATTCCATAATGGTACAGTATAATTTCTAGAAAATGAAGTAATAATAATATATGTATTTCAAATAACGCAATAACATTTCTTACCTCGAAAGATTTGCGATTTGCATTCTGAAATGACTATAAAACATGTCATTTGGCATCTCAATAATGGTTTCCAAAAATTTTTTGATAAAATATCACAATGAACGTGATTCTTAAAATCGTCATTTATAAAATGATCCAATATAATAATGCATATTTATAATTAAAATTATATGTTTTGTTACAAAAAGTTCGCCATTTTGCCAAATTGAAAGAAAACTAGCGAGAGACACTTTCTTAAATTTACATTTTTTTTAAATTTATTATGCACATTTTGTAAGCCAAAGTCCAAATGAATTATCATTTCTGGGTTCTGACAGATTGATATCTACATATAATATTTACAATTGGATTATGATAACTAAAATACGATATGAAATGTCTTACATCTATTTTATCTACTATATTTCTCGCGAATACCGCATCAATAGTCGTACCTCCTTTTGTCGTAGGATCATTTCTAATGAAAATTTCTCTCTGAGGAATGCCATTAATGGTTCAGCTTCTGGCAATGAGAAATTGACATTGAAATCTCCCGTAAGGAGTACCGGTTGTTCGCTGTTCTCTACTGGTTCTCCGATAATACCTGCATCATCAAAGATGACATGATACGAAACTCTTTGTTTTGTGAGAGCGCTGTCAAAATCCAAATTTTTTATAACATTTGGCAGTGATGCCACTACCGAAGAAATCAGATTGGGTATTTTGGAAATAAATTTTGGGTGTTATGCAGTTTCCACACTACCACTGAGGTATGCAATTAGCGCGTTACCGATGTTATTTTTGGGTGTTCGGTTCCCCAGTAGGCCTATATCACCCATATAACTATATACATATATACAGTGGCTCACAGCTTATTTTATGGACTATGAATTTATGTGTTTAAAGTGCTGTAACAAAAAAAATAAAATGAAAACGGTAAAATTTTCAATGCAGAGTTTAAAACATATGTGTGGCAAAAGGATTAAACAAAAAAGAAACGAAAAAAACTCAACTCCCTCACTGCCAGATGATAAAAAGCAAACAAAGTAACAGAATTATGCTCACAGCTTATTTTATGCAGGCATTTCTTTTATTCTTTTCTTCTTAATTTTGGTCTTTTTTTGCATTTCTATGTGCGCGACAGTGTTCCTGGAATTGTTATTAGTTAATAATTAGTCTTATCGCGCACGTGAAAGTGTCAATAATCGTGTTTTTACGAAATGGGTCGTCGCACAACTTTTGAGCAGCGCGAGCTTGTAATTCATCACTTTAAACGTGAAATGTCGCAGCGAAAAGTTGCTGAAGTAGTCAATTTAAATGCATCGACTGTCCAAAAAATTATTGAGCGCTTCATTCATGAAAATCGGATCGAAAATAAAGGCAGAACTGCTCCCAACAAAATTTTTAATGCTACCGACGAGCGCTATATAGTACGTAAAGTAACGGCAAATCCCAAATTATCGATACCAAAGCTGACCAGCGAAATTGCGAATGACTTGGGTAAATCGTGTTGTGCTGAAACTGTCCGTCGAGTGCTGCGTCAACGTGATTTGCATGGTCGAGTTGCTAGAAAGAAGCCATTTATAAGCAAAAAAAATCAGCTAAGTAGAATCACCTTCGCCAAGGAGCATGTAACCAAAACACCAGGCTTCTGGAATAGCGTCATATTTGCAGACGAGTCTAAATTTAATATTTTTGGCTCAGATGGAATGAGCTATGTCTGGCGAAAACCAAATACCGAGCTCCAAAAGCAAAATCTTAAAGCTACGGTAAAGCATGGTGGAGGAAGCGTCATGGTTTGGGCCTGTATGTCCGCAGCTGGCGTTGGAAATTTGATTTTTATTGAAGAAACGATGAATAAGTTTGTATACCTGGACATATTGAAAAACAATTTGCTCCAAAGCGCCGAAAAATTGGGAATACGACATAACTTCCGTTTTTATCAGGATAATGACCCCAAATGACAAGTCGGCAGTTGTGCAGTCTTGGCTAATTTGGAACTGTCCACACTTAATGGCGCCGCCAGCACAGAGTCCTGATATGAACGTGATAGAGAATTTATGGGCGCTTTTGGAAAATAACATTAGAAAACATCAAATATCTAGCAAGGAGCAGTTGAAAAAAGCACTTGTAGAAGAGTGGAACAAAATTCCTCCAGAAACCACTCAAAAATTGGTAGATTCGATGCCAAAAAGACTGAATGATGTGATTAAAGCCAAAGGCTACCACACTAAATATTAAATTTGTGTTTAAATATATGTAAATAGTTAGTTTTTAAGATACATACATGCAATCTGCATAAAATAAGCTGTGACCTGAAATATAGCAGTATTTTTTGTTTTTACCTTGTAAGATAAACAATATATTTTTGAAAAAAAATGAATTCCTATTTACAAATAAATAATTTACAGATGAATAAAATAGCATTTAAATTTATTTTATATAACATTCAATTTTGGTGTTAGGACTCTGTAAAGTTCAAAAAAAGCTCTGCATAAAATAAGCTGTGAGCCACTGTACATATTGCACAACGAATTGGATTTTGGGAGTCTTTATTATAAAAGTGCACTATATCGGACCAACTTATCGAAAGAGATTTAAAAGATAATATATTTTTAGAATTTTCGAGACAATTTCTCGTATTTTTCAAAAGGTGGGGGCAGTCATTAAAAAAAAATACCTCTTTGCCATTTACATCAAAGTATGGATGCTCTATTGAAACTCCTAATACCCTAGCTAAATTAAGAAAATTGGATCCCTGATCACAAACAAAATGGCAAGGGTTAAGGCCCATTCTTTGTAACTGGGTAATGGCCTCAAAAATATATTTTTTGGCAACATCCCCAATAAAATAAGATAAGGCATGAGACCAAGGCGTTCCACCAATACCTTGGACCATCAGAGTCATTGCACTATTTCCTATTCTACTAGTGCGATTTTCGTCACCATAATCCTCTACTCCTACAATTTTATCATACTTGGGCAGGTATTGCATATGACACTTAAATGCCATTTCATCACACAAAATCATTGCACTATTTCCTATTCTACTAGTGCGATTTTCGTCACCATAATCCTCTACTCCTACAATTTTATCATACAGGTATTGCATATGACTCTTAAGTGCCATTTCGTCACACAAAATCGACACGAATTTTTGGTCCTCACTAAAGCCTCGACTTCTTAACTCTAAACACCTAATACTACTGCTGTTACATCCTAGATCACGAGGCCATTCCGAAACAAACTCGTCAAGAGTTCTCTCATCCGGAAACCTAAGGATTGGCTTAAGGTGTCTATAAGCTAGAGGGGAAAGGAAGTATACACCTAAAGCCAGTGTTTTAAAATAGCTGTCGTATCTACGACCTTTGGGATTTCTATTAAAGTTTTTCGTACTATTGCGCACTATGGCGCCTATTTGTGGAGGAAAATTATTGCAAAAGTGGCCTATCGCATCAAAACCCTCAACTCTTTTTTTAAATTCTTCATCTAATAGCTTATATTTCCTAGACAAATCGTCTAACTGATATTTTAAATATGTTATTTTCATTTCTTTTTCCTCTAATTAATTTTTTAACTTAGAATTTTCCTGCATCAATTTTTGTTCCCTATGAACTCCTGATACTAAGCTGTAATCTGTAAAATTACCTACTTCTTCCTGGGCTTCTTCTATTATTGGTGTTAATAAATTGTTCGAATCCCCAAGGGATTCCGAACCGCTAGTTCTAGGAAGGAAATCTTCCGAACCCAATTCAATAATTGAATTGCAAATAAAATTTCTGGATTCTGAAGTGTTGGGTAAATGCGAGTCCGGAACAGCATTTATCCGAAGTTTTTTGTTATTTTTCATTTCGTAGGAGAAGTGCCGATCACAGGCATACAGATATTTATTTTTGCTTTGCCTAACACCCAACCGGTTCAGCCAAATTAAATATCTAATTTAAAAAGTAAAAAAGAAAAAAGCCCTACACCTAACAAATATAATCTTATATATATTTTTAAAAAATTTAGCTATTAAATTAAATTTATTAGTAAAAATATTATTTCTATTCAAAATACAATAATTAGCATCTAAAACTGTAATTACATTTTTACAATCCGAACACTATTAAACGTTTCCTACATACTACATGTAAAACTAAATATTTATTTTTTAAATATTAATATTAATTAAATTAGTATATAACATCTTATAAGAAATTACTATTTCAATGCTAGAAAAATACTGTTTTTATATTATACTACTATATTATTTCATTACAATTTAAATTTGAAATATATATTATTTAATTATATTAATATTCGAATATTACTTAATTAAATTTTAAATCAAAACTACTAATTATTTTCAAATTGGACCAACCTGTCTTCATCCTTTTCCTTACAGGGAAAGTTGAAAAAATGCTGTCCGCCCTCGCATCCAACCACACACTTCCTAACTTTAGGCATTTTTGCTGAAAATATACGTACACTTTATTATACACTATAAACAAACTTAATAATATATTTCACTACCGTTTCTTTTGTAATATTATATAATAGCGTTTCAGTAATTTGACGACGTTTGACTTTTTAAATAATTGTATAAAAGCTTCTTTCACCGTCAAATAAACTTTCGCACTGATTTTCTCAATAGTTTTAGCGGGATTATTTCTGTCATCCCGCCTTTTCTGACATAAGCTGTCAAAAATTCCTTCAACTCGCATTGCTACCAACTGAAAATGAGAGATCAGGGAATTCGGTTTGAGGGCAAATGAGAGAGTTTCGTATCATGTCATCTTTGGCATCAAGTGCTGAACACATTGACGACGACAAGCGACGAGCGACATCTGTCAAATATTAAAATACACGCGTTCTTATGGGCACAGATTTTTAGACAACAGCACGACTTCACCACAAAAGGGTTGAAGTCTTCGCTGTCGCCAAATTAGAAATGTTTCTAATTTTGCCGACGACAATGGCCGCTGTAGAGATGCCACTAACATGTGAAATGTAAAATTATTCAAAGTTCTAACAAGTACAACGTTATTTTGCCAGCAGAAGTGTAAAATAGCTTTGATATATCATTTATAATAACAATCGATTATTTAAAACAAATAAATCCCCTATTTTTACATTTTTTGCACAAATAATTTCACTTTAAACTAAATATGTAAATTTTATTGAAGTGAAAGATTTTAGTTCGGCAACAATGAAATTGCTGTATGATATGTCGCGACATTTGTGATCAGCCGTCGCTACGTCGTGTCGTGTCGTCCTCTTTGTGTTCAGCACTTGATCATCAGCAGGCATGGGCAAAGTCTTAGCAGGTGCTAAAAGAGCGTAAGTGATCGTATACGTACACACACCGATTGTCACTAACACGCACAAGCGAAGAGCGTAAAACGAGCAATTACGATGGGACAATACGATAAATAAACGACGATAAAATCAGTCTCCAATCAGCAGTTGACTGTGCAGGTCATGCGGACGACGTTGTATATTTTACGTATGAAATAAAAACAATTTTTTCATTATAAAATAGCACTAAATTACTTTTTTAAATTATTATATTACCCAATTTTACTATAATTTATATTAAATATAAATTATTATTAATTTTTACATTCATTAGCACGTGCATATATTCGCATTGTGCAACCGTGCGGCATAGACCTGCTCGCTCAACCTCTGCAAACAGACTGAATATTTTTGATTGCTGATTCGTTTGGTACCACAGTAAGCACACCAACACAATCTCATTTTGTGATGCTCGTTTGATTGTGGTGGTGCCCATCCCTGTTCATAAGGAACGCGCTTCTTCGACAAAGCAAAGTTCATAGATTCGCAAATCAGCGTCGCA
This sequence comes from Zeugodacus tau, assembly GCA_031772095.1. Taxonomy (NCBI): domain Eukaryota; kingdom Metazoa; phylum Arthropoda; class Insecta; order Diptera; family Tephritidae; genus Zeugodacus; species Zeugodacus tau. The sequence continues at coordinate 48,205,645 of CM062649.1, read as the reverse complement.
TTATTTTTTCTGCGCGCCTGGTAAACTAAAAGTCGTTTCACTATTATGATGATGCCCGAATCTTTTTGCGAGGGTGACAAAATTTCAATTTTAGAATTGAACCCTTCCTCCATCCATCCCCGCATATTCAAGCCCGCCCACAAGTTATTTCTTCACGAACTTGCTAATAATCAAGTCTTGAAGAATTTTCTAATGTCCACTTCATAGCCCTTTCCAGACACAAAAGATTCTTCAGTCAATTCTGTGGAGGCTTGCAAATCAATGTTCAGATGAATGCATGTCCCTTATCCTTTGTTTTCGATTTAGCCTATTTTAGCTGAAAGTCGGCGGCATGAAACTCAGGCAAATCGAACATTGCATTACTATAAAAATAGCGTAAGTCATAATTCAAGACAAAACCATGAGAAAGAAATAAATGTGTCAACATAGCCGACATTGTCGCTAGATTGTTGATTTGAAACATTTTTGCCAACTCTGCGACGACTTGCACAATTCGACGTCAATATGTATGCGAGCTCATCTTTTTTTATTCTGGGCAAAGTTGTCAGGAGAAAGAGAAGCGGTCATTTACTTATTTGCAACATTTTACTATAAATCAGTGGTCGGCACTGCTTGGCACAATTGTGCAGACTTCACATCACACGTACGCTTACGCTCTATCAAGTGCTGAACACAAAGACGGCGACACGACACGACGTAGCGACGGCTGATCACAAATGTCGCTTTGAAGCCAGCGTCTTGAACATTTTGAAGATGGCAGCGACATATCATACAGCATTTTCATTGTTGCCGTACTAAAACCTTTCATTTCAATAAAATTTACATATTTAGTTTAGAATAAAATTATTTGTGCAAAAAATGTAAAAATGGTCGATTTATTTGTTTTAAATAATCGATTGTTATTATAAATGATATATCAAAGTTATTTTAGGTTTCTGCTGGCAAAATAACGTCATACTTGTTAGAACTTTGAATAATTTTACATTTCACATATTAGTGGCAGCTTTACAGCGGCCATTGTCGTCGGCAAAATTAGAAACATTTCTAATTTGGCGACAGCGAAGACTTCAACCCTTTTGTCGTGAAGTCGTGCTGTTGTCAAAAAATCTGTGCCCATATGAACGCGTGTATTTTAATATTTGACAGATGTCGCTCGTCGCTTGTCGTCTTCTATGTGTTCAGCACATCATTCAGACGTTGTCGAACCAGCAACGAATGAACATCGCGCATGGCTGTGGCACTTGGTGTAAGTGCCCTGTGCGAAATGCCTTACTGTTTTGATGTTATGTATTATATTTAAAGTTTTAAGCTGTTTAAAGACAGTAAAGTTAAGACTTTTATGACCTAATATGTTTGTTTTAATAATAAAATAATTAAAATGAATAAATGAGCCCAAAATACATGTTTTATGAAAAAATGAAAAACATTCTTAAAATGTTAGACTACAGACTTCGCACTGGGTATTCATTATTTCGTGCTCACACAATCACAATTCCTCTCGTGGCGACCACTGCTATAAATCAACAACAACACAATGTAGCGTCACGCCGTGTTCGCGCAAAATCGCCGTTGTACCTTCGACACAACACCATGGACGGAAGCGTTTCAACGGAGGACTTCTTCTTAATCATAGATATTGATTTGTATTGCGATATATTGGCATAATAAGGGTTTATTTAATTACGAAAATATGAATTTAAATTTTATTCAATTCTATATAATTTAATGCAATAAAAAATATCATTCAAATATCACGGGGCCTCTGCGCCCCGATCCTCCTTGCAAGCGATCACCCAACTTGTTTCTTCAACTGTACACGCATAAAAGCAAAAGTGACGACATGCGTATGTGTATTGATGAATGTGTGTGTGAATCGTTCATAGGCATAAACGTTTTGCTGAATTTTTGGCAGATGACGAATTATTTTCATGAAATATTATAATTATTAGAATAGAGAAAATATGCTATTGAAATGACTATATGAACCAATGGTCGGCACGAGAGAAATTGTGGCTGTGTAGGTGAGCACGAAATGAAAGATACCCAGTGAGAACTCTGAACCTTTGAGACTGTTTTCCATTTTTTTTTTTCAAAAAACATGCATATACAAATATATTAGATCATAAAAACCTTAACCTTACTGTCTTTAAACAGCTTAAAACCTTAAATTTAATACATAACATCAAACAACATTCATCACACTAAGGCATTTTGCGCAGGGCACTTATGCAAAGTGCCATAGCCACGCGCGATGCCCATTCGTTCCTGGTTCGACAACGACTGAATGATAGAGCGTAAGCGTTCGAGTGATGTGCTGAACACATAGAAGACGACAAGCGACGAGCGACATCTGTCAAATATTAAAATACACGCGTTCTTATGGGCACACATTTTTTGACAACAGTACGACTATGCGACAACAGGCTTGTAGTTGTCGTTGTCGCTAAATTAAAAATGTTTCTAATTTTGGCGACGACAATGGGCAGCTGTAGAGTTGCCACTAATATGTGAAATTATTAAAAGTTATAACAAATATGACGTTATTTTGCCAGCAGAAATGTAAAATAGCTTTGTATAACATTTATAATAACAATCAATTATTGAAAACAAATAAATCGACCATTTTTACATTTTTTGCGTAAATAACTTCACTTTAAACTTAATATGTAAATTTTATTGAAATGAAAGATGTTAGTACGGCAACAATGAAATTGCTGTTTGATATGTCGCTGCCATCTTCAAAATGTTCAAGACGCTGTCTTCAAAGCGACATTTGTGATCAGCCGTCGCACAGTGAGACAACGCCGGCATCAAATACAAGGAGTCATTGTAGAGCTCTGAAATTTTGCACAGGTTATTTTTGAGACAATTCCAGTTTAAAAAAAAAATTAAGAAAATTCGCCCACTTTTACGCCCACCTGCCATACAGTCGAAATTTGTAAAATGCCATATTGTCCGTAATATTTTAGGCATAACTTTCAATTTTGGTATACTTGAATGTTATATAGTTACAAACATTATTTGAAATAAAAATTGAACTTTGGCCCACTTTTAACCCCATCACCCATACTACCTCAACATAAAAAGTTCCATATTTTCTAAAATATACTAAATACAACCTTCAAATTTTATAATACTGTAATTTATATCATTTAAAATGTTTCATGCAAAAATTACAATACGCCCACTAATACGCCCACCTCCAAATGAAATGCAATAAAAAAACAATATTTTTTTTCATTCAATCAATAATTTTTTAACATCATCATGGTATTCTAATTTTTTCAATTTGTTTCTCATTCTAAATGAATTAATATAAGGATCTGATGATATTTGCAAATAGTGCATTACATCTTCATTCGTAGAAATACGTGAATTTTTACGAGAATGGAATAGCCTACAGTTTCTATACTCCTTATTCATTGCTTCTTGCGCTTCTTCGGATAACATTCCTGTAGCAAAAAAAAAAAGTTAATATTAAATAAAGTTAAAAAAAAACCAAAATTATGTTCGCTATATTAGGCTGCTTATGAGCTTTGGACAACAAAAATAATTATAATGCAAGAGACTATTTTCTATTTTCCTGCCAGGCGACAAGCGGCACTACAATAAAACAATTAAACTAACCACATTAGAAAGTGATCATAACACGACTTAGATAAGAACAATATCTTGCACTATCAATTTAAATTAAAAATGATGCAACTATCTAACCCAAAGTCAATGACCTTCAACAAAATTATCTATCAAATTAATAACGTAAATAAAATTTATGTAAACAAGAATATTTTTATTAAAACATAAATGATCTTTAAAGCATAATTCTGAATAACTAACAAAAAACAAATCTAGTTTATTACTATTCTCTTGCACAATAAGTGAATAGTAAACAATTAAAAAAATAAAAGTAAAAAGTTGTAAACATGCTATTGCATGCTAACATACGTATAGCGACAGAATGTGAGCGTTACGTACTTTTTGTAGTTTTTTGTATGTTTAATGTGCTTTTGCAAACTTTTGCTATATGTCCTCTACTTTAAATTAAAGCTGAGATTTCAAACTTTCATTTGGTATAAGTCTGCACCTAGGGCGAGGGGCTGCTCTATATTTCCTAGGCCATTGAAAATGCAAAATGTTAAATTTTTGCACCACAATTCTGTTGTTAAGAAAAAAAAATGGTGTTTTTTTTTTAATTTATTTTTTCATTTACTCATTCTAAAATAACTAAATTAATTAAAAAAATACTTTAAAGTTACATTTATTATGTATTTTTATTTAAAAAGCTTTTGATTATTACATATTGAACTAACATATTTCAAGCGCGTTGGCATACCTCAACTTTGACTTGCTCTAGACCAAAAAGTAATGAAGTTATGAGGCTGAAATTTCAGGGAATTGTTACTCATATATCAGTTAATATACTGTGAAAATTTCATCCAAATTGGACGACACGTCAAAAACCATTTTTTGCCGCGGTTACTATTGGGCTGTCTCACTGACGCGTCGTGTCGTCGACTTTGTGTTCAGCACTTAACTTATACATATATGTTAGCAATTTTTTCATCTTTCCAGAATCAGTTAAATAAAAAATATTCGTCTTATGGGGATTTTGAAAAAGCGATTCAAATCTGCTTCGTCTCAGAAGTATTCCTAAATATTAAAGTAGCTATTAACTTGAATTTAAATTATTATAACAGTTTCACTTATGTGAATTACTAATTCTTATATTTTGAAAATTAAAACATTGAATTAAGTTATTTAAAAAACTGTTTATATTTTTCTCTGCTCTTTTTGTGCTCTTCTATTCCAAAATCATTACTCCTTTTGTACTCTTTCTGGAGATAAAATAGATCACTCTCTCTGCTCTCGTTTCGGAGGTTAAAGAGAGCTCAAAAGAAATCTCGGTTTGCGCTCCATTAGGAGCTCAAAAGGAGTGATCCCTCGTAAGGACATGCTATGTTAAAAGGAGTAATAAATGCATGGGCCTCGGAGCATTGTGGAGTAATCCATTACTCGCAAAGGAGCGATCTAAGATTAATCTTTGGATCATCCGATTTTTTACTGGGTGATGTGGAAAGTAAAAGTGAAAATGATGTGGAAAGAAAGAAACATGGAACAAAGAATACGGAAGCTAGAGGAAATATCGGCGCAGAACACTATACTCCTGGAGCGGATTATTGACATATTTCCACCGATGAAGATTGAATTAATGATATTTCCTATTAAAAACATGAATGATTTAGCATCTACAGAATCCTTGCTTTTGAATAAGCCTGAGGCAGAAATTGTGAGTATGATAAAATACATTTTATAAGACGTTACTAAACAGTTTGAGTTTATTATAAGTGGCGTATCTGAAGCAAAAATTTTCAAAGAGACCCCTATCAAAAATTTTGGATGAAGTGATTGCGGAGTCCCTGCTCTTAAAAGTGAATTGGGATGGAGCCAAAAAAAAAGTTGCATTGAAGAATTATGCACTTTTCAATAAATAATACATAATTTCAATTCTTGTCATCTATTTTTTTAACAATTTTAATTTTTAGAGGCCTTAAAAGATGATTACTCATACCCTGATTTTGAGGCAAAGATCAAAAAGGCGTTTCTCAAATGTATGGCTCAGTTCTACAGGAACTCTTATAATATAAAAAAAAATAATAGATTTCATGTACATTCATTTAATTAAAAAACTTTAATAAAAATTTAACTTATAAAAATTTGTTTTTCTTAAATTAATTGCAGGTTGAAAATAATATAGGATTTATCATAGAGGTCTCCTTTGGGATTAATCAAAGAGATATCCTATAGTAGTAATCATAGAGATCTCCTATATCAGTAATCATAGAGATCTCCTTTGGGATTAATCATAGAGATCTCCTATAGCAGTAATCATAGAGATCTCCATTAGGAGGTTAAAAGGAGTACTCGCGTTCCAATGACATGCAATGTTAAAAACGAGTATACAATATTACGTGTATTAATACACGAGTATTAGGAGTAATAGGGAGTATAGGATATCTCCTAAAGGATTAATCCAGGAGGTCTCAAACGATCATCCTAAAATCTGCTGGGAATCAACGATCAAAAATATTCACTCTGCTTGCAGGGGTTGAGCGAGCAGCAAAGATAACATGATACGAAACTCTTTCATTCTAGAGAGAGCTGCAAAAGTCCGCATTTTTTATAACATTTGGCAGTGGTGCCACTGGGGGAAAACATAAGTTAGGAGATTTTTATTCGATTTCTTGTGTATTTATTGGTTCGTAATTTACGCTTAAAAGAGACTTCTTAACCAATATTACGCCAACACATACATTTATAAATATATATTTTAAGATGAACAATAAACATCTACACATAAAAATAATAAAATATTATAATAATTAAAAAATCTTACATATTATATGTCAACATAAACAAAAATGTAGCTTGGTTTTCTGCAAATATTTTAGTAACATATATTTATTTATATTTTATAAACAAATAAACACCTTAATATATTCTCTAAAAGTTGAAGATAAAATTTGTACCCAGATATGTATTTACGTAAATGGCATTTAACACTGCTAAAGAACGTATATTACTTTGGTACAAATAGTCACCGTTTCTTAAATAATATATGTACACATATTAACTGCATTTAAATAAAAGTTAATAGTAATTCAAAAATTACAAAAAATGTATCGTACAAAAACGAACCATTTAATAATTTATTTCTGCGATATTCTTAGTGGTAGCTCGTCATTTTGACTGTCAGCTGTTCAGTAGACCATGATCTAGCTTTCTTGCCACCATCAAAAATGAGTTCATGGGCTCTCTCAACAAGCAAACGAGAAGAGTTTCGTATCATATTATCCATGGCGAACAGGTCTATGTCGCACGATCGCACAATACGAATAAGTGCACGTACTAATGAATGTGAAAATTAATAATATTTTATATGTAATATCAGTTATAGTAAATTTGGGTAATGTAATAATTTAAAAAAAAGTCAGTTTATGCTATTTCACAATGAAATAATAATAAAATATATAACTTAGTCCGCATAAACCTGCTCAATCGACTGCTGATTGCAGACTGAAGTGCTGAACACATAGACGATGACATGCGACGAGCGACATCTGTCAAATACAAGAATGATAGAAGACAAGATTACGACAGGCGTTTACAGTTAGCTTTTTTAGGTTTTTAGTTCCTGTTGAGTGACAACTTTCACGACCCCGAACACGCGAGCAAAACAAAATTGTACAGTGGTACAAAACAATAAAACCAAAACAAAGAGCTGTAGTCAAGGCTAGTGATTAATTATTATTTAAAATTCTAAGTGCAAAATGTTTTAACTTGAAAAAGAAGTCCGCAATAGCGGAATTAAACAATAGTACAAAACAGTCGTTTATAAAGAATTTTTTTCACTTTTCCAAACAACAAAACAAAATGGCGAATTTTTTGTAACAAAACATATAATTTTAATTATAAATATACATTATTATATTGGATCATTTTATAAATGAAGATTCTAAGAATTACGTTCATTGTGATATTTTATCTGCACATTATTCAATTTGGTTCACTATGTTTCACATTTCCGTTTTCCATTTGACAATTCTTCTGTTGCCTATTCCCATTCGTGGGTCGTGAACGCCTCAGCCTGTCGTAATCTTGTCTTCTATCATTCTTGGTCAAATATTAAAATACACGCGTTCTTATAGGCACAGATTGTTAGAGCACCAAGAATGATAGAAGACAAGATTACGCCATTCGTTTACAGTTAGCTGTTTGTCGTCGTCTATGTGTTCAGCACTTTACGCTTGTACGTGTTAATGCCTTCCCTAAATAAAAGCGTTAGCGGCAAATGACTGTCAAAAAATCCTCATGCCTATACAAATTGTATGGCGCAAACCGAAATAACGCGACGGCAACGCTGAGCGGTTGAAAATTTCTATTTTGATAGCGCGTTAAGAAGTAAAATTGGCTGCGAAAACGGAATAATTGCCATTTCTCTTATTTCCTGCATTTCTTTTGTACAATTATAATTTTTTTTTAAATTCAGATCTCTATGGAATTTGTTTGTACACAAAAGCTATAAATTATAAGTTATTGAAAATTTAAACCCGTGCGACGTTTATTTGTACAAAACAGCGAAAAATGATATACATATATATTCACATACAATAGAAAACTTTCAAATTAGTTAACTTGCGAAGTTAAGAACAAATGGATTTAAGTATTATTAATAATTTAATTCGTCCTGTGTAAATATTTTATTTTGTAACAATTTTAGAATTTTTGTGAAAAAATTATTGAATTTGTTCACGGTAATTCTTGTATTTTTTACAAAAGAAACCCAAAATACAAGGATGTAAAATACAAAGAGCGGGTTTGGGAAGAAATGTCGGGTAAGGTATTAAAAAATAGTTTAGGAATCAAAATGGAAGAGTCTGCGCGATAAATATAGAAAAATAAAAACATGTGAAAATCTTCCGACCGGATCTCAACAAAAGCTTGGGCCTGCTTGGAAGTATCGGAAAGCATGGAAATTTTATCGGAATCTTGGAAACCTGCCAGGTATTAAAAATCGTTATTCATATAATTATGTAAAAAAATTTAAGAAAAATATTAACTCTTAATTTTTAGTACAACAAGCAACGTTTTCGTTTGTCGAACACCACCAGCACCAGCAAAAATAGAAAACGTAGCAGCGATGGTCTCTACACGGAAGTACTTCTGGCTATGAGAGAAAGTATGAAGAACCAACAACAACAAAAACATTAGATAAGTACCAACACTTTTTTGGTATGCTGAGGAGCAAATTAGATAGGCTCCCAGAAGGTGAAGTAGACGATGTAGAAATAGAAATTTTAAATTTATTATATTTAACAGGAAAATAAATACAAATTAATATTTCCCTACTTATTAAATACTAGTCTAATCTGTAAATAGTTGTTTATTTTATCTAAATATTAATTATAATTTCCCTACTTTTTAAATACTAAATCTGTAAATATTTGTTTATTTTATCTAAATATTAATTATATATTTTGTTACGCATTTAAAGTAAATTTTTATTTGAAATATTTTTAAATAAAATCAATTATACTATATTTTTAAATAAGCATGGGTATTATGAAGAATTTAAATATTGACAAAGATCATTTCTTAAATTAAGAGCTGATTGAATCGATATGTTGGCTGTTAGTACATCGCGTCTGTTTACACTTGCCAAATTGTAATTGTTTGTTTCCTCTTTAGCAGTACCGTTCACCTTAACCTTCAAACGACAACAGGGGTGACGGGTCACCCCACGGTTGTAGAAAACTGTAAATATTTCTTGTTTCCTTTGTTGTATGTTTCTGTCGCTTGATCTATTCCTCAATTAGAGTGAGAACAATCAGTCGCTTGCATGCACTTGTCGCGGTAAGTCGTAATTTTGCAATAATAGCAATAAAAAGTTCTGTTGGGGTGATCAGTCACCCCATGTTGCTCTTTGTGATTGTTCACAATTGACCTCTTCGTTACTTTTATGCCATGATTGACCAAGCTGGTATAAACTCGATGGTTCTGTATTTTGACACCAATCATCCAAATATTTCAGCAGCAAAGATGCGTAGTGAATACTTAAAAAAGGTGGCGTTACAATTTGCCAGACCGCATATGGAACGCCGTTTGCAAACAATTTTACCTTGAGAACTATCCAGCAGTATTCGGGATATTCTGGGCATCACAAAGGAAGTTTCTGCAGACGAACCGCCGCAAAAATTACAAAAGCAGGCGAGATGTGCACTGTGCCCAAGAAATCGGGACAAAAAAGTTAAAGTTGTTTGCGAAAAATGCCATTTGCCAGCATGTCCCGAACACCGGAAAAATCTGTACCTTACGTGCATTTATTTATTTTTTTTTTTAAACATAAAAGCAGTGGGGTGACGCATCACCCCAGTTGTTTTATACGTATGTAAAAATAGTGTTGTTGGATGAAGGTTAACGAACCTAAAGAAATTATGTTGCTAATACAACCTGAAAATATAGAAACAAAATTGTATTATTTTTAATATAATAATTTTGTTATTATTAATAATTGTTTAGCATTTTTCGGCGAAAAGGATATGGATGTTCTCAAAACTCTCCATCGAGAAGTTAGTATACCTTAAAGGCAAAAAATTTGTAAAAATTATGCAACATACTTCCATTTCTGTAGAGAATAGTTTTTTACCAAAAGCAATCTCAATTTGTATTCTAGCACTACACATCCTTTTGTTGAACACTTCTTTACTGACTGTTGCATATGGATTCATTATGTCTTCCTTTAAAGGGAATGCGGCGTCAGCCACGAAGTAGTATGTAAATATTATTTCTGAGTTGGGCAAATTTGGACACCTACAGATTTATTTAAAATATTTTTTGCAAAATGAGAATTTAAAACAAGTAAGGAAAGGCTTAAGTCGGGTGCAACCGAACATTTTATACTCTCGCAATTTATTGCTATATTTTTATAAAGATAACACAATTCGACCAATATAATAATGAAAATCATCATAAATAGTATATGGGGACTGAGGTAACTCCACCAAGATACAATATATCAAAGACAATACGGTCACTTAATTTTAAATTACTTATGATTAGGGATCTGGGGGAAGTTATGACCCGATTTTAACCATTATTGGTACAGAAACAAAATGTTATAAGAAAAAAATTCAGAAGGATTGAATTAAATTATAACATCTGAGAGATTTACCTATATTCTCGGTTAAAAATTACCCTTAGGCACTGAGATCTTCATGTTCTATATCAGGGGCCTTGAAAAGTCGTGGTCCGATTTTGACAATTTTTTCACAACTGATGTCACAGCTCAAATACAATATTTGTTTAAAGTTTTATTCCGCTATCTTCATTTGTTCCTAATGTATATACATATGTATGTATTATAACGTGAACGAATCAGAAGAATTCAAAATTGAGTTATATGGTTTTTCACCCAAAAGTGGGCGACGCCACGCCCATTTTCCATTTTGTAAAAAAATTTCAGTACAGCTTCCTTCTGCCATTTCGTATGTAAAATTTGGTGTTTCTCGTTAGTGAGTTAACTCACTTTTAGTCATTTGCAACCTAACCTTTGTATGGGAGGTGGGCGTGGTAAGGAAATCGGATCATAACCACGCCCACCTCCAAAACAAAGGTTATGTTGAAAACTACTAAAAATGATTTAATTCAGTAAGGAAAACCACCAGAAACCTTAAATTTCATTATAAAGATTGTACAGAAGAGCTGCACTCAAAATGGTATAAACAATTTAAAATGGGCGTGATTCCACTTATGGGTCATAAACCATATCTCAGGAACTACTCGACCAATTTCAATGAAATTCGGTTCATAATATTTCCTAGCTTCCTAATGATATATTGTGAAAGTAGTCCAAATCGGATCACAACCACGCCTACTTCCCAAATGCCAGAACTTTGAAGTCGATCTGAATCGTGTACTTTACAACATATAATGTAAGCACTAGTGAAGATATCGGAACAGAACTCTGCAAACATACTGCATTTAAAGAGTGGCATCGCCCTTTTAAAAATCGTCGAAATCGGTCCATAAGTTTTCAAGACCATATATATGGAATATGAGGACCTCAGTGCCTCTAACAAATTTTTTACCGAAAATATAGGTAAGTCTCTCAGATATTTAGAAGAAATTCAGAGGAAATATGTTTCTTCTAATAATATGTCTCTGTGCGAAAGGGTTTTCAAACTTTCAATGGACTTTATACCATATATTTGCCGAATATGTGTGTCAAATTGTTCGTTATATTAATAAAATTAAATAAATAAATTGCGAGAGTATAAAATGTTCGGTGACAGACAGTAATTTATTTGTTACTTCATATGTCCCTCTACAAATAATAATAAAATCGCGAAATGATGAGGAGCACAAACTAATTTGGGAAAACCCCCGAAGGGGAATCAGTTCAATTAACCCTAAATGAAGAGTTATATTTTAAAAACAAAATTCAACAATTAAGTCCCACTGAGTTCAAAACTGATACCAATCGTAAATTTTATATCGATCACATTCTTCAACTTACAATGGTGGATGGCAAAGTGTGCAACGCCTTAACTGAAACCTCATCTGCAAAATGCTATATATGTATGCTCGGCCAAACCTAGTGAGATGAACGATATTGACAAATTCTTGAAAAAAGAAGTACGAACAGATCGCTACGAATTTGGATTGTCTCCATTACATGCCTACATTCGATATTTTGAATATTTTCTTCACGTTTCTTATAGACTTGAAATCAGACAATGGCAAATAAGGAGTTTAGAAGATAAAGAACGATTTCTAAGAAGCAAAAAAACATCCAGTGCGAGTTTCATGAAAAAATGGGTATATAGTCGACAAACAAAAAACAGGTGGTAGTGGATCTTCAAACGATGGAAATACTGCTAGAAAATTTTTGAACGATGCCCATACATCTGCTGAAATAACAGGCATAGAAAAAGTATTAATTGAAAATTGTTCAGCACTTTACACTAAAATACATTTTTTCTTTTTTTATTTTTTAAAGCAGAAAATTTTAATTCTTCTGTTTACCATATAAAACACAGTGATTCATATTTGACTAAACTAATAATTCATCCCGATGATAATTTACAGTCACTCACAGCTTATTTGATGCAGATAGAATTTTTTTGTAAAATGTGCAATATTTCGTTAAATTTTGCAAAAACGATAAAACGGAGTATGCAGACTTCTTGTTTATTTTGTTCTATTTAGTTCCTCAACAAAAAACTACAAAAAAATGTCCATTTATTTAGTTTTATTTAAAAAAATAGCAATAGTATTTGAAAATTCACGTCACAGCTTAAATGATGCAACTCAAAAAAGAACAAGTTATTCGTTATTTAAAAAAAAATGTGTACTTAGTACTTAGTTGGGTATCCTTTATTATCAATTACAGCTTGAAGTCTATTTGGCATGGAGTCTACCAATTTTTTGGTGTATTCCGGTGTAATTTCGTTCCACTCCTCTATTATAGCTTTTTTAAGATCAGATTTGTTCTGGATGTCATGTTTTTTAATATTTGTCTTCAAAATAGACCACAAATTTTCGATGACGTTCAAATCCGGTGATTGTGCAGGAGTTTGAACAATATGTGGACACTTATATATTAACCATGTTTGCACTATCTGTGACTTATGCTTAGGGTCGTTATCTTGGTAAAAGCGAAAGTTATCTTCAATTTGTAATTTTCTAGCGCTTTGAATCAAATTTTCCTGCAGAAGTTTTAAATACACATTTTTGTTCATAGTTTCTTCTATAAAAGTTAAATTTCCGACCCCATTTGATGACATGCATGCCCACACCATAACGTTACCGCCACCGTGTTTTATAGTTGCACGCAAATTTTGAGGTCTAAGCTCCGTATTAGGTTCGCGCCATATAAAAGGTCTGCCTTCTGGTCCAAATAAGTTAATCTTAACCTCATCTGCAAAAAGTACAGTCCTCCAAAATGCTGGTGTCTTATTTCTATGGTCACGCGCAAACTGCAATCTTTTACTTCTCATTTTTGCACTTATAAATGGCTTCTTACGGGCTATTCTGCCATTTAAATTTGCTTCCCTTAGTATTCTTCGGACTGTTTCGGGATGGCAATTCTTCCCTAAATCTTTTTTAGCCATTTCTGCCAACTTTGGAGCACTTGTTGCTGGATTTTTTTTCACTTGATGCACTAAAAACCTACAATCTTTCTCCGTGAAAATTTTATTTGGAGCCTGTCGTCCTTTATTTACCACACGATTTTCATGCACAAAGCGTTCAATAATGTGCTGAACTGTGGACGAACTCAAATTTACTAGTTCAGCTATTTTACGTTGCGACATTCCCTTTTTAAACTGCTCCAAACCAACTCTCGCTTTTCTAGTGATGTGCGCGGTCCCATGGCTCACAAATGAAAGTTTACTTAAATTTAAATATCACTTTACATTAAACTCTTTCCACAATTATTTGTAAACTAATCAAAAAATTTCATTTCTGGAAAATCGCGACGAAAAATAGCGGTACTTTTAACTGCATCATTTAAGCTGTGGCGTCCTATTGTCGGTATGTTATTGTTGTTTTTGTATTACGATGAAATGATTGGACAGTTTTTGTATTTTTTTTGTTGAGGAACTAATTAGAACCAAATAAATAAGAAGTCTGCATACTCCGTTTTTTCGTTTTCGCAAAATTTTAAGAAATATAGAACATTTTACAAAAAAAAAACGATCTGCATCAAATAAGCTATGAGTGACTGTATGTCTTGTATAAAGAAATTCAATAATTTTGCATTAACACTACACCTACTGACACATTTTATATACATAACTATTTCTACTGATGACGGTCAAATGACCGCTTTTGCAATAAAAGTTATACTATTTTCCAGTTGATTGTAATTAATACAGAATTTAGGATAAAGAATAAACACGAAATAATTATCATATAATATTAAATAATTATTTTTCAAAGTCTCAAATGCGGTGATTTGACCGCTCTGGTAGGTATAGTGCTAAATTAAAGGATTTATTTAGTATTGCTAGAAAGATTCGATTTACATATGTCATATATGCATAGTTTTGTTTAACTTGTTGAGATGTTTAAGATAATGTCATAAAACCACTATTATAGAAGCATTCGTAACTAGAAGTGTATATTTTTAAAAGTTCGCCATAGACAGGATCACGTAATAATCACTTGATGCTGGCCTGGACTATAAGGTGCATGCAAAAGAACCTACCAAACAAGCTTTCGAAGTTTCTATCGAGTCATTATCACTATGTGACGCCTTTCACAATGCGAGGTAGACATGACAGAAGTCATATCTTTGAAAATAACGGATTATTTTTAACTAGACTTACTATTTTCGAATATTTGCCGTAATGCTCATATTTGTCCTGAAAGAAAAAAGCTATATTGCTGATTCGCTTTGAGAAAACTCGTTTCTTGCGTGGGTTCATATAAAAAAGTAAAATGAGGAAAATTCTAATATGAAATTATATTTTGTTTGTTATGAGCTAAAGCTAGATTACGACCTCTAGTCTTTGATGTCCGTTGTCTTTCTCTCTGATTATGAAGGCGTTGGGAACGCTCAGAGTTCGACTCCCTAGTGCGAGCTTGTATATTTCTAAGATTTTGTTTTTTAAGCCGCTGCACACGCTCCGTACTCGACTCTAAAGCGCGTACTTAGGAGATTTTGAAATTTTGTTCAGCAAGCAGCTACTAGCGCTTGTTACTGGACTCACTGGCACGAGATTGCGATACGAAGAAAATGACTTGCAAGACGATTTTCAGTTTCAGAATAAGATTCTCCATCACCGTCATGTTTTTTATTTTTTCTTACTATACTAATTTACTAAATAAAGTTGTTGATGAAAGAATCGGCATCGGCATCGGCCAAAAATTTGGTATCGGTCGGACACTACCCATTGTTATAAGTCTTAAAACAGTTTTCTTTTATTGAAATGCAAAATTTATTTCATAATTATCTTTAGAGATTTATTTTCTTTCTTGTTCTCATTCGTTTGGATATGGCAACACTCGATCCATGGAACGCATTTTTTATTATGCACATAAACAAAATTGTGTATTAATTAAAATGGTTATTTAAAGCAAATTTTAACTTAATTAGCATAAAATAAATATGTGGAAACAATTTAGTGAAGTGTTAGTGTATAATAAGTTCATTATATAAATTAATAATTAACTAATAATCGAAATATCGCCATTTTCAACTTAAAAAGCGAATATCTCGAAAACTATAAATTTCCGGTGGCAACAATTTCAACCCATTTCAACACTGAAAACGGGGGATACTATACTAAAGTTTCCCCAAGTGTAGTAAAGACAAATGTACGCATTTACAAATATATGTGTACTGTCGATTTCGATCCATAAAAGTATATAATAGTTACTGAAATATAGAGTCTACTGTAAAAATTTCAAACATGATCGAGCTTATTGGTTTTTAGATTTGAACATGTATAGCTGTCCCTGGTCCATTAGTCGTACTGAAACATAGAGCCAATTTGATCATGTAGCAACGATACGTCAGACGCGAAGTTGTCTCTCGTGTTTTTCTTATGTGGTAGCAATTTATAGTTGTCGCTGGTCCATGAGTCGAATGTATTTCCTGTTTTTTTTTTTGTGGTAGCAATTTGTATTTGTCGCTGCAGAGAACGTATAATATAGAGAAGGTTCATGGTGTGCCGATTGTCACTCTGGTCCGCTTTTCGAAGGGGTACTCGTTTCTATAAGCGTGTTTCACCACACAACAATAGCAAGAGACCCGAAAATAGACAGATTGAGAGGATTTAATGTTAAAAGAGAAATATAATGTAAATATATTAAAATGAGAGGGCCAATGAGGGCGAAATTATACATACGTACATGCAGGTGCTTTTTGGTGGGAAAAATGTATATGCTTGTCATTGCTATTTTTTTAAAAAATAACATCCTGGGGAAATTGCGCCAAAATTTTTCTTAAAAGAGAAGTAGTATGTAAATATATTAAAATGAAATGGCCAATGCAATTAGATATTTACACGCAAGTGCTTTTTGCTGGGAAAAGATCTAATATAATATATATCTAATTAGACTTTTTTATGATAAATAACATCCTGGAGAAATTGCGCCAAAATGTTTCTTAAAAGAGAAGTAGTATGTAAATACATGTACAGTCAGCGTCATATTTCATCGTACGGCACTCTAAAATCAAATTTTCCGTTTTTAATCTATTTAAATGAAAAAAGTTCTTCTATGAACTGATCAAAATAAAAAAACAAAATATATTTCATATTCCAGTTGCAAAAATTATTTGCAAAATAAATGTAAAAACTCAAAAATTGGCTTAATGTTCAAATTATACTATTTCCAAGCTTTCTTTTATTTATAGAAGAACTTTTTTCATTTGAGTGGATTAAAAACGGAAATTTTCAATTTAGAGCACCGTACGATGAAATATTACGGACTGTGTATATTAAAATAGGAGGGCCAATCCAATTATACATTCACATGCAAGTGCTTTTTGGTGGGAAAAGTTCTTACATATTATGCATATGAGCATTTCCACAGAATCGTCAACCAGGCCCAAAAATTAAAATGTTAATAAAGATAATTTTTTTTTTAATAAGATTTTACAACGATGTTTAAATTTTATGAATATAATGTTTTCATAACCTCTCTCTGGTATTTTCATGAAAAATTTGACCTGAAACCTGAAAACTTATTTGTTTTTACTTTGAGCTACTCTACAAGTAATTTTTCTCTTGAGTTATTTTATATGAATAACTTATGTTATGGTTGTACTTTTCCACAAAATATCTTTATTAATACCAAATAAGAAGATAACAATGCATAGAGGCCAAACAAAAATCGAATAACGGTAAATTTTTATTTTGCTTATTATCTACGATCTAATCGTACGTTCGCGACCAAAAACGTCATTTATTGGCTATTACTTCACATTGAGTGCAAACAGGTGCCTAAAAAGACACCATTAAAGCAAGTTAAGCATCCGTAATAAAAAAACAGAATTACTTTAGGTAAACAGTGCATAAAACTTTATATTTCGATTTTCAAAATTTTGTACGTTCGCGACCGTAAGTATTGATTTGTTTCTAAACAAATATACTAATGAAAATTGTATGACAAACGATTGCGAAAAGTGTACAAAAGATGTAAAAGATATTGTGCCGCTAAAATACTCGTCAAAAATGGACGCAAATGTTAAATCACAGTACTTGAGGAAAGTGAGCGATCGTGTAATTTTGACTTGCACTGTTGCTACGTTATCGGATTTGCTCCATGAACTACAAGTTTAACTGCCAATTTTCAAGCAACATTTCTTTGTAAAGCGAGCACAACAAAATTATTTTGAAAACGTAAGGAAAAATATCACGCCTGGGGTACTTGTTACAAATAGATTTTGCGGAAAATTATAGGCTGGTGTGCCAAAATGAAATTCAAAGCGCACATTTCAACTATAAGCAAGTTTCCATTTTTACTTGCGTAGCTTGGATGTTTAATGAAACTAAGTCGTTTGTAGTAATTAGTGATAGTTTAAATCATAGCAAAATCGATGTTTACGATTTCATAACGAAGCTTATTCAAGAGATAAAAAAAAACAGCATGGCGAATTTGAAAGTATTTTCGTTTTCTCGGACGGAAGTAGTAGTCAATTTTAAAATAAGTTTATTGCTTGGAGTTTACCTGATTTACTGGCCGAATTTGGTTGTAAAAAACTTGAGTGGAACTATTTTGCAACGTCACATGGTCAAGGTGCAGTCGATGGCGTTGGAGCAGTTGTGAAAAGAAAAATCTGGCAAATTACGAGAACAAAAAATGTCGTTTTAAACAATGCATTCTCTTTTTACAATTGTGCGCAACAGCACATTACTGAAATTAAAATTTTATATATTGGAGCTGATACAATTTTCGAGATATCTCCAACTTTATATCGAAAATGGAAGGATATTAAATATGTTTATATCTTTTCAATCAATAAAAGGAATATCAGTTTGCTTTATTTAAGAAAAGGTTTCCAAAATCCAAATAAAAACTTGATGGAAAAATCGTACGTTCGCGACCCGTATGTTCGCGACCGGTACTCAACCTTATAAATAAAAAACCAATGGACAAATTTCAGCGTGCAATTAGTTAGGAGGAAGTTACTTTATTCCAATTTAATGTAAATTAATCCTTTTAGAATATTTTGTTCCATTTCACTATTTTTTGCGTTTTTCTAGTTGCACCCAAAAGCAACTTCCATTATTCGTACGTTCGCGACCCATGTTTGTCGCTAATATATTAAAAAATAAAAATTGAAAGATCCTGTCTTTTGCACCAAAGAAAGACCTAGCAAAATGCTATCGAAACATAAAAGAAAAATAAGACAAATTTATGTTTTCCTTGTTTTTTTAACTTTAAATGCGTGCGAACGTACGGTTCGCGACCGGTGGAAATGCTCATATGCATGTAATTCGACTTTTTCTTACTACAGTGGAACTTCTTTAACTCGAATCACCATAATCCACCAAAAAAATTCGAGTTAGAGAAACTTCCGAGTTACAGAATGTAGTTTGTATGAATTTTAACTTCTATTGCCAATTCAATAGTTCGAGTTATGGAGAACTTCGAGTTAGAGCAGTTCGAGTTATGGAAGTTCAACTGTATTTTCTAAAACTGCAAAAATTGCGCCAAATTTTGTCTTATAAGAGGAGTAGTATGTAAATACAGTGAAACTTCGATAAGTCGTAACCTCGATAAGCGAAAAACCTTGATATTTCATAGTATTTCTTCGGTCCCTAGAAAAATTCGCGAAAAATGCATGTATTTCGGTCCCTTTGATAACTCGTATTTTTCTTGAGACAAAAATTGAAAAATGTGTATCAAAAGCCTCTACAACTCGTATTTTTTTTTTCACAAAAACCGTACGTGACGAAAACATAGTACCTTTTTTAACCGTTATTATTTTACAGTTACGTTTATTCATAAGTTTTGCTTTGTTTTCTACAACTAGCGTAGATTAGTATCAATTAGGACGCAAGATGTCAAATTCTCGTAAGTGCAAAATATTGCCAATTAAAAAAAAAAAAAAATTATTCTTGCCGTAAAAAATGGTGAAAAACGAAAAAAAAAAAGCGAAAAGGTTCGGTATTGCGCCATCTACTATCACATCAATTTTGAAAAAAAAGTGATCTGTATTTGGGTTTGCCCTCAAACACCAAACGTAAGCGCCAAAAATTACCAGATTACCCGGAATTAGAAAAGAGAGTACTCACTTGGTTTTTGCAATGCCGAGAATCTAATACTATTCCAGTTGGAGGACATTTACTAAAATAAAAAGCAAAGGTGTATGCAGCAAAATTGGGATTAACACAATTCAACGCAAGTAATGGCTGGTTGGACAATTTCAAGAAGAGAAATAATGTAAGTTTCAAAAAAGTTTGCGGTGAAAGCGCGGCCGTTGATGATGAAGTGTGCGTTCAATGGAGAGAAAACATTCAAAAGTTAATAGAGAATTATGAGCCCAAGAATATTTTCAACGCGGATGAAACGGGTCTTTTTTACAAGTGTCTTCCAGATCGCACTTTGTCTTTAAAAGGCCAAAGTTGTCATGGTGGCAAATTGAGCAAGGATCGTCTTACTCTGTTGCTTGCTGCAAATATGGATGGGTCAGAAAAATTTAAACCATTAATGATTGGTAAATCCATGAAACTCAGATGCTTTAAAAACATCAAGACGTTCCCTATGCATAAAGGCATAATCAAACGTTTCAAAACATTGTACCGTAAAGAAGTTGTTGTTAAACTGCTTGAAAGGATTATTCTATTTCGATTTATGATGCAATGAATATTGCTCATAAAGCCTGGACAAGTATCAGTAAATCGACTATTAAAAACTGTTTTCGAGCTTGCGGTTTTGTTAAGGATCAAAACGTAGTCGTAATCAGGGAAGATGTACTTCACATAGCAGAGTGGGCTCGTGTTCCACAAAATGCAGAAACACGTGTAAACTCTGATGACTACAGTCATGTTGATGATGAGTTGGTGATTACTGGAAGCCTCAATGATGATGAAATTCTGGGTTTCGAAAACATCGACGATGAAAACGATGAAACATTTGAAATTCCCTCAGTTTCCACAAAGGTTGCGAAAGCTTCAATTGAAAATTTGCGTCTTTTTTCATGGCATCAAATGTTGAAGACACTATTTTTAATGACATTGTAAACATTGATAATGCCATAGATCAGTGTTTTTCAATCTTTTTGATTTCGCGACCCCTTTACAGGTTGAAATATTCTGGCGACCCCCTTGTGTCATAGTAAGTCAAAGGAATAATTTAATTTTAATTAAAAGACTACATACATTAGGTAATCAGTTTTTCCTATTTTTCATTCAAATTTATCTATTATTCGCGCGGGTCATACTGCGTCGGCGACGGCGACGTTGCGGTAACAGCAAGCGCCCGGCGCGTGCCACCCGCAATATTCTTTTGTTTCAACTCTCATCAAGCGCTGAACACATAGACGACGACAAGCGACGAGCGACATCTGTAAAATATTAAAATACACGCGTTCTTATGGGCACAGGTTATTAGACAACAGCACGACTTCGCGACAAAGCGGTTGAAGTCTTCGCTGTCGCCAAATTAGAAATGTTTCTAATTTTGCCGACGACAATGGCCGCTGTAGAGCTGCCACTAATATGTGAAATGTAAAATTATTCAAAGTTCTTACAAGTGTGACTTTATTTTGGCAGCAGAAGCGTAAAATAGCTTTAATATATCATTTATAATAACAATCGATTATTTAAAACCATTAAATCGACCAATTTTTACATTTTTTGCACAAAAAATTCACTTTGAACAAAGTGTGTAAAATTTATTGAAGTGAAAGGTTTCAGTACGGCAACAACGAAATTGCTGTTGGATATGTCGCTACCGTCTTCAAAATGTTCAAGACGCTGGCTTCAAAGCGACACTACTGGCCAGTGTTTGTACGATATGTTTTTAGAAAGCACTTGCGACTACGATATTGCTTGGAAAAAATGTATCGCTATTTGTAGCGATGGCGCTAAAGCTATGACTGGCAAAAATAGCGGACTCATTGCAAAATTAAAATCGATAATACCAAACATATCCTGGACACACTGTTTTCTTCATCGACAGGCTCTAGCTGCTAAGGTAGTACCTTCTGATTTAAATGACGTGCTCAAGGAGGTAATAAAAATTGTGAATTCTATCAAAGGTAAAGCTTTGCAATCTCGGCTATTCAGAATCGTTTGTGAAGATATGGGATCGCTTCATCAAAATCTCCTTTATCATACCGAGGTCAGGTGGCTATCCAAAGGAAAGGTATTGACAAGAGTTCTGGAACTGAGAGCTGAATTGTTAATGTTCTTACAAGATGCAAAATCAGAATATGCTCACCGTTTTTCTGACCCTATTTGGCTCTTGAAATTAGCATTTTTGGCAGATCTTTTTAGCCACCTTAACAATTTGAACAAGAACCTTCAAGGAAGAGAAGAAAATATTTTAACAGCTAAAGATAAAGTAAAAGCATTTCACGCAAAACTTCGTTTGTGGTCGACCTCTCTGCAAAACAAAAATGTTTGAGTCTTTTCCGTGTGTTCAGAAGATTGTTGAAGATAATGCATCAAACCAAAGTTTTGCAGTATCGGCTCATATTCCTTGCATGGTACAAAGCTTGCATAATTTACAAGAGAAACTTTTGACATACTTTCCAGACTTGCACTCTGAAGCTGACAATGGGCGTAGATGGATTTTAAACCCTTTTTTGGACAAATCAATAGATCTGGCTGATGTCAACACAAAAATGAAAGAATGTCTTCTAGAATTAGCTACTGATGGCATGCTTAAAATGGAATTTCATTCGCAAAGTGTCGACGTATTTTGGATGAAAAGAAAACACGAATATCCAGAGCTGGCAAGGGAAGCTCTTAAATTATTAGTGCCATTCGCCACTTCATACTTGTGTGAACTGACATTTTCTTCAATGGTAGACATTAAAACTAAAAAGAGAAATAGACTGCAATTAGAAAATGATTTAATTATTAATGTTTCAAAAATAACACCACAATTTGATAAACTAATGAAAAATAAACAAGCACATCTTTCTCATTAAAATTGTGTTTTTGTTGTGTAAGAACTTCGACTTTTTCTTTCAGCTGGCGACCCCCCGAGTAAGGCTTCGCGACCCCCTTAGGGGTCGCGACCCACAGATTGAAAAACACTGCCATAGATAAAATACGACAAAATAATGTCCGTCAAAAACATATTACGGATTTTTTTTTAAATGAACACTTTTCTTAATTTTTTTGTACAATTTTTCAAAATACATACATACATACATATATTGATTGAATAACATACATATGTACTTTATATTTGAAAATTTAAATATGTACAATCATTTCTTGTTTTTTATGTAAAATTGAAAAAAATTAATAAAAAAACTCTATAATTCGTATATTCTGTATGTTGCCTCTATAAGTTGTATAACTTGATAACTTGAAAAACTCCATAACTCGTATTTAAATTGTGGTCCCTTGCAAATACGAGTTATCGAAGCTTCACTGTACATATGTATATTAAAACAACTAAGGAAGGGCTAAGTTCGGGTGTAACCGAACATTTTATACTCTCGCAATTTATTTATTTAACTTCATTTACATTATATAATACACAATTTGACCCACATATTCGTCATATATATTGTATAAAGTCCATTGAAAGTTGGAAACCCTAATATTAGGTTAGAAGTACCGAGGTCCTCATGTTCGATATATGGGGCCTTGACAACCTATGGTCCGATTTCGGTGATTTTTAGAATGGGGCTGCCACACTATAAAAGTAGTATTTGTGCAAAGTTCTGCATCGATATCTTTACTAGTGCTTACTTTATATATTGTAAAGTAAACGATTCAGATCGTCTTAAAATTCTGGTATATAGGAAGAGGCGTGGTTGTGAAGCGATTTGGCCTATTTTCACAACATATCATTGGGATGTAAAGAGTCTATCACAAACCAAGTTTCATTGAAATCGGTGGAGTAGTTCCTGAGGTATGGTTTTTGACCCATAAGTGGGCGATGCCACGCCATTTTGTGGGCGTGCCAGTCGTCCGATTCCGCCCATCTTCGAACTTAACCTTCTTATGGTGCCAAGGAACACGTGTTCCAAGTTTCATTAAGATATCTCAATTTTTACTCAAGTTACAGCTTGCACGGACGGACAGACGGAGGGACGGACAGACAAACATCCGGATTTGAACTTTACTCGTCACCCTGATCACTTTGGTAGATATAACACTATATCTAACTCGTTTAGTTTTAGGACTTACAAACAACCGTTATGTGGACAAAGCTATAATACTCTCTTTAGCAACTTTTGTTGCGAGAGTATAATGAGAGGGCCAATGAGGGCGAAAAGTTCTTACATATTATGGATATGCATGTAATTCGACTTCTAACTATTTTCTAATACTGAAGAAATTGCGCCAAAATTTGCCTTATAAGGGGAGTAGTACAGTCGCCCAATAAAGTCTACATACCCCCCCGAAAATTGCAATTCTGAGTCATCAATGCACATTGGAAAAACAAAATACATACCAAACGAACTCTTATTAAGAGCAATAGGATATTTTGACAAATTTTTTTTAATTTTTCTATATTTAAAAAAAATATGTCATAAAAATTGTTTTCCAAACACAGAAAAGTCTACATACTCCTAACCAAAACGTATTTTCAACAAAAAAAGAGTAATAATAATATTTAATTCAATATTTAGTGGGCCACCTCGGCTCTGCAGAACAGCGATTAATCTGTTTTTCATTGAAAAAATAATTTTTTTTTGTATAGTCTGTTGAAATAAGATCCCATTCCTCTAGTAGTGCGTTTTCTAGTTATAAATTATCATAAAGACAAAAAATCTTTTCGTGAGATAGGAAAACTAGTAGGACGTCCATAGTCAACCGTTCAAACAATAATTCGGAATTATAATATAACGAAAAGTGTACAAAGCAAGCCGAGGAGTGGTCGCCCGCCTAACCTTTCATCACGAGCAAAGCGTAAAATTGTGGCAGAAGTTCAAGAAAATCCGAGAATTTCGGCAATAGAAATTGCGAAAACCTTGGAAAACTCGGATATTGCTTCAGTGCATCCCGAAACTGTACGAAAGTGTTTAAGAGATAGCGGATTTCATAGCCGTGTACCTAGGAAAAAACCGTTTATTAGTGCAATTAATAAACAAAAACGTGTTGATTTTGCTAAAAAATATATTGAAGCAGATGAATGTTTTTGGGCAAATGTCTTATTTAGCGATGAAAGCAAGTCCAACTTGTTTGGTTGTGATGGGAAACAAAAAATTTGGCGCAAAAACAAAGAAGCGTTATTATCCAAAAATTTGCTTCCTACAGTCAAACACGGAGGCGGTTCCGTAATGGTGTGGGGTTGCATGTCAGCGGCTGGGGTGGGTAATTTAGTGTTTATCGAAACAACAATGGATCGTATGGTGTATCTGAACTTATTAAAAGATAATCCGAGGCAATCCGCAGATAAAAATGGTCTTACAGAGGGTTGGTACTTCCAGAAAGATAAGGACCCAAAGCATACTGCACGTATTGTTAAAGAATGGCTGCTATATAATGTACCTCATCAACTTCATTCTCCTCCCCAGTCGCCTGATTTGAACTCCATAGAGCATTTATGGGATGAATTAGATCGTCGTATCAGAAAAAGAATGATAAAAAACAAACAGGACCTAAAAAACGCACTACTAGAGGAATGGGATCTTATGTCATCAGACTATACAAAAAAAATTGTTTTTTCAATGAAAAACCGATTAAACGCTGTTCTGCAGAGCCGAGGTGGCCCACTAAATATTGAATTAAATATTAGTATTACTCTTTTTTTGTTGAAAATACGTTTTGGTTAGGAGTATGTAGACTTTTCTGTGTTTGGAAAACAATTTTTATGAAATATTTTTTTAAAATATAGAAAAATTAAAAAAAATTTGTCAAAATATCTTATTGCTCTTAACAAGAGTTCGTTCGGTATGTATTTTGTTTTTCCATTGTGCATAGATGACTCAGAATTGCAATTTTCGGGGGGGTATGTAGACTTTATTGGGCGACTGTATGTAAATACATATATTAAAATGAGATGGCCAATGAGGGCGAAACATATGCACATACAGGTGCTTTTGATGAGAAAAGTTCTTACATATTATATGCATGTGGACTTTTTCTAATAAATAACAATCTGGGGAAATTGGGACAAAATTAATCTTGAAAGAGAGAAATCTCAACGGAATTTCGGTTCTAAAAGAATTTTGTTGAATAAAGATCGTTCCGTTTTTCTTAACAAAACTTTAAGAATTTTTATCAAATATGACATCTAAAAATATTAGAAAGTGTCGCGTTCGCGGGTGTTCTTCGGAATCGGGGGAAAGATTCTTTTCTTTCCCCAAAGATGAGGAGCAGTTCCGGAAGTGGGTGGAAAACCTAAAAATCCCACCAACGCAGGACTTACCAACCCACAATGCATTAGTTTGCATTAAGCACTTTGAAAAAAGTGCAGTGGGTGCGAAGAGGCTAAGGACCAATGCAGTGCCTACCCTGAATCTTGGTAAGTGTTTCGTTTATTTTAAATGAAAGTGTGAATGTGTTAATATAAGTGAAATATGTTTTAATAAAGTGTTGATTTGCGTAAAGATTAATTTAAATTTGTTTTCGGAAAATTCGTTTTTATACTCTCGCAACAAATGTTGCTAAAGAGAGTATTATAGTTTTGTTCACATAACGGTTGTTTGTAACACCCAAAACTAAACGAGTTAGATATAGGGTTATATATACCAAAGTGATCAGGGTGAAGAGTGGAGTTCAAATCCGAATGTCTGTCTGTCCGTCCGTCCGTCCGTCTGTGCAAGCTGTAACTCGAGTAAAAATTAAGATATCTTGATGAAACTTGGCACACTTATTTCTTGGCACCATAGGGAGGTTGCTTTCGAAAATGAGCAAAATCGGACCACTGCCACGCCCACAAAATGGCGAAAACCGAAAACACATAAAGTGCCATAACTAAGCCATAAATAAAGCTATGGAAATAAAATTTGGTATGAAGGATCGCACTATGAAGGGGCATATGTGGATGTAATTTTTTTGGGGAAGTGGGCGTGGCCCCGTCCCCTACTAAGTTTTTTGTACATATCTCGCAAACCAATAGAGCTATATAAACCAAACTTTCTGCAGTCGTTTTTTAGCCACTTCCTAATACAGTCCAAAAATGAAAGAAATCGGATCATAACCACGCCCACCTCCCATACAAAAGTTAGGTTGAAAATTACTAAAAGTGGGTTAACTCACTAATGAAAAACGTCAGAAACACTAAATTTCACATAATAAATGGCAGATGAAAGCTGCACTCAGATTTTTTTACAAAATGGAAAATGGGCGTGGCGTCGCCCACTTATGGGTCAAAAACCATATCTCAGGAACTACTCGACCGATTTCAATGAAACTTGGTTTGTAATAGTTTCCTTACATCCCAATGATATGTTGTGAAAATAGGCCAAATCGCTTCCCAACCACGCCTACTCCCTATATACCTGAACTTTGAAGACTATCTGAATCGTTTACTTTACAATATCTAAAGTAAGTACTAGTGAAGATATCGATGCAGAACTTTGAACACATACTATGTTAATAGTGTGGCTGCCCCATTTTAAAAATCGCCGAAATCGGACCATAGGTTTTTAAGGCCCCATATATCGAACACGAGGACCTCGGTGCTTCTAACCTAATATTATGGTTTCCAACTTCCAATGGTCTTTATACAATATATATGACGAATATGTGGGTCAAATTGTGTATTATATAATATTAATAAAGTTAAATAAATTGCGAGAGTATAAAATGTTCGGTTACACCCGAACTTAGCCCTTCCTTACTTGTTTATGTTCGGTTTTATAAATGTATGATGTGTGAGTTTGTGTGTGTAAGTGTATGAATGTTTTATATGAATAAGCATTGGAGGTTTTTTATATGAAATAAGCACTGGTATTTCTGTGTGCATGTGCATGCATATTATTTTTCGTTGGTTTCTGTACATTGGTAGCAAATAGATGTATGTGTACTTGTTGCTGATATGTATGAGCCAATTTCTGATGTATGTAGGCATTTACACACAGTGTTGGTGTTTAATTTTCACCATCGCCTAAGGAAAAAAAATAATGTGAATGCAGTTTACTGCCAGTTGTGAACAAAAATATATCACCATTGAAGTCCATCGGCCTTAATGTTAAGGCTTTAATCTGCGACCAAGGGGCCTCAAACTCTTCCATTTTTAATTTGTTTCAAATTTCTGAGGAAAAACCCTTTTACATGCACGAAGATTCAAAACTTTATTGTTTCTATGACTATTGCCATTTCATAAAATCCGTCCGAAACACATTAATGAAATATGACATTTCAACTCCTGATGGAATAGCCAGTTTTAACGTAATAAAAAAACTGTACTCAATAGACCAATCAAATACTAATTTTAAAATTTGTCCTAAATTGACCGAGCCCCATATATACCCCAGCGTTTTTGAGAAAATGTCCGTTAAGCGTGCGACTCAGGTTCTTAGCAATTCGGTCGCTTCCGGAATTGAAATGGCGTTAAGCCAAAATTTATTCGGAGCCTACGCAGTTATTTGTTAAGAAAATGAATGACCTTTTTGACGAGTTAGATTGCAAAATTTTATATTCAAAAAATCCCTTTAAATGTCCGTTGTCCAGGAATAATTTCGAGAAAGTCCAGCGTCTTGTTAGTTATATAGGGTATTTAAAACAACTTAAACTTCCGAACGGTGTCCGCGTAAAGTGTATTGAGGGTTTTTGTATTACCATAAGTGGTATGCTCAAATTGAGCGATGAGCTATTTAAAGAACAGGGGGATTTACAATTCTTATTTTTGGTAAAATTAAATCAAGATGCCTTAGAAAAATTTTCTTTACCGAGTCCGTGCAAGTCAGGGTATAAATACCCACCCTAGTGCTAATGAAATTCAGTACATTGTAGGTCGTTTAGTGTCCATGAAAATTCTAAGGCATAATTTTGAGAAAAAGAGTAGCAATTGTGAGGAAGATGACGATGTTAATTTAGATTGGAATTTAGGCCCCGAAGATCGTCATCTTGAGTTGCAGGAAAGCGAGCAGGAATTAGTGCAATTAACCACCGAGATAAATATCTCTGGCGAAAATTTTGCTGAGGAGGGTGACACAGCTGACGTCCACATCAAGCGGTATTACACTGGCTATGGTATTTACCAAAAAATTCTGTGTAAGCTTCATTGCGAAAAGTGCAAAAAGGCAATGTCGAAGACACAAAGTGATTTATCACTTTATTCGGAGGCTCTTATCAAAGCCAAAAACTACAAGGAAGACACCGATTTACGGCTTGTCAATCCTGATGATAGGGTCTTCGAAGTGTGTCGACTGCAAATGATGTGGTACGTCGAGCTCTTCAGCAAATATGCGCATTATTCCAATGTTCGCCGTCTAATGTTGTCCGCTATTAAAGAAAAAAACAGAAAAAGTTTTCCCTATTTGGTTTACAGAAACCGATGAGTGCCTTCCCCATAAACTTAACTAGTTAGAATACTTAGTGACTGTATTGTTGTACAAAAACTCGAAATGGTTTGCGGCGGAGAAACAAAGTGAGGAAAGAAATCGGAAGCGCGACGAAAAATTAAAAAAACTGAAGTAAACAATTGCATGCCCAAACCCTTTGCTTAAAGAACATCTCACTTTCGGGTGAGTAAATAATTAACAACATAATTTTTATCATATTTTTAATAATTTTTTCTATCTTTATCGAATTTTCAGGTTTCTTGTATTTTCAGCCTTTTTTCTTCTATTTGCAGTTTTCTCTTCTATTTTCAGGTTTTTTTTTATTTTCTCATCTTTCTTTTTTATTTAGCTGTGCATCTGAGCCTAGCTTTTTTAAACACAAAAGTTGATCTTAATCAAGATGGATTGAGTTGTGTTTAAAAAAGCAGGTAAAATTAAATGACTTAATTTAATTATTGAGTCGTGTAAGAAATTGTCCATTTTAACAACATTTTAACAAATATATTAATTTTAAAATGTGTGCAAATGCAACACTGTTACGTAGCAGCGAACTGTTACGACTAAGAACACAAAGCGTGTTGCCTAAATGATTTTGCCAATGATTTCTGTAATGTGGCGAAATTATTTTTGTTGAAAGTATGATCGGAAAACCAGATTTCGCTCCAAGCACCGCACACAAACTTACAAATAGGATATAATTGCAAACGATATTAAGGAATAAGTATAAAGGCTAAAAGTGCCGAAATAGCTCTAGAATTCCAACGGGCATTACTGAGTGCTGGTATTGCTTTAAATTTTATGTAGGGAAAACGTTCATTTTTTCGAAGTATTTAAAAGATTCCTCCAATTCATATAAGTATTGCATATCGGAAATTTGGAATAAAATTGTATGAAATATTTGGCGATGATGTTTTTCCCTCTAAAAGCTCATCCATGACATGTTTTAACATCAAATCTAGCACATGATGTTGACAACCAATATACTGTGGAGCGGGAAATGAAAAGGATTTGAAAAAATTTTGTAGGCGAGTGACAACATCATGGTGTCTGCCAATATTCACACTGGTTGTATCGCAAATTATCATTTTAATTGATTCCAACAAGTCGAAATCACATAATAATTTTTTTATTCCGTGAAATATCGTCGACGCTTTTCCTTCATTCAGAACTAGTACACCTAATTTTACTTCCCTAGAAGCATTTTTCAGTACTACGACCTGATATTCCTTCCTTCCAATTTTTTTCCCGTCAAAATGCAAGCACCAGTTTTCATTTTTAAGAGTGTTTTTAACAGTTTTTTCTTTTGTTCGGCATTTTTGGTGTAAGCAATATCTCTACACCAGATTCAGACAACTCCTTACATATTTTTGCGGCCTTTCTAGTGCTAACATTTGCATTCATAACCAAATTAACAGCTGGTTTCATGGGCTTCTTTTTTTGTAATAGGCTGGCAGGTGGTTTGTAGGTAATATCATCATCTGATGACACCTCATCGTCCATTATGGTTGGAAGTTTGTAATCATCATCCAACGGCACGTTATCGGTTTTAGATATTGAAAAGGGGAAATGCTCTGATTCGTCTGATTGTTGCTCTTCGTTGTTTGAAGTTATATCAAAAATTTTATTAAAACTATATTTATTACGGCGTTTTAAAAAGTTTTGGTACGACTTCATTAATCTTTCCACATTTCTTTTAATAGACCTTAAGGTAAGTGTTTTAAAATTTAGTTTATTCCACAATACTGAAAGTTCACTAACGATAATTTGTGTTCTTCTTTTCTCACACTTTATTTCCTTTCCATGGCTATTAAATCTTCCAATAAAATAACAAACTTTTCTTTAAGCTTTTTACATAATTCGAACAATGGATTGTTCACATTTTTAATACATTGTGTTTTGCTAGCTAAATTTTCTTTCCACGTATTACAATACTTTTCAACATTTTAGCACTTGTCTTAAACGATAAAAACAGATTTGAAATATTTATTTCAATTTCTAAAATTAATGATAAAACAAATGTGCTTAAGATCACACAACTGAAGGTGGCTTTGTTTCTTCATCTAACGGGAAATCATTCAACTATCGTAATCTTTCTTTTATCATTCTTGCATTGAGAACATTAAATAAAAGAGAAGAAGTATGTATATAACTACGCTCTCGTCTCGTCAGATGTAAAGACATTGTCGCGCGCACAGCTGTGTTATTATTATATTGAATCAGAATTTTCTGAAGAAAAATTAGTTTGGGGTGGGTGGGGCACTTCCCTTAGGTCCATTAAAAGGCGTTTGGAATAATAGGAAGATTATTAGTTAAATAAATATCTATTATTATGAAGAAAAACGTGTACAGTGTACAAAACTTTTTTTGTTTTTTTTTCAGCAGTTCTGATAAAAAAGTAATTTCCTTTTGCGCGGAAATTTTTTTGTAATTTCGCAAAAAAAAATAATAATGGGGTTCATACTTTTTTATTCTCTATTCGACTATGGTATGCCGTTTTTCGTATTTGCAAAAATTGTAAAAAGTTATATGCCTTATGTACATACATATGTATGTATGTGTGTAGTTGTTTTAGATCGTATGTTCGTACTGAACTGAACGATCCCGTTATATTTGCTTGGTTTTCGTTAGAATATTACTAGCATATAGATATAAATATACATATATACATACATAATACATACATAGAAATAAAAGTGGAGATATATATACATATATAGTTATCAAGGTAAGTACTAACATCAAATTTTATTAATCATTAAATTTTATTAAATATTATATATTATAATATTAACAAGCAGAAACGTTGGCGATGTTTAAGCAGCTATTTGAAAAAGATGTGGGCTCCTATAGATGCAGATATAGTGACAGGTTCCAGTGCTTACTATGTAAGTTGTCTATATAATCCCTTAAGTTTCACTATTTGACTAATAAATATTATACCTATTTTTCTATAGATAAAATCATTAAAAATATAATAGGCAAAACGGGGATTATTAAATCTATTGAGGGTATTTTCGAAAGGAGTCTTATTGTTCAGTTGAACTACGATGGCATTCATTCCAAATACTCCTTAAAGGAATGCAAGGGGTTTCAGAGGCATCAATGAAAGAAGTATATTCCCATGGCGAGTTTGTTAAAGACTTGCGACAAGCTTTAAAACTGGCGAAAAATCGTAATTTTAAAACAAACTCCATATTAAAATCTAAAAAATAAAATATTTAAATAAAATTAATGGTGTCCACTGTTTCTGCTATTGGTAGGTTTATAGTAAGTAGTTACTAGTATGTAATAGAAAATATAGTTTGAAGGAAAGTACTTCGAAGTATACGAAATACTGGGTTGTTAGTAGGTAGTTACTAGTAATAGAAAAAATAGTTTGGAGGAAAGTACTTCGAAGTATACGAAATACTGGGTTTATAGTAAGTAGTTACCGAATTAATAAAATATTGGTGTGGGGAAAGTACTTCGAAGTACACGAAATATTAGGTTTATAGTAACTACCTACTGAATTAATCAAAATTAGGTGTGGGGAAAGTACTTTCCGTCATATGAATTCGTAAGCGAAGTGGAGGTCCTTCGCTCCAATGACATTGATCAGAAAAACGAAATTAGATAGTATTATTGTAGGAAAGTACCTCTACTTATTTTTTCAGTAGGAAGTATCCAATTCTTTCCTACTTCCAAGTCCCACTGGGATGATAGGCACGCTTTATATACATATGTAAGTTAAACACGTTATATACTTTAAAATCACATTTACGTTACGTTATATTATATGGGGTGTGTTCGTTCAGTAAATATTGCGGCATTGTTACTTTTTATGAGAAAGCATCACATTCGCCGCGAAAATTTGAAATTTTGAAATGGAGAACGAAATGTAAGTAAACTTCGCAATATTTGATATTTAATATAGAATTCAATGTAATTTAAATATTAAATATTTCTTTTTGTTATTTTTAGAATAAAATTAAGTTCAGCTGAGTCCAAATTATTGGTCAGGTGTCGACTGGACATGGAGCAAGAGTTTTCTTGCGGCAAAAGAAAAAAATCGGTTCTTTGGGGCAAAGTGTTGGACAATATAAAGACTGAAGCTCCTGATTTAACTGCGACAAAAGAGCAACTCCAAAGAGAATTCCTCAACATGCTAGCAACTTACAAAAGAATAAAAAAGCGGAATAGATCAACAGGTAGAGATGCAACCACTTGGGATTTTTTTAATGATTTTGATGAAGTTTACGGCAATAGACATTCAGTTGATCCTCCATCTGAAAACCTACAAAACTCATTAGATCTTCCAACCTGCTCGACTGCAGAACACATAAGAGCAAACGAAATTTTGCCGAGAGGACAATGATGTTGTGGAGAGTGTCTCAGACGTGAGGGGAAACCAGCAAAATTTCGCTAAAAAAAGACGCACAGTATCGGGAAATGAAACGTTGGAATTTTTAAAAAAGGAATCGGAAGAAGAAAAACTCCGGCATAGAGAAGTGATGACGTTTGAAAGAGAAAAGTTGGAATTTGAAAAAGAAAAATCTAAAATAATGCTAGGATTAAAAGAAGTGCTGGATAAATTTTTGCAAAAGTAACATTTGCAAGTATATAGCTACAAATTTAATGAAAAGAAAATCAGTTTTCTTAACTATAGTTTTAATTCATTTATTAAATACAATGCTGTGAATTTAGTTTTAGTTTTTTAATTTAAATCAAGTGGAGTTCAAAATATATTGTTTTGAAAATGCATACAAAAAATTAATGAAATAAAGAAAGTGAATTCTTATGAAGTGAACAACATTTTCAACTCATTTCTCCGAGAGATACCTTCACTGCTGTCGTTAATATTATTTATATTTTCTGTTTCAGGATCATCATTAGTATTTGGTATTATTCCATTGCTTTCGACAATATTTGAGTCTTCGTCATTATTTATTATAAAATTATGCAAAATAGCACAAGATAACACCACTTTAGAGACACTCTTTAAAGAAACTACATCAATTTGATTAAGTATTTTGAATTTCTGTCGTAAAACACCAAATGCTTGTTCTATAAGCACTCGGGTAGAGCTAAGGTAGTAATTAAATTTCCTATCATCAGTAGTAAGGCGCCCATTGTCCCTAAATGGGACTATCAAATATTTAGACAGGGGATACGCTGAGTCAGCTAAAATTATGCCACCACTAGCTATTGGAACCTCGCCGGATGTGATTCCTTTAAAAATTGGGGAGCTTTTCCAAACGTTAGCATCGTGGCAACTTCCAGGAAAGCCAATAAATACATCCAAAAACCGAAGCTTACTGTCGCATATATCCTAAAATAATTTTTTTTTACAAATTTATTATAGCAAATCAATTTATTAGGAACCTGCATAATCATAGAATGTACTCCCTTACGGTCGTAGTAGCTAATTGCATCATGTTTTGGTGTATTTATTTTAAAGTGAATTCCATCCATACACCCAATAACGAAAGGAAAGGAGTTCGCTCTTATTGTCTGGAATCTTTCCATTATTTGCTGTTGCTCAGTAACCGTGGGCCACGAAATTTCGCCTTTAAGACAGCATATTGCTTTTATAGTTTTGAAAAATAATTTATGAGATGTTCCTTTGCCCACATCAAAGCGATCAGATAGTTCGCGATACGTTGTTCTGCTGTTACCCAGTTTCCATAATGTAATATATAGGGATTGCTTCAATGAATATTTGGTATCCATTGGGGACCAAAAAGGGATAAGAGCGTTTTCTAACTTGTAGATAAAATATATTTCATTGTGTATAACAAATTAGCTATGAAAATACTTAACTTACAACAAATACCGCGCGAGCCATCCGAAAATGAGAGAGAAAAATATCTTCTGGATATGACTCTACAATTTAAAAAAAAATTGCGTACTTTTGTCACTTTTCTTCTTTTACAGCTTTCCTTTAACAAAAGCTCTCTTCTCCGTATCATAATCCTTCTTCTGTTGTTTCTATTTATTAAAAAATTGTCACTTTGCTTTTCCATAATATCATCAGTTATTAAATACGTTAAATTTCCATTTTAACTATGACTTTTTAAAGAATAACGTTCTGTGAAAATTATGCTCGCAATATTGCTGCAGACTATCAGCTGAGTATCAGCAACAGAGTAGCAAGTAAGTAACAGGGTTGCAATATTGCGGTATTTATTGTTCAACTCGAACATACCCATGCTTTAAATACACTCTTATACTTACACATGTGTATTAGGCATATAACAAATTTTGACGAAAAATTTGGCATACCACCACGTGGTGGCAAATATTGTACAAGTAATGAATATCACTTTTTTAGGTGATTTCGGTTCAAAAACGTTCCGCACAAAAATGGATTTCTAAAAAAAGTCAGCTATGTTATTATTATATTGAATCAGAATTTTCTGAAGAAAAATTAGTTTGGGGTGGGTGGGGCACTTCCCTTAGGTCCATTAAAAGGCGTTTGGAATAATAGGAAGATTATTAGTTAAATAAATATCTATTATTATGAAGAAAAACGTGTACAGTGTACAAAACTTTTTTGTTTCTTTCAGCAGTTCTGATAAAAAAGTAATTTCGTTTTGCGTGGAAACTTTTTTGCAATTTCGCAAAAAAAAAAAAATAATGGGGTTCATACTTTCTTATTCTCTATTCGACTATGGTATGCCGTTTTTCGTATTTGCAAAAATTGTAAATACGAAAATGCCTAATGTGTATACGCACACATTTGAATATTATGTGGAATAGTATATTCGCATCGGGTCAAACGGCGGCGTTTTTTGTTTTTTTTTTATAATATGTATTTTATTTTTAATAAATATTTTGAACACTTTAATGTTTAATATCACACACAATTTTACTATGGGATAATAGGTAAGATACAAGACTGCCAACGTAAGTATCTATAACTTACTTTTCGTTTCACACCTTGATACTTTAAAAACGAGAGGTTTACGGCCATTATGTCGCGGCAGTCAATTAGCCAAGCTATTGAAGATACATGCCAAGCATTAATATATGTTCTTAAGGATTATATAAATGTAGGTTTTTTTATTCAATAAAAAATCAAATTTAGGTACATTTCATATTACAAATAACTAAGAGATCATAAAAATGCATGTCCATTACTTGAAACTCGAAAAAAAAATTGATGAGGATATTGTGAGTCGCTAGTTAATACGTCTTGTGTTGCACCTACGTTATTTTGGTAAATAACAACCGGCGATTGTGACTTGACCCTTGGCTCGTAAACTGTTGTAGCTATTAGGTTGAGCTACAAAAGTATTACAGCCAGGTGAGGGTGTATATGAAAATATATTTCTTTCTGCTGAATTGTCATTAGGAGAATCCGGTATAAATGATATGTTCATATCATTGTTATCCATATCTGGAGAAGACACCGTTGTGTACGCATTTATTTGCACCGAATTTCTATTCAAAGTGTCAAATTCAGCTTCAAATAAAATAACATTATTTGCCTTTTCTGCAAACAACTTTTGGGTTGGAACAATTTTCTCCAATTTTCTCACTAACTCTCTTAAATTTTGAGGAATAAACGAAGTTAACTGAGATAACTCTCGAATTAACCCCGATTAAAGCAGTTAATCCGAATTAATGCCGCCGTCTGTCAGGGGTATAAGGCTGTTGCGTGAATGCTCTTTGCTTCCGTGGGCGTTTCTGACAATAATGAGCATGCCTTTTCAATTAAATTATGCTGTTTTTTCTCCAAAGAAGCTCCCTTTGCTCTTTTCCTCAGTGGAGGTACCGCATTAAAAGAAGAAAAGGATAATTCGTCCACTTCCCTTATCGTATGGACTCAGTATATACAGTAGAAAGCCTCTGGTTTGTTTACATTATTGAAGTGAAAACTTCTTATTGAAGTTATACTTCTTATAAGACTTTAGAAAACGAAGTCGCGTTAAACAATTATCGCAACCTATAGCGTTGAACAATTAAAGCGAGAGAGAGAGAGTGAATGAGAGTAAAGCAGAGAACTTAAAGCACTTGCCATGCTTATGCTATTTGAGTAATTCTTGTTTTTGTAGAACAATGTTTAAATTTTTGGTTGGTCATATATTCACATTTGTACGCACATGTATGATTGACATATTAGAAATGATGTTTCTTCGATGATCGCTCGATTACAACGGATAAAACGACTTCTGAGCGGTGATTTTAATGAATAAATTTCAAGGTTTTATACAAATAATTATATATAATAATTATATGTATGTACACTGACGGACAAAAGTTTTGGCACAGCGGGTGTTGGTACATATGGTTATCCGTAGTTCCGAAAATATAAGAATTAGGTTCAAGTACTGTACTAGTCATATACTCACCATCATGTTATCTTTCACTATGCTCAATTTCGTTTATGTAATATCGGTGGTTATTTCGTTACAATGATTTAAATAAAAAAACTTATATATTTGGGTGGACATAAGTTTTGGCACAGTTAGAATTTTTATTTTAACATGAAAAAGAAAATGAAAATTTAATAACAAGTATTCAAACCTTTCCTTTTAACAACTTCATTTAAACGATTTGGCATGGAGTGTACCAATTTACTCGTCACCTCAGATCCAATATTGGCCCATTCCAGCTGCAGTATATCTTTTAATTGGCTTTTATTTGTTACGTTGTGTTTTGCAACCCTCCGTCCAAGTTCATCCCACAAATGCTCAATCGGATTTAAGTCCGGTGATTGGGGAGGAGTTGCAAGAACGTGGGGAACGTGATGAATGATCCACATACGAACATCATAAGCTGTATGTTTGGGATCATTATCTTGCTGAAAATAGAACTGATTCCCAAGATTCAGCTTTTCTACGCTTTCTTGCAAGTTTTCTTTCAATATTTTCATGTATACAGTTTTATCCATTACTCCATCAATAAATACTAGGTTGCCTACGCCTGATGCCGCCATACATCCCCAAACCATGACTCCACCACCTCCATGTTTTACGGTATTACATACATTGCTTTTGTCAAATTCAGTATTTGCCTTTCTCCATACCCGTATTCGGCCGTCGCTTTGGAAAATGTTAAATTTGCTTTCGTCTGTGAATAATACTTTGTCCCAGAAATCCATAGCTTTATTTTTAAACTCTTTAGCAAATTCTAAACGCTTTTTTTTGTTGGCCTGGCTAATAAGAGGTTTTTTTCTAGCTATTCTGGATTTGTACCCATTACGAATAAGCACACGCCGCACTGTTTTTGGATGCACATGTTTATTTATTTCTTCTTTAAGCTCCGCAGCAACTTTTGTTGAAGTCAATTTTGGTTTTTTTTTATTTTGCGTACCACATACGTCTCCTTCCTAGAGTTAAACTTACGCGGCCGGCCCGAACGTTCACAACTCTGGAGACAACGCTCACCTTTAAAACGCTTGATTATGCTCCGAATGGTAAAACGACTTAACTTCAGTGTTTCACCAATTTCGGCATAGCTTTTGTTGGCAGAATGTAGATTTAAAATAATTTTTCGCTCCTCTGCAGTAGTTTCCGCGCCCCTGCGACCCATTTTAACGACTTGTTGAAACTAATGCACTCTTCGCAAGAACATATTTCACTTTGAAAGTTAACGGTTTCAATTATGTAGAAGAGCATCATGCAAACATTTGTTATTGTAAGTTTTTTTCTTTTTCATACTGAATCAATGGAATTATTTCCGAGAATTCTAACTGTGCCAAAACTTTTGTCCACCGAAATATATGAGTATTTTTATTTAAATCATTGTAACGAAATAACCACAGATGTTACATAAACGAAATTGAGCATAGTGAAAGATAACATGATGGTGACTATATGACTAGAAGAGTGCTTGAACCTAATTCTTATATTTTCGGAACTACGGATGTATTTTGGTTCATACACCCGCTGTGCCAAAACTTTTGTCCGTCAGTGTATATAATAATGCAGTCAATAAGTACAGTCAATAAGTTCAGAATCTGGTGCAAATGGTCTTGCATATTTGCAATTGCAAATTCGCTGTATATTTTGTTAGTGTAAAAGCAACAATATGCCTCAATAGATTTATAGAGATAGATAGAGATTTCAATAATAAAATTTTCATTAGAAATGATCAATGTATCCATATTTTTATCCTTTTCCTCTCGCTAGTTTTCTTTCATACAAAATTATTTGCATTTCTTGCAATATCACTAAGAAGTATAACTTCTTCCGCGCGTAGGAAAAGTCATAAAACTAAACGAGTTAGATATAGGGTTAAATATATCAAAATGATCAGGGTGACAAGACGACTCAAAATCCGAATGCTGTCTGTCCGTCCATGCAACGGATAACTTGAGTAAAAATTGGGATGTCTTAAAGAAACTTAGAACACATGTTCCTTGGGACCGTGAGAGGGTTGCTTTCGAAAATCAGCAAAATCGGACCACTGCCACGCCCACAAAATGGCGAAAACCGAAAACACATAAAGTGTCATAACTAAGCCATGAATAAAGTTCTAAAAGTAAAATTTTGCACAAAAGATCGCCCTAGCAAGGGGCATATTTGGATGTAATTTCATTGGGAAAGTGGGCGTGGCCCCGCCCCCAAATAGGTTTTTTGTGTATATCTCGCAAACCAATAAAGCTATATAAACCAAACTTTCTGCAGTCGTTTCTTTTTGCCACTTCTTAATACAGTCCAAAAACGAAAGAAATCTGATAATAACCACGCCTACCTCCCATGCAAAGGTTAAGTTGAAAATTACTAAAAGTGAGTTAACTCACTAATGAAAAACTTCAGAAACACTAAATTTTACAGAAGAAATAGCACAAAGAAGCTGCACTCACAGATTTAAAATGGGCTTGGCATCGCCCACTTATGGGTCAAAAACCATATCTCAGGAACTACTCGACAGATTTCAATGAAATTCGGTGTATAATATTTTCTTGACATGCTAATGACACGTGGTGAAAATGGCTGAAATCGGTTTATACTACGACAACTTCCCATATAACTCAATTTTGAATTCCATCTTATTCCTAAAGTTTTAATATGTAGATAAGGAACGAATGAAGATAGCGAAATAAAACTTTACACAAATACTGTATATGATCAGTGGCATCACTTGTGAAAAAATTGTCGAAATCGCATTATAACTTTTCAAGACCCCGGATATCGAACAAGAAGTACTCAGTGCCTAAGGGTAATTTTTGACCGAAAATATCGGAAAATCTCTCAGATAATTTAATTTAATTTAGAGGGAATGGTTTTCTTCTAATAGTGTGTATCTGTACAAAAAATCGGGTAATAACTTCCCCTACCTCCCATATATCTAATTATAGATTTTTCAAAACATCAAAACATACGGTGGGTAATATTTTTTTGAAATTCATAATAACAATTAACTGAAAGTTTTCCATTAAAGCGACTGCCTAAGAACAGACATGCATCTAAAATGCTAATATTTATGAAAAATATAATGTATATCTAAGTTTTCAAACAAATTTTAATGTAAAGTTAATGAAGTGAACTGCAACTTTGAGATTGTAGGTAGAGAAACGTGGAATGTTCTTAGGTAGATACCGTTTAAGAAAAAACTGG
The DNA here is from genome assembly GCA_031772095.1 of Zeugodacus tau. Lineage (NCBI taxonomy): Eukaryota > Metazoa > Arthropoda > Insecta > Diptera > Tephritidae > Zeugodacus > Zeugodacus tau. The sequence continues at coordinate 48,164,941 of CM062649.1, read as the reverse complement.
GTTTACCCAAAGTTTAAAATCTATACATGTATAAGTACACAGCATTTTTAATACATAGATAAATAATTTTTAAAAAATAGTAATACTGCTCAGCATAGATTTAGACGTCGAAATTCACAAATTCGCTCTGAAGAGCAAACTAGGAATACTCACGAACATAGATCTCGGCGGGAAAATTTGGATGAACGGTCTGCTGAGCAAAGCATTAATACTGTTCAGCACAGAACTATACGTCAAAATCCAGGAAGTCGCTCAGAAGAGCAAAATAGAAATACTAGGGAACGTAGGCCACGGCGGGAAAACTTAGACATACGGTCTGCTGAACAAAGCATCAATACTGTTCAGCATAGAACTAGACGTCAAAATCACAATTTCGCTCAGAAGAACAAAGTAGGGATACTAGGGAACGTAGGTCTCGGCGGGAAAACTTAGACGTACGGTCTGCTGAACAAAGCATTAATACTGTTCAGCACAGAACCAGACGTCAAAATCCAGAAAGTCGCTCAGAAGAGCAAAGTAGAAATACTAGGGAACGTAGGTCACGGCGGGAAAACTTAGACATACGGTCTGCTGAACAGAGCATTAATCTGTTCAGCACAGAACCAGACGTCAAAATCCACAATTTCGCTCAGAAGAACAAAGTAGGAATACTAGGGAACGTAGGTCTCGGCGGGAAAACTTATATGTACGATCTGCTGAACAGAGCATAAATACTGTTCAGCATAGAACTAGACGTCGAAATCCACAAATTCGCTTAGAAGAGCAAAATAGAAATACTAGGGAACTGCATTTGGCTCCATCTTTCGGAAGCAAGTAATGCAGACATATTTATTAATACTTCCCGACCTGAAGAGCGAGTTCGAATGGTAAAATCTAGAGCGGAGCTTCAAAACCTTCCTTCAGAGTCGACTGAAATATTCGTAACTGGCATTTTAGACCGTTATGTGCAGCGACCCGATCAGTTAGAAAATGTTTGCTTAGCTGATTTTGCATCTCTGTACAGATTTATTAAATCTGATAGAAGAGTACAAGGCAGTGATAATGAAGAAGAAGAGAGGGAAGCCGATAACTTACCAGAAATTGGTGTTCCACTTCCCCTTAAAGACCATTGCGGTTTTGTTAAAAAACATACCAAACCGTGTATAATTCGGTACAGAAGATTTAGTCCTGAAGTGGCCAGCGTTGAATACTTCCGTGAAATGGTAATGCTTTTCTATCCATGAAGGAATGAACAGCAATCATTTGATGCACCAACTAAAAACAAGTTGTCCATTTTATGAGTTCATAAGGGGTGGAGCAGGTGTAGGAAAAAGTCGTTTTATATCTGCAATATATCAAGCTCTTAACCATCGCTTCAATTCCACCCCTGGATCCAACTTAAGTACTATGAAGGTTTTACTTTGTGCGCCTACGGGGAAAGCAGCATTCGGAATAGGGGGACTGACGCTTCATTCAATATTTTCTTTACCTGTCAATCAATCGAATAGAGATTTGAGGCCTCTGAGCAATGACATCGTTAACTCTTTGTATACCAGACTTGCTGATTTAAAACTAATCATAATTGATGTAATATCAATGGTGGGCGCTCATATGTTTAGCTCTGTTGATGCTAGACTTAAACAAATTTTTAAAACAAACAACCCGTTCGGTGGTATACCGATTATAGTGTTTGGAGATTTGAAGCAGCTCTCACCTGTTGGAGATAGGTGGATATTTTCATCTAATCCTAATGATGCTTACAGCACTTTAGTTGGTTCCCCTTTGTGGGAGTTATTCAAATATTTTGAATTAACAGAAATTATGAGGCAAAGGGAGGATCAGACTTTTGCTTTAGCGTTAAACCGCATGGGTTCTGGCACTATGACAAATGATGATATATCATTAATTCAAACAAAAGCTAAGTCGAATTCCAACTGAAGCTATTTCTTCAATTGCCAAAGACTCGGTAAGAGGAATTGGTATAGGTGGTCAACTAGAGAATATTTTGGAAAGAGCTAAACTTTTCAAAACTTCTGAAACGCAGGGACTTCCTTATGAGTTGACACTAAAAACCACTGCCAAATATATGATTACAGTCAATATAAACACGTATGATGGCTTGGTTAATGGAGCAACTGGACAACTTATGCAAATTGATTCTCATTGTAATTTTCCAGCAATTCTTTGGATTAAAATCTTTGAACCTTCTGTTGGCTTGATAGCACGATCAAAAAAGCCTCATCCTCTAGAAAGTTCTTGGACTCCAATTGAGAAAGTTATGAGATCTTTTCAATATAAAAGAAATGAACAAATTTCAATTGAAAGAAATCAATTTCCAGTTGTTCCGGCTGAGGGAATAACTATTCATAAAAGTCAGGGTGTCACATATAGTAAAGTTGTAGTTCATACTCGACTCAGAATGACTAGAGCTTCGATATATGTCGCTTGTAGTCGAGCTACAACAGCGGAAGGTCTCTTCATCGTAGGAAATTTTATTCCCCCCTAATAAATTTTCTGAGTCAGATCCAGTATTTAGAGAACTGATGGAATTGAGCACAAATAAAGCTCTAACCACAAATATCAATTTTATGCTTTCTCGGGTATCAGCACTTCAAATTTTATTTCATAATGTTCAGAGTCTTCACGCTCACATTAACGGTATAAAAGGCGACTGCCTGATGTTATCGTCAGATATTTTATGCTTTGTAGAAACCTGGAGCTTTCCTGGTGAACATTTTGAGATACCAGGATTTACTTTAATCAACGAGCTGCGGATAGACAGCACTGAAACGAGCAGCAGAAATAAACGGGGTGTTATAATATATGCAAAGCATAGTGTTGCTAGCTCTATAGAACCAAAAATTGTAAAGAAACTTTATTCAGGACGCAAAGTTTTAGAAGCAGGTTTATTTAAATGTTTCAACATTAATATTTTGGTTCTATATAGAAATCCAGTTTTTACAGTTAGACATTTAATTGCAGAACTTCACGAGGTCCTCACCACTGAGTTATGTAATGAAAATGTAATAATCGTTGGAGATTTCAATATTTGTCTTAAGTCTACAGGGATTACAATAAAAAATCTTCTCGAAGAAAAAATTTTAGTTCCCTGCTTGGGTTAGAATACTCAACTACACCAGCAGGTACACAAATTGATTGGGCGTTTTCCAACATGGATCCTTCCCATGTAAATGCCATTACTTATGAAACAGTACATACATATATAGTTATCATGACAGTATTTGTCTTTCTGTTTTAAATTAACATCAGACTTAGTATAACATCTCTTAGCTTAGGATAATGATTTGTACCAAAAAATTAAATAAATTAATACATACAAATATTTTAAATTAAAAAGTTTACTTATCATTTGTAATTTTTGTTAGTATATAAGGATTTGTAAAAATACCACTAAGAAATTGAATTATATAAGAATAAACGTTCGTTGGATAAATATGTACTTATAAGGATCAATATAAAATATAAGAAATTATCTTTAGAAATGTAAAATAATATATGTATGTATATATTTGTAATAGTTGAAAAATTTTTTTATTTTTAAGTTTAAAATATATAATCATATTGATGTAACAAATAAAATTCTGAATTCCTTGTCAAAAATCTAATAAGTTCATACTCATAAATTTGGTTTATTTACAACACAGTTTTGTCAACATTTTAATATATTCCCGCACTTCTGAATCTTATACTAGTTGCGAGAGTATAGAATGTTCGGTTACACCCGTACTTAGCCTTTCCTTACTTGTTTTTATTTAAATATTTGATTTGACTTGTGTTGCTGCTATGGTATTGTGTTAAAAAAGACAAATCTAAAGTGTTAATAGAATTAATAAACAAGTAAGGAAAGGCTAAGTTCGGGTGCAACCGAACATTTTATACTCTCGCAATTTATTGAAGAAATTTAACCAATATGCGAAATAAAGCTCACCGTATTTTTAAAAAACCTATAATTAGGTATATGGAAATGTTATGAACCGATTTTAATAATTTTTGGAACAGGGACACACTATTAGAAGAAAACAATTTCCTCTGAATTAAATTGAGATAACTGAGAGATTTACCCATATTTTCGGTTAAAATTTATCCTTAGGCGCTGAGTTCAACATGTTCGATATCTGGGGCCATGAAAAGTTATGGTCCGTTTTCGACAATTTTTTCACAAGTGAAGCCAGAGATGATTTGCACTAATAAAGTTTTATTCCGTTATCTTCATTGGTTCCTTATGTTTACATTATAAAGTGAAGGAATAAGATGGATTTCAAAATTGAGTTACATGGGAAGTTGTCGTTGTTGTGAACCGATTTCATCTATTTTCCACACGTGTCATCAGGGTGTCAAGAAAATATTATATACCGAATTTCATTCCAATCGGTCGAGTAGTTCCTGAGATATGGTTTTTGACCCATAAGTGGGCGATGCCACGCCCATTTTCCATTTTTTAAAAAAATCTGAGTACAGCTCCCTTCTGCTATTTCTTCTGCAAAATTTAGTGTTTCTGATGTTTTTCGTTAGTTAGTTAACCCACTTTTAGTAATTTTCAACCTAACCTTTGTATGGGAGGTGGGCGTGGTTATTATCCGATTTCAACTATTTTCATGGTGAGTGGTGGGGTATGTAAGAGAACCGACTGCAAAAAGTTTGGTTTATATAGCTTTATTAGTTTGCGAGTTAAATACAAATAACCGATTTGTGGGCGGGGCCACGCCCACTTCCGCAAAAAAATTACATCCAAATATGCCCCCTCCTAGTGTGATCCTTTATTCCAAATTTTACTTTTATATCTTCATTTATGGCTTAGTTATGACACTTTATGTGTTTTTGGTTTTCGCCATTTTGTGGGCGTGGCAATGGTCCGATTCCGCCCATTTTCGAACTTGATCTTATGGTGCCAAGGAATATTTGTGCCAAGTTTCGTCATGATATCTTAATTTTTACTCAAGTTACAGCAAATCTACTCGTCACCCTGATCACTTTGGTATATATGACTCTATATCTAACTCATTTAGTTTTAGGTGTTACAAACAACCGTTAGGTGAACAAAACTATAATACTATCTAGCAACTTTGTTGTTGCGAGAGTATAAAAACATTGTTGTAGTGCTTTTGTATACTATAGTGTTACTATATTTTGTATACATTATTACAACTGCTGACCGTCATCACGTAAGTAAATTATTATTTTATTTGGTAAATTTTGTTACGTACATGATACGTACATAAAAAAATGCAACACGTTATTAAATAAAATTATCTAAAAAATGAGAAACACGTGGGGTACATACATATATGTTTACAATAGTGTACAGTACTATTAATATACGCATAGGTATATACAGTATAGTCCGCATATAAGGAACTTTGAAAATGCCACTAACATTTTTCTTATATCCGGTTTTTTCTTTAGGCGGAGTCCGTATATAAGAAATAGTTTCTTATATGCGGACAATAATGATAGAAGACAAGATTACGACAGGCTGTAGCGTTCACGACCCACGAATGGGAATAGGCAACAGAAGAATTGTCAAATGGAAAACGGAAATGTGAAACATTGTGAACCAAATTGAATAATGTGCAGATAAAATATCACAATGAACGTAATTCTTAAAATCTTCATTTATAAAATGATCCAATACAATAATGCATATTTATTATTAAAATTATATGTTTTGTTACAAAAAGTTCGCCATTTTGCCAACTTTTTTGTTGGTTGGAAAAGTGAAAAAAATTCTTTATAGACGACTTTTTTGTACTATTGTTGTTTAATTCCTGTAAACGCCTGTCGTAGTCTTGTCTTCTATCATTCTTGTATGCGTATATCTTACAAATGTCATGCACAAACTTCTTATAACCGTACAGAAACGTATAGAAACTTAAAAAGTCGACACGTTGCGACAGTTGCTTTTTATAATAAATATTGCATGTTTTGTTTATGTATGTACATATAAATTTATCATTTTTTTGACGTTGAAAAGATTATTTTTTTTGAACAAGAGATTTGTCATGTTTATTAAAGATAATTTTCTCAATATTTACTAAGTTATCATCATCATTTAAATATTGCTTCAATACAAACAAGGCTTGTAGCGCTTCCTCTCTGCTAGGTGGCACTGCACTATCTGCAGAGTCTTCTATAATATCTCCACTCTCATCTTCTAGTATTTCGTCTATTATATCATTTTCGTTTATAGCCCCAAAACAGTTCTCAATTTCCAAATCAGCTAAATTTTCGAAAAAATCATCATTTGAGTCACGGCTTTCGGTTTCACAATAAATATTCTCTGAGGTTGTATCATCATTTGAGTCCATTACAGGGATTCCTTCGTAAATTCCGGCTTTGTTAAAATTTCGAATTATTTGAGGAGTCACGAGCCACCAAGTGCGCTTGACAATGTACAAGACTCTCAAAATATTAACGCTTTTTAAGAAATTAGCCATAAATCCACCTTCTGCTGGTAGTATCTGTTCGCGAACTAGACACTTTCTCTAATGTGATTTGAAAGACTGAATAATACCTACTTATAACAAATAAAAAGACATGAAACTTAAAAGTGGCAATTTGTGGTATTTCAAACCTTGGTCCAAAGGTTGAATTAGACTTGTAGTACACGGTGCTAAAATACAATTTCGATGCTTTTGGTGTGAAATTCAATTTGTGGCATGAAGCGTTATCCATAAGGAGTAGAATCTTTTTATTTTTTGCTGCCAGTTTATCATCAAACTCTTTTATAATTTCTCTCCAGATGCAACTAGTCATCCACGCTTTTTTGTTAAATTTATATGGGATAGGAATGATCTTTCCTCGAAAACACCTTGGGTTTTTATATTTTCCGATGACATACGCATATTTGTCTGTACCAATCGCATTGGTTATAAAGAGCAAAGCACGGAAGAAGCTTCGCTGTGATGTTTTTTGAAACGAACATTTTCGTTTTTCTTCCATCTTTGCAGCCAGCCTGGGTTAGGCTTAAACTCAAGGATGCCTAATTTGATTGCAAATTGTTGCGCTTTTTCAAAGATTACACGAGGCGAACGACCGTTTGCCTCCATCATTTGCCTGAACCAAATGGACATTGATTTGTTTAGCGCTTCATATTTTGATGTGCGTGTCCTCTTTTGCTCTAAGTTCCGGCAGGTATAGCTCTTTTCATTGAATTATTCCGATTGTTTAAAAATTTTCGAAATCGTGCTGCTTGCAATTTTTGGAGATTTCGCTTCGGGCTTTGCCACTTTTTGCTTCTTCCACAATTTTGATTTTTGTTTTAATTGGAAAAACGTTTCTTTTAATTTTTTCCATTTTTACACTCTCGCAACAACAAAGTTGTTAGAGAGTATTATAGTTTTGTTCACATAACGGTTGTTTGTAACACCCAAAACTAAACGAGTTAGATATAGAGTCATATATACCAAAGTGATCAGGGTGACGAGTAGATTTGAAATCCGGATGTCGGTCCGTCCGTCCGTCTGTCCGTCTGTGCAAGCTGTAACTTGAGTAAAAATTAAGATATCTTGATGAAACTTGGCACACTTATTTCTTGGCACCATAGGAAGGTTGCTTTCGAAAATGAGCAAAATCGGACCACTGCCACGCCCACAAAATGGCGAAAACCGAAAACACATAAAGTGCCATAACTAAGCCATAAATAAAGCTATGTAAATAAAATTTGGTATGAAGGATCGCACTATGAAGGGGCATATTTGGATGTAATTTTTTTGGGGAAGTGGGCGTGGCCCCGCCCCCTATCAAGTTTTTTGTACATATCTCGCAAACCAATAGAGCTATATAAACCAAACTTTCTGCAGTCATTTTTTTAGCCACTTCCTAATACAGTCCAAAAATGAAAGAAATCGGATCATAACCACGCCCACCTCCCATACAAAAGTTAGGCTGAAAATTACTAAAAGTGGGTTAACTCACTAACGAAAAACGTCAGAAACACTAAATTTCACATAAGAAATGGCAGATTTTTTTACAAAATGGAAAATGGGCGTGGCGTCGCCCACTTATGGGTCAAAAACCATATCTCAGGAACTACTCGACCGATTTCAATGAAACTTGGTTTGTAATAGTTTCCTTACATTCCAATGATATGTTGTGAAAATAGGCCAAATCGCTTCACAACCACGCCTACTTCCTATATACCAGAACTTTGAAGACGATCTGAATCGTTTACTTTACAATATATAAAGTAAGTACTAGTGAAGATATCGGTGCAGAACTTTGCACAAATACTATGTTAATAGTGTGGCAGCCCCATTCTAAAAATCGCCGAAATCGGACCATAGGGTTTTAAGGCCCCATATATCGAACACGAGGACTTCGGTGCTTCTAACCTAATATTATGGTTACCAACTTTCAATGGACTTTATGCACTATATATGACGAATATGTGGGTCAAATTGTGTATTATATAATATAAATAAAGTTAAATAAATAAATTGCGAGAGTATAAAATGTTCGGTTACACCCGAACTTAGCCCTTCATTACTTGTTATTTCTTGTTTTTTCGATTATTTTCTTTTTTAAAAATTTTAGCGTTGCCAGATACAAATTTTAATACATTTAAGATATAACATTGCCAGCACCAAGTTTTGAAAATTATTTCTTTTAAGAGTTTTTTTTTGTATGGACAGATAAATTTCGTGAGGGAAAAAAATGTCTTTTATCCTGTTTTTTCTTGTAAGCGTTTTTTCTTTTAGGCGGTCTTATTTAAATGAAAATACTTACATAAGTGGTCCAAGGTGTTTCAAAATTGTTTCTTATAAACGAACTTTTCTTATAAGCGGGTTTCTTATACTGTATCAGCAGTCTCTTTCTTCGGCTAGGGAGACAACTTCCTGTTTTACCAACAGTTACATTACAAGAATACAAGTTTGGCGGTAGCATTTAAAAAGGCGCTATATATGCTACGATTATAGCTTTAAAAAAATCTACATTTTTGTTTTTGATTATAGCTTTGTCTTGAAAATGGATGCGGGTGATTCAAATGATGCTTGAAAAAGAAAAAACTAGATAGATGACTCCACTTATGAGGATGAAGTAGAAAAAAGAAATTTAAAAAGAAAAGAATATGATAATCGATACCCAGCAGATTTTAGGATGATCGTTTGAGACCTCCTGGATTAATCCTTTAGGAGATATCCTATACTCCCTATTACTCCTAATACTCGTGTGTAAATACACGTAAAATTGTATACTCGTTTTTAACATTGCATGTCGCGAGTACTCCTTTTAACCTCCTAATGGAGATCTCTATGATTACTGCTATAGATATCTCTATGATTACTCCTAAAGGAGAAATCTATGATTACTGATATAGGAGATCTCTATGATTACTACTATAGGATATCTCTATGATTAATCCTAAAGGAGATCTCTATGATAAATCCTATATTATTTTCAACCTGCAATTACTTTAACAAAAACAAATTTTTATAATTTTATTTTTTATTAAAGTTTTTTAGTTAAATGAATGTACATGAAATCTATTATTTTTTTTTATATTATAAGTGTTCCTGTAGAACTGAGCCTTACATTTGAGAAACGCCTTTTTGATCTTTGCCTCAAAATCAGGGTAGGAGTAATCATCTTTTAAGGCCTCTAAAAATTAAACTTGTTAAAAAAATAGATGACATGAATTTAAATTATGTATTATTTATTGAAAAGTGCATAATTCTTCAATGCAACTTTTTTTTTTGGCTCCATCCCAATTCACTTTTAAGAGCAGGGACTCCGAAATCACTTCATCCAAAATTTTAGATAGGGGTCTCTTTGAAAATTTTTGGTTCAGATACGCCACATACAGTATGTCAAGAAACAGTTTACACATTGAAAATAAATATACTTTTTCACTTTCCGCAGCAAATTTTTTTACTTTTTACTTCAGTTCAACATATTTTTTGAATGAGGGATGGTTACTTACAGTATTTAAAGAGATGTGATGCAAAAAAAGCTGCGAAAGCAATGAAAAAACCAACCAAGAACATCAAAAAACAAAAATCATTCAATTTTGTTAGTGTCAAGAAAAACTTTACACACTTCGATTATTTTACTTGTTAAGCACGTGTTATACAGTTAACCGTACTTCACCGTTACCTATTCTTCGCAAAGGCATTTACAATGAATTTGTCAATTAGTTGGTGATTCATTTTTGTTTTTTTCATATCTAAAGTACCCAATATTGTCTTTTTAATATTCCATGGAAAGGGTTTAGTTTGAAGAGGTACAACTATTGCCCCATAATCCCCAATGGGGTAAAAACGTTTCATGGGGTAAAAACGTTTCAGCAATGTTTTCTTTAACCCTCTAAATAGTGTATAATGGCTAAAATTGATCGGAAAATATGGAAATACAAGAACCAAAGCCAGAAAAAGGCCCTAAATTATAAATAAGTGGACATGTACAGTGCTTAATGTCTCGAAAACTTTACCAAATTCCAAAAATTTCGATCAATGTTCTTACGAAAGAGTTCTAGGAAGAGCGCAATATTCAGATTTCTCATGAAACTGCGCGACAAAACATGCTACGACATGAACACGCACTAAGATCTGCCAAAACAAAAAATGTTATCTGCACCAAATGTAGAGAAACGTTTTTTGTTTGCTATTATTCAGTATATTTCTAAACCTGGGAAGTACTGGGATGATGTCATATACTGGGACGAGAACAAGAAGATGTTATATTTCAACAATTGGCTAACTAGAGTACGACACAAGGCATTATTTTCATTGGAAAGACACAACATCATTTCGATTATTTTTTATAGCACATCTTTAAACATATGTATTCATGTCGTAGCATGTTTTGGCGTGCAGTTTCATGAGAAATCTGAATATTGCACACTTCCTAGAACTCTTTCATAAGAACACTGATCGAAATTTTTGGGATTTGGTCAAGTTTTCGAGACATTAAGCACTGTACATGTCCACTTATTTATAATTTAGGGCCTTTTTCTGGCTTTGGTTCTTGTATTTCCATATTCTCCGATCAATTTTAGCCATTATACACTATTTAGAGGGTTAAAGAAGACATTGTTGTTAGATCTCAAACGTTTTTGCCCCATTGGGGATTATGGGGCAATAGTTGGACCTCTTCAAACTAAACCCTTTGCATGGAATATTAAAAAGACAATAATGGGTACTTCAGATATGAAAAAAATCAAAAATTAATCACCAACTAATTGACAAATACATTGTAAATGCCTTTGCGAAGAATATGTAACGGTGAAGTACGGTTAACTGTATAACACGTGCTTAACAAGTAAAATAATCGAAGTGTGTAAAGTTTTTCTTGACACTAACAAAATTGAATGATTTTTGTTTTTTGTTGTTCTTGGTTGGTTTTTTCATTGCTTTCGCATCTTTTTTTGCATCACATCTCTTTAAATACTGTAAGTAACCATCCCTCATTCAAAAAATATGTTGAACTGAAGTAAAAAGTAAAAAAATTTGCTGCGGAAAGTGAAAAAGTGTATTTATTTTCAATGTGTAAACTGTTTCTTGACATACTGTACATATAATAAACTCAAACTGTTTAGTAACATCTTATCAAATGTATTTTATCATACTCACAATTTCTTCCTCAGGCTTATTCAAAAGCAAGGATTCTGTAGATGCTAAATCATTCATGTTTTTAATAAGAAATATCATTAATTCAATCTTTTTCGGTTGCAATATGTCAATAATCCGCTCCAGGAGTATAGTGTTCTGCGCCGATATCTCCTCTAGCTTTCGTATTCTTTGTTCCATGTTTCTTTCTTTCCACATCATTTTCATTTTGTGTATTATTATTTTGTTTTTTATATAAATTACTTAATTTTTTGTTCACTAGGCGTTTTAAATGCCTTTTAGAGTACATTTAATTATCAATTTAAAATATTTAATACTCAATAGATATAAAACACTTACGTCTGCACGCTTTAAAAAACACAGTTGAAATGAACAATTGCTTGAAGACAAAATTAACAGTTATTATTTCCCGTTAAATTGTAATTTTTGAATCAAAAGTACGATTTTTAAGCTACGAAAAATTAAAAAAATCTCCTATATTGCTCCTAAAGGAGGACAAAAGGAGATCAATACTGAAATGAAGTAAAAAAAGCACAATAGAAGTATAAAATCTCCTTTTTTGCTCCTAAAAGATGACAAAAGGAGCTCAACACTAAAATAAAATATAACAAGTAAGGAAAGGCTAAGTTCGGGTGTAACCGAACATTTTATACTCTCGCAATTTATTGAAGAAATTTTATTAAGATAACGCACAAATTTACCCATAAATTCGGCATACAGTTTAATAGAATAACGAAAATCGTCATATATAGATATGAGGGCTAAGGTAATTCCTGAATCGATTTCATTCAATTTCACCAGCAAGGTACACTATATCCAAGACTATACGCTTACTTAATTTTGCTAAGATATATCACATATTAACCAATACATATATGCGTAATAAAGCCCAACGAATTTTTGAAAACCCTATAATTAGGTATATGGGAGCTAGGAGATGTTGTGACCCGATTTTAATAATTTTTGGAACAGAGACACACTATTGGAAGAAAACAACTTCCTCTGAATTACATTAAATTAGCTGAGAGATTTACCCATATTTTCGGTTAAAATTTAACCTTAGGCGCTGAGTTCAACATATTCGATATCTGGGGCCTTGAAAAGTTATAGTCCGTTTTCGACAATTTTTTCACAAGTGATGTCATAGATCATAAACTGTATTTGTGTAAAGTTTTATTTCGCATCATCATTGGTTCCTAATGTATATATTATAAAGTGAAGGATTCAGATGGAATTCAAAATTGAGTTATAAAGAAAGTAGTCGTGGTTGTGAACCGATTTCATCCATTTTCCACACATGTCATCAGGGTGTCAATAAAATATTATGTACCGAATTTCATTGAAATCTGTCGAGTAGTAGTTCCTGAAATATGGTTTTTGACCCATAAGTGGGCGATGCCACGCCCATTTTCCATTTTGTAAAAAGATCTGAGTGCAGCTTCCTTCTGCTATCATTTCTGTGAAATTTTGTGTTTCTGACGTTTCTCGTCAGCGAGTTAACGTACTTTTAGTCATTTTCAACATAACCTTTGTATGGGAGGTGGGCGTGGTTATTATCCGATTTCTTTAATTTTTGGAGTGTATAAGGAAACGGCTAAAATAAACGACTGCAGAAAGTTTGGTTTATACAGTTTTATTGGTTTGCAAGATATATACAAAAAACATATTTGGGGGCGGGGTCACGCCCACTTTTCCGAAAAAATTACATTCAAATGTGCCCCTCTCTAATGCGATCCTATGTTCCAAATTTTATTTTCATAACTTTATTTATGGCTTAGTTATGACACTGTATAGGTTTTTGGTTATCGCCATTTTGTGGGCGTGGCAGTGGTCCGATTCCGCCCATCTTCGAACTTAACCTTCTTATGGTGCCAAGGAACACGTGTTCCAAGTTTCATTAAGATATCTCAATTTTTACTCAAGTTACAGCTTGCACGGACGGACAGACGGACGGACGGACAGACAGACATCCGGATTTGAACTTTACTCATCACCCTGATCACTTTGGTATATATAACCCTATATCTCACTCGTTTAGTTTTAGGACTTACAAACAACCCTTATGTGGACAAAACTATAATACTCTCTTTAGCAACTTTTGTTGCGAGAGTATAAAAAGGGTTATCAATTTTTTCATTCAATTGTCAAAGCTTACGACGACATGTACATGACCTATCAGTTGATGCTCTTGTTGAGAAAATGAGTGTGTTAATATTATCAGAAACTCATGTGAGTAACGAAGAAACCATTGACATTCCAAATTTCAACTTTATAGCAAGTTTCAAAAGAGACAATCGTCCAGCAGGTGGGGTGGCTATTTATCATCGGTCCGATGATACTATGGCCACATTTTCTACAAATCATATGGAAGTGCATGTGAGATATACCAATATGTTTAGCACTAATGTTTCGAATATTGGTGATATATGTACAGTGGCTCACAGCTTATTTCGTGTAAGCAACATTTTTGATAATACTGATATAAAATTAATATTTTTTGCTCTGAACTAAATGAACGAATGATGCAATTATATTGATAATTTAGTTTTAAATACAAAACATGTAAACAAATTTACAAAAGTATTCAAATTCAATATTTTATTAAACAAAAACCAAAAACACTCATAATTCATGGGTCACAGCTTATTTCGTGTGGTATAAAAATTCTTACTAAAAAGTTATAAAAAGTAAACAAAAATAAAATTTCAATATTTTGTGGAAAAGCCTTTTTGCTCGATTACAGCTTTCATGCGGTTTTGCATTGATTCCACCAATTTTTTTGTATAATCTGGCGATATTTTACCCCACTCTTCCTTCAAAGCCGCTTTTAGAGTTTGGACGCTAGAATGTGCCATACATTTTCAATAACGTTCAAATCTGGTGACTGTGCAGGTGTTTGGACGAGGTGTGGACAATTCCAAATGAGCCAAGTTTGTACAAGACCAGATTTATGTTTAGGATCGTTGTCCTGGTAGAAGCGAAAAGTGTCACGTATACCCAGGTCTTCTGCACTTTGAAGCAAATTTTGCTTCAGTAAGTCTAGGTTCACTTCTTTATTCATAGTGGAGTCTATAAACTCCAATCGACCAACGCCTGCAGATGACATACACCCCCAAACCATTACATGACCGCCACCTTGTTTTACTGTTGCGCGTAAATATTTTGTTTGGAGCTCAGTATTTGGTTTCCGCCATACGTATGCTTTACCATCTGATGCAAAAAGATTAAACTTGCTCTCATTGGCGAAAATAACCGTATTCCAAAAAGCATTGTCCTTGTTTAAATGGTCTTTTGCGAACTGTAAACGGGCTTTTTTATTTTTCTTATTTATAAAAGGCTTATTCCGTGCTGTTCGCCCATGAAAATTGGAATCCCTTAATATTCTGCGCACAGTTTCTGGATGACATTTTTTGCCGAGAAACATTTCAACATCTTTGGTCACCGCTGGAGCACTTAACATCGGTTCTTTTTTAATCTTTTTTAAAATCCACCTCTCATCCGTTTCATTATAAATTTTATTAGGAGCCTTTCGACCCTTGTTATGCACGCGATTTTCACGACCAAAGCGCTGAATTATATATTGAACTGTAGATGAACTTAAATCAACCATTTCAGCAATTTGTTTTTGCGTTTTTCCACTTTGAAAATGTTTAATAACTCATTCGCGTTTTTCAATTGAAGTGCGTGGACCCATGTTGATATAACGCGTAATTGCAACTGATCTGCATTGTTTTTAGAACATAAACTGCTTCTTAAGTATTCATAGTTCACACTTTGATTTACCGTTAGTTTTCTGCATCCGTTATTTGCATGTATCACATGAACGAAAATCAACACACGAAATAAGCTGTGACCCTTGAATTATGAGTGTTTTTGGTTTTTGTTTAATAAAATATTGAATTTGAATACTTTTGTAAATTTTTTTACATGTTTTGTATTTAAAACTAAATTATCAATATAATTGCATCATTCGTTCATTTAGTTCAGAGCAAAAAATATTAATTTCATATCAGTGTTATCAAAATTGTTGCTTACACGAAATAAGCTGTGAGCCACTGTATTTCCCAATGACATTCTAATGGACAATCATAATGGCTGCCGTTTATATTTCACCAAAACACTCTTTACAACCAATACGAGAGTTCTTGTTTTCGCTTCTCAAAAACGCTTGAGATATTTCATGCGGGTTAGTTGGTTAAATTTATTATACATATTTCATTAAATTTGCATGTACTTAACATTTTAAAACTACCAACTTCATGAAATTTTTCTAATTAGATATAAAAAAATCCAATTGATAAATAAAATTAAGAAATTGATAACTAACTTTAAGGGATGTCGAATATTAAACACTTTTACAAGTACATATACTATGTACTTATTTATTCAAATAAATAAATTACTTAAACAAAAAACAATCAGGGTTGTTGTGGAATCTGACAGTTGTCGGAATCAGAATTCAAACCGACAAAAAATTCTGGTTTGTGTCATGAATTCTGATATTATTGGTTTGATGTTCGAATCAGAAATTCTATTGAGTTTAGGTGTCATGGAAACCAATTTTATCGGTTTAACTATCAGAATCAAACCAAGAGCTTCAGGGCTGACAGATTTGAGACATTTTGTTCAAATTTATTTTGATTTGCCGTTAAAACGCGAAAAAAATACAATTATTATTAAAAAATAAGATAAGAACGCTAAATGACGTAATTATTGAATTCAACGGAAAAAAATAAAATATTCTAAGAATTTTATAAAATAAGTAATTCAGATTAGATCATGGAAATATCTAACTTTTTATATAAAAGATAAACAATATACAGTGGAACTTCCATAACTCGAATATCTCCATTACTTGAACTTTTAAATTGGCAATAGCGTTTAAAAATCAAATTTCATACAAATTTCCTTCCATAATTCGATGTTCTCCATAACTCAAACTCTTGAAGTGGCATTGAAAGGCAATTCCATACAAATTTCAAAGTTTTTTTTGTGGATTATGGTGATTCGAGTTAGAGAAGTTCCACTGTATATATACACTTAAATATGTACATTTTTACATAAAAATAATTACTATATACTTTGAGCATAAAGCGAATTACTGGGATTCCTTAAAACTTTCATTTTTTCACGCTACTTTCATTGCCAAATAAAATAAAAGCTGAAATAATTTCTCATTTTAATTATATTTTTTGGGTTTAATGAAAATTTTGAACTAATTATATGATTACAATACCAAAAACATGTCTTGCTAATTTTTCCCCATGAATAAATAGTAGAACAGCTGATTCGAATATTGGTTTGCTTATATTCGAAAAGACGAAAATCCAATCAGATTCTGTGACACCAATGAAAATCAGAATTGGTTTGCCATTCTGACATTCAGCAAATCTGTCTTGGATTCCACAACACCCCTGAATACGACTTTAGTTAGTGTAATAACAAAATGGAAATCTGGTAGAATATACTATGCTGGAACTCTTATTTAGTTTTGTTATTAATTTAGAATTTAAAATGCCAAAAGCAAGTTGTGTTTTGTGCAGAACTTGGACGCATGAGGGTTTTAAATTGTTGATTTAAAAAGAAAGAAGTGGTCAGATTCATGTGGAGTCGAATTAAAACCGACTTCGAGAATTTGATCACTCCATTTCTCATTCGAAGATTACGTGTCTGGGTCAGACCGAAAACGCAGTAAATTAGCAGAGGATGAGTCGACAGCCTATGTGAATGGCAAGAAAATACGCCCAAATTTGTTGATAGCTCAACGCAAACTTAGTAAAAAACATATAATTTTTAAATATTGTTTCATTAACTTTAGTGTCTAAATGTGAAGATCAAACTGCATTACTCGAAGCAAGAATTGTGGAGCTTAAAGCCCAAAATCAATATTTAGAAGATCTTCAAAAAAGTGTCTGTTCAATATTTAGTTCTGGCCAAGTAATGTGCTGAACACATAGAAGACGACAAGCGACGAGCGACATCTGTCAAATATTAAAATACACGCGTTCTTATGGGCACAGATTTTTTGGCAACAGCACGACTTCACCACAAAAGGGTTGAAGTCTTCGCTGTCGCCAAATTAGAAATGTTTCTAATTTTGCCGACGACAATGGTCGCTGTAGAGCTGCCACTAACATGTGAAATGTAAAATTATTCAAAGTTCTCACAAGTATGACGTTATTTTGCCAGCAGAAACGTAAAATAGCTTTGATATATCATTTATAATAACAATCGATTATTTAAAACAAATAAATCGACCATTTTTACATTTTTTACTTAAATAATTTCACTTTAAACTAAATATGTAAATTTTATTGAAGTGATAGATGTTAGTACGGCAACAATGAAATTGCTTTTTGATATGTCGCTGCCGTCTTCAAAATGTTCAAGACACTGGCTTCAAAGCGACATTTGTGATCAGTTGTCGCTACGTCGTGTCGTGTCGTCGTCTTTGTGTTCAGCACTTAAGAATTTGAAGCTTTCAGAAGCCAGAAAGAAGCATTCATTGGAGTTGGAGTTGCTTATTCCATTGCAATTCATGCGGCCGGACCAAGGGCATATGCCCATTTGTGTAAGAAAGGATTTCCATTTCCATGTGAATCCACAATACGCAAATGGTTGCAGAAAATAAAAGTAGAGGACAGTGTGTTAAAATTTTCCCTGAATGTGTTACGAACAACAAGTGATATACCTTTTGCTGATATACTCACAATTTTAAGTTTTGCGCAAAACGATGTTGTCCGCCAGCCATGCAATTACGTCCAAGTTGTTACAGCACGTGGACTAAAGTCGTCTTGGAAACAAGTTTTCTGTGCATATTATTGCAAGATGACAAAAACAATTTTAGACAACATTATAGTGAAAATGCATGATGTTGGTTTCACTGTTGTTGCAATTGTGTCAGACATGGTTGCGGGAAATCAGTCCTTATGGAAGGAATTAAAAATAACAAGTGGTATGAAAATTACTTTATTTATCATTAAATATACATGCATATGTTATTCTTAAAATATATACTAATTTTTCTAGATAAAACATGTTTTACAATCCGGCAATAAATGGTAAAATTTTTGTCTTTGCTGATGTACCACATTTACTGAACTTATTCGTAATCACTTTCTCGACGTGGGATATGTATACAAAGAAAAATTGCTAACTCTGAAAACTATAGCACAGTTGCTTGCCTTGACGTCAGCATCAGACGTTTCCATTGTACACAAATTGACGGAAGAACATCTTACGGTTCATCATGCTAGATGTAAAAAAGTGAAGTTGGCTGCGCAGTTATTTGCACATAGCATAGTTCGATATTTTTAATTCGAAATTAAATACATACCAATCAGTTCCATATAAAAAGACTTTTGGAATGGATTTGGCACCCCAAATGAAATCTTTGAGAGATATAGACCATTGCATAAGCAATACAAGAGCTTTTGGTCGTCAGACATTGTTGCCATTCCAAAAAGGGATACGGTTAAGAAACAATTCGTTGCGTGGTTTATATACTTATTTAAAAAATAAGTATAACATGCAGTACATCTTAACGTATCGTCTCAACCAAGATATACTCGAAAATTTTTTTGGGGCAATGCGGCCAAAGGGTGGTCTTTACGATAACCCAAGCCCAATGCAATTTAAATACAGGCTACGTAAACATTTACTAGGTAAACGCTAAAAATATACCCAAATATATGGAAAATAAGTAATACTTATTCATCTAATTAACTAACTTATAGCCCGCAACACTGAAATTTTCTCGTCTTGTGGAAATGTGGAGCACGACGAAACCGAATGGCTCAGTTTAAAAGAAGGTTTGGTGGAAAATTTTAACCGTTTTCTTTCAGAAGAGGAATTGGTTTCGGAAGAGTTCGAATTACCTAACGAACTCGCGTTTCCTATTGAAGTTGATGGTGTTAATTTCGATCACCTGTATGAAGATGCATTAGAATATATTGCAGGATTCATCGTTAGGAAATTGGGTTTATCCGAACATATTTCGAATGAACCGACCTATACGTGGATAGACGAATTATCGAAGGGAGCCTTAACGAAGCTAACGTCCAGCTTTTTAAAAAATATTAAAAGCCTAGAAACCATTTTTAAAAACTTTAATGGTTACACAATAAATGGCTCAAATAATTACTTGCAAAAGCTCATTGCCTGTTCGGAGGATATATGTGCTAACTCTGATATAAGAAGGCTATTTTTTAAGACACGCATGTACCAGCGCATAAAAAAATTGAACAAAATAGACAAAATTCGTCGAAGTTCTGCAAGAACAAATAGCGCTCGACAAAACTATCAAGTCGCCATACAGTCTTGAGTAGCAGGTTTGACTTACAACTAGTACGCGGACAAACAAACAGAGACGTATTACAAAAAGATGGTGTGGGGTTTTACGGATACTTTACTTGGTTGGGAAATTAAGACGAAACGGGGCAGAGCGAAGTTGATACTGCTTCTGACTAATTGTATTTAAACAACTACTAACGCTTGAGCCTAATGCTCCCAAAACTGTTTACAATATATTTAACAGTAGTACCAGGGGAGAATTGGTACTTTGACGGTAGGAGGTTTAATGGATTAAAGTTCCACACTTTCGATGCTTCCTCCTCTTAAAAAAAAAACCTTTCACTGAATTATTTACATAAAATTGTTTAATTATTTAAATTTCATATTAGTTAGTACATAAGAAATAATACAATGTAAATGGTTGTTAAAGTATTCGTATTGATTTTAGAACAAAATCTAGTCAGTTTACTGATACTTTAGTAGTTATAACGTTCATGTATATGAAAACGACTCTCAGTGGAATATGATTATGGACTTCACAACTGGATGGTCATTTTAGCCCGTTGGATAATTTCTTTTAATGGTCGGTAATAGATTTATTTTTGAGATACTAATTTTATATTAAACCACAGCACTTGAGTCATCTACAAATTAATGAGAATTCCAGATTATTATTAGAAGATAGTCGAACATATTTTCATGCTATTAATTCGTTTTGTTTTGGGAATATATACTACTATATACAGTGGCTCACAGCTTATTTCGTGTAAGCAACATTTTTGATAATACTGATATGAAATTAATATTTTTTGCTCTGAACTAAATGAACGAATGATGCAATTATATTGATAATTTAGTTTTAAATACAAAACATGTAAAAAAATTTACAAAAGTATTCAAATTCAATATTTTATTAAACAAAAACCAAAAACACTCATAATTCATGGGTCACAGCTTATTTCGTGTGTTATAAAAATTCTTACTAAAAAGTTATAAAAAGTAAACCAAAATAAAATTTCAATATTTTGTGGAAAAGCCTTTTTGCTCGATTACAGCTTTCATGCGGTTTTGCATTGATTCCACCAATTTTTTTGTATAATCTGGCGATATTTTACCCCACTCTTCCTTCAAAGCCGCTTTTAGAGTTTGGACGCTAGAAATGTGGTGTTTTCTAATATCAATTTCCAGAATGTGCCATACATTTTCAATAACGTTCAAATCTGGTGACTGTGCAGGTGTTTGGACGAGGTGTGGACAATTCCAAATGAGCCAAGTTTGTACAAGACCATATTTATGTTTAGGGTCGTTGTCCTGGTAGAAGCGAAAAGTGTCACGTATACCCAGGTCTTCTGCACTTTGAAGCAAATTTTGCTTCAGTAAGTCTAGGTACACTTCTTTATTCATAGTGGAGTCTATAAACTCCAATCGACCAACGCCTGCAGATGACATACACCCCCAAACCATTACATGACCGCCACCATGTTTTACTGTTGCGCGTAAATTTTTTGTTTATAGCTCAGTATTTGGTTTCCGCCAAACGTATGCTTTACCATCTGACGCAAAAAGATTAAACTTGCTCTCATCGGCGAAAATAACCGTATTCCAAAAAGCATTGTCCTTGTTTAAATGGTCTTTTGCGAACTGTAAACGGACTTTTTTATTTTTCTTATTTATAAAAGGCTTATTCCGAGCTGTTCGCCCATGAAAATTGGAATCCCTTAATATTCCGCGCACAGTTTCTGGATGACATTTTTTGCCGAGAAACATTTCAACATCTTTGGTCACCGCTGGAGCACTTAACATTGGTTCTTTTTTAATCTTTTTTGAAATCCACCTCTCATACGGTTCATTAAAAATTTTATTAGGAGCCTTTCGACCCTTGTTATGCACGCGATTTTCACGTACAAAGCGCTGAATTATATATTGAACTTAGATGAACTTAAATCAACCATTTCAGCAATTTGTTTTTGCGTTTTTCCACTTTGAAAATGTTTAATAACTAATTCGCGTTTTTCAATTGAAGTGCGTGGACCCATGTTGATATACCGCGTAATTGTAACTGATCTGCATTGCTTTTAGAACATAAACTGCTTCTTAAGTATTCATAGTTCACACTTTGATTTACCGTAAGTTTTCTGCATCCGTTATTTCTATGTATCACATGAACGAAAATCAACACACGAAATAAGCTGTGACCCATGAATTATGAGTGTTTTTGGTTTTTGTTTAATAAAATATTGAATTTGAATACTTTTGTAAATTTTTTTACATGTTTTGTATTTAAAACTAAATTATCAATATAATTGCATCATTCGTTCATTTAGTTCAGAGCAAAAAATATTAATTTCATATCAGTATTATCAAAATTGTTGCTTACACGAAATAAGCTGTGAGCCACTGTATATATACTACAAAGAATACAAGAATGATAGAAGACAAGATTACGACAGGCTGAAGCGTTCACGACCCACGAATGGGAATAGGCAACAGAAGAATTGTCAAATGGAAAACGGAAATGTGAAACATAGTGAACCAAATTGAATAATGTGCAGATAAAATATCAAAATGAACGCAATTCTTAAAATCTTCATTTATAAAATGATCCAATATAATCATGCATATTTATAATTAAAATTATATGTTTTGTTACAAAAAGTTCGCCATTTTGCCAACTTTTTTGTTGTTTGGAAAAGTGAAAAAAATTCTTTATAGACGACTTTTTTGTACTATTGTTGTTTAATTCCGCCATTGCGGACTTCTTTTTCAAGTTAATACATTTTTCACTTAGAATTTTAAATAATAATTAAGCACTAGCCTTGACTTCAGCTCTTTGTTTTGGTTTTATTGTTTTGTACCACCGTACAATTTTGTTTTGCTCGCGTGTTCGGGGTCGTGAAAGTTGTCACTCAACAGGAACTCAAAACCCAAAAAAGCTAACTGTAAACGCCTGTCGTAATCTTGTCTTCTATCATTCTTGAAAGAATATAATTTTTTACTACGTTCATACAAAAAGCGAATAAATTTTTCTCTTTTTTTCCCTTTCTTCGCAAATACAACTTTTTGTAACGCAGTGTCAAAACATTGCTGTCACTAACCAAACCTTTTATAATTGAATCATGTACATCTAGTAATACAATATGTTCAAACAACCAAATTAAAACACAAACATAAAATAGTACTCGAATAAGCAAAATCAACAAAAAATCAATTGTTAATGAATTCTTTGAAAAATGCAAACACAAGTCGAAAACAGATTTATAAGAAATGAACGGGGCATTTTTTCAAAAAAAAAAAAACAACACGACTACTTCTGGGAGTATTCTGGCATATATTCAAGTTGCGAATTGCACAGATCTAATTGGAAATCAAAATTGGTGTGCAAATGAGTTCACGAGAAATTTAACCAATTGATATATTTCAAAGAAAAAAATAAAAGGTATGTGTCCAAAAGTTTTAATATTAAGCTAAGGGCTATATAAAATAATATTCAGGGTGAAAAAAATATACTGAATTAGAAGAACTCTGGACGCAAAAAGTCAAAGCTTTCGCTTTGGGATTTTTCCTAAATATTACAACAAGTAGATAAAAAAACCAAAAATTTGCTGAAAGAGTTGGGTGAAAAATATAAAAAATATTACAACAACAGTAGTGAGGAAGTAAGAAAAGTGTTGAATATTCCCATTCCCAAAATGGCGCCCTGATTGTTTGCCTCCAGAGTCCATAAAATACAGTGTATTTTATTTTTTTCTGCGTAACAATATTGTACAAAGTCTATAGCTATGTAAATATTAAAAATTTCGAAAAACCATTTTGCTATTTTTATTTAAATTATTGATACTAAACTAATTGGTTAAATTCTTCGTGAACTCACATGCCTTGCAATTCCAAAAATCAAATAGTAATTCATTTGAAGTTGAGTATTTAGGTGAATCCCTTCAACTCATATCTAATGAAGAAATTTCATATTCTTCCTCTTTAGGAAATTTCCAAACAGTTAGTACTTGGACACACAGTAAGCAGACTCATTGATCTGTTTGACAGAAGGGACACTTAGGAAAAGAATGTATCGGGAGGAGTTGGAGAATAAATCACAGGAGTTAGAATTTATGCGCAATAAGGTGAAATTTTTAGAAGATAGGAAAGAATTTAAAAAAAAAAATTTGTCTATAGTTGGGCAGGAAGAAAATAGACAAATAACAGAGCTATGCGGCAAACTTCCTCCACATCTTGCAACATGTGTAAAAATATATGTATATTCGAAGCCATTGTTCAACTCCAGGGTATTGGATTGCGTCCCTGTTAAATAGTTAGTGACGAAAGGTCGAATTTAGTTAATTTTTCTAGGTTAGTAGGGATTACTAAGGAAATATCCTATTTCGAAGTAAATGGCTCAGAAGTCATATACTTCTTTGATTCTCCTCATTTATTAAAAAGTACTCGTAACTGCTTAGAAAAGACAAATAAAGTAGTTTTTAAGGGGCGTCCAGTCAAATGGTCGGATATTATTCATTTATATGAAAACAGTACCGTGAACGACATTATTTGCACCCATAAACCTTTCCAAAAAATGAGCGTACAATTAGCTTCTCAAGTTTTTAGTCACTCTGTTGCAAGTGCTATGTTCGCCATTTATAGCTCCTTAATAGTTCTAAGCCTCCATCTTTTATTAATACAACCGAGTCGTCCTTTTTTGATAAGTTATTTAATATTTTTAATAATAGTCAATTTGGAGCAGTAGCTAATTTTAAAGAACCTGTTTTTGGCAACTGCGGACCAATTGAAATTTCTTGAAGAAGTCGAGGACTCCTTTAAAGTGTATGATTCGTTTGGACGCGAAACAACAAATACTTTTAGTTTTTATATTCGTTGCGTAGATAAAGAGAATTGCTCCCTCAAAAGCGCCTGCAATGACGCTTTGGTCCTTAACACCTCTTGACAAACTTTTCAAGGATTTTTCAATATCCAAGTTGAGGTTAAGATGAGATGAAAGCAGCTTTTTGCATAAAAATGCTTTTATATATTTTTGTGATTACATGTACTATAAATATTTTAAACATCATAATTGTTTAATGCCATTACCAAGATTTGATGGTGATATTACTGAGGAAGATTTCTTCTTTACTAAAGAAAAGCAATATAGTAATTGCCAATTGGAAAAACCACCTTCCGAATTTATAGATTTATAAAAAAAATCGAAGAAATTTATACACAACAATTTGATTATACTTGCCATAAAATCGGATTTTCACAAATATTGTTTGAAAAAATGCTGGATGTAGAACCCTACTATTGTTGTGAAAACTGTAATTCCGACGTGAACATTTTTCCTTGTAAACGCTTTTAATAAAAAAGTGAATCACACTGATTTCAAAAACATAAATTTTTTTGTGTTACACACAATAGAAATCTAGTCGAAATGTAAAAATATGAAAAATAATCGCCCCTATTCCCGTTGTCGTTATCGTTTTAAAACGACTTAAGAACGCCTATTTGGCATTCCTGTTGGCGTTAACGACATTTATCGAAAAAAAATTGAGATTCCCCAATTTGAAACGACTATAGAAACGACATAGAAACAGTCGTTTTTTGTCGTTGCTATAATTGTGAGCGACATAGAAACGACGCGGTTGTTTGAAGGAATATTTGAAGTGAAGATAAAAATTCCAAATCGGAAACAGTTTGAAATTTTAATTTCTGAAATGGAAAAATATCCTGCATATGCCAAGGACTATAGAACAGGGATAAATCCTTTAAAATCGATTTTTTGGGAGGGATATTTTTTTCTCAAAAAATAAAAATAAATCCATTTCACAGCCATCTCGCGTCGGAAATTGTTGGCAGAATATATTTAAGATATGAAAGATCTTAAAATTCAAAACGAAGAAAAAAATAGTACTCCAACATGAGGAGGAGTTAATAAACAGATACCCATGTCTCCTTTGGCTGGACCATTAGTTAGAGTAGTTGGATTAGCCAGAAACAAGAAGCATGAGACGCTGAAGTATAACATATTTTAGAAGAAAGTTTGAAGGACGCAGATGTCACCACTACTTCTTTTAAAAAATCAAATAAAGATGAAAGACATTGTTGTACAGAAGTACAATAATTACAGTGATAACGTTGTTTAGAGTCAATATAGAATAGCATAAAATCCATTAAGGACTGCTTTAAAAATGTGTCTCGTTGCATAAGAAAGAAATTTTTATATGGAAAAGAGCTCCTTAAAGTATACTATATAAAATATGTAGACAAATTTCGATAACTTTTCTTAGGCGTTACGATATACTTCAAGAATACCAATTTAGGAACGAAACGACGATAAGAACGACAACGACTTACTGCCTTCCCTAAATAAAAGCGTCAGCGGCAAATTACTGTCAAAAAATCTTCATGCCCATACAATTTGTATGGCGCATACCGAAATAACGCGACGGCAACGCTGAGCGGTTGAAAATTTCTATTTTGACAGCGCGTTAAGAAGTAAAGTTGGCTGCGAAAACGAAATAATTGCCATTTCTCTTATTTCCTGCATTTCTTTTGCACAAAAAGCGGAAACATTTTATTTTTTTGAAATTACTGATTTTTATGGAATTTGTTTGTACAAAAAAGCAATAAATTAGTATTTTTTGAAAATGTAAACCCGTGGGAAATTTATTTGTACAAAAAAGCGAAAAGTTGTAGATATATTCACATATATCTATCTCTCACATCTATCTATTCACAAATATACACATATATAATAGAAAACTTTAAAATTAGTTAACTTGCGAAGTTAATTGTGACAAATGGATGTAAGTATTATTAATAATTTAATTCGTCCGAGTGTAAACATGTAATTTTGTAACAATTTTAGAATTCTTGTGAAAAAATTATTGAATTTGTTCACGGTAAACTTTGTCTTTTTGACAAAAGAAACCCAAAATACAAGGATATAAAACACAAAGAGCGGATTTGGGAAGAAATTTCCAAAGAAATAAATATGTCAGGTAAGGTATTAAAAATAGTTTAGTTTAGCTAAGGAATGCAAAATAAAGTGGAAGAGCCTGCGGGATAAATACCGAAAAAATAAAAATTTTGAAAATCTTCCCACCAGTTCTCAACAAAAGCTTGGGCCTGCTTGGAAGTATGCGGCAAGCATAGAATTTTTAGCGGAATCTATGGAACCTGCCAGGTATTAAAACTCGTTATTAATGTTTCATATATTTCATATAATTATGTAAAATGTTGAAGAAAAATATTAACTCTTAATTTTTAGTACAACCAGCAACGTTTCCGCTGATTTGGAAACAAGCATGGGATGGTCCGAAGACATCAATAGCCAGTCGTCGAACACCACCAGCACCAACAAAAGTAGAAAACGGAGCAGCGATGGTCTCTTCACAGAAGTACTTCTGGCTATGAAGAGAAAATATGAAGAACCTACGACAACAACAACAACAGATAAGCACCAACACTTTTTTGGTATGCTGAGGAGCAAATTAGATAGGCTCCCAGAAGGTGAAATAGATGACGTAGAGATAGAAATTTTAAATTTAGTTAATAGGAAAATAAATAAAAATTAATATCTCCCTACTTATTAACTAGTCTAATCTGTAAATAGTTGTTAATTTTTTCTCAATATTAATTATAATTTTCCTTTTCATTAAATTCTAAATTTGTAAAAAGTTGTTAATTTTTTCTCAATATTAATTATATATTTTGTTACTCATTTAAAGTAAATTTTTATTTGAAATATTTTTAAATAAAATCCATTATAAAACATTGAATTTAATAATAAACGTGTTCTTATTACTATATTTTTATACTCTCGCAACCTGTTGCACAGAGTATAATAGTTTTGTTCACCTAACGGTTGTTTGTGTCACCAAGAAATATAAGAGTTAGATATGGGGTTATATATACATAAATGATCAGGATGACGAGTAGATTTGAAATCCGGATGTCTGTCCGTCCGTCTGTCCGTGCAAGCGATAACTTGAGTAAAAATTAAGATATCTTAATGAAATTTGGAACACATGTTCCTTGGCACCCTGAGGAGGTTGCTTTCGAAAATGGGCAAAATCGGTTGACTGCCACGCCCACAAAATGGTGGAAACCGAAAACCTATACAGTGTCATAACTAAGCCATAAATAAAGTTATGAAAATGAAATTTGGAACATAGGATCCCATTAGGGAGGGGCACATTTGGATGTAATTTTTTTGGAAAAGTGGGCGTGACCCCGCCCCCAAATAGGTTTTTTGTATATAACTCGCAAACCAATAAAGTTATATAAGCCAAACTTTCTGCAGTCATTTCTTTTAGCCATTTTCTTATACAGTCCAAAAATGAAAGAAATCGGATAATAACCACGCCCACCTCCCATACAAAGGTTAGGTTGAAAATTACTAAAAGTGAGTTAACTCAGTAACGAAAAACGTCAGAAACACTAAATTTCACATAAGAAATGGCAGATAGAAGCTGCACTCAGATTTTTTTACAAAATGGAAAATGGGCGTGGCATCGCCCACTTATGGGTCAAAAACCATATCTCAGGAACTACTCGACCGATTTCAATGAAACTTGGTTTGTAATAGTTTTCTTACATCCCAATGATATGTTGTGAAAATAGGCCAAATCGCTTCACAACCACGCCAACTTCCTATATACCAGAACTTTGAAGACGATCTGAATCGTTAACTTTACAATATATAAAGGAAGCACTAGTGAAGATATCGATGCAGAACTTTGCACAAATACTACCTTTATAGTGTGGAAGCCCCATTCTAAAAATCGCCGAAATCGGACCCTAGGTTTTCAAGGCCCCATGTATCGAACATGAGGACCTCGGTGCTTCTAACCTAATATTAGGGTTTCCAACTTTCAATGGACTTTATGCACTATATATGACGAATATTTGGGTCAAATTGTGTATTATATAATATAAATAAAGTTAAATAAATAAATTGCGAGAGTATAAAATGTTCGGTTACACCCGAACTTAGCCTTTCCTTACTTGTTAAATATACATTTCTGTATTATGAAGAATTTAAATATTGACAAAGATCATTTCTTAAATTAAGGGCTGATTGAATCGATGTATTGGCTGTTAGTAAATCGTGTCTGTTTACACTTGCCAAATTGTAATTGTTTGTTTCCTCTGTAGCAGTACCGTTCACCTTACCGAACCTAAGGAAATTATGAAGCACTATTGTTGCTAATACAACCTGTAAATATAGAAACAAATTTGTATTATCTTTAATATAATAAAATTGTTAATATTAATACTTTTTTTGCATTTTCCGGCGAAAAGGATATGAATGTTCTCAAAGCTCTCCATCGAGAAGTTAATATACCTTAAAGGTAAAAAATTTGTTAAAATTATACAACATACTTCCATTTCTGTAGAGAAGAGTTTTTTTTTTTCAAAAGCAATCTCAATTCGTATTCTAGCACTACACAATCTTTTGTTGAACACTTTACTGACATCTGTAACTGTTGCATATGGCTTCATTATGTTTTCTTTCAAAGGGAATGCGGCGTAAGCCACGAAGTAGTATGGATATATTCGGCCCTATTCCCGTTGTCGTTGTCGTTTTAATAGTCGTTTCTAAGTCGTCGTCGTTCTAATCGTCGTTTCGTTCCTAAATTGGTATTCTTGAAGTATATCGTAACGCCTAAGAAAAGTTATCGAAATTTGTATACATATTTTATATAGTATACTTTAAGGCGCTCTTTTCCCATATAAAAATTTCTTTCTTATGTAACGAGACATATTTTTAAAGCAATCCTTGATGGATTTTATGCTATTCTCTATTGACTCTAAACAACGTTATCACTGTAATTATTGTACTTACGTCCAACAATGTTAGTCTTCCATCTTTATTTGATTTTTTAAAAGAAGTAGTGGTGAGATCTGTGTCCTCCAAACTTTCTTCTGAAATGTGTTATACTTCCAGCGTCTCATGCTCCTTGCTTCTGGCTAATCCGACTACTCTACCTAGTGGTCCAGGAGACATGGGTATCTGTTTATTAACTCCTCGTCTTGTTGGAGTACTATTTGTTTCTTCGTTTTGAATTTTAAGACCTTTCATATCTTAAATGTACTCTTAGATATAAAAATGCAATTTTATTAATGCCAACAATTTAGGACGCGAGATGGCGGTGGATTGGATTTAGTTTTTTTTTTTTTTAGAAAAAAAATATCCCTCCCAAAAAATCGAAATTTAAAGGATTTATCCCTTTTCTAAAGTCCTTGGCATATGCAGGATATTTTTCCATTTCAGAAATTAAAATTTCAAACTGTTTCCGATTTGGAAATTCATCTTCACATCAAATATTCCTTCAAACAACCGCGTCGTTTCTATGTCGCTCACAATTATAGCAACGACAAAAAACGACTGTTTCTATGTCGTTTCTATAGTCGTTTCAAATTGGGGAATCTCAAATTATTTTCGATAAATGTCGTTAACGCCAACAGGAATACCAAATAGGCGTTTTTAAGTCGTTTTAAAACGATAACGACAACGGGAATAGGGGCGATTATTTCTTAGTTGGGCAAATTTGTTGCAACTGGGACATCTATAGATTTATTTAAAATCATTTTTCCAAACTGAGAATTCCGAAACACACCGCCATCGCTTTGATAAAAGTATAATTGCTATCGCAAGCTGCAAGTAAAAACTCTATGTGCAAAATTTTTATTTAGTTTTCTTTTTGGTCATTCACTTATATACTTACGATGCAATTAAATTGTTTATAATTAAAGTATTGTGATCCTGAATTAGGCGGGCAATTTATTCGCACATGTTTACCATCTATTGCCCCTAAACAATGTGGTAATTTGGTTGCATTCCAAAAGTCCTCCGAAATTTGTTTCCATTCCGCATTAGTAGGTGGACTAACATAAATACTTGCCAATATTCGCCACAATACTTCACGCGTTTTTAAAACGACGGACCTGGCTGCCTCTAGTCCAATCCGAAACTTCATAGCTAACACATGAAGAGCGCTGCCATGAGCCAAGAAACTAGAAATAACATAAAATAAACAATAATTTAAACCACTTTTCTTAATCGTACTTACTGCAATATTATGTACAATCTCTGCTCTGGCTCAATTGGATTCCTGCGCGAGTACTTTCGTAACCATGGTTCAACAAAATTTAATAATACTTTGAACTGTTCATTCGTAAATCTTGTTGATTTTACAAACAGCTCTGGGTTCTTTTTAATTAAAACATTAACACCGCTTGAGTAAAATCCATGATTTTTACGTGTTCTAAAAATCTTTTGATTTCCACTGCTTTGTCTACGTGCAATCATATTCAATAGAAATAAATCCTCCAGAACATCAATGTCATCCATAATTTAAAATTATTCTTTTTAAATAACGTTTTTATATTATGTATGTGATTGGCGTTGCAACCGTTTAGCCGGTTATAGCCGAATCGACGATAGTGCGCCACCTCTCTCTCTCCTTCGCAGTTCGGCGCCAGTTGGAGATCCCAAGTGTAACCAGGTCGCTCTCCACCTGGTCCCTCCAACGGAGTGGAGGCCTTCGTCTGCGGTATTCGCCGTTGCCAATGTTCTGAGGACCATAAATCTTGCGCAAAATTTTCCTCTCGAAAACTCCTAGTGTCGTCTCATCTGATGTTGACATCGTCCAAGCTTCTGCACCGTAAAGCAGGACGAGTATGATAAGCGACTTGTAGAGCTTGATTTTGGTTCGTCGAGAGAGGACTTTACTGTTCAATTGCCTACTCAATCCAAAGTAGTACCTGTTGGCCAGAGTTATTCTGCGCTGGATTTCGAGGACCATTGTTCATTGTTGTTGATGCTGGTTCCCAGGTATACGAAATTATCTACGACTTCGAAGTTATGACTTTTTTATATTATACTTTGAAAAATTAAACTTTATAATTACAATTCAAGTAAATTATTCTTCTTTCTTCACACTTCTCTCTTTTCACAATAAGAAAATCACAATTGAAGCAAACAGTGTTGACATTTGACGTAAAGTTGCCGCTTTTATTTAGGGATGCCACGCGGGCGTTAACGCTGTGCGGTAAAAAACGTTCCGCTCGACGCTTTTATTTAGGGACGGCAGTTAGAAACGACTATTAAAACGACAACGACAACGGGAATAGGGCCGAATGTTAACAAACCAAAGGTTTTCTGCTGTATATACTGATAGTTGCTTGCTGACTTCTCAGTATTTCTTGGCACCATAAGAAGGTTAACCTCGAAAATGGGCGTAATCAGACCACTACCACGCCCACAAAATGGCGAAAACCGAAAACACATAAAGTGTCATAACTAAGCCATAAATAAAGCTATGGAAATAAAATTTGGTACAAAGGATCGCACTATGAAGGGGCATATTTGGATGTAATTGTTTTGGGGAAGTTGGAAATCAGTTATTTGTATATATCTCGCAAACCAATTAAACTATATAAACCAAACTCTCTGAAGTCGGTTCTCTTACGTACCCCATCATACAGCATGAAAATAGTTGAAATCGGATAATAACCACGCCCACCTCCCATTCAAAGGTTAGGTTAAAAATTACTAGAAGTGTGTTATCTAGTGTACTTCACAAGTGTATGATCCAAAAGATTGAAACGATCTCTAATTTGGCGTAAAATTAATGCAACATTCGAGCTTTCCTCCCGACTCATGAAAAATAATTTATAACTACTCAACATATTCTTGTTTTATTTTAATTCAAATTAATTATTTTTGTTCACTTATTTGTATTTTTAATTGCCATTTATATTTGAACATTGCTGCCAAATACCTTCAAAATAATTGTCAACAAGTAAGGAAAGGCTAAGTTCGTGTGCAACCGAACATTTTATACTCTCTGTACCAAATTTTATTTTAAGAACTTTATTTATGGCTTAGTTATAACACTTTATGTCTTTTTGGTTTTCGCCATTTTTTGGGCGCGGCAGTGATTTGAGATATGGTCATTTTTCATTTTGTAAAAAGAATCTGAGTGCAGCTCCTTTCTGCCATTTCTTCAGTAAAATTTTGTGTTTCTGACGTTTTGCGTTGGTGAGTTAACTCACTTTTAGTAATTTTAAACATAACCTTTGTATGGGAGATGGGCGTGGTTATTATCCGATTTCATTTTTCATTTTTGGACTATGTTAAAAAGCATCTAAAATAAACGACTGAAGAAAGTTTGGTTTATAAAGCTTTATTAGTCTATTTGGGGGCGGTGCCACACCCACTTCCCCCAAAAAATATACCCAAATATGCACCTTCCTAATGTGATCCTCTGTACCAACTTTTACTTTCATAACTTTATTTGTGGTTTAGTTATGACACTTTATAAGTTTTCGGTTTTCGCCATTTTGTGGACGTGGCAATGGTCCGATTTCGCCCATTTTCGATACCAACCTCCTTAGGATGCCAAGGAATATTTATTAAGATATCTCAATTTTTACTCAAGTTATCGCTTGCACGGATAGACGAACAGACAGACGGATTTCAACTTCACTCGTCATCATTTCTGTGGACTTTTGGAAAACCCGCTTAAGTCGAGATAAGTAAATTTTCCAATCTGTTTATCATAAAGGCACATTTTCATAACGGTCATTTCTGTCTTATCGGCGTACTGATAGCGTGATTAGCGACGGAGATATGAATTTTGAAAAAGCATCTTAAGTCGATATTTTTTCCTAGTGCATTTGCGAAAACAACTTAAGTCAGATAAGATAGAAAAGAGAAAAAAACATTCTAAATCTATCGTTTAGAAAACCATCTTAAGACAACTTGATGTGACGCTTTTTTTATTTTGCTTTTGGAAAAAGAACTTAACTCGGTGTAAGTGCTTTTTCCTCGGGCAGAACTTGAAATGATACCAATATAAAAGGAGTTCAGTTCATTTTAGAAATTATTTTATGAACAAATCTCGCCGTGTTAACACGCCTTATGTCCTGCTAAGAGCATTTTCTGAAATTTTCCGAACAGAAAGGCTAAGTCTGCGGCTATTTTAATTGAACTTAGGTGTTTTTTTTTAATGCAAATATAACAAAAAGTTTGCCAGATAAGTTCTTTTTACAATGAAAAGGGGACAGATTCTTGCAAATCTGGCAAGAAAATTGCCAAAAAAAGACACAGAGATATTAAAATCCAATTCAACTGATACAACCTCTGAAAGTTTAGTGGCAGATCAGCAAATGCGAGTTACGGACTGTGATTTAACCCATATTTCCTTTGAAGTTAACACATCACGTGTTCGTTCTGAGTCGCAACAACGCAAGGTTTCTGATGAATTTACAAGTCAAAACGAGTCTGAAGAAGACGTCTTTCCTGAAACGGATTTTTTAGACTCAGATTTTGTACCTTCAAGTGAAAATTCTGAGCTGAATGCCACCACTGAAAGCATACAAATTATGGCAAATGTATTAGAAGCGAACACCAATAATTTTGTCTCACCTGGTTTGAATGAGGCCGAGCTTTTTTCTACTCCTAATAAATCACCAAAACAAACTAAAAAGCCAGGTAGAAATTTAAACAAGGAATGCAAAAAGTCTAGAAAAAACTGCAGTGATTACACAAATATACAAGTTCTGGGGAATGTAGAATGAAATGCAAAACAAAAATTAGCTTCGAAGAACAAACCATCCTCTTTAAAATTTATTGGAATAGGGACTATAACTCACGTCGGCAAATACTATCAAGCCTAATTGACGTTCAGCACAAAAAAACTGCCTACTTAGATAACCCGAACAAAAGAGGGTACGTTTTTATTTACCATTTCGAAACTAATTCCGAAAACACAAAAGTTTGCAAGAAATGTTTCCTTCAATTGTATGGCGAAACAGAACAGAGAATCAAAACTATTTGTATATACAAAACACAACCGGAATACGGCGGAGTCCCTCCTAATGACCGCCGGGGATGGAGTGCTCCAAGCAACAAGCTTACGGTTGAAAAGCATAACGAAGTTTTGAACTTTATAAACTCTATACCAAAATATGAAAGCCATTACAGTCGGCGTCATACTACCAAGATCTATTTCCAACGAGGACTTAATCAGGCATCACTATAGATTGTATAAAGAAAATATTTCTAATCCGGTGTCAGAATCAAAATTTCAGGAAATATTTAAAACTTTAGACATTAAATTTAAAAAACCCCAACTTGATTTATGTACCCAATGCGAAACATTGAAAGAAAAAATTAAAAACACTGAGAATATGGTGGAAAAAGCTGATATTACTTTAAAATTAAAAAACCACCATGATGCCGCTGATTTGGCATATGACTGTAAGAAAAGGGACAAAGAACTCTCCCGTCAAGATAAGTCTGTGAAAATGTTTTCTTTCGACCTGCAGCAGTGTCTGCCAACGCCTTATTTGAATGTTTTTTTATAAACGTCCCTTGTGGACCTTCAACTTAACTATTCATGATGGTGCCATCAACAAGGCCAACTGCTACATTTGACATGAAGCTATTGCGAAGCGCGGAGCTAATGACATCGGCTCTTGCATTTATAAGTGCCTCGCAAGCTTATCTAATGACGTAAAGCATGTCATTTTATACAGTGATTCATGCACTGATCAAAATCGCAACTCGTATATTGTGCTATGTTTGCAAAGGTGTTGGAAGATCATCCCACAATTGAAACAATTGATCACAAGTTTCTGGTTGTTGGTCATACCCATCTAGAATGTGATACAGTTCACGCACAGATAGAAAAGAAAAATAAATACACTTCTATTTCTATTCAACATCCCCATGACTGGTGAAATTTAATTGCTGCTACAAACAAAAAGTATATTACTCAGGAGATGAAGCAAGAAGAATTCTACAATTTCAATGCATTGATGAAAGACAAATATACCTGGAGAAACAATAACACCGAAGGTTAGTATTTTACTTTTAAGTAATATTATTAATATTAGTATTTTGCTCATTTCTTATTTAAAAATTATTATTTCTTGCAATTTTTTAGGTGAAAAGTTTCGGTGGAAGTTTGTAAGGTGGTTGCGGTGTGTGAAAAAGGAGCCTGGACTGATACGCTACAAATATACTCTTGGCTTGGGCGATCCATTTAAGGAATTAAACATAAAAGCACGGCGTAAAAGAGATCAAAACTATGAGCTTGCAAAATCTTATACGGGTCCTCTCCCTATTTCTGCAAACAAAAAACGCGATCTGCTAGATACAGTTTGTCAACAAATTCTTTGCAAAATGCAAATTGACTCAAAAAATCAACTTTGACATTAAATTTCTTTAACAAAGGTTTTGTTGTTTATGATTTTTCTTTTACAGTATTATTATAGGATATATCTAGTCATAGAATATGTTAAAAAAATAACAAAAGTAAAAACAAAAACATAAGATAGGACTCAAATAAGCAAAAACAACTAAAAACCAATTGTCAATCAATTCTTTGCAAAATGCAAGCACATGTCGAAGAACGAATTCATGAGAAATGAACAGGACATTTTCAAAAAAAATAAGCCAACGCGTGTTCTTCTCGGAATATTCTGGCATATATTCATGTTTCGAATTGCACAGATCTAATTGGAACTACCGATCTAGTTGCAAATAAGAATCGTCAAGTAAATGAGTTCATGAGAAATTTAACCAATTGGTATATTTTCGGGTTAGTTCGTAAACGCAGTAACTTGGTTGCACTGCAAATTTGCAGGGGCAACGCGTTCGTCAAAAAAAACTGCGGCAATACTGCTCTTCGTCAAAAGTTTTTTAATGCATGCAGTTGGCAGCACTTCGGCAAATTGCCGCAGCCATTGCAGTAATTTTTTTGAAACTGCGTAAAACCAAAGGCGAAATGGAAGAGTGAGTAAAATGATTTCTAATTCTAGATATGTCTTTAATTATTAATATGATTATACGATTTTCCAGCAAATTATATAAAAATTTTAATACGAACAAGGCTGGACATGGAGTCAGAGTTCCAGGAAGGAAGGAAAAAAAAATCATTCCTGTGGGGGAGAATTCTTGAAATAATTAAAGAAAAAGTTCCAGAATTTAATTTATCACGGGATCAGATTTCCCGTAAATTTGTGAATCTCTTCTGCACATATAAAAGAATTAAAAAGCGAAATAGCTTAACAGGGCGTGCTGCAAGTGCTTGGGAGTTTTTTGAAGAATTTGACGATGTGTATGGAACCAGACATTCCATTAGTACGCCTCCTGAGAATTTGCATTCGTCTTTGTCACTGCCAAGTACAAGGGATGCTTCCAATGTGGTGGAAGATATTGGGGTTTCGAATGACTCTCCAGGAACCTCGAACAACACAACATCGACCAATCTCGGCAGAAGGCGTAGGGCAACCAGTGCCAATGAGTCTCTGGAATTCCTTAAGGAAGAAGCTAAAAATGAAAAGGAAAGACACGATCAGATTATAGAGCTTGAACGGGAAAAGATGCAAATAGAGCGCGAGAGAATACAAACCATGGCTAGCCTTAGAGATATGCTTCAAAAGTTTTTAGATAGATAAGATGATAGTATTTAGTCTTAAATATGAATATGGCTGTAAAACAGAGTAATTAGAGTTTTTTTATTTTTACTTACGAATAATTTTAAGTTGTTAATTAGTACACAAATAAAACACAATGGATTCCACTCATAAGTATTTTACTTATATTTATTTATGAACAAAACAACGTTGTCAAATTGCGCCTTTTAGCAATTCCATCTAAATCGTCATTTTCTTGAGGTGCCAGTGAAGTACTAAGGTGATTTTCTTCATTTATGACGTTATTATTTTCTGGTAATCCAACAAGATATTCCGAAGGGTTTCCTCTATTTATAATAAAGTTGTGCAATATTGTACAGGCAAATATTACCATTGATGCTTTTTTGACTGACCTCAAGTTTATATAATTCAGTATTTTAAACTTTTGTTTCAAAATCCCATACGACTGCTCGATAAAAACACGAGTTGAGCTTAAGCAGTAATTAAAGTTTCTTTCTTCCGATCTTAAATGCCCATTATCTCTGTAAGGTGTGAGCAGGAATTTTGATAAAGGATAGGCAGAATCTCCTAAAATGACTGCATTTTCAGCAAGTTCCACTTCACCGGAAATAATTCCTTTATAAATAGGGCTAGTTTTCCATACATGAGCATCATGGCAACTGCCTGGACATCCAATAAATACATCCAGAAAGCGAAATTTACTGTCACATATGGCCTAAACATAAGAGTTAGTAGAAATTTTGTGTTGATAAAACTGAAGCTTAAATACACAAACCTGCAAAATAATTGTATGATTTCCTTTTCGGTTGTAGTAACTAATCGCATCATTTTTTGGAAGCGAGATGTTGAAATGCGTCCCATCTACACATCCCACAACATATGGAAAAGGATTGCATCGGCTTCTTTCGAAATGTTCCATTACTTGCCTTTGTTTAACAGCAGAAGGCCATATTATTTCATTTTTTAATGAAGAAATCATTTTAATAACATTAAAAAATATTTTATGCGTGGTTCCCTTCGCAACACCAAACCGGTCACTAAGCTCGCGAAACGTGACGTTGCTGTTACCCAATTTCCACAGCGTTACATAAAGGCACATTTCAAGGGAATGCCCCAACCGGCCGCGCAATGATCTGGTCCAATATGGTTGGATAGAGTTTCGCAATATCTAAAACACAAAATAACACATTACATACATATCAAATAAAACAATTAAAAGTTAAGCTTACCATAAAAGTTGGTCGCGCCATCCGAAAATGCGATTGAAATACATCCTCTGGATAGTTTTTGATTATATTCAGGTAATTGCTCACTTTTGGTACGGACCGCCTTTTCTTTTTTAAATAACTTTTTAGTAAAAGATTTCTTCTCTTCACTTGTCTAATCCTTTTTTTATTGTAATTCAATAAAATATTCTCACTCTGAGTTTCCTGGTTATCAATAATTATGTTAATTAAAAATTCCATTTCTCTGGCGTTCGTAAATGCGAAAAAATTCTTCGCAGCACAATCGCAATGACAAGGCAGTAGAATCAGCTGATTGTGCAGTAGCAACCACAGCCGGCAAGAATGCAGCAGGGTTGCACAAAATTACTGCGTTTACGAACTAACCCTTCATTATTTCAAAGGAAAAAAAAAATATGTGTCCAAAATTTTTAATATTAAGCTAAGGACTATATTCAACATTATTCAGGTGCAAAAAATAAAATATACTGCATTGGAATAACTCTGGACGCAAACTTTCAGAGCTTTCATTTTGGGATTTTTCTAAAATAATACAATAAGTAGATAAAAACCCCAAAAATTTGACTGAAAGAGAAATTTGACAACAGTAACCATGAGGAAGTTAGAAAAGAGTCAGTACTCGTCCCAAGTAGCGTGGAAAAAGCCACCGCTTTCTGTCATTAAAATTAAAAAATATATCAATTTCGCTATAGATGATTATAATAGGCCAACGGAGGACCGAAGTCTGTTTCCGCCAAACTTTTCTGGGTCCATCATGATGCTACGTCATTGTCTTCGTCTAGTCACAAAAAATAACGCCATTCCAGTATTCCATTGGCTTAGTAACATCAACTATAGCTAATTTTCAATAGTAATATTGGTATATAACTGTGGCATTTTCCTGGCTACATGGGACGAGTACTGGGGAAGATTCAACACTATTCTCACTTCCTCATGGTTACTGTTGTTGTTGTAATATTTTTTTATATTTTTCCCCAATTTTTCGGGCAAATTTTTGGGGTTTTTATCTACTTATTGTAATACTTTAGAAAAATCCCAAAATGAAAGCTCTGAAAGTTTGCGTCCAGCGTTCTTCCAATGCAGTAAATTTTATTTTTTGCACCTGAATAATGTTGTATATAGTCCTTAGCTTAATATTAAAACTTTTGGACACCTATTTTTTATTTTTTTCTTTGAAATAATGAAAATATACCAATTGGTTAAATTTCTCATGAACTCATTTACTTGACGATTCTTATTTTCAACTAGATCGGTAGTTCCAATTAGATCTGTGCAATTCGAAACATGAATATATGCTAGAATATTCCGAGAAGAACACGTGTTGGCTTTTTTTTTTTGAAAATGTCCCGTTCGTTTCTCATGAATTCGTTCTTCGACATGTGCTTGCATTTTGCAAAGAATTGATTGACAATTTTGTTGTTTTTGCTTATTTGAGTCCTATCTTATGTTTTTGTTTTTACTTTTGTTATTTTTTTAACATATTCTATGACTAGATATATCCTATAATAAACCTGTAAAAGAAAAATCATAAACAACTAAACCTTTGTTAAAGAAATTTAATGTCAAATTTGATTTTATGTGTCAATTTTGATTTTGCAAAGAATTTGTTGACAAACTGTATGTTGCCGTTGGTCAACCCAGAGCTGCACAGTTTTTACCGAGAAAAATCATAAAAAACTAAACCTTTGTTAAAGAAATTTAATGTCAAAGTTGATTTTATGTGTCAATTTTGATTTTGCAAAGAATTTGTTGACAAACTGTATGTTGCCGTTGGTCAACCCAGAGCTGCACAGTTTTTACCGAAATCTTAAAGTTGAAGGAGAATAAAGTTGAATAGATACAGATTTGGATGAAATTGAAGAAAATCTCTAAAAATTTAATTAATAAAATTCAAAAATATATACATATTTGTTTGTGTTCATATATGCATCTGTATTGAAGTGCCTATTTATTTTATTGTATTACTGATGTTCATTTTCTTTTATTGTTTAAAAATTCTTTTGTTAAATGCAAATTATTTTAAATCTTTACTTATGAGTTTTCTATTGTAAATTACACAAAGAACTTGTATATTTTGTCTTTTATAAATAAATATGAATTTTAGATTATCCACTTAACTCTGGTTTGTATCATTAAAATGTTTGAAGAAGGAACTTAAGTCGTAACAACTATTGCCACATAATCCCCAATGGGGTAAAAACGTTTAAAATCTAACAGCAATAATTTCTTTAACCCTCTAAATAGTGTATAATGGCTAAAATTGATCGGGAAATATGGTAATACAAGAACCAAAGCCAGAAAAAGGCCCTCTATTTATTTTAAAGAGCATTGATGCAAAAAAAGCTTTGATAACAATTTAAAAATAAACCAAGAATAACAAAAAACAAAAATTATTCAAATTTGTTAGTGTCAAGAAACTTTACACACCTCGAGATTTTTACTTGTAAGGCACGCATGTTTTG
Organism: Zeugodacus tau; assembly: GCA_031772095.1. Classification (NCBI taxonomy): domain Eukaryota; kingdom Metazoa; phylum Arthropoda; class Insecta; order Diptera; family Tephritidae; genus Zeugodacus; species Zeugodacus tau. The sequence goes on along the minus strand of CM062649.1, from coordinate 48,123,937 downwards.
GCGCGCAGTTTCACGAGAAATCTGAATGTTGTACTCTTCCTGAAGATATTTCGTAAGAACACTGATCGAATTTGGCCAAGTTTTCGAGACTTAGGCACTGTACATGTCCACTTATTTATAATTTACGGCCTTTTTCTCTATTTATCAGCGATATTTCATCAGCTGTAATCTTGCATGCACCAGGACCGATGGCATATAGGCATTTGCTCAAAAATGGATGTCCTCTACCAAGCACGGGCACTTTGAATAAATGGGTACGAAAATTAAAAATGAATGAAGGGTTTTAGAAAATGTTATTAAACTAATGAAACATAGTAACTTAAGTAAAGAGGAACGGATCTCTGTGCTCTCCATAGATGAGATGAAAATAGCTTCTTGCTATGAGTATGATCCGATGGAGAGAGTCGTTAGAAAACCATCGAACTATGTGCAATTTGTTTTCGTTCGAGGATTGATGGCCTCATGGAAACAACCTATCTTTTATGGATTTGATTGTAAAATCAATAAAGATACATTGGAAAATATAATATCAAAATTATATTCAGCAAACTTCACAGTCGTTGGGTCCTTCGTTTCGAACATGGGTCCTTCTAATAAAACAATGCGGAAAGATATTGGTATCTCAACTTGTAAGTGGTATATTAGTATATTTTTATGAGAATGCTTTCTAATTTACAATTACTCATACTAATTCACTAGCAAAAACTTGGTTTAATCACCCTAACAGTGATACACAGCGCGTGTTCGTTTTTGCTGATGCACCGCACCTATTAGAATTGATTAGAAATCACTTTATTGATAGTGGTTTTATTTATGAAGGCAAGATTATATTAAATAATATATTAAGCAGGTTTTGAACCTAACGAATTTTTCGGATGTATCTATTACATATAAAGTAAACGAAGAGCATTTTGAAGTAAAAGGCGCAAGCCGTCAAAAAGTAAAGCTGGCTGCGCAACTATTTTCAAATACGTGTGCTAATGCTGTAAGAAGATGCTACATAGATGGACGTGAAATATATAACGCGGTGGAATGCGCAGATTTTATCCAGCTTGTTAATAACTGGTTTGATATTATTAATTCTAATATTCGTACTAACCAAACTTCGTGTAAAATGCCTTATGGAAAAGCACTTTTGCATCAAAACGAAGTGCTGGAAAAGATGTCAAAAATAATAATAATAATGTCGGAGACCTTGATTCCAAATAAACGATGCATGGCTCCTTTTCAAAAGGGAGTACATGTTATAAAAAGTTATAAAAAGTAAACCAAAATAAAATTTCAATATTTTGTGGAAAAGTCTTTTTGCTCGATTACAGCTTTCATGCGGTTTTGCATTGATTCCACCAATTTTTTTGTAAAATCTGGCGATATTTTACCCCACTCTTCCTTCAAAGCCGCTTTTAGAGTTTGGACGCTAGAAATGTGGTGTTTTCTGATATTTCCAGAATGTGCCATACATTTTCAATAACGTTCAAATCTGGTGACTGTGCAGGTGTTTTGACGAGGTGTGGACAATTCCAAATGAGCGAAGTTTGTACAAGACCAGATTTATGTTTAAGGTCGTTGTCCTGGAAGAAGCGAAAAGTGTCACGTATACCCAGGTCTTCTGCACTTTGAAGCAAATTTTGCTTCAGTAAGTCTAGGTACACTTCTTTATTCATAGTGGAGTCTATAAACTCCAATCGACCAACGCCTGCAGATGACATACACCCCCAAACCATTACATGACCGCCACCATGTTTTACTGTTGCGCGTAAATTTTTTGTTTGGAGCTCAGTATTTGGTTTCCGCCATACGTATGCTTTACCATCTGACGCAAAAAGATTAAACTTGCTCTCATTGGCGAAAATAACCATATTCCAAAAGGCATTGTCCTTGTTTAAATGGTCTTTTGCGAACTGTAAACGGGCTTTTTTATTTTTCTTATTTATAAAAGGCTTATTCCGAGCTGTTCGCCCATGAAAATTGGAATCCCTTAATATTCTGCGCACAGTTTCTGGATGACATTTTTTGCCGAGAAACATTTCAACATCTTTGGTCACCGCTGGAGCACTTAACATTGGTTCTTTTTTAATCTTTTTTGAAATCCACCTCTCATACGTTTCATTAAAAATTTTATTAGGAGCCTTTCGACCCTTGTTAAGCACGCGATTTTCACGTACAAAGCGCTGAATTATATATTGAACTGTAGATGAACTGAAATCAACCATTTCAGCAATTTGTCTTTGCGTTTTTCCACTTTGAAAATGTTTAATAACTAATTCGCGTTTTTCAATTGAAGTGCGTGGACCCATGTTGATATACCGCGTAATTGCAACTGATCTGCATTGTTTTTAGAACATAAACTGCTTCTTAAGTATTCATAGTTCACACTTTGATTTACCGTTAGTTTTCTGCAACCGTTATTTCCATGTATCACATGAACGAAAATCAACACACGAAATAAGCTGTGACCCATGAATTATGAGTGTTTTTGGTTTTTGTTTAATAAAATATTGAATTTGAATATTTTTGTAAATTTTTTTACATGTTTTGTATTTAAAACTAAATTATCAATATAATTGCATCATTCGTTCATTTAGTTCAGAGCAAAAAATATTAATTTCATATCAGTATTATCAAAATTGTAGCTTACACGAAATAAGCTGTGAGCCACTGTATGTAATCAAAAATCATTTTCCTTTTAAATTTACCCGGTTAATTTCACCAAATAATGTTGTTGAAAAAACTAATCTTCTAATCAACACTGTATAATTTTTTAATAATAAATGTGGATAATCTTGATATATAAAAATCACGTGTCACGTTGTTTGTTTTCGATGGACTCCTAAACTACTGAACCGATTTTAATGAAATTTTTAACACTGTGTGCAGTTTCGTCCAACTTGAAAGATAGGATAGTTTATAACTCTCCTTATAGTCGCATTATTTATTTATTGCAAATTATTTGTTTATTATTAGCAAAGAGCTATCCATCAGTTGGTGGCGCTAAGTGCGGTATGTTTCAGTAGATGGCGCTACATTTCTTTCTAATTTTCATGGATTTAGGCTGTCATAACAAAAGCTGCCACTTGCTAAAAACATTAAATGAAAATGCGTTGTTTGAAGTTTATATTATTTGTGGTAAAGTTATACGAATCTATGACTTCCAATATTCTAAATTTTAGAAAAAATCACATACAATCCATGAAATAAATAAAGTTATGTACATATGTATGGTCAGACAAATAAGCAATGCTGCCACTCTTTTCCAGTAAAACTTCCTCGAATTTGGGAGATTTCAGAGGAATTTAGGAAATCGCAGAGTTGATTTTTGCATGTATTTCCTAAATGCAAAAAAAAAATTTCATTTATTTGCATTTAGGTATAGAATTTTGTATGGCGAATGCCCGGTTTCGCAGTCCAAAAAAAATCTTGGCTAAGTATTGTTGCAAACTGAGTAGTCGTTTGCGTTTCACAGTCAATGCTTAATTTCTATAAAATTTTATTATGATATATGGCAACGTTATGGGCAACATATGTTTTACAAATGTCATTCATAAAAATATGTTTGAAATATTTAAATTATAACAGACAATAATTTGCGAGGAAAATTATATAAAAAATTGATGAAAACAACAAAAGAAACCCAAATTTCATCACTAGCGAGTCGGAGCACCTATGGGTACTGAAGGAAAAGTATAAGCTGTTATTGAGTGCAAACGAACGGACACTAGCCCTACGCTACGAAAGATGTCGCTGAAAATTCAAAGCAAATTCAAAACAAAAATCAGCTGTTATTTAAGCATTGCTTAAGCCTCCCAAATTAAATGTTACATGTTATCAACTAACAATTTTGTAATTAACTTATTTGTTAAAACCTTGAATATAAAATCAAAAATGAACTATTTTATGAAAATTTGTGCTTATTATCAACTCTACGAAAATTTTCGTCAATAATTTTAAAAATTTTGACCTCAAGTTCAAATCTCAATCCCGTGGATTTATATACCAGATATATACTAAGGTTTCCGTCTTTATTCATAAATAATAATTTCACTGTAGTGAATAGTTTACTACAACACAGCAAATCTAAAAGTGAGGAAATGTTCATTCTGAGAATTCGAATGATTCAAACCGATTTATCGTTTAAGTTCAAAATTTTACAGTTTCATATGTACATACATAGGTATGTTTGTGTCATGTTACTGTTCAAAAAGTAATAGAAAAATATAAAAAAGAAAAAAATACAAAAAATAAGGAAAGATAAGGGCGGCCAAAAATATTTGATGAAACACGGAAGATACAGGCGAACTCGAAGAAAAGTGCACAAAAAGTGGGAATTGAAATTGAAAATGAGACTGGTAAAACCTACGATCCCCAAACAATTCGTCGAGTGTTATATGATGCTGGCTACCTTGGACGTAATATTCGTAAAAAGCCATTCATAAGTAACATTAACAGACAAAAAAAATTGAAGTTTGTGAAAGAGCACGAAAACAAAGAGGAACATATAATATAGAGAATGAATAGAGAAGGTTCACGGTGTACCGATTGTCACTCTAGTCCAGTGGTCGGCACGAGAGGAATTGTGACCGTATAGGTGATTCATTTTAGTTATTTTATTATTTAAATAAGTATATTAGAACACAAAAGCATTAACTTTTCTGTCTTTAAATAGCTTAAAACCATAAATATAATACATAACATAAAACGACATTCATAAAACTTATGCAAAGTGCCATAGCCATGCGCGATGTTTACTCGTTGCTGGTTCGACAACGACTGAATGATAGAGCGTAAGCGTACGTGTGACTTGAGTCGGCACAATTGTGGTATGGAGTGCCGACCACTGCTCTAGTCCGCTTTTCGAAAGGGTACTCGCCGCTATAAGCCAGTCTCACCACAGAAATCTATGAGCCAGTTTTATCACAATTTAACAGTCGGAGACCTGAAAATAGCGAGATTGAGGGGTTCTTATGTTATATATCAAAAAGAGAGAGCTGAAGCTGTTACATATTTGTACATATATTATATCCAAGTAATTGGACTTTTTCTAGCAATTTTCTAATAAATAGCATACTGGGGAAATTGCGCCAAAATGTATGTTAAAGAGAGAAATATCAACGGAATTTTCCAAAAGAATTTTCGCTTTGATCACTCATCTTTTACACAGCTTTTACCAATTTTTGCAAATTTTATTAAAATTAAACGTATTAAATTCGTTTAAAATGCCGAAATTTAATCTATACTACTATTATAAAGAGGAACGATTTGTATGTATGTTTGTAATGAATAAACTCAAAAACTACTGTGCCGATTTCAAAAGTTCTTTCACTATTGGAAAGCTACTCACCCCGAGTAACATGCTATATGTTTTGCTAGATTCTCAACTTTCTGGAAATATTCTCAGGTGAGGGTATCAAATAAACAACATGATGGACAATCTTAATCTGAAACTGAAAATCGTGTTGCAGTCATTCTCTTCGCATCGCAATCGTGCGCCAGAGAGTCGAGTAAAGAGCGCTCGCAGCTGCTTGCTGAACAAAATTTCAAAACCTCCAAGTACTCGCTTGAGAGTCCAGTACGGAGCGTGTGCAGCGGCTTGAAGAACAAAATGTTACAAATATACATGCTCGCACTAGGGCGTCGAACTCTGAGCGTTCCCAACGCCTTCATAATCAGAGAGAACGAAATCGGACACCATAGGCTTGAGGTCGTAATCAAGTTTTAGCTCATTGCAAATATAATATAATTTCATGTTCGAATTTTCCTAATTTTACTTTTTTAAAATGAACCCACACAAGAAAAAGGAATGTAGATACATATGTATGTATATCAGTATGTAAAAACTTATAACTTTTGAAATGTGCGACCGGCTTCGCGGTCTGCTATATACTATATATAGTCAAAAAATTCTTACGCATAAAGACAAAAACGTAATAGCCGGTTGATATACATACATTATTGTAGTTCTGTGAACACAAAGACGACGACACGACGTAACGACGGCTGACTACAAATGACGCTTTGAAGCCAGCGTCTTGAACATTTTTAAGACGGCAGCGACATATCAAACAGCAATTTTATTGTTGCCGTACTAAAATCTTTCCCTTCAGTGATATTTACAAATTTAATTTGAAGTAAAATTATTTGTGCAAAAAATTAAAAAATATGTCGATTTGTTTGTTTTAAATAATCAATTGTTATTATAAATGATATAACAAAGCTATTTTACTTTACTTTGAATAATTTTACAATTCACATATTAGTGGCAGCTCTACAGCGGCCATTGTCGTCGGCAAAATTAGAAACACTTTTCATTTCTAAAAAGCTGTGCCTATAACAACTCGTGTATTTTAAAATTTGACAGATGTCGCTTGTCGTCGTCTATGTGTTCAGCACTTGAATCATCACAATTCGTTAAACTTTGAATTTGTTTAATCTTACATTGAAGTATGTAACAAATGAGCAAATTTAATAGTTGGCTTAATCTTGGCTTCGGTGACGATATTGATTACTTTCTTCACAGCCACTCTTGTTCTACCGCAAAGTCGAGGTTGATTTATGTTACGCAGCATGATGACAACTCACACTACTTTTAATTGCAAAGTGAGTGGTGATAGTCAAGGCAATTTTAAATATTCTGTGGGATAATTGACTACGTCATCCTGGTTTGTAGCTGTGTTAACTCTCCTGGAACGAAATCCTAAATTATCACATTGAGATCATCGGCATCCTTGTTTTTTACAACCAAAATAGGTCATTCAATCAGCCATTTATTATATTGTGGTTTCATGTCAGGAAAAACACGATGAATAAGCTTCTCTTTCGAGTCCATGAAGTGACAGAAATCTTTTGGAAATGTTATTAATCCGTCGAGGTGTCAAATGCGATCCTACCATTTCCAACTGCTTCTACTATCGCAGTTTGATATTGTTGCGAAAAATTCTCGTATGTGTAAATTGGCGATTCTTTATATCTCGCCACAAATTAGATGATTTTAGGCATGCGATTAGTTCGTCAGCTTTGCAATTTAGCAAATTTTTTAATTTTTCTCTCCGTAAGAACCATCCTTGTACTTCAAGGAATATTGTAAAAAAATAATTAGCGAAATCGGTTCTGGAGTTATGCGCTTAGCAACACATTTTGCGATTCATTTTTATATTATAGAATAGGATAAAGTCTATTAGTGTATATTTTCTTCTACGTCATAAATACTTCCCGTTGACATATCGCTATGAAATTTTTTACAAAAAATCTATCAAAATACTTTAAGTATACATATAATAAAAAAAAAAATAAAAATAAATTTAAGTGTAGGGAAATCCATTGGGTTTTCATAAAAAATTTAAATTAAATTTTAAAGCAACTTGCTAGCGATTAATACAATTAGGGATGGCAACGATTAATCATTTGATTAAATTAATCGATTATTTTCATTTAATTTACGATTTAATTGCATCGAAACACGTTTTCTAATTACTCGACTATTACTCGAGTAATTGCAAAATAATCGCAAACAGCATTTTCAAATTTAATACATTTTATGTTCATCTAAGTTAGCTTACAAGGGTCGAAATTGGTCGCATCAGTTATTAATGACTGGAAACAGTGTAAATATTATTATATTCTAATATGTCAATGTAGTTTAATATCAAAAAATGAATGTCTGGTAACACTGCATTTACAGTTAAGTCAAACGCATTTTACGTTCAGTTGTTTGAAGTGCAATGGCGCCAGTTAAAAGCGAAGTATGGAAATTTTTTAAAAAAATAAGCAATAACTACGTTAAATATCAACTCATATATCAAAAGCGGGTGCAACTGCGACCGAAAAACGCAATTGTTTGACAACAAAACGTTTATCGAAATTGCTTTTTCTTCAAACTTGGTTGAACAGACTTCTAAATTTTCTTGACTTCAATGAATATATTTTCCTTCATGCTAAGACAAATGAATTTTTAATACGATATTTTAATTTTATTTCCGTTTTTGTTTTTGTGTATATTCCAACACAATTTGAATGTCTGAAATAAGATTATAGTCTCCTACTTACTGCTACTTTTTACTGAGTAGGCAATTGAACAGTAAAGTCCTCTCTCGACGAACCAAAATCAAACTCTACAAGTCACTTATCATTTACGTCCTGCTTTATGGTGCAGAAGCTTGGACGATGTCAACATCAGATGAGACGACACTAGGAGATTTCGAGTGGAAAATTTTGCGCAAGATTTATGGACCTCAGGATATTGGCAACGGCGAATACCGCAGTTGAGGGAACGATGAGCTGTACGAGTTATACGACGACATTGACATAGTTCAGCGAATAAAAAGACAGCGGCTACGCTGGCTAGGTCATGTTGTACGAATGGACGAAAACAGTCCAGCCCTGAAAGTGTTCGATGCAGTACCCGCCGGAGGAAGCCGAGGAAGGGGAAGGCCTCCACTCCGTTAGAGGGATCAGGTGGAGAGCGACCTGGTTACACTTGGGATCTCCAACTGGCGCCGAACTGCGAAGGAAAAAGAGGAGTGGCGCGCTCTCATCGATTCGGCTATAACCGGCTAAACGGTTGAACGCCATTTACATACATACATACATATTTTATTGGTTTTATTTTTACGCAAAGTTGCAAAACATAGTCTTTCAAGCAAGAGGCAATTCTTTTACTTTAAGATTGCTGTGCATATTTTGAAAAATTTAATGTCATTGTGCTACTTAACTTCAAATGTAGGCCATTTTCTCTTTTTGGATATGTCTGGAACTCTGTGATAGAGCATTATAATACAAGATTCGGCGCTGAAACTGGTGGTGGTCTTTATGCAATTTAGTATTATTTGAAAACATTGGAATTAATCGCTTAATCGATTTTTTTACATTAATTGCAATTAATTGCAATTATTTTTTTATATCTTTCAATTAATCATTTGATTATTTAATCGATTAAAACAATTTTTTTGCCATCCCTAAATACAATACATATATAATAACAATATCATATATCGGGTGATTCAAGTAGAGGTACTTTTTTTGGCCGGTCTTCGGTCCATATTTTTTCAAAAATTATGCCAACTATTTAATGTCTGAAATTGGATCTCATGATCTCGGCGACATTTGGATTCAACAAGACGGCGCCACTTCCCACACATCCCACACAAATCAATGGATTTATCTCAAGAGAACACTTCGGTGAGTTGATTGAAAACCAAGATCGTGTAAAATCAAACCGTTAGACTTTTTGTGTGGATATGTCAATTCCAAAATCTATGCGGGCAATCCCTTCGATTCAGGCCTTGAAACAAAACATCAACCGTGTCATTCGCCAGTTCTCAGTCAAAATCACAGTACATACAGTAGAAAACCTTATTCGTGGGGAATTCTCGGTGGTAAGATAGCCGCCATCTTGGAAAAACGCAGTGCTGTATATATTGAGTACTGCATTTTAGTAAAACTTTAGTCATAAAATAGCAAATATTATGTATATAGCTGTCTTATATAAAGCGAAATTATTTATTTATACTATATTTCAATTATAGAAGATTTTAGCATCAATGTGTGCCATATTATATGCAAAAAAATTATTAAATGTAGATGAGATATTTCATAAGTGGTGAGAATAAAATACAGCTCTCATACAAGTACTTCTCTGTGGTACGTTATTTTTGCCCACATTTATTTAAACTTAACTGGCACAAAATTAGCAAAAAAATCCATTTTTGCTAGTTTTTACTTAAATTATTACAAACAATTATATTTAAAATACTTTGAATTGCAAAACTTGGAAGTACACAAAAGTTTTTTAAGCTTGAAATGATACGTGGTTGCCTCCTTATTAAACATTTTTAAAACAAAATATGTCATGATCCTATTGCATAGGCATTTCAAACCATCGGGTCCAAGGTAACAAGAATCAAAATCGTCATTTAATACTAATATAAGTTATTTATGAAATTTATAAAAAGCTCAAGAACTGTTATTAAGTTTGACGAATCCTACACTTTTTATTTTGTAAAAGTATAGGCGTCTTCAGAGATCTACCCTTTCTCGAATAATGTTAAAGACAGCAAACAATTGTGCATTTTAAAATATTCATTATACATATAACCATATAAATATGAAAATGAATTTCTCTGAAGGAAATCATTTTCAATTATATCAATTTCCATACAATGTCTAATAGATTGCTGACTATCTATGGAAGACATTGCCAATGCTTGAAAAGTTTGCCAAGAACTATCTTGAACCAGACAAACATACTCTTTCAAGGTTATTTAGTGAAAATTATTCAAATTGTTTAATAGTAATATTAAATCTTTTAAAATTTGAAAGCGCCAAATACAGTGTCACCAACCCAGCGATGTATTTATTTTAATACAATATTTAAAAATTAGTTGAATCGCGTTATACACTTGTACATAAAATATAACTAACTTATCAATAAATAACACTTAATACCACCATAAAATTTAATAAATATCCGAAATAATTTAAAATAATTCCAATAATAATGAAAAAATTTATTTTATTTAATAATTATTTAAGTACTGTTCATCGGACTTTAAAAGTTTTGTGAAGATTAAATGCTAGCACAACACCCTAATTACCACAATTGTAGCAAAAAAAGCGTAGCACACAACCCAAGTACGCCTCGGTGGTGTGTTAAAAGATGAAAATTAATGTAAACAAAAAAAGGTTTTCTACTGTATATACTGAGGTCAAAATGCTTGAATAGTCATCGAAAATTGGACTCAACGGATGGACCATCATAGCAGCGGCCAACATTTGAAAGAGATAATCTTTAAAAAATAACTACCAAAGAATGTAATTTCGAATGATAATAAACATTACCCATTAAATTTTAATTTTTTGTGTGTTTTCTTTAAAAAAAAAAGTAGGAAACCTCGAAATGGAGCACCCTTAATAACATATTTATTTACGTTATTTGCATAAAGTTAAAAATATTCGAAGAGAAGGTCGAATACCGGATAGATATATTAGCTGCCGAACTTGTTGATCTGTGTGTACGAATTTATGATATCCATATGTAATTAACTACAGTGGTGTTTAAAATGAAAGCACCCTCTATTGTGTCTGTTAAAGTTGGATATCATGAAAATAAATTTTTATTTTATTTATTCCCTTATGTATATCAATTCTTATTATTTATATATAAATTTTATAGATGTTTTTATATAATATATAGGATATACAATTAATATTTTTGTCTAATTATAGATATGACCCGTAGTTTTGTTATATAAATAGGTGGACTGGTCCTCTTGCACATAGGAGCTGCTGCATTAGCAGTTGCAAATCAAAGGCGAATAGGGTGTTGTACCAGTTTCCGAATAAATAAGATATTCGACAAAGTTGGGGCAAAGGCTTGCCATCTGATGCCTTGTATATCTGTCAAAATCATTTCGACCGCCAATGTGTCACTAGGTATAAACTTCTGCCTGGGGATTTCCCTTGTTTAATGTTACAGCCAATACTAAATCATAGCTCGTCAAGTGCTGCCTCTAATTGGGTGTGTCCGCCCGTCACAAAAACGTATAATCGACCCAAAGAAGATGTAGAAGAGGACGATATGACTTTAAAAGAATTCGAAGAATTTTCAATTTTAGAAGATAATATGTTAGGACTAGGACCCCACAATAATGAAGTAGGTTTTGAGGCTTTAGACAGTCGGGAACGATTTGCTAGGTTGGCACGTTACTACCGGAGTAATACGCTAAAATTAAATTAAAAAATCGAAGAGTTGCAGAAAATTATTAAAAGTTTAGAAAAAAAAATGAAGACCTTAAAGTAAATTCAATCGTTGCGGATAAATCTTCAAGCGCTGATGCTATTACATTCGCGAGGATGATCGTCACCAAGCGCACTTTCTTCAGTGACAAGGAAAAAACATTGGCACAAAATGTTAGTTATATGTCCAACAAAAGCTATAATTTCATGCGTGACGATTTCAGTTTCGCTTTACCGAGCAGTTCTCTTTTCCGATGGCACACAATTTCATATGTTGTCTCTGGTTTAGATGCCAATGTAATGAAAAATTGTCAAAAATATGTCCGTTCTAGAACGTAACTGCGTTTTCTTATTTGACGACATAAGCTTCAAATCCGATCTTACTTACAACAGAGTTAGGGATGTAATTGATGGATTTATAGATTTAGGAGAAGACCATCGCAAAATGAAAATAGGAAATAAGTGTTTATTTTTCACGGTCTTCAAATTGGAAATATGTGTTGTCCCATTATATTTCTAAAGGTGGTATTCTTACCAAAACTTTGGCACCTATTTTGATTAACTACATCTCAGCACTAAAATCTATGCTTCGAAAACTTCAATTAATAATTCTCTTAGAATTAGCGAAGAACACCCTTATGCAATGCACGAAGGGTCGAAAATTTACTGCTTATATGACTATTGCCATCTAATTAAGTCCGTCCGTAATACTCTCATGAATTTCAACCCCAGATGGAACAACTAGTTTCGATGTCATTAAAACATTCTACTCTATTGATAAAAGTAACGTCAATTTTAAAATCTATTCCAAATTAACTGAGCCCCATATTAATCCCAGCGTCTTCGAAAAAATGTCTGTAAAGTGTGGCACCCAGGTCCTAAGCAATTCCGTCGCTTCAGGGATTGAAATGACCTTAAGCAAAAATCGGTCCGACGAATATGTGTATATTAAAGTGTGCAAAGCCTACCCAATTATTTGTGAAAAAGATGAACGATCTCTTTGACGATCTAGACTCTAAAGTATCCCAAATCCAAAAATCCTTCCAAATGTCCGTTAGCCAAGAATGATTCAATGCCTACATGATTACATCAGGTTTTTGATGTCAATTAAACTTCCGAATGGTGCTAAAGTCAAGTGTATTAAGGAGGTTTTTATCACACTAAGTGGTATGATTAAATTAAGAGCTATTTCAAGACCAAGAGGAATTAAAGTTTGTTTTCCTAGGAAAATTGAATCAGGGTGCGTTTGACATTTTTTTATAGAGTCCGAGCAAGTCAGGGTATAAATACCCATCCTAGAGCCAATGAGCCAATTTTAAGAAACCAATTTGTTAATAAGGGTGGTAATTGTCAGGATGATGACGATATAAATTTAGATTGGAATATAGGCCCCGAAATTCGTCATCTAGAGTTACAGGGAACCGAGCAGGAATGTGAGCAACTAGCCATTGAAATAAATATTTCTGGCGAAAATTTTTTTGAGGAGGATGACACAGCAGACGTCCACGTCAAACGATATTACACAGGCTGTGGTATATACCAGAAAATTTTGTGTAAAATCCATTGCGAAAACTGTAAAAAAGCAATTACGAAGACACAATGCGACCTTATGCTTTATTCGGACGCTCTTATCAAAGCCAAAAATTATAAGGAAGACACCGACTTACGGATTGTCAATCCTGATGATAGGGTCTTCGAAGTGTGTCGACTTCAAATGATGTGGTACGTCAGGCTCTTCAACAAATATGCGCACTATTCGAATGTTCGGAGTTTAACGTTGTTCGCAAAAAAGCGAAAAAGTTTTCTCTCAGTGGTTTTCGGAAGCTTATAAAATTAAATTGTTAGAATACCTAGAGACTCTTCTTTTATATAAAAATTCGAAATGGTTTGTGACAGAGGAATTAGGCAAGGAATGACATTGAAAGCGCGTTGACAAAATGAATAAATTGAATTATGTTGCAAGCCATATCCCTATGTTTTAAGAGCATCTTACTTTCGGGTAAAAAAAACTAACGAAACGATAACTAATAAAATTTTTTAAATTATTTTTATCGATATTCAATTTACAGTTTTTTTTATTTTCAGCCGCTTTTCTTCTACTACCCAAAATTTTTGGAATTTCGAGACATTAGGCACTTTACACGTCCAGTAATTTATAATTTAGGGCATTTTTCTCGCTCTGGCTCTAGTATCTCCTTATTTACATTGCTGATAGCTCTCAAACGTTTTTGGGGATTATGGTTGTTGGACATCTTCAAACTAAACCCTTTGCACGGCCATTTAACACGTTGGCTGCCAATGTATAACCGGTGATCACAACAAAAAACTACCCCCAGGTGCCAGTGTATCACCGGTGATCACAGCAAAAAACTACTCCCAGGTGCCAATGTATCACCGGTGATACACGCCTAGGTCTCTAGAATTTAGGGGCTGGGGCCTTAACGGAAGGAGTTTTAAGAAAGACGTAAGTTAATTTTAAAAGAAAAAATATTTAATTTCATAGTAAAACACAACTTAAAAAAATAATACTCAATTATAAATAGGAAACTGCAATTCATTCCTGTAAACAAAAAACAATTATATAAATTCAATGTATTTGCTGAAAATGATTGAGGCATAAGAATGGAGACCGAGGACATTGTCCGCAGTATGTGGATACAAGTTTGGCCTTCTTCCTTGCAGCTGGCGAAAAGGTTGCAGTCTTCAGTCTTCTCCTTTCATCCTTATTCATCCTGCTGCTGCTGCGAGTACTAATCCCACATATTTGATAATTAGCATTTCTATTTGTCTCTTCAACAATAATATCAAGATATCATCGGTCAAAAACTTTCTATAATACTCAAATGGCGAGCCGGAATCATGTTGCGAAGCATAGGGTAGACTTATGCATCCCTCAAATTTTTTCAAAGTCGTTCCGGTGGCCGGCGAATCCCATTCCGTCGTAGTTCCCGTCTGATGTTCATCTACGATATTACTAAAACTCACATTTTGGTCTTCTAGGAAACTGTCATCACTCGATGTATCACTGCTGAAATCTGGGATGTACGATTCTTCATCTGGACTAAAATCTTGTTCACTATAACTGGAATCTTCTGCTGATTCCAACACCTCCCGTATTTCCTCGGAATTCATAACTTCACAACTTCACTTCACTTTCTCACTGAATACTTGAACTGTTTGCTATGAACTCTAGCTTTACACTGATTTCCATTTCGCAATGTGATCACCGGTGATACACATTGCAAAAAATAAATAACAGTTAAAAAAAACAGCATTCTCAAACGCGTCGGGAGCACGACTTTTTTTCATGGTAAAAAAATCCCGTTGTAACTCAAAGCACACATGAATTTTTTTGCTTGGCGACTGGGAGTAGTTTTTTGCTGTGATCACCGGTGATACACTGGCACCTGGGGGAAGTTTTTTGTTGTGATCACCGGTGATACATTGGCAGCCAACGTGTTAAAAATACAATATTGAGTATTTTAGATATGAAAAATGCAAAAATGAATCACAAACTAATTGACAAATTCTTTGCAAATATCTTTAGGAAGAAGAGGTAACGGTAAAGCACGGTTAACTGTGTAACACGTGCTTAACAAGTAGACAAATCGAAGACCTTCCGCTTATATGCCTGTAATATTTATGCCACAAATAAAAAAATTGTTTGCAATTTTCCTCTTTTAAATGCCTTTTTATATTTTTGACATTGAATGCGCTGAGTATTGTCAAAAGGAAAACTTATATGTACATAATTTTCTAATGATTTTTTATATTTATTGTTATAAATAAGTATGTATTTTATTATAAATAAGAAATAAATGAAATGAAATAAAGAAATCCTGTCTAAGCGCATTCATTTTTTTTATTTTGGATATGGAAATATTCCTTTGATAACCCCGCGAAATCCAAGCACAAGACTCGCGGTTACATTTGGGCAAATTTTGGTCCAGAAATAAAATAGTTAAACATGGGGTTATATAACTTTTTTATATATATGGGGTTTGTGAAGAAACAGTTTACACATTGAAAAGAAATACACTTTCTCACCTTCCGCAGCAAAATTTATTACTTTTTACTTCAGTACAACATTTTGAATCAGGGATGGTTATATAAAGTATTTAAAGAGTAGTGATGCAAAAAAAGCTGTGAAAGCAATGCAAAAAGAAACCAAGAACAACAAAAAAAAAACAAAAATAATTCAATTTTGTTATTGGCAAGAAACACTATACACACTTCGATTTTTTCTTGTTAAGCACGTGTTACAAAGTTAACCGTACTTTGCCGTTAAGCATTTACGTAAAGGTATTTACAACGATTTTGTCAATTAGTTGGTGATTCATTTTTGCTTTTTTCATATCTAAAATACCCAATATTGTCTTTGATCGGAAAATAAGGAAATACTAGAACCGAAGAGAGAAAAAGGCCGTAAATTATAAATAAGTGGACATGTACAGTGCCTAATGTCTCGAAAACTTGACCAAATTCGATCAGTGTTCTTACGAAATAGCTTCAGGAAGAGTACAACATTCAGATTTCTCGTGAAACTGCGCGCCAAAACATGCGTGCTTAACAAGTAAAAAACTCGAGGTGTGTAAAGTTTCTTGACACTAACAAATTTGAATAATTTTTGTTTTTTGTTGTTCTTGGTTTGTTTTTGCATTGCTATCATCTTTTTTTGCATCAATTCTCTTTAAATACTGTATGTTACTATCTCTGATTCGAAACAAATTTTGAACTGAAGTAAAGAGTAATACATTTTGCTGCGGATAGTGAAAAAATGTTTTTATTTTCACTGAGTAAACTGTTTCTTGACAAACTATATACAGTGAGTAACTTTAATATATTTAACACATATGTATGTAAGTCATATGTATGTATATGCAAGCTTTAACTGATTAAAATGTGGTTATTATTAATATTGTAAAAAATTGTTTAAAATACAAATTCATATAAACATCGCAAATAATTACATACAATGTTACATACAATGCATGTATCACATAACCTCATTGAAATTTACTAAACTGGGCGCAATATCATATCAGCGCATATGTATGTATAAATGCCAAGTTTGCCATAGGCCAGCATAGCTGCTTGTGAGATTTTTAACCACTATTCCCCTCACATGTACGAATACATGTGATCTTACATCTCTGTTGCGCTCATTATGCAGTGTCATATAATTTAAATACACAAAAATATAGCTGAACTCAAGAATGATAGAAGACAAGATTACGACAGGCTGAGCGTTCACGACCAACGAATGGGAATAGGCAACAGAAGAATTGTCAAATGGAAAACGGAAATGTGAAACTTAGTGATTCAAATTGAATAATGTGCAGATAAAATATCACAATGAACGTAATTCTTAAAATCTTCATTTATAAAATGATCTAATATAATCATGCATATTTATAATTAAAATTATATGTTTTGTTACAAAAAGTTCGCCATTTTGCCAACTTTTTTGTTGGTTGGAAAAGTGAGAAAAAAATCTTTATAGACGACTTTTTTGTACTATTGTTGTTTATTCCGCCATTGCGGACTTCTTTTTCAAATTAATACATTTTTCACTTAAAATTTTAAATAATAATTAAGCACAAGCCTTGACTTCAGCTCTTTGCTTTGGTTTTATTGTTTTGTACTACCGTGCAATTTTGTTTTGCTCGCGTGTTCGTGGTCGTGAAACTTGTCACTCAACAGGAACTCAAAACTCAAAATAACTAACTGTAAACGCCTGTCGTAATCTTGTCTTCTATCATTCTTGAGCTGAACTGCTCTAATATCCCTAATCGTTAGCTGATGCAGAGTTGCATTTTTTCATCCCTATTTATAAATTTTCTTAAAACTTCAAACATATTATTTTAATTTCAAAATTAATTTTTTAAACTTTATTTATTTATATGTTAACATATTTTCATTTTATTTTTACAATTATATAACATAATATTAATAATTTTTACAATTGGGTCTCAGAAATATCAATGTTGGTCGGGGGGGCGCCGATTTTTTTGAAACTTAGCATAACTTTAGTGTTAGGTGAAAGGTGTTTGTGGGCCAAAGGGTTTTTAAAAATTTAGAACTTACAGGGTTTTTAATTTTTAAGTCAGAGTTTTTTTAAATTACGATAAACTTAATGGGATTTAATGGATTTGCTTCATATTTACAGGATTTACAGAGGATTCGTAACAGTTTTAAAAAAATTTACAAGCTTTCGGTTTTTCAAAAATTTGACAAAAAAAAAAAAAAAATTTGAAACTAGATTTACATTGATTTGGCCACGTGCCATATTCATGGCATAATTTTTTTTTAATTCCTTATAATTTTCTGCGTATTTAAAAAAAAAATTGATGGAGGGTCTAAAACTAACGGAGATATTCAACATTTCGTCCGACGGTGCACTGTGGCGCGAGTTACCGATAGGCTCGACCACCGTCCTATCTGGCATTCAAAAATCAACTGAACTGGTCGACGCTGCCGCGTCACTCTCGCTAGGCTTCTTTATCTTCTGTAACGGTAGTTCCCGTTTTACTTGAGTCGCATCATTCGTTGTGGCTTTTCTGTGGCATCAACTCAGAATGAAGTTGAGTTGGTAACTCCTGTACCGATTCGTGGTGGTATCGTCTCAGAAGATGTTGAGTTGGCAACTCCTGCACCGGTCCGTGGGGTATCATCTCAAAGGGAGTTGAGATGGTAACTCGCGCGACAGCAGGCGCATCACGATCGACTTATATACCACACTTGGCTTAAGTATATAGATTATTTTCATTCAAAATCATCTGTTTGAATAAATATATCAATTATGTTCACAGTTCAATTGTGTTCAATCAGTTCTTTTCAGAGCTAATAATATAATTTACATTAAGAAAATGGGTTCAAGAACTTGCTGTAACCCTTTATCCAAAACGAACCATGCACGAAAAATGGATAAACAGAAACTTCGGCTTTTAGGTGCATAATTCCTGGAAAGTTTAAAGCTTCCAAAAGGCAGTTTAATCTGTGACACTTGCCGACTTGGTCTTCATACCAAAAATGATAATTCTAAATGAAGAAAAACTGAAGAATCACCAAATCTTTCAACTTCTACATCTACTTCTACTTCTAATTTCACTTCTTCTTCTTCTTCTTCTACACATATGACAATTAAGACAACTCAATCGTTAGATCAAATTGAGGAAAAAGAATTTAATGACTTCAATGAACCTAATTACAGCCCAGATCAAAACCATACAATTGATGAGCATATTTTAAAATTGAACGAAATTCTTTCACTTTTAGATATTTCGCATATTGTAAAGCGTATCGATCTAAGGTCAAACGTAGCTCAAAAAAGAAAAATTAATGAAATTAAAGCAGCTCTTGAGGTTAAACTGAACACCGTTTTTGATGTAGACAATATTAGTCATGAATCAGATATTTCGGAAACTGTTTCAGAGATTAAAGAGAAAATAAAAGAAACGGAATCTAAAGGTGATGTGGTGCGGCTGTTAACTATAATTCCAAAAAGTTGGAGCAGTCGACAAATAAGTAAGCTTTGCAACAAAATTTTTTCCTCACACCCACATCGCCAGTGATACGGCTTACACGCGGCGAGTTTTTGCTGAGTGCACCTTATACTCTCGCAATATCTGCCCTTGAGCTTGCACCTCAGCACGTTCGGGCATCTGAAATTTGAAATAAATATTAAATAATCAAAATATTACAATATTGGTAAAATAAATACGTTCTCTGCAAGAGCACTTACCACAGTTGTGAGGCGATTTAAAAGTGTCTCTTGTCGAAGTTCCATCCTACCAAGGGTCTCCAATATCTGTTCTTTTTGAGGTACGCAAAAGGGCGCGTTACCTAAGTTATTTTTGGGTGCTCGGTTCCCCAGTAGGCCTATATCACCCATAAAAATATTTTATTTACATAAATCAACGAAAAAATAACAATTAATTCATGAATAAAAAAATAAAATTGATAAAAACAATAGCATGCAATAACAATAAATTCATAAATAACAAATTAAATTGACAAAAACAATATCACAGCATGCAATAACAATTTTTATAATAAAATAAATATATACATATATACAAATGCCTACATTTAATACCCTAATTCTCTGTGTATTAAAAAAAAAACATTGTTTACATTTTGGCTATTGTAACCCATAAAAAAGAAGAAAAATGCAAATTAGAAACACATAAAATTTTATTCTTAAAATTGGGGACTGAAAGATCTCTATTTAAAAATTTAGTTATAAAATAAATCCTAATTCTAATAAAAAGAGCAATTGCTACATTTGGGTCACAGTCTTCACAACACAAGAAGGGCCTAACATCTTTTAATTTAGAAAAAATAATTTCTCCTACACCTATCTTGTGACAATTTCTGTCGAATTCCTCAACAAATTTAGTTTCTAAGTTATTAATAAATGCAACAAATTCATTAGGCGGCTTAACTAAGTTGCATATATCGATTTGATTTTGGTGCAGGAAGATGAATTCATCAGAAGAAATTTCATCTCCTAAATAAGGCAAGGGCAGGAGGCATGTGTGCATTTTGAAAATTTTCAAATATAGATAGCCGCAGAAGTAACTAAATGCGTTTTCTTTTAAAAAATTGATTTCTAAACTACTATCTAAAGTGATGGATCTAACAATGGAGTGTTCGGGCCGTGGTAAGCCTTGAAAATCCTGCCAAGAAAGGTCGTTCAAAGGGAATCATTGCACACATTAAGAAGAACATTGTTGCTATGTTCTGAAATTACTGTAGCTTCGGGTTCTAAAGGCAGCTCACAGTTTCCTTTGGTTACGATATTTACGTAACGTAGGCCCCACGACTTTCTAAATAGGCTAGAGAACATGAAAGGTGTTACTCTAGTACCTCCTCTACTTCTAATCTGACCAAAAAAATGTTCCAAACTGTCCTGGCATAGTCGTCTTGTTTTTAGGTAGGGAAATCCTGAATGTGGCAGCAATCGCCACAAGCGTCTTAAACTATTTATGTTAATTATCCACCCCTTTATAAAATTGAAATTATTTGTTGTGTTGTTTCCTAACTCATCTACGACCCGGATTGTTTTTAAAACCTGTTCTGCCTCATCTAAAAACTGTTTTTGCTCTTGGGAACCTTCAAAAACTTTTTAGTGGGTACAATAGCCTCAACAAAACTGCTATTAAAAATGTCGAATAACTTATTAAAAAAAGAAACGAATTCCGCGGGATTAATAAAGCTTACACTATTTGAGCTTAAGGCTCCGGAGCTGTAAAGGGATAACATACCAGAAGCGACCGTATTACTTAACACTTGAGACGCGAATTTAACCTTCATTTTTTGGAAGGTATTGGGGTAAATATGAGCATCGGTTAATTTATGCGCGCACCGATAACTCGACTTAGAGTCCATTTTGTAAAAATGGATTATATCGGACCAACTAACGCGACGATTTTTGAAGAAAACTTTATTTTTATTATTTTGTAAGCAGTTCCGGCTGCATTTTATCAAATGGGGGCTATCGTAAAAAAAAACCTTGCCATTAACATTAAAAAAAGGCCGTGAAGCTGAAACACCTAACAAATTAGCAAAATTTTGAAAATTAGTACCCTGGTCGCAAACAAAATGGCAAGGAACTAGTCCTATATTTTGAAGTTGTGTAATGGCTTCAAGAATATATTTTTTGAGGACATCTCCTTTGCAAGAACCTCTTACAAAGAAATACGCTAATGGGTGGGACCAAGGTTCGCCACCTATACCTTGCACCATTATGGTCATTGCAGTTGTGACTAATCTAGATGTACGATTTTCATCGCCATAATCTTCGAGACCTATCACCCTATCAAATTTCCTATCATACTGCAAATGACATTTCAGTGACATTTCATCACAAGAAACGGATACGAACTTTTGTTCAAAAGAAAATCCCCTACACCTAATTTCTAACGATTTTATGCTGCTTTGGGTGCAACCTGGGAAACGAGGCCAATCTGTAACAAAATTATGCAAAGTGTTTTCTGAAGGAAAACTAAGCTGGTGCTTTAGGTATCGATAAGCAACTGGCGACAAGAAAAACACACCCAAAGCTATGGTTTTAAAAAAATTATCATACCGCTGACCGTGATTTTTACGTTTACTATTAAAAAAACTACTCCTAATACAAGCTCCTAACTGAGGAGGAACATTGCTACTAACTAACTCAAGAGGGTCTGACTGTTCCCTAAATGAACTATTTCTTATTATTTCCCTACATCTTTCTAATTCAGTGGCCATTTGGACCAACTGAGCCTTTAAACTCCTATTCTCCTGTTCTTTTTCATCTAATTTTATTTGTAAAATCCTATTCTCTTCCCTCAATTTCTTCTTTCTATCTGTCCCTGCTGTCAGACCCCGACCTGTTTGCGCGGCCTTTTCAGAACTATTTAAATGTTCCTCCTCAAGGAATGGAAGAGGCTCTAGAATTATATCGCGATTTCCCGTTTCAAAAAGTGGAAGAAGCTGCTTCGATGCACCGGTTGCATTTGAGACAGCTTCTTCAATAGGAGCGAAATCTTCCGGACCCTTCTCGATGGGTTTTTGAAAAAAAGAAAAAAAGGCTCGACAATTAAATTAATATCAGGAACGGCCCTCGGACGTAATTTTTTTTTGTGGCGCATTTTATCCGAAAAATGCCGTTCACAGGCAAAAATGTGTTTAGGTGTTTCATCATTCATATTTTCAAAAACACCTAAACGTTCGAGCCAACATTTACGCCTATTAAAAGAAAAAAGTATAAAAAATAAGAAATAATATAAAATATATATAATAATAATATTAGTGCAAAAAGTTCCAAAACAAATAAACTTAATTTTAATTAGCCGTTAAAACATATCTATATTTAATATTGCTTAATTATTTTGTAACTACCAACGAAAAACGCGAAAAAAACAATTTAAAATTAAAATTACGGTATATCGAAAATTATCGAAACACAATATTTTAACTTTTTACTATTATACACACACATTTTTACATTTAAAATATGGAGACAACAACAATTTAAATTCTACTATTTATATCACATCTATTTATTGAACAATATGCGTGAAGTTAGTGTTATATTATTTAAAATAAAATTTCGATATATCGCAAACTATCGAAACAAAATTTTCACTACAATTTAAAAGTTATCTGTAACATTTTTACATTTAAAATATGCAATGAAAATTTTAAATTCTAACACATCTAAAACATTCAACTATAAGAGCGAAGTAGATTGTTTAATTTTATTTAATATTAAAATTTCGATATATCGAACATTATCGAAACACAATTTCTTCACTTTTCTAAACTACAAACTTTTTTAATCTCTTGTTATTCACAAATATTTCACTTTATCAATACTTTATTATTAATTATTTGGTACACTTTTTGCACTATCTAACTTTTTATTAATTACTTACCGTTCGAGGTCCGTTCCCTCTTTTGGAAAATTATAAAATTATAATTGTCCTCCCTCGCTGCAGCCAGCAACACACTTCCTCCAATTACCTTTTGCTTTCGGCATATTGTCTATAAAATCAAGTTAAAAATGATTAAAAAGATATTAAATTATCTACCAAACATTAAAATTTATTTCCATGTACACGAGCTGCTTATTGCTTTTTCTTATAAATAGCCGTACATGGCCGTTACAAATTGACAGAAAAAATTAGAAATGTCTCCACTCGACTAATAATTTTGAGGGATTTCAATCTGGTCGTCCCTCTTTTTCCAATTGCGAAACGTCAAAACCTCCTCATCTCGACAAACTGTCAAAGTTTAGGTGGTTTTGACGTTTAATATTGCGCTCTCACTTCCAGTGATATGAGAGTTGTACATCTCTTTATCTCTGATCTGTTGTTTCGTTGCTGCTAACTGTGGGTTGGGTGGCCATACGCTCTGAGTGAGCTTGTGCGATGCTGAAACGGCGCATTTCTCCTCCTACAAAGAAAGTTACAATTAATAGAATGAAAAACATATAAGTAGAGTAAATTCGTTTTACCATCTCGCTGATTTGCATCAATTCTATCTTCTTCCTCAACCTACGTAAAATTATAAAATTTTCTACGTAAAATTATAAAATAAATTATGCAATAATGGAATTAAAATAAATTTATTCCCTATTGGAATAGAAAAATACTAAAATTCTAAATCTACTTTTTGAATAATTTTAATGTCTTCATCTATAATTTGACCTACTAGGATACCTAAGCCAGATGAGGACACTAAGGGTTCTCTAAAAACATCACCCACTTTTGTCAAAACAACACAACTAAAAATATCTGGTTGGTTTTGTTGGTTGACAATTTTTAAAGAACCTATTTATAATATTATATTAAAAATTGACGGAATTCTGTCGACTTCCAGTTACTTATTTCGTCCAGATCTCTACTGCGTCTGGAAAACTCAGAGGGACGTGGTTATTAACATATACTATTTTCTCATTCATTTTTGTTACGTTCCCTCTCTTAATAAGTAACTGAAGTAGTTTTTTTGTAACCCTTAAATCAACTGAATACATGGGTTCTAACGGAAATTGAGAAACCATGTCAATATTTACAGATTCTAGCAAAATTTCCGCATGCTTAAATTGGTCTATATGATGGCTTATATCTAATCTATTCTTAAATGAAATACCAGTCCTCAGTTCTCCTACAGTTTGTGAGAAACACACTCTCCTTTCATTATAAACCCCTTCCTGAGTGCATTTAGGACAACTATTCTTCCCGACGTGTGACTTTATACCTGTTACAAATGCGCGAGCTGGTGTGTCACAAACAAAAAGCCTAACACTAAAATCTTTTAAATTCTGACTAGATCCTATTTTAACGCCATTTTGTTGCAAAAACTTAAGTTCGTCACAAAATTCTTTAATAAAATCATTCACATTCGCTGGCTTACCTATTCCTGAGAAGCATGCGATTGTAAATGGTCTTGAGCTAGGGAACCCTACTACATGACCTAAAATTGGCCACAATGTCCTATTGGAACTTTTATATAATTTAAGTCCATCTATTCCTACATCTATAGAAACTCTTTCTACGCTATCTAAAAAAATCAAAATCTGAAAAATTAAAATTGTATTGTATTCCTAAATACAAAAACTCACCCTCAGGTAGATATCTAATTTTTACTGCCTCTCGACTAGTACCAAAAAGAGTCCTTGCACTTAACGGCAGCCCTTTAATACCTGCTCTATCTAATGTTTGTAAAAGGTCCGTCAAACTAGTTTGTGATATTTTATTTTTTATAGCCCATGACTTTAACCCCTTACAAATTTCCTCATTAACGTCTTTGTCATTTGTTTCTGTATTATTGTCAACCTCTTCATCTTCAAACAAAAATCTGTTATTTTCGCTTTCACTACTATACTCCGTTTCCTTTTCAATTTCTATATTACTTAATGTTTCCCTACAGTTAGCCTTTTCTTTGCTCAATAGGTTTGAAAACGTCCGGTTGTTCTATACTAATATTATAAAGAGGAAAGGTTTGTTTTTTTGTTTGTTTGTCTCGAATAGGCTCCGAAACTACTGAACCGATTTGAAAAATTCTTTCCCCGTTGGAAAGCTATACTATCCCTGAGTGGCATAGGCTATATTAAGTTTAAACAAGTAAGGAAGGGCTAAGTTCGGGTGTAACCGAACATTTTATACTCTCGCAATTTATTTATTTAACTTTATTTACATTATATAATACACAATTTGACCCACATATTCATCATATATATCGTATATATCGTATAAAGTCCATTGAAAGGTGGAAACCATAATATTAGGTTAGAAGTACCGAGGTTCTCATGTTCTATATATGGGGCCTTGAAAACCTATGGTCCGATTTCGGCGATTTTTAGAATGAGGCTGCCACACTATTAACATAGTATTTGTGCAAAGTTCTGCACCGATATCTTCACTAGTACTTACTTTATATATTGTAAAGTAAACGATTCAGATCGTCTTCAAAGTTCTGGTATATAGGAAGTAGGCGTGGTTGTGAAGTGATTTGGCCTATTTTCACAACATATCATTGGGATGTAAGGAAACTATTACAAACCAATTTTCATTGAAATCGGTCGAGTAGATCCTGAGATATGGTTTTTGACCCATAAGTGGGCGACGCCACGCCCATTTCCATTTTGTAAAAAAATCTGAGTGCAGCTTCTATCTGCCCTTTCTTATGTGAAATTTAGTGTTTCTGACGTTTTTCGTTAGTGAGTTAACCCACTTTTAGTAATTTTCAACCTAACGTTTGTATGGGAGGTGGGCGTGGTTATTATCCGATTTCTTTCATTTTTGGACTGTATTAAGAAGTGGCTAAAAAAAACGACTGCAGAAAGTTTGGTTTATATAGCTCTATTATATAGCTCTATTTCCGAGATATGTATAAAAAACCTATTTGGGGGCGGGGCCACGCCCACCTCCCCAAAAAAATTACATCCACATATGCCCCTTCCTAGTGCGATCTTTCATACCAAATTTTATTTCCATAGCTTTATTTATGGCTTAGTTATGGCACTTTATGTGTTTTCGGTTTTCGCCATTTTGTGGGCGTGGCAGTGGTCCGATTTTGCTCATTTTCGAAAGCAACCTTCCTATGGTGCCAAGAAATAAGTGTGCCAAGTTTCATCAAGATATCTTAATTTTTACTCAAGTTACAGCTTGCACAGACGGACGGACGGACAGACAGACGGATTTGAACTCCACTCTTCACCCTGATCACTTTGGTATATATAACCCTATATCTAACTCGTTTAGTTTTGGGTGTTACAAACAACCGTTATGTGAACAAAACTATAATACTCTCTTTAGCAACATTTGTTGCGAGAGTATAAAAAAAATAGGGTTCCTTAACAAAACTCCGATAATGTAAAAAAAATACCAAAAAACTTTATTTAATCGCGAATGCTGCGAAAATGATTGAAGATATAACAAAGTGATGTGTGTACTACAATTTTGTAGAACTTATCATTATCTACAAAAAACGTCGCGACATCATATCTCTAACTATTATAGTTTTGTCACTATAAGCGATTTTACATATATAAAAAAATTAATTAAAATACCACTACTTGAAAAGGCTCTTTATTTGTACCTTAGTATTAATCCTTATAATAAATGATTTATTATTGAAGATCGCTTCAAAACCTTTATATAACTTTTTGAATTATTAGATTCTGACATTCCATTCAAAAGATATCACGAGTAAAAATTTTGAAAAATATCCGCTCGGCGTCTAACTATGCGTTGTATGTAGAGTTGTAGGCGTCACTCGGGCACGGTGGTACGGTGGTTAAGATCACTCGCGCGGTCGATTCCCTACTGAATGGTCCTGTGCGGAATTAAAAAAAATTTTCGCTTGATAATCTTCTCTATAATATAAAAATGAATCGCAATGTGTTGCTAAGCGCATAACTCGAGAACCGCTCTTTGTTTAGAATGTTTTTAGAGGTACCGGGATGGTTCTTACGGAGAGAAAAATTAGAAAAATTGCCTTAAAAAGTCTTAAATCCACAATTTTCTAATCACCCCTATCACTAAAAACAATTTGTGCCGTTAGCCTCGAAAAAAGTCGAGAAGGGCCAAACCGATCTGGCTAATTTTAGTTTTGAATTATTTATGGAAGGCCAGGGAAAGATTAGAAAGTAAGTACAGTTTGTCAACAAATTCTTTGCAAAATGTAATTTAATACAAAAAATCAACTTTGACATGAAATTTCTATAACAAAGATTTAGTTTTTTATGATTTTTCTTTTACCGTATTATTCTAAGATATTTCTAGTAATAGAATATGTTAAAACAAGTAAGGGAAGGGCTAAGTTCGGGTGTAACCGAACATTTTATACTCTCGCAATTTATTTATCTAACTTTATTTATATTATATAATACACAATTTGACCAACATATTCGTTATATATATTGTATAAAGTCCATTGAAAGTTGGAAACCATAAATATTAGGTTAGAAGCATCGAGGTCCTCGTGTTCGATATATGGGGCCTTAAAAACCTATGGTCCGATTTCGGCGATTTTTAGAATGGGGCTGCCCCACTATAAACATAGTATTTGTGCAAGTTCTGCACCGATATCTTCACTAGTGCTTACTTTATATATTGTAATGTAAACGATTCAGATTGTCTTCAAAGTTCTGGTATATAGGAAGTAGGCGTGGTTGTGAAGCGATTTGGCCTATTTTCACAACATATCATTGGGATGTAAGGAAACTATTACAAACCAAGTTTCATTGAAATCGGTCGAGTAGATATGGTTTTTGACCCATAAGTGGGCGACGCCACGCCCATTTTCCATTTTGTAAAAAAATCTGAGTGCAGCTTCCATCTGCCATTCCTTATGTGAAATTTAGTGTTTCTGACGTTTTTCGTTAGTGAGTTAACCCACTTTTAGTAATTTTCAATTTAACATTTGTATGGGAGGGGGGCGTGGTTATTATCCGATTTCTGTAATTTTTGGACTGTATAAGGAAATTGCTGAAAAAAGCGACTGCAGAAAGTTTGGTTTATATACCTCTATTGGTTTGCGAGATATATACAAATAACTTAGTAGGGGGCGGGGCCACGCCCACTTCCCCAAAAAAATTACATCCACATATGCCCCTTCATAATGCGATCCTTCATACCAAATTTTATTTCCATAGCTTCATTTATGGCTTAGTTATGGCACTTTATTTGTTTTCGGTTTTCGCCATTTTGTGGGCGTGGCAGTGGTCCGATTTTGCTCATTTTCGAAAGCAACCTTCCTATGGTGCCAAGAAATAAGTGTGCCAAGTTTCATCAAGATATCTTAATTTTTACTCAAGTTACAGCTTGCACAGACGGACGGACGGACGGACGGACGGACAGACAGACATTCGGACGGACGGACAGACAGACATTCGGATTTGAACTCCACTCTTCACCCTGATCACTTTGGTATATATAGCCCTATATCTAACTCGCTTAGCTTTGGGTGTTACAACACCCGTTATGTGAACAAAACTGTAATACTCTCTTATAGTATGTTTACATATGAAAATAATCTTGTTCTAAGCTCGGTCAATAATCTAACCGTTTACATATAGCCAAATGAGATTATCAATTGTCAAATGTGTTGCATTTGTTGTTGTATTTCACATATTTCTCTCGCTGTCGGCCATTGTTGTTTACATTTTCATTTGACATTCTCCTTTTCTTCGCAAAATTATCGATAAACCTAGGAATAACACCGAAAATCTAAGTGTATAAAACGAGATAATTTTATAATCTCGGATTATCCAGAGAGCAATTTTGTATGGGAAATCTCGTTTCTTAATTACAGATTATCGAGTTAAGCTCGTAAATGGAGATAATCTCGTTATATGTAAACATAGTATTAGCAACTTTGTTGCTAGCAACTTTGTTGCGAGAGTATAAAAATAACAAAATTAAAAACAACAAGTAAGGAAGGGCTAAGTTCGGGTGTAACCGAACATTTTATACTCTCGCAATTTATTTATTTAACTTTATTTATATTATATAATACACAATTTGACCCACATATTCGTCATATATATTATATAAAGTCCATTGAAAGTTGGAAACCATAATATTAGGTTAGAAGCAACGAGGTCCTCGTGTTCGATATATGGGGCCTTAAAAACCTATGGTCCGATTTCGGTGATTTTTAGAATGGGGCTGCCACACTATTAACATAGTATTTGTGCAAAGTTCTGCACCGATATCTTCACTAGTGCTTACTTTATACAGTCGACTCTCAATAATTCAAACCTGCTATAATTCGAACCTCTCTATAATTCAAAGTTATCACGAGTTCCCTACTAAATCTCTTTATATTTCGAACTAAATCAATACATTTTCATACACTTGGTAATTCGAACGAAAAAATCATTGCTATTTAACAAAACGACGCGTTAATTCGAACTCATCAGCGTCCAACACTCGACAATTCAAAGTTGCAGAGAGAAGAGGCGGAAAGATTGTAAGTACATTTTGCGACAAGTTCAAACTTGTATCAATATACACGAGCCTTTGTTTTTGTTATGATTAGTTTGACTATTTGACGCACACAATTCTCACGAATTGGTTTGTTTAGTTATTCAGTTACTGTTACTCTTTCGTTGGTATGCAGATTAAAAGTTATCGTTAGTTATGAACCCTAGAAAGTATAAATGTTTGACGATTGCGGTGTGAGTTTTTCTGATTTTGTTCAAGTGGATGAAAATGTTGCTGTCTCAGGTTCACTAACCGATGGCGAAATTTTATCTGCGACAGATACGCAAAGTAACGATGAAGATGAGGGCGATACATCGGAACCTTTGGCAGAGGTGTCAGTTAAGGAAGCAAGATCCTCATTTGATACCGTACAAAGCTTCTGTCTACAAAACGAAAGTGATGAAAAAGCATTTCAGTCACTTTTTCTCTTGAGAAAAGTTATTGAGCAGTGTAATTCTTGTCATTTTTATATTAATAAATAAAAATTAACCAACACTTAATAATTCGAAGTTTTATTTATTTTCTCTCACAAATTTCGAACCATTTGATATTTCAAACACTCGATAATTCGTAATATTTCAAGAGTCCCTCGAGTTTTGAATTAACGAGAGTCGACTGTATATTGTAATGTAAACGATTCAGATCGTCTTCAAAGTCCTGGTATATAGGAAGTAGGCGTGGTTGTGAAGCGATTTGGCCAATTTTCACAACATATCATTGGGATGTAAGGAAACTATTACACACCAAGTTTCATTGAAATCGGTCGAGTAGTTCCTGAGATATGGTTTTTGACCCATAAGTGGGCGACGCCACGCCCATTTTCCATTTTGTAAAAAGGTCTGAGTGCAGCTTTCTTCTACCATTTCTTATGTGAAATTTAGTGTTTCTGACGTTTTTCGTTAGTGAGTTAACCCACTTTTAGTAATTTTCAACCTAACTTTTGTATGGGAGGTGGGCGTGGTTATGATCCGATTTCTTTCATTTTTGGACTGTATTAGGAAGTGGGTAAAAAAAACGACTGCAGAAAGTTTGGTTTATATAGCTCTATTGGTTTGCGAGATAGGTACAAAAAACTTAGTAGGGGGCGGGGCCACGCCCCCTTCCACAAAAAAATTACATCCAAATGTGCGCCTTCATAGTGCGATCCTTCATACCAAATTTTATTTCTATAGCTTTATTTATGGCTTAGTTATGGCACTTTATGTGTTTTCGGTTTTCGCCATTTTGTGGGCGTGGCAGTGGTCCGATTTTGCTCATTTTCGAAAGCAACCTTCCTATGGTGCCAATAAATAAGTATGCCAAGTTTCATCAAGATATCTTAATTTTTACTCAAGTTACAGCTTGCACAGACGGACGGACGGACGGACAGACAGACATTCGGATTTGAACTCCACTCTTCACCCTGATCACTTTGGTATATATAACCCTATATCTAACTCGTTTAGTTTTGGGTGTTACAAACAACCGTTATGTGAACAAAACTATAATACTCTCTTTAGCAACATTTGTTGCGAGAGTATAAAAACATAAGATAGGCCTCGAATAAGCAAAAACAAGAAAAAATCAATTGTCAATGAATTCTTTGCAAAAAGCAAGCACAAGTCGAAGAGATATTCATAAGAAATTAACGGGAAATTTTTTTCAAAGAAAAAATCTGCACGTGCACTTCTGCGACTATTGTGGCATGTTTATTCGTGCTATTTCTTTTGAGCTGTACAGTTTTAATACGATAAAGTGATATTTAAAAATACCAGGAAAACGAGTTGATGACAGTTTGATCCAATTAGTTTATTTCCATTATTATAAAGGAGAAACACCAAAAGATTTGTCCGAAATGTTTAATATTAAGCTAAGGACAACATATTATATTATTCAGCGGATAGAAAAGGAAAATAGACATTTGAATATCTCTGGAGGCAGACCAGCAAAGCTTTCACGTCGAGATCACTCAAAAATATTAAAAGAAATAGAAAAAAATCCGAAAACTAGCCTGAGAGAGTTGGTGAATATCATTAAAAATGATTGCAACAAGACTGTTAGCCATGAGACTGTGAGGAAAGTATTAAAACTCCACCAGTACTCGTCGCATGTAGCCAAGAAAAAGCCTTTGTTATCTGTTATGAATATTGAAAAACGCATCAACTTCGCTATTTGTAATGTTAATAGGCCAATGGAGTACTGGAATGACATTATTTTTTGTGATGAGACTAAAATAATGATGTATTATAACGATGGACCAAGCAAAGTTTGGCGCAAACCAAAAACTGCCCTGTTACAAAAAAATTAATCCCAACAGTTAAATTTGGCAAACTTTCTGTAATGGTGTGGGGTTGTATTTCATCCAAAGGCGTCGGAGAATTGCGTATTTTCACAGATATAATGACAAAGGAGTTTTACTTGGACATTCTGAAAAATGAATTAACAAGAAGCGCGAAAAAAAGTTCGACTTTTTTGAACGGGAAAACAGAAACAATTTAAAATAAAATACAAGCTGTACCAAGATAATGATCCCAAGCACAAATCGCTGCTCTGTCGGACTTGGTTGCTTTACAATTGCCACAAAGTGATAGACACGGCTGCCCAGAGTCCTGATCTGAATCCTATAGAAAATCTATGGGTATTATTGAAAAAAAAGTGGGAAAAAGGAATCCAACTAACAAAAATGATTTGATTAAGGCAATCAACAAAGAATGGGCAAAGATACCCGAATATTACGACATAAAAAAACTTATATATTCAATGTCGCGGCGTCTACAAGCTGTATTGAAAGCTGATGGAAAGCATACGAAATATTAAAGACAGATATTTGTGGTTAAAGTTCCTTTTTGCAACTTATTTTTGCATTTTGCAAAGAATTGATTGACAGCTGGAATTATGTTGATTTTGTTTATTCGTGGAATATCTTATGTTTTTATGTTGATTTTTGAAGTTTTTTTAACATGTATTACTATTTTATATATGTAATAATAATTCTGTGAAAGAAATATCATAAAAAAAGTTTCTTTCCTAATAAAAATTCATATCAAAGTTGATTTTTTGTGTCAGTTTTAATTTTGCAAACAATTAGTTGACAAACTGTATGTATATATCGAAAAATTGTGAGGAAGATAACAAGAAGATGATTTTATTTGAATTGACAACAAAATTATACAAAAAAAAACCAAACCAAAAAATAATAATATTTTGAAAGTTGTCATTGTTGCTTTGTTAAAATATTTTTATCATTGTTCAATTGTATAAGGCTGTGTCGATAGCCCAAAACAATTTGTAACAAGTAGGGAAAGGCAACCGAACATTTTATACTCTCGCAATTTATTGATGTAATTTTATTACACACAATTTGAAATATAGTCCAATAGAATAACGAAAATCAGCATATGTATATAGTACATGAGGGTTGAGGAAATTCCTGATCTTCTTTATCTTCTGTAACGGTAGTTCCCGTTTTACTTGAGTCGCATCATTCGTTGTGGCTTTTCTGTGGCATCAACTCAGAATGAAGTTGAGTTTGTAACTCCTGTACCGATTCGTGGTGGTATCGTCTCAGAAGATGTTGAGTTGGCAACTCCTGCACCGGTCCGTGGGGTATCATCTCAAAGGGAGTTGAGATGGTAACTCGCGCGACAGCAGGCGCATCACGATCGACTTATATATACCACACTTGGCTTAAGTATATAGATTATTTTCATTCAAAATCATCTGTTTGAATAAATATATCAATTATGTTCACAGTTCAATTGTGTTCAATCAGTTCTTTTCAGAGCTAATAATATAATTTACATTAAGAAAATGGGTTCAAGAACTTGCTGTAACCCTTTATCCAAAACGAACCATGCACGAAAAATGGATAAACAGAAACTTCGGCTTTTAGGTGCATAATTCCTGGAAAGTTTAAAGCTTCCAAAAGGCAGTTTAATCTGTGACACTTGCCGACTTGGTCTTCATACCAAAAATGATAATTCTAAATGAAGAAAAACTGAAGAATCACCAAATCTTTCAACTTCTACATCTACTTCTACTTCTAATTTCACTTCTTCTTCTTCTTCTTCTACACATATGACAATTGAGACAACTCAATCGTTAGATCAAATTGAGGAAAAAGAATTTAATGACTTCAATGAACCTAATTACAGCCCAGATCAAAACCATACAATTGATGAGCATATTTTAAAATTGAACGAAATTCTTTCACTTTTAGATATTTCGCATATTGTAAAGCGTATCGATCTAAGGTCAAACGTAGCTCAAAAAAGAAAAATTAATGAAATTAAAGCAGCTCTTGAGGTTAAACTGAACACCGTTTTTGATGTAGACAATATTAGTCATGAATCAGATATTTCGGAAACTGTTTCAGAGATTAAAGAAAAAATAAAAGAAACGGAATCTAAAGGTGATGTGGTGCGGCTGTTAACTATGATTCCAAAAAGTTGGAGCAGTCGACAAATAAGTAAGCTTTGCAACAAAATTTTTTCCTCACACCCACATCGCCAGTGATACGGCTTACACGCGGCGAGTTTTTGCTGAGTGCACCTTATACTCTCGCAATATCTGCCCTTGAGCTTGCACCTCAGCACGTTCGGGCATCTGAAATTTGAAATAAATATTAAATAATCAAAATATTACAATATTGGTAAAATAAACAAACAGTCAGCGCATTCGCGTCTTGGCTCCCACGTCACTGTTGACAGTCATAACTTTGAAGTTGTAGATAATTTCGTCTACCTGGGAACCAGCATTAACACCAATAACAATGTCAGCCTGGAAATCCAACGCAGAATCACTCTTGCCAACAGGTGCTACTATGGACTAAGTAGGCAATTGAAAAGTAAAGTCCTCTCTCGACGAACAAAAACCAAACTCTACAAGTCCCTCATCATTCCCGTCCTACTTTACGGTGCAGAAGCGTGGACGATGTCAACATCCGATGAGACGGCACTAGGAGTTTTCGAGAGAAAGGTTTTGCGGAAGATTTATGGTCCCTTAAGAATTGGCAACGGCGAATACCGCAGACTATGGAACGATGAGCTGTATGTGTTATTCGACGACATAGACATAGTCCAGCGAATAAAAAAACAGCGGCTACGCTGGCTAGGTCATGTTGTCCGAATGGATGAAAGTGCTCCAGCTCTGAAAGTATTCGATGCAGTACCCGCTGGTGGAAGCAGAGTAAGAGGGAGACCTCCACTCCGATGGAAGGACCAGGTGGAGAGGGACCTGGCTTCGCTTGGAATAACCAATTGGCGCCAAATTGTCGGAAGGAGGGATGCGTGGCGCGCTGTTTTGGACTCGGCTATAACCGCGTAAGCGGTGTCTACGCCAGTCAAGATGAAGAGAAGAAGGTAAAATAAATACGTTCTCTGCAAGAGCACTTACCACAGTTGTGAGGCGATTTAAAAGTGTCTCTTGTCGAAGTTCCATCCTACCAAGGGTCTCCAATATCTGTTCTTTTTGAGGTACGCAAAAGGGCGCGTTACCTAAGTTATTTTTGGGTGCTCGGTTCCCCAGTAGGCCTATATCACCCATAAAAATATTTTATTTACATAAATCAACGAAAAAACAAAAAAATAACAATTAATTCATGAATAAAAAAATAAAATTGATAAAAACAATAGCATGCAATAACAATAAATTCATAAATAACAAATTAAATTGACAAAAACAATATCACAGCATGCAATAACAATTTTTATAATAAAATAAATATATACATATATACAAATGCCTACATTTAATACCCTAATTCTCACCTAATCTAAAAATTAAAACCTGACTTTAGAGCCTCTGTGTATTAAAAAAAAACATTGTTTAAATTTTGGCTATTGTAACCCCTAAAAAAGAAGAAAAATACAAATTATAAACACATAAAATTTTATTCTTAAAATTGGGGACTGAAAGATCTCTATTTAAAAACTTAGTTATAAAATAAATCCTAATTCTAATAAAAAGAGCAATTGCTACATTTGGGTCACAGTCTTCACAACACAAGAAGGGCCTAACATCTTTTAATTTAGAAAAAAGAATTTCTCCTACACCTATCTTGTGACAATTTCTGTCGAATTCCTCAACAAATTTAGTTTCTAAGTTATTAATAAATGCAACAAATTCATTAAGCTCCAGTTACCCATACTTGACTTGACTCAGCTTCGAAAAATTTCGCTTGGAAAACTTAGATGCAGTTATACTTCACACAACTTCAACTTCAGCTGTTATTATTATAGTTTCTGGGTAGAGTTGCCAGATGTGCAGATTTAGCTTTAAAATTAAGTTTTTTAAATTAAAATATCACCAAGATTGAAGATTTCAAAACTAGTATACAAAAAAATCTTCACTATTAGGAAATCTGTGAAGCTCAGTTTTTTGATATTTAGAATTGTTAGAAGATGTAATAAATTGGAGCCAGCCAAGCGTATAAATGATAGGTGAAAAAATAATTTATTCAAATTGTTTTTGAACATTTACAATCAATTTTTTATTACATAAATTCGCAAAATATTTTTTTCTGAGCAGATCACCACAAATTCATGCAGAGATTCGCAATAGTAATGTTTCTGTTGCAAAATTTACCCTCATATCGTACCTATTTGATTTGATTTGTTTATTGCACTTAAAGTATTTGCGTTATAAATACAATAAAATATTTTTTATTAAACACATTAAAAAATAATTGTTGTGAAAAAGGTATTTTCCTCTGAATTATCTTATTTTTTCTTTATTTGAAGATTTATAAATATTAAAGACTAGAATTTTAACATATTTAATTTTAACCGAAAACATTCAGGCAACACTGGAATAGTGTCATAATGAGAATGAAAAGAGAAGCAGTGAGAGAGGGAGAGCAGCTCAAATGTCAACGTAACGTAGAATTCTAAATTCAACAGACTTTCAAGTCAAGTCATGCGTTCGGTAATCAAATACATGCAAGGCCCATTAAACGGATCTTTTATGTGACAGTTATCAAGTCTCTCTAGGTCAAGTCAAGTATGGGTAACTGGAGCTTTAGGCGGCTTAACTAAGTTGCATTTATCGATTTGATTTTGGTGCAGGAAGATGAACTCATCAGAAGAAATTTCATCTCCTAAATAAGGCAAGGGCAGGAGGCATGTGTGCATTTTGAAAATTTTCAAATATAGATAGCCGCAGAAGTAACTAAATGCGTTTTCTTTTAAAAAATTGATTTCTAAACTAAATACTATCTAAAGTGATGGATCTAATACTATGTTTACATATAACGAGATTATCTCCATTTACGAGCTTAACTCGATAATCTGTAATTAAGAAACGAGATTTCCCATCAAAATTCCTCTCTGGATAATCCGAGATTTTAAAATTATGTCGTCTTATACAACTAGATTTTCGGTGTTATTCCTAGGTTTATCGATAATTTTGCGAGGAAGAGGAGAAATGTCAAATGAAAATTTAAACAAAAATGGTCGACAGCGAGAGAAATATGTGTAATACAACAACAAATGCAACCCATTTGACAATTGATAATCTCATTTGGCTATATGTAAACGGTTAGATTATTGAACGATCTTAGAACGAGATTATTTTCATATGTAAACATACTATAACAATGGAGTGTTCGGGCCGTGGTAAGCCTTGAAAATCCTGCCAAGAAAGGTCGTTCAAAGGTAATCATTGCACACATTAAGAACAACATTGTTGCTATGTTCTGAAATTACTGTAGCTTCGGGTTCTAAAGGCAGCTCACAGTTTCCTTTGGTTACGATATTTACGTAACGTAGGCCCCACGACTTTCTAAATAGGCTAGAGAACATGAAAGGTGTTACTCTAGTACCTCCTCTACTTCTAATCTGACCAAAAAAATGTTCCAAACTGTCCTGGCATAGTCGTCTTGTTTTTAGGTAGGGAAATCCTGAATGTGGCAGCAATCGCCACAAGCGTCTTAAACTATTTATGTTAATTATCCACCCCTTTATAAAATTGAAATTATTTGTTGTGTTGTTTCCTAACTCATCTACGACCCGGATTGTTTTTAAAACCTGTTCTGCCTCATCTAAAAACTGTTTTTGCTCTAGGGAACCTTCAAAAACTTTTTTAGTGGGTACAATAGCCTCAACAAAACTGCTATTAAAAATGTCGAATAACTTATTAAAAAAAGAAACGAATTCCGCGGGATTAATAAAGCTTACACTATTTGAGCGGCTCCGGAACTGTAAAGGGATAACATACCAGAAGCGACCGTATTACTTAACACTTGAGACGCGAATTTAACCTTCATTTTTTGGAAGGTATTGGGGTAAATATGAGCATCGGTTAATATATGCGCGCACCGATAACTCGACTTGAGAGTCCATTTTGTAAAAATGGATTATATCGGAGCAACTAACGCGACGATTTTTGAGGAAAACTTTATTTTTATTATTTTGTAAGCAGTTCCGGCTGCATTTTATCAAATGGGGGCTATCGTAAAAAAAAACCTTGCCATTAACATTAAAAAAAGGCCGTGAAGCTGAAACACCTAACAAATTAGCAAAATTTTGAAAATTAGTACCCTGGTCGCAAACAAAATGGCAAGGAACTAGTCCTATATTTTGAAGTTGTGTAATGGCTTCAAGAATATATTTTTTGAGGACTTTGCAAGAACCTCTTACAAAGAAATACGCTAATGGGTGGGACCAAGGTTCGCCACCTATACCTTGCACCATTATGGTCATTGCAGTTGTGACTAATCTAGATGTACGATTTTCATCGCCATAATCTTCGAGACCTATCACCCTATCAAATTTCCTATCATACTGCAAATGACATTTCAGTGACATTTCATCACAAGAAACGGATACGAACTTTTGTTCAAAAGAAAATCCCCTACACCTAATTTCTAACGATTTTATGCTGCTTTGGGTGCAACCTGGGAAACGAGGCCAATCTGTAACAAAATTAAGCAAAGTGTTTTCTGAAGGAAAACTAAGCTGGTGCTTTAGGTATCGATAAGCAACTGGCGACAAGAAAAACACACCCAAAGCTATGGTTTTAAAAAAATTATCATACCGCTCACCGTGATTTTTACGTTTACTATTAAAAAAACTACTCCTAATACAAGCTCCTAACTGAGGAGGAACATTGCTACTAACTAACTCAAGAGGGTCTGACTGTTCCCTAAATGAACTATTTCTTATTATTTCCCTACATCTTTCTAATTTAGTGGCCATTTGGACCAACTGAGCCTTTAAACTCCTATTCTCCTGTTCTTTTTCATCAAATTTTATTTGTAAAATCCTATTCTCTTCCCTCAATTTCTTCTTTCTATCTGTCCCTGCTGTCAGACCCCGACCTGTTTGCGCGGCCTTTTCAGAACTATTTAAATGTTCCTCCTAAAGGAATGGAAGAGGCTCTAGAATTATATCGCGATTTCCCGTTTCAAAACGTGGAAGAAGCTGCTTCGATGCACCGGTTGCATTTGAGACAGCTTCTTCAATAGGAGCGAAATCTTCCGGACCCTTCTCGATGGGTTTTTGAAAAAAAGAAAAAAAGGCTCGACAATTAAATTAATATCAGGAACGGCCCTCGGACGTAATTTTTTTTTTGTGGCGCATTTTATCCGAAAAATGCCGTTCACAGGCAAAAATGTGTTTAGGTGTTTCATCATTCATATTTTCAAAAACACCTAAACGTTCGAGCCAACATTTACGCCTATTAAAAGAATAAAGTATAAAAAATAAGAAATAATATAAAATATATATAATAATAATATTAGTGCAAAAAGTTCCAAAACAAATAAACTTAATTTTAATTAGCCGTTAAAACATATCTATATTTAATATTGCTTAATTATTTTGTAACTACCAACGAAAAACGCGAAAAAAAACAATTTAAAATTAAAATTACGGTATATCGAAAATTATCGAAACACAATATTTTAACTTTTTACTATTATACACACACATTTTTACATTTAAAATATGGAGACAACAACAATTTAAATTCTACTATTTATATCACATCTATTTATTGAACAATATGCGTGAAGTTAGTGTTATATTATTTAAAATAAAATTTCGATATATCGCAAACTATCGAAACAAAATTTTCACTACAATTTAAAAGTTATCTGTAACATTTTTACATTTAAAATATGCAATGAAAATTTTAAATTCTAACACATCTAAAACATTCAACTATAAGAGCGAAGTAGATTGTTTAATTTTATTTAATATTAAAATTTCGATATATCGAACATTATCGAAACACAATTTCTTCACTTTTCTAAACTACAAACTTTTTTAATCTCTTGTTATTCACAAATATTTCACTTTATCAATACTTTATTATTAATTATTTGGTACACTTTTTGCACTATCTAACTTTTTATTAATTACTTACCGTTCGAGGTCCGTTCCCTCTTTTGGAAAATTATAAAATTATAATTGTCCTCCCTCGCTGCAGCCAGCAACACACTTCCTCCAATTACCTTTTGCTTTCGGCATATTGTCTATAAAATCAAGTTAAAAATGATTAAAAAGATATTAAATTATCTACCAAACATTAAAATTTATTTCCATGTACACGAGCTGCTTATTGCTTTTTCTTATAAATAGCCGTACATGGCCGTTACAAATTGACAGAAAAAATTAGAAATGTCTCCACTCGACTAATAATTTTGAGGGATTTCAATCTGGTCGTCCCTCTTTTTCCAATTGCGAAACGTCAAAACCTCCTCATCTCGACAAACTGTCAAAGTTTAGGTGGTTTTGACGTTTAATATTGCGCTCTCACTTCCAGTGATATGAGAGTTGTACATCTCTTTATCTCTGATCTGTTGTTTCGTTGCTGCTAACTGTGGGTTGGGTGGCCATACGCTCTGAGTGAGCTTGTGCGATGCTGAAACGGCGCATTTCTCCTCCTACAAAGAAAGTTACAATTAATAGAATGAAAAACATATAAGTAGAGTAAATTCGTTTTACCATCTCGCTGATTTGCATCAATTCTATCTTCTTCCTCAACCTACGTAAAATTATAAAATTTTCTACGTAAAATTATAAAATAAATTATGCAATAATGGAATTAAAATAAATTTATTCCCTATTGGAATAGAAAAATACTAAAATTCTAAATCTACTTTTTGAATAATTTTAATGTCTTCATCTATAATTTGACCTACTAGGATACCTAAGCCAGATGAGGACACTAAGGGATAACAGACCCATGAATTATGAGTGTTTTTGGTTTTTGTTTAACAAAATATTGAATTTGAATACTTTTGTAAATTTTTTTACATGTTTTGTATTTAAAACTAAATTATCAATATAATTGCATCATTCGTTCATTTAGTTCAGAGCAAAAAATTTTAATTTCATATCAGTATTATCAAAATTGATGCTTACACGAAATAAGCTGTGAGCCACTGTATATAGAATAATATTAAAATATTATGCAAAAGTAAGAAATCGATATTATAAAAATTACAAGAATGTGAAACTTTAAACGGATTTCTCTCAAAACTCGAATTTTGAAGTCAGTGGACACGATTTCTTGAAAAGTTATGAAGCAATTTCCACACATCTTTATTACAACTATTTTTCGGGTCAATATATGGCGAAAATTTTACCACAAAAGTTAGTTTTTTTGTTCAAAATGTATCAAGAATTCAGTTATTAATATTTTCTTTTTTCATTCATTAACAACAAATATTTTTGGTTTGTTGATTTGGATGAACCAATAATGAGTTATGATGTCCACGGCAAGAACCTTTTTTTGGACACTTCATAGAAAATGAGGTGCCAACGGCTAAGCTTTCGGAATTTGTAAATACAGTGGAACTTTCATAACTCGAAGATCTCCATAACTCGAATGTATACTGAGCTGCATTGTACATACAGTGGGGAGAAAAATGTAATTCCACCATCAACATTTTCATGTATGAGCGCTCATAAAAAATAAACGAATGAAGTAAATGACAAAAACTTTTTTCTTTAATATCTAGTTTATTTGTAACAATTAGGCGTAAATAGCAAAATAGTAACAGAGGCAATGGCATAGTTATAATATAAAAACAAAAAAAATGGCATGTACTCAGTTTTGCACCATCCAAGTTTAACCGTTTTCAATCGGATGGAAAACAGTACAGCTGGCGTAGGACCCGGTGACAAGCTTCAAAGGCATCACGTGAAGCAAACAGTAAAACATGGAAGAGGCAACATAATAGCTTGGGGGTGCTTCACGTTTTGGAAAGTGGGACCGTTACACAAAATTGACGGGATTATGCGTAAGGAAGATTATTTAAGTATTATGCAAACCCAGCTTCTCAATTTTCTGTATCCAGAGCATGAAATCACTTTTCAGCAAGATGGGGATCCCAAGCACACTGCGAAAATTGTAAAAGAATGGCTGGGAAACCAAAATTTTAAGGTGATGGAGTGGCCAGCGCAAAGTCTCGACCTCAATCCAATTGAAAACCTATGGTCAATTGTGAAGCGACGAATCGGACAGTATCAATCAGCCCCATCCCCATTATAACAAAAGTGGAATAATATTCCGAAAGGAATTGTTGAAAATCTAGTTGCGAGCATGCCAGAACGTATAAAAAAGTCATAGAAAATAAGGGTCTATGGACCAAATATTAATAATGCATTTCTTTTATTTTTTCACGGATGGTGCAAAACTGAGTACATGCCATATATACATATGTATGTATGTATATATATTTGTTATTCAAATTTATTATTAAACAAGTAAGGAAGGGCTAAGTTCGGGTGTAACCGAACATTTTATACTCTCGCAATTTATTTATTTAACTTTATATTATATAACACACACTTTGACCCACATATTCGTCATATATATTGTAACGGATTTTCAAAATCTATCGTTTACTCTAAAACTCTACCTTGAGTTCGATCACTGGATTGTCAAATAAAAATCACTGTTTAATGGTTATACACTTATCTTTATTTCTAAATTAACAAACTTAACACTTTATTACTCGTTGTACAAGTTTACAACTTCTTACTTCTAATTTCTTACATTTTACTCGGCAACTCTATAATTAGAACTGTGTGTTGCTGCCAGTCCGGCAGCCCTTATATACTCGATTGTTAGCAAGTTATCGTCACTCGAACATTCTGGCAACGACGAATATCGATGTCTGGATAAATCTGGCAAGTTATCGATTTCGTTGCTGATTCTAGTTTATTCTAGCATACATGTTCGTCACACTGCCCACCACTTAAGTCTGATCGTCCCGATTAGACATACTTCCAGAACCAAATGCTGCTAGCCGTTCTAGATGAACCACCTTCATTTTATTCCTAGGTCTTCCAATGGTTTGTATACGATACACTACATCATTTATCCGTTTAATAACCTGGTATGGTCCTTCCCAACTACATTGAAATTTTGGAGACAATCCTTTCTTCCGTTGTGGGTTGTATAACAATACCCAATCTCCTTCCACAAATCCTTCAGAGTTCATTGCCTTGTCGTATTTTGCCTTCATTTTATCACTCATGATTTGCGTCCGCTGTCTCACCATAGCATGAATTTCTCTCATTTCGTCTTCTAGGACACTGTTGGCTTCCCTAACATTCTTTCCACCATTTGCGTTTATTCCGAACTTTAAATCAATCGGTAACCGAAGATGATGACCAAAGATTACCTTTGCTGGAGTCTGCCCCGTCGTTTCATGTACAGCAGACCGATAAGCCATCAGGAACAAAGCTATATGGGTGTCCCAATCCTTTTGATACTTGTCTACCACTTTCTTTAGATGTTCTTCTAAAGTTCGATTGAAACGTTCTACCATTCCATCGGATTGTGGATGTAGGGCTGTTGTACGAGTTTTCCGTATACCCAATTTTAGGCACATTTCCTGGATTAGAGCTGATTCGAAATTCCTTCCTTGGTCAGAATGTAATTCTATTAGAACACCATACCTTGTTACCCAATTATTGATGAATACATTCGCTACTGTTTCAGCTTCTTGGTGAGGAATTGGATATACTTCTGGCCATTTGCTGAAGTAATCCATAACTACCAAAACATATTTGTTTCCTAATTTACTGGTGGGAAACGGACCGGCTACATCCATGGCAATTCGTTCAAATGGGGCGCCCGAATTGTACTGCTTCATCTGGCCGTGACTCCTGGATTTCGGCCTTTTTGCTTTAATGCACTCAGTACAATTAGCAATCCATTCCGTGACTGATTGCCGACAACCAACCCAATAAAATCTTTGCTTTAGTTTTTCCAAGGTTTTTGTGATTCCCATGTGCCCTCCACTTGGACCGTTATGCATCTCCTTAAGTACATCAGGAATTCTTGCTTTCGGGACGATTATGAGAGTTCGGGAACTTTGTCCATCTTCGCTTTCCCATACTCGATGCAAGCAGCCAGATACCAACTTTAAACTGTTCCACTGTGCCCAATATGCCTTTGCAACTGGACTCTCTGCAGCTATTTCTTCTCTCGTTGGACGCTTGTTCAGCTCTACTCCATGCATTACCAGTTCCAAATCTGGATCTTCTTGCTGACATTTTCGTAAATCCTTTGGATCCCAGCCTTCTGTCGAAGTTATTGACATTAATCGAACATCTATAATGTCTTCTTTTGCCTCAGCTCTTGAACAATGTCGACATTCTAAATTACAAGGACGACGGGACATCGCGTCCGCATTCCCATGACTACTACCTTTTCGGTGTTCTATAGAGAAGTCATAACTTTGGAGTCTCTCAATCCACCGTGCCAACTGTCCTTCTGGATTCTTGAATTGCAGAAGCCATTTTAATGCTGCGTGATCTGTCCTTACTCGAAATCGCTGTCCATACAGGTATTTATGGAAATGTTTGATGCACTTCACCAATGCCAGTAATTCTCTTCGCGTTACGCAATAATTCTTCTCTGACTTACTTATCGTCTGGCTATAATACGCAACCACTTTCTCATTCCCGTCAATCACTTGTGATAGAACGCCTCCTATTGCAAAGCCACTAGCATCCGTGTCCAAAACGAACGTTGAGCCTGGAACTGGATATGCTAACATTGGCGCAGTACATAATCTCTCCTTCAGAGTTTGGAAGGCCAATTCTTGTTCTTCATTCCATTCAAAGGCTCTGTTCTTCTTCGTGAGTTCATGGAGGCTACTAGCTACGCTGGCGAAATTTGGAACGAATCGTCGGTAATACGTACACAGTCCAAGGAAACTCCGCAATTCATGTAAATTTTTAGGTCTGGGCCAATCTTTTACTGCCTCTATCTTTTCCTGAGCTGTAC
The DNA here is from genome assembly GCA_031772095.1 of Zeugodacus tau. Lineage (NCBI taxonomy): Eukaryota > Metazoa > Arthropoda > Insecta > Diptera > Tephritidae > Zeugodacus > Zeugodacus tau. The sequence goes on along the minus strand of CM062649.1, from coordinate 48,079,001 downwards.
AAATGCCCTTCGTAGTCACTTTGTGTCCTAAATAGCTCACTTCCTTGTTGAACAGAGAACACTTTTTTGGGCTCAGTTTTAAACCAGCGCTGGCTATACGTTGGAAAACCTCTTCCAAATTTTTGAGATGCTCATCAAAGCTTTTACCCAACACGATGATATCGTCTAGGTACACCAAACATGTCTTCCAGTGCAATCCTTTTAACACTTGGTCCATAAGCCTCTCAAAAGTGGCAGGAGCGTTACATAACCCAAAGGGCATTACAGTGAATTGCCATAGACCATCTCCAACGCTGAAAGCCGTCTTTTCTTTGTCTTCTTCGTTTACTTCCACTTGCCAATAGCCACTTTTCAAATCGAGTGTTGAGAACCAATTCGTGCCTGATAGTGAGTCTAGGGTGTCATCTATTCTAGGTAATGGATAACTGTCTTTCTTCGTGACATCATTCAACTTTCTGTAGTCCACGCAAAACCTCATGTTACCATCTTTCTTCTTCACAAGTACTACAGGTGAACTTCATGGACTCGATGATGGTTCAATTATGCCGCTATCGCTCATTTCACGTATGGTCGGCTTACAACTTCACGTTTGGCTAATGGAACGCTGCGAGGAGCCTGGCGGATTGGTCTTGCAGCTCCGGTGTTGATGGAATGTTTCACAATTTTGGTTCTACCTGGTTTGGATTCATCTTTGTCGAATATGGTGGAGTATCTGAGAAGAAGTTGTTTGGCCTTCTTTTTATGGTCTACTTCAAGTTCCTTGGTCCATGCATTAATCTCGTTTGAAATATCGTTTTTACAACTGGAATTATCCTCAAAATCTGTTTCGCAATTTATTACGGCCTCAATCTCCTGACACTGCCCTAATATAGCTCCTTTGGAGACTGTGACTGGTGACTTACACTCATTAAGGACTCTTACTGGAACTCTTTTGTCTTGTCGTGTCATATCCAGGGTTTTTCCTATAAGTACGTTTGGTATAGATTCTTTTGAGCCTTCAACAACCCACAACGTGTCCGTCCCATAGTCTCCATCTATTTCTGCCCAAATAATTGCTTCTGATTTTGGTGGAATCTTCTGATTTTCTGTTATTAACACTTGTCTAACGTTGCATTTGTTATCATAACCAAACATAAGAGGCACTTCCATATTGGTATAAGTCATAATTTTGTTTTCCATGTCTAATATGATTCCTTTACTGGCTAGAAAGTCTACTCCAATTATGACTTCGTCGACGATATCTGCCACTATAAAGTTATGTGACACGGCTATTTTTCCTATTCCAATTTCGCACGTTACTTCCCCGAGAACTTGAGCATCATCTCCAGTTGCAGTACGTAACTTTGCACCAGCTAGTGGTTTTACTTCCTTGTTAACTAGATCCGATCGAATTATGGAATGTGTTGCTCCCGTATCCACAGTCAGAATGCGCTTTTTACCATCCACGCATCCACTAACGGTAACGTTGTTCGTATTTCTATTTATTTGAGAGACAGAGATTACAGGGCATTCACTTGAGGGAGCCAGCATGCGCCCCTTCCGACTGGCTCGCTTTAGATTAACGATTGGGAGCTTTTCAGAGTTGGTTGGTCTTCTTCAGCTTTGCGTTTCCGTTCGGATAGGTATTTGGGTCGATCCGATTCCATATTGCAATTACGTGCAATATGGCCGCCTTTCCCGCAGTTGAAGCATTTAACCACACCATCACTTTTCTTACGTGTTTCTCCAGATTTCTCCAACATTTTATGCATTTCTTCCAAAAATTTCTTCGTCCAGGCAGGCTCTTCTATTTCTACACGATGAGCTTTAAATGTTCTGTTACTAAGTAAAGAGGCAGTTTCGTGCGTTAGAGCAAAGGACACTGTTTCTACAAATGTCAATTTTGGGCATGCTAGTGCAGAATAGCGCGTATTCTCGTCTCGTATACCATTAACGAAACTGTGGATTTTTATATCCTTTATATATTCTGCGGACTTATGCGCATAAGCCAAGTGAGCTAACCTTTCCACTTCCGTAGCAAATTCTTGCAGAGACTCACTAGCTTTTTGTTTGCGATTTTGCAGTTCGATTTGGAAAATTTGTCTCCGGTGCTCACTTCCATACCGTCTTTCTACAGCAGCCATCAACGCTTCGTAACTGCTTGACTCGCAATTGGGTATAGTTTGTAGAACTTCCGCAGCAGCCTCTTTTAAAGCCACGAACAATTGGCAACTTTGTCTTCCGCATTCCATTTATTCGTATCTGCCGTCTTTTCAAATTGGAGTTTGAAAATCTGGAACAGAGTTGTGCCGTCAAACGATGGAGTGTTGACTTTGACAAGTCCTGTTGACACCATTGGTCGGTTTAGTTGCAGGTCACGGAGACGATCTTTCAGTTCTTCCACATCAGCTTTAACTTTATCTTGCTCTTCTGAAATCTTTGTTGACACTTCTGTTATTTGTGAAGTCACCTGTGATATACGTGCGTCCTGTTCCTTCAACTGTATTGATACTTGAGCTGATATCTGCGTTGATAGTTCTGTTATTTGTGAAGTCACCTGTGATATACGTGCGTCCTGCGCTTCAAACTGTGATTGCTGCTGGGATTTCATCTCCTTGAACTGTGACGATATGCAGACAAAAGCTTGTTCAAGTCCAGTACCCCTGATGAACATGGAGTATCTTCCTTTTCCTCAATTTTCGTTGTCGATTCCTCTAACAGCGATTCAAAAACAAATTCGTCAACGTTGATGTTTTCTTCTTCCATGGCCTCTCGCAAACGGGTTTGTAACTCAGCTTTCAACCCATTCGTTGCTAGGCCTCGTTGTTCCAACTCCTTTTTGAGTTGTGGTATCTTTAAATCGTTGAACTTAACCATTATCTCCTATGGAATTTTATTTGTCAATCCCACTTCTGACACCAATTGTAACGGATTTTCAAAATCTATCGTTTATTCTAAAACTCTACCTTGAGTTCGATCACTGGATTGTCAAATAAAAGTCACTGTTTAATGGTTATACACTTATCTGTATTTCTAAATTAACAAACTTAACACTTTATTACTCGTTGTACAAGTTTACAACTTCTTACTTCTAATTTCTTACACTTTACTCGGCAACTCTCTAATTAGAACTGTGTGTTGCTGCCAGTCCGGCAGCCCTTATATACCCGATTGTTAGCAAGTTATCGTCACTCGAACATTCTGGCAACGACGAATATCGATGTCTGGATAAATCTGGCAAGTTATCGATTTCGTTGCTGATTCTAGTTTATTCTAGCATACATGTTCGTCACAATATTGTATAAAGTCCATTGAAAGTTGAAAACCTTAATATTAGGTTAGAAGCACCGAGGTCCTCGTGTTCGATATATGGGACCTTAAAAACCTATGGTCCGATTTCAGCGATTTTTAGAATGGGGCTGCCACACTATTAACATAGTATTTGAGCAAAGTTCTGCACCGATATCTTCACTAGTACTTACTTTATATATTGTAAAGTACACAATTCAGATCAACTTCAGAGTTCTTGTATATAGGAAGTAGGCGTGGTTGTGAAGAGATTTGGCCTATTTTCACAACATATCATTGGGATGTAAGGAAACTATTATACACCAAGGTTAATTGAAATCGGTCGAGTAGTTCCTGAGATATGGTTTTTGACCCATAAGTGGGCGACGCAACGCCATTATCCATTTTGTAAAAAAATCTGAGTGCAGCTTTCATCTGCCATTTCTTATGTGAAATTTAGTGCTTCTGACGTTTTTCGTTAGTGAGTTAACCCACTTTTAGTAATTTTCAACCTAACTTTTGTATGGGAGGTGGGCGTGGTTATTACCCGATTTCTTTCATTTTTGAAAATTTTATTTCCATAGCTTTATTTATGGCTTAGTTATGACATTTTATGTGTTTTCGGTTTTCGCCATTTTGTGGGCGTGGCAGTGGTCCGATTTTGCTCATTTTCGAAAGCAACCTTCCTATGGTGCCATCTTAATTTTTACTCAAGTTACAGTTTGCACAGACGGACGGACAGACAGACATTCGGGTTTGAACTCCACTCTTCACCCTGATCACTTTGGTATATATAACCCTATATCTAACTCGTTTAGTTTTGGATGTAACGTTATGTGAACAAAACTATAATACTCTCTTTAGCAACATTTGTTGCGAGAGTATAAAAAATATACAGTGTTGATTAGAAGATTAGTTTTTTCAACAATATTATTCGATGGAATTAACCGAGGAAATTTAAAAGGAAAATAATAATATTTTTTTATGACATATATTTTGAACCAATTAAGCGGGAAAATCAATTAACCAAGTCCAATTATCTGATAAAATTTACATGTGCATTCATATGCTATATTGTTTTGCCCGATAACACCGTTCAATTAAACGGGGAAACCAATTAACCATAGGGTCAATTAAACGAAAAGTACTGTATACAGTATTTGGAAACCTGGAACGTTATGTTCCGATTCAGACACTTGTATGAGAGGTGCCTATTTGAGTCCGACCGATTAATCGGCCAGTATCGGCCACAAAATTCAGCATCGGCATCGGCCAAATTTGGCCGATTCTTTCTACTTCTTTTGAATTACACTTACATTATTTTTTTTTTTACTTTCTTGATTACTTAAGAGCCTAAAATATTACGTCTTTTGTTCACCTTATAAAAGACAGATTGATTCATATTTGCCTGAACCAATCATTACTCACGATGTTAATATTAATGGGTCTGGAGGTGAATGAGGACAAGACGAAATATCTCCTGTCATCAAGCAAACAGTCGGCGCATTCGCGTCTTGGCTCCCACGTCACTGTTGACAGTCATAACTTCGAGGTCGTAGATATTTTCGTATACCTGGGAACCAGCATCAACAACACGAACAATGTCAGCCTCGAAATCCAGCGCAGAATAACTCTTGCCAACAGGTGCTACTTTGGACTGAGTAGGCAATTGAACAATAAAGTCCTCTCTCGACGAACCAAAATCAAGCTCTACAAGTCGCTTATCATTCCCGTCCTGCTCTACGGTGCAGAAGCTTGGACGATGTCAACATCAGATGAGACGACACTAGGAGTTTTCGAGAGAAAATTTTGCGCAAGATTTATGGTCCTCAGAACATTGGCAACGGCGAATACCGCAGACGATGGAACGATGAGCTTTACGAGTTATACGACGACGTTGACATTGTTCAGCGAATAAAAAGACAGCGGCTACGCTGGCTAGGTCATGTTGTCCGAATGGACGAAAACACTCCAGCCCTGAAAGTGTTCGACGCAGTACCCGCCGGAGGAAGCCGAGGAAGGGGAAGGCCTCCACTCCGTTGGAGGGACCAGGTGGAGAGCGACCTGGTTACACTTGGGATCTTCAACTGGCGCCGAACTGCGAAGGAGAGAGAGAGGTGGCGCACTATCGTCGATTCGGCTATAACCGGCTAAACGGTTGCAACGCCAATCACATACATACAATCATTACTCACGATGTTAATATTAAGTCTAGTATAAAGAACTTAATTATTATACTCTCGCAACAAAAGTTGATAAGATAGCATTATAGTTTATATATATATATAAATGATCAGGATGACGAGTGGAGTTGAAATCCGGATGTCTGTCCGTCCGTCTGTCCGTTCAAGCGATAACTTGAGTAAAAATTGAGATATCTTAATGAAACTTGGAACACATGTTCCCGTGAGAGGGTTTCTTTCGAATCAAAATCGGACCATTTCCACGCCCACAAAATGGCGAAAACCAAAAACACATAAAGTGTCATAACTAAGCCATAAATAAAGTTATAACAGTAAAATTTGGAATAAAGGATCGCACTAGGAAGGGGCATATTTGGATGTAATTTTTTTGGGGAAGTGGGCGTGACACCGCCCCCAAATCGGTTATTTGCAAACCAATGAAGCTATATAAACCAAACTTTCTGCAGTCGATGCTCTTACGTACCCCACCGCACACCATGAAAATAGTTGAAATCGGATAATAACCACGCCCACGTCCCATACAAAGGTTAGGTTGAAAATTACTAAAAGTGAGTAAAAGTTTACAAAATGGAAAATGGGCGTGGCATCGCCCACTTATGGGTTAAAAACCATATCTCAGGAACTGCTCGACAAATTTCAATGAAATTCGGTATATAATATTTTCTTGAGACCCTGATATCACGGACAAATGGGCGAAATCGGTTCACAACTACGACTACTTTCCTTATAACTCAATTTTGAATTCCATCTTATTCTTTAACTTTATAATATATACATAAGGAACCAATGAAGATAGCGGAATAAAACTACACAAATAGTGTATATCATCGCTGGCTTCATTTGTAAAAACAATTCCGCCAAAAATCGTTTTGCACATATGTATACCTATTTGCTATGAAGCGACCCGATTTGCAGAGGGGACTTATACTCATAGTACCGACCAAAGTGTTGTCGTCGATTTTTTGGGCGGCAAACAGAAATAAAGCATTAATAAGCTAGCTATCATACAGAAAATAAATTAAATTCAAAATAAACTGAAATCAAAAGACAAAATTTGAAAAAAATATGTTGAGAAGTAATAATTATAATGGACAATAATATTTTAAGATTGCTTGAAGTTATAACTAAGTCAGGATCAATTTTCCTGCCTGTTATTTATAATTATATTTTGCTTGAATTTATTTGTATCAGCTGATGGATGTAAACATAGTACAATACTACATGTGTGTCACTATGCTGGTACATGGTTTCTTGAGCTTTAATTGTCGTACACATCGTAGTACGGAAACCATATGTCTGTCTTAGGCATTAGGCATAACTCGAAGATAGAGAAGTTCCACTGTATATTTTACACTACCGAGTTTGTCGCTTAAGTCCTTTGTTTTAACATCTCACAGAGTTCAGTTATTCGGCTCCCGTTGTCGTTTCCAAATCGTTATCGTTCTTATCGTCGTTTCGTTGCTAAATTCGTATTCTTGAAGTATATCGTAACGTCAAAGAAAAATTATCGAAATTTGTATACATATTTTATAAGGAGACACATCTTTAAAGCAGTCCTTAGTGTATTTTATGCTATTCTCTATTGGCTCTAAACAATGGTATCACTGTACTTGTTGCACTTACGTTTATCTGCCCAACAATCTTTACTTATTTTTTTTTAATTGGTGATATTTTGGAAAGTTGGGTATATGAGTGCTGACGTGTATACCAAAAGAAGTAGTGGTGACATCTTCGTCCTCCTAATTTTCTTCTAAAATATGTGATACTTCCATTTGATTTGATGGAAGTCGTAAGTTCGTGATAGGCATATAAGATTATAGTGTGAGTGTATTGCCATTTATAACATGTCTATTAAATCATACCTCATATATGGTTGCTCTTGGTATGCCATTTCGCTACAAAGACTCTCTTCAATTAAGGCATATTTTCGATTAAAGCCTAAAATATTTCTCTATAATGCCAAAGAAAGATGCTTTTTACTCAGTAAGAAGAATGCAGCCTTAAATTAAGATTTTTTTATCTTTCTTTCGTTAAACAGGTTTCTCGGGTTTTTGTTTTACTTTTTTATTGTAAAAATAATTAAATTATACTATAAAAGCCTGAACTGTATAGTGTTATATAAGTTAAAACATTAAATTTAATACATGACATCAAAAAACATTCGTATTCGTAATACATTTCGCGTAGGGTACATTTGCTAAGCGGCATGGCCAAGCGCGAAAAAATGGTCAAAATGTGTAAAAAATAATAATTCAGAAGTTAATTGAGGCTTTGAAGTTTTTAATGATCTACTTGACATTGATAGGGAAACCATTTCATCAAGGACAAACAATTTTGGAAAAGACATTTAAGCCTGGCCCATCTGTACAAGTGAAAAATTATGACTACAGTTTACTATTTCTTCATGGTCTTCAGAATAAAGGACTTTAAAAAGAAGCATTTTATTATACATACACATATTTTTGGACGGACGACCTCCACTCCGGTGGAAAGACCAAGTGCAAAGTGACCTGGCTTCACTTGGTGTTTCCAGTTGGCGCCAAAAAGCAAAAAGGAGGAATGAGTGGCGCGCTTTGGTGGATTCGGCTATAATCGCTTAAAGCGGTTCCTACGCCAAATATATATATATATATATATTTGGAACATGAAGTTGATTCACTTTTGTTTATCATTATTATTATTGGTTTTTGGAGTCTGTTATGTTGTATTCTTGATTTAAGTGAAATAAAAAGATAAAAATGAATTTTGTAGGATACACCATCTTAAATATGTGAAATATATATGAATGGGTGTGAATTTGTATTAGAATATTTGATTCCTTATACTATGTTTACATATAATGAGATTATCTCCATTTACGAGCTTAACTCTATAATCTGTAAATAAGAAACGAGATTTACCATACAAAATTCCTCTCTTGATAATACGTGATTATAAAATTATCTAGTTTTATACAACTAGATTTGCGGTGTTATTCCTAGTTTTATCGATAATTTTGAGAAGAAGTATATATAATCACATTTGGCTATATAGAATAACGAGAATAACTATATATAGTATATGGGGGCTGACATAATTCCAAGACCGCTTTTACTCATTTTCGCCACCCACCTACATCATATCCAAGATTATAGGTTCTCTAGCAAGTTGGAAAATCCGTATATTAAGTATATGGGGGCTACAGGAAGAATTGATTGAGTAGAAAAAACAGACCTCCTTTCAACTTCTTGAAATGTAATATTGTATTTAAGATGGGTGATGTCACACTAGAAACGCACGTTTGGTTCCGATATCTTTACTGGTGCTAGATTTATATGTATATTGCAAAGTGAACGAATCAGATAGGCTTCAAAATTGTGTTATAAGGAGGGTAGACATGGTTATGAACCGATTTCTCAAATTTTTCATATTATAGCATTGGGATGCCAAGGAAATGTTACGAACCAAATTTCATTCACAATGGTCGGGTAGTTTCTGAGATATGGGTTTTGACCCATAAGTGAGCGGAGCCAACTGAAATTTTTTTAGTATTGAAATTTGACTGCAGCCCTTCTGCACCATCTTTACCATAAAATTTAAGGTTTCTGACGCTTTTCCTTACTTAATTAAAACATTTTTAGTAGTTTTTAACATAACCTTTGTATGGTAGGTTATAATCTGAATTCCTCCATTTTTAGACTGTATAAGGAAGTGCTGAAAAGAAACGACTCAAGGAAGTTTGGTTGACAGACGACGAGAGGTCGTCGAGGTCAGATTTCAACTCTACTCGTCATCATGATAATGTTGGTATATATAACCCTATATCTAACTCCTTTAGTTTTAGGACTTACAAAAAACCGTAATGTGAACAAAACTATTATACTCTCTTTGCAACCTGTTGCGAGAGTATAATAAAGTTGGATGAAAATAATTATTTAATGTAAAACTTAGATGAAATATATTCATACATTCTTTTTTTTATTGTACTTCGTCCTTTTCTTTTATCGCAAATGTCAGTAAAAAGTTTAATGATTATTAAATATAAAAATTCTAATATGATACATATATAAGTACATACGTATGTTCATATATTGATCTGGGTTGGCTGAGCTGATTAACAGATGTTTTGAATTCAAAGATAAAGAATAAAGTCATTGAGTACATGATATTAGTCCATTCACAACTCACATGTTGATTTCACTTCCTCCGTTTGTTATCATGAATAAAATTTATAATCTTAAGAGTTTAAAATTTATGTATTTTTATGAAAAATAAAAATAAACATAATATGTACATATAATTACGATCTAATAAATTATACTTTAGTATTTTTCTCTTTAAATTGATTTCAAATTTGGTGTTAAACATAACAAATATTATATAGACATACCGATCATTCAGATAAGGGTTTTTAACTTATAACACCTTCTGTATCTTTCTTTATTATGTTTTTGCTTTCATTCTTGAACATATTGACAGCTTAAAATAAAATTATTTTCTATATACATATGTGGACATATAAATAATTGCGGCAATTTTTTAGTTTCCAGCTTTATGGGCAGTGCTCTTGAACCATAAGAAATTCGTTTGTATTGAAGGACAACAGTATAAAATTTGGTATTAAAACTATTTTAAGGGTCTTCGGGTACAATTTTTACAGTCATCCTCTTCAAGCCACGGAAAATCGTTATATCTAACGACTTTGTTTTTAAAGCTAAAGCTTCATAAACATCTGACGAATTCTTAATATCTTTATCATTTATTTTCGTAACTATATCTCCCGGATAAAGTCCGCCACTGAAATAGGAAACAGTTAAGAATTGAAGTACTTACTTGAACGATTACTCACGTATGTGCCGGCGATCCAATTATTACTTTCCATACCAGAACACCATGAGTTAAATCACTTGGCACATTCTGTGTGCGATTCTTTAGTTCGAAAAGTATATCAGGCGTTAGAGTAAGCATTGTTATTCCCATATAACGTTTAGCGGGGTAATCCATTTTGCTGACACCTTGTCTGCGACGCTCTTCGGCTCGTTTTAGAAAAAGTTTGACATAGTCGATTGGTATGGCAAAACTAATACCCGCAGTTACTTTCATTGAATTTACACCTATAGCTTCACCATCTAAGTTTACTAAAGGCCCTCCCGAATTTCCGAAAGTAATGGCGGCATCGGTTTGTATATAATTAATATCACGATTTTTCAATCCAAGCTCTTGCGAAGGACGTTGCGTTGAACTGACAACGCCAGCTGTCACAGTGTTGCTTAGAGCTAATGGGCTGCCAAGTGCTACAACCCATTCCCCTGAACGCAATGTAGAACTTTCCCCGAGAGTCATTACGGGTAAATCTTTGCACTGAATACGCACCGTAGCCAAATCGGATGTTTGGTCTATATCTTCTACTATGCCAGGGAATGTGCGACCATCGTTTAGTCTTACTTGTACCATTGTATGAGGCTTATTTATAACTACATGTGCATTGGTTAGTATGAGGCCATTGGATTCGATTATAAATCCTGAACCATTTGACGCAGTGACTGGTTTCCCAGTATAGTAATCAAATTGGCGCATATCTTTAATCTCGATATATACAACGGATGGTGCACATGTGTGCACCACATCAGCAAGGAAATTATATTGTTTTCGTCGCCCTGAAAGTGGCGAAGATGTGAAAGCTGACACTTGTGGTATAAGATAATCCTTTTGGTTATAAACTAAGTAAGCTGTTATTGTTGAAACTGCGGCTATCGGCAAGAATTTTGAACCAAAAATTGTGCTTCGCCTGCTTTTTGACCGCTGATTATTGTTGCCTTCGTAATATTTCTTATATTGTTGGCCATTATGTATTTGCTGAAAAGCACTTAACACACAGCGAGAATTTGAAGCTTTTAGTAAAGCATTTATTTTTTTTAAATTATTAAACGCCATAACTTATGTGAAATAATCACTTATAATCACTTCTATTCAGTTGTTTTGAGTAAATCAGCTGATTGATGTATCGCTCTTCTTCGTACTGCATACACGATCACCGTGAGAATTAGAAAATATTTGATAACGAATAAAAATTCTTCAACAAAATAAAGAATTTTTAACAAATAAAAAAATTTATATCTTGCACTGTTCGCGAGATATTCAGACATGAATATCGGATAATAGCAATTATTTTTTGGAAGCGCGGCCGAAGCCTGCCAAAGCAGAAAGTAGTTCTACGCGAAAGAACTTGTCAGTTCCTCATCTTTGACAACCCCCGGTGTTGGCTCGACTAGGGTTATTTTTTTGAAATCAATCACATAACACATGCATCAATGCATAAGTGCTCACATCGGCTGCTGTTAACACATAACTTCAACGCTTGATAACTCGTAAACGGTGTGAGATATTGAAAAATTGTATTCCTCAAAAAGTGTTTATTTTGGGTTAATTAACATAAAAATAGTATCAAATCTTGGCGGCCCAGTAATTAAAATCGTGCCCAATAATGCACATACTTATTTAAATTGAATTAAAATGATTACTCTGAAGAAACTAATTAAGTTTTTGGACGTAGTCTTATTATAACTAATTATAAAATCTATGTTTTCATTGTAATTTGGCTTTCATCACCATATTTTCAAGAATTTGTATGATTTAATAATGCTGCAATTTTGCCTTTATTAAAGCGAATTTACATTATAAAGATGGCAACACCGAACAGCTGAGCTTTTGACACATCAATTGCTGTCTTTTGTTTACTATTTCCCTTCCATATTTATCAAATTTTACTTTTCAGTCATTCGCGAGATTTAATCACTATTAATCATTCTGGTCGGTCTGCGTTTAGAAAAATCGGAATCAGATGAAGCTGTTGGGTGAATATAAGTGAAAATAATTGGTTATTTAACTACAAATAGTGTAGTAAGAATATTGTGCTGTTAAAATGGAAGTTTTTCAAACCGATAATTTTTACATTTTCGTAAAACGCGAAAAGAGTTTGTGGTGGCATCGTAAAACTTCTGAGTTTACAATTAAAGCAGGTAGGAATATCAAGTATAATAAAGAAATTTTAATAAATATCACGATAAAAAATTTATTAATAAATTTGTTTTGTTTGGAGCGTAATAAGCTTTTTTCATCTTTTTCTTGATTACGCATCAATGATTTTTTTCATTGATTAATACACACACCCGAAGGCAAGCTCGATTATAACTACATACATTTGCTAGGGGTATCCCCATTAATAAACTGCATCAGTACAGAACTTAATGTACGATTTGATATGAGCGCTTGCACAACGCGTATAATATAGGATACATTTTCAATCTCAAATGCTAAATTGTTTGTATATTGGAAAATATTTTTATATACCCATAACTCATTTCCTTAAAAAAAATTTTTTACATCCTTTGAAGCATATTGTTAATTAAATGAAAAATAATACAAATACGATTTCTGTTCATACGATTTACACGACGTTAAAGTACATAGACTTCTAATTTGAGCCATACGCCCATATCAACAAATTGAACTCTGATTTGGCAACTGTTCCAGAAACAAGTTTATTCACCTTCAAATGTTGTTAATTCGAGTATATAGAGTACATATTGGGCACTTAAGAATAAATTATACATTTGTAATGGAAATAGAAAATGATTTAAAACAGGGTACCTACTAGTTGAAATGAATGTTCTATATCATGGTTATCAGTTCATTTACTAAATGGAAAAGTAAAAAACCAATATTTTTTTTGATTGTATGATTGATGTATTTTTTTGTAATAATATTATTATATGGGCATTTCCGCCATGTCGAACGTGACAATCGTACAACTTTCAACTAAAAAAAATTTGAACTAAAATGTTTTTTTAATTTTGACAGTTAAATAATTTTTTTAATTTTGATTTTTAAATAGCCCTACATTAATTCTACATTTAATGTTAAGGTTGATTTTGGAACGGTTTTCATTTTCAAGATAATTGCAAAAAACCAAGGCATTCGCACGGGACCAAAAATGGAAGTCGTTTTTGGAGATAACGATTCAAATGGCGATTTCAGCGAATTGTGAGGCAATATTCAAATGTTTTTGATTGTAGTGCGTTGTAAATGGGTGCCTTTAAAATTGGTATGAATTTCACCCAAAACTAATTTATATTTTTTTTTTTTTAATTAAATATTTACCACATTCGCACGGGACATTTTTTTCCATCATAATATTATGCTGATTTATAATACGGAATTATTTAACAACAAGTCCAATAAAATGGCTTAAAAAAGTAGTAAATGTATTTATTTGTTTATTTTCCAACGAAAAACACAACAAAAATTCTATAGTATGAAATGAAAATAGTATTATGAATGTGAAATATAGTTTTTTTCAGAGAAATGCTGTCCTCGGGTATAACAATTTTTGGATTTCGTTATCTGTTAGACTTTCCTTTTGGTAACTGCTCCCACTCCATCGACGTCTCCTTGCAAAAAAATTCTATTCTAATGAAGAGTATTTTAATTATTTTATAAAATCAACCAGGCTTGATAATATAAATTTGATTTTAAACTGAGAGCAGTTACCTTAAAAAAAAAATATTTTAGAAAAGCAACTAAAGGATTTCTTAATGTTAGTTAAGAGATTTATCAAGAAAATAATATGTCATGCGTTAACTTGTCACTTTTAAAAGCAAACGATTTTCTCCTGACAACCTAGTTAAAATGAGCACTCATATTTTGATTTGTAAGCCTATAATTTTAGCCAAAATCTATTTGAATAGCTATTTCAGTGGAATTTAAAGTGCGGTTTTTGCTCATATGTAAATAATTAATGTAAATGTATCTATTTACATACTTAAGTCAATTTTACAAGACAAAAAATAATTTTCAATTTTTAAATTCCACACCTACGATATGTGACCAACGTGACGTGTGATCTACGTGACGACCAATTTTAAGTAGTTACCAAAACCACAAATCTTCTGATTTTTGAACAAGGTTTTTTTTAATTTTAATTGTATAAAAATATACTGTTTATACCCAAAATTTGGCGAGCTTGCTGCTAATATTTGCGATGCAGTGGGAACAAGTGTTGTTTTTTGATGTCGCACAGGACATTCAAATATAAGATAATAAGAGAATTTTGACGAAAAAACAAATAGAGTAGAAAAATCGAAATGAGAAAAGTAGCTCCTATGCGACTTGGCTTTCGTATATCTCGTAATTGGTTATGAATTAATTTAAAATTAATTTAATATAAATAAATTTAAATATTTTCCTATGAAAATATGCAAAAACTTTGTTCTAATAATGTTTAATATTTTTTCTGTGGTGGACCTTCTGGCGGAAATGCCCATATGTAATATTGTTTTTTTGCGATTAATTTTTTTCTTTTGATATTACGGGCGAAGTTAATAATAAGTATTGAACATTATGCAAATATATCTTTAATGCAGAGTTATTTTTTACATTAAATGTTATTGGTTTTGTATTTTATTAAATTAATTTCTTGCCTGTGTACCCTTTGTTAAAATTACAATTCAAATATAAATCTATACCTATATATTATTATATTTGCCCCTAAAATTCGACACAATTTCCTCCCTTCCGATTTAGTATTTATGTCATTAATGAGAAAGATATTACTGTTTAAACAAGAGTGGCGTATGCAAACGATAACAGAGACTTAATTTGTCTTAGATATATATATATAAATTTCATGTCGCATTGTTTGTTCGGGATTAGCGTCTAAGCTACTGAACCGATTTGAATGAAATTTTGCACACATCTGCGGTTTGGTCCAATTTAAAAGTTATTACAGTTTATATTTAAAATTTTAGTCGCAATGTCCATCTGTCTGGCCATTCGACCATTCGGTCAAGCGATAATTTGAATTGAAATCTAGATATCTTAATAAAACTTTATCGCAAACCACTAAAGCTGACGGAAAACTTGGAAAGTAGTTAAATAATTAGTTATTCCCTAAATAATTTCACTTTATCAAACACCAGAATATAATTCAACATACATATAACTCTTCCACAGCAATACGTGGCCCGGCCACTAGTATAGTTTAAACATATGAATTATTAAACTCGAAAACAAAAAAGAATCCAAATATGTACATACATATTTGGATTCTGTTGACATGTGAGGCAATTGGCCATGACACTTGCTTTTATTTCAGTGAATTCTTAAAGATGATTGCAGTCCTTTTTTGGTAAAATTGCGTATCGCACAAATTTAAAGTTGTTATTTATCAATCCCAGTACAAGGCTAATATTTACGTGTTTGGGTTAGTGCCAGGAGTTTGCTGGTTTCTGTTTCGGAGTATGCAGACAATAAAAAGAGTGACAATGTATGAAAAGGTTTTTGCGAATTTTTGGGCTGTCGCCTAGGGATCAAATAAAACAAAGATAAAGTGCAAAAAGTAATCACTAATATCATGTGCTTGTGAACATGAAAGTATATGAATATTTCTTCAAAGTAAAGACGACAATTTTTACTCTATTTCAAAAGAATTTAAAATAAATAATAATCGTAATACAACATTTTTTAAACTGTACAAAGGAATAAAATTATTGGCTACACAAAATATATAGAAATTGTTCTTGATTTCATTAAATGTTCAAACAAAAATGTTTATTATGAGTTGGAATTTCCTCTTTTATTTTTGATGACCTCTGCCAAACTTTTTGTCATACTGGCGGTTAAGTTTTTTAATGTATCATTTGGACTTTTTCGCCATTTTAGTTGTATCCTTTAACAAAAAAACACACACATTGCCTGCCAAGCGGTTTTGACGAAAACCTTCCCCGGGAGCCAAGGACGTTTTTTCTTATAAACTGGTGTAAATCGGGAATATATTTAATTTGTTTCCTGTTCCCGGGTTTAAAGCTTTTCTTATTTTAGCGATTTTGTGTGACGTGGCACTGATCAAATGGTACGAAAATGTCCCTCGCGGTTTTTTATTCTTTCCAGTTTTATTTTGTTTGTTTTTTATTCTATAAAATTATTTTATTTTATTAAAATGCCAAAAAAGTTGAATGTCGAACAATCCTTGTTGCACGTTTTCGTGCGACGTGGCTCCTCATGAATTTTCGTGTAGGAAGGCAATGTGTTAACAGAAAGTGTTTCTGTTAACCCGCGCCTCAAAATAGTCCAAAGATGCTTTATTAGATTTGAAATGAGAGTTTGAGTGGGCAAGTCCAAGGAATCAATCGCAATTTCAATAAAAAATGTCTGTGCTATCCTGCTCTTGGGCTTGTGATCATTGTGCTCTAGGAAGATATAACCACTTAAACCCATTTCATCAGCTTTTTTCGAAAAGGTTTTCCTTTAATATATTTTAATAGAGCTCTTTCAGTCAATTGTAACAAGTTTTAAACTCCTGGCGATGAAAATCAATGTCAGGCAATGAGAGGCCTACATCCTGGCTTGGCTGTGGGTGAAATATTTTTCGGCTGCAGTCTCTTGGAGAACTCACAGCACATCCGTTTACGTCCGTTTTTTCTTAAACTTCAATGTCGATTCTTCTGAAAAAATTACGTGTAAGATAATATAAATAAGTATACCAGAGTTCCTGCTAATTGCTTTAAACTTAAAGCTAAATACCAAATTATGATAAGCATGTTTGCACTTTATTTTGTCCGATAGTGTATGTAGGTACATATTTTTATATTTATACGTAAGAGTATAAGTATAATAGTTGAAACAAACTGTAATTTCTAATATATAGTTATATTTTCTGTTATATTCACAGTTAAAGCTACTAGTTTTTCTTGTGACATGTGCATTTAGTGTGCTCTTATGTAAGAGAGTACGTGCTTTGGAGCTTACACTGACATTGCTATTTATTTTATCCTTGATCCATTTAGGACAGGTTACTGGCAAAGTAATAGTGTAACTCTTGAGTAGTTGCTTAAGTACTTTCATTTACAAATATATATAAATATATATATTATTTTATCAGTATGCTATAGTTATCGGAATTCCTTAATTTATTCGTTCAATTTGATCAATCATTTTTGCCGCCTTTGTCAATAATACGAAATCAAGCAACAATAATTCTGTGTCAACAATTATTTCGTTATTAACAAACACAAACATGAGTAATTACAGCAGAATTATATTTTGTTAACACCGTTTGAATATTGCATATACGCCCACTGAGTTTTGTTTGTTATAGGTTTCAGTTGGTCAATATAAATTTTCTTAATATTTTGTTCATGTTTAATTTAATTACTTTGTAGATGTTAAATTTGGTTGTTGACAGAACTCCAGAGCATTTTGTATTTTAATTTAATTTCTATTTACTATATTTTTAGGTTGGGACTTATCCTCAGTGGATGATATTGAGTGTATTGGTATTACACATGGTATTGTGGGCGTTATCAGTTTACCAAACGTCTACGAACCGCACTTGGTGATAGTCAAAGAGGCAACTCCCGTCGGAGTACTTTATGCACCGAGTTTGGTGTATAAAATTAAATCGATCTGCATTTTAAGCGCCGATGAACCAGACACAGTATTGACATCATGCACAAGGCACTCTAGGTGAGCACGAAAACAATCAAATGTTCAATTCGTTTATTAAACACTTGTATTTCAATGCAGAAGCGCCAATAGCACGCCCACACACCGACCATCATCGAATACTTCCGCTTCAGGCAACACCAACAACACCAGCACCTCCAACACGAAAACGAAGCTTTTTGAAGGAGCGCAGCTGATGAACAAAACATGGGGTGCTGTAAAAAATGCCGGCAACACTATTAAGAATACCACTCAACAAGCTGCTGCTTTGGCGTCTAATCAGATGAAGTCTTCTGTGGGTATACGCGACCCATCGCGTATTGTAAAGCGTATCACGGAGGAGTTGCACAAGATATTTGATGACACCGATAGTTTCTACTTTAGTTTGGACAGCGACATTACTAATAATTTGCAGCGACAGGGTGCTGGCGGTGAACAAAGGCAACAATATGATGAACGTTTCTTTTGGAATATGCATATGATTGCTGACATAATGAAGTTCAAAGTAAATTTTCAAACACATGCAATTATAGCTGTTATAAATATTAAATAATTTCCTAGGACAATACATGGGTATTGCCGATTATACAAGGATTCGTGCAAGTGGAACCTTGCGTGATAGGTAATGAATGCTTTACATTGGCGCTGGTATCGCGCAGGTCACGATATCGCGCTGGCACTAGGTAGGTGTTGATGTATTAATGCTCATTTGCATTATTTATGATTGAATCGCTTTTTGTGCACTTTTATAGATATAAGCGACGTGGCGTGGACGAGCAGGGTAATTGCGCTAATTATGTCGAAACGGAGCAAATACTATCTTTTCGTCACCATCATTTGTCATTCACACAGATACGTGGCTCAGTACCCATCTTTTGGAGTCAGCCAGGCTATAAGTACAGGCCACCGCCACGTTTGGATAGGGGTAAGTGGTGAATTCTATCTTCTGGTCTGTTTACTTTATTTTCGCATCCTTTTGAAGGTGAACAAGAAACGCAGGAGGCATTCGAACTGCACTTTACCAAAGAAATATCGCTATACGATGGCGTTTGCATTGTCAATTTGGTTGAGCAGAGCGGCAAGGAGAAATTGATTGGGGACACTTATGCAAAGCATGTCGTAAAATACAATAACGATCGTTTAACATATGTAACTTTTGATTTTCACGATTACTGGTGCGTATCACGATTGTTATGGCTTATCCAGGTATAATTATTTACTCTCGTTTACAGTCGTGGCATGCGCTTTGAAAATGTTTCAGCGCTTGTCGAAGCGCTTGCTCCCGAAGCAGGAGCTATGGGCTTTCATTGGCGTGATCAGCGTGGTGTTATTTGTAATCAAAAATCAGTATTTCGTGTTAATTGTATGGATTGTTTGGACCGCACAAATGTTGTAGAGACGGCAATAGGCAAGGCTGTGCTGGAATCGCAGCTGGTCAAGTTGGGGTTATCGCCACCATATACACCGATACCGGAACAACTAAAATCGCCATTTATGATACTTTGGGCCAACAATGGTGATATAATTAGCCGACAATATGCGGGCACAAATGCGCTTAAGGTACTGAATTAAACATTAATACTGTCATTTTGGCAATAATTTTTATTATTATTTACCTTTAGGGGGATTATACGCGCACCGGAGAACGCAAAATAAGTGGCATGATGAAGGACGGTATGAATTCGGCGAATCGGTTAGTTATATATATATTTTAAGCAATTCATTTGAAGTTGTCAGTAAAGCATAATTATTCGCGTTACGAAGAACTTAGATTTTTTTATAATTTAATCTACTTGTCTTTTGTCAACTCGAACACAATGTTGTTGCAATTGTTTTATATTTTCTACATCATATGTTTCATATAATATATGGTATTCCAATTGATTCTGCATTAACTGTTAGCGCTATTTTTGCAATATATTTATGCCCTTACTAACTGTAAAACAATACATCAAAATACAATTGAAACCAACGTTTCTTAATGTCACCTTTCCAAATTCGTTCTTCGTAGTTTCTTCATTCAAAATTTCGCTGATTCCTTCCGGCAATGTATAATTGATTTAATGCAAGGCAAGCTGGTCGAAGCCGATCAACTGAATGAGGATAAAGTTATGAAGACCATATTATGTATTCTCTGCCCGTCTGCACCGGCGCCAATACGCGGTTACTATCACGCCGGTGTGCTCGGTCCGGAATTGCATTTTCTGGAAAATATCATAAACGCAAGGTGCGCCGCACCCCCCAAGCCAAGAACGAAGTCGAAATCTAGTTATTTAGTTAACTTTGTTGCTCCTATCGTTTCCGTTGTATTTCTTCTATCATTTGAAAAGGTATTATTGTTTTGAATTTCATTTATTTTGCTTTAAACCCTTCCTTACTTTTTATAATTGAATTGCCTATACATTTTCTTATTTGTATATTAACTATGCACAACATTACCATTTAATTGCATGAGCTTTAAATATAATTTTATACTGATTTCTGTATGTATACCTTTTCAATCACCTCACTCATTTGTGTATTGCTTCTTTTCTTGTGGTTGAATTTCAGTTATTATCTCGCGCGTTTTAAAGATTCGTATCGTCAAGCCACCATCGATCTCATGCTCGGAAATCAAGTTTCCGCCGAGTCATTGAATGCTTTGGGAGGTCAGTCAGTGCCTGATGAAACCGACGCTCTAGAGGGTGCAGAGCAAGCCAAGTTACTTGTAGATGATTGCCGTCGTCTACTGCTCGGTTCAGCACAATATCCTGTGGGTTCGTGGGGTCTGATCGACGCTGATCCAACGTAAGTAGAAATTGCTGGAAAGTTATTACCAGCTATTGTAATATTGGTTATTATGCAGTACTGGTGATCTAAATGAAACGGATGTCGATACTGTGCTGTTGCTCACCGATGATTGCTATATTGTGGCCGAATATGACTCATGTTTGGATAAGATTGTCCGTTTCGAAAAAGTCCAGTTACAGAATATAACGCTAATAGAGTTGGGCATGTATCAGCAAACCAAATTGTTTCAAGGCTCTGCACCAGCTTTGCTCTGTTTGAGGCTCAACTATACTGTGGATGGAGTGGACGGCTATTTCCACATGTTTCGTTCTGCCAATATACGATTCTTTAATAATATGGTTTACGTTATCAAAACACAGGAAGAAGTTATGGGTGAGGGTGCCGAATATCCGGCATATAGATTCTTGATAATAGATCATATTTTCATACTATATTTACAGAATCCCTTATGTCCATTGTTGATATGATCCGCATTGCCCTTGATAATATCGGCAAGTCAGATGTGCGTTTAATAACTGGAGGTGTTTTGCAGCGTCGCAAAAGTAGAAATCCCATGTTAGAAGTACCAAAGGTAAGATATCATTACATTTATTTTTGTCAACCGTTACATTATCTGCTTATCTTAGGGTATGCCGCGCAATCTCTCCGAATCCCAACTCGTGCAAATCAGCTCAAAGGCAATCTCCAATGTTGCAGGTCAATTTTCCAAATTGGGACAGTCACTTAATCCGAATAAAAACAGAAATGCCAATACCGGCAACAACATACAGAAACAGTCAAACGAAATAGCCAAAATCAATCCACAGGTTATGCGTCAGTCCCAAACGTCAATCGAACATGCAGAGGAAGCGGAGAAAGCCACGTTTTCGCTGGGACGTGCACAGCGCAATTCTCATAGTAGTACAGACACCGATGAGAACGACAGCAGTATTTATGAACCCGAACTGGATTCGGATGTAGATTTTGCGCTCGCCACACCTAATAAGGTTGCTGCTGGGAAGTCGGGTTTCAATGAAAACGATTTTTTGCCCTCAGTTGGCATTGTAATGGGAAATGCACATGATGGCGAACAGTCCACAGTGTCCGACGACAACTTGGATCGTTTAGTGCAGCGGGATAGCATGGCAAAAAATAGTGAAGATGTGAACACCATTTCGATATCGTCGGTAACCGATCACGTTACCATGCCGACGGGATTGCTGGAGAATGCACAACCTGTGCGACCTATAACGCCAAATCCGCAAATTTGTGTGCAATCTGAAATAGAGGAGCAGGCTGCAGCGCAACGTGCCAGGTCGGTATTTTATTGTTGATGAGCATGAGTATTTTCACTATTGATGGCTAGTTGGAGACTCTCAGTCCCTTTTTATTTATTTTGATATACGGCTACAATGTGTATTACCATTTATTGCCTCTTGTATTAAGACAATACATTTCGTAGCTAAATTTATAGTTAATATTAATTTATGATTTGTATTGTTAATTAAAAAATTTATACAACATAGTTATGCTGATAAATATATTTATATATTCACTTATAAGCGATAATTTATTGCTCAAATTACATATAAAATGAAATGAAATAGTTAAAATAACTGATTTATGCTTAGCTTATTAAGGAGGTAACTAAATTAAGTACTCAAATATTTGGCTTTTGGCATGCGTTGTAAGACCCTCATTTACTGCCTTCCCCTTAGTATATAGTAATTACACAAACATTATGTACAAATATACATAATTGTATTTAGCTTATAAAGAAGTCGTCAAAATTAAAATTAAAATTTAAAATAAAGTTTACAATTTGCAACACTCATTTGATTTCGTATCACAGTGGAGCGGCCAAAGATCTCAACCTACCATTGGGTAATATCACGGCCGATTCTAGTAAGTTAAAGCAATTGGCAAGCCCGTTATCTCGTACGATGGCGGTTAGTCCCTTGTCGAAATTGGCCAAAGGTATGCAAAACATTGGATTGAATTTGGATCCACGTAAGATTGCCTCAAAGGTTGGTGGGCTTATTCAACTATTTAAACAACCTTACAAATAATTATTCGCTTATTCGTTTCTCTGCAGACAGGTGTATTGTCACCAACGAGCACCTCAGCTGACAGCACGCCGTCATCGGAACGGCAAAGTAGTCGTGCACAATTGCAGGAGCTATGGGCGGAGCAGCAATGTACTACCAAGTTGATTGCATTGTAAAGGGAAATACCAAATAAAAGGGAATAGTTTATAGCTATTAAGCGATATATATAATATAAAGTTTTGAACTGAGCAAAGTGCATAAGGCATTCAAAGCTGTTTGCTAACAGTATAAAACACAATAACGACTTTGATGGGAGCATGCCCCCAAATATTTATGATATTTATGAAATTTTGCGGTATTGACGTTGCAGCACACTGATATATTATTTTTATTTGAATTTATACACATTTTTTAATTACGTACATATTTATGCGTATTTCCAAATGCATGTAAATATTTGTGTGATAACGCACTTCCGTTAGTTGCTTAAGTTTCTTAACCCGACAGTGTTGGCTGTACTCAAAAATTATGAAATATCAGTTGTATCTTATTTTTCAACTTAGTAATACAATTAAAGCGTTACAGTGAAGCATTATTGTATTAAATTGAAACACTAAAAACGTATGTGAAAATATACCCAAAACAGTGATATCTCAAAATATTATGTAAGCATATAGTTCATTGTTTCACTAAGAAGTATTGCCGCGTTTAACAACTTCTTCTATATTACTTTTGCTTTTATTTACTAATATATCGTATTTTTTTTATAAATCAGCGGTATTTGAACACCATTGCATTATGAATGTTGTTTCATACTTGTTGTAATTTGTTTATAATAAAAATGTATTATAACTATAAAATTTCCATTGTTTCTTTGATTTCATATTATTCGTCCTGTTTGAATTTCAATACAATTTTATTATTCTTGTTTACCAATTTATTTTGCAATATATGTAGAAATGTGTAGGTGAATTATTGAAATATTATTAAATTCAATCAAATCGTTTTTATTTGTTATATGATATTGATTTTGTTATTTTTTTAAGTTTTATTAAATTCGTTTTCATTTTTTTTTGTACATCTACAATTGAACTTCCATACCTCGAAGTTCTACATAACTCGATCTTTTGAATTGGCAATGGAAGTCAAGTTTCATACAAATTACCTTCCATAACTCGGAAGTTTTTTTGTATATTATGGCGATTTGAGTTAAGGAAGTTCGACTATATTTAACTTCTAGGAATTTGTAAAAACACTAAATATATTTGATTTTCAAATTTACAATTTAATTATTTTATTTTCTATAGTGTTTTATCTGGTACTCTTGCTGTTTTTGTTTTTAGCCGAATAAATTGTTAGGGAAAGAGTTGTGAGGAATGCTGCTGAATTAGCAGTTCAAAGCTTGATTCATAGGATATCCAATATTCGATGGAGCAGTGGCTATATTTCGTTTCTATTTATGTATTTCTCATTAATATTTGGTTTTAATTAATTTTATTTAATACAATTTTATTGTATCGCATTTCCAAACTTAATTTGCTACAAAATGCTTTAACACATTTGCAACGAAAGCTAAAGTAATAACTTTTTCGTAGCACTAATTGAAGCGCTTTAATAAAAATATTAAATTTATAAAATAATATAAAGTATATATATATTAATTATTATCTATAAGACATTAATAAAAAAATTAATAATCCATTATTCGCATGAAATGTGCATTTAAAATGCGCTTGCAGAACAAAGTATGTATGTAGTTGTTAGTTGTGTAGTTTACTTTTTGAGCAAAGCAATTATGAAACAGACACACTGTGCTTATGATATTTATAATGAAATTAACACAACAAAAGCAATTAGTACTCACTTTTACACTGTCGACTTGGAAGACTTTCACACACATACATACCGTACATATATACATACTAAGTACGTCAATACATACGTACATTTAAACAATAAAATCAATTAGTTGAGCCGAAACGACACAATTATATTTGCTGATATTTACACGAAGAAAATTAAACAATTTTGCTGACATTTATTGCTATATTTACATATGTATACATATACACACGAATGAACACTCGCGTTTATTGTAGTGGTGAAAATTAATGCAAAATGAATCAACGAATATTATACACATAAATTTAAACCAATACATGTATGTATATTTAAGGAAGGCTTATTAACGAAATTACTTGTAAAATAGCCCTAATATTGGAAAAAGTTATAATTGGGAAATAGCGCCTACATAATCCACCGTTTAATGTGAATCTATTCGTAATAGAGATAATAAAGTTATTAATTCAAGCATTTTTATTGAAAATTTGAGCCATGAAGCCAATTGACAAAAAAGTAGGAACGTTTAAACTACAAACCACATATAATGTAGGGAATTGAGGATTTAAGAATTCAAGTGGTGTTCAGTATTTCATGATGATAAACAGAAGCGCAGATATTTTGTATTAGCGACGCTTATTTTTAATTGGAAGTCTCAAGATTTATCGGCATTTGATTTGTGCATTATATTACATACTTCGTATACATGATTATAACAAATTAGATCAACTACTTTTACATTTGTGTTTTTTAAGTTCTTTTGGGAAAGCACCTATATTTTTCCATTTTTTAAAACAATAAAATCAAACTTCCTGTTCAAAACCAATCTGACATCCTCTTTCATACAAATTAGCAACATTATAACAGTTTGACCTCACTGAACATACCTACAAATAGAAATGCATATAAAAGAAAATCAGTTATGTCACCCTGTTTTAATTTCACAAATATGTATTTCGATTAAATATGATGTATACCTTAAGGAACGCGCCTAATCTCATACGCTCATGACGTACCAAGTGCATAAAATATGAACTATTTGCAAGCCATTCATCAAAATAAAAACCATCTCCCAATGTAAATACTTAATACACTTAATATATAGATAATACAGGTCAATGTGATGGCAGTATGGAGGGAATTCTTCACACACATTTTTTTGGGAAAATGGCCGTGGCAGTTTTTTGTATATCTCGCAAACAACTAAAGCCAAACCAGAACCAAATTTATTGAAGTCATTTCCATTTGAAACTTGAAAATTAAAGAAATCGGCTAATAAACGAAAAATTAAGTAGTATTAAATTTTACAGAAGATATGTTATAAAAGAGTTGAATTCAAATTGGTAAACAAAATTGATGCCCGCATTTGGGTATCTTAGGAACAACTCCACCAATTTTAACCATATTTTCAATATATTATATCCTAGACATCCTGATTTATTAAGATATCTTAATGAAATGCGGAGGAAAGTCTTTTTAGATAGATTAGATATGTATGTTATCCTATCAAAATTAAGTCAATGGATAATCTTGAATAAATACTATAATTTAGTGGCGAAAATTGGTGAAATCGGTCAACAATTAAATAAACTTCCTTCAACTGTATACTCTCATATTACTGGCTAACTGAAATATATAGGAGTTGTGAACCGTAATAGGGACATTAATTCCGTTAAGATTTTTTAAAATCATTATTTTGATATAATGCATGCTAGTTTTTTTTTAATTTTTTAGTTTTATTTCATTAATTTTCCAAACCACATTATACTTAAGGAAATAAGTTCGTTTCATTTCATTACTATTACTAGCACCGATGTACAAGTGTTGTCAGCAACATTTATTAGCAACATTCACATTTGACAGACGCTTGATAAGAATAATAATGAAATTCGTAAATTTACTGTTATTCTTTTATCAGTGTATTTAATTTTGTATTTGTGCTATGGAATTGATACTAATATTTTCCAAAACTGTACTAGGGTTACTTGGCTAATTAGAATCAGTTGTTTAATGATAAAATATTTGAGATAGAAAAGCCATTAGCAGGATTTCCGCCCTGTGCTGATCAACTTTTGACCTTTGTTAAGCTACAAGACGGACAGAGAACTTGCGAAGCAGGTCGAATGTTCCAAAAAACAGTCTTTACTGGCTTCAATAATAAGCAAAACTTTAAAATCACCGTTGCTAATGTTGAACGTAAAAAAGTCCCAGGAAAGTTCAGCTGGAATAGACTGAAATATAGCAATCAAGTCCTTTGAAGCGATTAACACCTAGGGCTAGATGGTTAAAAGTGTGTTTGATCACTAAGAGACAGTATTTCGACTTTAACTATGTTTCACGTGTGGTGAGGCGTGGTAGTGGATGTGCGGCGATGTTGTTTTAAATAAGGAAAAATTCGTCGCTATACTGAAGAATGTTAAGTTGTGAAGTCTGTTATGTGTGAAATTTTCAAAGGATAACGACCCAAAATACATGATAATATTTTTCAATGAAAATTTCATCAATGTTTTAGCAAGGCCACCATTTTGTTCTGACTTTAACACACTAGAACATCTTTGGGGTGACGTCACTGACAAATGAATATCTCAAATATTAATGTCCTTTGTGATATAATAGGAACATCATGAAAAGTAGTATAAGTGACGCAGTGTCGGAATTCAGAGTTTAATATAGTTTAAGAATATTTCAAATATATTAAAGTTTACCTTTTAATTACTACAAATTATCGTTACTGGCAACCCTGCGTTGTGAGAGACTTGAGAGTGAGAAGCGGTCGACTCGTCTCTACGGGAAAAATCCGAATTGCATGGATCTACGCTAGCGTACGGTAGAAGCGGTAATAACTGTTCATTTACATTGAAATCTCATAAAATAGGTCGTTCAGTGTTTGATATATAACTCACTATTGCAAAATCTAATTTTTATTAAGTTTAATAGAAATGATGGTACAGAAAGGATGCACTTAGCACAGAAAAGTTGCAGGTGGTGTCGCCAAAAATCATCATTCAGAAACCACTTTATCAATTTCAAACACATTTGGTACATAATATTAATGGGGAAATCACAACCAGACCTACTTCCTATATAACGCAATTTTATATACCATCTGATTTGTTCACTTTACAATATATGAATCAAGAACCGATGATCGGAATATAACACTGTACAAATACTGAAACGATCATTAAAAAATTGTCGAAATCGGACTATAACTGTCTGCATTTGAGGACATACTACATAAGTATGAGGACCCCTATGCCAATCAATATTTTTGATACAAACTATAGGTAAATCTTTCAGACTCCCACATAACCCTATTATAATAAATTGTTCCACTCTTTTGAGCATTGTAAATTGCGAGAGTTTCCATCTCTTTCGATCAAACAACCGTTATAGAACAATTATTATATCCGTTATTATGAGGCTTGCAATATTTAACCTTAGAACCATAATGTACGTAAATTTTATACATGTACAGAGGTAGTCAAAATTATTTACACATCGGACGCTTTTCTACAAATTTCACACAAAAAGCTTTCGCTTGTTCGCATGCTATGTTGTTGTAAACCTTGATCTATTCCTGAGCGAATGAAGTCAGTTTGGCTAGAATTGCTAGAACTATAGTGGAGAAATACGCAAATGAACTGAAGACTCGCAGTAGTCAAAAGTATTTACACACATTTTTTTTGCGTCAAAAGTATTTACACACGCCGATTTAGCCTTCTTCCTTGGATTTGGTTTAAACAAGAGTAGTAATTGGATTCTATTGCATTCATTACAACCTAACTCAGCCTTAAAATATAAGAATTGGTAAATAAAATGAAAACAAAGGAATTATCAATTATAACTAGATTGGAGACTGTTACTAAGGGTTTAGGCTTCGGAGTTAGTAAAACTTTATAGAATTTAAAGGAATACTGTTTATAATGTTATTAAAAAGAAGGGCACGAAATAATGCAAGGGCAATTTAAAGATAACTGGGCGGAAACCTGTGATAACTCAAAGAGAATGCAGAAGATTAGTAGGAACTGTCATACAAAATCCCACAATTAGTCCTGTTAATATTGCAGCAGGATCGAATCAGCATATTGCATGAACAGTCAATGATGCTACACTGCTAAGGACTTTTAAAAATAGTAACATAAATACCTACGTTGTGCATAAAGTTGACCACTTCCGAAACCATGAAAACTTTATTTCCGAAACCAAAAAAGCGATATGCCTCTCATTTGCCATAGATTGCATCCTAAAGCCTGTCGTGGGCAGATAAGGCTAAATTTTAGTTCCAGGGCTTCTTTAGTAAAAGCTTTATGCATTTACCACGTGAGAAGAAGAATAATGCAGTTTAGACGCTAAATAGAGTCGGGAGAGGCATTGTGATTTTTTCAAATTTTTTTGGAAATTTTCCTTACTTCTGTTTTGATGATTTGGTACTAATTTAGGGACCCTAAATCATCCGGATATATCAGAATTCACATGACCATGTCATTGTAGTGGTTAGTCGGCCTTTTCCAACTATTGACTACATTTTACAACAGGACAATTCTCCATTTCATAAAGGATCTTTACCTACAAAAGTTTTAAATGAAGCAAATCAAGTTGACCTCCGCACAGCCCTCACCAAAACTTTAGTGAAAATGTTTGGTCTTTCGTTAAATATCAGAGGACAATTGATATAATAACCGAAAACGCCGAAATTACCAACATTTGATCTAAATTAACTGTTAACTTAGCGCACAATTGTGTTGAATCAATTCGGACCATAAAGCAGGCTGTTATTGATGCCAAAGGCGGTGTAACCAATTATGAATTTATCGCCTTAGAATAGTAACATAGACTAAACATTAAAATTAAAAAAAATATCATTAAATAAGAACAGGATAATAGAGTTCAAGTTGTGTGTAAATACTTTTGACGCAAAAAAAATGTGTGTAAATACTTTTGACTACTGCGAGTCTTCAGTTCATTTGCGTATTTCTCCACTATAGTTCTAGCAATTCTAGCCAAACTGACTTCATTAGCTCAGGAATAGATCAAGGTTTACAACAACATAGCATTTTGTGACCCTGTGACAACAACAACAACAAGCGAAAGCTTTTTGTGTGAAACTTGTAAAAAAACGTCCGATGTGTAAATAATTTTGACTACCCTGTATGTATGTAGAATTTTAAAAATGGAATTGCACAAGTGTGCCATGAAAACTGGCTTTTCTAATGTACGTAAAATTTTCGCATGTACATTATTGTAATGATTCTAGGGTTAAAGAATCAAGCATTCGCTGATGGAATAACTTTTCTTATTACCATTTAAAAATCCATTTGTTTTGTACCCTTACACAGCCATGGAAATAAAAATAAGGTAAGTGACCAAATGTTGCAAGCTCATAAATCTATCATAAATGCAAATATTGGCACAAGCGGCCAACTCATTTTGATCTGTTCCGTAATACTACATCATATTATCAACCAAACAATAACAACAATGCGGGCAATAAGTGTCAGTGTCAAGTGTTGCAGCTGTTGATTGCTTGTTTACATAAGTGATAAAAAATGCAACCACTCGCACACAAATACGCAGAACAACAACAAGAATTGGGAATATACATATGTATGTGAATACATATATTTGACGGTCATTTGCGCCTTTATGTGTCGAACAATTGACTTGAACTGAACTCAAATTGATGAAATTGCAGAAATCAAAAATCCATTAGCCAACACTGGTGGCAACAATGCGTGACATACGTACATACCTATGCGTCTGCTATGTGCGGAAAAATGGCTAATATGCATGTTTGTGTGCTCGGGGATGGGCGAAAGTTGTTGGACAGCCATTGTCCTGGTGATTTCTTGTTTTATTTATAAATTTGAACTTTTAGTTTATTGAATACACAGTGTAGGTGGAGAAGGATGGGCGAGTGTGCCAAGTTGGTGATAACGACGTAGACGTAGTAGGATACACGTGGCGGTTTTAGTGTCTTTGTATTGGAATATTCACATATGCGCAGGACACTTATCACAGGCTAATGTCCTATCAATTTTGCAGCCACTTCTGTTGCCAACAAATAATTGTTTTGTCATCAATCGATGATCAATCTTTCGTCCGCGTGTCTCACTGACATTTTGCGTAGCTAATTTCGAATAAATCATACAAATATTTGCAGAATTTGCCAGAAATCGAATGCTTCGCAATATGTACATATATACACGTGTATATGTTAATATATCTAATATAATCACTATTTTCCTTTCCCTCAGGTGGCAGTAGCAGTGTGGCTGAGGATGTTTTCGTGAAAAATATGTTATTTGAAGGTTAAATAATCTAAAATCGAACAAAATTACGAGATTTCAGTAAAAAACTTTTTCAAAACAAATATATTTTTTAAAGGAATAATGTAAAAAATCTACGATTTTATTTTTAGCAAACAAATAAAATTAACAAAATAAATTGAGTCAAACAAGTACGATATAAAAATACAAAAACAAAAAACAGTTAACAATAAAAATTATGGTTGAGGTGGTGCAATATAGTACACATACACCCCGATTCACTTGAATAAGTACATATTTATTTTTTACCGCATTCGACGTCATGTGAAAAAAATATGAAAGGAAGACAAAGAAGCGGAAATGCGGTATATTTAAAAAAAAAAAAAACTTCCAATTCGAGTGACTCTGCATAAAAAGTCGGTCCAGTACCCAAATTTGCACTGTAAGAAGAGTAATAAAAAATGTTGATCATTCGGTGCACAAAAAACACCTTTAAATGCTGAACGGAAGGACTCAAGGCTATAGTTTTGCAGAAAAGTAAATGGAAATCGATAATGTTTTCAGGTGAAAATTTGAAGTGGTTTGTTGAAGTGGCCACCCTATTCTCCTGACCATAATACAATGGAAAACCTTTCCCGCAAGATTTATGAATCAGGCAGTCAATTCAATGATCGGTAGTCTCTTATAGCAACAATAAAAATAGCAAGGAGTGAGATATCATTGGACTACTTTAAAGACTTTATGATAGCCTTTCTGTTCATGCCAGATGAACACAACCCTGCAATGTCCTCCAAACACGTATAAATACGAATTAAAGGAAAATGTATAAATGAAGAACAGCGCCAATATAACCAGCGAATACAGATTCTAATGAGATTCTACGAAGTAAATAATAGTAAAAACTATAATCCAAGAGAGAAGGAAGAAAAAACACGGACGGACAAAAGCGCCAAACCGGATCAACCCAGCACAACAACAACCCAAAGGAAACCCATAAAATCAACGGGAATATCTACCCACTCAGGTTATAAACTCATAATATAACAAATAATTGTATGGTATGATCATAATAAGAATATTTGTATATTAAATTGTTTAACCTTTAACCCATACACACACCCACTCAATTGTAAACTAATACACACAAATTGTATACCATTTATACCCCTCTCACCCAAATACACTAAATTTCTTTTATATCAAAAAAAACTAATAAACAAATTTTATTTGGCACACCGGCAACTCAACGTCGAGTACCTCGAATATAATTTTTTCAATTATCCTAAATAAAGAAGGCAGTACTAAATACAAAAGCATTCATTTGTATATTAAAACATTTAATATACAAATGCATAGTTAATCTAAATAAATTCTTATACCTAATTCTGTACCTATTCAAGTGACGCAGATCTAATAGTATATTTTTATACTCTCGCAACAAAAGTTGCTAAAGAGAGTATTATAGTTTTGTCCACATAACGGTTGTTTGCAAGTCCTAAAACTAAACGAGTTAGATATAGGGTTATATATACCAAAGTGATCAGGGTGACGAGTAAAGTTCAAATCCGGATGTCTGTCTGTCCGTCCGTCCGTCTGTCCGTCTGTCCGTCCGTGCAAGCTGTAACTTGAGTAAAAATTGAGATATCTTAATGAAACTTGGAACACGTGTTCCTTGGCACCATAAGAAGGTTAAGTTCGAATCGGACCACTGCCACGCCCACAAAATGGCGATAACCAAAAACACATAAAGAGCTATAACTAAGCCATATATAAAGTTATGAAAATAAAATTTGGAACATAGGATCGCATTAGGGAGGGGCACATTTGAATGTAATTTTTTTGGAAAAGTGGGCGTGACCCCGCCCCCAAATATATTTTTTGTATATATCTTGCAAATCAATAAAGCTATATAAACCAAACTTTCTGCAGTCGTTTATTTTAGCCATTTCCTTATACAGTCCAAAAATGAAAGATATCGGATAATAACCACGCCCACCTCCCATACAAAGGTTAGGTTGAAAATGACTAAAAGTACGTTAACTTACTAATAAGAAACGTCAGAAACACAAAATTTCACAGAAATGATAGCAGAAGGAAGCTGCACTCAGATCTTTTTACAAAATGGAAAATGGGCGTGGCATCGCCCACTTATGGGTCAAAAACCATATCTCAGGAACTACTCGACAGATTTCAATGAAATTCGGTATATAATACTTTATTGACACCCTGATGACATGTGTGGAAAATGGATGAAATCGGTTCACAACCACGACTACTTTCTTTATAACTCAATTTTGAATTCCATCTGAATCCTTCACTTTATAATATCTACATTAGGAACCAATGATGATAGCGAAATAAAACTTTACACAAATACAGTATATGATCTGTGGCATCACTTGTGAAAAAATTGTCGAAAACGGACTATAACTTTTCAAGGCCCCAGATATCGAATATGTTGAACTCAGCGCGTAAGGTTAAATTTTAACCGAAAATATGGGTAAATCTCTCAGCTAATTTAATGTTATTCAGAGGAAATTGTTTTCTTCCAATAGTGTGTCTCTGTTCCAAAAATTATTAAAATCGGGTCACAACATCTCCTAGCTCCCATATACCTAATTATAGGTTTTTCAAAAAATCGTTGGGCTTTATTACGCATATATGTATTGGTTAATATGTGATATATCTTAGCAAAATTAAGTGAGCGTATAGTCTTGGATATAGTGTACCTTGCTGGTGAAATTGAATGAAATCGGTTCAGGAATTACCTCAGCCCTCATCATCTATATATGACGATTTTCGTTATTATATTAAACTGTATGCCGAATTTATGGGTAAATGTGTGCGTTATCTTAATAAAATTTCTTCAATAAATTGCGAGAGTATAAAATTCGGTTACAACTGAACTTAGCCTTTCCTTACTTGTTTTAAAGATATTTATTAAAACTACGCATATAAAGAAAATTTGGAAAGGTATATTTGTCATTTTCACAACATTTGTTCAAAATAGCCCAATCTTTAAAACCAAGTTGAAATAAATGAAGCTCCTGCGATGTCTAAATGAAGAGATATAGGCTCTTAATTTAACAATAAAATATGTACCTATTCAAGAGAATCGTGGTGTATGTATGAAGCGGATTGAAAGAAAAAATTTGACATTTCGGTATGTAAGAATCACAAATTTTCTCACTTTTATAGTTTTTGTTTTCTACAAAGATTTAAACCTTATATATGTATCGAAGTGTATATTCATTAATGGATATTCTGGCGAATTATTGAAGGGGTGAATAATGTGAGGAAGGGATGTTTCAAATGATGAGACAATTGACAATCAACGGACAGATTTATTGCCTCTAAAAAAAATAATGTGCGAAAAGTGGTCGAGCTATGCTTAAAAATTGGAAGTGGCTTCAGCTCCAGATTTTAAAGATCTGATACAGGATTTTTATAATGTATACACATTTTTTTACGCCTTAATATTTTTTAATGCCTTAATAGTGCTTTGAGTAGGCTGTAAATCTCTCAGCTTTCGAATTGGGTGAAAAGCAAAGTAGATATTGAGTCTGCGAAGATCATTGAGTTGCTATAAGCAACCGGTAATTGAAGAGAAAGAACAGAACTGCAATTCTCTCAGTGTTTTTTACCAGTTCTCGCAACATGTAAATTTTTCTATGCCCCGGATATCGAACATGAATAAATTCAGAGGGAATATTTTTCTTGTAATATGTGAGATATGTTAACAAAATTAAGTGAACATATAATCTTGGATATAGTTTAGCGTGGTGACGAGAAATCTATATATCATGGTTTTTGTTATTCTAGTGGACTTTATGCTGAATAAATGGGTCATATTCTTATCTTAGTAATATTAAATAAACAAATTGCGAGAGTATAAAATATATTATATTATTATTTATACTTACTTGTTTATTATAGATGAGTCATATTAATCAGCCATACAATTTTGAAAGGGAATTTTAGAGTATGTGAGAGTGTGGAATGAAGCTCTTAGTTTGGCGTGGCTCTTTCAGTAGACAATAGTTCAAAGATGACTATAATGTGATCGGTTTATTAGTGAATTTTTCTGAAATGTCTCCGCCATATGAACACAATTCAGTGAACTAGTACATACATTTGAACATATTTGAAACGTTATGTATTGCTAAAGTACAGTATATTAATTTAATATAAACGACTGACGGATTTATAAACAACTCACCTTTGTGAATCATAAAAGCCTACTCTATTTTATGATCATTTCCTGATATACACTGCTCTTGTAAGAGCCGACCCATGTTTTATGGCTCGTTTCGGCTGATTGGTTTCTGTTGCTTTCCAATTCATTCGTACACAAACAACACAACGAATAAGCATTCGCAGCCAGTACGTCTGCAGAGAGGAGGTATTTCCCCAATACTGCTTGGAAAATTCGCATATTTTCCTGGTTTGCGGATGCCAATACTCCCATCGGACGGTCGTTTCTTTCAAGCCTCCTGTTGCCATCATTTACGCCAGCCATTAAGTGTGTCTGTGCTAAGACTTGGAAATTGTCTTTTGAATGTTTCAATTACACGCCTTCTTAAGCACAGCATATCCTTTTTTACAAATTGCACAGAAGCGTGGTAGTAGTCATTGCTGCTTGAGTAGCCAGCAAACAAGTAAACGAAAGCGGCTACATGGACATGGCTGCTTTCACGACTACACAGGCCGTTATTGCGAATTCACACCAATACATACACGTATACATATTCATATGTACATATACGAGAACACTATTTTACCCGCACACGTATGGCTAAAGTACATATGCGGTCCACTTGTACGCCATCATTTAGAAAACGGTGCCATCTATGGTGTTGGGTGACCCTGTGCCTGCCAGACATCACAACATCACAGTCGGATAATCGTACAAATTGCCAACATAAAAGTTGCATAATTTACTGCCACTTTCTCGAAGGGTCGTCGATGCAGTGGCACACACACATATATACATACCATAGATGTAGATGGGTGGTCAGTAGAAGTGGAGCCCAAGCGACACTTCTTCTTAGTTAACTGTTGGGCTCGATGCGTGCAGAAGTGGTGCCCTTCTTACTTTTCCCCACTCAGATCGGTTCTTTTCTTTTATATTTTAAGCACTTTTGCTAAACACTTTCGACTTAAACCATTAATTTCCGAGACACTTGGCACTGGATTTGCCATTCTCCAATGGAGGGGAGCGACGAGGTGGAGTGGAATTTAACTACTAGATAGCGAGAATCACAGCGTCGAGTTAATTTTATTGCTGAAATTGGGTTAAGTGGCAGAAGGAAATGTGCATTACACAAATTCTGGCACATTTGTATATATTTACATATGCGTGTGTGCAGTTAACGCTTGCTTAGTGTACTGTAGTGACATGTTACGAGTGTTTGCCCTGGCTTAGCTTTTGCATGCAAGCACCCCAGCGTCTTTTCGCTGGATAAAAATCAAATTTGTTTTATTGATTACAAACTACTAAATTTTATTGCTGATTTTAAAGATTCTTGTGTGCACTTATTTCCTTTATCTATTCAATAGAGCAATGAATAATTCTTAAAACAACAATTTCAAATTATTTCATGTTTAAGGATACCAAACAGGTTTACAATAGCATTATTGAAATTAACGATATGAAGTAAATTAAATCGGAGAATTGCTCTTATTAGAAGAAATTGGTGTGGTAATTTGTCTGGTCATGAAAGTGTGCTTGTTAACGGGGCTTATATATGCAGCTCTTTAAATTATATAATTTTACTTCTTGGCAATAAGTCTTGACGGAGTTATTTTTGATCTTTGAAAGTTAGTCGATCGCTTGACAACAATTTCAACATAATGCGCCCATTTTCAATGTTTTTACTTGGGAACGATCGTTTTGACCAAAGTTTTCTCAAATATAATTCTAGTTACACATTACATTTATTTGTAATGAACATTTAAAAGAAATTGGAGTACTTGGGGTAACGAGACATTTTTATTCTCAGCACTTTTGGAATAATATGGAATAATACTTGAGTTTTGGAAATGCATAGTTGTGGTAATAATGACTAATATTGCACTGCATGTTTTCACACCTATGCAATGTCATTTCATAGTATGATTATACATGATGAATATGCATCATATTGAAATTAATTAAGTCTATTAGGACTCTATTAGATTATCTATCGTCCAACAAAATCCGAAATATTTTAAGGGATTTCAGAAAAATATATATTTCCATAATGATTAAATTGGTCAGCGTTATTAAATTGTAAAATATAGAAAATATCACACAAACCAAAAAATCAAAAAGAAACACATTGATCACAACATCACAACTCAAAAAGTCGATTTTTCAGGAGAGCGGTTTAAAGTTTTCAATTGTCTCTTATTTAGCAAATATAGAAAAACTCCATACGTTTATTGAATAAACTATTGGCATGTAATATATTAAATACAATGCTGAGCATAAGTTCAGTTCCAAGTGAGCCCCTTCTATTTGTAATTATTACCAAAAGTTCAAAAATATTACGAAAATAGTGGAATATTTAACATTTTCTTGTAATAAGATCTATTTTACTTTTTTATTAGTTCATTTGACTTGAGAATATTGGGTTGGATACCTATTGGAATAATTTTATTATTATGTATGTACTTATTAGATCCGCGAATAAAAAAATATAAAAATTGGGTCTCATTTTTTTAATCCGCGAATAGTGAAAACGCGACTAAAGGAAGCGCGAATAAGGAGCTTTTACTGTACGTCTTTCTTTCTGAAAAAGAACCATGGCATAACTGAGAAGTGTCGTTGCTGTGGTTAAAAAATAATGCAGCATAACAAGTTGAATAACGTCACATTCTTATTACACGGATTATTTTTCTATGCATCTGAAAAAAATTTACATATTTACATATGTATATGTATATTATACTCTCGTAATTTATTGACGTAAATTTATTGAGAAAACAAAATTTTACCAATATATTCGGCATAAAGTCCGCTATTATTATATGTATATGAAATATGGGGACTGGGTAATACCTGGACCGATTTCTCTCATTTTCACCACCAAGGTACACTATATGCAAGATTATACGCTCACTTAATTTTGCTAAGATATTTCACATATTAACCGATTTATGTATGTGGAATATAGAACACCGTATTTTTGAAACACCTATAATTAGGTATATGGGAGCTAGGGGAATTTATGACACGATTTTAACCATTTTTGGTACAGAGACACACTATGAGATGACAAATATATCCTCTGAATTACATTAAAATATCTGAGAGATTTACAGATATTTTCGGTGAGAAATTGTTCATTGGCACTAAGTTTGATATAAATAATGCTATATCTAACTCGTTTAGTTTTATGACTTACAAACATCCGTTATGTGAACAAAACTATAATAATGTAATTGAAACAAGTAAGGAATTGAAACAAGTGTGGAAGCCCCATTCTAAAAATCGCCGAAATCGGACCATAGGTTTTCAAGGCCCCATGTATCGAACACGAGGACCTCGGTGCTTCTAAACTAATATTAGGGTTTCAAACTTTCAATGGACTTTATACAATATATATGATGAATATGTGGGTCAAATTGTGTATTATATAATATAAATAAAGTTAAATAAATAAATTGCGAGGGTATAAAATGTTCGGTTACACCCGAACTTAGCCTTTCCTTACTTGTTTTTGTTTATATTTCTTGTTTAATCTTATTTTTTTTTAATTTCGGTAAATGTAGAATATAAGGTACTAGTTTATCAGCCGAGGAACAAGGAATAATCATAGGAATGCATGACAGCGGCTCCAAAATGCGTCTAGATCAAAGCGACATCGAGAATGTATATTAAAATCTCTTAAAAACCCCACTAATTATGGTACAGTGCAACGCCAATTGGCCAATATTTACAAAACTATTCTTCAATCATTAGTTAATACAATGATTAAGCTTAATTAAGTTTTAAAATATAAGAACAATGCTACGGACTATTAAAATAAAATTTCTTTCAGTTAAACACTAATCTATAGGATTTACTGGTAAAAATGTATGTGATTGGCGTTGCAACCGTTTAGCCGGTTATAGCCGAATCGACGATAGTGCGCCATCTCTCTCTCTCCTTCGCAGTTCGGCGCCAGTTGGAGATCCCAAGTGTAACCAGGTCGCTCTCCACCTGGTCCCTCCAACGGAGTGGAGGCCTTCCCCTTCCTCGGCTTCCTCCGGCGGGTACTGCATCGAACACTTTCAGGGCTGGAGTGTTTTCGTCCATTCGGACAACATGACCTAGCCAGCGTAGCCGCTGTCTTTTTATTCGCTGAACTATGT
Source organism: Zeugodacus tau (assembly GCA_031772095.1). Taxonomy (NCBI): domain Eukaryota; kingdom Metazoa; phylum Arthropoda; class Insecta; order Diptera; family Tephritidae; genus Zeugodacus; species Zeugodacus tau. Next base: position 48,039,788 of record CM062649.1, on the reverse strand, counting down.
CAATGTCGTCGTATAACCCGTACAGCTCATCGTTCCATCGTCTGCGGTATTCGCCGTTGCCAATGTTCTTAGGACCATAAATCTTGCGCAAAATTTTCCTCTCGAAAACTCCTAGTTTCGTCTCATCTGATGTTGACATCGTCCAAGCTTCTGCACCGTAGATCAGGACGGGAATGATAAGCGACTTGTAGAGCTTGATTTTGGTTCGTCGAGAGAGGACTTTACTGTTCAATTGCCTACTCAGTCCAAAGTAGCACCTGTTGGCAAGAGTTATTCTGCGCTGGATTTCGAGGCTGACATTGTTCGTGTTGTTGATGCTGGTTCCCAGGTATACGAAATTATCTACGATCTAAGTTATGACTGTCAACAGTGACGTGGGAGCCAAGACGCGAATGCGCCGACTGTTTGCTTGATGACAGGAGATATTTCGTCTTGTCCTCATTCACCTCCAGACCCATTCGCTTCGCCTCCTTATCCATGCGGGAAAAAGCAGAACAAACGGCGCGGTTGTTGCTTCCGATGATATCAATATCATCGGCGTACGCCAGGAGCTGTACACTCTTGTAGAAGATGGTACCCTCTCTGTTTAGCTCTGCAGCTCTTATAATTTTTTCCAGCATCAGGTTAAAGAAGTCGCACGATAGTGAGTCACCTTGTCTGAAACCTCGTTTGGTATCGAACGGCTCGGAGAGGTCCTTCCCAATCATGACGGAGCTTTTGGTGTTGCTCAACGTCAACTTACACAGCCGTATTAGTTTTGCGGGGATACCAAATTCAGACATCGCGGCATAAAGGCAGCTCCTTTTCGTGCTGTCGAAAGCTGCTTTAAAATCGACAAAAAGGTGGTGTGTGTCGATCCTCTTTTCACGGGTCTTCTCCAAGATTTGGCGCATGTTGAATATCTGGTCAGTTGTTGATTTTCCAGGTCTAAAGCCACACTGATAAGGTCCAATCAGTTTGTTGACGGTGGGCTTTAGTCTTTCACACAGTACGCTCGATAGAACCTTGTATGCGATATTTAGGAGGCTGATCCCACGGTAATTGGCGCAGATTGTGGGATCTCCCTTTTTATGGATTGGGCAGAGCACACTGAGATTCCAATCGTCAGGCATGCTTTCTTCCGACCATATTTTGCAAAGAAGCTGATGCATGCACCTTATCAGTTCTTCGCCGCCGTATTTGAATAGTTCTGCCGGTAATCTATCGGCCCCCGCTGCTGTGTTGTTCTTCAAGCGGGTAATTGCTATTCGAATTTCTTCATGGTCGGGTAATGGAACATCTGTTCCATCGTCATCGATTGGGGGATAGGGTTCGCCATCTCCTGGTGTTGTACTCTCACTGCCATTCAGCAGGTCGGAGAAGTGTTCCCTCCATAATCCCAGTATGCCCTGGACATCGGTTAACAGATTACCACCTTGGTCTCTACATGAGGATGCTCCGGTCTTGAAACCTTCGTTAAGTCGCTTCATTTTTTCATAAAATTTTCGAGCATTCCCTCTGTCTGCCAGCTTCTCAAGCTCTTCGTACTCACGCATTTCGGCCTCTTTCTTTTTTTGTCTGCAGATGCGTCTCGCTTCCCTCTTCAGCTCTCGGTATCTATCCCATCCCGCACGTGTTGTGGTCGTTTGCAACGTTGCGAGGTAGGCAGTCTGTTTTCTCTCCGCTGCGAGACGGCACTCCTCATCGTACCAGCTTGTTTTTTGTCGTTGCCGAAAACCAATTGTTTCGGCTGCAGCGGTACGCAGTGAGTTTGAGATGCCGTTCCACAGTTCCCTTATACCGAGATGCTGATGAGTGCTCTCAGAGAGCAGGAGTGCAAGTCGAGTAGAGTATTTCGTGGCTGTCTGTTGCGATTGCAGCTTTTCGACGCCGAACCTTCCTTGTGTTTGTTGACGGGCGTTCTTTGCTGCACAGAGGCGGGTGCGTATCTTCGCTGCGACCAGATAATGGTCCGAGTCTATATTTGGTCCTCGGAGCGTACGCACGTCTAAAACACAGGAGACATGTCTTCCGTCTATCACAACGTGATCGATTTGGTTCCGCGTGTTTCGATCAGGAGACAGCCAAGTAGCTTGATGTATTTTCTTATGCTGGAATCTGGTACTACAGACGACCATATTTCGGGCCCCAGCGAAGTCGATCAGCCTCAGGCCGTTTGGCGATGTTTCGTCATGGAGGCTGAATTTTCCGACTGTTGTGCCAAAGACACCTTCTTTACCCACCCTGGCGTTAAAATCGCCAAGCACGACTTTTACATCGTGGCGGGGGCAGCGCTCATAGGTGCGTTCTGGGCGCTCATAGAAAGCATCTTTGGTCACATCGTCCTTCTCTTCCGTTGGGGCGTGGGCGCAAATAAGCGATATGTTGAAGAACCTCGCTTTGATGCGGATTGTGGCAAGACGTTCATCCACCGGGGTGAATGCCAGGACTCTGCGACGGAGTCTCTCTCCCACCACGAATCCAACACCAAATTTGCGCTCCTTTATATGGCCGCTGTAGTAGATGTCACAAGGACCCACCTTCTTCCGTCCTTGTCCCGTCCATCGCACTTCTTGGATGGCGGTGATGTCAGCCTTGAGTCGTATGAGGACATCAACCAGCTGGGCAGAGGCACCTTCCCAATTAAGGGTCCGGAAATTCCAGGTGCATGCCCTTATATCATTATCCTTAAAACGTTTGCAGGGGTCGTCATCAAAAGGGGGATGTCTCATCCGAGGCTTTCGTAGATTTTTCATTGGGGGTATTTTTATGTGGTGGGTCCCAAACCCTACACACAACCGCATAAGCGGGCTTCGCCTTCTCACTTTAGCTCGCCTTCAAACGGATGTCTGTTGGCTACCCAGAGGATACTTGGTCTAAAACCGGAAGTCGTGAGCTGCTTGGACCATGTGGAGAAGAATCGTTTCTGGCCACTCCCAAGTGAATGACAATCAAAAACTTTCCTCACTTGCGTGAACTTCTACACATCCTCCAAATTTTTTGTTCTGGTAAAAATAGTAAATATAAATATTTATTTATTTGTCTAAATTTAAGTTCTGTTTTATAGCTTAAAAACAAATTGCAATTTGTTAATTATTTATTTTATATATCGTATATAATAATAATAACAAACCTGCATACACAGAAATATTTTGCAATTTTATAATCTTAATTTTTTTTGCAAAAAGTACAGTGGAACTTATCTAACTCGAGTTAGAGAGACCTCGAGTTATAGAAATTTGCATTAAAACATAAATTTTTTCAAAAAGTTGTAAAATTTAGATTTACCCACAGTTTTAGTTATTTACTTCCCAAAAAGTTTTATGTACACACGTTATAACATATATTCTGTAATTTTGTTTGTTGTACTTTGCTATTGTTTGGCTCTTGACGTCTGTATCTCATGCCTTTTTTATACGATTTATGAAATCTATAAGTGTAGAAGAGTTTCAGTTATTGAGAACTTCAGTTATAGAAGTTTGAGTTATGGAAGCAAATTTGCCTTCTTAATCACTTAATATGATCTTAATTTTGTTTTAGCTTTCATTATTCTTCGGAAATTTTCCTATAAGATATCCAAAATCTGTCTAAATCAATTGAGCAACGACAAAACTTCAAATTGGGTGGCTACTCGAGTTTAAATCAACGTATGTAATTTATTATATTAGTATAAGAATTTCTCCAATTTAAAAAAGAAAACAAATGTCAGCAACTCGTATAGTGAAAGGTATAATGTTAATACGTAATGTCTTCACATATTTCAAATTAGTTTCAAATCATACACACATCACGCGCCTCATAATACCTGTGAAAACATAAATTATCATCCCGACCAAAGCCAGCGATAATTCCAAACACATTTCGATACCAATAAAGCATTGTCATCAGCGGAACTCCTTGGCACTAATAAGGCAATTAATCACAATAATTACCAGCAATTAATCACTAAATGCCACGCCAACCACCGGTAGCGGCAACTTCACCACATGAGCCTAACGGGACTAACGCTGACACTCCTCAAAGACAAAAGCCATATACGCCTCGAACAATACTGCTTACAAGCATCTATGTACATACATACATATTTTAAAATGTTATTAATGTGGCAAATAAATCATAAGTTCCTCGATATTTTTACAAATTAAAGAACGCAATTCAGAGAATTTTAAATTGCCGAAAACGGCTCATATTAGGGCGTTAGTTGTCGACCGCCTCGCGCTCGAATTAAAACAAAAAATCCATCATCACTGTGTCAGTAGCAAGACGCAACCAAATCCTTTCACTCACAGCCGCTCAAAGGGCGCATTGAATTAAATTTGTCTGAAAACCTTGCGCCTGAGCTGTCAACAATCAACTCCGACTTTCTAAAGGGGAGAAGCAGTGACCCATAAAAAGGTGAATGCCAGCGTGCAGTTAACCTCTCCACAATCAAACGCACACAACCGGCCATTCTTATGTGAGAGGAGCATCGGCAGAGGATGGCTGAAATCCTTTTGCAGATTCAGCGATGATGCCGCTTTCAGACGCACTTTCACACCATATATGTGTACAGCCGATCTATTGGTTTAATATGCGGAAACAACAACGCCAACGACTACATATTTATTCAGTCCGCTCTTCTAAATCTCCCACATGCTTTCACTGTGCTCCTCCTCCTTCGTTGTCCTTGTGTGGTGGCAAGGAATTTTAATTTGTAATTGGACACCAAATTGGGTGGCATTTTCGTCACGGTGTGGTGTGAACGCGTTTTATGTTGCAAGAGTGTAAGAGAGTATTAGTTTGAGTGTGGCAAGAAGTGTGACTGAGCGGTTGTACATGGACATATGTGTGTGTGCGTGATTTTGACAAGCAATGGAAATCTATTTGTAATGCTAATGATAACTATTTGAAACGAAGTGTCACATGTGTTTCTTATTACGTAAATACACAAGCGTGAGTATGTGTGCACGTATGGGCGCACTGCCTAAACTGTCATTATGTAATACTAGCCTTATGGGCAAATTATCCTCAAGCAAACTGCAGTTGCAGACTAATTTGGATTGGGGAATTTTTACAAACATACCTACGTACCTTCTTAATATGTCTATTAGGCATATAACAAATTCTGACGAAAAATTTGGCATACCACCACGTGGTGGCAAATATTGTACAAGTAATGAATATCACTTTTTTAGGTGATTTCGGTTCAAAAACGTTCCGCACAAAAATGGATTTCTAAAAAAAGTCAGAATAAAGGACATTGTCGAGCGCACAGCTGTGTTATTATATTGAATCAGAATTTTATGAAGAAAAATTAGTTTGGGGTGGGTGGGGCACTTCCCTTAAGTCCATTAAAAGGCGTTTGGAATAATAGGAAGATTATTAGAAAAATAAATATCTATTATTATGAAGAAAAACGTGTACAGAGTACAAAACTTTTTTTTTTTTCAGCAGTTCTGATAAAAAAGTAATTTCGTTTTGCGCGGAAACTTTTTTGCAATTTCGCAAAAAAAAAAGATAAAGGGGTTCATACTTTTTTATTCTCTATTCGACTATGGTATGCCGTTTTTCGTATTTGCAAAAATTGTAAAAAGTTATATGCCTAATGTCTATGATTATTTCTTTTACTGGAAGTAATTAAAATCTAAGATAGCTGTGGTTTTCTTCACTGCAAAGTATTAGTTTACAACATTTTCAATTACCTCCGATTATTGTGTGTTGATATTCGCTGATTTTCTTAGGCGAACTTACAAATACGTGCACATGTATGTGAACATTTGTCATCTATTCCTGTTAGACACATTATCTCAATGACACTTCCTCGCTGCTAATAAATCACCTCAAAATGACAACAGCTAAAACAATAATGATTTTCTGTCCCCTTATCCGCTCGTCACTGACCATGCCACACATATTACTTCGGTTATATGTCGTGTGTTTGTTGGGAGTGAATTCTGTCTCACTTTATTTCCGCATTCTCGTTCTAGTTCTACTGCCTGAGCAGTTCCATGCATACACCGTTTATAAGCCCTGAGGTGTGCAAAATGTTGCCTTGTAATTGATACTAAAAAGCCCTTAATTGGCACCTTAACGTTGCTGCTGATTTTCTGACAAATCCCCTAAGGTCAGTTAGTGACATTCAGCTTGAGGGTGAATTAATAGAAAATAAATCGAAAATGTTCGCACTCAGTGTAATCAATGACAATTGGTGTTTTTCGTACCGTAAAAGCGGATAGAAATCTGAGTAATTTTTTTGTAATGTAATAAAGAGAGCGAATCAAAGCGTATATAAAATTAGGGTATTCCGGATAATCGAAAATCCGATTTCAAAGCAAATCAAACAATATTTTAATAAATGTTTATTATGTAAACGGTTTTACATGCGTTGTTTAGATAATACAGTATATAAAACACGAGCTATAATGATTGATTTTTGACATAAAGAATCACATATTTGCATTGCGGCGAAGGCCCTGATGCGATTAAATTGTAACAATTGTATGGGATCGAATTCATCCTTTATTTCAAACCATTTAAAAGCAACATTTAGAGCTTCAAAAGTTTCTGCATGAGATGACTCTTTACTGTTCAAATCGTCAATTATTTCTTTACAAGTTAATAAAAGATATTCATTAACGCATTTCAACTACAACTGCATTTAATATTTTCTTCATCGCACCCTTTACAAATTTTAAGAATTTTCATTGTTTCTGATATTTCTTTAAAACTTTTCTTCGATTCAGTTGAATAATTTATAGAGTTACTTTTAATAATTTATTCTATGGCCTTATAATGTTTGCGATTCCTCAAAACATGTCTCTTTGTGCCGTCAAAAATTTTAAAATTAGCGAATAGAGCCGATGAGCTCTGTACTATTGTATATTTTACCATACGAGGCACCTTCTTATTACAACTTACACTACCTCTGCTCTCGACTCTTTTATAGTATAACACTCATATTCATATTGACGTCTACAAAATTTCGTCTGACATTTAGTTTGCGATATATTCCGTTTTGATTGAGGTAAGTTCAAAACATAAATTTCCGTCTGTTGATAAAACACTAGTTTTTATACTCTCGCAACCTGTTGCACAGAGTATAATAGTTTTGTTCACATAACGGTTGTTTGTGTCACCAATGGAAAAGTGGGCGTGACCCAAATACGTTTTTTGTATATAACTCGCAAACCAATAAAGCTATATAAACCAAACTTTCTGCAGTCATTTATTTTAGCCATTTCCTTATACAGTCCAAAAATGAAAGAAATCGGATAATAACCACGCCCACCTCCCATACAAAGGTTAGGCTGAAAATTACTAAAAGTGCGTTAACTTGATAACGAAAAACGTCAGAAACACCAAATTTTACATAAGAAATGGCAAAAGGAAGCCGCACTTAGATTTTTTTACAAAATGGAAAATGGGCGTGGCGTCGTGGCCATATCTCAAGAACTACTCGACCGATTTCAATGAAATTCGGTATATAACACTTTCTTGACACCCTGATGACACGGGTGGAATCGGTTCACAACCAAGCCTACTTCCCATATAACTCAATTTTGAATTCTTCTTATTCGTTCACTTTATAATACATATATACATTAGGAACAAATGAAGATAGCGGAATAAAACATCATACAAATACTGTATTTGAGCTGTGACATCACTTGTGGAAAAATTGTCAAAATCGAACCATGACTTTTCAAGGCCCCTGATATCGAACATGAAGAACTCAGTGCCTAAGGGTAATTTTTCATCGAAAATATAAGTAAATCCCTCAGATATTTTTATGTAACTCATTCCCTCTGAATTTTTTTCTTATAAAAGTTTCTCTCTGTACCAGAAATGATAAAAATCGGGTCATAACTTCTCCCAGATCCCATATACCTAATTATAAGTAATATTAAATTAAGGGAGCGTATAGTCTTCGATACATTGTATCTTGGTGGTGAAAACGAGTGAAATCGGTTTAGGAATTACTATTTATGATGATTTTCGTTATTCTATTGAACTTTATACCGAATATATGGGTCGAATTGTGTTATCTTTATAAAATTACATCAATAAATTGCGAGAGTATAAAATGTTCGGTTACACCCGAACTTAGCCCTTCCTTACTTGTTGATATAAAAATTTAATGCTTATATCAGGATTACGGATGAACCTAATGAATATTGTGACAAAAAGGCATAAATTCGCCTTGAATTACATCCGCTTCAACTATGTTCTCATAATCTGGTCCTCACCGACCTCTTCCTATCACTCAAGAAATATTATCTGGAAAGAAATTAGCGAGAATGAAAAGGCTATCAAAGATATTGAATCTCAACTCTCAACTAGTTTTTATAGAACAAAATATCTGTCAATTACACTTCTACTTACCGTATAATAATGAAAAATTACCACTTCTCAACCAACCACTGATTGGTATTCAATATTTTCTGCGTAGAGGCAATATAATACATTTTCAGAACCCTCCGCCTAAATACTCAACAGCGGGCACACTGTGTGTACTCAATATACGCGTATGAGCCAATAAAGAGTACTCATATACAATTATCTGTGCTTGCATGATGGGGGGATCTGGGAAGGAATCAAGCACCGCAATGAATCGCATTAAACTAATTCGATAACACAAAAGGGGAGACAAAGTGGCGGTGGAAGGTGAGAGCAAATCGCAGCTCTTACATACATATATAGGGTAACTTACCTACAGGTGGTCGAGTAGCAGAAGGATTACCGAGGAAGGTAACAAACAGGACAGCGTACACGGCAGTCATCTACTCCGTGGCGGCATGGGGTACATGAATGTGGTCGCGTTTTTCTGTGGTTTTACTTGACCTGTTGTCGTGGTCACTTTTATCACGGATTCTGACTTCGCATTTCTAATGCGTTTGTCAGTTGTTGTTGTTTTTGCGTTGCGGTGTTGCATGTTAACATTTCATTCGATTTCAATTTCGTACGGCAATACCCAACCTACAAGTCTTTGGGCCCTCTTGTTGCTGCTTCATGTCACCATTACAGCCATTCATACTGCTGCATCGCGCATGGTTTGTTGGCTATTGCTGTTGTTCGGTTCAACATTTCCCCCTAATGTCGCGATTTATTTGGGATGCTTTCCCAATTTGTTTTATAATTGAATTTGAAATTGAAGATGACACTCGGTCGACTCGATCGCCGCTTGGTCGTTTGACAGTTTGGCTGCTTTGATAGCAAGTGCTCATTGGCTCAACGGTGGTGACATTGGGTATTGTATATTTATCACAAGCTCGATGTATGTATGTATATACATATATGTATACGTGTGTGTGTGAAGACCAAAATTCAATTACGTATAAAATTTCAAAATTCGATTTATTCGAAACACGCAATTTTCTATTGAATTTATTCAAGTGATTTGTTCTTGTGGCCAATAACATTCATTTAGTTTTACAACATCCTGCTGCATGTGGGTGTGGTTATATTCTTTGACCTCAAGGTTATCACGTTACATTACTTGCGTATTTAAATTTAAAACACTACATTTTATGGGTCATTTGCGTTTATGGCTTTTGCAAGTGATTTATTCAATATGCAATATTTAACGTTTCTGCACATATACAAATACATATACATATGTACATACGTGTATCCAAATTATAAATTTGCGTACATTTACTTATACATATGATTAAAGGTGTTTGTGTATATTGTAATTACCAATTATCACAGTCACTTCACAATCAGTTTAACACGCTTCAAAGGTCAACACAACAGATGCCACATTTTACACCATTGCACAATTATGCATTTGTATATACATACAAATATATGTGTGTTTGTTTGTACTTCTATATTCTTATATGGCAAGTGGACGCTGTTCATATTGAGCTACATATGTTTGTTATTGCTGGTCAATATGATCGGTATCTAATTGGCTTGTAATTCGTTCTAGTTGCATGCGTTTGCCATAATCTGAATATTGTTTTGAATTCTTGTAATCAATTCCATCAATACTTCTTCCATGAACTGAATATATTATTCAATGTGTACTCCCACAGAAGAAATCGGAATAAAGAGACATTATGTACGAGTGCACTTATAATAAAGTTGCAACAGATCTTTATGTATGTAATAAGGCCGGTTTTTATAAGGGCATAAAAAGTCAAACGGAATATTTTTAGTATTTTTATACTCCGACTATGTAAATAGTTATGTTCACCTAACGATAACACCTTAACCAATCGATATACATTTGTGCATATCAAGTCAAAATGATGACGAGATAAGTTGAATTCCTTCAGACATCATGTGAAGTATCGCAGATGGGCGAAATCGACATTGCCACGACCACAAAACTCTGATTACCGAAATTTGGTAGAGTTGGTCACAGTACGGAGACACATACAAATTTGGATACGATTTCTTCTAGGAAAGAGGGCGTGGCCTCGCTTGGTAATAAGTTTTTGCACATATATTCCAAAGTTCGAAAACTGTAATTTACTGGAGAAACTACTCTATATATACAAAAATACTAAGTAACGAAAAACGCCAGAATCTTAAAAATTCGTACTATGTCTTCTAAAGCCTCAAATATCGAACATAAATCTTAATGTTTATGGCCATTTTTGTTTTATGTTTTAGCGCTCTTATTGAGAAACTGTTTATGTATTTGATTAGAATCATACATTACTGCTAACATTACTTCTCCAAGTAATCAAGAAGGAATATACAATTTGGTTTCTGGAATCCGTTTACCTTCTTCGTTCATAAACTAGGGATGGCTATTAAAAAAACATCGATGTTTTATTCAATATGATGCATCGGAACTTGACATCGATGTTATCCTTAGCATCGAATAAAAACATCGATGTATCGAAAGTATAAAAAATATATAACAAATTGCCTTAAAAACATTTGAACTGCAAATTAACAAACACTTTTTTGTGTGCATATTTTAATTTCATACTCTTGTAACAAAAGTTGCTAAGAGAGTATTATAGTTTTGTTCACATAACGGTTGTTTGTAACACCTAAAACTAAAAGAGTTAGATATAGAGTCATATATACTAAAGTGATCAGGGTGACGAGTAGATTTGAATTTGATCCGCATGTATGTCCGTCCGTCCGTCTGTGCAAGCTGTAACTTGAGTAAAAATTAATATATATTGACGAAACTTGGCACAAATATTCCTTGGGACCGTGAGTTGTTTGCTTTCGAAAATGCGAAAATCGGTCCATTGCCTCGCCCACAAAACTGCGAAAACCAAAAACACATAAACTGTCATAACTAAACCATAAATAAAGTTATAAAAGTAAAATTTGGAATAAAGGATCGCACTAGGAAGGGGCATATTTGGATGTAATTTTTTTGGGGAAGTGGACGTGTCCCCGCCCGCAAATCGGTTATTTGTATTTAACTCGCAAGCTATATAAACCAAACTTTCTGCAGTCGGTTCTCTTACGTACCCCACCATACACCATGAAAATAATTGAAATCGGATAATAACCACGCCCACCTCCCATACAAAGGTTAGGTTTAAAATTACTAAAAGTGGGTTAACTCACTAACGAAAAACGTCAGAAACACTAAATTTTACAGAAGAAATAGCAGAAGGAAGCTGCACTCAGATTTTTTTTTACAAAATGGCAAATGGGCGTGACATCGCCCACTTATAGGTCAAAAACCATATCTCAGGAACTACTCTATCGATTCGAATGAAATTCGGTATATAATATTTTCTTGACACCCTGATAACACGGATAAAAAATGGGCGAAATCGGTTCACAACCACAACTACTTTCTGTATAACTCAATTTTGAATTCCCTGTCTCATTCCTTCACTTTATAATGTATACATTAGGAACCATTGAAGATAGCGGAATAAAACTTTACACAAATAGTGAATATTATTTCTGGCTTCACTTGTGAAAAAAATTTCGAAAACGGACTATAACTTTTCAAGGACCCAGATATCGAACATGTTGAACTCAGCGCCTAAGGGTAAATTTTAACCGAAAATATTGTTCAGGAATTACCTCAGCACTCATATACTATATACGACGATTTTCGTTATTCTATTATTTTTATGTTGAATTTATGGGTAAATTTGTGTGTTGTCTTAATAAAATTTCTTCAAGAAATTGGGAGTGTATACGAGGGCTGCTATATATATTTCTGGCCTAGGCAACACTAAGTGTTGCCAGGTGCAATCTGACATTTCCATTGGAAAGTTTGACATTTTTTAGCATAACATCACTCAGAACGTTTTGTCATTTAATCGTGAATTGTTTTATTTACAGGGAATTAAAAAATTCATCTCGGCCAAAAAATAGAATTAACTCGTAAACATTTTCGTGCGTTCATTTTTCACAATTTTGGACGTGGATTATCGCGACAAGAGTGCATCGATGAACTAAAATTTTTGTATGGCTATGAAGCACCATCCTATAGCACTTTGAAAAACTGGTGCAACGAATTCAATCGTGGCCGACGCTCGCTCAAAGACGAATTCCGTGAAGGTCGTCCAAAAACAGCCGTTGTGCCTGAAAACATCGATACCGTACGTGAACTGATAATGCAAGACCTCATGTAACATACCTTCAGATAGAGGCATGCCTATGCATTTCTCCCACCAGCATACATTCGATATTGCATGAACACCTGGCCATAAAAAAGATTTGTTCTCGTTGGATCCCGCACAATTTGACAATCGCTCAAAAAAAGGCTCAAAAAAAGTGCTTCGAAAATTGGTTTGAGAGCATGCAAAAGTGTATAAATCTTGATGGAGAATATTTTGAAAAACAATAAAACCATTTTGGTTGATAAATAATCCTATTTTCATTATTAGGCCAGAAATATATATAGCAGCCCTCGTAAAATGTTCGGTTGCACCATAATTTAGCCTTCCCTTACTTATTTTTATTAGAAACATTTTTAAAGTTATAACAAATTTGAAGTGGAATAGTTTTCATTAAAGGATTCAAAAGTTATGTTATTTAATAGTTTCAGTTTATAAAAATAATATAATATAATGATTCTACAACAATTGTTAAGTATTTAAAAGCTTAAATCGTTCCAAAAATCGAGCAGATTTTCTTCCAGCCTTCCAATTGGAGTACGCAAATGTATAAGGAGAGCACGTCTAACATATCCACCAATTTTTTTCTGTGTATCTTCCAATTTATTTGGGCTAACTCATGATGATCAGTATAAATACTAAAGAAATTTTCAGCTTTATCAGAATTATCAGAAGAGTCCATGTCAATCCCTTCGGCTTAACCTTATTATTAATAGAGGTACAAAATAATACTGTGTTTTGAACCATCTAAAACGACTTTTATTTTTTGATAAATAGGTTTGTAATCTTCGGCATCCTAATGCCGATTCTGCAACTAAATTTAACGTCTGTAAAAAACACGGAATGTGTCATCTTTTTCCAAAGTCTAAGGTCACTGTTTTAATTTATTGGTAGCATTATCTGTAACAAATGCTGATATTTTAGTTTCATTAATACCACAATCTTCGCATTAGACTGAATTCTTTTATTTTGTATGGAGTGATATGAAACTTCAAAGCAGTCATATTGTTTTCTACTCAAACCACATAGACATAATCGAAATAAATTTTCTCTACCAAAAAGTGCAATTAAAGTATGAAAATGTACATTTTTTAATCATTACGGTTAAAATTATTACATGGAGAACAGTGTTTCGAACCCTTTCAAACATCGTTTTTCTTATCTCAAATAAATTCTGTAATTTTCTAACACTGCGCAATAAGTTAGCAGTCAAATCTGCTAGATGCAATTATGATTTCATCTCGAAAATATAAAAAATAAAGACCCTAAACCCTCACACATATACATACATACATCTCAGCTTCTTATCAAATTAATTGCTACCACAAATAAAGCAAAAAATAAAAAAATCTGAAAAAGTAAAGAAAATCAAGCAACTGTAAACAATAACGACGTCGCAAAAGTTTGCTCACATTTTATACACGCAAACAAAGGAAACGAAATGCCCATGAAAAAATGAGGAATAATAGGAAATAAAAAATAGAAACACACGAAATGTGTAAATCCTTAAAAAAGCGCAAAAATAGCAAATGTCCACTTTGTAAAATTAAATTGCAATTACCCCCACTTACCGGCCACAAGGCGCAAACAACGGAGCCGGAGCCCGCAAATGCAATGGAAGGACACAACACGATGCAGAACGAATGAAGCAAGACAAGTGCGGCGGCAAGAGATGTGCTGCACGAGGCTAGCGATTATGCTGAGGGTATATGCTTCAATGTTTACAAAACGCTCTCGGTTGAGTGTAGACCGCAAAGTGCCACTTTTAATTACAAAAATAAGTCTATAGATTTGCTTTATTTCCGGTTTTTGTGTACATCGTTTTTACGCCACCCTCTTTCCCCATATTTATTTCCGACTGTAGTACGAATACATCAACAAGCAGCCAATGGGCGAACAATATTTGCCGGCATTTATTCGTACTCGTGTTGCTTTTTGTTTTGCTTTTGGCCGTTTCGCCACGTTATTATTTCATTATGTGTTTCTGGCAATTTTAACATTTAAAATTAAGAAAATCCCTAAAGACCACAAGTCAAATATAAACAAACTAACGAATAAATGCACCATTGCATCCCTGGGGACGCCAAGAGCCAGGGAGCGTTCGACAAAAGCGGGTGGAAAGGAATCTGAGTGCAAGCCATGCGGATGCCTTCTACCAGCATACGAAAGCAGGCGTGTGTTTCCGAACGAATGAAGCTTTGAGTGTATGTGTGTTTGTGAAGGAAGCAATCATAATAACCATATTATTGTGGTTAATAATGAAAAATACCATTTTCAGTTGCCAATGATGGTTTCCCTGCCACCGGATCTTAAGTAGTAAAGAAAGAGAGCTTTATATAGTTAAAAACGTATTCATGTACATAAACTTCGAGTAAATAAAGGGTTACTCGTTAGGAGTTAGGAGAGGAGCATTTTTAGTATTTGGGTGGCTCTAGAATGAAACGGAGATTGAATAAAGTGAAAAATTATATATTTTTTTATAAAATGACAGGAAAATTTTTATAAGTTTTTGTTTTTTTCTTTCAATATTCTGCCTGAAAGATAATACGTGTAGATAACAAATATTTACAAAAGTATGTTCTGTTCTATGTATTTTTAGGGAATATTAATGCTATTTTATCATCAAAACACTCAGACTTTTTGACAAAAGCATAAACATAGGCGAAGACCTAAAGTGTGATTTAGTGACGGGGACCTTAGGTTTACAACAATACTATGAAGTGTTCCTTGCGCTGGAACCTTTTGAAATAACAATTGAAGACGACAAGCGTACTGCCTCACCCTGTATGTATCGCTGTTTTTTCGCAAATATGGACGCAATCAACGTATATAGTACTACAACAGCTTTCGATTGCAGCATTAAATTAACGGTAATGGCCCACACAAGTGGGCATCCCATACCCCGCAGTATAAAGGTCTGGCCAAAGAGCAAGGCGCACAGTCTCCAAGGGTTGCAGGAAGGTAATGAAAGAAGCATATTTCTTGAATTACGCTAGTTACAAGATTACATGACTACAAATCATATTTCTCATATTATTCCTCCTATACGAGCATTTGTACATAAGTAACCCAATTGGTGTGTTAGTTTTGCTGTGATTATTCAATGGGTTGGTACCCTTTTGCCGTATACAACAACAACTGTAGCGAAAACTGTGCTTTATTTTGCTCCGTTGCGAACGATTGTTGTGGAAACTGCTACCCTGCTCAGAAATTCCATAGTCTTGCTGTTATTGTGTGTTCTTTAGTGTTGAGGAATATTGTTTTCTTTTATTTTTTGGTTGTTTTTTTTTGTTTTTTGTTATTGTTTGTGGGTGTGTCAAGCGTTTAAATATAATCGTATTGGCTGCAGGAAAGAGTAGAAAAGTTATTCCGTTATTTAAGTTATTGCGAGTGGGTTATAAACTTTATCGAGTTTTTTGTCAAATCGGTTGTTATTAACACGGTTCACTGCGTTGCAAGTAAGAGTAAATCAAATTGCAGTGTGGCAGAAAGAAAGGTCAAACAGGTACATATAGATGTGATTATACTATTTTTTAATTTTTCAGAAAATTATCAAATTAATTTCGCTTAATTTAATTACTATAAGCTCTTTAATAATCATCGCTTAATTTAATGTTGAAGTACTGTCACAAATGCATATGTAAATACATATTGTACATTGTATTCCACTCGAACATCGCTTAACTTAATAAAATAAAAAAAAATTGACATATGTGCGGATCAAAAACACATAAGCGAAAAACCTCCACAAATATTTATAAACTACCAGCATCCTCACCACAACTGCCGACAGCATTTCACACCGCCATATACTCGTAAACCCAGTGAAGTACATACAAATGCACAAATATATGGAACTCACTTTCAGATGTACGCACTCAAGTTTATGGTGGTGGGTTCGTTTATCGACGCCTCATATCTACAATGCGAAGCGCCTATCGCATATTTACATCAATTAAAAAATCACATTCTCGCTTAGCAAACATTGTAATTAACAATAAATGTTTTTTAAATTGCCACAGTGCAACCCCTTCGCCGGAGGCCATCAATAGGCTGGTACCTCATTTCTTCAATAAACAACAAACTGTCAGGTTTCCTATATAAACACAAGTGATTAATTTTTTAGCACATGTTCAAAAATACGTTGTTTCCAAAATGTTAGCAGGCCGGATTCTTGATAATTTTTGACTTTTTATTTCTGGACATAAAACGATATTCTGAATTAGAAGTAACCAAATATAATATTAAATATTATTTTTTTACAAAACCACACGTTGCATTAATTATTTAACTGACAAATCCAAAATCTTTACGAAGTTAATAAGATCAGCGTTGCCAAAAGGTAATCAAAATAACATCTTCTTCAGGATCTACTCTACGACTAAATTCTGCGAGTTAGGCAGTTGAAACTTTTACAAATATTGTAAATTCATATATTCTTCAACTGCAGATACTTCACATAAAGTATAGATGGCATTTGAGTGAAAAATTGATATCAACTGACTTTAACAGAGGAAGGGGTTGATAAGCCGACTTCAGTAATTCATGTTTTTATGAATTATGAAAGCAAAATTTGGTACTGAGAAGCATACTAAGGAGAGGCATATTTTGATGAATTTTTTTTTGGAAAGTGGGCGTAGCCCCGACCATATTAAGTTTTACTAAAGCTATAATTTGTAGTTTTCTGTAGTCATTTCCTTTAGGTACTATATTATGTAGCATGGAAATGAATGAAATCGGTGTATAACCACGCCTATCTCTCATACAAATATTATATTGAAAACTACTCAATAGAAGAAGTGACAGAAAAGAGCTGTACTCAGATTTGTCTGAGTATTTGTCATTGTCATTCATCGCGACAGCCATATATTGAATTCAACTAAATTATGAAAAAAATCAAATGGGCAAATACCTTCTGCAGTGAATGATAAGTTCTAATATAAAATTTGTTGTAGTCAGTACACTAATTTGAAATTACTTATTTGTATAAGTTAACACCAGAAATATTGCAAGTAAACCAATAACTGCCGACGTCAACTATCACCCAATAGGAAATATTCGAGACGTTTAGTCAGAAGAATCAAACAATTGGGAACAACATCCGCCATGCGCTGCATAAGCGAAAGTAACCAGAAACCAACATCCGCCATAACGTTAACCAAAATTGCTGCCGCAGGTAGATTTAGGCAATATTAAGAATATGTTTAATTGTAAATTAGAGTTAGTTGTTAAGTTGATTTCAATCAATAAAGGTCACCTTGACCATAAAATATTTATTTTTTTGACTTTGTAATTAATAAGTCATTAACTGGCGCCCGAGCCTAAAATATACGGCACGAGAAGTTTCGGTAAAAAAGCACCATATGCAGTGCTAAACGGGAAGCAACTCGAAATAGTTATCCGGTATGGGAAGTTTCGGTAAAAAGGCATCATAAGTAATGCTAAATAAGGAGCAATCCCAACGAATAATTAAAACCTCAAACAGGTACCATAAGTAGTGCCAAAGAGAAAGCAGCTGAATTTAAATTCCTTACCCACGCTTGAGGAAGGAAGGTGAGCAACTTGGAGCAAGACGGTGATCCAGTAGTATCCAGAAGGAAAAAGGACCAAATCATCATTGCCAGCCGCCATGAAGCTGATCATAATGTAAGAAATAGGTTAAGATTGTGAAAATTTGTAGAAACCAAAATAAATTAAAAGAATTCAAAAGTTTAAAAGAGTGAATATATGTACATATATGTATTTCCATTTAATATCCTTCAAAACAAAAATTGTTTTAAAATTGTGAAAGTTTTTAAAAGAATCAAGTGAATTGTTATACAAGGAGGAAACATATTTTTCTCTTCCTCTCACGAAAATTAGTAAAAGTTAAATCTATATTAAGCAAATTTAACAATATACAAAATCGTTCATAATATAAACAAATCAAATAAAATAAGGCTTGTACAGCCTATAAAAAAATATTTTTAACAAATAACATTAATTATCTCTGCGATTCCGTAGCCAACTCAGGAGTTGACCGGACCCTCTAGAGTATAAATAACCCATTCCTAGACAGGATAACATAAATTTTAATTAAAACAAAATAAATAACACAATAATATAAGAACCTCTCGAAAAATGTCTAACCCAAATAATTTAATAAGACCACCAGTGCTAGGGAATACAACTCCCGTTGCAGCAACAGGACCTTCCGGTTCTGGCACCCAAATTTCGCCAGAATTGGCACATTTAGTTAAAAACGCTGTAACTCAGATGTTACAGACGGACGGACAAAGCATAATACAAAGTATTTTGAATAATGGTACGAACCAAAACATTAGGGATCAAACTATAGACGAAAGATACAGAGACAACATGAACGAAATGGACAAAATTCCCGACGTAGTGCGATCACTACGAGAATTTTCAGGAAACGCTTCGGAGTTTACCTCCTGGAAAAAGAGTGTCGAGCGGATTTTGAGGATATACGAACCCTCAAAAGGCACTCCACGCTATTTCGGTATTCTAAATGTAATTAGAAACAAAATTATAGGGAAAGCAGATATAGCACTAGAGTCATATAACACGCCTTTAGATTGGACGGCAATATCTCGTTGTCTAACTACCCATTATGCAGACAAAAGAGACATTGGTACTTTAGAGTATCAAATGACTTGTCTCATACAGGGAAGACTAACGATTAATGAATTTTACCAAAAAGTGTATTCGCACCTATCATTAATCCTCAACAAAATTGGTTGTATGGAAGTAGGAGAGGGAGCAATACATCTTCTTACGGAAAACTACCGTGCTAAAGCCCTTGACACGTTTGTCAGAGGACTTTCGGGTGACCTTCCTAGGCTTCTCGGCATCAGAGAACCAAAAAGCCTACCAGAAGCTCTTCACCTTTGCCTGAAGTTAGAAAATCAAAACTTTAGAGCAAATCACGCTAACAATCAATTTCCTAGACAACAATTCCAACAACAGAATTTTTTTCCAAATCCTAATCGACAACCTCCTCAAACCAAATTCCATCCCGAGTTAGCTTTTATACCAAAACCAAATCAAATATTTAATCCTTATGGTCAACAACGGTATCCCCAAGATCCCCCCTCCAAGACCACCAAAACCACCTCAACCAATGGATGTAGACGTTAGCTTAAGAACAAATGCTATCAATTACGCCAATAGACCAAATCCCAAATTCACTGTCAAACGACCATCAAATTTTTCAAACAAAAATGATCTGCAACCAAAAGTTCAAAGGAATTTTCATGTAAACTCAAACTTTGAACCTTACAGCGAACAAAATTATCAATACAACAATGACTACCAAAACAACGAATACAACAATGACTTTTCCGATACAACACAAACCGACGAAAAAGAACAATCACTAGACCTGACAGATGTACATTTTTTAGATTAAACAGCTCTTCGTTACCTTATTTCAACTGCAAAACGTAGAGTGGAGAAATTTTAAAAATCCTGGTCGATACAGGCTCCAATAAAAACTATATCCAATCAAATTTAGTACCAAATCCCAAAGAAAACAATAACCCTTTTTACGCAAATTCAATCGGTGGAAAAATACACATTACCCATCACACTTTTCTAAATCTTTTTATACTCTCGCAACAAAAGTTGCTAAAGAGAGTATTATAGTTTTGTTCACCTAACGGTTGTTTGTAAGTCCTAAAACTAAACGAATTAGATATAGGGTTATATATACCAAAGTGATCAGGGTGACGAGTAAAGTTCAAATCCGGATGTCTGTCTGTCCGTCCGTCCGTCTGTCCGTCTGTCCGTCCGTGCAAGCTGTAACT
This sequence comes from Zeugodacus tau, assembly GCA_031772095.1. Lineage (NCBI taxonomy): Eukaryota > Metazoa > Arthropoda > Insecta > Diptera > Tephritidae > Zeugodacus > Zeugodacus tau. Next base: position 48,019,462 of record CM062649.1, on the reverse strand, counting down.
TGAGTAAAAATTGAGATATCTTAATGAAACTTGGAACACGTGTTCCTTGACACCATAAGAAGGTTAAGTTCGAAAATGGGCGGAATCGGACCACTGCCACGCCCACAAAATGGCGATAACCAAAACCACATAAAGAGCTATAACTAAGCCATAAATAAAGTTATGAAAATAAAATTTGGAACATAGGATCGCATTAGGGAGGGGCATATTTGAATGTAATTTTTTTGGAAAAGTGGGCGTGACCCCGCCCCCAAATAGGTTTTTTATATATATCTTGCAAACCAATAAAGCTATATAAACCAAACTGCAGTTCTGCAGTCATTTCTTTTCGCCGTTTCCTTATACAGTCCAAAAATGAAAGAAATCGGATAATAACCACGCCCACCTCCCATACAAAGGTTAGGTTGAAAATGACTAAAAGTGCGTTAACTCACTAACGAGAAACGTCAGAAACACAAAATTTCACAGATATGATAGCAGAAGGAAGCTGAACTCAGATCTTTTTACAAAATGGGAAAATGGGCGTGGCATCGCCCACTTATGGGTCAAAAACCATATCTCACGAACTACTCGACAGATTTCAATGAAATTCGGTATATAATATTTTATTGACACCCTGATGACATGTGTGGAAAATGGATGAAATCGGTTCACCACCACGACTACTTTCTTTATAACTCACTTTTGAATTCCATCTGAATCCTTCACTTTATAATATATACATTAGGAACCAATGATGATAGCGAAATAAAACTTTACACAAATACAGTATATGATCTGTGGCATCACTTGTGAAAAATTTGTCGAAAACGAACTATAACTTTTCAAGGCCCCAGATATCGAACATGTTGAACTCAGCGCCTAAGGTTAAATTTTAACCGAAAATATGGGTAAATCTCTCAACTAATTTAATGTAATTCAGAGGAAATTGTTTTCTTCCAATAGTGTGTCTCTGTTCCAAAAATTATTAAAATCGGGTCACAACATCTCTTAGCTCCCATATACATAATTATAGGTTTTGCAAAAATATCATCCCCTAGCTCCCATATACCTAATTAAAGGTTTTTCAAAAATTCGTTGGGTTTTATTACGCATATATGTATTGGTTAATATGTGATATATCTTAGCAAAATTAAGTGAGCGTATAGTATTGGATATAGTGTTCCTTGCTGGTGAAATTGAATGAAATCGGTTCAGGAATTACCTCAGCCCTCATACACTATATAGGACGATTTTCGTTATTCTATTCAACTTTATGCCGAATTTATGGGTAAATTTGTGCGTTATCTTAATAAAATTTCTTCAATAAATTGCGAGAGTATAAAATGTTCGGTTACACCCGAACTTAGCCTTTCCTTACTTGTTAATATTGAAGAATGCAAATTAAAATTTTTTTTGTTACCCACTCTTACAACTTTTCACGCAATTCTTGGAAATGATAGTTTAAAGGAACTATCAGCAATTATCCATACTAAAGAAAATTTCATGATCGTAGCAAACAAACGTAAAATTCAACTCCATCAATATAGAGCCCAAGATGTTCATTCCATCCAAATCCGTGACGAACATATGAATACTTCAGAAAAAAATGAAATTAAACAACTTGTACAAAAACACCGAAACTTATTTTCAGAACCTAATGAAAAACTACCGTACACAACTAAAGTAGTAATCCATACAGACCATCAACCTCTCACATACGCATTAAGCAATAAAAACACTAATTCTAAATTAAAACGGTGGAAAGCCATACTCGAAGAATATAATTACGAATTAAGATATAAACCTGGTAAAGCCAACATAGTAGCAGATACACTTTCAAGACCATTCGAAATAAATTCTTTATCAGTAGCCACACATTCAGATGACAGCTCATCTCACAATCTAATTCCAGCCGTAGAAGTACCCATAAATGTTTTCAAAAACCAACTTTGGATCTCTTTAGGAGACGAAGATAGTTACCAATTTAAAATACCATTCCCTACATACCATAGACATGTAATAAACAAACATTTTCCTCAGAAAACCTAATTTCACTTTTAAAACGTTACTTAAACCCTTCGGTGATAAATGGCATATTTACTTCCGAAGAAATAATGGGAATAATTCAGCAAATATACCCAATCCATTTTTCCAATTATAAAATTCGATATACTCAGATGAAAGTTGAGGACATTACGAACGAGGACATTCAAAACGAAACAATATTAAAAGAACATAAGCGCGCACACAGAAACCGAGACGAAAATTCAAAACAACTAATACAAAAATATTATTTTCCAAAAATGAAAGCAAAGATAGAAGCAATAATAAAGCAATGCAAAATTTGCAAAGAGAACAAATACGACCGCCATCCTAATAAACCACAACTACATGAAACCCCAATTCCCGAATATCCTGGTGAAATAGTCCATATAGATATATACAATACAGAAAAAAAACTGATACTCACTGCAGTGGATAAATTCTCGAAATATGCTCAAGTTAGGATAATAGAATCAAAAGCAATAGAAGATATCAGGGAACCATTGCGACAAATACTTTTCGCTTTCGGTGTACCCAAAACAATAGTCATAGACAACGAGAAATCTCTAAATTCATCTTCAATACAATTTATGGTCGAAGATCAACTTGGTATTAGAATTTTTAAAACACCCCCTTACGCGAGCATAGTTAACGGACAGGTAGAAAGATTTCATTCTACCCTATCTGAAATTATGCGTTGTCTTCAAACTGAACATACCCATCGCTCCTTTCAGGAACTCCTAGACCGTTGCACATACGAGTATAATTATTCCATACACTCTGCTACAGGGAAACGACCAATAGAAACATTTTTTGGTAGACGCATTTCAATAGACCCAGAGCAATACGAGAAAGCAAGACAAGAAAATATCATAACTCTTCAGAATAGACAAGCAAAAGATTTAGAATTTCACAATAAAACACGAAAGCCAACGAAAACCTACTCTCCTGGAGAAATAATATATGTTAGAATAAACAAACGATTAGGATCTAAGCTCACAGCTAGATATAAGAAAGAAGTTGTGAAAGAGGATAAATCCAGTGTAGTAATCACAGAGAAAGGACGAACGGTGCACAAAAGCAACATTAAAACCTAGTTTTATTACCCCTTCTTTTTTCTTCTCTTCCTCTTACAGATTTTTCGTAAATCTGGTGTACGCAGACTTTCAAATAATAGACTACACCAACTCGCATTTAGCAACATTTAATACAGGACTAACTAAAATTCAAACAGGAACTTACAGAATAATTCATAAAGTCGACCTGGATGCATGCCAGAACACATTGAATGAAATAAGCAGGATCATTAAGATAAAGATCACTGAAGAAAATCCCCTCCTTCCTATTCTCATTAACGAAATAAACTTGACACAGACTTATTTAAACAGACTTAAACCAAGGCGATTTAAAAAATCAATAGATGCACTAGGGACAGTCTGGAAATGGATCGCTGGAAATCCCGACCATGACGACCTAGTAATTCTAGAAAATCAACTTAATAATATAATAGAAAATAACAATAAACAAGTAATAATTAACAAAGTAATTTTTGACAGAATTAACAATATCACCACAATATCAAATAAAATAATAAAAACCTTACAAACGAACGAAGAAATACAACACCATTTGGCTGTTGAAATAAAATATAAATTAAAAATTATTAAAGAGGAAATAATTAATTACTTTACATTAAACAATATGGAAGACTCACTAGAACTAGCAAATGTAAAAGTCGCGTCAAACAATACAATGTTACTTTATATAGTCGGAATACCCTTAACAAATGAGGATATTTGCGACTCAATTTTAATAAAACCAATAAAAATGAAGAAAAATATTAATAAAATCCCCTATGAGGATATAGTTACTTGTAATAATAACAAAATTTTTGGCGTTAAGAATAAATGTAAGGAATATAATAATATAAGAATTTGTAACCGTAAGAACTTAATAGAAATTAGTAACACTACTTGCGTCCCTCGACTACTTCGAAGCGAACCAGCGGAATGCACTATTATAAACAATCAACACATCCCATCAGTAGAGAACATCTCACCTGGTATCATACTACTAAATCAGTACAATGGCACAATAGAGATCGACAACCAAAAGATAAATCTTACTGGATCGTACGCAGTACAATATCACAATTCTACAGTTAACATTGACGAACAAAAATATACCTTTAGCGAAACGTTAAGCACCAAACCACTACCCGCAATCCTGCAACCAAATCTTCCTTCAAATAGAGAAGAAGAAATCCTAAGTTTGGAAATGTTGAATGAACTCCACATGAACAACATCAAACACCTAAAAGCACTACATATAACCCACAGAGCAGCTTCAATCACGAATTTATCGCTTTCAATCATCAGTCTGATATTCGTAGCGGTAATAGTCATCGCATTAGTTCTAAGGGAACTTTTCAAAAGCAAACTGGTAGAACGTTCAAGTTATAACGTAAACGTAAACGTGAGTGACCCTAAAGAGTTCACAACATCCGAAACACCACAGTTAACAGAGTCAATAACGCTAGTAAGCCAAATGCAGTAACCCAGTAGAACAAACGGGGACGTTTGTTTTTGGGGGTGGAGGAGTTAACACCAGAAATATTGCAAGTAAACCAATAACTGCCGACGTCAACTATCACCCAATAGGAAATATTCGAGACGTTTAGTCAGCAGAATCAAACAATTGGGAACAACATCCGCCATGCGCCGCATAAGCGAAAGTAACCAGAAACCAACATCCGCCATAACGTTAACCAAAATTGCTGCCGCAGGTAGATTTAGGCAATATTAAGAATATGTTTAATTGTAAATTAGAGTTAGTTGTTAAGTTGATTTCAATCAATAAAGGTCACTCTTGACCATAAAATATTTATTTTTTTGACTTTGTAATTAATAAGTCATTAACTTATATGGTCCATGGTCCATACTTTTATTCCTACCAATTTCTTTCTATCTCTTGAACTCTATTTAGCAATTATTATACGTACAAATTTATGCATTACATGGGATAATTAAACGTGGTGCCTTTATTTTGGGAAATTCAATAACAATATACATACATAATAACCATTATATGTATTTCACTGCATCGAGATATTACGAATTTTGCTCCACTGCATCAAAGGGTATCTAATATGTTGAAAATGTAAAAAGCCTTAATTTAATTTGTTGATACAAATAAAATTTTAAGAAATAAACAAAGCTTTGCAGTCCCTCTGGTATTTGTGTTATATATATATGTATGTGACTCAAGAACGCTACCCAATAATAAGTCTTTAAATTAGTAAACCAAGTTTGTATTGTCAAGTACTTTGCCTTAAAATCAAAACGTCCCATGACGATTCAATTACCTCCAACAAAATAAATCGAGAAGTGAATGATGAAGCGTAGGTAGGTAGGTATAAACGTAACCCAAGCTGTTTTGAGAAGGGAGAGCGTCTGCGGACCGCCTGGAGGACAACGCGTGCGCTTTCAACAAGGGATGGTTATGGCGTGCAGCACACCAGCTACCGTATTGCACAATAATAACAAAAACTGTGTATGTAAATGGTAGTCAACTAATAACGACTGACACCTTTTCGCCCCAGAATACTCGAAAATGCTTACTTTGCATGTTCACTGTCACAATGTACATCTCATACATACATACATACATATATAAATGTCATATTAGCGCATGTGTTTGTGGGGACATGTGTTTCAGCAAAGTATTTGCATATCGAGGTTGTGTACCCCTTGTCATTGCGGAGAATTTAGCTGCAGGCTGCAGCTAATTTAATAATTTATCAATTTCGCTGACATACAATCCGGTAATGGGTGAATACTTACGTTTTTCGAGTGGCAGCACCGATCGCGTCGAATGCACAACCAGAGCAGATGAACTAAACTCCGAGGCGGGCACATGCAGATAGGTCTCGCCGATGCGCATTGTGCCTTTGTTGTCTCATTAAATGGGTAATAATTTAAAAATTTCCACACTAATCATTACACATTCAAATGAGCACCAATAACACAATGGCATTTACACCATATACTCTAGCAACATACATACATACATTTAAATACGGAGTACACCCTTTGGCGGAACAATTGGCAAACTGCCGATTCATCCGGAGACTTGTTGTTGCAAACTTTAAAATTAAATGATGTGGCAACAAAGCGATTATTCAAAATTGTTTTAGAAAATCAGACAAATTGAAAACATTTACTTGTAATTGGCGCAGCTAATGTGGTGCAATTTGTGCTTGGCAGCGTCGTCGGGGACTCCGTGTTGCAAGCGCACTGCATGAGCGGTGTCAAAGAAGGCATATGTGTCGGGTGAAAAAGGTTCGTCGTCACCTTTCACCTCATTTGTTTACTTGTTTTCTCGCGATAAATACAAAGTTCAAAAAATGCAAACAAAGGAGTTGGAAAAAATTGGAAAGTGGATAAGTAAATATTTCAAATGGAAACGAAAATCGTTACTTATGGTCTGTCTGTGCGCTTGTCAAAATACTATTGTAACATATATTTGCACGGCACATATGTGACAAAGGCAGACGACCCAGACAATCCTTTGACAAAGTGCTACTGCACAAGTCGATAAATGAGGCATACTGACAGGCGCTGGGAGCTGTAGAAAGTGATGTGTGTGCATAATCCTTTTTTCGGCACAACAAATTCAAACTGATGTACACAAGTGAAAACAGCTCTTGAAATAAAATTTTCACACAAGAGTTTGATTGCTTTACCCAATAAGCAAACATTACCTGATACTAATTATTCTTGGGATTAACACGCAATATTTTCCTAGTTTTAAAATTATAATTTTTTTCAATATCTCAGTATTTATTGAATTTGCTTTTTTAAAGTCTAAAAATAGGTTATTAAATCTTAAATCTACATATATAAAAACAGGCTTAAGGAAGGGCC